>CM060444.1:26303801-27769916 GCA_030545235.1 Helianthus tuberosus
GCTGGGAGCCCTTTTTAAACCCGGAATTCTTTTTGTGCTCAAAGTTCCCCTTTCGTTTCTTATCGGAGCGATGAGAACTCTCATCCTCCCGTTTTCTCTTTCCTTCATCAGAGGTCCTAATCGACCTTTGTCTAATCACATCAAGTGTGAGAGATAAGGACAAATCTACTATGGACCTAAAGGTGGTAGGCCTGGAAGCTTTCACATTTCCCTTGATTTCTGGAGCCAGACCTCCTATAAAATGTGCTATGCGCTTCGGTTCTGGTGTGACCAAATAAGGAACCAATTGGGACATGGTGTTGAAGCTTGTAAGGTAAGCTTGGCAATCCAAATTCTTCATGACCAAAGTCAAGAAGTCTGTTTCAATCTTTTCAACCTCATGCTGAGGACAGAAGTTATCCTTGATCAATGCTACAAATTGTTCCCAAGACATGTTATACAATGGGATCTTTCCTGTGGCTTGGGTTAACGACCTCCACCAAGCCAAAGCTTCACCTTTAAATGATTGTAAAAACAAACTTCACAATATCCTGTTCTGTACAACCACTGATATCAACCACAGTATCCATCTCATCGAGCCATGTCTTACAATCAATGGCTCCTTTTTCTCCTGTGAAGTCCCTTGGCTTGCAAGAGACAAAGTATTTGTAAGAACAGGTTTTGACACGTGGCTCATGATTAAACACAATCTGCTTAGATGGGAGACTCTTCTAATTCGATGAGTGACGAGAATTGTCCTTATTTGACTCATAGGTTTTAGAAGGGCGCTTACTATGAGCCACAGATTGAGTCTTTGTACGAGTATTACTTGGTTCCTTGAACTGTCTATCAATAGCTCTAGTAACAGCATTGTCTATCAATGCTTGAAGATCTGCACCAGCTACATTTATTCTGGTGGTATCATTTCTCTCCCTTGGATGACTATTAACCTCTTCTAATTCAGACATACTGAAGCTTGATTGCTATAAAACAAATTGACAATAGTTTGTTCAGAGGTTTATTATGGAATCATCATTTTCGATGGTTCATTAACCATGGTAAGTATAGACCATAGTGGTAAATTTATTATCAGGTTATTTTAAAATTTTACCTTATAATTAATCCCAGTTATAAACTATTAATGGATATTGATGTTGGCACAAAAGGCCTAGTCACGAGGACAAGTCAGGATCTTACAAGATCGAGGCATTAAGGTTCGAACATAGTTCATTACCTTTCTTGACAGGGAGTCGTAGACTACAACTGCCATTTGTCTTTAAAGGACAATAAATATGGCCCGCAGGCACTTCATCACTAATGGATGTTTAATAATAAGATCATCTTATTT
This sequence comes from Helianthus tuberosus, assembly GCA_030545235.1. Taxonomy (NCBI): domain Eukaryota; kingdom Viridiplantae; phylum Streptophyta; class Magnoliopsida; order Asterales; family Asteraceae; genus Helianthus; species Helianthus tuberosus. The sequence goes on from CM060444.1 coordinate 26,305,129, forward strand.
GATGATTTGAGCCATGATCCCTAGATCATTAGGCTAGATAAAGAATTTGGAAGAATCCAATATAAAGATGACATGTGTGACTTTATCGAATCACGTTTGCCAAGAGTGCTAACACGTTCTCAGGTGTTAACAAGGATTTATTTTCTTAAAAAGGTTTTACCATCATGGTCGTGTCTAAAATGACATATAGGCTAGGTTATACCTTTAAGATTTTCTTTTAATGTTTTATTGGCAGATCAAATTTAAAATGGAAGTGATATTTTGATTTGTTTTACATGCATATATATAATGATAAATAAATTTTAGAAAGGAAATATCCCATAAATTGAAAGAAGTACATAGCTGCCCTAAACGGAACTTTTAAATAAATAACATTATCCACGCAGGGACAGAAATACGAAAGATAAGTCCACGCAGGGACCAAATACATAAATAAAATGTCCACACGGGGACTTAATTGAAAATAAAAATTACAATACAAATAAATAAGTAATTTCAATAATCCCTTCTCTTCTTCCCCTTTATAAGGTTAGCCAAACCCTTAAGTAGACCGCGGCGGCTCCTACGCTCCTCTTCTACCCTTTGCTCCACCTCGTGCAATCGATGGAGGATTTCTTGCTGCTGTGGTGGTTGAATCTGTGGCAGTTGCAGCGGTTACTGCTACTGAGGTTGAGGAGGTGTTGGGTATTGATACCATATGCTGGGTACCCAGTTGGGTACGTAGCTGAAAAGGGTCCAGGGTAGAGAGCGTTGTAGTTTGCTGCCTCGAGTTACGGGTCAACGGCAGGGGCATTGTTGTAATTGTAACCCGAATAAGCTTTCTGCTCAAACGGGTTATACGTTGCTGCACCGGGGTAAGAAGGAATTGGGTTTTCATAACCCATGGGCGGTAGTGGTGGTGCGACTGGAGCAGAGTCGACTTCAGAAATTGGGTTTGAAGGCCCAACCATTTGTGGGTCTTCATACAGTGGCGGGTAGTTGCTTTTGCTGGAGTGTTAGGGGTGCTGAAGTGAAATCCCCCACGCACTGACATCTGTGCCCCTCTTCTTCGCCTCGGTGGTTCAGGAGGCAGTTGATGCGCTGCTGCTGGCGGTGGCGTGACTGCCTGAAAATGCGGGTCCTCAGAAGGGACCTGTTGGTGTGTTGGTGAGTAGTGGTGAGGGGGAGTGTACTCCCACTTGTATGTAGCCCATCTTTCAGCAAAATTGTCAGGGCCCCTGTACGGCGAACCATGGAAGGATGATCCGCTGGATATATCAATGGGATGCGTCGGCGTCCTAGTCGGTGGTAGCTCGGGATCTAGATCCTCGTATATCTCCATATCCTGCATCTCAGGATAATGATCAACTGGTCCCAAAGGGTTTGGACCCTCTGGTTCTTGTACCTGGTTCATCGGGTTGAACCGGCTTTGGAAATAAGGAGTTGGGTTCTGGAAAGAGATGTGAGAACCCGAACGCTGCAACGGGATAAAAGAATGATGCGAATCATGGGGCTCCTCGTCTTGATGTGGCCCGAAAGAATGTTGGTAGGACGGTGAGGAACTGAGTGAGACTGAGCGTCTTGCGGGCTCCAAGTAAGTTCTCCAGTCTTCATGAGGACTAGAGCTAAGAGTTGCTGATGGAGTACGCCGGTGAGATGGCCCGGCTTCATGGTCGTTTCTAACAGTCATTGGGGCTTTTCCTCTTCCACCCCTACCTCTTACTCTTGGCAGCATTTTGTCTTTGATCCTGTCAAAACAAAAGAAAACAACAAAAGACAAAAACCAATTAAGATTAGGATTAATCCTAAGTCCTTTGCCTAGACTCGGAAGTCAAGGAATGTGCAACTGTGTCATTGAGATTAAACACAAAAAGGCTAGTGTTTAATTCACTCAATGTTGGCTCTGATACCAACCTATCACACCCCGATATTTCCACATATTACCGGTGGGCCCGGTGGGGAGTATCGTGACGTAGTTGATATCATCATAGACAATTAATCACAGTTTAATGCACAGCGAAAGTCTAAAATAATATTACAAACCGAATTTGAAAAGTAACATAAAATATTACACAACGGTTGTAAGTGGATCCACATGCGGATCTAAAACAGAAAGTAAACATTGTTTAACAGACTTAAAGTATTAAAAGCTTGCAAGACTCTTTAATAATACTCCGGAGTTTCCAGCCCATTTCGTATAGTACCTGCACTTAATCTTTTTGAAAAATACGTCAGTTTACACTGGTAAATACAATTAACTGACTCTTTTGAAAAGTGTTTATAAAATTGGTTTGGATGCACAAGGCATAAATCTTTTATAACTTGGAACAATTATTAAAAATAATCTTGTATACAGATTTATATGTTTGTCGTACGTTCAGTGCCCGATATAGAAACCGAGATAAGATTAATAGACACACCACAAGTATAGGCCCTGTTGGTGCATACGTCTGTCGACTTCGTCTTGTATCGAGTCTAGTATTAGAATTGTTAGATCAGGGTGCGTTGTACGAGAAAATAGGAGGTTTTAAGGTGTATTTGAGCTTATTTCGCTTGAAAATGTCAAGTGACAGTTTCAAGCGAAATCAAGTCTGTTGATTTCGCTTGAAATTGACACCATGTCACTTTCAAGCGAAACCCCTTCCCTATATATAGGTTCTGAGCGAAATCATTTGTAACTTTCATCATTCCGGTACCGAACTGCTGCCGAAGCGTCATTTGATCTGTATTGCAGTTTTTTTTTAATAAACAAGATGATTAATAGTGAAACAAGCTGTTTTTCACATCTGTTTCTTCGTTTCCGCCTCTGAAACAGATTAGAGCTCTTCTGAACGACTCGTTTGGGTCATAACTCGATCCTACAAGTGGTATCAGAGCTCAGGAAGAAGAGTTCTTGCCAAAACAGCCGTTTTTTGTGACTTCTACACCTTCTTTTCGAAATTGAACTAGTTTTCACGGTCAAAAAGTATTGAATTTCACATATTGTGGTCGAAACTATGTTTTTAGTAATCCTTGAAAGAATTGGACATTAATTTTGCTTAAAACTGGTAAAAATACTTTATTTCGCTTGAAAACAGATCGCAAAATTGACGCCAGCAGCATTTCAAGCGAAATCAGAAGGTTGATTTCGCTTGAAAACGTGGTTTCGCTTAAAATTTGATCTTATTGCGCTCGAAATCCTGGTTTCGCTTGAATATTACATCAGATTCCGCTTGAAATCTTGATTTCGCTTGGAAAGTCACTTGATTTCGCTTGAAAATACCTGTTTTGCTTCAGTGGGTGTTTTCGCTTGAGCCGTTTCAAGGGAAATTAGGTGATTTAGCTTCAAAGAGGTGTTTTCGCTTCAGATAGTTATTTCTCTTGGATCAGTATTTCGCTTGAACTTGTATTTTGTGAAAATTTTTCCAAAACATGGACAAGGATTTTTACAATGCATTTGCGACACCAGTTGCTCCTGTTACTGCTGCTGAAACTTTATATAGTGAGAATGAAACGGGAACTCATCAGAAACCGCCAAAACTGATGTACATTGAAGATTTCAAAGGGTGGCAAAATCGATTTGAGAACTGGGTTCAAGCTTATAAGTTTGATGCGTGGTGTTCTTTGGAGAAAGATTACGAAAAACCGAAAAACGAACGTGGGCTTGAAAAGGGTTTCAGTTATTTTACAGAGATTGATAAGTTGAAATATACAAGTGAGAAAATGATGATCAGTATTCTTCAACAGGCAATTAAAGAAGACATTTTTGTTTTGCTTCAACATAATGGTACAGCTAGATCAATTTGGGAAGCTTTGATTCAAAAGTTCAAAGGAAGTGCAGATATGATTAAAAACAGAAAGGCGTTACTGAAGAAATCTTTTGATATGTTTGTAGCTTTTGATCATGAAACAACAAAACAGACCATTGATAGATATTGTCATCTTGTTTTGGAAATGGGGAGATTGGATATAAAGAAAGAAGATGAGGAATGGGTTGATAAACTTGCTGATGCACTACCACAGCATAAATGGGGAACTTATTTGATGATTGTGAAACACTTAAGGAAGTCTCAGAGTATGAATTTGGCACAGTATATTCAAAAGATTGAAGAACATGAGTTGGATATTCAGAAAACTGCAATCATGACGAATCCAAATGCTAAACAAGACGTCAGTCTGTATTACAGAGGGAACAAGTTTGAGGCTACCCCCAGCTCTAGTCCAAAGATCCAAAATGGTTTTAGTGCTGACAGCTCATCTGGAACAAAGAGTAGTAATGTGACACAAAGCGGTGGATCTTCATCTTCATATTCAAGCTTTGATCCAAATTTTACAACACCAAGTCCTCAACACCAGAATTCAACAAATCTTCAATGCAACGTTACTTTGAACATTCAAAATGGTCAAAATTTGTCTCCAGAAATAGCCAAGCAACACATGGCATCACTCGTTGCTATGTTGGAATCTTATGAAGGTTTGATTGCTGGCAAAATTGGAAATCCAATGCTTACAAAAGAAGATTATGACCAAATTGATGCAGAAGAACTTGAGTTGATGAATGTGAAGTGGTGTTTAGCTAGTGCTTGTCGGAGGGCAGAAAAGTTTCAACAAATTACTGGTAGAGATGAGTTTCGAGGAATGGCTACTTCTCCTTTGGGATTTGATAAATCAAAAGTTACCTGTTTTCATTGCAAAGGAAAGGGACACTTTAAACGAGAGTGTAAAAACCAAGAAGCAACCGAGAATCAAGAAAAGAACAATTATTATCAGAAATCAATTTTTCATCAGATTGCTCAACAACCGCAAACTGCACCTGCTCGTGCTATTGAAGATGGAAAGAAGAAAGCTTTACTTATTCATCAAGATGATGAAAAAGTTGCAGAGGGATTTAGTTGGGACAAATACATACCTGGTTCAGCTCTTGTCGCTAGAATTCTGAATGAAGATGAAGCTAGTCAGAAAAGAATTCCAATTTTTCCAGATCTTGGAAGTGATGTGGATACCGATGATGAGGAAGAACATCTCAACAAAGCTAGAAAAGGCATAGATCCTACTAGTTTTAATTTGTTTTTTGCAGATAAAGTTGAGTTGCTGTATCAGAAGAAGATTGCCATATTGAAGAAAGAACTGGAAGCAGTAAAAATTCTTGCTGATGAAAAAGCAAATACTGAAGCTGGAGAAGCTAGTAGTGATCAAGTGACTGAGAAAGTAGTAAAAAAAAATTGTTGAAGTGGAGAAAGTGGTTGAGAAAATAGTTGAAGTCGAAAAAATAGTCGAGGTTGAAAAAATTGTCGAAGTAGAAAAAATTGTTGAAATAGAAAAAATTGTTGAAGTTGAGAAACTCATTGAAGTTGAGAAGACTGTTGAGGTTGAAAAGATAGTTGAAAAAATGGTTGAATTTGAAAAACCATGTTTGAAGTGTTTAGAGTCTTGTAAACAATGTGAGGAGAAAGATAAGAAGATTGCTGATTTGGAGAAGATTAAAGAAGACTTACTGTCCGATGTGAAGTATGTGAAGGAGTCGTATGATGTTCTGAATAGAACTGTTGATAGTCTGAAAAAGACAAATTTAGAAGTTGAAACTGCTCAGATAAAGATGAATGCAACCTTAATGACAAAGCAAAAGGTTATCAATGAGTATATTGAAGATTGTGCAAATCTGAAGAAGGAGTTGGAACTTGAAAAGATTGAGAGTGAAAGGATTAAACGATTATTGTTGAGTTATACTACTTGTGGTTATTTGATTGATCGTGTTTATCCTACTGTTGCAGGTCTTGAGGCATTCATGGAGAAAAAGACTGAAGATACTGATACTGGTAAGAAACAAAGTGTCAAGTATAACAGATGTCCGCCTCCGATCCATGAAAGTTATTCTCCCAGGAATCCTAACGAGGAGCGTCTAAAAAAGGCAGTCAACATCAAGTTAAAGTCTGAAATCATTGATGAATTACCAGACAATATTGATGTTACATTAACAGCGTCTGACACTGATCATGAATCTGAGTTATTAAAGAAAGTGGTCGATCAGGTGTTAGATATGGATGAAGAGTCAAAACCGGAGTCTAAATCTGATAGTTCGAGTTCGTCAGAAAAGAGTCCGAGTTCACCGGTTAAAAGGGTTTACAATAAAGAATTCCTGTTATCAAAATCTAATTTGAATGACGGACCAATCAAAGTAGCGTATACTTTGAATGATTCAAACAAATTATATTCTGATGAGAAATTTCCAATAAGAAGTGTCAAAACTGAAATGATCAAACAGGTTTTCAAATTAACAGAAATTAATATTTCTGAAATAAAAGATTTAAATCTTGCTGAAAAACCTAAAAAGTACACTTCAAGAGTCCAACAGAGATTGAACAAGAAAAAGGGTTACGGTTCTGGTTATAGTTCTCAAAAGAAACCAAACCATAACAGTAATTTCAAAAAGAAAGGTCTTGGTTTTAATTCTTCAGAAAATTATAAAAATGAGAAAAATTATAAACCAAAAAAAAACATTTGTTGCAGGAGGAAGTTCTGAAGATGAGCAGAAGAAACCATTCTGGAAACAGTCAAACCAAGAGTTTCTTGCTGAGGTAAAGAGAAATGTGAAGAAGTTTGCTCAAAGAGTTGACAGAAGAACTTGCTTTAAGTGCCAAAAAGTTGGACATATTGCTTGGAATTGCCAACAGTCCAACAACACAAAACAGGAAGTTACTTATAACTCAAAACTGAAAGAAAAACTTGTCTTTGAGAAGAAACAATCAACTGAGAAATTGAAAGTGTTTTAAAATTCAACTTCCGAAGAAGGAGAAAGTTCAAAACGTTTTTACAAAAGAAGAGTTGATTTAAACAAACAAAAATGGGTTGTAAAATCTGATAGTAGTTCTGACAATGAATCTGATTCCATAAAATCGGAGGAGTCATTTGTTGAGAAAAAGATTGTTAATTCCGTTCCTGAGTTGAACGAGGAAAACTTTCCGCGATTGTTGAAAGATAATCTAAAATCAAAAGGTAGGTTTGAGATTTCAGGTCAATTCTTTGCTGGAGAAAAAGAATTTGATGCTGAAAAAGCTTTCAATGGGAAAGTTAAACATATTTTTGGTAAGATGGTAGACAGGAAAGTGAAGGGTGCAAAAGAATTCTACAAATCAAAATGTTGGTGGGATAGGTGTGTACCAGAATCTCCCAAGGCTGGTCAGGCTTGGGGGAAAGTATTTCCAAACTGAAAACCTGACTTGCCGGAGCTCCCAGGTTGGTAAGCGTGGAGCAGGAATCGGCATCATTCTTGAAATGTTTGTTTGGTAAATTTACAGGTGATATCTTTATGTTGTTATTTTTTTATTTACAAATGGATGGTTGATGAGTAAACCTGCAAGTGGTTGAAGAAGGTTTTCATCTTCAAATGGTTAATCAAGGTCATTAAGTTGAACTTGATTGGACCATACTTACAAGTGGTATTTTGGAGAACAAAATGATGAGTTTATCCCCTAACCTACAAGTGGTTTGAAAATCAACAAAACTAATTTTCCGGAAAAACCATTTGATTAATACAAACTTAAGTGTTTTGAAATCACAATGGGAAAATAGTTTGTTGTGAGGGGGAGTTCTGATTGTTTATGCTAAGTGGATGGAGATCTGAAGTGATTTGATATCAGTTGTCGTTTTATTTGTACAGTTTGTTTTCAAATTTCTTAATATATGCTTGCATTTTAGGGGGAGTAAAATTTTATTTCAGAAAATCCAAAAACACTTGAAAATTTGAAAAAGCCAAAAACATGATAAAATCAAAAATGAGTTTTGTTGTATAAAAGAGGAAATGATAGTACATCAGTGGACGATCACGGCATGCTAAAGAAATGGAAAGAATAATGTGATAAACGGTCTCACTGATGATATGCCAGTAGGTTTTGCACATTTAGTAGATTGTGACGAGATATAAACCTAATTTCAAACTTGCTTATATCGTGGGTAACATCTCTCGGATATATGGGTAACCCCCGAAATCTTGTTTGAAGGACCCCTCTTTCTGAGATACTAGGTCTTTATGCTTAGTGATATCTGGGGTATTATCCCGGGACTTCTGATAATGCGGAAGCAATGGCCTAGTCCCCGGAGAATACTTTACGCTTGCTTGAAATATAGCCTACCCTCAGCATAAAAAATGATGAAACATTGCAAATCATGTGCTGTTGTAAAAAAGATCCTCTAAAGGGGACCCACCAAAAGTCGAGCCGTCATCTCTCTGCTGAACGGAAGTTCTGACCTGAGCTCTCACGGTCTTCGCAATTTAACCCCTTACAGATATCATCTAGGTATACTCACCTGTAAGACTGAATATTGGGATCTGGATACGGGAGTATATTCTGAGGTGGGACACGCGAATAAGTTTAAGTGCTTAAAACATTAATCTCGTATCTCGAAACAGTTGAACTTTGTGTGAAAATTTAAGTGGATCAGTATACTGACAATCTAAGTGAATCGTTTAGAACTTAAAATGTTTAAAGCTTAATGGTGTTGGTGATTTGTCTCATAAACTGATATGATCCTCTTACGTAAACTCACAAAAATATTATATGTAAATATTTCTTTACTACATTTCAATTTCTGTTATTTCAAAATCCAAAACGATTTTCAGTGTGTTTTAGCATAAATTTTTGAAAATTTCAAAAAGATTTTAGACAACTGATGTTGAAAAGCTGATTTTCAAAATTCCGAGTCCTGAACATGACGAACAGGTTTGGGAAAGTTGGTTTGAAGATGCTTGAAAAGAAAAATGATATACATCCAAGTGGTTCATCAGTGACTTACATGATAAATCTTTTTGTACAGATTGTATCTACAAGTGGTTAGCAAGGTTTCTAAGTTTGTTATATCTTATATTTTATGAAGCTTATGTTTTAGGTCGAGAATTTGCAGGAGAGCCTGGTTGCGATGCTTGAACCTGAAAATAGACAGACTACGATCCCAGCACAAGTTGAGGGGGAGTCTGAATGACAAAGACCCAGGTTCTGATCCTGAGATTGCTACTGCTGATGAACTTAAGGGATCAAGAGAAGCTGATAGGAGTAAAGCCAAAGTTTGTTCCTGGGAAATTCTAGAGAAAGAAGAAATTGGAGTAATGCAAGAACCAGATCAAGATTCTGGAAGCCCAAAGACTGATAAAGACTGAAGACGTTGAAGACTCGATATTTAAGACTCGTCAACATCTGAGGGGGAGTCTGTTGGTGCATACGTCTGTCGACTTCATCTTGTATCGAGTCTAGTATTAGAATTGTTAGATCAGGGCGCGTTGTACGAGAAAATAGGAGGTTTTAAGGTGTATTTGAGCTTATTTCGCTTGAAAATGTCAAGTGACAGTTTCAAGCGAAATCAAGTCTGTTGATTTCGCTTAAAACTGACACCATGTCACTTTCAAGCGAAACCCCTTCCCTATATATAGGTTCTGAGCGAAATCATTTGTAACTTTCATCATTCCGGTACCGAACTGCTGCCGAAGCGTCATTTGATCTGTATTGCTGTTTTTTTTTTTAATAAACAAGATGATTAATAGTGAAACAAGTTGTTTTTCACATCTGTTTCTTAGTTTCCACCTCTGAAACAGATTAGAGCTCTTCTGAACGACTCGTTTGGGTCATAACTCGATCCTACAGGCCCACAAGAAGTTTCCTTACGAGTGAGATACCGTTTTTCATACGCAACAGTCAGGTGTATTCCTACACCCCGTGCTTAAGACGTGGCCATTTCAAATGAATGAACCGAGGATATCCAGGACACTGTCATATTAACCCCCAAAGGCTTTGTATCAAACAAAACATATTAAAACGGGTTATCTCAATGATTTAACCACTAATCGATTAAATATTCAATACCCGACCAAGCGGTAATAATTTACCGTATCCCAAGCCCGTATAAGGGGAAATAAGTTAAAAGTATTTACCTGAGCTAAAGTAATTTATTCTCAGTCGTATTTTCAAATCAGCAAGTACAGGGAGCTTTTACTGGGCGCCTAATCTGGAACGAAGGTTTTAAGAACCTATTAGATTCCTAAAGGGTCTTATTTAAGTAGTAACTTAGACCGGTTTGTTTTAAAGGAAAGTTTACGGTACGAAACGCAAGATTAAGCGATGACCGGATTGGAATGTGATTTAGACCCGACAAGTGTGAAGACTTTTATATAGTGGGTAAACTAAATACATTCTGGATTTTGAAGTAAAAATGATAAGGTTTGACCCGTTTCGGCTAATTTATGCAAACTAGTTACATAAACCGTACCGGACGCATATTTGCATAACGGGTAACCAAATGAGTCATGTACAGGTTCCATGAGTTGCTATGCTTAAAATATGTTGTGATATCAGTAGGATATCTTCCATTATGCCCAAAACGAATTTAAAATCAATTTAAGCCCCGAAAGGGTATTTTGGTCATTTTAAAGTTTATAAAAGAGGTTTAATAGCAAACTGAGGTTCCGGTCTCAAACATTCTGTAAAAATATTTATTTTATGTTGTTATATCAGCAAGATATCATACATATGTGTGTTTAATCATTTATGGCCAAACTATGCACCGTAGGGGCATTTTGGTCATTTCACATATGCTTTTAAGGTTAAATTTGGAAATCTGAGTTCAAGGCTTATACTTACTGTTGAAGTATAAAAATTTATTTACAACATCAGTAGGTAACAAGTCTTAGGCATTAGATATGGTTTTAAACCATACCATGCACTTAATAAGCGTAAAAGTCGGTATTTGACGATATTTGAAATGTTTATAAAATTTTGAAGTTTTGATCAGTCTCTAAAGCTTAAAATATTTTATTTAACATATGAAATCAGTAGGAAAAGGTTTGGTATCAAAATGATATGTAAAACTCATTTTATCAATGAAAAGGGCAATTTCGTCAATACCGAATTTACACTTAGAACTCTATGTTACGGTCAGTATAAAATTTGATAAAAATTTCCAAAAATCCCTAAATATTGTTTCATAACAGTGGGTAGCAATTTTGGTGCCAAAAATTGGGTTTAAATATGATTTATGCGGAAAATGTCATTTAATTAACAAAAAGCTTTAGTTTTACGATATCTTGCATAACTTTAATTTTAGACCATAAACTGATGTCAAATTTTTAGGACATACTTATAAGTCAGTAATAAAGATTTTTGTCCTCTCACATTTTCAAATATCTCGTTTTTATATCAAAAGGGCATAATGGTCCTTTTTAAGCATTTAACGGAAACATGCAAATGATTCAGATTTCTAAGGGACCATGATGTATAATCTCAGAGGGTTATACTAACATGTAATATGGTCCTAAAGGAACCCTAAGACACATCTAAACTAAACTAAATCGGTTGCGAACCGAGCCTAATACTCAGAATTGTCGGGTTGAACATGCCTAAACATGTTCTTATATTATTTACCAAGTTGTTTATGTGATAAAATGTAATTTATAGCTCCTACATTATCAGTTATGTTTTATTTTGCAAAAATTGACTCATTTGACTTTTCTGTTAAGTGGTTTGACCCGACAATTAACTGAGATAACGTGATAATTTGAAGGTGCCCTTTTAAGGGTTTAACACGTACATAATTACCAACACATAGCCACTTTCAATTCGAATAATGGCTGGACCGTTAGTGATTAATCACAAAGTCAAAGCGTAATTACGATATCTTTGATTTTCGGTCATTACACTAATAAAAACTTAACTATAGAGGCTAAGAACACTTACAATAGTCCTTAGCATGAATTTTAGACTTGAGAAAGCTTCCTTGAACAGTAGGATGCTTCAGAGAGTGAGTTGAGAGTAAAAATTTTTGAAGTGAGCAAATCAGAACTCAAGAATTGGACCTTTATATAGGCTTTTGGCTGGTTCTAAGATCAAAGCAGGTGTCCCCAGGTGAAATTTGAGGCATACAGGTGTTCAAGAGGTTTTACAATACCAACAACAGTCCCTAGATTCGAGTTCTTGTGAGTGCATGGCTGTATTGGAGAAGAGAGGTGCAGAACCTGCACCTGTGCATGATTTCTGCCCAGATCACGTCATCGCGTCGCGCGACGGCAGAAGGACATAGGTGTGGCGCGACGCCACCATGGAGGTTACCAGCCAAACAAGTTTCAAACTTGACAGTTTCACCACCTGGACCTTCTAAAACGTAATAACTTTCATTTCAAGCACATTTAACCCATATAATTTATATTTTGATGATCCATAAGATATAACCAAACATCGTTAGGTCCGGTTTCGTTAAACGATAAACGAAAACACAAGTTTTGCCTCGTTGACGCTTTTAATCCTCTAATTACGAAAGTTATCGTATCTATCTCAAACGATATCGAAACCTTGTGAAATTTTCGTCACTTATTCTAGGGAGTATAATTAATCGTTACGAAGCTCCGGGTTCGATAAAAGGTCACTCAGTGGTATTAATTTAACATGTTGATACATTTAACCCTCGCGTCTTGTAAACTTTCACTTTCTTTCACAAACGGCTTCATACATTTCACAATTCTTTCGTTTAAGAGTATGAACATCATATAGGGTTAAATAAAGGCAAAATTTTACAGTGTTGACACTTTGGATCCTTTCACACATATCTTTTCCTTGTTTGTCAACTTCAGTCCTTCGAAATCAATTCTTTACACGTTTAAAGCTTATGACACGTGTTGTTACTACATTGGGCATGATTTTCCGAGGTGTTACATCTTCTAAGGTTCAACACAACACAAAACAATACAAGATAAAACGTCAATGGAAAGGTAATGTTTAAAGGACGTGGACAAAGACATTTAACCCTCTATTAAGTTTGCATTTATAAAAGTAGTTACTTAGCATACCAAGGTCAACATGATTAAAAATGTTGATCACTCTCCAAATGTCGTTGTAAAAAAAATGAGAAAATTGGTCTAGAATTAGGCGATGATAACCTACCAATTGTCTAGTTAACATTGTGCTAACCTAGACGACAAATCCAACTTTCATCAAACAAATGTTATGTAGCACTTGTCACTCGTACAATCAATATTATTTGTTTTGCCTATGAGAAGTTTATAAATTTGTTTTATATCACCAAAGTGGAAAAAGCTCATAATATCATCCATCTTAGATGTTACCAAAAAGTGTGAAGTTATCCTCTCGTCCACAATCTATCAACTATCCACTTGAAAATCGATTGTTTAAGACGACTGAACATGCATAAAAGAAAATTTTCTGATCAGGCGAAAAAGAAAAGAAAAAAATAAGACACTCATGCAGCCCATGAATGACTGACTGGCCCAAATCACCGGGTCGATACGTAGTGGGCCTCAGTTTAATCCCACGCACAACCCAATTCCTCTTATTATTGTCATAGTTTATAATTGGCTGAAAAAGAAATGAGCTAACTATATGTATAGGGTTGATCAAATGAACTAAGTTGTTAAACCAACTAGTTAAGTTATCTTCAGATATTTGAGGAGGATTCTATATGTTAATACTTTTGGACTTAAAATGGAATTTATATAGTGTCAATTAGTAACATGTGGGTGTGGTGTGTGTTTGTACCATACGCTTATTTGTTTGTGCATTACTGGGCTGTATATTTGGCTTATTCTGTTGTAATTTTGTTTGGCATTTAATGTGGGATTCTGTGTTGAGTAGATTCATTTTGAAGTGTTACTTTTACCCGATGGCCTAAGGGTGGAAGGGGTGCATGCTTAATGAGATGGGGCAAACTTTTCACCCACCTAATTATATTATGGGGCTGTTTGGCTAAGCTTTTCAAAATCACTTATTTGCTTATTTGCTTTTCAGAAAGCAAATAAGCAAATAAGTGATTTTGAAAAGCTTCATTTTAAAGCTTTTCAAAACAGCTTATTGACTTATTTGCTTTTCAGAAAAGCAAATAAGCAAATAAGTCATTTTGAAAAGCTTAGCCAAACAGCCCCTATGTCATGTCATTTCCCCTCTCATTCTTCCCTCTTGCCCAAAAAACATAAGGGGTGGTTTGCCTCATGTCGCGCCCCCTCGCATTCGAACCAGAACCCGGTATTTTTTTCTTGTCATCGCTCTTGTTTTGTCTATCCATGGTCTGCTTGAGAATTTGTAAATTGGGTGAAAAATGAAATGTTTAAAATGGTAGAATGGAATGTTGTATTTATAATCCTAAGTTTCACCAGTTGGCCGATAATAATCCCAACGTTGGCTTTTACAAGTTGGCTTTTTTGAACGTTGGGGAATCAAACGTTTGCAGTGGCGGATCCAGGGGTTCTCGGGTTCCTAGAAACCCACTCGGTTTGGGATAAAATGGAAAAGGTTAGTGGAAACCTTGAATGATTTCGAAAATATTGGTGAGAATATACCAAAAGGAACCCCCTGGAAAAAATTCATGGATTCGCCGCTGTGTATTTGGACTATGTTTCAATACGATTTGTTTGGCTTATGGGTCCTTGTTGACGAAGGTTCGACTTGGGTGTTCATACCAGATTGGGTGTCGATGATGATGACACGTGTTTGTTCATCCGAGACATATTTTGTGTAGCAGGTCTCTTTATGTCTAAAATTGGTTATTTCATTCGTGCATTTTACTTTTATCTCGAAGAAGATGTCTAGAATGTCATCTAAGAGCTTGGTTGTGATGATTCTTCGGTTTTGGCTCGCATGTGTACGTTGCAGTCGACTGAAGATTCTGAGCTTCTGTTGTTGCGTTGTGTAACTTCGATTATGGCTGTGAGAACATTCTTTGTAATCTACATATTACCATTTAGCTATATTTTGTTGATATAGAATAGGTTTGATATGTATGAGTATATCCGGATTGTTTGTGTGCTTTGATATACTATTAACTAGATTGTTTATCCGCGCGGTGCGGCGGTACGTAATCGTGGGCATTCGATCGGTAGCGGGTAGGTTTGTTATAGTACGGGTATGATACAGACAGTCGATGTAGAAATCAACACATGTTTTACATGGAGAGAAACAAAAAAACAAACACCATTACCGACATGATGTTGTCCGAACGGTATCAATCAGTTCAGATCGTCACGGTTAGGGATGAGAGTGGTACCGGTACCGTGCCGAACCGGTACCGGTGCTGAAAATACCGATACCGAAATTCACCAAAACTGGGTACCGGTACCGAAATATTCGATATTTTTGAAGGTAAAATTCGGTATTTTCCCTGTACCGTACCGAACCAATACCGATACCGAAAGTACCGATACCGAAAATCATAAAAAGTGGGTACCGATACAGAAAAAATTCGGTACCGGTACCCAGTACCGAATGCTCATCCCTAGTCACGGTACTGGTAATGAAAGAAAACAAAAACCATAAAAAAAGAATACATGTACATGTACCAATGTTATTCTGTAGGGTACATCAGTTTTTTAAAAGCAAAAGCAAAAGTAATAAAAATAAGTAGCGGTACTGATACCAATGTTGTTCGGTAGGTTTCGGTTTGGTTAACTAAGATAGCATCACAAAATTCATTACCAAACATAAACCATACAAATGAGTACATGTACATGTAGCGATATTGTTCGACAGGGTATAATAGCGATA
The DNA here is from genome assembly GCA_030545235.1 of Helianthus tuberosus. Taxonomy (NCBI): domain Eukaryota; kingdom Viridiplantae; phylum Streptophyta; class Magnoliopsida; order Asterales; family Asteraceae; genus Helianthus; species Helianthus tuberosus. Next base: position 26,320,614 of record CM060444.1, read on the forward strand.
CGATGTCAGTTTATTGAAAACAAAAATAATATAAATAAATAACAGTTTATCAAAAAACAAAAACAATATAAATAAATATTGGTACCGATACATATATTATTAGGTCGGCTTCGGTTCTTTTTTGGTATGATGGTAGGACAATATTCGTTTTCAATAAAATTTATACTGCAATGTTGAAAAAGAAAAACAATCGGTTTCAGTTCGGTTTAGTACGATGGTAGCACATTATCCGTTTCCAATAAATTTATATCGCAATGTCGAAAAAATAAAAATAGAACGCAAGTTGTTAGAAAAATAATCAAAACATATGATAAATAAAATATAAAAAAGTTGAAGACTTTGTTTTAATTATATATATAGCAAATTAAATATTATTAAAAAATAAAACAATTATTTAAAAAATCAAAAACACTATTCATGATCAATTTATTTTAATATGTATAATTAGTAATGTGTAGTTGCATTGTGTGTTGTACCCTATGCTTATTTGTTTGTTTGTGCATTTGGGGTTGTACATTTGGTTGATTCTGTTGTAACTTTATTTGGTATTTAAGTGTGGCTTTTGGGTTGTGTAGCTTCATTTTGAAGCTGTCATTCACTCATTTGTGTTATTGGCAATATGTTGGTGTATTGTTTGTTTTAGTTGGACAGTGGGCTTAGTGCGATGTGTTTGTCTTAGTCATGTAGAATTGGTATTTGATGTGGTTTTTCCTATTCTGGAAGCCTTATTGTTGAAGACTTAGTTTTTTTATGAAGATGGTATCATTTACGTTTTCTTGGCTACGATGTTACACATTGGTATGGCAAATCTTTATTGCAGTCGTGTCTTGTCTAAGTCTCAATAGCTTTACATGCATTTTAAATATTGATAATTGATAGTATATAAATAAATGCATACGTTTAAAGTTGGTAATTATTCATATATCACGTTGCGTTTAAACAAGCTATAATGTCAACCGATTAAAATGATACTTCTGAGCCTAACCAATCCACGATACAAACCCGTTGAACGAATTAGTGTGTGTCGTATTGTTATGGTCTTTTAATTTTTTTTACTTGACCTTTTTGTAGTTTTTAATTTTGTATCAACTTGGCGTCTTTCTTGGCGATGACGATTTGGTCACACCAAAGAAGCGAAATGCTAAAAAAATATATGTACGAGCCTTCTTTTCTTAATACAAAATTAGTTTGCATTATTTTTTTCTAAGTTATTTAAAAAAAGTTGAATCTAGAATCTAACTTATACATCAATCTATACGTTAAAAAAAGTCAACCCGTACGAAGAGGCACATGTTTCTGAACAACTTGGATGCGTCCTTGAACAAGTGATTAAGTCGGACCGCAAGATAAACGAAAAGCTAGTCTAACTAAGCGAGCGTGTGTCTAAGATACGCCAAAAACAAGCTGAGCTACAACTTGAACTAAACGTGCTTCATGCATGTTACGCTTGGTTGACAAGTGTTAATAAATGTTAATATGTTTAGTTTTCTTAGTTTTTGTTATCGTTGGTTGTAATTTTTGTAATAATCTATATTAACAATAAATAATATAAGATTGTGTTTACGTGTGTGTTTTATATCATGTTGACAAGTTAACAATACTGGTTGATATAAGATTGTGTTTACGTGTGTGTTTTATATCATGTTGACAAGTTAACAATACTGGTTGTAAATTTTAAAGGTTAACATTTTCTATCACAGACCCTGCCGAAACACGACAGGGGTAACATCTAGTTAGCTATTAAATAGTAAAGAAAGTTTGAAGAAATTTTATGGAACACTTGTATATTGATACTAATAGAGGTTGGTTTGGGTCAGTTTTAACTCAAAACCATTACCATAACCGAGATGTCGGTTGATTGATAACAATAATTGACCGGTTATGGCGGTTTTGGTTAATCGTTTTTAAAGGTTATAGCGGGTCAGTCATGGGTGGTTAACCTTTAATTTAGGTTTACCTAAAAATAGCTCAAAACAATATGATTGCGCATTATATGAGTTTGAAAGTTTAGGCTTGAAATTTTTTACCATGTTATTAATTGTTATTAGACATTCGTATATATTAATATATGACATAGCATTAAAAAACACAAATAACGTATGATATTAATACCGATTATGTGACATCCCGTACTTTCAGGTTAACACCGTTAACCCTCTTAGTTAAATCTTTATGATTTCATACACACAATTATAGATTCGTTCTATTACATTCAACGTGCAAGTTATAACACAACTCATAGTTTTGTGCATACATTCAAAGTTAACGTATTAACTTCTATACAAAAGGTATGTTTGGACACGCGAGAGAGTTAGTTACATTAGAATAACTTTCTACATAAGTTACAAGGTTGTAACTTGAGGGACTTATTGTGTAATTATTATAAACAAAGTCATAAATTTGAACTTCCCATCCCTCTTCACAAACTCGGACCCCCCCCCCCCCCAAATTCACTCACAAATTCGCACCCCTACCCCCTTTCATAAATTCAGAATACACACCACCTCCCGTTCACAAATTAGAAATACCCCTTCCTCCATTCACAAATTTGGAACCCCTATCCCATACACAAATTCAGATCCTTTGGGTTTGTTATACAAATTCGGAAAAAGCCCATGTCGACCCAAGGTTCCATATCTAATACTAATAAAAAGGACCCCTTAATGCCACATGGCATTCTTTTATAATAAAAGATTTCACTAAAAGGCCATGTGTCAATTTATTATGTTACCTCAATAATAATAAATAATAAGTAAATTAATATAAAGACTATTAAATGATTAAATTTACAACAACAACAACAACCATACCCAGTATATCCCACAAATAGCAGAACTATTCGCAGGGTCAGGGGGAGGTGGGATAGGCAAACCTTTCCTCTATCCTACGAATAGAGAGGTTGCTTCCTGAGAGACCCCCGGCTCCAAAACAACCAACAGGTAGATATATGAAAGATGGATAATTAAATAGTGTAGCAGTAGTCAGATAGATCATTAGCATGCACACATAGACATAGATACAAGAAAATCATCATATGTTAACCTACATAAAGTGTAAAAGAAAAGTAACCCCCCTTCCCAAGGCAAAGCTAGGGCACGTCTATACCCTCACCTACAAGTCCTTAACCTTAATCCTACGTCTCCACGAACTCCTATCCTGAACCATGTCCTCAGAGAGGTGCAACCCTACCAAATCTTTCCTAAGTCTTTCATCCCAAGTCAACTTGGGCCTGCCTCTACCCCTTCTTCCTTCCACTGTTATGGTTTCCACTGCTCTAACTGGTTCTATTAACTGCCTCCTCTTCACATGCCCAAACCATCTCAATCTCCCCTCTTTTAACTTGTCTGATATACTAGCTACTCCTAACCAATCCCTATAAACCTCACTTCTTATTCGGTCTAACCTCGTGTGGCCACACATCCACCTCAACATTCTCATCTCCGCTACCTCCATCTTGCGCGCTTGAGTTTTCTTGATGGCCCAACACTCTGTCCCGTATAACATAGCCGGTCGAACTACTATCCTATTGAATTTTCCCTTCAATTTTGTCGGGAACCTCCTGTCGCACAATATCCCAGTGGCTGCTCTCCACTTACACCAGCCAACCTGGATGCGGTGAGATACATCACTATCTATCTCCCCGTCCCTTTGCACAAACGATCCTAAGTACTTGAACTTAGTCGTTTGTGGGACCACTTGACCTTCAATGATAACCTGAGTGTCCTCGTTGTCACCTGCACCGCTGAAATTACAATAAAGGTATTCAGTCTTAGACCGACTAATCCTTAAACCATTGCCTTCTAACGCTATTCTCCATTCCTCTAGCCTCGCATTTAGGGTTTGTCTAGTTTCAGCAACTAGCACTATATCGTCCGCAAAAAGCATGCACCATGGAACTGTCTCTTGAATAGACTTGGACAACTCATCCAAGATAACCGCAAAAAGCAACGGGCTCAACGCGGACCCCTGGTGGAGTCCTACTTCCACGGGGAAGGATTAAATTTAATATATATATATATATATATATATATATTAAAATAATTTTATATTCATGATGATATCATTTCATTATTCTTAATATTAGTTATCTATTTACCTATACTTTAATATAATATCTCTACTTTAATAAATAAAAACATACTTATCAAAAGAAGATGGGATAACCAAAAATCTAGGGTTATTGGATTTTATCACCCCCAATTATTGCCTATTGGCCGCTGCCACCCCCAAATATTACTTTGACGCCCGTCACCCCCAACTTAACATTTAGTGTGTTTTGTCACCACGTCGTTAACTGGTCACTAACTTTTGATTATGTTACTATACTTTTGGGGGTGTCATAGGGGTCTTAGGAAGGTTTTAGGGCTCTTAGGACACCCCCAAAAGTATAGTAACAAGATCAAAAGTTAGTGATCAGTTAACGACGTGGTGACATAACACACTAAGTGTTAAGTTGGGGGTGGCAGGCGTCAGAGTGATAGTTGGGGGTGGTAGCGGCCGATAGCCAATAGTTAGGGGTGATATAATCCAATAACCCAAAAATATATACATCCATCCATCCATCACTGTTTGATGTAACCAAAAATTTCAAACATCATCATGTTTATAATTTGTTATTATCATTTTCACAAATGTTAAACATATATATAAACAAATATATAATGAACTAATTGCATTCCATCTTCTACTTTGATAACACTTTTTAAAATAACAAAATATTAATTTCAAAATAAAATATAATAATCCTTTTGTATTAAAAAATAAAATTCTTACTTCGTAAACGCGTCATTTAAAATGAGTAATTTTATATTATTTCTTTAATTTTGTATGTATAGTTCATATTAGGGTTATATGTATTCATATCAAAATTTATATTTATTATGTGTGATGCAAGAAATAATATGAAATATAAAAAAATTCAAAAGGTATAATTGTTATGTTTCAAAATTTATAATTGTTATGTCTTTCAAAAACAACCAACCTCAACAATAACATATTTATTTTTAAAAACTCATTCAAGTTTGTATAAACTGAAACACGTATTTTTTTCCAAAGAACTCAATCAACTCCATAATTATCTTAAAGCCTTTCATTTTCTAATATTCTAATTTTCTATCCTTAAATTCATGTAACACATGGGTCTATAACCTAGTATATAAATAAAATGCATACAAACCCTAAACCGTAATAGTTTCTGCGATTTCTTTCTCTATCTCTGGACGACAGTTTGTGATCATCAAGGCTCTCAACTTTCTTATTCTTCAAGCTTGTTATTAATCTATGTTGCTTCCGGTAATCCATCCCATCTTGTCATAGCGTTTAACTGCATTTTGTTTATATGTTTACATGAAAACATGAATCTTGAATGCTAAGATTTTGTGTAGATAACAAGTTTTTGATCGTTTACGAAGATTTGCTAGTTTGTATGTTTTGTATGTATGTATGCATGTAGGGTTTTCGATTTATAACATGAACTTGATGATCTTGATGAGAAACTGATCTACATATTGTTATGCATGTAATAATAGTCGAAAAGTGTGATAGTATGTTCATAAAAACGTTTTTATAAAGATCGGGTTTAAAACAATTTCAGCGAAGAATTTTATGTCAACTTGTATTGGTTGTAACTCGATCATAACATAAGGAAAGTGTGTGGTTCTTGGTCTAAAACGAAGTTCAATGAAATAGTTTTCAAGAGTTAAATGTCATTTTAGTCCCTGTGGTTTGGGCCATTTTGCCAGTTTAGTCCAAAGGTTTCATTTTTAACCTGTGGGTCCAAAAAGGTTTCACAGTTGCCATTTTAGTCCACTGGGTTAACTTCATCCCTTTTTTCTGTTAACGAGAAGGCCAATTTGGTCATTTTATATGGCTGAATTGCCCTTTTAGTTAACAGAATTACATAAAAAATGACCAAATTGGCCTTCTCGTTAACAGAAAATATGGATAAAGTTAACCAAGTGGACTAAAATGGCAACTGTGAAACCTTTTTGGACCCATAGGTTAAAAATGAAACCTTTGGACTAAACTGGCAAAATGACCCAAACCACATAGACTAAAATGGCATTTAACTCAAGTTTTCAAACCCAACTGGAATCGTAATTTTTCGAGAAGTTTAGGTCAGTCAAAAGATTAAAACGGAAACACAGGTGCAGGCTGCATTTTTTCTACAGAAATTGTAGCTGTTACGAGAGTCATAACTAGGTCTATGTTTAGAGCTAATGCTTAAAATATTTATAGTAGATAGTCCTAGAAGGTTACAATTTTCTCCAACTGGAATTTTGTCAATCGGATCGACAAAGATTTTTATATAAAATTAACCATAAACTGTCGACATAATGTGACGAAATTGCTCTTTATTTGTTAAATGATTTTTAAGGAATGTTGGATTTTATATAAAATTAACCGTAAACTGTCGACATAATGTGACGAAATTGCTCTTTATATAAAATTAACCGCAAACGGTATAACACCTCAAATGAGAAATAAAACGTTCAATCTTTTTTAAGGAATGTTGGATTTTAATAATCCCAATTATTAGTTGTTGGCCGCCAACAGTCTCAACTTCAAAAATAACTACTGGCAGTCCCAACTATTAACATATTGCCCTCCAATGGACCCAGACTAATATAACCCTAACGTCGTTAGTCTCCGGTCGTCGGAAAGACATTTTTGACCGGAAAACCCCTTTTTTGACTGGAAAACTCAACATTTTCGTCTCAACCCTCTTTGTGACCTTATTACGGACCTTTAAGAACATTTTTCTAGTAAAAGCCCAATTATTGAGGTCGCCAGAAAACTCCTTTTTCGTCGGAAAAGTCAACTTTTTGGCCAGAATACTCAACGTTTTCGTCCCAAACCTCTTTTTAACCTTAGATCAGACCTTTAGGAACCTTTTTTGGCCAAAATGTTTTTCCGGAGACTAACGGTGTTAGGGTTATGTACTCAGGGTCCCTTGAAGGCCAATATGTTAATAGTTGGGATTGCATGAGGTTATTTTTAAAGTTAGGACTCTTGGCGGCCAATAACAAATAGTTAGGATTATTAAAAATCCAATATTCCTTTTTTTAACGGTCAACGAATACTATCTAGCTTGCGTGGCTTATGCCATGATAATTTTTTTTCGAAGTTAATTTTATCTTTGTGTTGTATATTATTAGATCATTTGAAATTTGATGCACCATAGTCATGTTATTTACCTCTTTTTTCTTTGTGTTGGGCTATTAAGTTGAAGCTATATGGTATTTGATCCAATTTAAACGACCGGATATTCCTTTACTTATCGTATTTTATTATATTATTTATTATTTATTATTATAGCGTACTAACCTAACTACAAGTCTCAGCGTGATATAGTTTACATTAGACAGGGCTGGGGGCTTGTAGAGATAGCCCCTAACTGATTTGGCCCATTGAGATTAGGGTGGCTCATGTCTCCTCTATTATTATTAGGACAGAATACATGGAGCCAACACATTTTTTGTAGTTGTAAAAGGCGATTTTTCTCCTTTCAACCATCTCACACCTCTTCTTTTCTTTCCTTTTCTCCATTGCAGGTCTAGATTTAAGAGGAAGAACAAGGTGTGATTTTCGGTATCTTAGAAAAAACGGTTCAAATCACTCCGATTGTGATTTAGTGTTCAAGTTGTACTTAAACTCGCTTGTGTGTCACTAGTTGGCTTATTTTGATTTAGGATTTATATAGTTGAAGAATATATTTTAGTGCGAGGTTGGCTTATGTGTTCACGTATATATTTTTTAAGATCCAGATATATGGAGATGAGTTTGGAATACTAAATCAACTACCAGCGGGCTATAAAGGGATCGCTTGCATCTCGTTGTGGCACCAGTGACATATCACTATCCGTGGTGGTATGATTAGTTTACTACGTCTCCACTTTGTTATGTTATTATATGCTCGTATAAGAGCCTCTAGATCCATTTAGAGGCGTATGGAGGCTTCCTATGATACGATCTAATTTAATTATTTTGTGGTCCATTGGCGTAGTGCCATGCACGCCTTCTGATTTTGGGATGCATGCATTCACGAATCCTATTGATCATTTTAACATGAGATATGATATAGTATTGCCATTTGCCACCATGGGTGTACAATTTGGATATTTTGATTTTAGGGTACGTATATAACAACCCTTCTAAAATATTTATAACACCCCTATACGTCTCAAAATACACCCCGTATATGAAAAGTGGGCCCCAAATACTTTATTTTTATAAAAAGTAAATAAAAATAAAATTTAATGGTCTCTGGCGGGGCGCGACAGACCCCTTAGGATCTGTCGCGGGGCGCGAGCGAGGGGACGAGTGGTGCAGCCCGGTGTGTAACATCCCCAAAATAATTTTATTACATGAATAGATCACGGGTAAGTTGAATGTTAGAAATATGAAGTACCTAGACAGGCCTAGAAACCGTTTAATAGTTTAATTATAAAAATAAATTATATTTGAAACTACTCCGTTTAATATGAAACTTGGTTCAAAATGTAGATAAGATCATTCTCGTTCTAATGACATATTTATTGTTTTATAAAACATCTTGTTTTAGACGTTATAAGCGTCAAATAAGTAAAGCAGCTGAATTAATTATAATATATAAATAATAGATAAATAAAATAATATTTACATTTGAAATTATTGCATGATTACGTATACAATGAAAAATTGGAAAAAAAAAATCTAAAACCAACCATTAATGCTAAAAGCATATGTGTGTGCTTCAAATTGATAGTCAGTGTATACGTGTACTAAGAATTGCGTGAAGTCCAAGCTTGGCAAATAGTATAAATCACAGGCAGATACTAAAGTTTCAATCTGCTCAGTCCCTCTCTCTCTCTCTCGCTAGAATTCTACCTTTTATTTCTCACCCCATAATAATAATAAAGCCCTGTCCCGTTTTAAGTATTGTAACCCTTGACCACTGAGTCAATACCCTGTCCGATTGATTTAAAACCCACCAACGCATGTCAAGGCTCTGCCCGACTAAGCACCTTGGGGTTCTGTCTCATGACGTAGGGATATAGTTAAATTGGGTTACTATACTTAATACGAATACATTATTTATTTTATTAAATAGTTCGGGAATTATACCCAAGATATAACAACTCTCCTAGAATTATTTAAACACCCCTATAAGTCCTAAAATACATCCCGTATACGAAAAACCGGTCCCGAATACCCTTATTTTTGTAAAAATAAAATAAAAAAAATCTGTAAGCCGCTCGCGGGCCGCGTAACCCTCTTCCAATTTCGTCGTGGGTCGCGACAGCTCAAGATCAGGGCGTAGCCTGGAGCCGCCACGTGGCATAACACGCGTCGAACGACCCGATGACTCAGCACATCGGTTGCCGCCTTAGGGGCCCTCGTGGGCCGCGTAAACTCCTTCCCCATCTGTCACGGCGCGACAAAGTGCCGAACAGGCTCTATAAATAGATGCCATCGGCATTCACTTTCAAATCATTCATTTCTTCGACTTCTCTCTCAATTTCTCTATAGTAGGTACTATACCTGGGCATTATACCTCCCTAATTAGTGAAGTTCTGCCTCGTTGTAAGTATCATAACCCTCGGTTACGTATTAGATACGCTACCCAATTGATTTAGGATTCCGTAACGGTTGTCGAGGGTCTGCCCGACGTAGTCGTTGGAGTTCTGTCTTGGGAAAAATATAACTAATGTTAAATTGGGTTATTATACTAACACGTATGCATTGTTTAATTAATAGATTATTACCAGAAAGTCACAAAGGAAAGACCTAAAATAGCAATGTGAGTAATCTACTTTTTGTAAACCTTTTTGCAAACTGTTTTTACAAAACCTCATATGATTAACATTATATTAAACAGTGATTGAGTATTTATATTCTACAATTATCGTCGGTATGTTAGGGTTTTGTATACAAAATTTGTTACTAAATTGTGAGTAGTAACATGACCACAAGTCGGGTTGACAGTACCGTGGGTGGTAATTAAAGTAGATGGAAACAAATATAATTGCGCGACCGCCCTCAATACTGTAGACTGATAAAACCTGTTTTGATTAAACTGGGATTCACTCACCAGTATTTCCTGCTGATAAAATGTTTTTAAACACGTGTTTCAGGTAACTTAGTGTGAAGCCAATAAAAGCCTGCTGGAGAGCACTGAAGGCTTAGAAAAGGGCCAATAAAAGTTACCTAATTAAGAAGGAGAATTGTTTTCAATAATTGGGGTTATTCCCTATAAATGTATAAAAATAAAAAATTGGGTTTTGTCTCACTTATAAATGTATTATCAGAGAAACTTGGGTTTTATCCCATTTCTTTATTTTAAATATTTTTGGTGTTTAACTCTGATAAGCTATTTCCTAACTACGGTCATGATGAAACTTTCCGCTGCCAAATTGATAAACACCGATACTACTGAAATTAGTCGCGGCTGCCCGCTCCCGAGATAGGGGTCGGGGGCTGTGACAGAAGGTGGTATCAGAGCTATGTCACTGGTTTAAGCCATTTAGGTGTTCTTCCAATACCTAAACCCTTAACCATTTGTGTTAGGAAATTAATATCTTATTTGTTATCTTGTAAACATAAAATCTTAATGTGTTTATTATAATTTTTATGTTATCTCATGAATCTTAAACTTCCAATATGTGTTACCCATATTTGTTTCTTACAGTTATGCTGTATTATATATATATATATATATATATATATATGAATAAGATATATTAATAATATCATGTCTTAAGTATATTTTGTGATATCTAATGTATCTATTATATCTATATATATATGTGGGAACATAATGCAATATAAATATAATGTAAATGCAATTCAGATATGATACTTTGAAAATGTCATAATACGAATATTTAGTTAATATGTATTATACCTAAATAATTTTATATTATTTAAATTCTCAGGATATGTAACACCTATTATATCTTATAATATGATAGGCTATAAAAAGTGGATATATTCGTAATATAATATTTAATTATATACACACATATCTATGTGAATACAATTCAAAATAAACTATAATAATATTATGATATTGGTATTAATATCCTAAATATAAGATAATACCCTTAGGTATGATAGCACTAAAATATCATAATATAAAATATTATTCAATGAAAACAGTATATTTTATGATTTATGATATAATTCAAAGATTTTATTCGATTTAAAAGATATGTATTTGTCAAAGTTTTGATGAAACATACGATTATATTAATTTTGTAAAATTATAATGTTTCAGCATTGTTTAAATACAATAATTAAAATACTTTGTAAATCACTATATATTTCTTTATTACATCTTATCATATTATTAAATATTAAATATGTAGATTATTCATCAAAATTTGATAAGTTACATATAGTCAATATTGATGATAACTAACATGCTAGAAGATTTTTATTACACAAACGCTCTTTAAAAAAAATTCAGAAGATTTATATTTCTATTAAATTTATTCCTTCTAATGAAATTCTTTTTATTCTAAAAATTATCTTCAATAAATTTGATAGAAATTTAATTGGTTAATATAAAGGAATAAACAAAATTATGGTAATAAACAGGATAGATAATACAATTAATTATGTACCTACATTTTTATGAAATGGTATTATATATATTAGAGGAAATTTTATATTTATACGTATGTATATACAAGACACAATTTTTCTGATAATATATACAATATAAGAATCAAATGCCTTCTGTAAAAGGGCAATCTTTTACATATCAGAAGAAGCAAGCAAACATGTTTACTTAAGATCTATTTTAATACCCAGCTTTAATTAAAAGGATACCTTAAAGATATATGTACTAGCACCACCTCTTGAAAAACAATAATAAGTCAATGACGGAAAATCTCAGAATTTCATATAAAGCTTTTACCTTTATATTTGAATACCTATCCAGCCATGAGTTCTGGAAATATAATTAAATTAAGAGAATATAAAAAAGCTATTACACCAAAGGAAGAGACAACACATATAAAATACACATTTTCGTTATATTTTGATAAGATATATATACTAAAAGAAAATGTCAAAATATAACATGTATGTATATATATATATATATATCCACGTATAATACTGAGAGCTATGACTATAATTGTGTGCTTGTATAATTACCTAGTTCTGTGACAATTATATTTAAACATGTTCATAATACAGATGTCAAATGAAATGGCATGTGATCAAGAAATTGAGACTAGTAATGGAAACTCTTTGGATAGGAACACTATAGAAAATATAATAGCTCAAGGAATATCAAATGCCATACCTTCGATCATTGAAGCTATTCAAATTTATGTGCCTATAAACGAAGATCATACTATACACTGTAGGCATACTCATCACTTCAAACCTAACCCTAAAAGTAATGGAAATCATGATATTCGTATCAAAACTTCATCTTCCAAACGAAAGAAAATCACAACCTATAGCTACTCTTATAAGGAATTCCGCTCCGACAAATCATGCAAGGACAAAGAAATGAAACCAGCAATCATGCAACCTACCTGCGATAACCATAACAATAAACATGCAAGAAAACACAATTCTAAGACTACATGTCACGGCCCCCGACCCGGTTTGACCCGTTTCAGGAGCCGCGGAACAGAAAATCCCGTGGTATTTATTTAATTGAGTTAACAGCGGAAGATTTTAACACGATCTTTTTAAAACTGAAATTTCCCAATTATTTTATTTCACAACTCGGGATAAAACCCCGGTAATTTACAATCATATGATTTCACTGAGAAATCTTTATTTTACAAAACATGTTTCTTTATTTTATATTGAGCCACTTCCTTAAGCTTGTAGTGCTTCACGACACTTTTTCTGGATCATAACAGATCACCTGAAACATGCTTCAAAAAGGTTTTGTCAGCGGGAAATACTGGTGAATCATTCTTTTTACTAAAACGACGCGTTTGTTATAAATTACAGTATTAAGAGCGATTACAATGTTTCCATATATCAACCAACTACCCACAGTATTTGTCACTCGACCATCCATTGGTAACCTCATTGTCCAATGGTGTCTGTGACTATGGTCATATCACCCCTTGGCTAACTCGTTGTCCAATGGTGAAGGTTATCAAGTATTGTATACAAAACCCCACATACCGGCTGTAATTTGGTGACTACAAAGACTTAATCCCTGTAATTATAACTTTGAAAGTAAACATGCTTTTGAAATCAGATTTGATAAAAAGAGAATGACTCACATTGCAGATTTATATGAGCAGAGCTTAGCCTACTGATTAGTCTTTTAACCTAATTTTAATAACATGCACACGAACTCGGTTAGTAACTAATACAGCATTTACGATAACTCACGAGATTAATCCTTCACAACGAATGACAAAGTGCGATACTTAAACATCCATCGAATTAACGATGAATGACAAAGCATAAACCCTAATGTGGGCAGCACTTAAACATCCATTGGATAGTTTAATCGATCGGACACTGAATCGTAGCAGCGATCGAGTTAATACCCGGTATCGGAGCAGCACCTTACTAATTTTGAAAGTAATTTCGACTTCTGAGTATTATAACTTCGTTTTTGTGAGTTTGTTTCGACACCAGTGGACTGTGCATGCAACAATCTATTTATAGCTGAAATTGAGGCCTCACACGGCCCGCGTAAGCCTTCGGCTTACCTTTACGCGGCCTGCGTGGCCGCCTAGTCTACGAGTAGGCTTGATTGGTCATGAGTAGGCTAGCCAGGTGGTTTGATACGTGGCTTGGAGACTTATCCGGTTATATTTCAAGTTGACGAGGCCCGCGTAAACTTCCCTTAAGGTTTACGCGGCCCGCGAGAGGACTAGAATTCTGAATTTCTTGATTTTTAATATGGATTAGGGTTTTAGGGGTCCGGGTTTATACTTACGGGTATTTTTAGGACAATTTTGAGAGTCCTATCATTCTCCCCACCTTATTTAGAATCTCGTCCTTGAGATTCATCGGAATAAGTGAGGATACTTTCGCTTCATCTCCGATTCCAGCTCCCAAGTGTATTCAGGTCCTCTCTTTGAATCCCACTTGACTTTAGCTAGCACTAGTCGCTTGTGCTTGAGAAACTTAATCTTTTTGTCTTCTATCTGCAGTGGTTTCTCCACAAATTTTAGTTTCTCATTTACCTCTATATCTTGAAGAGGTACTACTAGAGATTCGTCTGATAGGTATTTCTTGAGGTTGGATATATGAAATACATCATGTACTCCAGCTAACTCCTCTGGTAGTTGTAATCGATAAGCAACTGGTCCTATACGTTGGATTACTGGGAATGGTCCTACATATCTTGGGCTTAGCTTTCCTTTCTTACCAAATCGAACTACTCCTTTCCACGGTGAAACTTTCAATAGTACTTTGTCTCCCACTTGGAATTCGAACGGCTTCCGTCTATTGTCTGCATAACTCTTTTGACGATCTCGAGCAGTCTTTAATCTTTCCTTGATTTGAGTAATCTTATCGGTAGTTTCTTGCACAATCTCTGGACCTGATAATTGACTTTCTCCTATTTCTGCCCAACAAACTGGAGTTCTGCACTTTCGGCCGTACAGTGCTTCAAATGGGGCAGCTTCAATACTTGAATGATAACTATTGTTATAGGAGAATTCGATTAAAGGTAGGTGATCGTCCCAGTTTCCACCAAAATCTATCACACACGACCTAAGCATGTCCTCCAAGGTTTGGATTGTCCTTTCACTTTGTCCATCTGTCTGAGGATGATATGCCGTACTTAAATTTAGTCGAGTTCCCATTGCTTCTTGGAAACTTGTCCAAAAATGGGAAGTAAAACGACTATCCCTATCTGATATAATGGAGAGTGGAACTCCATGTAAGGATACTACTTCATCTACATACAACTTTGCCAATCCTTCCATGCTAAAGGTTTCTTTCATAGGTAGAAAGTGAGCTGATTTGGTTAATCGATCCACAATTACCCAAATCGCATCACTACCTTTTCTGGTTTTGGGTAACTTAGTAACAAAGTCCATTGTTATGAGTTCCCATTTCCATACAGGCATTTCTAATTGTTGTAGTAGACCTGAAGGTTTCTGGTGTTCTGCCTTAACTTGCGAACAAGTAAGACACTTAGAAACATATCGAGCTATATCCTTTTTCATTCCTATCCACCAAAAGTTATTTCTTAAATCTTTGTACATTTTATTGTTTCCAGGGTGCATGGTATACCTAGATTTATGGGCTTCTTCTAAAATCTTATTTCTTAATTCTCCCTGCTTAGGTACCCAAATTCTTCTTTTGTGGAATCTCCAAATTCCATCAGCTCCTTGTTCTAATTCTTTTGTTCGTCCTTTCATTCCTTCAGCATCATCCTTGATTCCTGTTTCTTGAAAATTCTTTAGTTGTTCCATTAAATCTAACTGTAGATTTAATCTAAGAGCACGAACTCGTCGTTATTTCTCATGGTACTTACGACTTAAAGCGTCAGCAACTACATTTGCTTTTCCTTCGTGATACTGGATATCACAATCGTAGTCACTTAGGATTTCCATCCATCTCCTTTGCCTCATGTTTAACTCTTTTTGCCCAAATATATATCTTAGACTTTTGTGATCCGTATAGACAGTAAATTTACTTCCGTACAGATAATGTCTCCAAATCTTAAGAGCAAAAATTATGGCTCCTAATTCTAAGTCATGAGTCGTATAGTTTTCTTCGTGCTTTTTCAATTGCCTTGAAGCATATGCAATTACCTTCTTACGTTGCATTAGCACACATCCTAATCCTAGTTTTGAAGCATCACAGTAAACTTCAAAATCTTCAGTCCCTTCTGGTAAAGCCAGGATTGGGGCATTTGTTAACTTTTGCTTTAGAGTCCTAAAAGCTTCTTCTTGTTTAGGTCCCCATTCAAACTTAACTGCTTTACAGGTTAACTTAGTTAATGGTACAACTATCTTGGAAAAATCCTTAATAAACCGTCTATAGTATCCGGCTAAACCTATAAAACTTCTAATTTCCATTGCGGAACCTTCCATTGAGTAATTGCCTCTATCTTAGCAGGATCTACATGAATACCTTCGTGATTCACCATGTGTCCTAGAAATTGCACTTCCTGCAGCCAAAATTCACATTTCGAGAATTTGGCATAAAGCTTTTCTTTTCTTAACAAAGTTAAGAGTGCATGCAAGTGCTCACAATGCTCGTCCTGACTTTTTGAATAAATAAGTATATCGTCAATAAAAACAATTACAAATTTATCCAAATACGGTTTACAGATTCTATTCATCATATCCATGAATGCGGCAGGTGCATTCGTTAACCCGAAGGGCATGACTGTAAACTCGTAATGACCATACCTCGTTCTGAAAGCAGTTTTAGGTATGTCTTCTTCTTGTACCTTCAATTGATGGTATCCGGAGCGTAAGTCGATCTTTGAAAAATATCTAGCTCCTTGAAGTTGATCGAAAAGATCATCAATCCTAGGTAATGGGTATCGATTCTTAATTGTAACCTTATTCAATTCTCTATAATCAATACACATTCTCATCGAACCATCCTTCTTCTTCACAAACAACATTGGTGCTCCCCAAGGGGATGAACTAGGTTGTATGAAACCTTTACTTAGTAATTCATCTAATTGCTTTTTCAGTTCTAACATTTCTGTGGGTGCTAACCGATAAGGTGCCTTGGCTATCGGTGTAGTTCCGGGAATTAGATGAACTCTAAATTCTACTTCCCTATCTGGTGGTAATCCTAGTAACTCTTCTGGGAATACATCTGGGTATTCTGAGACTACAGGAATCTCCTTAAGTTCTTTATCCTTAGTACTAATGATTACTGAAATCATATATACTATTCCTTGCTTTCGTTCATAACTAGCAACTTTCATTACTGAGATGAACTTCATGGGTTTACGTGGTTTATCTCCTGTAATCATGATTACTTCCCCAGTAGGTGCCCAAATTTCTATAGAGTTTTTATCACAAAGGATTCGAGCATGGTTGGCTACTAACCAATCCATTCCTGACACAACATCGAACCCAGCTAGATTCATTGGTAATAGGTTTGCATGAAATTTATAACCTGAAAGTTCTATATTTTCTTTTTGCAAAACCTTATCTATTTTAATAAAATTCCCATCTGCTGTTTCGACTGTAAAGATTTGCCTAAGGTTGGTTAAAGGTAGGTTAAGAGCTTGGCAGAATGAAGTATTTATAAAACTTTGGTTTGCACCAGAGTCAAATAATACTTTTGCATATACATTGTGAACTAGGAACGTACCAGCTATCACATCAGGAATCAGTTCTGCCTCCTGAGTAGTTAATCGGAATGCACGAGCATTCTTCTTGGTAGCTCCGTCGGCTGGTTTAGCTTTATTCTCTGCTGGTTTTACCAACTTAGGGCATTCTGACTTAAAATGTCCTGTTTCTCCACAGTTATAGCAGACTCTTGTTTTCTTTCTGCAGTCTTCTTCGCGATGTCCTACGACTTTGCAAAAGTTGCAGGTTACATTACATCTTCCATAATGTTTCTTTTTGCAATTCCTGCAAAACGGTGGAGTTGAAGATTGCCATGTTCCTCTTCTCTTAAAGCTGCTATTATTACCCGTACGAAATCCTTGAGTAATTTTCTGAGCCAGTTCCTTTTTCCTGTTTTCATCTCTTGTGCATACCAGTTCGTCAGTTAGGGTGTTAGCTAATTCCACCGCATCGTCAATAGTACGAGGTCTCGCAGCTTTAACGATATTGCGGATTTCGCCAATCAATCCCCAAATATAGCGAGAAATAAGCACTGATTCTGGCGAAGCCAGGGTTGGTACTACTTTCGCATATTCGAAGAATGTCGAAGTATATCCTCGACAATCTACACCCACCATCCGATGGTTCAGGAATTTATTTGCCATTTGTTCTTTTTCGTATTCGGGACATAATTTTCTTTCTATTAAATGCTTAAATTCTTCCCAACTCATGGCGTAGGCCATATTTCTTCCTTTGGCTTGAAGTACTGTATTCCACCATTCTAACGCCCCCCTTCTTTGAAAAGATTTGAAGCGTACATGACCTTGTCGTCCTTGGCACATTTACTTATTGTAATTACTGCCTCGGTTTTCTCTAACCAACGCAGTGCCGCAGTCGCTCCTTCATTGCCTGCAAACTCAGCTGGTTTACAAGCAAAAAATTCTTTGTAAGTGCAACCAGGGGTTGCAGCTTTCATTTTCTTAGGGAGCGGAGCCTGCCGTGGATCATTATCGTGATTAGTATGATTACCGCCTCCATTTACGCTATTACTGAAGTTATCTTCAGAAATACATTTGCTAGGAATGATTTGTTGAGGTTCAACAGGTTTCTGGGCAGCAGCAAGTATTGCTGGAATAGCATTGGCTATTCCTTGAGCAACGGAATTTTCTATATCTTGTCTGGTCATAAATTGATCCTCCGGGTGTTGCTCAGATTGATTAACCTCATTTACTGGTTCATTATTAGCGTTTTCCATCTGATAATTAATATGTATAATTTATTAGTATCTGTTATAAATACAGATATATTCTCCCTTAATTCTCCTCCTAATTCTCCTCCTAAGTCATTATACTTTCAGTTACATTTTGACTATTGTATATATATATATATATATATATATATGTGTGTGTGATTGATGAATGAAAGAACACACACTTCTCATTTTTCATTTCACGTTATCAGCACGATGCTCTAACTCATTCTGCTTGTTGGCGTTTTCTCTTGTTTTGGTTGCTTCTACAGTTTTTTTTTTTTTTGGAATTCTACTTCCACCACATATTCATCAATACAGGTAATATTTTACTCATATTCATCAATTGTTGCTTCTACGTCTAATGCATTTATTTGGTAGATATATAATCTTTTATTCACTTGAATCACACACATCAACATTTTTTTTTGTGATTCAGTATTCAAACTTGCAAAATATTGTTCAAAGTAATATGAGATATAATCGTTTGTTTGTGAGTAGGATTTTGAAATCGACAATCATGCTTTTAGATCGTAAATTTGCTTTTAGATGTAGACCTTATATTTTTGTCTGTGAGTAGGATTCTATCTCGTAGTTTATTAGATCGTAAACATGTTTTTAGATCTAGACCTTGCCTTATTACTGTAACTACGAAACACGAATTAGTTCGACAATCACTGCCGTCATGTATTACTGATTAAATCCGAGTGTGGTTGCCCCGTGAGTTCTTCGATGCAACCTTGATTTGAAAGAAGATTTTGACGCAAGCACGGGTGACGTCTGCGGTTTTGGTGCAGCCTTGTTTTGCCCAGAAATTCCAAATCTTAACGTTCGGTTGTATAGAGTGACGAGGCCAAAAAAAAAAAAAAAAAAAAAAAAAAAAGCTTGACAACATAATCACCAATTTCTTTGGTTTCATATTCTGCAAAAGCGAAACTTTTGGTTTCAATTTCTTGAATAAGGATATCATATAACACCCTATCAGTCGACCGCCACCGATTTTTTTCTTTCAGCAATTTCTTTGTTTTCATAATCAACAATTTCTTTGTTTTCATATTCTGCAAAAGCGAAACTCTGGTGACCACCCTTGTGACAAGCATCATCGTCGACCGCCACCGATTTTTTTCAGCCGCTATACACCCACCGGCGAGTTTTACGTGGTAGGTACGATCAACAACCGTACATATCGGAACTAGAAGAAGTTACGTAACTGAATGAAGCCATGATTATCTATTAAATTCGTGATTGATTTTGAAAAAAGAAACGGAAAAGCCTTATTAAATTCTTGATTGATTTTGGAAAAAGAAACGAAAACGACTTAATGATAATTACCACCGAAAAAATAGCGTAGGTTTTAAAAGTAAATGACGTTTTATTGTAACTGTTTGTAGGCGGCACTTTTTGTGTCTTGAAGGTCAATTTTTTTTAACCACCCTTTTCAAATGCTTTGGTAACTCGGTGTTCTCTATTTTTTTTCTAGGAATGGATTTTTTTTTTATATACTATATTATAATAGTATTACAACCTTACATGTTTTACATACATTTTTTTTTTGTTGAAATAAATTTTATAAGCTTACACTTAGGTCCCTCAACTTTAAAGTTTTTAATAAATTTGCATATAAATTTAATTTATATACATATTACTTATTTCACAAAATTCACATATAGATTTAATTTTTGTAGATACAATGTCAAATTTATCAAAACTCGAATTCGTCGCACTC
Source organism: Helianthus tuberosus (assembly GCA_030545235.1). Classification (NCBI taxonomy): domain Eukaryota; kingdom Viridiplantae; phylum Streptophyta; class Magnoliopsida; order Asterales; family Asteraceae; genus Helianthus; species Helianthus tuberosus. The sequence continues at coordinate 26,340,817 of CM060444.1, forward strand.
GACATCTCGGGAAATAACTATCTCCCATGGACTCTTGATGCGAAAATTCATCTGACAGCAAATAATCTAGGGGCGACAATCAATGATGACAATCAAACCTCCGCTCAAGATAAGGCTAAGGCCATGATATTCCTTCGTCACCATCTTCACGAAGACTTGAAGAGGGAGTATCTTACTGTTGAGGACCCTCTCGAGTTGTGGAAAAATATCAAAGAAAGATTTGACCACCAGAAGCTGGTCTTGCTCCCTAAAGCTCGCTATGAATGGCTTCATTTGAGGCTACAAGATTATAAAAGTGTTAGCGAGTATAACTATGCCCTTTTCCGCATCACCTCTGAGCTTAAATTATGTGGTGAAAAAATAGCCGACGAAGACATGCTTGAGAAAACTTTCTCAACGTTCCATGCATCAAACATGCTCCTGTCGCAGCAGTACAGAGAACGTAAATTTACAAAATATTCTGAATTAATATCATGTTTGTTGGTTGCGAAGTAAAACAACAAGCTCCTACTACAAAATCATCAAGCGCGACCCGTCGGTGCAAGCCCATTGCCAGAAGCCAATGCGGCAAATTATCAAAGCGGACGTCGGAGAGGTGGCGGTCGCGGCCGTGGTCGTGGTCGTGGTCGTGGACGGAGCAATACATGGCGACGAGAATCTCAAAATTCTAAATCTAGTGGTGGCGAATCGAGCCGACAAAACACGGGACGACCCCCTAGAGGGAGAACTGGCGGGAGCCAAAACAATATATGTTAGAAATGTGGAATGTCAAATCATTGGTCCCGCACATGTCGCACCCCTAAACATCTCGTTGAAGCTTATCAACAGATGATGAAAGAAACAGGAAAAAATGTTGAGACAAATCTAATTGAGATTCCACTTAATCTGTCATCTCCTACACCACTATCAGACACTCATCTAGACGCATCTGACTTCATTGAAAATTAGTGACATCCTATGGTTGAACTTTATGTGATGTTTTTTAAGACTATGGTTTCTTTTCTTTGTTTGGATCTTGTTTAAACTCTTATGGTATTTTATGTTTGAACTATTGTTATGGTTTCATTTAAAATCTTTGTGATGTTAATTTTTTTTTATTATTTATCATACTCAAGCAAGTAGTTCGTTATATTAATTTATTTTATTATTACCAGAGGAAATATGTTTACAAGCTCAAATAAAGCTATCATTGGTGATGAATGTCTCGTAGATAGTGGTACCACCAACACTATTCTCAAACATAAGAAATTTTTCTCTGAGTTGTCTCCTGCAGAGACACTTGTGAGTACTATTTCCGGTGTGTGTGATCTTATAGAAGGCTCTGGAAGAGCAAGCATCATATTACCATCGGGTACTAAACTAATTATAAATGATGCATCATACTCTAGTAAATCAAGACGAAATTTACTTAGTTTTAAAAGTATTCGACAAAATGGTTACCACCTCAAAACAACATCCGAAAATAATTTTGAATACTTACAAATTACTTCAAATGAAAATGGCAAAGATACCATTGTAGAAAAGCTAAAAGCTTTATCCTCTGGATTATATTATACAAATATTACTCCTATTGAAGCATACATGGTGGTGAGTAACCATATGTTACTAGATAAAGACACATTCACAATATGGCATGACCGACTAGGTCACCCAGGTAACATAATGATGAGGCGAATAATTAAGAATGCAAATGGGCACCCTCTTAAAAATTTAAAAGTCTTACAATCAAAAGATTTATTATGTGCGGCATGCTCTCTAGGCAAACTCATAACTCGGCCTTCACAAACTAAGTTGACACAAGAAAACCCCTCATTTTTGGAAAGAATCCAGGGGGATATCTGTGGGCCAATACATCCTCCTTGTGGTCCATTCCGCTATTTCTTAGTCTTAATTGACGCCTCATCGCGATGGTCACACGTGAGTCTTTTAGCTACTCGAAATGTAGCGTTTGCCCGACTATTAGCGCAAATCATACAGTTGAGAGCTCATTTCCCTGAAAATCCAATTAAAACCATACGAGTGGATAATGCAGGAGAATTCACATCCCAAGCTTTTAACGATTATTGTATGTCGATTGGGATAAAGGTTGAACATCCAGTAGCTCATGTTCATACACAAAATGGTTTAGCTGAATCATTAATTAAACGATTACAAATAATCGTTAGACCTCTCCTGATGAGATGCAAATTGCCATCTTCTGCATGGGGACATGCTATTTTACATGCTTCCGCACTAATCCGATTAAGACCAACTTCCGATCATGAATACTCCCCATTACAACTGGTCTCCGGAAGAGAACCAAATCTGTCCCACCTCAAAATATTTGGTTGTACGGTATATGTACCAATATCGCCACCACAACGTACCATTATGGGACCACAAAGAAGACTGGGCATTTACATCGGTTTTAACTCCCCGTCTATTATTAAATATTTAGAACCATTAACGGGTGACATGTTTACAGCACGCTTTGCTGACTGTCAGTTTAATGAGACAATATTCCCAGTCTTAGGGGGAGATAAGACAAAAGAAAGACTGGTAACACAAGAGTTAACATGGAATGCATCATCATTATCAAATCTCGACCCCCGAAGTGGTCAATGTGAATTTGAAGTCCAAAAGATTATACATTTGCAAAGAATCGCAAATGAATTACCAGATGCATTCACAGACACAAATAGGGTGACAAAGTCACATATACCAGCATCAAATGCACCTGCTCGAATTGAAGTAATCCCAGAAGCGATTACCATACAAAGAAAACGTGGGAGACCAATAGGTTCCAAAGATAAAAACCCACGTAAGCGAAAAGAGCAGAACAAATCAGTTGGTGAAAATTTAATAACTGAAACCCTAGAAGAGGTAAATGTCCCAGAAGAGACAAATATAACTCCAGAGGAAAATGAAAATCCAGAAGACACGCGGGTACTAAACGAAAACGAGATCTCTATCAATTATGTACAAAATAGTACAATATGGAACCGAAATGAAACACGTGTTAATGATATATTTGCATATGCTATAGCAACGGATGTAATCAATGAAAATGATTATGTACCTAAAACTCTAGAAGAGTGCATGCACAGAGTTGATTGGCCAAAATGGCAAGAGGCCATAAAGGCTGAGTTAGGTTCGCTTGAAAAGCGAAATGTTTTTGGACCTGTAGTCCGAACACCCATAGACGTCAAACCAGTAGGTTATAAATGGGTGTTTGCTATAAAAAGAAATGAAAGGAATGAGATTGTACGATTCAAGGCACGTCTTGTAGCACAAGGGTTTTCCCAAATCCTAGGAGTTGATTATGAGGAAACGTATTCCCCTGTAGTGGATGCGATAACCCTTAGATTTTTAATTGGCCTTGCAATCTCAGAAGGACTTCAAATGAGACTTATGGATGTCGTCACCGCATACTTGTACGGGACACTAGAAAATGACATCTACATGAAAATCCCTAAAGGATTAAAAATGCCCGAAGCATTAAAATCAATACCTCGAGACATGTGTGCCATAAAGCTAAAAAGATCTTTATATGGTCTTAAACAATCTGGCCGCATGTGGTACAATCGGCTCAGTGAATATCTCGAAAAAGAAGGATACAAGTCTGATGTAATCAGTCCATGTGTTTTTATAAAAAGATCACTCTCAAAATTCACTATAATAGCAGTCTACGTTGATGATATAAACATTATCGGAGCTCCTGAAGAGATAGAAAAAACTGCTAATATATTAAAAAGAGAATTTGAGATGAAAGACCTTGGCACAACAAAATTATGTCTCGGCCTGCAGTTTGAGCATTTACGAAATGGTATATTCGTCCATCAGTCAAACTACATCCAGAAGATGTTAGTACGTTTTAATATGGACAAAGCTCATCCATTTAGCATACCCATGGTTGTCCAACCGCTAGATCCTCAAAAGGATCCTTACCGCCCTCAAGAAGAAGGCGAAGAAGTACTTGGTCCAGAAGTACCATACTTAAGTGCGATCGGTGCCCTTATGTATCTTGCAAATAATACGAGACCTGATATTGCATTCTCAGTACATGTACTAGCAAGATATAGTTCAAACCCAACACGTAGACACTGGAATGGAATAAAACACATATTTCGATATATTTGCGGGACACAAGACTTAGGTCTTTTCTACCAGAAAGATCAAAAGTCCCAGCTTGTTGGGTATGCTGATGCTGGATATCTATCAGATCCACATAAAGCAAAATCTCAAACAGGTTATGTATTCACATATGGTGGCACAACAATTTCTTGGAAGTCAACTAAGCAAACACTTACAACAACGTCATCAAATCATGCCGAACTAATTGCACTATATGAAGCTAGTCGAGAATGCGTGTGGTTGAGATCAATGATTACTCACATACAAGAAGCATGTGGATTAGAACAGATCAAGAAGGAGCCGACAATTATTTATGAAGACAATGCTGCTTGCATAGCTCAGATCAAAGAAGGTTACATCAAGGGTGATCGAACAAAGCACATTTCACCAAAATTCTTCTCAACATATGACTTGCAGAAAGAAGGGGAAATTGATGTTTGCCAAATCAAGTCAAGTGAAAATTTAGCTGACTTATTCACAAAATCTTTACCAAGAAACAGTTTCGAGCAACTATCACACAAGATCGGCCTACGTAGATTGAAAGATGTTTGTTGAATTCAGGGGGAGAATTATACACACTGTACACTTTTTCCCTTAACTAAGTTTTGTCCCAATGGGTTTTCTTAGGAAGGTTTTTAATGAGGCAGTACAACTGATCCAGTAGTATCAGTTTATTCTATAGGTCCTGAAGTATCTATTTAATATCATCCTGAAGTATGTTATTAACTATGTATAATAAATAATAATATATATCTGAGGGGGAGTGTTATAAATACAGATATATTCTCCCTTAATTCTCCTCCTAATTCTCCTCCTAAGTCATTATACTTTCAGTTACATTTTGACTATTGTATATATATATATATATATATATATATGTGTGTGTGTGTGTGATTGACGAATGAAAGAACACACACTTCTCATACACTTCTCATTTTTCATTTCAGTATCAAATAAATAACAATTATACACAAAACAATCACACAAATTTCACAATACATTTATAGCCAAAACTATCGATTTCTCGGTTCCCTTTTTTTATATTTATATTTATTATGCATCATTACACACCTTTATCTTACAAAGTTTTATTTGTTGTTATTTTACATACTATATTTTATTATTATTATTATTATTATTATTATTATTATTATTATTATTATTATTATACAATCACAGTTTCATAATCCCACTATCCCTCGTCAGTTGGTACTTTTAGTAACGACGTTCCCTTTCATCGTACTTCCAGGAGATCTGTTCTCCTACTTCCCGAATCCTATTTCCTGTATCCACCAGCTCCTCACCAAAGTGGCGGAGTTCAGCTAGATTTTCATTGCTCATTGGTGGGTTTGGTATTGGTTCCGGGTCGAACTGAGGAAGAAAAGTATAAGGATTGTTGAGCAGGTTTTGAAACTGCCAATCATTGGTCCACCACTCGTCCATTCCTAGAGGTTGGGTGTGGATTATAGGTTCTGGGATTGCTGGTTCCAAGTTCATTGGAAGTTGATTTTCAACAGGATAAGGGTAGAGATTATTATTAATAGGCCTGACGATATCACAGCTCTCTAATGCACGATCCAATTCTCCTGAAATGGCAACTCCTCAATTTTCCTAGAGCTTTCCCCAACTTCCATCTTTGTTTGCCTAAAACCTTCCCCAATCTCCATTTCTATCTGCCTAGAACCTTCCCTGATTTCAATACTCTTTCCTTTGTCTATAGGATTTTCTATTTTGGGAATCTTTCTAGTTGCGGGTTTCCTCCTGCGCACACGCCTCCATCCTACAAATCTTCTCCTTTTCTTAGGCTTGGGTTTCTCCAGAGGTGGAGCGTTAAATTCCATGGGTTCCTCTATATCGGCTATGTAACCAGTAAAGTCTCTAGAAACTTCTATTTTCACCGGATAAAGGTTGAGATTCTGAAGGCTTCAGATAACTCATTCATGCTGTTTAGCATATATGCAAAATACACAAAATGCTAAGTTACAATTTTATAATAAAATTTTATAGATAACCTTTAATTATTATTGCATACCGGGTGACAAATTTAATACAGAGGACAACTAACCATTAAAACATATTAGGGTTTACTGTAAACTTATTTATTTACTGGATAAGGTTTCTGATTTATAGGTGATAGGGGTGCTAAAACTTGATTCAGAGTATTTATAGATTTGCATTTACTGCTACAGTGGCTAGCATATAGAGATCTGCCCATTTTTCATCTAACTTGTCTTCCCATGGTGGTTTACTGCCTAGTTTTTGGGTTTTCTGATTAACTCTCTTTTCTTTTGTTGTGATTTCTTTATTTTCTCTTGAATTTTCCTAATAATCAAGCTTCTTTTATTAGGAGAAACTGGTTCCTCATATTGTGCATTTCGAACAAATATTCCTTCATCGGTATCTGTTGGGTACTTTGGGGAATTTGTTTGAGATGAACTTCCCTTCTCTTTTGATGACCTATCTAATTTAAGATAGATTTTGAAACCTTTTGCTTACCCATACTGTAACTAACAAATATTTAATACATAAGCACAAAAAGAAAATCAAGAAAATTAAGTATTTTAAATACTTAATAGGCTTAAATCAGTGGCTCTGATACCACCTTTTTCTGTCACGGTCCCCGACCCGGTTTGACCCGTTTCAGGAGCCGCGGAACAGAAAATCCCGTGGTATTTATTTAATTGAGTTAAAAGCGGAAGATTTTAACAGGATCTTTTTAAAACTGAAATTTCCCGATTATTTTATTTCACAACTCGGGATAAAACCCCGGTAATTTACAATCATATGATTTCACTGAGAAATCTTTATTTTACAAAAGGATGCGTTTGTTATAAATTACAGTATTAAGAGCGATTACAATGTTTCCATATATCAACCAACTACCCATAGTATTTGTCACTCGACCATCCATTGGTAACCTCATTGTCCAATGGTGTCTGTGACTATGGTCATATCACCCCTTGGCTAACTCATTGTCCAATGGTGAAGGTTATCAAGTATTGTATACAAACCCCACATACCGGCTGTAATTTGGTGACTACAAAGACTTAATCCCTATAATTATAACTTTGAAAGTAAACATGCTTTTGAAATCAGATTTGATAAAAAGAGAATGACTCACATTGCAGATTTATATGAGCAGAGCTTAGCCTACTGATTAGCTTTTTAACCTAATTTTAATAACATGCACACGAACTCGGTTAGTAACTAATACAGCATTTACGATAACTCACGAGATTAATCCTTCACAACGAATGACAAAGTGCGATACTTAAACATCCATCGAATTAACGATGAATGATAAAGCATAAACCCTAATGTGGGCAGCACTTAAACATCCATTGGATAGTTTAATCGATCGGACATTGAATCGTAGCAGCGATCGAGTTAATACCCGGTATCGGAGCAGCACCTTACTAATTTTGAAAGTAATTTCGACTTCAGAGTATTATAACTTCGTTTTTGTGAGTTTGTTTCGACACCAGTGGACTGTGCATGCAACAATCTATTTATAGCTGAAATTGAGGCCTCACGCGGCCCGTGTAAGCCTTCGGCTTACCTTTACGCGGCCCGCGTGGCCGCCTAGTCTACGAGTAGGCTTGATTGGTCATGAGTAGGCTAGCCAGGTGGTTTGATACGTGGCTTGGAGATTTATCCGGTTATATTTCAAGTTGACGCGGCCCGCGTAAACTTCCCTTAAGGTTTACGCGGCCCGCGAGAGGACTAGAATTCTGAATTTCTTGATTTTTAATATGGATTAGGGTTTCAGGGGTCCGGGTTTATACTTACGGGTATTTTTAGGACAATTTTGAGAGTCCTAACACTACACTTCGCTGCAATTCTTGCAAGAAGGCTGGACATGCAGAGGAACAATGTAGAAGGAAAACTAATGTATGTTAAAAATGCGGAGACCCAGGCCATATCCGTCCCTACTGCCCGAAAATATCTAAGACACCAGATAACGAGGATCGAAACCCCGATGAAGCTAAGGAGAATGCATAAATATCTAAGACACCTGAGCCAAGAACAACTTTTAAAATAAAGCACCCTTATGTTTTGTCTGTACTAAAGTATTAGTTGACTTTTGATTTCGATCGAAACCTCGTCAATGAAAGGACTTTATTTTCCTTTTATAAAACCAACTCTCATTTGTCTCGTCTCTTGATAAATTCTTATGTCATACATGCATTTCCTGTCATACATGTGAACTCACTTCAAAAAGTTCATTTACTCATGAGTTTTAATAAATATTTTTGTTATACTCATCTTGAACCCCCACCCCCTGATTTTGAAAATGCTGACTTTTGATAATAAGTCAACAAATTTCTTGGAAAATTCCTTTTCTTTTCAGAGTTACTTTTCAAAGCTACTTACCAGATTTTCATGGAAACCATTTCTTGTCAATACATATATCCATTGTTGAAATATGTCCAAACCAAACTCAATTGTTTGAACTTGTTCACAATATACATTTAATTCAAAATCCCATATGATGAATTGAAATCATCATATTCAAGGTAATCTCATTGCCTGAATTTCGATGTATTATTTGTTAAAACATGACACCTTATGGTGGCGATTTCTTTGAAACTTGGACTCATTTCATTTGCACACCTGAGGTACGAAATTATTTATTAATTCAATATCCTAAACCAGTCTTAATACAATTTTGTGTTAAGATAAAGGTACCTAAATTTTTATTCCAACGTACCTCCAACATGTCTTTCATCATTGGATTTAAATCCTACAAATTCATTTCTATGTTCATTTGAACATCCTATCTTTTGAATATTCAGATTCGCTTCGTTGGAACTCTCAGTTACTTTTGAAAACGGTGAATTCGTTCGGTCACCATAATCATTGAATTCTTTTAATCACTACAATAACTTGCGGTGTCTGTATAAATTGTAGCCTGTGCTAATAATAAACCCTGCTTGTCATTCATTTGACTCATCATTCAAATAGTCTTGATACAATTATGTATTAAGACCATGATACACTAAATTCTATTATATTGCTCGGTGTATCCTGGCTATTTAAATAAACGTCATTGATTTCTGAATTGATTATTGACAAATCATTTTCATACTTCTACCTTCAATTGAGATTATTGTTCCAGAATCTCCTTCAATTGATGATCAAAGTAAGTTCTTTTCCGACAATAAATCCTATTATTTCTACAAATCATTGCATTTTATGCCGATCAAATCCTTCTTTTGATTTGTGAAACTTAGTCACCTTGATAATGGTATTATTTCCTCCTATTCAGTTAACATCAATTCCTGAAACTCAGTTTTGAGACCATTGAATTCCAATTATCCTATATTCATCTTTTTGGTTCTATCCCAGACACCTTGGTAACTGACTAAAAGACGTGACGTACCCCAATAAGATATCGTAGCCCAAATCTCGAGGACGAGAATTAAAACAAGGTGGGGAGGATGTAACATCCCCAAAAATGTTTATTACACGAATAGATCACGGGTAAGTTGAATGTTAGAAATATGAAGTACCTAGACGGGCCTAGGAACCGTTTAATAATTTAATTATAAAAATACATTATATTTGAACATACTCCGTTTAATATGAAACTTGGATCAAAATGTATATAAGATTATTCTCCTTCTAATGCCATATTTATTGTTTTATAAAACATCATATTTTAGAAGTTATAAACGCCAAATAAGTGAAGCAGCTGAATTAATTATAATATATAAATAATAAATAAATAAAATAATATTTACATTTGAAATTATTGCATGATTACGTATACAATGAAAAATTGGAAAAAAATCTAAAACCAACCATTAATGCTAAAAGCATATGTGTATGCTTCAAATTGATAGTCAGTGTATACGTGTACTAAGAATTGCGTGAAGTCCAAGCTTGGCAAATAGTATAAATCACAGGCAGATACTGAAGTTTCAATCTGCTCAGTCCCTCTCTCTCTCTCTCTCTAGAATTCTACCTTTTATTTCTCACCCCATAATAATAATAAAGTATTGCCCCGTTTTAAATATTGTAACCCCTGACCACTGAGTCAATACCCTGTCTGATTGATTTAAAACCCACCAACGCATGTCAAGGCTCTACGATTAAACACGTTGGGGTTCTGTCTCGTGACGTAGGGATATAGTTAAATTGGGTTACTATATTTAACACGAATAGATTATTTATTTTATTAAATAGTTCGGGAATTATACCCATGATATAACAACTCGACTAGAATTATTAGAACACCCCGATAAGTCCTAAAATACATCCCGTATACGAAAAACCAGTCCCGAATACCCTTATTTTTGTAAAAATAAAATAAAAACAAATCTGTAAGCCGCTCGCGTGCCACGTAGCCCTCTTCCAATTTCGTCGCGGGCCGCGACAGCTCAAGATCAGGGCGCAGCCTGGAGCCGCCACGTGGCATAACACGCGTCGAACGACCCGATGACTCAGCACATCGGTTGCCGCCTTAGGGGCCCTCGCGGGCCGCGTAAACTCCTTCCACATCTGTCGCGGGGCGCGACAAAGTGCCGAACATGCACTATAAATAGATGCCATCGGCATTCACTCTCAAATCATTCATTTCTTCGACTTCTCTCTCAATTTCTCTATAGTAGGCACTATACCCGGGCATTATACCCCCCTAATTAGTGAAGCTCTGCCTCGTTGTAAGTATCATAACCCTCAGTTACGTATTAGATACGTTACCCGATTGATTTAGGATTCCGTAACGGCTGTCGAGGTTCTGCCCGACGTAGTCGTTGGAGTTCTGTCTTGGGAAAAGTATAACTAATGTTAAATTGGGTTATTATACTAACACGTATGCATTGTTTAATTAATAGATTATAACCAGAAAGTCACAAAGGAAAGACCTAAAATAGCAATGTGAGTAATCTCCTTTTTGTAAACCTTTTTGCAAACTGTTTTTACAAAACATCATATGATAAACATTATATTAAACAGTGATTGAGTATTTGTATTCTACAATTATCATCGGTATGTTGGGGTTTTGTATACAAAATTTGTTACTACATTGTGAATAGTAACATGACCATAAGTCGGGTTGACAGTACAGTGGGTGGTAACTAAAGTAGATGGAAACAAATGTAATGGCGCGACCTCCCTCAATGTTGTAGACTGATAAAACCTGTTTTGAATAAACTGGGATTCACTCACCAGTATTTCCTGCTGATAAAATGTTTTTAAACACATGTTTCAGGTAACTTAGTGTGAAGCCAATAAAAGACAGCTAGAGAGCACTGAAGGCTTTGAAAAGTGACAATAAAAGTTACCTAATTAAGAAGGATAATTGTTTTCAATAATTCGGGTTATTCCCTATAAATGTATAAAAATGAAAAATCGGGTTTTGTCTCACTTATAAATGTATTATCAGAGAAACTTGGGTTTTATCCCATTTATTTATTTTAAATATTTTTGGTGTTTAACTCTGATAAGATATTTCCTAACTACAGTCCTGATGAAACTTTCCGCTGCCAAATTGATAAACACTGATACCACTGAAACTGGTCGCGGCCACGCGCTCCCGGGATAGGGGTCAGGGGTTGTGACACGGTGCCGCCACGTGTCACATGCGTGTCGAGGCTATACTGGTGACTGGTCCAAGCTATCCCCTACTACACCTAGCTCACGGGCCACGAAGACCCTGTCTTCGTCTGTCACGGGGCGCGAGAAACCCTACGAACAACATTATATATAGAGGGCATCGGCTTTCAGTTGAAAATCGTTCAAATCTCGACTCTCAATTTCTCTATAGTATAAGTAATTCCCGGGCATTATACCCCCCTAATTAGCGAAGCTCTGCCTCGTTGTAAGTATTATAACCCCCGGTTACGTATTAGATACGCTGCCCGATTGATCTAGTGCTCCGACGTAGTCGTTGGAGTTCTGTCTCGGGGAGGGTATAACTATTGTAAATATTGGGTTATTATACTAACACGTGTGCATTATTTAATTTATTAGATTATAACCAGGAAGTCACAAGGAAAAACCTAAAGTAGCAATGTGAGTAATCCTTTCTTTTATAAATTGTTTTAACAAAACTCAATTATTTAATATGATAATTAACAGTGATTGAGTGTTTGTAATTCTACAATTATTGTCGGTATGTTGGGGTTTTGTATACAAAATTTGTTACTACACTGTGAGTAGTAGCATGACCACCAGTCATGGATTTACAGTGCCGTGGGTGGTAATCAAACTAGAAATATAATCAAATGTAATTGCGAGATCGCCCTCAATACTGTACAAGGATAAAACCTGTTTTGATTAAATTGGGATTCACTCATCAGTATTTCCACTAACAAATGTTTTTAAAACGCGTTTCAGGTAACAAAATGTGAAAGCCAAAATAGAAGCCAGCTGGAGAGCACTGAAGACTTAGAAAAGTGGCTATAAAAGTTACCTAAATAAAGAAGATGTTTCAATTCAATAAATTAGGGTTTATCCCTATAAACATGTTTGTAATGGAAAGTTGGATATTTCCCATGTATTTACTATTATAAAAATGTGATATTTTACTCGGATAAAATATTTCCTAACTACGGTACTGATGTAAATTCCGCTGCCAAACTGATAAACACCGATACCACTGATACCGGTTCGCGGCCGCCCATTCCCGAGTAACTAGGGGCCAGGGGTTGCGACAACGTAATATATATAAATGAGTAAATAAGCATAACTCTTTGTTGCTTCAAGCGTGTTCGGAAACATGAACTGGTTGTTTTGAGATTTTCGGATAACTTTTCTTGCTTTAGGATTCCATGGAAATGGGGATTTCTAGTCTTTAAATAATATTAATGTTGAGACCGGAGGCTCTAATGACTGTGTTTGTTTGTATAATTTGAACAAATCAAGTAGAAATGAACAGAGTTAAGTGCAGCGGAAATGAACAACAAACTTTGTAAACACAATCAAAGAGAGAAACAGTTTAGATAAGCACATGCATTTCATTGAGTCAAAGGATTTACAATACAAATCAAAAGATTACAAGCATGCTTACAAAACTAAACTCCCCCTCAGCCTGATACCTCATGGTTGGTTTGCACAAGATGAAAGGATTGAATTGAGGAGAAGAACTCACTCAAAACGATCAAATGTAACAGTACAGAGTACTGTTCCATTTATAGACAATCCAAACCACTGAGGCCTCTCAGATGACGTCACCATGAAAGCGACGTCTAATAGCCTAACAACTTGTGTCTACTGTTCTTATACAAACACTGCTAATCTTAACTACTGACTATGTATAAAACAGATGACACACTAAACTACTGCTCTCTCTTTACATTAGTGCTTTCCTCAAGATTGATCAGTCCTTGGTTGGGCAATGCTTTGTCATCAGTAGATTGTACCAGCAGTGTTTTCTTCTCAGCAGTCTTCTGGGCTTCGTCAGTAGTTAGAAGAACAGCAGCAGTTGTATACGGGCAGTGGATATAAGACCATCAGATGTTATAATCACTTTCAAGGGAGAAGACTTAGTGTAAACAGCTGCTTATTTTGAATCCACTGTTGTGAACCAGTTTTGGCTTTCATTATTTGTTCCTCTGGTAGGGTTCAATCCCAACAATCTCCCCTGGAACAGATAATGCCAAAACACTTCATTATTTTGGATCTTTATTCCTCATCGGAAGTTCACTAGCTTGTCTTTTAAATTCTTCTTCAAATTCTTTAGAACTTGAGTCATCCTCATCCCTGCACAGTGTAAGTTCAAGGAGATCCTGCAAATCTTCAACACTAAGGCCTAGTGCTTCTTTCCTTGATATGTACTTCACTTCACCATTGGATCTGACCAGGGTCAATACATGGGTCTTTTGATCAGAGAGCCACTTTAGTATTTTTAAACCCAATGGGTTTCTTGGGAGAGATTTATTTGCTGATGAGCTTGGAGATTTTGGCCTTGAGAAAAATTGTAAAGCAGTATCCTGAGCTTCATACATTCTTTTGAAAGCCTCTTCTATGACTTCATTTGCTACAGTTATGTCTTCTGCAACATCTTTGTCAATTTTCTCTTGTCTCTTTTGTTGTTCTAACTCAGTTTCTGAGATATCTGCTGCAGTTTTGGTTAATACCTTTTTGACAAGGTTTTGAAGACTCACTGAGCTCTCTTCTTTTAGATCCATTTTCTTGATGGCTTCTGTGAAGTACTCAGCTTCTTTTTCCTTTTCTTCTTCACTGGTCAGCAGTTTTCCTTTTTCTTGGTTTTCCACAAGGATAGGGTTATCTGCTGATGTGATCAGTGTTTTAAGAGCATCAATCTGCTGTTCTAGCTTTTTGTAGTCAGGCTTCTTAGAAGTGTCTGAGACGGTTATCCTTCTTTTCTTAAGCCTTTCATAAGCCTCGTCGGTATACTGCTTTGTCCATTTTGCTATGGCTTCAGCAGTATCCACCTTAGCTTCTATCAGTTCCTGTTTTTTCTTGTTGTACTCAGATGTAAGATCAGCAATGAGCTTTTTGTATTTGTTCCAATTTGGAGTTGTCTTCTTCTTTCTTGGATCATTTTTAATCTTTTCAATTCTGTTTGCTTCATGCTTTAAGGCAACCATTGGCCATTCTTCAAATTGGTTTTCTTCAGCTTGATAGAATTTTTATTTCATGATATATGCAAGATAACTTTTTCTCATTTCTTTTCATTGATCTGCTTTTTCTTTGCTCATATCTTGTGCATAGTTCTCCATCAGCTTGACTTTTGTGAGCAAAAATTCCAATTTTTCAGAAATGGCTTCATCACCTTGATCTTTGCATTCAAGTTTAGCTCTGATCTTTGCTTGCCTTGCTTTCATCTCGAGATATTCATCCATGTTTTCTTGGACTATGAAGCCAATGAGAGAAAGAAATCTTCTTTTTGAAGGATCTTCCACGGTGTAAAATTGTCTCATCTCATTTTTCACAGCTTCTAGTTCCAGTGGATATTTAGCAGCAACAGGATCATATTTGTCCTCAGTTGGCTGAGTTGTTTCTCTTTTTCTTTTGTAAAGCTTTATGGGTTGAGGGGGTTTTGGTTGTGATGTTGGAATGGTGAGAGCAGTGGTGGAAAGTTGACTAACAGCTGTTGAAACAACTGGTGTCTCAACCTCTGTTGTCATTACAACTACTGATTTGTCAGTAGATGTCTTCTGCTTTTGAGCAGGGGTTGAAGGTGGTGAAGTAGTTTTTGATGGTGGTGATGGTGGTGGCGAATCATGAGGTATGTACATCCTTCTCCTTTTTATTGTAGGAGAGTCTGATGATGTGTTTGGTGGTGGTAGAGCAGTGGTTGTGATATGTGTAGTGTGTGTTGTAGTGGTGTGTGTTGAGGAGATGGCAGTTGTTTGGCTGACAGTAGTTGAAACAACTGAAGCATCAGCAGATGTTGATACAGCATGTGTTACAACTACTATTTTGGTGAAAGTTTGAGATTTTGTGGTGGTTTGAGGTTTGGAGCCTTTTGAAGGTGGTTTAGAGGCAGCCTTTGTAGGTCTGGATGGAATGGATTTAGGTTGCCTTACTTTTCTAGTAGGCTTCTTCTTTTCATCTTCAGGATTTTCATCATCCTTTGACCCAGAAGTACCCTGTGCTGATTTATCCAACCTGGCTTTATTCTTAGCCTCTCTATCTTTTTTAACACTTGCTACTGCTTCTGTAAGTGCATTGGTGGTCTCATCAACTTTCTTGCTACCATCTGGCACAGGAATGTTTTTAGTCATGTTTTCTTTTTGTGGTTCAACATAGAGCCCATCTTCTATTCCCTTCTTCCTCCACTGCCTGATTTTCTCCCCCTTTTTGGCATTAACTGGAGGGAGGTTATCAATGAAGAGTATCGTGGGAGGAGCTTTGCCAGTGGTGTTCAGGATGTGGGCCTTTATAGCCTTGATGTCTGCCTGGGTGTCTTTAAACCTGGACTCCATCATGTTTCTCATCTCTTGAACATGTATAGCATGCTGATGATCTGCCATTTCTCTCTGTTGTTGGAGCAGGGGTTGAAATAAGTTCCACATCTCATTTGCAGCAGGTGCAGGCTGTGCAGGTGCTTGAGCTGGAACAGCAGTGGATTGTGCTTTTTGAGCTTTTAACAGCTGTTGCACCATATCCTTTATCTGAGCAACTGAACTTTCAAGTTTTTCAACTCTGCCCGTCAACCCCTGATATTTTAAATCATCACCCATGTTACTGGGATCATCTGATTTCCCACCAGTAGTGGTTGTGCCAATGTATGACTTAGGAACTGAGTCCCAAAAATCATTCATTGATGCCCCTTGTTCTTGGTTATGGGGACTTCTTTCTTCAGCACTTGACAACCCTTTTATGGTACCAGTGGACAAAACAGCCTCACTAGTGGTTATTAGTGGTGCTATAGAAGAACTTGCCTTCAAGGGAGTCTTACTAATGAAACAACTGTCCAAATGTAGATATGTTGATCCATCACTTGTAGTTGCTGCTCCACTTGAACTACCACCAAGAGTTACTTGTAACTCAAGGGGTGTAACCTCCTCAGTTGTTGCTGGGAAAGCAGAGGTATAGGCATCAGACCCAGTCACTTGTGGGAGTATACTCTCAGTGATAGGTGATAGAGAGGAACTGGTTTGTGTCTGGGCTATATCAACTGCATGCACCAAGGGTATTATAGATTGTGGTAATGTGAGGGGTGAGGATAAGGGAGTTGAAAGAGACATGTCCTTGGGATCAGGACTGAGGAAGATAGACCCAATTGGATCCAGAGCTTCATAATGCGGGGTCCCTGTGCTTACAACCTGATCCTTTTGTGAGGATGCAGGAGGAGTTTGAGGTAAGGGTGGAGATCTTTCTACCAACTACTGTGAGGAAGTAGCAGCAATGGTTTTTGGTGATATTTGTGTTGTCACTGGCAGTTGCTCTGGGATCTCATCTTCCAGAGTTACCTTTTTCTTGGGTTTGGTGGGATTTTTGTAAGATTTCTTTTTGGTCTTTTTAGTGGTGGCAGGTGTGGGTTTCAAAGCAGTGGTTGTGCTGCTATGATCACCTGGAGCAGTGGGCTCAGCAGCAGATGTCTGAGGAGCAGTGGTAACTGCTAAATTCTGCTCAGGCACCTCTGCTTTTGTTTTTATTGGTGCCATCATTCTAGAAAATGTTTCAGTTATTAACCCTTTTATTTGAAAATAGACACCCTGTTTGAGAAAATTTTCATTTTCTTTTCCAAATTTTTGTTTAAAATAGTAGCTTAAAAATCTTGGAAAAAGTAAAAATGTTTTGCTATCAACGTTTTTCACCAAATCATCAAAGATTTCCTGGGAATAGTTAAAAATTTTATTGTTTAAAATAGCATAACCCAGGCATTGTATCTTTGAAGGTATTTCATTAAAAGCATTTGTTTTATTTGAGACACACATCAAGAGTGTGTGGAATAAAAACCTAGGTGCAGAGGGAAAGAAACCTTTTTGTAAGGTATCCTTCTTTGGTTGTTCTGCATATCCCCTTTTTAAGAAATCAGTTTTCAACTCGGCTTTATCAAAGGAAGTTTTACCTTTCTGATCATCGAGTTTAAAGACTTCTGAGATTGATTGCGGAGTAATTTGAATCGCTTTACCCTGTATCGAGGAGTTGATGGCTATGACTTTATTGTCTTGTTTTTCAAGCGTAGCCTTTTTCCAGAACTCTCTCTGGGTTTGTTGGTAAATGGGAGCATTTGCTATCAACAAAGTTTTGTACTTTGATTCAGATAATGTGTCGATGATGGAATCAAAGGTGTGGTTGTTTGTGGGTTTTGTGAGTAGACCCAAGTAGTTGTGAGGAGATTTGTATGGTATTTCAATGGATTCAGCGGCCGTTTGAGCGACCTCTTTGGAGGATGGTGGTGATTTTGGTTTTGATTTTGATTTTGATTTCGTCATTTTGGAGAAGAAGAAGAACAGAGGATGATTTGGGATGGAGGATTGAAAACTGCTTTAGAAGAGAATTTTAGAATTCAATTCGACAGTGTAAAACCCTGTTTGGGGGTTTAGGGCAGAGTTTTATTAAGGAAAAAAAATGATTGCTGATGTGGCAGCAGTTATTAAGATCTGATGGCTAAAAACTGACCACGTGCCAACCTCAGATGATATGGATGGAGAGTGGAGAATAGTTGTTTTGAGAGCCACTGATGAAACAAGCATCAGTGGTTACAACGGTAATAATGTGACAACAGTGGATGATTTTTACTATCAGTGGATAAGACACTGATTTTGAGCATCAGTGCTTGCCAAGCAAAATGAAGGATCAGTGGCTGACTTTCAGTAGTGGACAGTATTTAGGAAGCAGATGTTTGAACAAAACAGTGGTTAGGGGTAAGGTAATGGTAATGATTTGAAAGGCTAGTATGTCAGCAACTGTTTTGAGAATTTTCATTCAAGGTTTTGCCACATGTCATATTCATATTTTGAAGCTTTTACGACTTCCTGACAGTGGTTTAGTGTAACACCCCGTGTTTTCACGAGTGAAAGTCAAAGTCAAGGTCAAAGTCAACGACCGATTTCGTGCGACATGACTCGTAGAAATGTTTTCATTTTATTTATATTATGTGGAGTAAATGTCGTTCATTACAATAATCGAGTCATGCTAACCGTATTTCTATCGACCTACGACTGTGATTGATAGGAAGTAACAATGCGATAAAGTTAATCAAGCTATGCTAGTCAAATCGACATTGAACCGTAACTCGAACTGTGTATTTTACTTGTTATTTATGCGTGTGTGTGTGCCTTACGTGTTACCTGTGCATGTTTATTTTATTTTATGTTATGTTGTGATAATCAAGCGAACTCAATCGAACTCGAAGTCTAACTCGAACGTAAACGAACCCGAATTCCGATGTCACACCCCAACCAATGGCGGAAACATCGGGATGAGACGAAGTGTGAAGATTGCTAGAGACATCATAACGCTATTTGTGACAATATTTAAATAATTCCCATTTCATTTCATAACTTCAAATTGTCAACATTACATAAACTCAAATAACAACAAGTTCAAAAGAAATACATAATAACATAAGCAAAATTGATACGACATATTAAACCTAAACGTCTATATGTGTATCTAGGCATCAACGATACTTCTTTTCATAGCATCATCACCATCAACCTGTAACATGTTTAAAATACAATTCAATGCAAAAGCAAAGGCGAGTATACAAGTTTGGTACGTACATAACAAAAGATAAGTTTTAAACAATTCCTCATAGCAAGCATGTGATTCAAGATAAACAATAAATTTGGCATGTGTCTAACAAATCAACCCAAAAGAGACGCGAGATGCTGCATGACATAACCACAAGTCTACGGGCGGGGCGTCAATCCTATAGCTCTAAAATTGGCAGATGTTACAGTCTCCCCTACTTCAGGAGATTTCGTCCTCGAAATCTAAGATTAACGTATTTGCATAAAAATTTAGAACAATCCACATGACATACTTAGTTAACAAGATTAACGTATTCCTGGCATGTGAATACACAGGTCAACCCATCGTGTATGTTAAGGTGTGGCTTCTTACGAAGTTAATGACAAGTTTATCACATAAAGTTTCACCCAAGTAACACGAATCCAGTATAACGTATTAGCATGCACGTGAAATAAATTTCCAATTTTTTTGAAAAGGAACGTTCAATCATAAAATTTCATTGAGAACGAAGAAAAGTTGGTAACTACCTCCGAGGTAAGAGAATCACCTCTAGCTCGTTGGTGAAGTTAGAAAGTGAGCGGGGCTAATCATCAAGGTTTGGGAATCACCCCTATCTTGATGATAAGTTTCCATTTTTAGGAATATGAGTATTAACAAGCATCAAGATTTATCAAAGTATTCATATATAATGTATTATTTTGTGCATTGCATAAGAAAAATGTTCATGTGTAAGTTTTTGATAAGTAAACATGTTACACCCCAAAAGTGGTAAAAGTAAAAGAGGGGAATACGAGTATACTCACGGTGGTTGCAAGCTTTCCTACTTGAAATCCCGCGAATGAGTTGGTGGATGGATTAGTTTGGAGCACCTAGTCCTTCTACACGAGGAAACATAGGTGTGTGAGTTTGGCGTTTAACGGAAGATTATAAATTCGGAGTTTAATATAGCATAAAGTATAAAATATAAAAATAATCATCTTTAACTTATAACTCTTATATGACACTATGTAACCACTAGGGTTATATTGTATTTCATGGGTAGTGTACCCATTAGAATCATACTTAGAGTTTTAGGTCTTAGATGATATCCTACTACTTTAACATAAAAACACAAGTTTAACATTAAAGGTTCGAATGAGTGTATATACATATTTAGGTTAAGTATTACATATTATTTGGTCCAATAATTCATGTAGGAGGTAGAAGATTAGAATCCTCATTTAGGCACCTCGAGTTATCATAAATGTCATGTATGGGGTAGGAAGAACATGCTTCCATTTAGGAACCCCTTGAATGTTCACCACTTCACTTGATGTAAAAACAACCAAGGAGGGTCACGAACTAGGATTAGTACAATAATATAAATAATCTAATCTATGAGAAATCATCAAATCATGTGAGGATTTTATGTTGGAACAACCCAAGTTGTTCCATAATCACTCATTCATCAAAGTCTAAGCTTGACATGACTTGTGGGTTAAACACCCTAACAAAACAGAAAGTTTATGAGGTTTAATCCTCTGATTTAAGTGTCTCAACCTTGTCTTTAAGCTTAACCAACCATAAGAGAGGTTGTAAGCATTAGGACATAGGTGTGAGATGTGTTAGACACAAGTTGGATGAGTTTAAACAAACTTTTGAAGAACATGAAACAAAACAGAAAGTTTGTGGACAATTTCGGAGCAATTCCAGGTCTGATTTCTCCCAGGAAAAGTCAAGGAATCGAACTCCATGATTATCCAAGCAAGTAGGAAGAAGAATCGAGTGATTTCGTTAAGAAATGAGCAAGTTATACTCACTTTAGTGCAAGAGTATGAATTTGCCCGAATTCTAAGTTTGCAAGTGATTTTGAGAGTGAATTTGTGAGATGAATTGAGTTGTGAAAGTGTAAAATGGCTTGGAGAAGGTGTGTATTTATAGGGAAGGATTAGGGTTGGGTTAGTGAGCATTGAATGTAAGTAGTTGGGTGTTAAACTAATTAATAAAAATAATAAATCATCATATAGTTGCTGCCGCGAAGGGCTGTTGACAGCCACTAACATTCCCCTTTTTTTTTTCTTTGTTGACATCTTAGATATGATCAATTAAATTATAAGACTAACAATCAACATTATATGGTTAAGTGGTTTATACATTAGAAAAATAAATAATTATATGCCTACATATATTTGCGGCCGTAGTAGGCTGTCATCAGCCATAACTTTCTTGTAGTTACTTTTTTTTTTTTTAATAATATAAGCATAACAACAACATCAACGTAATGTTGATCTTCAACATATTATTATTATTATTATATTGTTATTATTATTATATTATCATTACTATTATATTATTATTATTATTATTATTATTATTATTATATTACTATCTTATTATTATTAGAATTATAATTATTATATTACTAGATTATAACCCCGTGTATTACACGGGTCGAATAAATGAATTTTATATACTAAATAATAAAACAATATATCTTTAAAAACCTCTTTTATTGCACGGGTTGAATAAATATAATTTTATATATTAAATAATAAATGTAATATTGTTTACCAAATAATAAAATAATACATCTTTAAAAAACCTCATTTATTACACGGGTTGAATAAATGTAATTTCCGTTACTAAATAATAAAAAATATATATCTTTAAAAAAAAACCCCGTGTATTGTACGAATTGAATAAATCTAATTTTATATATCAAATAATAAAAAGTTATATCTTAAAAAACCCATCTATTACACGGGTCGAATAAAGGTAATTTTGTATGGTAAATAATAAAAAAAGTATATCTATAAAAAACCACGTGTATTACACGGGTTTAACAAATCTAAATTAATATTAGCTCATTATTCATTTATTTATTTAATTAATATAAGATAAGTTTGGAAGTGAGGCGAGAAAATCATAAAATAAATGCTTACAATGAATGATAGGTGTTACACATTAATGTTTTATTATATAGTATAGTATAAAAATATATTTTTATTGATATAAATAGATTATTATATTGTAATAAAATTTGTTAACAAAGTCTCAATAAATTTAACCATTTATTTCAAACATGTAAATGTAACCAAGTCTCAATAAATTTAACCATTTATTTAAAACTTGTAAATATAGAAATGATAAATAATATTAATTAATTTTATTTTAAGTTTCGTAAAATCTATTTGATACCAAACTAAACAAAACGTTCAAATATATAGTTAATATCAAGAGTAAATTACGATTTTAGGCCATATGGTGATATCACTTTTACTTTTTTAGCCAAAAAACGAATTTTTTAACATCTGAGCCCACAATGTCTTTTTTTTCTAACCCTTTTGGGCCTAACAAAAGGGTTAGAAAAAAGGACGTTGGGGTCCAAAAGGGTTAAAAAAAGACGTCGAGGGCTCATATGTTAAAAAATTCCCTTTGCCAAAAGGGTTAGAAAAAAAGATATTGTGGTCCAAAAGAGTTAGATAAAAAGACGTTGAGGGCTCAGATGTTAAAAAATTCACTTTTGGGCTAAAAGGGTAAAAGTGATATAACCACATGGGCCAAAATCGTAATTTACTCTAATATCAAATTAGATAACTAAGTTTGAATTTGAAGTAATTAGATAAATATAAAAGTAATAATTAAACTAAATAATATTTAGTAGAAGGATTATCTATAATTAATTAGAAGAGATTAAATTAAAATTATAATTATCCATAAGACTTGGCCTAATATGATAACAAGTGTCCTCAAAATGGTTTCTTTTATTATATGTATAGATTACCAGGATCTAATTACGTATTTAATAGTTAACAAGCATGTATAAGTTATGAGTACTAGTATGTCGAGTATCGGTTGCGCGTATGCATTCGAGATTGGTAACGTATAACCCGAGTATTGCGACACGTATAAGCACGTATATAAAAAAAATAGTATTCCACATAAAAGATTCATTTCATTACGATCCAAGTCTCGGATTTACAACGGTTACAAAGAAGAACGATTACAAGAACGCAAGGTTTCCGAAAATAGAAATACGAACAAGACTTATTATAAATGGAAAGTACAAATAAGTGGGGCGTTACAGTCTCCCCTCCTTTTGGGAATTTCGTCCCGAAATTGAGGAAGACTTAGGGAAAAGATGCGAATATTTCGTCTTCATTTCACTCTCGAGTTCCCAAGTAAATTCAGCGCCACGCTTTCCTTCCCATCGAACCTTGACAATAGGAATTCGACTGCGCCTCAATTGCTTGGTTCCTCGGTCCATGATTTCGACCGGTTTTTCCACAAAATGAAGTGTTTCGTTGACTTGTAAGTCTTCGAGAGGGACATGTAGCCTTTCATCAGCTAGACACTTCTTCAGGTTGGATACGTGGAAGACAGGGTGTACATTGTTGAGTTCTTCAGGCAGGTCCAGTTTATACGCAACCTTGCCAATCCTTTCGAGAATTTTGAAAGGACAAACGTAGCGAGGTGTGAGTTTCCCTTTCTTGCCAAATCGAACCACGCCCTTCCAAGGGGATACCTTGAGAAGCACGAAGTCACCTATCTCGAATTCCATTGGTTTGCGATCCTCATCGGCGTAGATCTTTTGTCGGTGTCTGGCTTTCAGTAGGTTATCTCGGACCTGTAAAATTCTGTCCGTCGTCTCTTGTATGAGCTCGGGACCAGTGATTTGAGCATCACCAATCTCGTGCCAACAAATAGGCGAACGGCACTTGCGACCATACAATGCTTCAAAAGGTGCCATTTTAATACTCGTGTGATAACTGTTATTGTACGAGAATTCGACCAAGGGCAAGTGTCTATCCCAGTTGCCACCAAAATCTATTACGCAAGAACGAAGCATATCCTCTAAGGTTTGGATAGTACGCTCGGTTTGACCGTCTGTCTGAGGATGGAAGGCAGTGCTAAGGTTAAGTTCAGTACCCATAGCAGACTGAAAAGTTTGCCAAAGGCGAGACGTAAAACGAGCGTCGCGATCGGAAATGATGTCAACGGGAATACCATGGCGACAGATGATCTCATCAGTGTAGAGTTTAGCCAATTTCGTGACTTTGAAATCTTCACGGATGGGAAGAAAGTGAGCTGACTTGGTTAATCGATCAACGATCACCCAAATACTGTCATGGCCAGAAGAAGTGCGGGGGAGCTTAGTGATAAAATCCATGGAGATGCTCTCCCATTTCCAGATAGGAATCCTTGGTTGTTCAAGTAAACCAGAGGGACGTTGATGTTCAGCTTTCACCTTCGAACACGTGAGACATTTCAAGATGAAAGTGGCTATATCCTTCTTCATTCCAGGCCACCAATAGGACGTACGCATGTCATGGTACATCTTGTCGGCACCAGGGTGAATAGAATACTTCGTATTATGTGCCTCCTTCATCAGGAACTTGCGAAGGTTATTGCGATTAGGAATCCAGATACGATTGAGATAGTATAAAATACCATCAGGTTTGGACACGAGACTGTTTTCAGCACCACATTGCATCTCGTTGTAGAGGTTACCCTCGTTAACGGATGAATATTGAGCTTCACGTATGCGATTCTGAAGATCATGGACGAGTTGGAAACAACGGATACTTTTGACATGAGTTTTACGACTGAGAGCGTCTGCTACTACGTTCGCTTTACCGGGGTGGTATTTGATTTCGCAGTCGTAGTCGTTTAATAGTTCCACCCAACGGCGTTGACGCATGTTCAGTTCTTTTTGATCGAAGATGTGTTGAAGGCTCCTATGGTCGGTGAAGACCACACACTTAGTACCATAAAGGTAGTGTCGCCAAATCTTCAACGCAAAAACAACTGCACCAAGTTCAAGGTCGTGAGTAGTATAGTTTTTCTCATGTATTTTGAGTTGCCTTGACGCATAAGCGATGACCTTGTCTCGTTGCATAAGCACACAACCAAGACCAAGGCGGGAAGCATCGCAATATACGACGAAGTCGTCATTTCCATCAGGAAGTGTGAGGATAGGAGCCTTGCATAGCATGTCCTTGAGCGTTTGAAAAGACTCCTCTTGCTCGGGACCCCAAACAAAAGGTTTCTCTTTTTGAGTCAAAGAGGTCAAAGGGACGATCTTCGAAAAGTTGGAGATGAAGCGACGATAGTAACCAGCAAGACCAAGAAACGAACGAATTTCGGATGGAGATTTAGGTGTGATCCAATTCTTCACAGCTTCGATTTTAGCGGGGTCAACGTGTATACCAAGTTCGTTGACAGTATGACCAAGGAATTGAACCTCTTTTAACCAAAATTCACACTTGGAGAATTTGGCGTATAGACGTTCAGCACGAAGAAGTTCGAGGATAAGACGCAAATGTCGTTGATGTTCTTCTTGTGTCTTGGAGTAGATGAGGATATCGTCAATGAAAACGATCACGAAACGGTCCAAATACGCTTTGCACACGCGGTTCATCAAGTCCATGAATACAGCAGGTGCGTTGGTCAAACCAAAGGGCATAACCACGAATTCGTAGTGACCATAACGTGTACGGAAGGCGATTTTAGGCACATCTTCTTCGAGAACTCGAAGTTGATGATACCCAGAACGAAGATCGATTTTTGAAAAGCAGGTCGCGCCTTGCAACTGGTCGAAGAGGTCATCGATGCGCGGAAGAGGGTATCGGTTCTTGATGGTAAGTTTGTTGAGCTCACGATAGCCAATGCACATTCGGAATGACCCATCTTTCTTTTTGACGAACAAAACGGGAGCGCCCCAAGGAGAAGTTCTAGGGCGTATAAAGCCTTTATCAAGAAGCTCTTGAAGTTGACTCGAGAGTTCTTGCATCTCGGAGGGTGCTAAACGGTAAGGAGATTTAGCGACAGGTGTTGTGCCAGGCACTAAATCGATTCGAAAGTCGACAGAACGAGCAGGAGGCGGACCAGGAAGATCGTCGGGAAAAACATCAGGAAAGTCACGTACAACGGGAACGTCGCTTATGCTTGGGCCTTTGTCCCTCTTTTCCACAATGTGGGTGAGAAAGGCGAAGGTACCCTTGCGTAAGCATTTGTTTGCTTTGATATACGACATAAGCTTAAGGCCTTGAGAAAGCTTTTCACCATAGACGTGTAGGGAGTCACCGTTTGGAAGAGGTAGGCGAATAAACTTTTCAGAACAGACAACTTCAGCATGAACTCGCCTAAGCCAGTCCATACCTACTATGACGTCGAAACTACCCATTTGCATAGGTATGAGATCTATTGAAAACGTATGATCGTTAAGGATTAAAGAACAATTGGAGAGAACGGAATCGACAGCGATGGTTTTACCATTAGCGACTTCGACGGCGAAAGATTTTGGCAACTTAGAGCGTTTACACTTGAGCAAAGACTCGAATTCTATCGATACAAAACTTTTATCGGCGCCAGTATCAAATAGGCATGAAGCATAAACATGGTTAACAAGGAACGTACCAGTAATGACGTCGTTCGCGTTTTGAGCCTGAGCAGTAGTGAGAAGAAAAGCTCGACCTCGAGCGGGTTGTAGAGCCTGTTGCTGCTGCTGCTGTTGCTGTTGCTGTGGCTGGGGTTGTGGCTGTGGTTGTTGCTGTCGAGGCTGTTGCGGTTGGTATCGTTGAGGGCAGAAGTTGGCCATATGGTTGGTGTCACCACACTTGAAACATGCTCGCACAGGAGCGACTTGATTTGGAGCTAAAAGGGCTTGGTTTCGATAGGCCTGTGGTGGGATGCGGCAGTATGGAGAACTATGCCCATCTCGGCCACACTTGTCGCACTTTCGACAATGAGCGTTTGGAGGGTGATGATACTGGCATTTACCACACTTAGGTTGCGTTCCAATGTAATTTCTGCGCGGAGTTTCTTCGTTGGCATTAGCAGGCATGGTTTGTAGGGGTTGTGGGTTTGGCGGAGTGACAACCGCATAATTTTGGCTCGAAGCCTTCCGCTTCTTGCCGTGGTTTTTCTTGGACGATCGGGAGGGTAAGGGCTCATCAGTAGTAGCTTCAATTGTAGCATGGCGTGCATTCTTCGTTGAAACCTTGTCAAAGGTTACATGAAGAACGCAATTGTTGTTAAGTTCGGTGGCTATACGAAAAGCATCTTCAATGGTTTGGGGGTTGGCGAAGGCAAGGTGGTTAGTCAGGGAAGGTGCAACACAACGAACGAATTTGGCTATTGTCTTGGGGACGGTCTCAACTTATCCAGGACAGAGGACACTGAGTTGTTTAAAGCGCGTAATCAGGCCATCCATGTCACTCCCTTTCTGAGTAAGGTTCCAAAATTCGTTCTCCAATTTTTGGAGTTCGTGGGGAGGACAGAAGTGATCTTTCATAAGTTGTTTGAAATCGCCCCAAGGCATAGCATGTGCAACCTCGTTTCCCCTTTTGTTGCGTTCTGTTGTCCACCATTCGAGTGCCTTTTCACGAAACACCCCAGTGGCATTCAAGGTTCGTAGTTCATCAGGGCAGCCACTTTGCAGGAAAGTAAGCTTAATTGCATCAATCCAGTTCATCATGGCGGTAGCGCCATTTTTGCCAGTAAACTCTAAGGGTTTACAAGCCATGAATTGCTTAAACTGGAAGGTCGATTTGGGTTTGTCTGCCTTTGAGTCGACAGAGCCATGTGGTGAATCGGGATTTGTATGAATCTTGCTAACAATGTCGGGTAGGACCTTAGCAAATTGCTTGGCCATGAACCTCATGCAATCCTTTTGTGACATGGTGTTGGAAGTCGAACCCTTCTTTGACTTGGTTCTCTTTGATGCACCGCTGGACGACATCTAAGGATGTAAAGAGAAGGAAAGGATGAGACTTGATCATAATTTTAGAACAAGTATTTTTGCATGTAAAAACAAGTAAGTGTTCATGTATCATGTAAAGTTCACATAAAGCATAAGTTTCCAACATGTATTCAACAAGTACAACACATATGATTGCGTAAAGGGGGGGTATAAATTTAGTTTGTTCACGAGAATTATTATTGTTTTTGGTTGCGATGACGTGCGAAACGAGTTTAAAAAGTTTGAAATGAAGAACGTTCAAGTATAAAATCACACATAAATTGAGATACATAAAAGAGAGGCTCAATAAAACATTGGATTGTTTCGGGTAGAGAAACGTCGACTATTCCAAAGTGGGTCGAAAGTCCTTTCGAATTAGAGAAAACGTGCTTTGGCCTATAGGTAAGATACTCTCGTCGAGAAGCGATTAACGGTATCTTACCCTTCCAGTTACTACACGTCTCTAATCGATTGAAACAATCGGGACTTTGGCGAGATCGAAAATCGAGGAGTGGGACTTCATCGACAAGGTGCGGGTTTCACCCCTAACTTGACGATTTCGTACCCTAAATGTGGTTGGTACTTGTCGGGTCAAAATAAAATTTCGACACTTTGACAAGGGTCCACTAGAGTTGAAAAGGAAATTACCATTAAGTTGTGGATTTCACTCCTAGCTTAATGGTGAAATTTCGTGCAAAAATAGTTTGAGGTAGAATGAGAGTCGTTTACCAAATTGTGGGTTTCACGCCTATTTTGGTAAAGTTGTCTCGTTTATGTTACAAGAGTATACAATTAAACAAAAGTGTGTTTGTGTTAGCCTTAGGAAAGGCATGTAAATTTAACGACAAGAAGTGTAGCTAGGAAGCATGTAAGGTAGACTGCATAAGTTTTAAACAACAAATAAGAGGCAAATTTCCTAAAACTATAGACTAGGGCAAAAGCATAGCAATTTTCCTAATTCCCTATAGTTATGGCTCTGATACCAATCTGTCACACCCCAACCAATGGCGGAAACATCAGGATGAGACGAAGTGTGAAGATTGCTAGAGACATCATAACGCTATTTGTGACAATATTTAAATAATTCCCATTTCATTTCATAACTTCAAATTGTCAACATTACATAAACTCAAATAACAACAAGTTCAAAAGAAATACATAATAACATAAGCAAAATTGATACGACATATTAAACCTAAACGTCTATATGTGTATCTAGGCATCAACGATACTTCTTTTCATAGCATCATCACCATCAACCTGTAACATGTTTAAAATACAATTCAATGCAAAAGCAAAGGCGAGTATACAAGTTTGGTACGTACATAACAAAAGATAAGTTTTAAACAATTCCTCATAGCAAGCATGTGATTCAAGATAAACAATAAATTTGGCATGTGTCTAACAAATCAACCCAAAAGAGACGCTAGATGCTGCATGACATAACCACAAGTCTACGGGCGGGGCGTCAATCCTATAGCTCTAAAATTGGCAGATGTTACATCCGAGTCGAACCATATAAGAAGTAGTTGGGACTGAAAGTAATTTGACTAGGAAACCCTATCGAATCGCTCGCAAATTGAAACCGAAGCAACGTCGCACCGAACGCACCAAAGCAGGCGGAATCCGCACGGATTGCCAATCCGCACGGATTGCCAATCCGCACGGATGACCTATCCGCGCGGATAGCCTATCCGGGTACGTGCCATGCGCACGGCTCACCCTTTCCCTTTTTGGCATCCTATAAATACACGGGTCACTCTCAAACTTTTCCACTTTTGGCATGTGACGTCCGAACCGCACGCATTCTTCTCTTTTTCTCAGATTTCTCTCAATCCAGGTAAGATCTTGCACTAATTCTTGTACATTCTTGATCACTACACAATTCTACACCTTTCCATCTTTCAAATCTTCACTTTTAACCATGAAATCATCCGGATTTGAGGTATTCTCGAGTGACGTCATCATGAAGTTCTTATGAACTCCAAGCTCGACCTCATTCCACCAAGAATAACTCAGATCTAAACGATTTCTACAAGATTTCACAATAACTTCACCTAGATCTAAACTTTTCTAAGGATAAAAGAGTTGAAAGAAATAAACCTAAGTTCTCTCCTTCTTTTTCTCTTAGAATCGGTACGGATCTGATCGGTTCTAGTCTTCTACTCGATAATAGTGAAGCACTAGTCCTGGATCTGGATTCTACCCACAGACACCTGATTCGGGGTCAACCGGAATGACCGTTCTGAGTCGCCAACAGGCCGAGTTAGGGTGGTTCCTGACCGGTCTAGTCATGCGGGTGACAATACAATTCCAAGTGGTTGCCACGTAGTCAGAACGTCTCGATAAACGAATGGAACAATCAGACCAGAGGCTGTCCGCACGGACCAGCTATCTGCACGGACAAGCTGTCCGCACGGATAAGCTGTCCGCACGCACAGGCCATACGGACGGGTTGTCACCCGTACGAGCTACCCTTGGGACCCACTTTCCAAACAAGGTTTGAGTATCGACGAATGAGCAATCCGGACGGACGGCCTCTGAATGGATTAGTCTTCAGATCATGAGATACTAAGGCCTTAAAACAAATTCAAACAGTGTTCATCCGCACGGTCAAGTCGTCCGCACGGACAAGCTATCCGGACGGATTGTCTCTGCCCGCGCGCACAGACTGTCCGCACGGATCACCATTGTCCGCACGGACTACCATACGCACGGATTGTCGTCCGCGCGACCGGCTTGAAAGGTAGAAACACTTATGTGTTTTCTAAATGCTACAACGAAAACTCCAAAGCACAAGCCATCATACACAAACACATCTCACACTTAGGAAGAAACAATCCACTTGAACAATTATCCACACAAACAACTTGTCCGTACGGATAAGCCATCCGCACGCACAACTAATCCGCACGGATTACCATCCGCACGGACAGCTCGCACGCACGGATAACTTATCCGGATGGATCACCATCCGCACGCATCACCATCCGCACGGATAGTTCGTGCACACGGATGACTCCCTCTCACGGATAGCTGATCCGCACGATCAGCCATCCTAACCACTCTCACTTTGTACTGTTTTACGCGCCACTTATCGTTGTTATCAAATCTATTCAGGCTAACCGTACTCGCTGTAAAGCGCTCCCTTCACTCCACAACCGCTGTGAGTATACTCGAACCCTTTTTGCTTTTAGCACTTTTGGGTGTTACATACGTTACAACTATTCAAACTACAACTATCACACTACTCAAGCTATTTTAACGCTAAACCATTTACGCATGTTATACGTGGCTTATGAATGCTTGTTTGTTTTGTTTACACATGGAATGCTGTCTACCTGCCTTAGCAACGATAGTACTATAGTTTGGACTCAGCACCCGTTCACACGGGGGTTGTTAAGGATCTTTTACTTGCATGGATTACGGTGGTAATCATGTATTGCGAACTGCCTCGGGCAATCAACCCGCAGTCATTGGTATCGATGGATCTATGTCGATAACTAACGTGCTTCATTTCACTATGTGTACGTGCTGGTTATGCGTAAACTAATTCGAACTCTATATGCTATTATCAAACTTGTATGCTCACCTTTACATTTTATGTATTGACTTTATTTTAACGTATGTGACAGGTGCTTAGGATGCATATGTGGTAGGGAATGGAAGCTAGAATAAAGCTTTAGAGCCCAACAAATAGTTGTCTGTAGATAACTTATTAGGGGTCTCTAGAAGCAGATAAACAATTGCTACTTATTTAAATCTGAGTTGTCGGAACAGAATATTTGTTTTGATGTTGTCTGTAATAACTTGTTTGACTATTTATGATACGGTATGGGACGTATTGCTTTAATTAAATGGTAATGATAGTTGTTATGGAAACTTCTGGACAATCTGTTTCGCTCAGTGCCACGCCCCGATGATTCCGCCATCGGTTGGGGTGTGACATTTAGTACCCCAGATGATGAAAACTTTTTACTGTGGCTACTCATTTTTGTCTTAATATTTTTTTTTAATTAGGACATGAATACCCAAGTATTTTAGGATCTGTTTAGCAATCAATCTTTGATCAGTGTTAAAACCAAACTTGAGTTTGACATGACCTTGACACATACACCATTTCCTTTTGATCTATTTTTGAGGATAATATCACCAAAAAAAAATAAAGGTTCTATATCCTGTCAGGAGATTGAAACTTTTACTATAAAAAACCAGTGAAAGTTCAAAATATATTATTCTTAAAGAAAAATAAAGAATAATATATCCTGCTTTATTTAAGAAAATCCTTTTCCAGAAAAATAATTAAAGGATTTTCTGAAAACAATACCAAAAGGATCTGATGTATTTTTCGATAAAACACATAATCATATCATTCTCAAGTTTATGAAAATGGTCAGTGGTTTGACAGCAGTGGTATGAGATTTTAAATACGTTTTGACCACTGTTTAGTACCACTTTCTTGTCAGTTGATTGCAAACATGAGGACACAAGTACACATAAATTTTTGAAAAACCTTGTTATAGATTTTGTTATCATGTGAAGATTCTGAAAATTTGTCTAGTCCTCTTGTAAATTCATTCACTGGGAATACTATTGTTACCTGAACTTTCCTGAACCAATGATTGCACATAGTTGCTTAATGACCATTGTTACCCCAATCTTTGACTCTTAAGTGTTTTATGTTTATACTCTTTTCTTCTGACTTCAAAAGTTTTGAGATAAACACACTTCTGAGTTTTTGTGAATTTTCTTCTTCCCTATATACCCTTCCCATTCATAAGTAATGAAATACTTACTGGGAGGTCTTTATTGAAAGAATACTTAATCCAGAATCATTTTGCAGTAATGCTTTAAGAGGTTTAGCCATATTTGTACAATTTTTTTACCAATCTCACATTACATATGATACGGGCTATCTTGACCCCTGTTTTCTTAATGTATTTTAACAGAGTTGATTTGTTCCTTTTGAGGATCTCAACCTATTTTCAACACATAAGTTCTAATGACTAAAGTTTTAATTTCCCTCTTTTTACGTTAGCAAAAACACTAATGTTTTTATGAACATAGGCTTTTGTTAATCTGAAGTTCATACTTTAGCATCTAATATAGTGAGAACATCACAAGCTTCATAACAACAGTTGAAATCACTTTTGAAAATAAGAATTAATACCATAGTTTAACAGACATGTTTTCAGATCTGAGAACTATGAGTGACTTGTGCATGATATGAAATTTGTGTGTCTTATGACATCTTGGTTGTTTTACAGAGTATTTGAACAACAGCTTTTAGCGTGATCTCTCATTACTCTGTTTTTCAACAAAATACAACCAACCTTAGTATCAATGAATTTTGAGCTGAACTGGTATGTCAAATTGATTGTTAGATCGAATTTGACTGTCCAAGCTCTGATACTAATTGTTGAGACCGGAGGCTCTAATGACTGTGTTTGTTTGTATAATTTGAACAAATCAAGTAGAAATGAACAGAGTTAAGTGCAGCGGAAATGAACAACAAACTTTGTAAACACAATCAAACAAAGAAACAGTTTAGATAAGCACATGCATTTCATTGAGTCAAAGGATTTACAATACAAATCAAAAGATTACAAGCATGCTTACAAAACTAAACTCCCCCTCAGCCTGATACCTCATGGTTGGTTTGCACAAGATGAAAGGATTGAATTGAGGAGAAGAACTCACTCAAAACGATCAAATGTAACAGTACAGAGTACTGTTCCATTTATAGACAATCCAAACCACTGAGGCCTCACAGCTGACGTCACCATGAAAGCGACGTATAACAGCCTAACAACCTGTGTCTACTGTTCTCATACAAACACTGCTAATCTTAACTACTGACTGTGTATAAAACAGATGACACACTAAACTACTGCTCTCTCTTTACATCAGTGCTTTCCTCAAGGTTGATCAGTCCTTGGTTGGGCAGTGCTTTGTCATCAGTAGATTGTAACAATTAGAAGACTGCTGAGAAGAAAACACTGCTGGTACAATCTATTGATGACAAAGCACTGCCCAACCAAGGACTGATCAACCTTGAGGAAAGCACTGATGTAAAGAGAGAGCAGTAGTTTAGTGTGTCATCTGTTTTATACATAGTCAGTAGTTAAGATTAGCAGTGTTTGTATGAGAACAGTAGACATAGGTTGTTAGGCTGTTAGACGTCGCTTTCATGGTGACGTCAGCTGAGAGGCCTCAGTGGTTTGGATTGTCTATAAATGGAACAGTACTCTGTACTGTTACATTTGATCGTTTTCAGTGAGTTCTTCTCCTCAATTCAATCCTTTCATCTTGTGCAAACCAACCATGAGGTATCAGGCTGAAGGGGAGTTTAGTTTTGTAAGCATGCTTGTAATCTTTTGATTTGTATTGTAAATCCTTTGACTCAATGAAATGCATGTGCTTATCTAAACTGTTTCTCTCTTTGATTGTGTTTACAAAGTTTGTTGTTCATTTCCGCTGCACTTAACTCTGTTCATTTCTACTTGATTTGTTCAAATTATACAAATAAACACAGTCATTAGAGCCTCTGGTCTCAACAATTAATGTCGTACTGTTGTTCAAATTTTGTGATGGCAACCGTTCCAACGTTTTGGAGACCCTAATCGAACTACAAAGTAGGGGCCTTTTGCAAAATTATCATTTTCAATATATTTAATAACAAAATCCTCCTCCTTTGCCAGGGCTTGAATGTGGAAGTTTTTCCTAGACAATTTTTATATGGGCTCCTTTAATTAAATAACTGGTTTAGTTTTGCTTTTATTTGGATATAATACATACATAATGTATAAAAATTACTAATAATTGGAGGCCTAGGGTGGAATCAGATTAAAATACTAGATTCTATTACTAATGGTGCTCGTTTTCGAATTCTGTAAAATCTATGTTTTTTTTTATTTGTAGGACCGTAAAATCCATGTTTCTTTTTCACCAATGCTTACGTTTTTTATCAAGTTAAATCCAGCCCAAATCCTTTTCAATGCAGCCTACTTAGGAGCAAACGCAATTTAACTAATGGAAATAGTTCGGCCCAGATGTTTCCGGTTTTGTTTCTCGTTCACATCAATATTTTAATTTTGGATCCAGCCCATTAGTTGTTGTCGTGACTCGTGAGTATATCTTTTACTTTGATCACACAATCATGTTATTGGTTGGAATATTAATCATTGAAATTTTCATATGATGCTTTCAAGGTTACCAATATCAATCGATTTTAACACCTTTTATTTCACGCCTACAAAATATAGAAAAAGAAAATACCAATATTATTCATACAAATCAATCAGTTTTACTACAAATAACACGCAATATAATGCATGTAACATGCATCAGTCAATGGGCCACTCCGTCGAGAGCTTACCTTACCTCCACATACCTAGTAGCACTCGAAATTTGTTTCGTTTACATCATGAACTGGGTCACTTCAAGGGCGTACCCACCCCAAGTCGTGGGTGGGCGGACGCATCTATTGAAAAAATAATTTTTAGTGTTATTTTTTGCCGGAAATTCCGAACGCACCTCTTAAAAATTTTCACCCGCACACTTGAAAATTTTCAACCACCCAATTTAGAAAAAAAATATTATGAACTTATAAAAAAAAATTAAAGACTGATTATTATTTAATATATAAGTATATAGTGAAAAGTTCATTTGAGAACAAAATTAAATTGAGAAGAAAAAAAACAAATGGTACAAAACATTAAATATTTTTTCTCTTAACTCATTTATTATTATATTTGACTAATTAATTAGTCATAAACACTATCATCCTCCACACTTAAATTTTTGCTTACACACATCAGAATTTATCATATACGTTTTGAAATTTATCCTACACATATTGAAATTTATCCTACACAGCTCGTAATTCATCCTACACACCTCGTAGATTTATGCTACACTTTAAATTATATTTTTTTTTTATTTTTTTTAAAGTATTTTTTTTAAATAAGTTACAAATTTAATGTAGATAACTATTAAAAAGGAAGACTACCAATTAATGATCCATCTAAGTTTACCAATATACCCTTACACTAATATTAAATACAAAAATTAAGTAAAGTAAAATGAAACATTCTTATTGGTTGAAATTTCTTTTTTTATTCTTACAAAAAAATTATTCTCATTTGAACTCTACACTAAGTATATAACACAATTAATATAATTATTCTTTAACCACTTATTATGTTATTCACCTAATTACTTAACCCAATCAAAGCCCAATCTATAATCTATTTTTATTAACTCAAGGCCAAACCCAACCCAAAGAAATTTGAACTAAATAAAATAATCAAAACCCATCCACCCATTCCAATTCCAAATCCCACCCAAAAAAAAAAAACTCTCACCGACTTGACACCACTACTCACGACCGGGTGGCTTTTTTTGTCGAAAAAAACAAAATTCCGGCAAGAC
Organism: Helianthus tuberosus; assembly: GCA_030545235.1. Lineage (NCBI taxonomy): Eukaryota > Viridiplantae > Streptophyta > Magnoliopsida > Asterales > Asteraceae > Helianthus > Helianthus tuberosus. Next base: position 26,377,208 of record CM060444.1, read on the forward strand.
CGATCCATATTACGCCAGAATTCCATATAAAACGAGTATGGTTTCTTTATTGATTTTTTTTTTGTTTTATGTGATGATTAGGAGAACATATGGACGTATAAGAGTTTGATCTTTTTATGGTTTTTGATGTTTTTTTTGTTGTTGTAGACTTGTAGTTAAATGATTTTGTTGTTTTATTTTTAGTTTTGTTTGTTTAAATGATTAGGTACAAGTAATCAACGTTAAATACTGTGGCTTAAATGTTTGAAAATAAAATTGGAAATTATGGACTATAATTGAACATGATTGTTTATTTTGTTTAAGTGTTTAGTGCTGTTTTATGAACTTACGGAGCGATTTATATGTGATAGGAACCATGAGTAAGAATGTAATGAACTTAAGGAGTGTTTATTATCTCTAGATGATGTTTTGGATATATTTCAAAAAATGAAAACATGTAGGGCACAATTTTAAATACGTTTGCAATGACGTTTAACGCGTTTTTGATGATTGTATAAATTTTATTTTGATGTTCTTTTGTCTTACGTGAACAACCACAGCTGAAGACCTGGTGTACTTGAACTTTGTACCGGACTTGATCATGTGCCGAATCATAAGACATGTGACACACGGACACACACCGAACTTTCACATATCGACCAGGTGTTACATGCATTTGGCCACAAATTTGTATCACTTCTTGGACACAAGTATATAGATATGTGTTATATACATTTGGACTCAGGTCTAAGTCGCTACCTCCGGGTGGAATGACATTCAAGTCTCTTGACAAGCTATCTTTGAACATGTGTTATACAAAAGCCTTAGATCTTTGGAACTTGTCTCTGAACTTATGTTATTTACATTTAGGCTCATGCCCCAGTGACGACCTCCGAGTTGAATGGCGCCCATGTATTAGGGCTTGGATACCTATCAATAGTAAGTGTTATATACATTTGGTCACTACCTGGGCGATACAACCAATAAGTCTGTTGGTCCCAGTTTGGAGTTAAAAAACCTTCTTTTCACGTAATATGGCAAGCGATTTCAGTAGATGTGAAAAAGATGTGCGGAAATGGAAATCAGACTTTCAAGAAACAAGACCTACAGAATTATCAAGTTTATATCACTTTGAAACAAAATGGTTTACAAGGTGATTATAAGATTATTAACTATTACAAACGAATACTTGGATTCTGAGGGTGAGAGGACAATGGAGTTTTGTAGTATGTATTGAATGCTAGGCTTAACTCAACTCATGTTCTCTGCTTGGTGAGCCTTCTATTTATAGAAGGCTGAATATATGAATAAACATTTGTTTATTCATATATATTCCTGCAAAAAGTAGCGCCTTGACATATTCATTGAATCCAACAATCAATTTGCCTTTGTCATCATGAGATCCAATAATGTCAACTTGCTTTGGTAAGTGTGGCAGGATAAGGCTGATTTTTAGACAAGTGGGGTCTTTATCAGAATTTCTGATAAAACCACTTCATCAGAAATTCTGGTGAACAAATCATCAGAAAATCTGATGATCAGAATCGTCAGAAACTGATGATATTTCATCAGAAATATCATCTTATCCATCAGAAATGACCTTATCTGATAATCTTCTTCAGCTCTTGATCAACTTGTAATTCTTTGAAGTAGATGCTTATTCATTTCAGTTGTCCTATCCGATCTTCTTCTTCTTGTTGTGATATTCAGGACTGTTGTCTTCTTCATAGATCAAGTTGAATATGATTTTCTTCAATACTTACAAATAAAGTTTCCTAACAGTTTCCCCCTAAGTATTGTAAAAAAATGAACTATCTCTATATCTAACATAAACAACTTTCAACTAATCCTTGAAAATAAAATTCAAGCAACTAAGTTCAGAAACATAAAACATATCCAATCCATAAAACAGAATTAAAGTATTGTTTTCAAAAACAGAGGTTTAAACTCATGAATTCTTCAGTTTATCTTCACACCACTTCTATACTTGTCTCCCTGCTTCAGCTTTTTCTTGTGGTCAATTGCCTTTTGAGTTGTTTTGTAAAGTTCTTTATACCATCCTCTCGCTTCCATCCATTTGTTTATGTCATCTTCTATTGCCTTCCTCAGCTGCTCATTGTTTTTACCCTTCTTCTTGAGCTGCTCTTGTTTTTCATTCATGCAATGCTTTATGTATTTCAGAGTTTGATTGGAATACCTGTTTATTTCACTGACTCTGAACAGAGCTTTCTCATCATAAGCATTTTTTAAAACCACACATCTTTCTGGTTTGTAAAAAATTGCTCCAGTTCTTGCTTTGCTGAGAGGAATTTCAGCTGGAATGGTATTGTTGGGATGTGGAGTTAGTACCTTTTTGCTATAATCAAAGTTTAAACATAGATCAAAATATGTCAGTACTGCCCTTTGATATAACTTTTCTCCTGCTTTCTTGATATTGTAAAGAGCTCTTCTGATCACAACTGCAGAACTTCTGTCATTATCAATAAGCTGCTTTAACTTTACTAAACTCATTGGGTGAAGTTCATCGGCCATGTCTCCATCAGTAACAATTGTATTACTGTTATCTTTTATGATTAGTGTGTACTTGTTCTGTCCACCAGCACCTAATAAACCTCATGTAGCATTTATAGTGATAATTCTTTCAATGGAGACTATAGGATTTGTTACTGGTTTGTGATGGAGTTCCAAATCTCTAGCATCTCTGAGTTCACCAATATTTCTGCTAAACGGAGAGAGTGATCTTTCTAGTTTGTCTACTTGTTTGTTCAAGTAGTAGTGCTTCAAGTGTTCATCAGGATACATGATTGTATGTGGATCACCTTTCAGCACTTCAAATTCTCTGAGTCTTCTCCAATCACCTTTCTTGGCTTCTTGGAGGATGTTACTTCATATTCCATTCTTCTCTTCTCTTTTGTATCCAGCTTTATGCTGAATTCTGTTTCACCTGTAAAAGTTGTAGAAGATGATTGAACTGGAATAGGTCCTTGTTCTGCCATCTTTGATGTGTCTGGTTTGGGAATATTTGGAGGAGGACCCATGAGTAACTTTGTCTTACTTGGAGGAGGACCCATGAGCTGCTTCTATTTTTGAGTTGTTGGTGTTTCTGATTGTTTGGTTTGATCTTGTTGAATGATTTCTGGTTGTTTGAACTTTTGTTGAGGAGTTTCTGGTACTCCTGCTTGTTTTTTCTTGTGGAATTGGGGCCTTCAGTTCATGAAAATCAACTTTTTTCAGTCTGGCAACATTGTACTACAACCTCTTTACTAACAGATGAACATCAACAAGAGATTGAGTATTTGATTCTTTTAGTTTCTTCATTCTCTGAAATTCCAATTTATTCTGATCTTTCTGTGCAGACAATTCCACTATCAGCTTCTCAAAGGCCTCAACCATGCTGCTGTTGTTGGCTCTGAGGAACTGAATTTCTTCAAGGATTCTTCCTGAACTTGAGCTTTCCCCTGCACTTGCAACCTCAGCCATCTGTTTCTTGATTTCTTGCAGTTCTTTGAGATCTTTCTTGAATTCTGATGAGCTCTCTCTGTTTTCTGATGAATCTTGTAGTTTATTAAGGGCTGCAGTGTTGTCTTCTGTTTGTTTTTGTACAGCATTGACAGTTTTTGATAATACTTTGATATCTGATTTTTGATTTCTGATTTCTTCCAATATTAGATCAAGTTTATCTTCTGTGGCTGTTTTCCCAGTACAAACAGCAGTTGTATCTTCAAGTTCTTTGTCTAGTTGTTCAATTGACATAGATTTATGTCCTTGGGTAATAGGTGGAACAACAGATGTTCCAATTTTAACACCAGCAGAAAACACATTCTCGGTTGTTATGAGGTTAAGAGGATTGAAATATTCCATATTCTCTATACCCTCACCAGAAAATTGAAACACATTCAAGTTCTGGTTTTCCTCATATCCTTGAACCTTTTCAGGTTCTCCATGAGTTGTTTAGAAACTTTTAATTTTCTCACCCAGGCTTCCTTGATCAGTAGACTGATCTCCACCTGTTGCCACCACATTTTCTTCCTCGGAATCTGATTCAGAAAATGGGTCTTTGGTTTCACTCACATTTTGTCTTTTAGAAATAGTGCCTCTATGTGAAATTTCATATTTTCCTTGAATTGAATCATTAGAATCACTCTTCGAAATATGAAATATGTTAAGTTTAGAGTGTTGTGCACCTGTTTCTCCCATATGTGAGATTTCAGCATGATGTTCTTCTGCCACAGGACTCATGTTCACATCTTCATCAGTTGGGTGAGGTTCAGATTCACCCTACTGCTCCATTGTTGGTGTGCTTGACTTTTGTGCATCATGCTCCATGGGGGACACACTTTCAAAAACTTCCCTGTTTTCTGGCTTTTTGCTCAATATCCTTAGATATTCTGCTCTGTAAGGTGAATCTTCTGGTATGAGATTCATCATTCTTTCTGACAGAACAGGCACATCATGATCTGACTTTCAAGACCCTCCTGTAGTCCAAGGTCTCCTGATTTATGTACTCCACGTATTTTCTGATGCTGGAATTTCTAGGTTCCTTCAGAAAATGTATCAGAAACTATGACTGACAGAAATCTAGGAAAAGGTAGATGAGAATCCATCCTTCCAGTGTTAGTCAGAATTGATCTTCTGATCAGATTAAATATTTCTGTTCCAAAATCAATATTCAATCCACTAATGAGACTGAACATAATTGTTAGAACATTCATATTTATCTGATCTGTACCTCCAATTTTTGATGATAAACACTTGTTCAGAATTTCCATTAATACTTGCCAAAAGGCAGGTAGCTGATTCCTCTTGAATTCCTTGATTTTTGAGATCTTTGTCTTGTAACCCATTACTGCATCAAGTAGTGAGAACATATCTTCCTTCTCTGGTGCATCTTCATAGCTTTGGCTTAAGGGTAGCTCCAAACTTTCCCTTAATTTCTCTGGTGAGATTGTAATGAAGATACCTCCCCACATATGTGCTGTAAGCTCGGTTTGATTTGAGAGTTTGAGAGTCTTTACAACTTGCTGTATAAGTTTTTCTGGTACCTCTTTGGTCTTTGTGAGAGCTTGAGCTATTGGGCATCTGGTTAGAAATTCAATCAGAATTTGACACTTTGTATCATATTCTTCAATATTATCGTTCATCTCTTCATTGTTGCTCTTTAATGGAAGAAATTCAGCTTTGGTGATGAAAGGAACAGAGTGTTCAACTGGTGGCATATTGATGTTGATGGCAGCCATTGAGAATTTGGGTTTTTGTTTCGCAAAAGGGTTTTTAGGGTTTTGAGTTTGAAGGTTGAAGATGGAAGTCTCTGTTTTTTAATGAGGTATTTATAGTGTTTTGAGATAGAGATGTTTGAGTGTTTTCCGTGGGTTGTTTGAATTCAAGGTAGTTAATGACACCTTAATGATGTTTTTAATCCGTTTGGGAAACAATTGTTTTTGAAAACATTTGGTTTATCTCTAATTTAATATCAATCTTTTAATGAAAATAAGAGATTCCAAAGATTTAGCGGGTAATCACTAATGTCCAACTTGTACCTTTTCTTCATGTGGGGCCTCTTTTGTTTCAAAATGTCCAATAGAAACCCTTTTGAGATTGTGTATCTTCCCAAGTTTTCCTTTTGATGATTTATATCAGAAAATCTTTGAATAAAACTTTGAGAGTTGAATTTTCTTCATACTTCATCAGAATGCATTTGATTCATATGTAGAAATAGAATCAGCATTTTTTTTAGATGAGAGGGAATAAGTAGAGTTTGAGGATTTAACTTACATTGCAATTCTGAACTCCACATCATTGTTCTGATTTCCAAAAAGTGTTGGTTATACAGCTTGTTCCAATCCTCAGAAAAAAAAATATTTTGAAAGAAACTTATTTCAAAAATTTAGTTGGTTATAAGTTTCTTTTGAATCTAGTTTAAAACAGTGTTTCTTGATGTTTCTTTCTGTTGATTTATCAGACTTCCTGGTTGTCAAGAGGTTTTTCTAATAAAAATTTTGATCTTCTGACATATTATCAGATTATCTGGTTAATTTTCTGATGTATGAACAGATTCTAATGATTTATCGAGTTTTCAGAAAAAATATCAGATTTTCTGATTGAACATCAGATTTTTTGAGTTTCATTAAATATATCAGATTTCATTTGTGTTGCACCAGATTTTCCTTGTTTTTATCAGATATGTTGTTTTAGTTCCCCCTAGATCTATTGTCATGTTTTTGTGTTTTTTTAGGTTAAAAGAAAGAACAAAACCAAATATATAAAATACGAAAATATCATTAACAAAACAATAAAAAAAAAACAAGCAAACAGCAACTACTCCTCCTTGAGTGCGTTGAACATGGCCTTCACATATAACCAGAGACATGTTATATGACCAGTGTGATTATTTGATGGAACAAGGGTAGGATCGCTGATGTTCTGTTGTAGTGCTAGCTCAGCCCTTGGATACCAGCTTCTTACTCCACCGAAGTCCAGCTGACTGGTAATCACCTTGCTCACAAATCGAGGGTAGATCAGAAAAGGTTGACGGTCGTGAATGTTTGCTTCTAAATCTCCATGAGAAATTTAGAATAGTTGTAAGGTTTTTCCTGTAGAACTGCATGAATCACTTCCATCATCCGATATGGCAGCTCGTTGAAGTGTCCAATCTTCTTAGAGAAGCAGACACTGAGCTGTGTCACCAAGTACTAAAAAGGTGGTATGAAACCAGACTTGCTGATTTGCCTTGATGTGTTGTATGTATGATAGCCCATGTCTGTCAAGGTTTGTTGTACAATTTCCTTATTCAGGAAGGTGTTTTCATGATCATCACCCAACTGGAGGACTTCTTTGAGAGTTGCCTCCTTTAGGGTGATTTTAACCCCCATAACCTTACTTTCAATCCACATGGAAGTGCCACTGAAGATGATTTCAGCATTCCACCAGAATTCTTGAAGAAGATCTGGATAGATGGTGACATGTGTGAATACAGCAAAGCCGAAGGGACTTTGCATGATCATGTTGTACACATACCTGCAATCTTCCCATGCAGGTCCTTCCAAATCAGACCTAAGTCTAAGGTTATGATGTCTGTGAAGTCGGAGAGGAAAGTGAGTCGTTTTCATCATTTTTGGGTGTGCCATTTTTAAAAACAGAAATTTTCTGATGATGAGCTTTTGAAGAGAAGATTGTTTGGTGAAGAAAGTCTTTTTCTGGATGTTAATATTTATAGATGAAATTGATAGTTAAACCATAAATATTATTAACAGGCAAAGATTTTTTTTTATTTCAATCTCTTCATTTAAGAAGATATCTATTGATGTGGGAATATGACAGTGAATATGGCTGTCTACTTAAGCCCCGTGTGAGAGTGAGCATTGAATGACTAGGCGGTTATGTTTATAGCCCCTAATCATTTTAGTGCCTACGTGTCTCTCAAGCTTCTTGTGAAAAAATGACGTTGCATGCATTGAAAGTATAAGAGAAATTCAATTTTCTGAAAAAAAAATTCTTAATTTCTTTGTGACGATTGATTTTCTCTGCTGTGACAATGAATATTTATCTAGATGCATGTTACTTCCCCCTTTTTGTTGTTTTTTTTTATTTGAAAAAAAAAATAAAAAAACAGAATATACACAATAACGAATTTATAAACATATGAAATATGTATGAAAGATGAAAAATTTTTGATGATCAGTGATCATTCTGATTTTTCAGCAAAGTTTCTGATGTCGTATCAGAATTTCTGATAATTTCATCATATTTTATGATACTTCTTCAAATTTTTTGATAATTCATCACATTTGTTGATGATTTATCAGATTTTTTGATATTCCATCAGATTGATGGATTTCATTGTCAGAAACCTGTTGAGTTACTCTTTGATTATCAGAATTTTGATATCATAAATTTGGTTTTCAATTTGTGTCCTTTTGTTTTCGGAAAAATCTTCATCTTTTATATTAACCATCCTAAGTTTGCTGATTAAAAAATCGTGTCTCTTTTCATCAAGAGGTTTTGTAAAGATATCAACAATTTGGTTTTCAGTTGGAACAAAATACATTTCTATGTTACCTTTCTCAACATGATCTTTTATGATGTGATATCTGACATCTATGTGTTTGGTTCTTGATTGATGAACATGATTTTCAGTTATTGCAATTGCACTCTTTGAATCACATAGGATTGGTATTTTTGTCAGATTTACTCCATAGTATCTCAGCTGAGTTTACATCCACTGCACTTGTGAACAGCAACTTGCTGCTGCTACATATTTTGATTCTGCTGTTGATGTTGCAACACAGTTTTGTTTCTTGCTTGCCCAACATACCAATTTTTCTCCCAAGATTTGACATGCACCAGATGTGCTTTTTCTATCAATCTTGCACCCTGCATAATCTGCATCTGTATATGCAATTAGTTCAAGGTTTGTATCCTTAGGATACCAGAGACCAAGATCTGATGTACCTTTTAGATATTTGAAAACCCTTTTTACAGCTTTTAGATGGGATTCTTTAGGATCACACTGATATCTGGCCAGAAAACATATTGCAAACATAATATCTGGTCTGCTTGCAGTTAAATAAAGCAATAATCCTATCACCCCTATAGGTTTTAATATCTACACTTATTCTATCTTTATCAGAATCTAATTTGTTCCCTGTTGCCATGGGAGTTTTTGAAATAGAATAATTTTCAAGTGAGTATTTTTGTAGAATTGTTTTCACATACTTTGATTGACTCAAAAATATTCCATCAATTCTTTGTTTTATTTGTAAACCTAAGAAAAAGGTCAACTCACCCATCATACTCATTTCAAAGTGGCTGGTCATTAACTTTTGAAACTTTTTACAGAAATTTTCATTTGTTGATCCAAATATAATATCATCAACATATATCTGGACTAACAAAGTGTGACCTTTGTGTGTTTTGAGGAAAAGTGTTGTGTCAATAGTACCTTTGGTAAACCGGAATTGAGTAAGAAGTTTGAGAGTGTTTCATACCAGGCTCTTAGAGGTTGCTTCAAACCATACAAGGCTTTGTTTAATTTATAGACATGATTTTGAAATTTTGGATCAACAAAGCCTTCTGGTTGCTGCACATAAACTTCTTCCTCAATTTTACCATTTTGGAATGCAGATTTTACATCCATTTGATAAACATTGAAATCTTTGGATGCAGCATATGCAAGAAAAATTCTTACAGCTTCTAATCTAGCTACTGGTGCAAAGGTTTCATCATAATCAATACCTTCTTGTTGACAATAACCTTTGACCACTAACCTTGCCTTATTCCTGGTGATAATGCCATTTTCGTCTGATTTGTTCCTGAATACCCATTTTGAGCCTATAACAGATTTGTCATTTGGCTTGGGCACCAGATCCCATACCTTGCTCTTTTCAAACTGATCAAGCTCTTCTTGCATAGCTTGAATCCAGTCTAAGTCATTTAGAGCCTCTTTGCCAGATTTGGGTTCTATCTTGCTTAAGAACCCAGCAAATGCACACTCATGTGCTGTAGCAGATATTGTTCTTACCCCATCTGTTGGATTGCCAATGATGTCAGAATGAACATGTCCTTTAATCCATCTTAACTTGTTGTGAAAAGTTGTTTGTTCAGATGGATTTAAATTTCCCCCCTGAACAGTTGCCTCAGTTGTGTGTAGTGTACCAGAATTTTGCTGATTAGATACATTTTCATTGTTTTGATTCAAGATTTCTGATGCACTATTCATTTGTTCTGCAGGGTTAGTACATGAAATATCTATTGATTTGTTTGTGAGAGATTTATCATGTTCTAAGAAATCTTCTTTTATCATTTCAAAGAGATGTTCATAATTTTCTTGTTTGTCAGAAAAATTTATTTCTTTCATGTATTCATCAGAAACCTCTGTTTCTGATAAGTCATGAAAGGAAACATACAAACTTTCGCTGATTGTCCTTGTGTTTAGAATAAAAATTCTGTAAGCTTTTGAGGACAATGAGTAACCAAGAAAAATACCATTTTCTGCTTTTCTGTCAAATTTCTCAAGGCTTTCAAAATCATTGAAAACAAAACATCTACAACCAAATGTATGTAAAAAAATTACACTTGGAATTCTTCCATTGATAATGTTGTATAGTGTTTTGTTAAGCCTTTTGTTGATTATGGTTCTGTTTTGGGTAAAACAGGCATTTGCTATAGCTTCTGCCCCAAAATGAGTGGGTATTTTAGCATAAGCAAGCATTGTTCTGGCAGCTTCTACCAAGGTCCTATTTTTTCTTTCAACCACCCCATTTTGTTGAGGTGTTCTGGGAGCAGAAAAATCATGAGAGATTCCTTTACTTACAAGAAAGCTCTCAATTTTTGAATTCTTAAATTCTGTCCCATTGTCTGATCTGATCCTTCTGACTATTAGTTTTAACAGATTTTCAATTTTTCTGATAAAATTAATGATCAGATCAGGAGTTTCACTTTTCTTTTTTTAAAATTCTACCCATGTGTACCTGGAAAAATCATCTACTATTACTAGTATGTATTTCTTTCCAGAGAAGCTTTCTGTACTTATGGGTCCACACAAATCCATGTGTAAAAGTTCCAAATTTTGTGAAATAGAAGGCTCATAAATTGATTTGTGTGAGCTTCTTTTGGATTTTCCCATCTCACAAGCTTCACAAATTTTATCCTTCTTTGAGGATATTAAAGGTAATCCTTTTACCAGACCTTTGCTTGCTAATTTGCTTAGGTTTTTGAAATTTAAGTGGGCTAACCATTTGTGCCACAACCAACTACTACCCTTGTTGATTTTTGAAAATAAACATAATTTTGGATGTTCATTTTCTTCTTTGAAATAGAAGTAGTAAATTGATTGTCTTATCCTTTTTCCACTTAAATAAATTTTATTATCATCCATACCTATTAACACACATTTTTCTGGTAAAAAGGTTACCTGAAAACCTTTATCACAGAATTGACCACAACTTAGCAGATTGTACTTTAAGCCTTCAACATAGGCTACTTTCTCTATGGTCAAACATCTATACCTTATGCATCCATATCCCATGATCCTCCCTTTTACTCCATTTCCAAATTTACCATTTTACCCAGCTTTGGAACAAAGTTTCTGAGTAAGCTCCTGTCCCCAGTCATGTGCTTAGAGCTTCCTGAATCGCAGTACCAGATCTGCTGCACATGATGGTCCTGAAATAGAAAAATTAGAGGGTTTTTGGTACCCAGACTTGCTTGGGTACTCTTTCTGATGAGATTTTAATCATGTTGCTTTCTCTTGATGGCCTTTCATCGGAATATCTGTTATATGCTGAGCCATAAACAAAATTTTCATTTTTCTTTTGGAGATGGTGTTGAACAAGCTTCAGTATGTCAACACACATACAGGATTCTTTATCAGAATTTCCTGATATTCTTTCTTGTGATGGAATGAGTGGATAATTTTGAAAAGATGAGTGAACTGCTTCTGGAATTTTTGAAAAATTTTGTTTGCATTCACTTATTTTTGGTTTGAAGTTTGGTTTTTCAAAAGAGTATTCAGAACAGGTTGATTTGCATGATCCAGAATCAGATTCTAATGAAAATTTATCAGAAATCAGATGGGTTGCTTTTACAAAGACAGTGGGTTTACTTTCATTAGTTTTTACATATCCCAAACCCTCTCCTTTGTTCCTTGGTGTGGACTTAATGAAGTTTATAAATTCTTTAGCTTGTTGAAAACCTTTTACATTTATTTCCTTATCATTAATTTTCTTGTAAAGATTTTTTCTTTCATTTTCATAGAACTCAATTTTAGCTCTGTGATCTAAACTTTCTTCTATGAGTAATTGGTTTTCAAGTATGATTTTATTCATGGTCCTTTGCAACTCATTAGATTTTTTACTATCTGATTGCTGTTTTTCTTGCAGATTTAGAAAATCTGACATGAGCTTGTTTAGCTTGTGTTCAAGATCAAGATTGTCTAAATTTACCTTCTGTCCTGAAGTTTCTGGTAGGTCATCAGAAAGTGCCATGAGGCATAAATTTGCCATTTCTTCTTCTTCTTCATCATCAGAAGAATCATTAGATAGCCATGTATCTGTCCCTGCAATTAAACTGACTTGCTGCTGCTTCTTAGCTTCTTCCAGTTTCTTCTCATATAAGCAACATCTTTCAGTTTCTTGGTCTTGCATTCTGATGCATAGTGACCTTTCTGCTTGCACTTGTAATGTCACGGCCCCCGAATCGCGGGATAGAAAATCCCGTGGTATTTATTTAATTGAGTTAACAGCGGAAGATTTTACCAGGATCTTTTTAAAACTGCAATTTCCCGATTATTCTATTTCACAATTCGGGATAAACCCCGGTAGTTTACAATCATATGATTTCACTGAGAAATCTTTATTTTACAAAACATGTTTCTTTATTTTATATTGAGCCACTTCCTTAAGCTTGTAGTGCTGCGCGGCACTTTTCCTGGATCACAACAGATCACCTGAAACATGTTTGAAAAAGGTTTTGTCAGCGGGAAATACTGGTGAATCATTCTTTTTACTAAAATGACGCGTTTGTTATAATTTACATTATTAAGAGCGATTACAATGTTTCCATATATCAACCAACTACCCACAGTATTTCTCACTCGACCATCCATTGGTAACCTCAGAGTCCAATGGTGTCTGTGACTATGGTCATATCACCCCTTGGCTAACTCGTTGTCCAATGGTGACGGTTATCAAGTAATGTATACAAAACCCCACATACCGGCTGTAATTGAAGACTAGAAAGACTTAATCCCTGTAATTATAACTTTGAAATAAATAGGGTTTTGGAAAGCAATTTGATAAAAAGAGAATGACTCACATTGCAGATTTATATGAGCAGAGCTTAGCCTACTGATTAGCCTTTTAACCTAAATTTAATAACATGCACACGAACTCGGTTAGTAACTAATACAGCATTTACGATAACTCACGAGATTAAAACCTTCACAACGAATGACAAAGTGTGATACTTAAACATCCATCATATTAACGACGAATGACAAAGCATAAACCCTAATGTGGGTAGCACTTAAACATCCATTGGATAGTTTAATCGATCGGACATTGAATCGTAGCAGCGATCGAGTTAATACCCGGTATTGGAGCAGCGCCTCACTAAATTTGAAAGTAATTTCGACTTCAGAGTAACAAGAATTCGTTTTTGAACTTTTTTTTCGACACCAACAGACTGTGCATGCAACAAGCTATTTATAAGTGAAATTAGGGCCTCACGCGGCCCGCGTAAACCCAGGGTTAACACTTACGCGGCCCACGAGGCTGCCTAGTCTACGTATAGGCTGCATGGGTCACGAGTAGGCTTGCCATCTGGTCACCACGTGGATCCGGAACACTTATCCAGTCAAACATGTATTGACGCGGCCCGCGTAAGACATGTCTTGTCTTTTACGTGGCCCGCCTGGGAACCAGAAATTTGTTTTTCTTGAGTTTAAATATGGTTTAGGGTTTTAGGGTTCCGGGTTTATACTTACGGGTATTTTAGGACAATTTTGAGAGTCCTTACATCCTCCCCACCTTATTTAAAATCTCGTCTTCAAGATTTATTGGAATAAGTGAGGATATCTTCTCTTCATCTCCGATTCCAGCTCCCAAGTGTATTCGGGTCCTCTCTTTGAATCCCACTTGACCTTGACAAGTACTAACCGTTTGTGTTTGAGAAACTTTATCTTTCATTCTTCTATCTGAAGAGGTTTCTCAACAAATTTTAACTTTTCGTTTACCTCTATATCTTGGAGAGGTACTATCAAAGATTCGTCTGATAGGCATTTCTTGAGGTTGGATACATGAAATACGTCATGTACTCCAGCTAACTCTTATGGTAGTTGTAAACGATAAGAAACTGGTCCTATACGTTGGATTACTGAAAATGGTCCTACGTATCGTGGACTCAGTTTTCCTTTCTTACCAAATCGAACTACCCCTTTCCAAGGAGAAACTTTTAATAGTACTTTATCTCCTACTTGAAATTCCAATGGCTTGCGTCGATTGTCTGCATAACTCTTTTGACGATCTCGAGCAGTCTTTAATCTTTCCTTGATTTGAGTAATCTTGTCGGTTGTTTCTTGTACTATTTCAAGACCTGACAATTGCCTTTCTCCTATTTCTGCCCAAAAAACTGGAGTTCTGCACTTTCTTCCATACAGTGCCTCGAATGGGGCAGCTTCGATGCTTGCATGATAACTATTGTTATAGGAGAATTCAATTAAGGGTAAGTGGTCGTCCCAATTTCCACCAAAATCTATCACACATGCTCTAAGCATGTCTTCCAGAGTTTAGATTGTCCTTTCACTTTGTCCGTCTGTCTGAGGATGATATGCCGTACTTAAATTTAGTCGAGTTCCCATTGCTTCTTGGAAACTTGTCCAAAAATGGGAAGTGAAACGACTATCCCTATCTGATATAATGGAGAGTGGAACTCCATGTAAGGATACTACTTCATCTACATACAACTTTGCCAACCTTTCCATGCTAAAGGTTTCTTTCATAGGTAGAAAGTGAGCTGATTTGGTTAATCGATCCACAATTACCCAAATCGCATCATTACCTTTTCTGGTTTTGGGTAACTTAGTAACAAAATCCATTGTTATGAGTTCCCATTTCCATACAGGCATTTCTAATTGTTGTAGTAGACCTGAAGGTTTCTGGTGTTCTACTTTAACTTGTGAACAAGTAAGACACTTAGAAACATATGGAGCTATGTCCTTTTTCATTCCTATCCACCAAAAGTTATTTCTTAAATCTTGGTACATTTTATTGTTTCCAGGGTGCATGGTATACCTAGATTTATAGGCTTCTTCTAAAATCTTATTTCTTAATTCTCCCTGCTTAGGTACCCAAATCCTTCTTTTGTGGAATCTCCAAATTCCATCAGCTCCTTGTTCTAATTCTTTTATTCTTCCTTTCATTCCTTCAGCATCATCCTTGATTGTTGTTTCTTGAAAATGCTTTAATTGTTCCATTAAATCTAACTGTAGATTTAACCTAAGAATACGAACTCGTCGTTGTTTCTCATGTTACTTACGACTTAAGGCATCTGCAACTACATTTGTCTTTCCTTCGTGATACTGAATATTACAATCGTAGTCACTTAGGATTTCCATCCATCTTCTTTGCCTCATGTTTAACTCTTTTTGCCCAAATATATATTTTAAACTTTTAGGATCTGTATAGACAGTAAATTTACTTCCGTACATATAATGTCTACAAATTTTAAGGGCAAAAATTATGGCGCCTAACTCTAAGTTATAAGTTGTATATTTTTCTTCGTGCTTTTTCAATTGTCTTGAAGCATACGCAATTACTTTCTTGCGTTGCATTAGCACACATCCTAATCCTAGTTTTGAAGCATCACAGTAAACTTCAAAATCTTCAGTTCCTTCTGGTAAAGCTAGGATTGGGGCATTTGTTAACTTTTGCTTTAGAATCCTAAAAGCTTCTTCTTGCTTAGGTCCCCATTCAAACTTAACTGCTTTACAGGTTAGCTTAGTTAATGGTACAACTATCTTGCAAAAATTCTTAATAAACCGTCTATAATATCCGGCTAAACCTATAAAACTTCTAATTTCCATTGCGGATTGCGGAAACTTCCATTTGGTAATTGCCTCTATCTTAGCAGGATCTACATGAATACCTTCGTGATTCACCATGTGTCCTAGGAATTGCACTTCTTGCAGCCAAAATTCACACTTTGAGAATTTGGCATAAAGTTTTTCTTTTCTTAACAAAGTTAAGAGTGCATGCAAGTGCTCACAATGCTCGTCCTGACTTTTTGAATAAATAAGTATATCATCGATAAAGACAATTACAAATTTATCCAAATACGGTTTACAGATTCTATTCATCATGTCCATGAAGGCGGCAGGTGCATTCGTTAATCCGAAGGGCATGACTGTAAACTCGTAATGACCATACCTAGTTCTAAAAGCAGTTTTAGGTATGTCTTCTTCTTGTACTTTCAATTGATGGTATCCGGAGCGTAAGTCGATCTTAGAAAAAATATCTAGCTCCTTGAAGTTGATCGAAAAGATCATCAATCCTAGGTAATGGGTATCGATTCTTAATTGTAACCTTATTCAGTTCTCTATAATCAATACACATTCTCACCGAACCATCCTTTTTCTTCACAAACAATACTGGTGCTCCCCAAGGGGATGAACTAGGTTGTATGAAACCTTTACTTAGTGATTCATCTAATTGCTTTTTCAGTTCTAACATTTCTGTGGGTGCTAACCGATAAGGTGCCTTGGCTATCGGTATAGTTCTGGGAATTAAATGAATTCTAAATTCTACCTCCCTATCTGGTGGTAATCCTGGTAACTCTTCTGGGAATACATCTGGGTATTCTTAGACTACAGGAATTTCCTTAAGTTCTTTACCCTTAGTACTAATGATTATTGAAATCATATATATTATTCATTGCTTTCGTTCATAACTAGCAACTTTCATTACAGATATGAACTTCATGGGATTACGTGGTTTATCTCCTGTAATCATGATACTTCCCTAGTAGGTGCCTGAATCTCTATAGAATTTTTATCACAAAGGATTCGAGAATGGTTGGCTACTAACCAATCCATTCCTAATACGACATCGAATCCAGTTAAATTCATTGGCAATAGGTTTGCATGAAATTTATGACCTGGAAGTTCTATATTTTCTTTTTGTAAAACCTTATCTATGTTAATAGAATTTCCGTTTGCCGTTTCAGCTGTAAAAATCTGCCTAAGGTTGGTTAAGGGTAAGTTAAGAGCTTGGCAGAATGAAGTATTTATAAAACTTTGGTTCGCACCAGAGTCAAATAATACTTTTGCGTAAATGTTGTGAACTAAGAACGTACTAGCTATCACATCTGGAATGAATTCTGCCTCCTAAGTAGTTAATTGGAATGCACGAGCATTCTTCTTGGTAGCTCCGTCGGCTGGTTTAGCTTTATTGTCTGCTGGTTTAACCAACTTAGGGCATTCTGTTTTAAAATGTCCGGCCTCTCCACAGTTATAGCAGATCCTTGTTTTCTTTCTGCAGTCTTCTTCGCGATGGCTTGCGACTTACAAAAGTTGCAGGTTACATTACATCTTCCATAATGTTTCTTTCTGCAATTCCTGCGGAACTGCGGATTTGAAGATTGCCTTGTTCCTCTTCTCTTGAAGCTGCTATTATTACCCGTACGAAATCCTTGGGTAATTTTCTGAGCCAGTTCCTTTTTCCTGTTTTCATCTCTTGTGCGTACCAGCTCGTCAGTTAGGGTGTTAGCTAATTCTACCTCATCGTCAATAGTGCGAGGTCTCGCAGCTTTAATGATATTACGAATTTCGCCAATCAGCCCCCAAATATAGCGAGAAATGAGTACCGGTTCTGGTGAAGCCAATGTTGGTACCACTCTAGCATATTCAAAGAATGTCGAAGTATACCCTCGACAATCTACACCCATCATTCGATGGTTTAGGAACTTATTCGCCATTTGATCTTTTTCATATTCGGGACAGACTTTTCTTTCTACAAGACACTTAAATTCTTCCCAGTTCATGGCATAAGCCATATTTCTTCCCTTGGCTTGAAGTACTGTATTGCACCATTCTAGCGCCCCTTCTTTGAAAAGATTTGACGCATATATAACCTTGTCGTCTTTGTCACATTTACTTATTGTAATCACTGCCTCGGTTTTCTCTAACCAACGCAGTGCCGCAGTTGCTCCTTCATTGCCTGCAAATTCAGCGGGTTTACAAGCAAGAAATT
This sequence comes from Helianthus tuberosus, assembly GCA_030545235.1. Lineage (NCBI taxonomy): Eukaryota > Viridiplantae > Streptophyta > Magnoliopsida > Asterales > Asteraceae > Helianthus > Helianthus tuberosus. The sequence continues at coordinate 26,394,928 of CM060444.1, forward strand.
CTTTGTAAGTGCAACCAGGCGTTGCAGCTTTCATTTTCTTAGGGAGCGGAGCCTGCCGTGGATCATTATCGTGATTAGTATGATTACCGCCTCCATTTACGCTATTACTGAAGTTATCTTCATAAATACGTTTGCTAGGAATGATTTGTTGAGGTTCAACAGGTTTCTGTGCAGCAGCAAGTATTGCTGGAATAGCATTGGCTATTCCTTGAGCAACGATATTTTCTATATCTTGCCTAGTCATAAATTGATCCTCCTGATGTTGCTCAGATTGATTAACCTCATTTACTGGTTCATTATTAACGTTTTCCATCTGATAATTAATATATATAATTTATTAGTATTGAATAAATAACAATCATACACAAAACAATCATACAAATTTCACAATACACATATAGTCAAAATTATCGATTTCTCGATTCCCATTTTTATATTTTTATATATTATGCATCATTACACACCATTATCTTACAAAGTTTTATTTTAGGTTATTTTACAAGATTATATTTTACTATTATTATTATACAATCATAGTTTCACAAACCCATTATCCCTCGTCAGTTGGTATTTCAGTAACGACGTTCCCTCTCGTCGTATTTCCAGGAGATCTGTTCTCCTACTTCCCTGATCCTATTTCCTGCATCCACCAGCTCCTCGCCAAAGTGGCGGAGTTCAGCTAAATTTTCATTGCTCATTGGTGGGTTTGGTATAGGTTCTGGGTCGAACTGAGGGAGAAAGGAATAAGGACTGTTGAGAAGGTTTTGGAACTGCCAATCATTGGTCCACCACTCATCCATTCCTAGAGGTTGGGTGTGGATTATAGGTTCTGGGATTGCTGGTTCCAAGTTCATTGGAATTTGAGTTTCAGCAGGATAAGGGTAGAGATTATTATTGACAGGCCTGACGATATCACAGCTCGTTAATGCACGATCCATTTCCTCCTGAAATGGTAACTCCTCGATTTGTCTAGAGCTTTCCCCAATTTCCATCTTGGTTTGCCTAGAACCTTCCCTAAATTCCATTTCTATCTGCTTAGAACCTTCCCCAAACTCCATTTCTATTGGCCTAGAACCTTCCCTGACTTCAATCCCCTTTCCTTTGTCTAAGGGATTTTCTATTTTAGGAATCTTCCTAGTTGCGGGTTTCCTCCTGTGCACACGCCTCCATACCACAAATCTTCTCCTTTTCTTAGGCTTGGGTTTCTCTGGAGGTAGAGCGTTGAATTCCATAGGTTCTTCTAGATCGGGTATGTAACTAGTAAAATCTCTGGAAACCTCTATTTTCACCGGATAGAGATTAAGATTTTGAAGGGCTTCAGATAAGTCATTCATGATGTTTAGCATATATGCAAAAATACAAAAAACGCTAAGTTAAAATTTTATAACAAAATTTCATAGATAACCTTTAATTATTATTGCATACCGTAGGACTAATTAAATACCAAAAACAACTGAAAATTAAAACACACTAGGGTTTACTGTAAACTTATTTATTTACTAGATAAAGTTTCAGGTTTGTAAGTGTTATGGTTGCTAGAACTGAGACAAAGTATTTAAAGATTTGCATTTACTGCTACAGTGGCTAGCATATAAAGATCTGCCCATTTTTCATCTAACTTGTCTTCCCATGGAGGGTTACTACCTAGTTCCTGAGTTTTCTGATTAACTCTCTTTTCTTTTGGTTGTGATTTCTTTAATTTCTCCTGACTTTTCCGAATAATCAAACTTCTTTTATTAGGAGAAAGTGGTTCCTCATATTGTGCTTTTCGAACAAATATTCCTTCTTCAGGATTTGCATAGGGTTTTGAGGATGATGATCCTGTTTCTCTTGGTGTAGTATCTAATTTATAATAGATATCCGAAAGTCTTTGCTTACCCATACTGTAAACAAATATTCAAATAATAAAACACATAATCACAAAATAGCAATCAGTAAAATTAAGTATTTTCTAAATACTTAATTGGCTTAAATCAGTGGCTCTGATACCACCTTTTTCTGTCACGGCCCCCGACCCGGTTTGACCCGTTTCAGGAATCGCGGGACAGAAAATCCCGTGGTATTTATTTAATTGAGTTAACAGCGGAAGATTTTACCAGGATCTTTTTAAAACTGCAATTTCCCGATTATTCTATTTCACAATTCGGGATAAACCCCGGTAGTTTACAATCATATGATTTCACTGAGAAATCTTTATTTTACAAAACATGTTTCTTTATTTTATACTGAGCCACTTCTTTAAGCTTGTAGTGCTTCGCAGCACTTTTCCTGGATCACAACAGATCACCTGAAACATGTTTGAAAAAGGTTTTGTCAGCGGGAAATACTGGTGAATCATTCTTTTTACTAAAACGACGCGTTTGTTATAATTTACAGTATTAAGAGCGATTACAATGTTTCCATATATCAACCAACTACCCACAGTATTTATCACTCGACCATCCATTGGTAACCTCAGAGTCCAATGGTGTCTGTGACTATGGTCATATCACCCCTTGGCTAACTCGTTGTCCAATGGTGACGGTTATCAAGTAATGTATACAAAACCCCACATACCGGCTGTAATTGAAGACTAGAAAGACTTAATCCCTGTAATTATAACTTTGAAATAAATAGGGTTTTGGAAAGCAATTTGATAAAAAGAGAATGACTCACATTGCAGATTTATATGAGCAGAGCTTAGCCTACTGATTAGCCTTTTAACCTAAATTTAATAACATGCACACGAACTCGGTTAGTAACTAATATAGCATTTACGATAACTCACGAGATTAAAACCTTCACAACGAATAACAAAGTGCGATACTTAAACATCCATCATATTAACGACGAATGACAAAGCATAAACCCTAATGTGGGCAGCACTTAAACATCCATTGGATAGTTTAATCGATCGGACATTGAATCGTAGCAGCGATCGAGTTGATACCCGGTATCGGAGCAGCGCCTCGCTAAATTTGAAAGTAATTTCGACTTCAGAGTAACAAGAATTCGTTTTTGAACTTTGTTTTCGACACCAACAGACTGTGCATGCAACAAGCTATTTATAGGTGAAATTAGGGCCTCACGCGGCCCGCGTAAACCCAGGGTTAACACTTACGCAGCCCGCGAGGCTGCCTAGTCTACGTATAGGTTGCATGGGTCACGAGTAGGCTTGCCATCTGGTCACCACATGGATCCGGAACACTTATCCGGTCAAACATGTATTGACGCGGCCCGCATAAGACATGTCTTGTCTTTTACGCGGCCCGCCTGGGAACCAGAAATTTGTTTTTCTTGATTTTAAATATGGTTTAGGGTTTTAGGGTTCCGAGTTTATACTTACGGGTATTTTTAGGACAATTTTGAGAGTCCTTACATGTAACACACAACTTCAGCCTTTCCTTTATCCTTAGATCTACCTTCTTCCTTAGATCTAACATCCATTCTCCCTTTGTCACTTCTCTGGTATCTTTGGCCTCCTCCCCTCAACCTTTGTGAGCGAGGCGCTGCTCCGAGCTAAAGATCATTGGTAGATGATGTATCAGAAATTTCAAGATTTCTGATTTTGACACCATCTACCAATGATCCTTACATGTTTTGGTGAGCAGTGCTATTGCTTCAGCAAAAGCTGAAAAATCTGATGATGTATCAGAAATTTCAAGATTTTGACTGTTTAAAGGTTGTGGATCATTGGTAGATGGTGTTCTTTGTGAGCTTGAGATAAGAGCTAAAGATCCCCCTCTTTGAATGGTTTCTTCAAATATTTCTTCCTCTCTGGGGACCAAGATGTTGTATGAAGACTCATATTTCCTAGTTCTAAGGTTGAAGACAAAGTCATGGTTAGACTTCTCCATTCTCTAGGTAAAGCATCTAGAAATTTTATGTTTAGCTCGTTCAAAAGTTTTGTAAATCTTTGATATGTTTCATTTAATTTTTCATTTGGTAAACTTTTGAACCTCTCATATGAGGAAACGTTGTTTGTTCTCTTGTTTCTCTTCACCTTTTCTCCTCCTTCACAAAGATTTTCCAACTGATCACATATTTCCTTGGCTAATGCACATGCATCAACTTGTGAAAATATGTCATTGGGGATAGCCATTATTAAAAGTGACTTTGCCCTTTCATCCCCAGCCACCTTTTCCTTGTTTTCCTCACTCCAAAGTATTTCAATTTTGGGAGCTCGGAAGGCAGGGATAGCAGGTGATTGGTCAGTTGCTGGAATAGCTGGTATTTCAGTTATTGGTATATGTGGATCCCTTTCAATGGATTGAAACAGAGCTCGGTCATGACCATTAAGGAAATTGTCCATCCTGATTTTCCATTGGGGGTATTCCTCTCTGACCAGAGTCAGAGGTTTGGACATAGAACCAATGTTAAAAGCATTATTCCATGATTGAAAGCTGGCCATATTTAGAGAAAAGAAGATGAGCGATTGATCGTTTGAAAATGATTTATTCAATCTGCTCTGATACCAATTGTTGGTCCCAGTTTGGACTTAAAAAACCTTCTTTTCACGTAATATGGCAAGTGATTTTAGTAGATGTGAAAAAGATGTGCGGAAATGGAAATCAGACTTTCAAGAAACAAGACCTACAGAATTATCATGTTTATATCACTTTGAAACAAAATGGTTTACAAGGTGACTGTAAGATTATTAACTATTACAAACGAATACTTGAATTCTGAGGGTGAGAGGACAATGGAGTTTTGTAGTATGTATTGAATACTAGGCTTAACTCAACTCATGTTCTCTGCTTGGTGAGCCTTCTATTTATAGAGGGCTGAATATATGAATAAACATTTTTTTATTCATATATATTCCTGCAAAAAGTAGCGCCTTGACATATTCATTGAATCCAACAATCAATTTGCCTTTGTCATCATGAGATCCAATAATGTCAACTTGCTTCGGTAAGTGTGGCAGGATAGGACTGATTTTTAGACAAGTGGGGACTTTATCAGAATTTCTGATAAAACCACTTCATCAAAAATTCTAGTGAACAAATCATCAGAAAATCTGATGATCAGAATCTTCAGAAACTGATGATATTTCATCAGAAATATCATCTGATCCATCAAAAATGACCTTCTCTGATAATCTTCTTCAGCTCTTGATCAACTTGTAATTCTTTGAAGTAGATGCTTATTCATTTCAGTTGTCCTATCTGATCTTCTTCTTCTTGTGATATTCAGGACTGTTGTCTTCTTCATAGATCAAGTTGAATCTGATTTTCTTCAATACTTACAAATAAAGTTTCCTAACAAAGTCTCAAGGCTTGGTGTAACAACCTGACTTTTGAAAGTCAAAGTACAAGTCAAAGTTAAAGTCAAAGGAAAAAAAGATTGCTAATTGAAATCTGTCACTCATTGCTTAATTATTGATTGTATTTCTCGATTTGTAATCGATACTCTAATTTAAGTTACTTTAGTTGTATTATGTGTAGTATATGCTATAAATCGCTACTTAATTGCAGTATTATCGCTAATCGCATCGCAACCCGAATTACAAGTTATGGATATTGTTTGACGTGGGTGTACTATTACGTGTTACTTGTGCATGTTATGTTTATGTTGAGGTGATTAATCGCAAACGCAAACGCAACTCTATCGCAACGCAATCTCATCGCAAACTCGAGATTTAAGAATTATATTTATGTTATTTAGTAGTTAGGTTATTTTTGTAAATAATGGGTAATACTATTGCATTGCTTTCTCGCAAAGCATCGCAACGCTCAACGCACTGAAATTTTTACTATAAACACGAGAATTTGCGTTGAATCAGGAGGGAAATCCATACTTCGACGCGATTCTCCCCATTTATCTCGTGATTTTAACACACAAACAGGAATGGAGTCGCTAAGGTAGGGGTGAAACCCAAATCTTGATGACTTATTCCGCTCTATATTTTGGTTTTTACAAAACTCTCACCAAAGTCTCGATGGACTCCAACGACTCGAGTTGCGAAAAGGACCGAAAGGATGCGTGCCATTCACCGCATGTCGGTGATAGAGCACAATCTATTAGGATAAAAAGGACCTCGAGTACATCCTTGAGAATAGTCGAATCACTTTCGGTAGTCGACGTCTATGAAGCCAACACAATCTCTTTTCGATTTTATATGGTTCGATTCTGGATTTCGTCGCCACTGACTTTGTAAATTTATTGATTCTATGTGAATTTTATATACTTTATGTGATTTTATGTGTTTATGTGATTCAATTTTGGTGATTTATATGCTTTTTGTTGTTCGCTTTGATTAACACACACCGCTCACTATACCACGTCAACAAATCGCTTATGTTACTCGTAATGGCTACTCGCTTCTCGCACTCGCAACTCTCGATTGCTTTACGTAGCTGTGAAAGATAGGTGGATGCGTTCAATATATGTAGGTGAATACGTGCAAAATATAGTGTAAAATATGGTTTTGGCGAGCTGTGTGATTATGTGTATACGTGCTTTTATGCCTATGTGTTACGTGCTCTACTTGATTGTGTGCCTATGTGTAGATGTGTTACTGAGCTTTAATAGTGTTAAGTATGTTGTGAGGTAAGATTGACTATATTGTGTTTGAGTCCTATGGCGTTGTCTGTTACAGACAATGTCGTCATTCGGATCACACACATCCTGACCCGCAGACGAAACCATGAGGACAAACGCATTGCTGCTCTAGTCGCAAAGCAGATAGTGAAAGTCATTCCACAAATTGTCAGCGAGCTTAATGAAAACGCTAGCAAGTCCTCTGAGGAATCAAGGACTGACTCACCTAAAAGCACTTTTAGCTTCAAGCAGTTTAAAGCCAGCGGTCCCAAAGAATTCACCGGAGAAGACGGGTCTGCGACCATGTTTCAATGGTTCGATTCAATTGAAGTCACCCTGTGCCAAAACGGCTGTCCCGAAAACCATCGCACTATTAACGCCACTAGCATTTTCCAGTCCAGGGCGCTGGACGGGTGGACTGCCGAAAGAAACAAGCGAGGGAATGATGCAGCCTATGGGCTAATGTGGGATGAGTTGAAGGACATCATGATGAAAGAGTTATGCCCTCCCCACGAGCTTCAGAAGATGGAGGACGAGTTCTGGCACATCAAACAAGAGGGTGGCGACAACGCTGGTTTAACTGCCCGCTTTAAACAACTGAGTATCTTTTGTCCGGGCCAAGTTACCACTCCCTAGATTACCATCAAGAAATGCATCCCTGCTTTACCGGATTGTATTGTTGACTTTGTGCAAGCCGCTAAGACAACAACTATCGAAGAGACTTACCTACTCGCTGCCGAGATCAATGACAAGCGAGTTAGCGCTGGTTACTTTGATAAAACCGCCAAAAGTCTTCATCAACTTACCGCTGCTCCCACCACTGAAACCGCTGCAACGAAATCTTCCAAGTCTTCTCGCCGCAAACGCAAGAACAACAACTCCAGCAACAAGAACTGTGCAGTAACCGCCGCTCCACACCAAGCTGTGCCTGCTCAACCGCAACCTCAGAACCGCCAAGTAGCGGCGTCTGTGGCCATGCACCGCCGGCTAAACGTGCATATACTTGTCCACACCCGCTCTGCCCTACTTGTACTTATCATCACCCGGTTGGAATCGTATGCCGGTTTTGTGTTCACGGCAACCTGTACGTCCACTTTAATGCTAATTGCCGTACCGGTCCTCGCCAAGCTCCAGCCCCAGTTCAAGCTCCTGCTCTAACAGCTCCCCAGGTTCAACAAACAGCTCCTGCTCCCGCTGCTCACACAAGAGCCTGCTTTGCGTGTGGTAATCTCACCCACTTCGCAAATTTCTGCCGAAACAGAGTGGTGAAGCAAGAGCCACAGCAGCAGCAACAGCCAGCACCGCAACAACACCAACAGCAGCAGCAGCCAGCGCAGCAAGCAGCCCGCGGGCGAGTCTTTAACATCAATGCCCGTCAGACTCAGGCAGACAACCACGTGGTTAATGGTACGTTTCTTGTAAATGGTATATATGTGATGTGTACAAAATGCAACATATAAATTACATCAATTGTGACATAAAACTAACCTTTTTTTAGTACTAATGTTGGAAAAAGTGTGTTTTTGTCTTCCTTTTGTATTTTCAGGATTAAATGAGCTCAAATTAACAAAAGAAGCAAAAAGGCAGCTAAATCTAACATAAATACAAGAAAAGGAACAAACATCACATGCCCGACCCCACGACAGCATCTTCCCAAGCAAAACAAGAAAACAGAAGGCTGAACACGCTCCGTGCTCAGTGAACACGGGGGCGTGCCCAAGTGCCAGCATAAAAGACAAAGCTATAGAAGCTTCTATCGCCCACCACGGGGCCGTGCTCATCGGACACGGGGCCGTGGTCAACTATAAGATTCGCATAATTCAGGCAAATCTTGATAGTACAAATATGCTTCTGCACACGGGGGCGTGCCCAGCGAACACGGGGGCGTGGTCAACTAATGCAGACAAACTGCAATTAATGAAGGCAGAGAAGAGGATGGACACGAGGCCATGCCTACTGGACACGGGGCCGTGCCCGAGCTTCTGTTCAACCTATAAATAGGAGTGCTTGGCTCAAGCTCAAACCATCCCTTGGCACACCACCACTCTCACACTTCACCCACCACCCATCACCACCATCATCCACCACCATCATCCATTGTCCATCATAGAGTGTGTGAGTCATCTCGGGATCCAAGATTGATCGTAAGAGTTCTTGACAATCAAGGCCATGTTTGCCTAAGTCTCTTTCATCACTTGGTGAAGGCAAGTGTCTAGTGTAATACTTTTTATTTTTAATCTTTTCGCACTTTTTTAATTGGTTATGTATTAATGACTTTAATAACTAGTTTCTTATGTTGAAGGTGATTCTTTCTTATCGTTTGTCCGTGGTGTCTTGGCATCATTTTACTGTCTATATAAAATAAAAGATTTTCACCATTCATATCTCCACGGTCTATATGGAGGTATGTTGGCTACCTGGTCAGGGGTTAAGGGAACAGTTTGGTAAGAGTCTTGCCTTGTTTAGTGTATAGATCCTGCAAGGACCTGGGTCAAATTTTGTAGGACCTCCTTCAATACCCACCGGTATTGGATGGCGGGGGTCCAAACTCTTTGATCCCCTCATATGTAAGCTACTATTAATACTTTAACCCAGTTATTTAGGACTATATCCCTGCTGACTCAGACTACTTAGCCGAGGGTAACGTCACCTTCAAAAGAGGGGCCTACCACAATACGCATTAATAACTTAATTAATTATCTTTCAATAATCCGACCCTTTAGGATTGTATCCTTGCTAACTCAAACTACTAGGTTGAGGGTAACGTCACCTTCAAAAGAGGGGCCTACTACAATAACTAAGATAATATCTTAAAAAGTGCAAACGTGCAAAAATAATCAAAGGTTACACTATACACTAGTCGGAGCCAAGTGATTCATCTTGTCTATCTGTTTTTCTTTTATTTTATTTTCAGCATTTTAGTTAGTTTTTATTTTTCTAGTTTAAAAACATTTTTTCTAACTTTTTGAATTGAATAGACGTTGAGGATAAACCGGTACTAAAAGCTCTTGTGTCCTTAGACGACCTCGGTATCTTACCAACACTATACTACGCTCATGATGGGTGCACTTGCCCATATGTGTCTTTAGTGTTAGTAAATATCGTGTTTTATAAATTTAAAACTTGGCTAAAGAAAGTATAAAAGGGCTTAAAATATACTTAAACTTATATACACACTTCACACGCATCAAGTTTTTGGCGCCGCTGCCGGGGACACAAGGATTTTAAGAAAGCTTAAAATCGACGGCCTAATCAGTTTTTCAAAACCATTTTAAAACGCGCGCACATTTTTCTGCATTTTAGTTTAGTTTTGCATTTACAGTAGGTTGAACACGGGCCGTGCTCACTGAACACGAGGCCGTGCTACATATTTTTCATAAAACACCCAGATACAGTAGCTTGAACACGGGGCCGTGCTCACCTAACACGCCCCGTGCTCAACGAAGTCAGTAACTTTAATTAAAACGTCCAGATACAGATTCTGTACACGGGGCCGTGTCCACTGAACACGGGGCCGTGTCCAACCTCTGTTTCCGTTTTATTTTTGTTTTCTGATCTCGAGACTTGGTTGTGGTCTGCTGAGTGATTCTTATAGATCAATACTCAGGAGGTTACAACTACACCTATGAGGAGGATGATTGTAGGAATAATTATTTCACTAATTGTGGTGACCCGCACTCGGTTCAGTATTGTGACTTATATCAACCATCCACTTCATACACCTACTATGAGGAGCCCAGGTACGAGCCATCAACTTCATACACCTACTATGAAGACCAAAGGTATGAACCTCATCCCTCATACTCATATTTTGATGAACCAAGGTATGAGCCTCCTTACTCATACTTTGAGGAACCAAGATATGAGCCGCCACCACCTTCATATGCTTATTCTGAGGAACCATGGCGTGAACAACCCACCTCATATGAGTACTATGAAGAACAAAATTACGACCCTTATCCATCATATGCTTACAATGAAGAACAATGGTGTGAACCATCTACTTCATATGGGTATTATGAGGAACAAAGGATCGAACAACCGGATTCAAGCTTTGAAAATCCCGATCCTTTTTCTATAACCGAAGTAACCGATAGGCTATTAGAACACCTTAGAGTTATCGATCGCTATATAAAAGAATCTCGCGCAAGGGAAGAGGAGTCCCGCGCAAGAGAAGAATTAAATAAAGAAGAGATAACTAAAAGTGTAAAAATGGAAGAACAAATAAGTGAAAAACCGACACATGAGTTAAACAATGAAAAAGGTGAGTCTGACAACGTTAAATTCAAGAAGAGTGTAATTTTGAAGAAATTAATATCTTGTCACCTTCTTTTGAAAATCATTGTTTAGTTCCCACTCATGCTAAGTTTTTAAAAGAGCTGAACACCAACACTAAAATTGACAAAACAGTAAGTGTTAAGTTAACTAATGATCAAACCTCGCTAATAAAAGAAGACCCATTTGAAATCAACATTACACCGGTTCCATGTTTTTTTTTTCAAAATTCATTTATTAGTAATGTCACAATTGATAAAGATCTTTGCGTTAACATAATGCCCAACTACATTTTCGAAAAATTAAGTATTAGTGATTTTTCTCCACTTCAAATACCCATTTTTCTATCTAATCGGAAAATAATAAAATCAATCGGTATAATTGAGGATGTCTTGGTTCAAACAAATCAAATGGTAATCCCAACCGACTTTGTCATCCTCGATGACGCTCCTCTAGTGTTGGGACGACCCTTTGTAAACACCCACGAAGCTTTGAAGAACCGGAAGTATAACAATCTACCTATTCAATTAGGGCACTTAAAAAGAGTGTCGATCTTGAGCGGTCAATGAAATATCCATTCGGCAATGACGACCCCCTAATTGAAGATGAGCCAGAACCACCTGATAAGGTGGGTCTAGCCAAGGACCCTTATAAACCTGGCGCACCACGGAGGCATTGCGCGAAACTATCCGTAGTTTTAGTTTAGAGTAACTTTTACGTTTTCTAGTTTAGTTTTAATTTTCAGGAATAAAACTCACTCGGGATGATGGAGGTTACTAAGGGAAACTTGAACCCACACCCCATGCACAAAAACAGAGCCTCCCAATGATTTTTCTTCATTTCAGCAAGTTCAGCACGGGACCGTGCTCAACCCAACACGCCCCCGTGCCCGAGGTTCTGCAGAAAATGCCCAGTTCAGATAACTGGACATGTGGCCGTCCTCACTGAACACGCCCCCGTGTCCAGCCTTCTGTTTAAATTTGATACTGGCAGTCTGACCACGAGGTCGTGCTCAGCGAACATCACCCCGTGTTCAGCTACCCAGTACCATAAAATCTTATTTTTAACCCACTTTTACACGTTTTAATCAACCGAAAAACTTATTTTTGGGACACATTGAGGACAATGTGTAATTTAAGTGGGGGGGGGGGGTGCTAAAACCTTGAATCGTGCAAGTCCTAATTACAAGTCTTACACAAAACTCTATTGGGACCGCTAATCACCCCAAATTTTTTTCAAAAATTTTCATTTTTTTTTACTTGTCTAGGTTTAACTTGGGAATTTCAAGTTCTAAAAAAGTTATATTTTTACAAATTTACAACCGATAGCGTCGTGATAAAAAGAACCAACATAAGAAAATTATGAAACTGCATGACAAATTTAGTTAAAATTTTATTATATATACTTGATCACATAAAAACCCATTCTCACAAAAGTAAGTTTTGAGCCTTTATTGAGCATACAAATACATATCATTAAACTAAATGCTCATTTTTCGTTTCTTGTGTGAATAGCCGCTTGGTTCTTACAACTCTAGAACTTGCCACGACGATACATTCCCGGTCCTTACCAACTTAAACCCGAGTAAGTAAATGATGGAGACACTAGGACTAACCCTTTTTATTTCTACACCATTATTTTTCCTTTTTTTCACCTACCCAAAATCCCCCTGGTTAGCCCCTTTGAGCCTAAACTTTTTTCATTTCATAACCCAAACCAAACACCTCTTTCACCCACCAAAACCCTTTTTATTTTTAACCTTTTGTTTTAGTAAAAAGCTCGGTTTTTCGCATGACTTTCAATATATATATATATATATATATTGTGCTAATGATGAAGCAAAAGAGAAATAAACAAACAAGTTTATCAAAAATAACTTCGTTTGAATAAAAGCTTCATCAAAATAAAAGTTGCAAAAATAGAAAGTCTTTTGAAAACCGTCGCTTTTTAAGCTTTTCGCCCTTTTTCTACTAACCACTAACCCAACCACCTACCTTTAACCAAACCCTAACCCTTCACCCAAAAGTCCTCTTGATATTTACAAAGGTATATAGTTAAAAAGGAGGAGGATTGATTGCTTGGCAAGCCTATGGTAGGAGTAAGTTTCATGCCGCTCTCGAGTGATTCACAAAAATACATCTTCGGCCGAGTGTTGAGTGATCCCCCGTGAGGTATGTGAACTTGTATATAAATAGAATTTTAAAGAGGCATGTTATGCCCTAATAAGTAATTTATCTTATGAAAAGTTTTAAATAAATCATGACGAATAGGATTGTAAATAAATAAAAATAAAACTTAATAAAGAATCTTGGAAATCCCGACACTCTATGACAGGTTCAAAAACCTTCTCTTCTACCCATTCCATTTGGGAGCGTAAAGCCACATTATAAAGAGATTTGCTTGAGGACAAGCAAAGATTCAAGTGTGGGGGTATTTGATGTGTGCAAAATGCAACATATAAATTACATCAATTGTGGCATAAAACTAACCCTTTTTTAGTACTAATGTTGGAAAAAGTATGTTTTTGTCTTCCTTTTGTATTTTCAGGATTAAATGAGCTCAAATTAACAAAAGAAGCAAAAAGGCAGCTAAATCTAACATAAATACAAGAAAAGGAACAAACGTGACATGCCCGACCCCACGACAGCATCTTCCCAAGCAAAACAAGAAAACAGAAGGCTGAACACGGCCCGTGCTCAGTGAACACGGGGGCGTGCCCAAGTGCCAACATAAAAGACAAAGCTATAGAAGCTTCTATCGCCCACCACGGGGCCGTGCTCATCGGACACGGGGCCGTGGTCAACTATAAGATTCACAGAATCCAGGCAAATCTTGATAGTATAGATATGCTTCTGCACACGGGGGCGTGCCCAGCGAACACGGGGGTGTGGTCAACTAATGCAGACAAACTGCAATTAATGAAGACAGAGAAGAGGATGGACACGGGGCCGTGCCCGAGATTCTGTTCAGCCTATAAATAGGAGTGCTTGGCTCAAGCTCAAACCATCCCTTGGCACACCACCTCTCTCACACTTCACCCATCACCACCATAACACCATCATCCATTGTCCATCATAGAGTGTGTGAGTCGTCTCGGGATCCAAGATTGATCGTAAGAGTTCTTGACAATCAAGGCCATGTTTGCCTAAGTCTCTTACATCACTTGGTGAAGACAAGTGTTTAGTGTAATACTTTTTATTTTTAATCTTTTCGCACTTTTAATTGGTTATGTATTAATGACTTTAATAACTAGTTTCTTATGTTGAAGGTGATTCTTTCTTATCGTTTGTCTGTGGTGTCTTGGCATTATTTTACTGTCTATATAAAATAAAAGATTTTCACCATTCATATCTCTACGGTCTATATGGAGGTATCTTGGCTACCTGGTCGGGGGTTAAGGGAACGATTTGGTAAGAGTCTTGCCTTGTTCAGTGTATAGATCCTGCAAGGACCTGGGTCAAATTTAGTAGGACCTCCTTCAATACCCACCGGTATTGGATGGCGGGGGTCCAAACTCTTTGATCCCCTCATATGTAAGCTACTATTAATACTTTAACCTGGTTACTTAGGACTGTATCCCTGCTGACTCAGACTACTTAGCCGAGGGTAACGTCACCTTCAAAAGAGGGGCCTACCACAATACGCATTAATAACTTAATTAATTATCTTTCAATAATCCGACTCTTTAGGATTGTATCATTGCTGACTCAAACTACTGGGTTGAGGGTAACGTCACCTTCAAAAGAGAGGCCTACTACAATAACTAAGATAATCTCTTAAAAAGTTCAAAAGTGCGTAAATAATCAAAGGTTACACTATACACGAGTCGGAGCCAAGTGATTCATCTTGTCTATCTGTTTTTCTTTTATTTTATTTTTAGCATTTTAATTAGTTTTTATTTTTCTAGTTTAAAAACCTTTTTCTAACTTTTTGATTTGATTAGACGTTGAGGATAAACCGATACTAAAATCTTTTGTGTCCTTGGACGACGTCGGTATCTTACCAACACTATACTACGCTCACGATGGGTGCACTTGCCCATATGTGTGTTTAGTGTTAGTAAATATCGTGTTTTATAAATTTAAAACTTGGCTAAAGAGAGTGTAAAAGGGCTTAAAATATACTTAAACTTATATACACACTTCACACGCATCAATATGTTTCGTGTTTGTTTAATACTGGAGCCGATAACTGTTTTGTATCATTCGAATTCGAAAGGCTCCTAAACCGTAAACACGTTAATCTCCCATCAACATTTGACGTAGAAGTTGTCACTGGAAGAACCGTCAGTGTTTGTTCTGTTCTGCGTGACTGTACTCTTGAGCTCAACAGTCACGTTTTCCTGATCAATCTTTCCTTCGGGAGAATCATGCTGAAATTGTTTGCTTCGATAAAATGATTCGCTTCTCTCTCGCAAACGGTGATCAATTGTGTGTTTATGGCGAAGTCGCTTCGAAGAAGTTGCAACTCATGTCGTGTGTCCAAGCTAGCAAGTATCTCCGCAAGGAATACCAAGTTTTCTTGGCACACATCGTAGTAGCGGAGGAAAACGAAGTTAAGGCAATAGACAAGGTGCATGTGTTTCGTGATTTTCCTCGTGTATTTCCCGACGATTTACCTGGTTTACCGCCCACTCGTGATATCGATTTTCGAATCGACCTCTAATGTGGTCTAAAATATACATATTTTCATATAAATATTCCTACACTTTTGAGTGACTTTATGGTTGTTAGTATTGATTTCTACAACTAATTGGTTTATATTTGGATTTTGTAGGTTTTGTATGACAAGATACTAAAGTGCGTAAAAAATGATATAAATATTGTCAATTTAAATGATGGGTAATATGATGGCATTGAATGGAATTTAATTACAAATTGATTATTCAAAAGTTCTTGATAACTCACGTACAAATAAAAAGATAAAGGTGTTTTACTGTGGACATTTTTTTTGAAGGATGACTTTCTATGTACAGGACCTTAGTGGTCATCGGGTTCTTGTCAAAGACAATCCCCCGTCAGCCCCGCCCTCCGGACGCGATGTTCTATCGGGCCCCGGCCGTCTCGTAAGCTGACCTTCACACGGAAACCATACTGCCCTCACACGAGAGACTCGTTGGGGTAACAGCTGGGTAAAACCAGGTCGCCCTCAGGATCGAACCATGCCTCGGTAGGAACGAACCATCAGTGGGACGGTCCCAACCCTTTCGCCACAAGTAGGAGTCGAACCGGCACCTCATGAAGAGGACACCGGCCCAACTACCAGCTGGGCTAGGGGAAGGGATTGTTTTAGTGTGGACATGCATTTAGTGCCATGAGTTATTCTATTGAGATTATTAATTTATTTACCAAGATATTAAGAAGATATTGGCATTCATGGTGCAGGTAATTCTCGTAGAATAGAAGCTGCATATTTATAATTTTGGTGGATGGCTGAATAATGGGAAAAGTCCATTACGAAGTAGAAATCTAAAAGGAAGTTGTTATATTATTTTTAAGTGGGCCTCCAAAAGGAAAAACTTCAGCATGCATGTTCGAATTTTCATTGGGCCGCCATATGTACTCCAGCCAGCAGATCGTAAATGTCATGATATTAGGCCGCATGGATTTTAAAGGACTCCTATATATACTATTAATTCAACACATCCAAAGAAATAGTTATGTATGTGACTTTTGAGTTTTTAACACCAAAATGTTTTATTATTGTTCACATTTCACAAAGCAAAACTCTCCAGAATTGGTGGCGGACTCAAGTTACTCTCGAAGTACTCCGTTTGGTCCGGTGGGTGCCCTGAGACTTTTCTCGGAATTAATTTTGTTGGTCGTTCAAAAAAAAACTTCAGTGTTTTTGTGTTTTCTTGTCTTTTTTAGGTTTTTCCTTTTTTTGTTTTTTAAGTTTCAATTGCACTCGGTATTATACAGGTAACGAAACGAAAAGGGCAACACCGATAAAAAAAAACAACGCCGACATCAGTAACGGTATTCGTTTTTATTATTTTTGATTGATGTAAAACATGTTTTGATATCCTTTTAGCCATATCATGGCTTCTATTTTTTTGTTTCTCTTTCGGTTATTATATCGAGTGCCTGTACCGTAACGAACAGAACGATCCCAACTGAATTCCCGCTACGTAGATTTACATATATTCAAAGCTTTAGGTTTTTTAAAACACGTGTCAACATCCATTTGATACATCGACTGCCCATATCATAACAATAACGTAATGAACCGAACCAATATCGAACGAAATTCTACTATTAACATTATTTTTACCCTTGCGTCTACGTTTCTATTTAAAATTTGTTAAAAATTGGGCCGCTACGACGCGAAGCGTGGTGTATCCCACTAGTTATTAATTATTTTCGAAAACATTAAGGGGTGCTGGCTATTATTTTCGAGAAGACGGCAGCAACAAATATGAATTCTTTTTGGATTATTCTTTGAATCCTATTGGGCCTTTGAAATATTAAGTGGATCATAACTCAACCCTAAAGGAATTATTTTTTTAACGGCCAACAAAATTATTATTATTCAACTAGCAAGATGCTAGACACCAAATTTACAAATCATAACACCACAAACGAAAAAGACAACCAAAACACCAACTACATTACATAATTAAATTAAAACTCCGCCATTCATTCCATGACCAATGTGATGAACCCGATCGATTCTTGATCCAGTGATAAGCCAACGATTTTGACTCTTCGACAACCTTCGTAATACTGGGAGTTGCCTGGCCGAATAAGACTTCATTACGCATCCTCCAAACACACCAGATAACTACCTACCTGAGTGATAGCATTAAAAACCTTTTTTTTTCTTGGATCCATTCACGAAGACATGGGCATCTAATACATCTTTTAAGCTGAAAGCAAATATGGGGGGAGATCTACACCACTGAGAAATAATAAGCCAGACCGATTGAGTAAACTGGCACGACACGAAAAGATGTTCACAAGTTTCTTCGTATTCTCCACAAAACAAGCAGCGGGTATCCGCGATATAGACGTTTCTTGCTGCCAGTGCAACCCGGGTAGGTAACCTTTCCGATAAAGCTCGCCAAGGAACACTCCCCACTTTCTTCGGAACGAATTTATTCCAAAAAACAAGTATTCCGGGACCGATCTCGATACCGCAGCTGAAATACTTTTAATGCTGGCCACTGAGAATACCTCTGATTTATCATACTTCCAGACCCATGCATCTGGACCATTGCCGCCTTTAAACTCACAAAGAAGAAGCGTCAACTCTAACAGCTCATGTTGTTCACTTGCTGATGTTACAAGCCAGCTCCAACCCCATGATAGGTTCACCGAATTCACTCCCCATGAAACCCGATCAGAGACACAGTAAGACTTATCCGTCTCAAGAGCAAATAATAGCGGGAAACCAACACATAACGGCTGCTCACCAATCCAGAGATCCAGTCAGAAGGTTGCCTTCGATCCACAACCCACCCGACACCAAATTGAATTAAGAAGATTAACACCAACCTGATTGAGATGTTCGCGAATTCCGACAATCTGCTTCCATGGACCAGCCAATGACACCTTTGCTGGAATCAGAGCCCAAGATCTATTGTTGTGATGAACCGCCCATACAACTCTTCTCCATAATCCATCCTTGTCCGTTTTAAATCTCCACCACCACTTCGATAGCATAGCTAAATTAGCGTCTCGAATGGATCCAAATCCTAATCCGTCGTACTCCATTGGAGCAATTACCTTTTCCCAAGCCATCCAACTCATATTAGAAGTTTCATCCGAACCACCCCAAAAGAAAACCCTCCTCAACCTCTCCAAGATCTTTAAGACTTTTGCCGGTGCTTTATATAAAGAAAAGAAATAGGTTGGCAACGAATTCAAAACCGACTTTAACAGAGTAATTCTACCCCCATATGAAAGATTTTTTTCTTTCCAAAGCGACAACCGATTTTTAAATACATCAATAACCGGCTTCCAATTACGAATAAGATTCATGTTTGCACCTACCATCAAGCCTAGGTGCTTAAAGGGAAAAAAGCCCTTCTTACAACCCAAAACATTCGCCATTAGATGAGCCTCTACATCATCCACTCCAACCCCATAAACAGAACATTTAGAAAGATTAACTTTCAAACCTGAGACTAAGTGAAAACATCTCAGGATCCTTCGCAGATTAAGAGCATTTTCTCCCGACCATTCTCCAAGAAACACAACGGCATCCGCATAGATAAGGTGGGAAAGTACAGGACCATTGGATGTACATCGCAAGCCTTTGAAAATACCTTTCGACACGACCTTTTTCATAATAAAGGATAGCACCTCTATGGCAATAACAAACAAAAAGGGAGACAGAGGATCGCCTTGACGCAACCCTCGTGTACACTCGAATTCCATAGTAGGAGATCCATTCACTAGCACCGAAGCCCTAGATGAGACAAGAGTTGCCATAATCCAGCCCCTCCATAGCACCGGAAAATTCATTTGAGCCATAACCGAATCTTGATATTTCCAATTGAGAGAATCATAAGCTTTATTAATGTCCATCTTAAAGACCATACCCGATTTTTTGGCCTTCTTCATCCAAGCAATAGCTTCATTAAGAATAAGGGGGCCATCTGAGATATTTCTCCCGGCCAGGAAGGCAGACTGTTCCTCCGACACAAGATTCCCAACCACTTTTTTAAACCGGTTCACCAGGACTTTAGAGATTGCTTTGTTTACCACTCCAATTAAACTGATAGGGCGGAAATTGGATGGAGAAACTGGGTCTTTAATTTTAGGAATTAAGGCGATGAACGAAGACGAGCAACATCTACTAATAGATCCATTTGAGTAAAATTCCTGAAAAACCTTGAGGAAATCGCCTTGAAAGAGATCCCAGTTGTTTTTAATAAATTTGAAATTAAAACCATCCGGGCCCGGAGCCAGGTCACCAACGCATCCGCATATAGCTTCCTTTATTTCCGTAAGAGAAAAAGGCACTACAAGAGAATTAGCTTCAGCCGTAGACAGTGAAACCATGTTTTGACACGTAATGGTAGGCCGAGTAACCATCGGTTCCACAAACTGATTAGCAAAAAATTTAAAGAAAGCTTCTTTTACAACCACCGGTTCCGAACTCCATACACCATTAACCATTAAGCCATTAATACGGTTGTTACTAATATTGGCATTGATGACATTATGATAAAAAGCAGAATTTTCATCTCCTTCGAGGGCCCACCTAGATCGGGATTTTTGCTTGGCATCCAATTGATTTCTGCGATCCGTATCCATAATGAAACTAATACATTCCTCCCTTTCATTCAATTCCCCAACCTCCAACGACCTCGACTCCGCTAACCTTTCCAAATGTTGGATCCGATTTTTCTTAACTAAATATTCACCATTAAAGACAAAATTATGACACGCCTATTGCATAAGGCCGGAAAACCTCGATATCTCCATCCAGGAATTAAAGCATCTAAACGGAATATGACCATAATCTCAAGGAGAAGTGGATAACAGGATTGGCCGATGATCTGATACATCCCGATTGAGCGCCGTTACCGAAGCCGTTGGCCATCTCTCCATAAAACCCATACAAACAAGAAATCTATCAAGTTATTTATCGCCACGGTCCGAAATATAAGTGAAATCCCCCCCCCCCCCCATATGATATTCACAAAGACCCGCGAATAAGATAAATTGGTTAAAAGAATCCGCATTAGAGGCTATGAATTCGGATTGAGTCTCTCCGAATCATTTCTAACTTCATTAAAATCCCCCATGAAAACCCACAGACCTTGAATTGAATTTTTTATTACCACCAACTTATTCCAAATCTGCCTTCTCACAGAAGCGTCATTAGAAGCATACACATTAACCAAATTTATACTAGTACCAGACGGATACAAAGATCCTGAAAGAACCAAGAAGAACCGATCCTTGATCACATTGACACAAGTAAATACAGCCGGATTCAAGAGACAAGCAAGCCCCCCGACCTACCCTCTGCATCTACTACTTCCAAATTGTAAGTTGAGCGACCCCAAATACCATTAAACATGAAATTAGAAGCTGCCCTAATCTTTGTTTCTTGAATAGCCAGAAAACGCACACCATATGTAGATTTAATTCCCCTAACCCAATCGACTTTCCGGGTATCTCGGATCCCCCTTAAATTAATGGATAGAAAATTCATTAGATACCTGTATAGACACCTTCACCTAGAATCAGAGACCTGGTATCCTCCTCGAACCCTTGCAGATTGATACCCACCACCGAACCAATCGAAGTAGTAGCTAAAACTTCCTCGGCGACACTATCGATAATCGGGTTAACTGTATCTGGGTAGACTGGACCTGAAGCATCAGGTTACGACTGTAGAACGGGTTCAGCCTGCACCGAATCACCATGTCTAACATCTCCAAAAATCTCTTGGCTTCACGAGTCTGTAGGAGACGAAGGACGATTCAGATCAAAAGGGGGATCTCCAAGTGGGTCTTGAAAAAAGCCTCTATTAGGCGGGCCCTGCATTGACCCAGAAGAGGGTGGGCTTCAGTTATCCCTATTTCTCTTGCCAAACCCAACCAAAGGGGTAGGCCTATCCTGATTTAACTGGTCCACAATGTGACATTCTCTCTCCTCCATCCTATTGAAACCACCGACATTCCCAGCCGCCAAAGCATCGGCCCCATCATAAATGTTATTAGATTCCCTAGGCATAGTACATTCCCCTTGCTTATTCCCATATTTCTCATGCAGCCCCACATCATTATCCGACTTTTCGAAATCCAGCGGCTGTTCATGGTTCGAGACCGATGGAGTGTCAGAGGGATGGTCAGATGACGGTCAAAATTCCTACTCCGGTGACAGTATAGCAATTTCCGGCGAACGGATTTCTCCATCCTCCACATCATCCACTATATTTTGATCCTCCCCATTGTTGCCAACCGAATCTCCATCAGCATCACCCACCGGATTATTAACCATAATTACCACTGAGTTCTCCTCTTCCAAATCAGGTTTCCATGCGTCCACATCTTCGACAACCTAGACTACGAATCTCCTATCCTCCCAAGTAATAACGAACGTTTCCTCAATCCTTTTCCCAAGGGGAGCAAGGACTAAAGCCGAACCTTCTGAATTATCAGAATCAACCCATGAGAAGGATGATTCCTGCACAACTTTACCGAAAAGGCATCCAATCTCATCGTATACCGGGCTATCCCTAAGGTGAACCGGGACCCCAGATATATGGAGGTACACAACACGATCCGATGGTAGGTCTTCACCTTTCCAAACATGAAATCTGCTAAAAACTTTCGATAGACTCCCCGAATTATTAGTCATGACGTCTTTGACCATCCCGGGCGTCCCAAGAGTTAATAGAACACTAAGGCCGCCAATGTAAAATATACCAAAATTGCTCAGCCCCTCTTGGATAAGAATCCTATTCAAATTACTAAGTGACTCTAAATCCTTGGCCACTCCATGAATGGAACGACCCATACAATGTAGAGGATATTTAGACCCTTTAATGGCAATCGATATCGTTTTAGAACAAGGGAAGGATCCTGAGTTACTTTCCGGACACCCATTATGGAATAAGCTAGCAAAAGATTTACCTTTCTGCACCTTCGACCCCCGGAGACCATAAGCATTATTATTTGGCTGATCAACATTAGAAGAATCCTTTGGCCTCCAAACTTTTTCCCCAATAATCTTCGATGTGTAGATGAATTTCTTGTGGTTCTTATCATATTTGGCTAACGATACCGATACCTTTGCTTCAAGAATCTTCACCGTATTCATTTCCACCAAAGTAGCGTCCACATTCTCTACCCCCATGTACGAATTAAACCGAAACAATTACCTCTCTTGTCTTTTTTAAGGGCCACATACGCGTCCGATACGAAGTTGAGAGGCTGGAAAGCCTTCCTCAATATCGTTTTCGTCATTCTCTCAGGTAAATTTTGCACAATGAACGTCATCTCCACTCCATTGCCTTGACTTTTCCTCTGTTTATTATAATGAACATCAGTCCAAGGACCATCATCTCCAACATCCTCACCACCCCGATCAGGAACAAACTCTATAGGACTCAGACAGCCTCAATCTCGCCCGGAAACAACCCTATGAGAGGTTAATAGGATTCAATACCGTTTAGCTGAACTCTATAAAATAGCCGCGACCGAGGTCAGACCTACTAAGCAATCGAGGAAGAAGATCTGGCGAGAGAGGAAATCAAACGAAAAGAATGGACAGACACGAACGAAGATCTAAGATCTGAACCCGGACAACGAATGGGATAGAACGTAGGGGTGTTAGGGATAGAGGTCAAGCCGGAATGGTGACCTCACACACTAAAACCGACTAGAACTTCCGTCGAGCCAACCGGCTAAACCCTAAAGGAATTAAGGAGCCATATATATATTGAGATTGGCGGCAGCAGGAACGATATATTTTTCGAGAGGCAGCAAGTGGAGGAGGCATACGGCAGTTAGGGATTGGAGGATTATCATTATTTTCGAAAAGCACAAATAGCAGTTGCGATCACACATTAAGTATCATCACGGCTGTTTGTTCTTTTGGCGCAAAGAAAAAAAAGGAAAAGCACTTGGTTCGCGATTGGAGCATTGCGGGTTCGAGTTTACACTTATTTTTCTAATTATTTGCTTTCGAACCATGTTTTGTTTAATTTTTAGAACCGAGTTTGTTATGTTTTTTATTAATATGAGTAGCTAAACGTTTGAAACTACCTAGGTTGAGATGAACTAGATGGTTGTGAGGTTGTTTTGACTTGGTTTTGGCTATTTTATGCGATTTACATAATTTGATCTTGAAATTGTTATTGATATTGCATGTTTAAGTGTTGTGATTGATTGTTGAATGATAAATTTAGCGGTTTAGGCACGAGGAAATTCACCCTAGACTTAGAATTTAATTTGAATCGGCTAATCTTAGGGTTCTCGGTTTGAATATTGAGTTTAGAAATAAACCAAGTTAATCAATAGTTAAAATCAATAACTAAAACTTGCATCCTCATCTTTTGACTCGAGAGACGATTTAGGTGTGCTAGGTTATTAGTTAATCGTTGTTGGGTAGATTTGGTGACCGATAGCTCGGGCTCGTTTATTTCATCGCGTTTAGGGTTTTCTAGGATTTCAATTATCAAGGTTGGGTTTGCTTCGTGAATAGAGGGTTTTGGGGGTAGTTTAGCTTTCATCACTTGATATTCATGGGATTCGGTATCGATAGGTCGAGCCGGTTCGTTCTAGCACTTCGCATTTCGTCCCTATCTTTCGATTGATCATCTCTAGTGGGAGGTTATTTGGGTGGATTAGGATATTTAGCCATTACCATAGTCAAGATAGCGTTGCATGATTCTAGGGATTCGGCACCCAGGTAGTTCTTTCTCTTCATATTTGATCGTAGATCTCGTTGCTTGCTTTGTTTTGTTTTCTGTCTTGTTTTGTTTGCGTAAAATTCCTTTTATCGTTTATTAATTCAATTAGACTTTTAGAAATTCATAAAACTCCAAACTTAAAATTGACTTTGTATTCGATAACGGTTCAGTATCTAGAGTTCGCACATAGTGTCCAGGGATTGATATCGAGTCTTGCCATCTACACTACACTGCGACCGGTGCACTTGCCAATTGTGTATGGTTTTGTTTGCGATTCCATTTTAAAACTTTTTCGAATTTAATATATACATTTCCACACATCAACCTCATTCTTGGAGCAAATCCAGTTGCTAGAGCGCCTTATCGTCTCGCTCCTTCTGAAATGCGTGAACTCTCGAGTCAGCTCCAGGAACTGCTTGAAAAAGGTTTCATTCGCCCTAGCACCTCTCCTTGGGTCGCGCATGTCCTTTTCGTTAAAAAGAAGGATGGATCGTTTCGGATGTGCATCGATTATAGGGAATTGAATAAGCTTACCATCAAGAATCGATATCCCTTGCCTCGAATCGATGATTTGTTTGATCAACTACAAGGTGCTACGTGTTTCTCGAAGATCGATCTACGCTCAGGCTATCACCAATTACGAATTCAAGAGGAAGATATACCCAAAACCGCTTTTCGAACCCGATACGGCCACTACGAGTTTGTTGTTATGCCCTTTGGTTTGACCAACGCCCCCGCAATCTTTATGGACCTAATGAATCATGTGTGTAAACCCTTTCTCGACCGCTTCGTCATCGTGTTCATCGATGATATCCTGATCTATTCCAAGTCAAAAACCGAACACGCGCAACATCTCTGTTTGGTTCTTGAGTTACTCCAGGGAAACCATCTCTATGCCAAATTCTCCAAGTGCGAATTCTGGCTTAAGGAGGTTCAATTCCTCGGACACATCGTCCATAGTCAAGGAATTCATGTCGATCCTGTGAAGATCGAAACTGTTAAGAGTTGGGTTACACCAGAGAACTCGTCCGAAGTTCGTTCTCTTCTCGGATTGGCGGGTTACTATCGCAGATTCATCGCTGATTTCTCGAAAATCGATGTTCCTCTTACCTCGCTTACACACAAGGACAAACCTTTTGTTTGGGGATATGAACAAGAGGAAGCCTTTCAAACGCTTAAAGCTATGCTTTGCAATGCTCCCGTGCTCTCGCTACCCGATGAAAACGTCGATTTTGTAGTCTACTACGATGTCTCTAACCTCGGTCTCGGTTGTGTTCTTATGCAACAGGACAAGGTTATCGTGTACGCTTCTCGACAGCTCAAGATCCACGAGAAGAACTATACAACCCACGATCTCGAGCTTGGTGCGGTTGTTTTCGCATTGAAGATTTGGCGACACTACCTTTACGGTACCAAGTGTACGGTCTTCACCGACCACATTAGCCTACAACACATCTTTAACCAGAAAGAGCTGAATATGCGCCAACACCGATGGGTTGAACTCCTCAATAATTACGACTATGAGATTCGTTACCACCCATGCAAAGCAAACGTCGTTGCCGATGCTCTCAGTCGATGAAGCTATTTGCATAGCGTTCGTAATACTCAAGTCCAACACAATCTCGAAGCTCTTATCCGTGATGCCCAACATGCTTGTTTTACCGAATGCACTTTGAAGAAGAAAGGATCATCAATAAGGGCGAACAACTAGTGAATAAATCGAATGGTATATTCCATTATCTAAACCGAATTTGGATTCCCAAGCGCACCAATTTACGACAAATCCTGCTAGATGAAGCCCACAAATAACGATATTCCATTCATCCCGGTGCCGATAAGATGTACCAGGACCTTCGCTACCAGTACTGGTGGTCGGGCATCAGGAAGGATATCGCTATCTATGTTTAAAAATGCCTGACTTGTTCAAAGGTCAAGGCTGAGCATCAACGCCCCTCTGGCTTACTTGTGCAACCCGAGAACCCGATGTGGAAATGGGAGAGTATAGCTATGGATTTTATAACGAAACTCCTGCGCACGCCATTAGGTCACGACAGCATCTGGGTTATCGTTAACCGTCTTACCAAATCCATTCTCATTCTACCAATACGGGAAGACTATAAGGTGGAACGATTAGCACGAATCTACACCGACGAAGTTATTTGTCGACACGGGACACCTCGTGACATCATCTCTGATCGCGACGGTCTATTCACCTCGTGTCTTTGGGAAACGTTTCAATCTGCTCTCGGTACTACTCTCAATCTTAGTACTGCTTTCCATCCTCATACCGATGATCAGACTGAACGCACGATTCGTACCCTCGAAGACATGCTTCATTAGTGTGTAATAGATTTCGGTGGTAATTGGGATTCGCATTTACCTTTAGTCGAATTCTCGTACAATAACAGTTATCACTCTAGCATCCAAATGGCACCATTTGAGGCATTATAAGGAAGAAAATGTCGATTGCCTATTGTGTGGCACGAGATCGGAGATGCGCAAATTACCGGTCCTGAGCTGTTGCAAGAAACGACTGACAAAATTCTCCAAATTCGAGACAATCTGTTGAATGCTCGAAGTAGACAAAAGAGTTACGTCGATAGACGCCGCAAGCCCCTTGAATTTTTCGTTGGCGATCACGTACTCCTAAAGGTTGCACCTTGGAATGGGGTGACCAGATTCGGCAATAAAGGAAAGCTCGCGCCTCGATATGTTGGACCCTTTAAAATTCTGGAAAGAATTGGCAAGGTGGCCTACAGACTCGAACTACCGGAGGAACTTAGTAACGTCCACCCGACTTTCCATGTTTCGAAGCTCAAAAAGTGTCTCGCCGACAAGGAATTACATGTCCCTCTCGAGGAGCTACAAGTGGACTAAACATTACACTTCGTGGAAAAGCATGTCGAGATCATGGGCTGAGAAACCTAGGTACTCCGACGCTCACGCATTCCCATTGTGAAGGTTCGTTGGGAAAGCAAACGCAGCGCCGAGTTTACCTGGGAACTCGAAAGTGACATGAAGGCAAAGTGTCCACAACTGTTTGTTACGCCTGTGCCTTAAATTTCGGGACGAAATTTCTTAAAGTAGGGGAGGCTATAACAACCCGACTTTTGAAAGTCAAAGTCAATGGAAGAAAAGATTGCTAATTGCGATCTGTAACTCCTTGCTTAATTATTGATTGTACTTCTCGATTTGTAATCGATACTCTAATTTAAGTTACTTTAGTTGTTTTATATGGAGCATATGCTATAAATCGCTACTTAATCGCAGTATAATCGCGAATCGCATCGCAACCCGAATTACAGGTTATGGATATTGTTTTACGTGTGTGTGCTATTACGTGTTACTTGTGCATGTTATGTTAATGTTGACGTGATTAATCGCAAATGCAACTCTATCGCAACGTAATCTCATCGCAAACTCGATATTTAAGAATTATATTTATGTTATTTAGTAGTTAGGTTATTTGTGTAAATAATGGGTAATACTATTGCATCGCTGACGGGTGGTCTGTAGGACAACCCTTAAAAGGTTTAATATGATGCACATTCCCTACTTATTATGGTTAATTACTTGAACATGGTAACCACTAGATGATTTGATGTTGCAGGTGTTAAAGTGCTTAAGATGCGGGATTTAGGAAGCTTGGATGGATGTGGGAAGATGGCATCTTTAAGAGATGAAGAAATCAAGTTTTGAGGGAGAAACAAAGAAAATAACATCACTCAACACCGTAACCTACGGATGCTGTCGTAGGCTACGGCACCCCTACATGTGCCAACTTCCCGCCGTAGTATAGTATACAAGTGACATAAAGAACTGCTGCTTGTCGTAAGCTACGGCAAGCGTCGTAGCTTACGGTGATACGTTGACCCCGTTGACCTGCTACCTGCCGTAAGCTACGGCAGGCGCCGTAGCTTACGGCGCCGACCATACCAAACTTGTAACTCCTTCATTTATTAGCCACTTTATGATGTTTTATGGGGACCTATGATGGGATTCGGTTACACTTGCTTAGCAACGAATTTTGGGAGGAACTTGGAGACTTTGGAGTTGGAAGAACATTGGTGAATCTTAGTTTTATGGCTTTTAGATTTTCATGAACATTGAAACTAGTATGGTAATGTTGATCCGAGCCATGAGTGGCTAAACACTTTGTGATTATCCTGGATTGAAGGTTTGCTTGAGACATTTCATGTTTGATTTCTTAATTTCTAGAATAACAATCTTTATCTTTATGGTTTGTTTGTTATGGTGTGTGATTGTTTGTTAGTAAGTTGTTAATTCTTACGTTGAACTAATTAGAAACCATACATTCTTGGTGCCGTTGGCAATCGAGATATCATGGGTATAGTTAGGCTTGGGTAAGGGTTGATTGATCATCGGGTAACAACCTCACGTTCTAGGAATCTGAGTACTTAGTTCCCTTTCATCACTGCAAGTAGTCACACATGAGCTATGTCTATGTAGTTCTTTCTAGTGGAATGATAACATGAATGTCAATTGAAACCGGAAATCTAGGTTGGTCATTTGTCTCTAATTTGCTTACAACCAAACCTTTCATCTTTGCAATTATATTAGTAATTTTAGTTTTAAAACCAATTCAATCAAATCAACTCTTGAAATTTACTTTACTTGCATTTAGTTTAATTTTAGTCAAATTAGATAATCTTCTAAATAACACATATTCCACAAACTCCCTGTGTTTGATACCCACTTACCGCTAGCTAATTAGTTGTATTTGGATTAAATTTGAATGAGACTTCGACCTCACGTCAAATTTTGGCGCCGTTGCCGGGGAGTAGTGCGCAACGTATGTTATTTTTTTATCCTTTTAGGTTTGTTATTTTTCTGGTTTACGCTGGGTGTGATAGTGTGCAGGTATTTACAGGTGCATGCGTACTAGAAGCTCTCACAAGCTATCACCATTGGCATTTGATCCAGAGATTGAACGGACTTTAAGAGGAAACAGAATTTTGCTAAGGGAAAACAGAATCAGCGGTTCACCAACAACACCAACTACACCAATCACACCACTTCGATACATGGATCCACCACCACCACCCACTACGGGTGAACTTATACCACTTTTCATACCATCATCCACTCAACCTTCACCAAACACTACCTTGCCAAACACCACTACCAACCCTATTTCACCTCATGATGTAACACCAACTAACACCACCCAACCCATTACCACTCAAGAAGAGTCTACACTCACTTTTAATCCTTCTACTACAATTCCACCATTTTCCCATTTCTTTCCAGGTGCGGGTCAATCATCTTCAAGCTACTCAATAGCACCAAACTCAACCATTGTCCATGCTACTTCTACATTTCGACCATCGAACCAGTCGGGTTTTCAATATTCGACTCTTCCATTTGGGCAATCTTTGGGTATAGGGGGAGATGGATATGAATAAGGATATGAAGATTTTGAGGGTTATGAGGAAGAAGGATATGCATATATGGGTGATGGGGAATAAGGAGAACTTACTTACGTGCAAGGGCAAACTCAAAGAATGCTAAATGTTGGTGCGTTTCAACAACAAATTATACCACAACATATTTGCCCAAGGCCACAAGGGCCACAAGTGCAACGTCCTATACCATTGCAACAAGTTCGTCCACAAAATGTACAACCACAATTCCAAAGGCCAATTCAACACCAACCGATGCCACAACAACAATTTCAACCACATGTACCATAAGGGCCTATGCAAAGGCCAAAGGGTCCTATTCGTTGGGTGTGCCAAGAAGGCATCTTAGAGAACATGCGAGAGGCATTGAAGCACATTTTAGACCGGTAATCACTCACAATCCTTCACCGGTGGTTATTCCTCACAATGATCAAGGGAGGACCTTTGAAGTGAGAACTAATTCATTGCAAAGTTTGCCGAAGTATAAGGGTCTAGCAACGGAGGAGCCTTATTTTCATTTGGAAGCGTATGACTCGATTTGCAATACTTTTGGGAGTCAAGGATTTTCGGCCGACGATGTCAAATTGGTATTGTTCTAATTTTCACTAGAAGATAAGGCAAAGAAGTGGTTTTATACTCTACCTTCGGCGTCTATCTATACATGGGCGGAGATGCAACAAATATTTTTAGATGAATTTTACACCGCTCAAAAGACCAATGATGCTAGGAAGGGGTTAAGGAGTTTTCAACAACAACAAAGTGAGATGTTTCATGAGGCCTTTGAGCATTTCAACATGATGATTAAGAATTGCCCTCACCATGGGATTGAACTTTGGGAATTGATGAACGCTTTCCATGAGGGGTTGAGTGCCGAAGATGCGCGCGATTTAATGTCTATTACCAGTGGCTCTTTTGGTACGAACTACGAGCAAGACGATTGGGAGTTTTTTGGAGCAAATGGCAATTACATCAAAAAGAAAAGCTCAAGCATGAAGGAGAGCACGACCGGCCATTACCCGAACCCAAGTGCATGCGGTAGACGATGGTAATACTCAAACCTCTAACCAAATTTATGATGTTTGTGCTATTTGCAATGAAATAGGACATGCGGATGAAAATTGCCAAGGAGGTGAGGGGAATATGAAGAGGTGCATGCGGTGCAAGGTCAAGGAGAGGGTGGTAGAAACTTCAATATGAATTCTAACACTTACCAACCCGGGTTGAGAAACCACCCAAATTTTTGGTACGGGAACCCTTCCAATCAAGCAAACCGAATTTTTAAGGAAGTCAAGGTAACTTTGGTTCGCGCCAACCTTACAACAATCAAAGTGGATATCGAGGTGGGAACAATCAAGGGTACCAAAGGCAATATCAAACGGGTCAAGAACAAGGGTGGTCTTCGGGTGGAAATGAGATGATGGGAATGTTAAAGAGCATGCAAGCGGAGATGCAAAAGAGAAATCAAATGGATGATGCACGCATACAAAAGGATGAGGCCCGAGACAAAGCAATTCAAACTTTGACCACCCAAATGGGTCAACTCACAACCAAAGTGGTGGACTTGAAGAAGACTAAAGGTCAATTACCAAGCGACACTAAGGTAAACCCGTCTCATAATACTTCTAGAGGTAACAATGTTAATATTCATCATGTAGTGTTTTGAGAAGTGGGAATGAGTACAAAACCAATCCTTCACCGGATTTGGTTGATGGGGGTGGTTGAGGACATAACGGGTCAAGAAAGTGAGGAAGAAAATGAGACAC
Organism: Helianthus tuberosus; assembly: GCA_030545235.1. Classification (NCBI taxonomy): domain Eukaryota; kingdom Viridiplantae; phylum Streptophyta; class Magnoliopsida; order Asterales; family Asteraceae; genus Helianthus; species Helianthus tuberosus. The sequence goes on from CM060444.1 coordinate 26,426,288, forward strand.
CCATTATTTCTTCTAAAAACCCAATTTTGAAAAACCCGAAATTAATAAAGAAAAAGAAAAGAAAAATGAGGATGAGGATGAGGGATCTAGTCAAGTACCATTTCCCTCGGCTTTATTAGATCCGGGTAAGAAAAATTTTATTTCAAAACGGGGTCCTCAAAATGAAAAAATGTGGGAGGTTTTCAAACAAGTTAAAATCAATCTTCCTTTACTTGAAGCAATAAAACAGGTACCCGCTTACGCCAAGTTTTTAAAAGAATTATGTACTCAAAAGAGGCAACAAAAAGTGCCAAAATTGGTTGACTTGACGGAGCGGGTAAGCGCGGTTTTGAAAGGAGATCTTACTCCTAAGCTACAAGATCCGGGAACGCCCTTTATAAATATTCAAGTGGGAAATTTTCAAACCACAAGGGCGTTACTAGATCTTGGGGCCGGAGTAAGTATCTTACCGGGGGGTTATATGACCAATACGATTTTGGTCCATTGAAACGGGTTGAGACAACGGTGGTATTAGCCGATTTGTCTCATAAACTTCCTCGGGGTATTGTACGGGATGTGATAGCTAAAGTTGATGAGTTTTATTATCCCGTGGATTTTCTTGTGTTGGATTACTCATCCGCGGACCCAATTCAACAACAAAATGTTATCTTGGGTCGGCCATTTTTAAACACCGCACATGCCGTTATTGATTGTCGATATGGTACGGTCGACATGACATTCGGTAATAGAAAGATGAGATTAAATGTTTTTACTAACGGTGCTAACGTTTATGGTGATGAGTGTTTTCTAGCAAAGGAGTTCGAGGATGAGATATTGGGTTCGTGTGTTTGTGATGTGTCTTTGCAGGTTCATGCATGTGAGTTGGAAATGGAAGAGAAGGAGCAAGAAGCTCTCGCGGTGAAAGAAGGAAGTTCGCCATGGACCCACCAAACGGAAGCTTTACCGGTGGGAATTGATTCGGGTACAAAACCTTCGCTGGAGTGTCCACCAAGCGTGGAATTGAAAGAGCTACCGAAACATTTAAAGTATGCATTCTTGGGGGAGAATGACACCTTACCAGTGATCATTGCTTCTAATTTGGCGGTAGCTCAAGAAGAGGATTTGATACGGGTTTTGAAGGCTAATAAGGCGGCAATTGGATGGACGATAGCCGACTTGAAAGGTATTAGTCCATCCATTGTAATGCATAAAATCATTACAAGTAAAGATGCGAAGCCAACCCGTGAAACACAAAGAAGGTTGAACCCGAATTTGAGAGAAGTGGTTAAGAAAGAGGTGATCAAGTGGTTAGATGCGAGAATCATTTACCCCATTTCGGACAGTGCATGAGTAAGTCCAACTCAGGTAGTGCCCAAAAAGTCCAGCATCCAGGTAATAAAAGATGAACAAGGTGAGCAAATTGCCACCCGCCCGGTCACCGGGTGGCGAGTTTGCATTGATTATAGAAAATTAAACGCCGCTACCTCCAAAGACCATTTTCTGTTACCCTTCATTGACCAAATAATTGAAAAACTTTCGGGTCAAAAATACTATTGTTTCTTGGATGGGTATTCGGGTTATAACCAAATTGCTATTCACCCGGACGACCAACACAAAACCACGTTTACATGTCCATATGGTACATTTGCTTTTCGGCGAATGCCATTTGGACTATGTAACGCTCTGGCCACATTTCAAAGATGTATGATGAGTATATTTTCAGACATGGTCGGGGAATCTCTTGAAGTGTTTATGGATGATTTTTCCATCTTTGGCCCAAGTTTCGATTCTGGTCTTGATGAATTAGAAAAAGTTTTAAAAAGGTGTGTTGAGACAAACTTGGTGCTAAGTTGGGAAAAGAGCCATTTTATGGTTCAAGAGGGTATTGTGTTGGGACACGTAATATCGGACCGGGGAATGGAGGTAGACAAGGCAAAAATTCGGGTAATTTGATCTCTACCCCCACCAAAGCATGTAAAGGGGGTGAGATCATTTTTGGGACATGCGGGGTTTTATAGAAGATTCATCAAGGGTTTTAGTGTAATAACAAAACCTTTATGTAACTTATTATTGAAAGATATCCCATTTGATTTTACTGACGAACGTTTGCAAGCGTTTAGTGTTTTGAAGGAACAGTTGGTGAAAGCTCCTATCGTGCAACCACCGGATTGGTCGAAGCCGTTTGAGATTATGTGTGATGCTAGCGACACGACCATTGGTGCGGTTTTAGGTCAAAGAGTTGAGAAGAAGCCGGTGGTAATTTACTACGCAAATAAAACTTTGTCCGAGGCGCAACTGAATTACACCATAACTGAGAAAGAATTATTAGCGGTGGTGTATGCCTTGGACAAGTTTAGATCATACATTAGGGGGAGCAAGGTGATCGTGTATTCGGATTATAGCGCAGTCTTGTATTTAATGGAAAAGAAGGATGCAAAGCCCCGGTTGATTCGTTGGGTGCTTTTGTTGCAAGAGTTCGATCTAGAGATTCGGGACAAAAAGGGGTGTGAAAATGTCGTTGCGGATCATTTGTCTCGGATCCCATTGGAAGGCGTTGATGACCTAGTGAAATTAACGAGCGGTTTCCCGATGAGCAATTGTTAGCCGTTTCTACTTTTGTTGCACCTTGGTATGCCCGCTACGTGAATTATTTGGCCAAGGGTGCAATTCCGAATCATTGGACGAAGAAGAGACGACAACAATTTCTAAGTCAAGTAAAACAATACATTTGGGATGAACCGGATTTGTTCAAAATTGGACCTGATCAAGTGATAAGAAGGTGTGTTCCCGAAACTGAAGTTCTAGAGATTTTGACCCATGCTCATTCGTCGGCATGTGGAGGGCATTTTAGTGGGAACAAGACGGGTTACCGGGTGTTATCATGTGGGTTTTATTGGCCTACAATTTTCAAAGATTCTTGTGAGTTTGCCCGAAATTGTATCAATTGTCAAAAAGTTGGAAGCATATCGAAGCGGGATGAAATGCCTTTACAACCAATTTTGGTGGTTGAGGTGTTCGATGTTTGGGGGATAGATTTTATGGGTCCGTTTCCTAACTCGAATGGGTTCTTGTACATATTGGTTGTGGTTGACTATGATACGAAGTGGATAGAAGCTATTGCTACAAGGACCAATGATCATTCTGTTGTATGTAAGTTTGTGCAATCCAACATTTTCGCTCGATTCGGTGTGCCAGGGGTGATAATAAGTGATGGCGGTTCACATTTCAAGAACTTTAATTTCGGGAAATTGTTAAAACGATAAAATGTGAACCACCGTGTGGCTACACCGTACCATCCGCAAACAAGTGGACAAGTTGAAGACGGTAAGAACGGATCGAAAAGATTGGTCAAGTAAACTTGACGATGCGTTGTGGGCATATAGGACGGCCTACAAAACTCTAATTGGTACCACCCCTTATCGGATGGTGTATGGGAAAGGGTACCATTTACCCATGGAGTTAGCACATCGAGCGCATTGGGCCATTAACACTGTTAATGTGGATTATGACAAAGCGGGTCGGGTAAGAAAGCTGCAAATGAATGAGATTGAAGAGATTAGAGACGAAGCCTATGAATGTGCATCCGCATACAAGGACAAACTAAAGAAAATTCATGATGCAAAGCAAAGGAAGAAGAACTTCGAAGTGAGTCAAAAAGTGTGGTTGTACAATTCGAGGTTGAAAATGTTCGCGGGAAAACTCAAAAGCAAGTGGATGGGCCCTTACGTCATCCGAAGAGTGGGAAGATTTGGTGATGTCGATATACATGACGAACAAACCAATAAGCAACAAACGGTGAACGGGCATCGGCTCAAAAAATATTTGGAAGGCAATGACATCAACAATCTTGAACTTGACAAAGTGGGTTACATTTTACGCCCATTGGATGACGAGGAAACTTGAAAGAGGCCCAGGTTTGATGTTTGTACATATTTAGTTTAGTTTGTTTCGGTTTGAATAAAGTCCCGTTTAAAGCTTGTGTTCGAAACAAGTGTGGGGAAAATCTTACGAAGTTCCCGAACATAGTGTTGAGGACAACACGGGTTTTTAACGGGGGGTAGGGTTAATTTTCATGTTTTCAAAAGTTTAGAAAAACCATAAAAATTAAAATTTTAGAAAAGCAAAAAAAAAAAAAACAAACAAACAAACATAAAAGTTGGAAAGTTAAAATTTTAGAAGCCAATTTGCCCAGTGGCCGCCGTAAGCTACGGCCAGGGGCGTAGCTTATGGTGGCAATCATCAAAAAAAGGGACCTTACGGCACTCGGCTACTGTTTTACAGTGATGAATTTGTTGCCAGGTATTGCCGTAATGTCACATCCCGACTTTCCACGTATTACCGGCGGGCCCGGTGGGGAGTATCGTGACGTGGTTGGTAACATAATAGTCAAACAACACAATATTTAAATGCACAGCGGAAGCAAAAGATAGATGTAATTCAACTTTAATAAATTGTAATATCAAGTATCACAACAGTTGAAATTAATCCACAGACGGATCAAAAATAATTATGAAGCAGTAGTTCAACAGACGTTAGGCATCTTAAGCTTACGAGAATCTTTATTGATGCTAGGAGTAGCCAGCCTAGTTCGCGTAGTACCTGCACTTAACCTTTTTGGGAAAATACGTCAGTTTACACTGGTAAATACAATTAACTGACTCATTTTAAAAAGGTTTGATAAAATTGATTTGAATGCACGTGGCACAAATATCTTTTATAACTTGGGATAATTATTTGAATATATAAACTTGTAAAAGAATTACATGTTCCTTATGCGTTCAGTAGTCCGGTTCGTGCCGGGTTAAAGATCAATAGACACACCACATTATTTATTTATGCACTGACGAGTGTACGCCTACACTCCGCGCTTAGGTCGTGGCCATTTCGTAAAATGATGCCAAGGATATCCGGGACATGGTCATTAACCCCCCAAAGGCGTTAAGCAAACAAAACATATTTAAACGGGTCATCTCGATAATACTTAACCACCAATCGATTAAGGTCGAATGCCCGACCAAGCGGTATTTTATATACCGTACCCCAAGCCCGTATAAGGGAAAATAAGTTAAAAGTATTTACCTTTCCAAGTATAATTCACAATTAGTAAATGCGGGTAGCTTTTACCGGGTCTCCTATTCTGGAACAAAGGTTTATAATAACCTATTAGAATCCTAACGACCTTTAGCTAAGCTTAAGCTTAGACCGGTTAGTTTTAAAGATAGATACGGTTCAAACGCACGATTAAGCGAAGACCAGAATAGAATGTGATTTAGACCCGACAAGTTTGAAGACTTGTTTAATATGGGTAATCTAAACACATTCTGGATTTTGAGATAAAACCGATAAGGTTTGACCCGTTTCGGCTAATTTATGCAAACTAGTTACATAAACCGAACTGAACGCGCAAGAGGCGTAACGGGTGACCATGAGAGTCATTTACAGGTTTCCTAAGTTAATATGCCTCAAGTATGTTGTGACATCAGTAAGATATCTTTTATTATGCCCGAAACGAATTTAAACTCAAATTATGCCCCGTAGGGGTATTTTGGTCATTTACAAGGTTATAAAAGAGTTTAAGTATTAACCTGAGTTACAGGTCTGATATCATTAATAAAAATACTTAATTTAATAAGTTATAACAGTAGGGTATTGCATATATGTGAAACTTATCAATTATAACCAAACTATGCACCGTAGGGGCGTTTTGGGAATTTCACATAAGCCGAAAAACTCAAAACTGAAGTCTGAGTTAAACAAATTTTGCTTACTGTTAGGATATAATAATTTACTTAAAATATCAGTAGGTATCAACCTTTGTATGTTTAAAATAGTTTTAGTACATACAAAGCGTTAAAAACGCTTAATAAGGCGATTAGAAGCCGTTTCCGGGTTCTATATAGAAAGCTGATATTTTTATTATTTCAGAAGGTTTAAAATACTGTATTTATCATATTAAATCAGAAGCAAAAGGTTTGGGGTTAAAAAGACATGTAAAACTCATTTTATAGCCCAAAAGGGCAAAACCGACAATTACCGGATCAAGCTTATAACTCTAAGTTATGCTCAGCCTAAAATTAATTAAAAATCTTCAAAAATCCCAAAATATTATATTACATCAGTGGGTAAAAAGTTTGATATCAAAAAGTGGGTTTAAATAGGCTATATGCTAATTATGCCGTTTAATCGCTAAAAAGCTTTATAATTACGCTAATGAGCATAACTCTCAATCTACACCTCAAACTGATGTCAAATTCTGGTTACAAGTTTATAAATCAGTAACTAAGGTTTCTACTCTTTTACATTTTTAAAAATCACGTTTTATGGTGAAAAGGGCATAATAGTCAACATATGGGCAATTAACGGAATCATGCATATTAATTGGATAACTATTGAACCAAGGTGTATAATCACAGAGGGTTATACTAGCATGTAACCTGGTCCAATTAAAGCTCTAAGGCATTTCTAAAACATGCTTAAACGAGTCAGAACTGAAAGTCAAAGCAAAAGTCAAATTATGCGACTTTCGGTTCCGAACCGGGTCTCTACTGAAAATTGTCAGGTTGAACATGTTTAGACATGTTCTTACATTAATTACCAAGTTATATTAATGATCAAACAAGTTTTATGGGTTCTACATTGCTAATTATGCATAAATTGGAAATTAAGCATTCTGTTGACTTTTTAATAACAAGTTTGACCCGACATTTGACCTAGTTAGAGTGGGAATCAAAGGGTGCCCTTTTAAGGGTTTATTGCCCACAAAATTACCAACTTATAACTACTTTCAATTCGACTAATCACTGGACCATTAATGATTAATCACAAAGTCATCCGTTAATTACGACGGTTTGACTTTTATGCTAAAACTAAGTAAAAACTCAACTAAGAAAGGTTAAGCATACTTACAGAAGTCCTATGCACGATTAGGAAGGATTAGGGTCTGCTCTTAAGCTCCAGGAAGCTCCAGAAATGCAGAAGGAATGAGTGATCAAAATGGTTGCAACAAGAGGCCTTTTATAGTGCTTTTGATCTCATAGATCATTGACACACAAGCCTAGCAATGTTCCCTGATCACTTAAAAGTGCTCCTAGGAGCTGAAAAGCATGTAGGGGTCGTCCATGTATGAGGAAAATCGATTATAAGTCGGTTAGAAGCTCAAACAGGCTGCTGCCTGTTATTTCTGATACTGGGGATCGGACGCGGCCCGCGTAAGATCATAACAACTCTTACGAAGCCCGCCTAGGCCTCGTTTTCAGGTAAAAAGCTTTTTAACTTTTGCAACTTGTCCCTTGGCCCTTCGAAAGGTCATCCAAGCTTTGTTTTTTGCATTATGACCCCTTCACATTTACATACAAGGGCTTCAAGACTTATACCCACTTTGTTAAGTCCTTGGTCCCTTTATGTTTACCCGAAAAGTCATAACTTTCAGCGTTTACGCTTTAACCCCTCGCATACGAATTTGATCATAATTTTCTCATACGATAACGAAACTTTATGAAATTTCTATCACGTATTCTAGTGAGCATAATTTACCGTTACAAAGCTTCGGGTTTGCTAAAAGGTCACTCAGAGGTATACTTTAAACATGTTGACACATTTAACCCCTGTAGTTTGTAATCTCTCACTTTCTTTCATCTTTAGCTTCGTATGTTCCATGATTTATTCGTTTGAAGGTATGAGCATTATGTAGGGTTACTATAAGTATATTTATCCCTTGTTGACATTTTGAACCCTTATATTCACATACTTTCCATGTTTGTCAACTTTAGTCCTTCTAAAGTATTCTTTCACACGTTCAAGCTTATGACACGTGTCAATACATTATAGGACGTGAATTTTCGAGGTGTTACATCCTCACCCCCTTAAAAGAAATCTCGACCTCGAGATTTACTGAAACAAATGAGGGTACTTTTCTTTCATTGTGGACTCAACCTCCCACGTATATTCGGGACCTCTACGGGCATCCCATTTTACCTTTTCAATAGGCACATGCTTCCTTCGAAGCTTCTTAACCTGTCGGTCATCGATCGACACAGGTTTTTCAGCAAAAATTAAGCTCTCTTCTATGTGCACATCTGTATGTGGTATAACTAGTGATTCATCGGCGAAACACTTCTTCAGATTGCAGATGTCGAACACATTGTGAACACCTTGTCGCCTACTTCGAAGTTAAAAGGTTTACGCTTCAAATCTGCGTAGCTTTTCTGCCTATCTCGGGCAGCTTTCAGATGGTCACGAATCTGGACAATCTTGTCCGTCGTTTTAAAGACTCTTTCCGGTCCTGACAATTGGACATCTCCAACTTCCGCCCAACAAACGGGCGTTCTGCACTTTCTACCGTACAAGGCCTTTAAAGGCGCAGCTTTAATGCTCGTATGGTAGCTATTCTTATATGAAAACTCGATCAATGGTAGGTGGTTATCCCAACTACCACCCAAGTCGATCACACATGCACGAAGCATGTCTTCCAACGTTTGAATAGAACGCTCACTCTGGCCGTCCGTCTGAGGATGGTAAGCCGTACTGAAATTTAAGCATGTGCCCAAAGATTGTTGGAAACTTTTCCAAAAATGTGACGTGTATCTAGTATCCATGTCAGAGATAATAGACACAGGTACGCCATGTAAAGCTACAATCTTATCTACGTACAGTTGGGCTAACATGTCTGAGCTGTAGGTCTCCTTAATGGGTAGGAAATGTGCTGACTTAGTCAGTCTATCTACGATCACCCATATGGTATCATTTCCTTTCCTTGTCTTAGGTAACTTGGTGATAAAATCCATAGTTACCATTTCCCACTTCCAGGTGGGAAGTTCAGGCTGTTGTAGCAAACCTGACGGCTTCTGATGTTCGGCTTTGACTTGCGCACACGTCAAATATTTAGCTACATAGGCAGCTACAGACTTCTTCAAGCCTATCCACCAATAGTTTGCCTTCAAATCCTGGTACATCTTATCAGCTCCAGGATGAACGGAGTATTTAGAACTGTGGGCTTCCTGGAGGATAACATCTCGAAGTCCCCCATAAATTGGAACCCAATTCGTCCATTTAATCTCAGGATTCCGTCCTTGCCATAGGATAACTGCTCCTCAGTTACCCCTAGCTTTTCATTAGGATAGTTAGCTTCCAGCACAGCTTCCTTCTGTGCAGCTAACCGTCTTTCATTCAACCCATTCTTTATCTCAATGCTCTTGGCATTGATCCTGATGGGTTTCACTCTTTCCTTCCTGCTTAAGGCATCAGCACCCACATTTGCCTTGCCTGGATGGTATTGGATTTCACAATCATAATCATTCAACGTCTCCATCCATCGGCGCTGCCTCATGTTTAAATCCTTTTGGTTAAACAGGTGCTGGAGGCTCTTGTGATCAGAATAGATCACACACTTGATACCATATAAATAGTGCCTCCATAGCTTCAGTCCAAATACAACGGCACCCAACTCCAAGTCATGGGTGGTGTAATTCTTTTCATGCACCTTTAACTATCGTGAAGCATAGGCAATAACCTTGCCTTTCTGCATAAGCACACACCCCATGCCAGTGTGTGATGCATCGCAGTAGACTACGAATTCTTCGGTACCTTCAGGCAATGTCAGTACAGGCGCGTTGCTCAACTTCTGCTTAAGGATATCAAAGGATTCTTGTTGCTTGGGTCCCCAGTCGAACATAATCTTCTTCCTAGTCAAAGAAGTTAGGGGCGCAGCAATCCTTAAAAATTTTCAATAAAGCGTCTGTAGTATCCTGCCAATCCCAAGAAACTGCAAATTTCTGAGGGCGTCTTCGGCTCTTGCCAGTTCATAACTGCTTCTACCTTAGCGGGATCCACTTGGATTCCACGCTCACTAACCACATGTCCAAGGAATTGGACTTCTCGAAGCCAAAATTCACACTTTGAAAATTTGGCGTAGAGTTTCTCATGATGTAGAAGCTTAAGAATACAGCGAAGGTGTTTCTCATAGTCAGCTTGGTTCTTCGAGTAGATGAGAATGTCGTCGATGAAAACGATGACGAATTTATCTAAGTAAGGCTTGCAGACGCGATTCATAAGATCCATGAACACGGCAGGTGCATTAATGAGCCCAAAAGGCATTACTAGGAACTCGTAATGACCATAACGAGTCCTAAATGCAGTTTTGTGTACGTCTTCATCTCTAACCTTCAGTTGGTGATAGCCTGACCTCAAGTCAATCTTCGAGATGTAACTTGCCCCTTGCAATTGATCGAACAGATCGTCGATCCTGGGCAAAGGATACCTATTATTTATAGTGACCTTATTAAGCTCACGGTAATCGATGCACAGACGCATCGATCCATCCTTCTTTTTGACAAACAAGACTGGCGCTCCCCAAGGAGACAAACTAGGTCTAATGAAACCTTTGGCTAGCAATTCATCTAGTTGTGTTCTCAATTCCTTCATCTCTGTTGGTGCCAACCTATAAGGTGCCCTTGCTACAGGTGCTGCTCCAGGGATGATGTCAATTCGGAATTCCACTTGCCTATCTGGTGCTAAACCAGGTAGTTCTTCTGGAAAAACTTCAGGGTATTCAGAAATGACGGGGATATCCTCAATCTTAGGCTTCGGCTCATCGATAGTCACTTGTGCCATGTAGATGACACAACCCTTCTTCAAACACTTAGAGGCCTTTAGCATAGTCACTTGCTCACCAGACGGAGTCTTGATCACCACTTTCTTCTTATTGAAGACTACCTGGGCCTGGTTATGAGATAACCAGACCATACCCAAAACTATGTCGAAACCGGGTAACTTCAAAGGAAGCAGGGACAAAGGAAAAGAGTGGTTCTTAATGGATATAAAACATCCATCTAATATGGTTGAGGCGGTTTCTAAGGTGCCATCGGCTAGCTCCACCTCATATTTCACACTTAAGGTTTTAACAGGTAAATTCAGCAATTTCCAAAACTTAATATCTACAAATGATTTATCAGCGCCTGAATCAAAAAGTACTCTTGCATAGACATCATTTATGAGAAATTAACCTGTTATCACACTGTCATCCTGTACTGCTTCCTTTGCATCCATTCTGAAGACCCTAGCATTGGTCTTCTTTCCTTCATCAGCTTTCTTTGCGAGTTTTGGGCAGTTAGACTTGATATGCCCTTTTTCGTTGCAACTGTAGCACGTTGCATCCTTCAACTTTTTGCAATCCAAGGTCGTGTACTCCTTGGACTTGCATATCCCACATGCAAAAGTTCTCGACTGTGTCTGCGAGTTCGATTCAAACCTACACTTCCCGAAGTGCAGTTTCTTACAGATCTTGCACTTGGGCTTATCACCAGATTGATGCCCATTCTTCTTAGATTCAGAACCCTTCTTGTGGTCACTGTTTCCTCGATGCTTCTTGTTTGACGTTCGTGAATTGTCATCTTCACGTTTCCTTTTCTCGGCATCCTTGTTCCTCAGCGATCTTTGTCTGACCGCGTCCAGTGTGAGGGACAAAGATATATCAGCTACAGATCTGAAAGTAGCTGGCCGAGAGGCCTTCACACTTGCCTTAATTTATGGGGCTAAACCCCCAATGAAACGAGCTATTCTTTTGGGTTCCGGGGTCACCAGATACGGAACCAATCTTGACATGGTATTAAAGCTCGTAAGGTAAGCTTGGCAATCCAGATTTGTCATTACCAACGATAGAAAATCTGACTCAATCTTTTCGACCTTGTGCTGAGGACAGTAGTTCTCCCTGATGAGGGTAACAAATTGTTCCCATGTCATATTGTACAGTGGGATCTTCTCAGTAGCTTGAATCAACGATCTCCACCAGGATAAGGCCTCACCTTTGAACGATTGAGACACAAACTTGACCACATCCTTCTCAGCGCATCCGCTGATATCAACAACTGTGTCCATTTCATCCAACCACGTCATGCAATCTATAGCCCCTTTCTCCCCAGTGAAATCCCTGGGCTTGCACGAAACAAAGTATTTGTAGGAGCAAGCCTTATCACGGGGTCCTTGATTCAGCATAATTCTTTGAGATGGAACACTTTGCTGATTTGTGGACTGACGATCGTCATCAACTTTCTTGGGTTCTTCCTTCTTGGAGGGAGGCTTGCTGTGAGCCTCAAAATGAGTCTTGGGCTTTGAATGTGGTGTAGATAGGGTCCTACTTCGAGTCCCACTATATTCATCATACTGCCGCTCTATGGCCTTTGTAACAGCGTTATCTATTAACGCTTGTAGTTCAGCACCCGTTATATTAATTCGGGCATTATCATTATTCTCCCTTGGGTGACTATTAACTTCATCCGAGTCAGCCATTGCAATTTGAACTGTTACATAAAAGATTGACAATAATTTATTTGGGAGTTTATTATGGAATTGCCCCTTAGGGTAATTCATTAACCATGGTAAACATAGACCATATTTGGTTAATTTGTTACTCACATTTATTTAGGATTTCTATTATAATTTATCCTAATTATAAACAATAACAGCATTATTAGCACACAAGGCCTAGTCACAGGGACATTTTAAATTATAAGCCATGATTTCAGAGAATCAAGGCATGAAGGTTTGAACATAGTTCTTTACCTTTTTCAGACAGGGTTGCAGACTACTTCTGTCTTTTGTCTCATATGAAAATGAGCAGGGCCCGTAGGCACTATATTACCAATGGATGGTTAACATATGATCATCTTAATTGATGATTTAAACCCATGATTTATATATCATTAGTTTAAGTTATGAATCTTTTGAAGAATCCTATTAAGAATGACGTGTGTGATTTTAACGAATCACTTCTGCCAGGAGCGTTAACATATTTTTTTTTCAAATGTTAACAGGGATTTGAATCTTTTTAAACAGGCCTTACCATCTTGGCCCGGTCTTATAATGACACGGAGGCTAGGTTATACCGTTAAGATTCTTAGTTAATATTTAAATAGGCAGATTACTTTTAAAAGGAATGATTTTGATTTCTTTTATTTCATGTATAATATATTTATGCATATAATGGAAAAAATGAAATTTATAAACTTAACATTCCATTAATTATTAAAAAGATTACACATCGCCCTAAACGGGACTTTTTAACAGAACAACTTACCCACGCAGGGGTCAAACTGAAATACTAGTCCTCGCAGGGACTTAAACAAACAACATACCCTCGCAGGGGTTAACGGAAAGATAGGCCCATGCACGGGCTCAAAAGACAACCATACCCACGCAGGGGTCAAAACAGTAAGACAGACCCACGTAGGGGCTCAACTGAAACAAAGAAAATACAATCAATAATTGAAGGATTCAATGGTCCTTCTTGCTCTTCCCTTTTATTAAACTTGTCAATCCCTGGAAGAAACTTTGTCGCTCCCTGCGATGTCTGTGAAAATCTCGCTCGATTTGGTCCAGTCTTTGAAGAATTTCTTCCCGTTCGGGTGGGGAAAATCGTGGCGGCTGTGATTGTTGCCGAATTATAGGTCTAGCAGGTATTTGGTACCCATGAGTTGGGTACCCTACTCCTCAAGGAGCTCCATACGGTCCTTCAGGATGAAGGGCGTTGTAATTGGCCGCTACCAAGTATGGGTCGGCTTCAGCGTAATTATAGTTGGTGTGAGCCGGCTGCTCAAACGGGTTGTACGCCATTGAACTAGTGTATGCAGGAATCGGGTTATCAAAACCCATCGATGGTGGCTGTGGCGCAACTGGGTTTGAAGGCCCACCCATTTGTGGGTCTTCCTGAAGTGGCGGGTAGTGACTGCCACTGGAGGGTCGAGGGGTGCTAAAGTGGAAATCCCCTGCTCGCGCAGACATACGTGCGCTGGTTCTCCTACGCCTTGGCGGTTCTGGAGGTGCTTGATGAACTGGCGGCGGTGGAGGCGGTGGCGTGACAGCCACGAAACGTGAATCCCCAGAGGGATTCTGCTGCTACTGGTGGTGGTGAGACGACGAATGATGCGAGGGTGTAAAATACCACTCGAACTGGTTAAACCATGCCTGGTAACTGTCTGGACCACGGTAGGGTGATCCATGAAAAGACAAACCATCTGAGACCTCGATAGGATGGTTGGGGGTCCCGGTTGAAGGCTCGACGGGATCCGTGTCCTCGTCCATGTCCTCTGCATGATCGCCGGAGAAATGATCCTTTGGCCCCAATGGGTTAAAACCCACTGGTTCTTGTATGTAGTTTGTCGTGTTAAACCTGCCCTGAAAGACGGGAGTGGGGTCTCCAAAGGAATGGTGCGATAGGGATCGCTGTAGAGGTATATAAGATGGTTGTGGGTTCTTGGGCTCGTTTTCTGACTGTGGCCCATAAGAGTTATGATAGGGAGGCATTGAACTGTGCGAAACAGACCGTCTAGTGCGCTCCGCACGTGTCCTCCAGTTTCCTTGTGGTTCTGCACTCGCAGTATTAGAAGGAGTTCGCCGGTGCGAAGGCCCGGCTTCGTGATCATTGGGGGCGGTGATTGGCCCCTTACCTCGTCCTCTTCGTCTGAAAAATCTTGGCGGCATATTTCCTGTCAATACAAATAAAGATACAACAAGAAATATGAAGGACAAAGTTAAGATAAAACAAAACAAATTTGGATTATTCCTATGTTCTTTGTCTAGACTCGAAAATTTAGGAATGTGCAATTCTGTCATTGAGATTAAACACAAAAGGCTAGTGTTTAATTCACTCAATGTTGGCTCTGATACCAACCTGTCACACCCCGACTTTCCACGTATTACCGGCGGGCCCGGTGGGGAGTATCGTGACGTGGTTGGTAACATAATAGTCAAACAACACAATATTTAAATGCACAGCGGAAGCAAAAGATAGATGTAATTCAACTTTAATAAATTGTAATATCAAGTATCACAACAGTTGAAATTAATCCACAGACGGATCAAAAATAATTATGAAGCAGTAGTTCAACAGACGTTAGGCATCTTAAGCTTGCGTGACTCTTTATTGATGCTAGGAGTAGCCAGCCTAGTTCGCGTAGTACCTGCACTTAACCTTTTTGGGAAAATACGTCAGTTTACACTGGTAAATACAATTAACTGACTCATTTTAAAAAGGTTTGATAAAATTGATTTGAATGCACGTGGCACAAATATCTTTTATAACTTGGGATAATTATTTGAATATATAAACTTGTAAAAGAATTACAAGTTCCTTATGCGTTCAGTAGCCCGGTTCGTTCCGGGTTAAAGATCAATAGACACACCACATTATTTATTTATTTATGCACTGACGAGTGTATGCCTACACTCTGCGCTTAGGTCATGGCCATTTCGTAAAATGATGCCAAGGATATCTGGGACATGGTCATTAACCCCCCAAAGGAGTTAAGCAAACAAAACATATTTAAAGGGGTCATCTCGATAATACTTAACCACCAATCGATTAAGGTCGAATGCCCGACCAAGCGGTATTTTATATACCGTACCCCAAGCCCGTATAAGGGAAAATAAGTTAAAAGTATTTACCTTTGCAAGTATAATTCAAAATTAGTAAATGCGGGTAGCTTTTACCGGGTCTCCTATTCTGTAACAAAGGTTTATAATAACCTATTAGAATCCTAACGGCCTTTAGTTAAGCTTAAGCTTAGACCGGTTAGTTTTAAAGATAGATACGGTTCAAACGCACGATTAAGCGAAGACCGGAATAGAATGTGATTTAGACCCGATAATTTTGAAGACTTGTTTAATATGGGTAATCTAAACACATTCTGGGTTTTGAGAGAAAACCGATAAGGTTTGACCCGTTTCGGCTAATTTATGCAAACTAGTTACATAAACCGAACCGAACGCGCAAGAGGCGTAACGGGTGACCATGAGAGTCATTTATAGGTTTCCTAAGTTAATATGCCTCAAGTATGTTGTGACATCAGTAAGATATCTTTTATTATGCCCGAAACGAATTTAAACTCAATTTATGCCCCGTAGGATTATTTTGGTCATTTACAAGGTTATAAAAGAGTTTAAGTATTAACCTGAGTTACAGGACTGATATCATTAATAAAAATACTTAATTTAATAAGTTATAACAGTAGGGTATTGCATATATGTGAAACTTATCAATTATAACCAAACTATGCACCGTAGGGGCGTTTTGGTAATTTCACATAAGCCGAAAAACTCAAAACTGAAGTTTGAGTTAAACAACTTTTGCTTATTGTTAGGATATTATAATTTACTTAAAATATCAGTTGGTATCAACCTTTGTATGTTTAAAATAGTTTTAGTACATACTATGCGTTAAAAACGCTTAATAAGGCGATTAGAAGCCGTTTCCGGGTTCTATATAGAAAGCTGATATTTTTATTATTCCACAAGGTTTAAAATAATGTATTTATCATATTAAATCAGAAGCAAAAGGTTTGGGGTCAAAAAGATATTTAAACCTCATTTTATAGCCCAAAAGGGCAAAACCGACAATTACCGGATCAAGCTTATAACTCTAAGTTATGCTCAGCCTAAAATTAATTAAAAATCTTCAAAAATCCCAAAATATTATATTACATCAGTGGCTAAAAAGTTTGATATCAAAAAGTGGGTTTAAATAGGCTATATGCTAATTATGCCGTTTAATCGCTAAAAAGCTTTCTAATTACGCTAATGAGCATAACTCTCAATCTACACCTCAAACTGATGTCAAATTTTGGTTACAAGTTTATAAATCAGTAACTAAGGTTTCTACTCTTTTACATTTTTAAAAATCACGTTTTATGGTGAAAAGGGCATAATAGTCAACATATGGGCAATTAACGGAATCATGCATATTAATTGGATAACTATTGAACCAAGGTGTATAATCACAGAGGGTTATACTAGCATGTAACCTGGTCCAATTAAAGCTCTAAGGAATTTCTAAAACATGCTTAAATGAGTCAGAACTGAAAGTCAAAGCAAAAGTCAAATTATGCGACTTTCGGTTCCGAACCGGGTCTCTACTGAAAATTGTCGGGTTGAACATGTTTAGACATGTTCTTACATTAATTACCAAGTTATATTAATGATCAAACAGGTTGTATGGGTTCTACATTGCTAATTATGCATAAATTGGAAATTAAGCATTCTGTTGACTTTTTAATAACAAGTTTGACCCGACATTTGACCTAGTTAGAGTGGGAATCAGAGGGTGCCCTTTTAAGGGTTTATTGCCCACATAATTACCAACTTATAACTACTTTCAATTCGACTAATCACTGGACCATTAATGATTAATCACAAAGTCATCCGTTAATTACGACGGTTTGACTTTTATGCTAAAACTAAGTAAAAACTCAACTAAGAAAGGTTAAGCATACTTACAGAAGTCCTATGCACGATTAGGAAGGCTTAGGGTCTGCTCTTACGCTCCAGGAAGCTCCAGAAATGCAGAAGGAATGAGTGATCAAAATGGTTGCAACAAGAGGCCTTTTATAGTGCTTTTGATCTCATAGATCATTGACACACAAGCCTAGCAATGTTCCCTGATCACTTACAAGTGCTCCTAGGAGCTAAAAAGCATGTAGGGGTCGTCCATGTATGAGGAAAATCGATTATAAGTCGGTTAGAAGCTCAAACAGGCTGCTGCCTGTTATTTCTGATACTGGGGATCGGACGCGGCCCGCGTAAGATCATAACAACTCTTACGCGGCCCGCCTAGGCCTCGTTTTCAGGTAAAAAGCTTTTTAACTTTTGCAACTTGTCCCTTGGCCCTTCGAATGGTCATCCAAGCTTTGTTTTTTACATTATGAGCCCTTCACATTTACATACAAGGGCTTCAAGACTTATACCCACTTTGTTAAGTCCTTGGTCCCTGTATGTTTACCCGAAAAGTCATAACTTTCAACGTTTACGCTTTAACCCCTCGCATACGAATTTGATCATAATTTTCTCATACGATAACGAAACTTTATAAAATTTCTATCACGTATTCTAGTGAGCATAATTTACCATTACAAAGCTTCGGGTTTGCTAAAAGGTCACTGAGAGGTATACTTTAAACATGTTGACACATTTAACCCCTGTAGTTTGTAATCTCTCACTTTCTTTCATCTTTAGCTTCGTATGATCCATGGTTTATTCGTTTGAAGGTATGAGCATCATGTAGGGTTACTATAAGTATATTTATCCCTTGTTGACATTTTGAACCCTTATATTCACATACTTTCCATGTTTGTCAACTTTAGTCCTTCTAAAGTATTCTTTCACACGTTCAGGCTTATGACACGTGTCAATACATTATAGGATGTGAATTTTCGAGGTGTTACATCCTCACCCCCATAAAAGAAATCTCGACCTCAAGATTTACTGAAACAAATGAGGGTACTTTTCTTTCATTGTGGACTCAACCTCCCACGTATATTCGGGACCTCTACGGGCATCCCATTTTACCTTTACAATAGGCACATGCTTCCTTCGAAGCGTCTTAACCTGTCGGTCCTCGATCGACACAGGTTTTTCAACAAACTTTAAGCTCTCTTCTATGTGCACATCTGTATGTGGTATAACTAGTGATTCGTCAGCGAAACACTTCTTCAGATTGCAGATGTGGAACACATTGTGAATACCATTGAGCTCTTCAGATAAGTTTAACTTATAGGCAAGTGATCCGACACGTTCGATGACCTCGAATGGTCCTATGTATCTCGGGCTTAACTTGCCTTTCTTACCAAATCGAATCACCCCCTTCCAGGGTGATACTTTAAGCAACATCTTGTCGCCTACTTCGAAGTTAAAAGGTTTACGCTTCAAATCTGCGTAGCTTTTCTGCCTATCTCGGGCAGCTTTCAGATGGTCACGAATCTGGACAATCTTGTCCAAAAATGTGACGTGTATCTAGTATCCCTGTCCGAGATAATAGACACAGGTACGCCATGTAAAGCTACAATCTTATCTACGTACAGTTGGGCTAACATGTCAGAGCTGTTGGTCTCCTTAATGGGTAGGAAATGTGCTGACTTAGTCAGTCTATCTACGATCACCCATATGGTATCATTTCCTTTCCTTGTCTTAGGTAACTTGGTGATAAAATCCATAGTTACCATTTCCCACTTCCAGGTGGGAAGTTCAGGCTGTTGTAGCAAACCTGACGGCTTCTGATGTTCGGCTTTGACTTGCGCACAAGTCAAACATTTAGCTACATAGGCAGCTACAGACTTCTTCAAGCCTATCCACCAATAGTTTGCCTTCAAATCCTGGTACATCTTTCAGCTCCAGGATGAACGGAGTATTTAGAACTGTGGGCTTCCTGGAGGATAACATCTCGAAGTCCCCCATAAATTGGAACCCAATTCGTCCATTTAATCTCAGGATTCCGTCCTTGCCATAGGATAACTGCTCCTCAGTTACCCCTAGCTTTTCATTAGGATAGTTAGCTTCCAGCACAGCTTCCTTCTGTGCAGCTAACCGTCTTTCATTCAACCCGTTCTTTATCTCAATGCTCTTGGAATTGATCCTGATAGGTTTCACTCTTTCCTTCCTGCTTAAGGCATCAGCAACCACATTTGCCTTGCCTGGATGGTATCGGATTTCACAATCAAACTCATTCAACGTCTCCATCCATCGGCGCTGCCTCATGTTTAAATCCTTTTGGTTAAACAGGTGCTGGAGGCTCTTGTGATCAGAATAGATCACACACTTGATACCATATATATAGTGCCTCCATAGCTTCAGTGCAAATACAACGGCACCCAACTCCAAGTCATGGGTGGTGTAATTCTTTTCATGCACCTTTAACTGTCGTGAAGCATAGGCAATAACCTTGCCTTTCAGCATAAGCACACACCCCATGCCAGTGTGTGATGCATCGCAGTAGACTACGAATTTTTCGGTACCTTTAGGCAATGTCAGTACAGGCGCGTTGCTCAACTTCTGCTTAAGGATATCAAAGGATTCTTGTTGCTTGGGTCCCCAGTCGAACTTAATCTTCTTCCTAGGCAAAGAAGTTAGGGGCGCAGTAATCCTTGAAAAATTTTCGATAAAGCGTCTGTAGTATCCTGCCAATCCCAAGAAACTGCGAATTTCTGTGGGCGTCTTCGGCTCTTGCCAGTTCATAACTACTTCTACCTTAGCGGGATCCGCTTGGATTCCACGCTCACTAACCACATGTCCAAGGAATTGGACTTCTCGAAGCCAAAATTCACACTTTCAAAATTTGGCGTAGAGTTTCTCATGATGTAGAAGTTTAAGAATACAGCGAAGGTGTTTCTCATAGTCAGCTTGGTTCTTCGAGTAGATGAGAATGTCGTCGATGAAAACAATGACGAATTTATCTAAGTAAGGCTTGCAGACGCGATTCATGAGATCCATGAAAGCGGCAGGTGCATTAGTGAGCCCAAAAGGCATCACTAGGAACTCGTAATGACCATAACGAGTCCTAAATGCAGTTTTGTGTACGTCTTCATCTCTAACCTTCAGTTGGTGATAGCCTGACCTCAAGTCAATCTTCGAGAAGTAACTTGCCCCTTGCAATTGATCAAACAGATCGTCGATCCTGGGCAAAGGATACCTATTCTTTATAGTGACCTTATTAAGCTCACGGTAATCAATGCACAGACGCATCGATCCATCCTTCTTTTTGACAAACAAGACTGGCGCTCCCCAAGGAGACGAACTAGGTCTAATGAAACCTTTGGCTAGCAATTCATCTAGTTGTGTTCTCAATTCCTTCATCTCTGTTGGTGCCAACCTATAAGGTGCCCTTGCTACAGGTGCTGCTCCAGGGATGATGTCAATTCGGAATTCCACTTGCCTATCTGGTGGTAAACCAGGTAGTTCTTCAGGAAAAACTTCTGGGTATTCAGAAATAACGGGGATATCCTCAATCTTAGGCTTCGGCTCATCGATAGTCACTTGTGCCATGTAGATGACACAACCCTTCTTCAAACACTTAGAATCCTTGAACATAGTCACTTGCTCACCAGACGGAGTCTTGATCACCACTTGCTTCTTATTGCAGACTATCTGGGCCTGGTTATGAGATAACCAGTCCATACCCAAAACTATGTCGAAACCGGCT
Organism: Helianthus tuberosus; assembly: GCA_030545235.1. Taxonomy (NCBI): domain Eukaryota; kingdom Viridiplantae; phylum Streptophyta; class Magnoliopsida; order Asterales; family Asteraceae; genus Helianthus; species Helianthus tuberosus. The sequence continues at coordinate 26,447,223 of CM060444.1, forward strand.
AACTTCAAAGGAAGTAGGGACAAAGGAAAAGAGTGGTTCTTAATGGATATGAAACATCCATCTAATATGGTTGAGGCGGTTTCTAAGGTGCCATCGGCTAGCTCCACCTCATATTTCACACTTAAGGTTTTAACAGGTAAATTCAGCAATTTCCAAAACTTATTATCTACAAATGATTTATCAGCGCCTGAATCAAAAAGTACTCTTGCATAGACACCATTTATGAGAAATGTACCTGTTATCACATTGTCATCCTGTACTGCTTCCTTTGCATCCATTCTGAAGACCCTAGCATTGGTCTTCTTTCCTTCATCAGCTTTCTTTGCGAGTTTTGGGCAGTTAGACTTGATATGCCCTTTTTCGTTGCAACTGTAGCACGTTGCATCCTTCAACTTTTTGCAATCCAAGGTCCTGTGCTCCTTGGACTTGCATATCCCACATGCAAAAGTTCTCGACTATGTCTGTGAGTTCGATTTAAACCTGCACTTCCCGAAGTGCAGTTTCTTGCAGATCTTGCACTTGGGCTTATCACCAGATTGATGCCCATCCTTCTTAGATTCAGACCCCTTCTTGTGGTCACTGTTTCCTCGGTGCTTCTTGTTTGACGTTCGTGAATTGTCATCTTCATGTTTCCTTTTCTCGACATCCTTGTTACTCAGCGATCTTTGTCTGACCGCGTCCAGTGTGAGGGACAAAGATATATCAGCTACAGATCTGAAAGTAGCTGGCCGAGAGGCCTTCACACTTGCCTTAATTTCTGGGGCTAAACCCCCAATGAAACGAGCTATTCTTTTGGGTTCCGGGGTCACCAGATACGGAACCAATCTTGACATGGTATTAAAGCTCGTAAGGTAAGCTTGGCAATCCAGATTTGTCATTACCAATGATAGAAAATCTGACTCAATCTTTTCGACCTCGTGCTGAGGACAGTATTTCTCCCAGATGAGGGTAACAAATTGTTCCCATGTCATATTGTATAGTGGGATCTTCCCAGTAGCTTGAATCAACGATCTCCACCAGGCTAAGGCCTCACCTTTGAACGATTGAGACACAAACTTGACCACATCCTTCTCAGCGCATCCGCTGATATCAACAACTGTGTCCATTTCATCCAACCACGTCATGCAATCTATAGCCCCTTTCTCCCCAGTGAAATCCCTGGGCTTGCACGAAACAAAGTATTTGTAGGAGCAACCCTTATCGCGGGGTCCTTGATTCAGCATAATTCTTTGAGATGGAACACTTTGCTGATTTGTGGACTGACGATCGTCATCAACTTTCTTGGGTTCTTCCTTCTTAGAGGGAGGCTTGTTGTGAGCCTCAGAATGAGTCTTGGGCTTTGAATGCGGTGTAGATAGGGTCCTACTTCGAGTCCCACTATATTCATCATACGGCCGCTCTATGGCCTTTGTAACAGTGTTATCTATTAACGCTTGTAGTTTAGCACCCGTTATATTAATTCGGGCATTATCATTATTCTCCCTTGGGTGACTATTAACTTCATCTGAGTCAGCCATTGCAATTTGAACTGTTACATAAAAGATTGACAATAATTTATTTAGGAGTTTATTATGGAATTGCCCCTTAGGGTAATTCATTAACCATGGTAAACATAGACCATATTTGGTTAATTTGTTACTCACATTTATTTAGGATTTCTATTATAATTTATCCTAATTATAAACAATAACAGCATTCTTAGCACACAAGGCCTAGTCACAGGAACATTTTAAATTATAAGCCATGATTTCAGAGAATCAAGGCATGAAGGTTTGAACATAGTTCTTTACCTTTTTCAGACAGGGTCGCAGACTACTACTGTCTTTTGTCTCATATGAAAATGAGCAGGGCCCGTAGGCACTATATTACCAACGGATGGTTAACATATGATCATCTTAATTGATGATTTAAACCCATGATTTATATATCATTAGTTTAAGTTAGGAATCTTTTGAAGAATCCTATTAAGAATGACGTGTGTGATTTTAACGAATCACTTCTGCCAGGAGCGTTAACATATTTTGTTTTTCAGATGTTAACAGGGATTTGAAAGTTTTTAAATAGGCCTTACCATCTTGGCCCGATCTTATAATGACACGGAGGCTAGGTTATACCGTTAAGATTCTTAGTTAATATTTAAATAGGCAGATTATTTTTAAAAGGAATGATTTTGATTTCTTTTATTTCATGTGTAATATATTTATGCATATAATGGCAAAAATGAAATTTATAAACTTAACATTCCATTAATTATTAAAAAGATTACACATCGCCCTAAACGAGACTTTTTAACAGAACAACTTACCCACGCAGGGGTCAAACTGAAATACTAGTCCTCGCAGGGACTTAAACAAACAACATACCCTCGCAGGGGTTAACGGAAAGATAGGCCCATGCAGGGGCACAAAAGACAACCATACCCACGCAGGGGTCAAAACAGTAAGACAGACCCACGCAGGGGCTCAACTGAAACAAGGAAAATACAATCAATAATTGAAGGATTCAATGGTCCTTCTTGCTCTTACCTTTTATTAAACTTGTCAATCCCTGGAAGAAACTTTGTCGCTCCCTGCGATCTCTGTGAAAATCTCGCTCGACTTGGTCCAGTCTTTGAAGAATTTCTTCCCGTTCGGGTGGGGAAAACTGTGGCGGCTGTGATTGTTGCCGAATTATAGGTCTAGCAGGTATTTGGTACCCATGAGTTGGGTACCCTACTCCCCAAGGAGCTCCATACGGTTCTTCAAGATGAAGGGCGTTGTAATTGGCCGCTACCAAATATGGGTCGGCTTCAGCGTAATTATAGTTGGTGTGAGCCAGCTGCTCAAACGGGTTATACGCCATTGAACTAGTGTATGCAGGAATCGGGTTATCAAAACCCATCGGTGGTGGCTGTGGCGCAATTGGGTTTGAAGGCCCACCCATTTGTGGGTCTTCCTGAAGTGGCGGGTAGTGACTGCTGTCACACCCCGACCACGTAGAACATACAAAACGTGGCGGAAACGTCGGGGAGTGTTGTAACAGAATTAATGTTTCACAACAATGGAAATTAAAGTTTCGTTTTATTAAATAAAAGTGTTACAATGTCTAAACAAACAAAGAAGTACAACATAATTAACTAGTCTTGCATCTTTTATTGTCACTAAAGCCCAAGTCTGCCTATGTATATCTTGATCATCTTATGCAACAGTTCCTGAAAAACACATGTGAAAATATGGTACGTCAGCATAAAAATGCCGGTGAGATACATAGGTTTTGTGAAAATAGGATTCATGACTTATGTTTGAGAAAATGTTTAGTCATGAACCTTGTTATTTGCTTTGTTTTGTAAATCATTTGAAAATCGATAAGATCAGATGATATGTATAAATAAATGTAAGGTTAAATGAATAACCATGTAAAATGAGTTTGTATAAGATAGGTTGTTTGTAAAACAATGTCTTGTGAAAAGTATGTTATTTGTATAAAATGTTCTATGTCTCAAACTGAAATGACTCAAATAACGCTACGATATGTAATACCATACAAACACTTATATATAGGAAGTACCAGCGGCGTATCCACCATGTTTGTATCATATTACACACGCCTCGTTACTTAATCACTTAATCAAACCAAACCACCAAAGTAATGTTCATGTCTAATGTAAATCATGTAATGGATACAAACGGTTCAACAGTTACAAACGGTTCACATGGTTCAACGGTTACAAACGGTTCACATGGTTCAACGGTTTCAAATGCAAACGGTTCACAGATATCAACGGATCACATAGTCAAATGATTACAACGGTTCAAAATGTAGTATAATGTGTTCATACGCTGGATAAGCATATGCAACAGAAAGGCAATGTAAAACAAATGTACTAAGTAATGCACACAATGGGCACACCTAGCATGAAATGTCATGTAAAACGATGTACTAAGTACGCACACAATGGGCTTACATAGCATGAAATGTAATGAAATCATGTACTATAATGTACTAATGAACATAGAAAGTATATGATGTCAAAACAGGAAAGCATGAAAGTAACAAGTAGGCACATGTGTTCCACCCCAAAACAGTTTGGAAAACAGTAAAAGAGGGGTCTATGTACTCACTTGAGATTGCTCAGAAGTCTAAAGATAACCACCAAGCAATGCTAGAGATCACGGAATCAAACGGCACCTAAATAGGTAACTACGTTAATTAACCGGACCTAAATCGGAAGACTGGGTAGCATTAGGGTTTGTAAACCAAATGAGTGTGGAGACTCGTGTGATATGGTTTAACAAAGCCTACATACTAAATGAAACCTAACATAACTGCCTACGACCCATTACGACCCGTTTAGATAGCTTATGCTACTTTAACGCGTCGTTCGCGTGAAACGCGTTCGGACCGTCTAACTAGTCCTATGACAAGTGTTATATGCCTAAACATGTTACATTATCAGTTATGTGACAAGAGTTTAGGTTACATATGCTTAATTACCAATTATACATGAAAAGGGTATTCTGGTAATTTACCTAAGGCATATAAACTACCTATCATACAACTACTTAAACGATGTGACCATAAGGTATAACCTCGGAAGGTTATTCCCTATATACTATGGTCACCTAATGTATTTGGTCGGATCCTAATGATCGACCAAACTGGGTCGGGTTCGAGGTATAAGCGATTTATTAGATCGCTTACCCTACGACCCTAGACAACGTGGTAATCAGTGGGCATAGTCCCAAGGGACTATGACCAACTTGATTACACTCACGTTGCGAAGTTCAAACGAACTTCGCATTGACCATTACTGGTCAACGCTGAAAGTCAAACAAAGTTTGACTTTCTGACTCGAAAAGCAGTAAAATAAGGAAAAGAACGAAAGAATACTAACCCAGGGTCCCCGAATGCTAATCCCAATCCAAGAACTCAGGTATGAAACAATGGTTTCAACTTAGAGCTCTCAAATCAGAATTCTTGTAAGTTTTAAAGCAATGGGGGGTGGGGTATTTATAGTATTCGGTCCACCGTTAAGATCGTTTCTTGGAAAAGGGGAAACGATCAAGGCCGTACACTTGTCCAATTGTTGTGGTAACTAAAAATGGGTCCAAATAAGCTGAATGTGCAGATTGGGAGCTTGTGGTTGAGGATTAAACAGCTGGAAATCTGCTGACTGTTAAGTCTGATCTGATCTGCAGACCCCTAGCGCACCGCTACGCTAAAAGTGTAGCGCACCGCTAGGCCCTAGTTTGGCAGAATTACACTTTTGGTCCCTGTATTGCAATCAGCCCATTTTCGACACGTTTAAGGCCCGTTAACCCCATTTCAAAGCTCTAAAATGAAGTTAAAGTATAGGGAACTTAAAACATGCTCAAAAATATCTCGGATGTCGGTTCGTTTGGCCGTACGGTCGCGATGTTCGCTTAATTACGACGGAATGCGCATAAGCGCGAAAAACGAACCAAATGGCGCGACGAATGGATTTTTCTTAAGGCGAACACTAAAATATAATATAGTCATGCTTTCATAAAATTTTGGATGTCCGGATGTAATCAGAACGTAAGTTATGTGCGAAAATGCAAACTTGTGCACTTTTTGACACTTTTAGTCCCTGAATGACACAAAAGTTTATTTTAGCACACCGAACCCCTCAAAGCCTATTTCTAAGCTATATAAAGGATATTTAAGGTGTGTTTAACTTATGGTCATGTTCCGGAATGTTCGTTACAGTTCAAATTGGCATACTTTCACAGTTTGTCAACTTTAGTCCCTGTAAGCGATTAAACTTGATTTCACCACACCAAACCTTCCAAAACTTATATCTAAGTTATGTAAAGGTTATTTAAGGTATGTTAAGCCTATTTCACTATTCCGGAGTGTTCGTTGGATTAAACTGGTTATATTTACGCATCAGTGCGCGTATAACCTTCCAGAAAGCGATTTAGAGCTTGAAATCGAACAAGAGTTGATATGTGCAAAAGATACACATATTTATACAAGTCCAAAGTATGAAATACAATATTTCATTGGCTTGGTATTTGTTTGATGGCCGTGGAGACACAGGTGTTACAACTGCCACTGGAGTTTCGAGGGGTGCTAAAGTGGAAATCCCCTGCTCGCGCAGACATACGTGCACCGGTTCTCCTACGCCTTGGCGGTTCTGAAGGTGCTTGATGAACTGGAGGCGGTGGCGTGACAACCACGAAACGTGAATCCCCAGAGGGATCCTGCTGCTGCTGCTGGTGGTGAGGCGACGAATGATGCGAGGGTGTAAAATACCACTCAAACTGGTTAAACGGTGCCTGGTAACTGTCTGGACCACGGTAGGGTGATCCATGAAAAGACGAACCATCTGAGACCTCGATAGGATGGTTGGGGGTCTCGGTTGCAGGCTCGACAGGATCCGTGTCCCCGACCATGTCCTCTGCATGATCGCCGGAGAAATGATCCTCTGGGCCCGATGGGTTAAAACCCGCTGGTTCTTGTATGTAGTTTGTCGGGTTAAACCGGCCCTAAAAGACGGGAGTGGGGTCTCCAAAGGAATGGTACGATGGGGATCGCTGTAGAGGTATATAAGATGGTTGTGGGTTATTGGGCTCGTTTTCCGACTGTGGCCCATAGGAGTTATGATAGGGAGGCGTTGAACTGTGCGAAACAGACCGTCTAGCGGGCTCCGCACGTGTCCTCCAGTTTCCTTGTGGTTCTGCACTCGCAGTATTAGAAGGAGTTCGCCGGTGCGAAGGCCCGGCTTCGTGATCATTGGGGGCGGTGATTGGCCCCTTACGTTGTCCTCTTCGTCTGAAAAATCTTGGCGGCATATTTCCTGTCAATACAAATAAAGATACAACAAGAAATATGAAGGACAAAGTTAAGATAAAACAAAACAAATTTGGATTATTCCTATGTTCTTTGTCTAGACTCGAAAATTTAGGAATGTGCAATTGTGTCATTGAGATTAAACACAAAAGGCTAGTGTTTAATTCACTCAATGTTGGCTCTGATACCAACCTGTCACACCCCGACTTTCCACATATTACCGGCGGTCCCGGTGGGGAGTATCGTGACGTGGTTGGTAACATAATAGTCAAACAACACAATATTTAAATGCACAGCGGAAGCAAAAGATAGATGTAATTCAACTTTAATAAATTGTAATATCAAGTATCACAACAGTTGAAATTAATCCACAGACGGATCAAAAATAATTATGAAGCAGTAGTTCAACAGACGTTAGGCATCTTAAGCTTGCGAGACTCTTTATTGATGCTAGGAGTAGCCAGCCTAGTTCGCGTAGTACCTGCACTTAACCTTTTTGGGAAAATACGCCAGTTTACACTGGTAAATACTATTAACTGACTCATTTTAAAAAGGTTTGATAAAATTGATTTGAATGCACGTGGCACAAATATCTTTTATAACTTGGGATAATTATTTGAATATATAAACTTGTAAAAGAATTACATGTTCCTTATGCGTTCAGTAGCCCGGTTCGTGCCGGGTTAAAGATCAATAGACACACCACATTATTTATTTTTGCACTGACGAGTGTACGCCTACACTCCGCGCTTAGGTCGTGGCCATTTCGTAAAATGATGCCAAGGATATCCGGGACATGGTCATTAACCCCCCAAAGACGTTAAGCAACCAAAACATATTTAAACGGGTCATCTCGATAATACTTAACCACCAATCGATTAAGGTCGAATTCCCGACCAAGCGGTATTTTATATACCGTACCCCAAGCTCGTATAAGAGAAAATAAGTTAAAAGTATTTACCTTTGCAAGTATAATTCACAATTAGTAAATGCGGGTAGCTTTTACCAGGTCTCCTATTCTGGAACAAAGGTTTATAATAACCTATTAAAATCCTAACGGCCTTTAGTTAAGCTTAAGCTTAGACCGGTTAGTTTTAAAGATAGATACGGTTCAAACACACGATTAAGCGAAGACCGGAATAGAATGTGATTTATACCCAACAAGTTTGAAGACTTGTTTAATATGGGTAATCTAAACACATTCTGGATTTTGAGATAAAACCGATAAGGTTTGACCCGTTTCGGCTAATTTATGCAAACTAGTTACGTAAACCGAACCAAACGCGCAAGAGGCGTAACGGGTGACCATGAGAGTCATTTACAGGTTTCCTAAGTTAATATGCCTCAAGTATGTTGTGACATCAGTAAGATATCTTTTATTATGCCCGAAACGAATTAAAACTCAAATTATGCCCCGTAGGGGTATTTTGGTCATTTACAAGGTTATAAAAGAGTTTAAGTATTAACCTGAGTTACAGGTCTGATATCATTAATAAAAATACTTAATTTAATAAGTTATAACAGTAGGGTATTGCATATATGTGAAACTTATCAATTATAACCAAACCTTGCATCGTAGGGGCGTTTTGGTAATTTCACATAAGCCGAAAAACTAAAAACTGAAGTCTGAGTTAAACGACTTTTGCTTACTGTTAGGATATTATAATTTACTTAAAATATCAGTTGGTATCAACCTTTGTATGTTTAAAATTGTTTTAGTACATACTATGCGTTAAAAACGCTTAATAAGGCGATTAGAAGCCGTTTCCGGGTTCTATATAGAAAGCTGATATTTTTATTATTCCAGAAGGTTTAAAATAATGTATTTATCATATTAAATCAGAAGCAAAAGGTTTGGGGTCAAAAAGATATGTAAAACTCATTTGCCCAAAAGGGCAAAACCGACAATTACCGGATCAAGCTTATAACTCTAAGTTATGCTCAGCCTAAAATTAATTAAAAATCTTCAAAAATCCCAAAATATTATATTACATCAGTGGGTAAAAAGTTTGATATCAAAAAGTGGGTTTAAATATGCTATATGCTAATTATGTCGTTTAATCGCTAAAAAGCTTTCTAATTACGCTAATGAGCATAACTCTCAATCTACACCTCAAACTGATGTCAAATTTTGGTTACAAGTTTATAAATCAGTAACTAAGGTTTCTACTCTTTTACATTTTTAAAAATCACGTTTTATGGTGAAAAGGGCATAATAGTCAACATATGGGCAATTAACGGAATCATGCATATTAATTGGATAACTATTGAACCAAGGTGTATAATCATAGAGGGTTATACTAGCATGTAACCTGGTCTAATTAAAGCTCTAAGGCATTTCTAAAACATGCTTAAACGAGTCAGAACTGAAAGTCAAAGCAAAAGTCAAATTATGCGACTTTCGGTTCCGAACCGGGTCTCTACTGAAAATTGCCGGGTTGAACATGTTTAGACATGTTCTTACATTAATTACCAAGTTATATTAATGATCAAACAGGTTGTATGGGTTCTACATTGCTAATTATGCATAAATTGGAAATTAAGCATTCTGTTGACTTTTTAATAACAAGTTTGACCCGACATTTGACCTAGTTAGAGTGGGAATCAGAGGGTGCCCTTTTAAGGGTTTATTGCCCACATAATTACCAACTTATAACTACTTTCAATTCGACTAATCACCGGACCATTAATGATTAATCGCGAAGTCAACCGTTAATTAGGACGGTTTGACTTTTTTGCTAAAACTAAGTAAAAACTCAACTAAGAAAGGTTAAGCATACTTACAGAAGTCTTATGCATGATTATGAAGGCTTAGGGTCTGCTCTTAAGCTCCAGGAAGCTCCGAAAATGTAGAAGGAATGAGTGATCAAAATGGTTGCAACAAGAGGCCTTTTATCGTGCTTTTGATCTCATAGATCATTGACACACAAGCCTAGCAATGTTCCCAGATCACTTACAAGTGCTCCTAGGAGCTAAAAAGCATGTAGGGGTCGTCCATGTATGAGGAAAATCGATTATAAGTCGGTTAGAAGCTCAAACAGGCTGCTGCCTAATATTTATGATACTGGGGATCGGACGCGGCCCACGTAAGATCATAACAACTCTTACGCGGCCCGCCTAGACCTCGTTTTCAGGTAAAAAGCTTTTTAACTTTTGCAACTTGTCCCTTCTCCCTTCGAAAGGTCATCCAAGCTTTGTTTTTTGCGTTATGACCCCTTCACATTTACATACAAGGGCTTCAAGACTAATACCCACTTTGTTAAGTCCTTGGTCCCTTTATGTTTACCCGAAAAGTCATAACTTTCAACGTTTACGCTTTAACCCCTCGCATACGAATTTGATCATAATTTTCTCATACGATAACGAAACTTTACGAAATTTCTATCACGTATTCTAGTGAGCATAATTTACCGTTACAAAGCTTCGGGTTTGCTAAAAGGTCACTCAGAGGTATACTTTAAACATGTTGACACATTTAACCCTTGTAGTTTGTAATCTCTCACTTTCTTTCATCTTTAGCTTCGTATGATCCATGATTTATTCGTTTGAAGGTATGAGCATCATGTAGGGTTACTGTAAAGTATATTTATCCCTTGTTGACATTTTGAACCCTTATATTCACATACTTTCCATGTTTGTCAACTTTAGTCCTTCTAAAGTATTCTTTCACACATTCAAGCTTATGACACATGTCAATACATTATAGGACGTGAATTTTCGAGGTATTACACGTAACCTACGGCGAGGTGCCGTAGGCTACGGCACCGAGCGGACTTGGGGGACCCTTTTTCGGCGTTTTATGTATGTTATAAAAAAACCCCGAAAATAAATCATTAATAATAATAAATTAAATAAAAAAAAATAAAATAATCTCTAACTATCCCTATCCACACATATCGATCCATCATCCTCCCCATGTTGGTGCACTACATCTGTCGACTTCGTCTTGTATCGAGTCTTACTTTAGATAGATTAGATCAGGGCACGTAGATCGAGAAAATGAGATAGAGTTAGTGAGATTTCGCTTGAACATATGTATGTTGTAGAGATTTCGCTTGAAGCCTCAAGCGAAATCAACATGTTTAGATTTCGCTTGAGATCATTCCAAGCGAAATCCTGATGTCTATATATAGGAGGTCAAGTGTCAAGCGAAATCATTAGAGATATAAGAGAAAGGAAGTAACAGTTCTGAGATTCTACACCGAGGTGCTGCCGGTGTGAGAATTGATTGTAAACGACGTTATATCAATACAATCAGTGTTAAAGTGAAGATTCAGCTGTTTACACGTCAAATACTTGTTTTCCGCACCTGTATTTGATAGAATTCCTCTTATGTTAGTACATGATGTCTAAAGCCTACGTCTTAAGTCTAGGGTCTGTTTATATCAAGTATGTGAAGTATAGGGGTCTAAATGTAAAAGTTAAGGTTATGTTTAAGGATTTCGCTTGAAGAGATGTAGTGTAAGTCTCAAGCGAAATCACATGTAAAGGTTTCGCTTCAGGATATGTGATGTAAGCCTCAAGCGAAATCAAGTGATGAGATTTCGCTTGAGACATGTTGAAGCGAAATCTAGTTGCCTATAAATAGGCATGTTGTGTTCTCAGTTGGTACGCATTCCGAGAAGTTGTAACGAAGTGCTGCCAGTTTTTCAAGTGAATATATAACAGAGAACAAGTGTTAAAAGTGAATCTATTCTGTTTTCTACTCTTTTCTATCTGATTCTAAGCTGTTTAGATGTTTCCGCCATCTAAATAGTGTTAACACACTCAAATTGACTCATTTGATCGGTCAAATCGATCCTACAATTGGTATCAGAGCCAGTTATGAGTGTGTTCACTTGAATCAGTTGATTTTTACTCACAAAAACTGATTTCTGGACGAAAACACGGACAAAATGGACTAAGACTTTCACAGTGTGTGTAAAAGTGTGTTTTAACAAAGCCTTGAGAATTTCAGATTAAAACTCGGACTAAAACTGACAAAAATGACTTGAAAACCTGATTTCGCTTGAGCGAGCAGTTTGATTGTTGGTATTTTGAAGCGAATACGTGGATTTCGCTTGAAATTTTCTGATTGCTTGAAGCGAAATTGTATAATTCGCTTGAGGAGTCTGTGGTTAGCTGAAAATTTGATTTGAAGCGAAACCATAGATTTCGCTTGAGATTTTGTTGTTTGAAGCGAAATCATACTGTGTTTGTGTTGTGAGTTTTCGCTTGAAATTTTTCTGTGATTTCGCTTGAAGCTTGAGTGATTTCGCTTGAAATTACTGATAGTCCATAGTGTTCGTGAAATTGTTCGATAGTCTGATTTTGTGAAAAGTGTGTGTGAAAATTTTAAAACTATTCGGTAAATTTCTAAAAATGGAAAACCAAGAGTTTTATAACTTCTTCTCGGGAAGTGGAATGGCAACAGGACAAACATCGGGTAGTGTTATACAAAACGTCAACATGGAGAACGAATTGGGAACAATGCAAAAGCCTCCCAAATTGATGAACATAGATGAGTATGCTGGATGGTCAAGCAGATTTAAGAACTGGGTTCAGGCTAACCATTTTGAATGTTGGATGAAGATAGAGACAAAGTATGTTCCACCAGTTGATGGTTTAAATAATAAGAAGAATATTCAAAGCCTGTCAGAATCAGAACAGAATGATTTCAAAGCCGAGAAAAAGATGACTAGTATTCTCCAGCAGGCTATCAAAGAAGATATTTTAGTTTTGTTGCAGTATGAAGATAATGCTCAATCTATGTGGTTTGCATTAAAAGCAAAGTTTGAAGGTAGTGCATCCATGATCAAGAACAAGAAGGCTCTACTCAAGAAGGAATTTGATATTTTTACCGGTATAAAGGGTGAAACTACAAGGCAACTAATTGAAAGATATTGCCATTTGGTACTTGAGATGAATAGATTAAAAATTGAAAAGACCGATGAAGAATGGATTGACAAATTGGCTGATGCGTTACCTTATGACGAGTGGGGTACATACCTGATGATGCTAAAGAACAATTCAGACTTTGCCAATTACAATCTTAGTTTGTTCATAGAAAATATTGAAGCTCACGAGTTGGAATTGCTAAAAATCAAGAAAATGAACGCAGCAAGTGTGCAGCAGGATGTATCGTTGTATTACAAAGGCAACCCTACAGTATCGAACAATCAAAGCCCAAAAATACAAACAGGGTTCATCGCTGATAACACTCCAAGTGTTTCTTCAAACACTCCACAATCCGGAAATTCTTCACCATTTGTGAACTATGATCCAAATTTCAAAGCTCAAGAGCAGTCTTCACCTCAAAGTTCTACAAGTTCAAATAATCAGGCGTATGTTTCTGGAGTGCAGTGCAACATCGCAGTGAATATTAAGAATGGAAATGAAATTACTGAAACTGCTGCGAGACAACATATTGCAGTACTTGCTTCCGTTTTAGAGGCTTATGAAGGCTTAGTGGCAGGAAGGATTGGTAATCCTGATATGACCAAAGAGGATTACGATCAGATCGACCCGGAGGAGCTTGAACTGATTGATATAAAATGGGGCATGGCGAGTTTGGTTAGAAGAGCACAACGGTTTATGGAGATCACAGGCAGAAACAGTCTCTCAGGTCCTGATCAGAAGTTAGGGTTTGATAAATCGAAAGTTACATGTTTCAAGTGTAAAGAACGTGGTCATTTCAAGAGAGAATGTCCGAATCGTGAAGTAAACAATCATCAAAACCCGTTCACCAACGACTACTATAAACAAGCAATCTATCACCGACCAAATCAACAGCAAACTGTTCAAAGACAACAAATTGAGAATAAACCAGAAAAGGCAATGATTGTGAATCAAGATGATGAAAAGGTTGCTGCAGGTTTCAGCTGGAATAAGTATATTCCCGGTAGTGATGAGAAAGCTATGATGGCAGAAGTTGTTGAGATATCTGAGATGGTTTCTGAGGCAGAGAAAATTACTGAAGATGTGTCTGTAGTTGTTGAAGAGATTCTTACTAAGAATGTGATCGATGTTGAAGAAATAGTTGCTGAAGTGTATAATCATCAGTCAGAACAGGAGGTTTTGGGAAATTTAATGAAATCTGTATTGTCTCCTAATATTTCTGAATCTTTTGCAGGTTACTTTGAAGAACCAAAGACCGGATCATGTCCAAGATTTGAAGAGAAGAAAGAAGTCGTTGAAGAGTTGATAGATGTGTCGAAAGAGATGACTGGAGAAATATTGAAAGACATAGCTGACAAAGCTCTAATGGCAAAACTGAAAGAGGTAGACACAGAATCTGTTAAACCAGAGTCTGTCGAAACCGAGTCAGTACAAAAGGAGTCTGTAGAGGAGTCTAAAAGAGAGGAGGTCAAATCTGAGAAAATGTTTGAGTCTGAGTCAAACAATGTCGGTAAAACTAATTGTGTAAAGCAAGTTGTTGAAAAGGTTGTCTCAATCCCTGAAACAACGTGCAAACGGTGTTTAGAACCATGCACGGAGTGTTTTGAAAAAGACACTAAGTATCAGGAATTGAAACATCATGCAGACATGATTAAATTTGACCTTGGACAAGTCAAAGAAGCATATGATACTTTATCTAGAACAGTTAAAATGATTAAAGAGGAAAGTGTCGAAAATGATAAAGCCACAAAATTAGCAAAAGCTACACTTTTTGACAAACAAGTGGAAGTCAATTTTCATCTGGACACCATTGCTTCATTAAAAAGGGAATTGGAGTTAACAAAAATTGAAAATGAAAGAATTGATAAGAAGTTGATGAGTTATGTGGCTTCATCATATGTCCTTGAACAGATTGTCCCAAAACAACCTGATGAAACACCAGTCTTTAACAGTGTTCCACCCCCAATGTGGAATCATTACACACAGAAATATCCAGATGGGGTGGAAGCTGCTTTGAATCTCAAATTGAGATCAATTAAGGATGATTTGCCTGAAAGCATTGATGTTACATTCTCTGCATCCGACACCGACAACGAATCACAGGTTATCAAAACTGTTGTCGATCAGGTGTTAGATGAAGAGATTGATAACTCTGAGAAGTCAAAATCTGAGAAAAGTATTACAGATTCTGAAGATGAGAGTAATTTCTTGGAACGGTTTATACCGAAATCGGACAAGAGTGCGAATGATGATTCAATTATGGTAGTATATACTATGATTGGAACAGACAAACTTTATTCCGATTTCGAGTATCCTCTTCAGAATGTGAAAATTGAAAATGTTGAGAAAGTTTTCAAATTGGTTGAAATGAACATTGATGAGGTTAATAACAAAGAATTCTTTTCAAAAACTAAAAAGTCATTTGTTACAACACGTGCCAACAACTTTGGGAAAAAGGAATGGGAAGGTAATGGTTACAAGAAAAATGGTAACAACTTTAAAAAAGGAATTGGTTTTGAGAAAAAGTTGGCTAAGAAGGTTGTCAAGCCAAAAGATAAAATGAATGATGTTTTTGTTGTTGGACCAAGTGTTGATGAAGAAAAGGAATACATTTTTAGTCAAAAAGCGATTGACGATTTCAATACAGCGAAGAAACTGAAAGAAGAGTCGTTCAAATCAACTTTTGTCGAATACGACAAAAGAGTTTGCTATCGCTGCAATGAAATCGGACACATGGCAAAACAATGCAAGAAAGTTTTTGAAAAATTGGTCATTAAACCATTTGTTAAAAAATTTCAACCTAAGTCACCAGTTAAAACAAAGGGCAAAAAGCCGATGGTTTCACCAATTCGAATCTTGAAAAGGGGTGAATCATTGAAGTCGGAAGATAAGTTGAAATCAATATTTGAGATTGGCGAATCTTCAAAGTCCCAAATGACTTCAAAGATTTATCCAAAAACGAAAACTTTTGAAAATCAATTTTGGGTTGTAAAATCAAAACCATCGGTTGAGGAGAAAAAGATGGAAAACATTTTGAAAAATGAAACAAAAGTTGTTGAAACCAAATCACAATCAGTTGAGGTAAAGAAAATGGAGAATGAGTTAAAGTTTGATTCAAAAGCTTTTAATCCTACTGTTCAAAATATTTTTGGAAAAATGGTTGATAGAAAGGTCAAAGGAACAAAGGAATTTTATGCATCAAAAGTGGGTGCTAATGATAAACAAGTATTTGAATCTGAGCTTGATAAGTTTCTTGCAGAGTTTCCTCCAATCAAAGAAAATATGTTAAAATCAAAAGTAGAATCTGTTGTTCCAAATGTCATGTTTAACTTTCCTAAAACTGATGAGAAATGTGATTTAGTTTTTGGAAGTGTGTCATCAGTTAAGAAGTCATGGAGTTCATTGTTTGAATGAATTTGATATGATATATGCAGGGGCTGCCCAAGTCAATTCTATCAAAATGGATCATGGATAGTGGTGCGTCAAGGCACATGACTGGGACGCTTGCTTTGCTATATGATGTAAAATCCATCAATGGAGGTCATGTAGGATTTGCTGGGAGTCAAGGTGGAAGAATTGTTGGTCAAGGAACTTTGACAAATGGTGTGATATCGTTTGACAAAGTAAACTACATAGTGGAGTTGACAAACAATCTACTCAGTATTTCACAGATTTGTGATAAAGATTTCAGTGTACATTTTACTAAAACTGAATGTGTTGTGTTGAAACCAGGGTTTAAAATCCCTGATGAGATGGTGTTGTTGCGTGCACCACGAGAAAATGATCTCTATTATCTTGACATGAGCACAGCAACGCCAACATCTCATCAGAAACAGTGTTTTGTGACTAAAAACAAAGCGACAGAAAAAGATTCTATCATGTGGCATCGTAAGATGGGTCACATTCATGTTCGCAAAATGAACTTTTTGGTTCATAATGATTTAGTTGAAGGGGTAAACTTGAAAAATTTTCATTTAAATGATGATTGTATTGCGTGTAAGAAAGGTAAACAGGTTCGGAAATCACATCCTTTGAAGATCATGAACTCGATCAGGTTACCTCTTGAGAGATTGCACATGGATCTCTTCGGGCCTGTCAATGTTAGGAGCATCAGCAGGGATTTGTATTGCTTGGTGGTTACAGATGATTTTTCAAGATTTTCTTGGGTTGTATGCTTAGAACGAAAAGATCAAACGTTTGAGTCTTTGATGATACTTTTCAAGAAGATGGAAACTGTATACAAACTGCCTATCCGGAGAATTAGAAGCGACAATGGAACTGAATTTAAAAACAACAGAATGTACGAGTTCTGTAATGAAAAGGGAATTCTTCATGAATTCAGTGCGCCGTATACTCCACAGCAAAACGGCGTAGCTGAAAGAAAGAATAGAACCCTAATCGAGACAGCACGTACAATGTTAGCAGATTCCAAGCTACCTATTTTCTTCTGGAGTGAAGCAGTATCTGCAGCATGTTATACACTGAACAGAGTTCTTACTGTCAAGAAGCATGGAAAGACATGTTTTGAATTGCTGCATCGTTACAAGCCGAATCTTGAGTTCTTGGAACCTTTCGGATCACCGTGTACGTTCATTGATGAAGACGGAAAGTTTGGAGCAAAATCAAATGAAGGTTTCTTTGTAGGATACGCCAGCCCACTAAAAAGGGTGTTCGTACCATGTCTGAGCAAGGTGATTCAGGTGCTTCATGTGGATTGTCAGAAGCATACTCCGTCACCACAACTTCCCGGACAAAGATTCCTATTTGATTACGATAAACTCTGGGAATCGTTTCATCTGCCGTCCGAGCCAAGTGAGGAGGAACTTGCTCTCATGTACTTGTATCAACAAAGTCATTTGCCAGAGCCAGAATCTAGTTCACTAGAAGTTCCTCAATCCACCGAGGGTACTCATAATGATGAAGCTGGACCGAGTGGAACAACTCATGAACCACCAGAGGATCAAGTTTCACCATTAGACGAATCTGATGACTCAGAAGCGGAACCCGGTCCGTCTTTTGACGAGGATCCAAATGAAACTGAAGATCAAATCATTGATCTTGACATTACAAGCTTGGAATCGGAAGTTAGTGTGCCTGACAGTGCAATACCACGAACATTATCCTATCACCCCTCAGAACAGATCATTGGCGATTTGCAAAGTGGTGTCAAAACCCGACACCAAATAGATCAAGCTCTTACTTGTTTTTATTCATCTATTGCTGACATGCAGAAAGAGTTTTCTTTCAAATGTTTTATCTCGCAGATAGAGCCCAAGACATACAGAGAAGCATTGACCGAGGAGAGTTGGGTTAATGCAATGCAGGAGGAACTACAACAGTTTCAAAAGCTGGGTGTCTGGGAGCTTCTTGATCTTCCACCAAATCAGAAGTTAATCAAGACAAAGTGGGTTTTCAAATGTAAAAGAGATGATAGAGGAGTCGTGGTGAGAAACAAAGCAAGACTGGT
Source organism: Helianthus tuberosus (assembly GCA_030545235.1). Classification (NCBI taxonomy): domain Eukaryota; kingdom Viridiplantae; phylum Streptophyta; class Magnoliopsida; order Asterales; family Asteraceae; genus Helianthus; species Helianthus tuberosus. Next base: position 26,465,362 of record CM060444.1, read on the forward strand.
CGTTCAAGGATTCAGTCAACAAGAAGGAATTGATTATGATGAAGTCTACGCACCAGTTGCAAGACTAGAGGCAATTCGGATTTTTCTGGCCTTTGCATCATGGAAGAACTTTAAAGTATATCAACTTGACGTGAAATCTGCTTTTCTCTATGGAACTATCAAAGAGGAAGTGTATGTGGGGCAACCGCCAGGTTTCATAGACCCACAGCACAAAAACAAGGTGTTTCTACTGGACAAGGCGTTATACGGACTTCACCAGGCCCCGAGAGCCTGGTATGAAACGCTTTCGACATACTTGTTGGACAACGGGTTCACAAGAGGTACAGTAGATAGTACTTTGTTTATACGAGAAAAAGAAAACCATTTGTTGACTGTGCAGATTTACGTGGACGATATCATTTTTGGATCTACCAACGACGATATGTGCAAAGAGTTTGAGCTAGTGATGAAGAAAAAGTTTGAAATGAGCTCAATGGGCGAAATGAAGTTTTTCCTCGGGTTGCAGGTAGAACAAATGCCCGACGGAATCTTCATTCATCAGTCAAAGTATGTCAAGGATGTGCTAGACAAGTTTGATATGACAGATTGCAGTCCAGCATCTACTCCTCTTGCACAGAATCATGGGATTTGTCCAGATGAGAATGGAGTGAAGATGGATGAAACATTGTACCGATCAATCATTGGTTCCTTAATGTATCTCACAGCTTCTCGTCCGGATATCATGTATCCGACATGCTTATGTGCCAGATATCAGTCGAATCCGAAGCAGTCACACCTGACAATAGTGAAACGTATACTACGGTATTTGAAAGGCTGCCCAAGCCTTGGCTTGTGGTATCCTAGATTGGGTGACTTTACTTTATCTGGTTTCGCTGATTCAGATTTCGGAAGCTGCAAGCAGAACGCAAAGTCCACCACTGCCGGGTGTCAGTTCTTAGGAACTCGACTCGTTACCTGGCAGTGTAAGAAACAAACCACTGTAGCGCTTTCTACTTGTGAAGCTGAATACGTTTCAGCTTCCAGCTGTTGTTCACAGATCCTTTGGATCCAACAGCAAATGCGTGACTTTGGTTTGCAATTCTTAGATACTCCAATCTTCGTGGACAATGAAGCAGCAATTAACATTACTAAAAATCCGGTTCACCATTCAAAAACAAAACACATTGAGATTCGTCACCATTTTATTCGAGATTGTAATGAGAAAAAATTAATTCGAATTGAATATGTGCACACCGATGAACAGAAAGCGGATTTCTATACCAAACCATTTGACAAAAAGAGGTTTTATTATCTTTTAAAATTAAATGGAATGAAAAATCTGCAATCTGGGAGGGTTATTGAATGTGATGCCGAATTGGACGGCGATCTGACGTGAACCTTTGTCGTGATGTCAATTTTGTTTGTACAGTTTTATTTTCTGCTTTTCGATAAAAACAAAAACACAAAAATATGTTTTTATTTTTAGGGGGAGAAAGTTTGCAGAAAAATACAAAAACATGATAAAATCTATAAAAACTAAAAACATTTGAAAAAGTAAAAATGAGTTTGTGTATAAAAGGGAAATGATAGTACATCAGCTAAACGGGTGCAGTACGCTAAAGAGATGAAATGTATAAAATGCAATTAAGCAGTCTCGCTAAAGATGTGCCGATAGGTTTTCACAAAATTAGTAGATTAGTTTGGGATATAAACATAAAATTTACTTGCATCTACGTGGGGAACACCTCCAGGATATATAGGTAACCCCTGAAATCCTGTTTGAAGGGTCCCATATTCTGAGATACTAGGTCTTTAAGCTTAGTGATATCTGGGGTATTATCCCGGGACTTCTGATTTTGCGGAAGCAATGGCCTAGTCCCCGGAGAATACTTTACGCTGCTTTGAAATATAAGCCTCCCCTCAGCATAAAAAATGATAACACATTGCAAAATTGTTAATCATGTGCTGTTGTAAAGAAGATCCCCAAAGGGGACCCACCAAAAGTCGAAGCCGTCATCTCTCTGCGTATCGAAAGATCGACCTGAGCTCTCACGGCCCTCGTACTATAATTTATTCCCTGACAGATATCATCTAGGTATACTCACCTGTAAGATTGAATACTGGGGTCTGGATACGGGAGTATATACTGAGGTGGGACACATGTAGTTGTTTAAGTCCTAAAACACTAATTCTGTATCCCGAGCTGATTGAAAGTTTTGTGGGAATTTAAGAGGATCAGTATATCGGCAATCTATGTGAATTGTTTAATGCTTAAAATGAAATAACAGCTTAACGGTACTTGTATTTCGTCGGCAGCTGATATGATCCCTTAACACGCTCACAAAAAGATTGTGTGTACATAGTTTTAGCTTATTCAGTTTAAAATACAAAAAGATTTTAGTTTCTCATTTTATTTTCGACAACTGACATTGGGAATCGAAAGTTCAAAGTCTTGTGCAGATCATGTCAGAGATTGATGAGGATTGGGTAAGCTTGTGATGCAGTAAAATGTTTGGTACAAGTGTTTGTTGATTAAAAAGAGTTTGAAAGATTAAAATGATTCAAAAGTTCATTAATTTGAACTTATTTTTTCAAGAAATCCGGTATCTTCATAGTTTAATTAGCCAGGGTCATTAATTTGGACTTGGCAGACTAGTCAGTTGACCAAGGTCATTAACTTGGACTTGGTTGACTGGGTGTGACGGTGTTTAATCAGAAAAGTGTTAAAAATCAAATTTTTGAAAGTGTTAGGTTTAGTTGTTGGATTCTTAATATAATCAAATCTTTATAGGATTGTGATAGAACCAGATCATTAATTCTGAACATTTAAAATGTCTATTCTTATAAATGTATGAGATTTGCAGGTGAAAGTTCCAGATTAAGATCCCTATAGCAAATTCTTAGGGGGAGTCTGAAGACGAGCTTGGTGCAAAAGGAAACTTGTTGCTGGTAATCCAGGTGTTGATCCCAAAAGCATAGAAGATTGATGAAAGGGGGAGCCTGCGAAAGAGAAAGAAAAGCTTAGGAAGTTGCTGAAGAAGCCTAAGTCTAGAGAAGGAGAGTTCAAGTAACTCTGAAGTCATGAAGACAAAGACTAAAGACTCCGGCTGTATCCAAGGGGGAGTTTGTTAGTACATGATGTCTAAAGCCTACGTCTTAAGTCTAGGGTCTGTTTATATCAAGTATGTGAAGTATAGGGGTCTAAATGTAAAAGTTAAGGTTATGTTTAAGGATTTCGCTTGAAGAGATGTAGTGTAAGTCTCAAGCGAAATCACATGTAAAGGTTTCGCTTCAGGATATGTGATGTAAGCCTCAAGCGAAATCAAGTGATGAGATTTCGCTTGAGACATGTTGAAGCGAAATCTAGTTGCCTGTAAATAGGCATGTTGTGTTCTCAGTTGGTACGCATTCCGAGAAGTTGTAACGAAGTGCTGCCAGTTTTTCAAGTGAATATATAACAGAGAACAAGTGTTAAAAGTGAATCTATTCTGTTTTCTACTCTTTTCTATCTGATTCTAAGCTGTTTAGATGTTTCCGCCATCTAAATAGTGTTAACACACTCAAATTGACTCATTTGATCGGTGAAATCGATCCTACAAAGAGTTTTACATCCAGTTTAAAGGCGGAATCAGTAAACTGGACACTAACACAGCTTGTAATCTTTAATCTGTTGCTTGTATTGATAATAACAATGTTTACAACCTGAACAGAAATTGGCAGCACTTCGTTACAGTTCTGAAAGTTGCGTACCAAATGAAATGACAAGTGCACTATTTATAGAGGACAAGATTTCGCTTGAGACAACCTAAACCAGCTGAAGCGAAATCTCAAGTGTGTGATTTCGCTTGAAGGAGACCAAAACATGTTCAAGCGAAATCTATTGTGTGTGATTTCGCTTGAACTTGTAACAAATTCACTTCAAGCGAAATCATTACTAAAACCACATATCTCAGTTTCTCGAACCTCGTGCACAGAATATCCTATTACATGATACAAGACGAAGTCAATAGACGTAGTGCACTAACAGACTCCCCCTAGGATATTGACACAGTCTTCAGTGACTAATCTCTGTTATGACACCTTCTTCAGTCTTGATCATTCTGCCTTCTCATTTAAGTTGTAACATTGTAAGCATCCATCACTTCTCTATTCTATCATCAACAACTTTATCATCAGCAGGCTCCCCCTTTCGTCAAGCTTCCGTGCTTTTAGGGATCGACACCTCTCTTTTCAGCTACAAGCTCCTCCTAACTTTCAGCTTGTCTTCAGACTCCCCCTTAGACTCTGCTCTCGGGATCGTAATCTGGACTATCATCTGCAATTTCTCATCCATTTATAAGTAACAACATTTTGAATCTTCAATCAAACTCTCTAATTCACTCCCCCTATCAACTTACTGTATAGATATAGCAGTGTTAAAGAATCCAACTCCCTCACAGTTTATCATCCAAGTCCAACTTAATGACCTTGGAGATATCACAAACTGTTTTTGAAATTTTTGATTTTAAATTCAAGTTTCAAATTAATGAACTTGTTTTATTTTTCAGAAACACAATCAGCTTACTTAGATTTTGAAACTCAGCAATTCAGATATCAGTTGTCGAAAATAAAGCAGAAATCAAAATCTTTTTGTATTTTCTGAAAATATAAAGCTATAAAGAAATATGTACAAACATATTTACAGACAATATTTTTGTTTGAGTATGCGTCAGAGAATCATATCAGTTTTCGACAAGTCACAAATACCGTTGAGCTTAAAAACACTTTAAGAATTAAACAATTCACTTAGATTGTCGATATACTGATCCACTTTAAATTCTCACACAAATTTCAACTGATTCAGGATACGAATTAGGTATTTTAGGAACTTAAACTCATTCATGTGTCCCACCTCTTGAATATACTCCCGTATCCAGATCCCAATATTCAGTCTTACAGGTGAGTATACCTAGATGATATCTGTCAGGGGTTAAATGCGAGGGCCGTGAGAGCTCAGGTCGATCTTTCGATACGCAGAGAGATGACGGCTTCGACTTTTCGGTGTGTCCCCTTTAGAGGATCTTTTTTACAACAGCCATGATTAGCATTTTTCAATGTTTCATCATTTTTTAGCTGAGGGTGGTGCTATATTTCAAGCAATGCAGAAAGTATTCTCCGGGGACTAGGTCAGAAATTCCTTTCAGCAGAAGTCCCGGGATAATACCCCAGATATCACTAAGCATAAAGACCTAGTATCTCAGAATAAGGGACCTTTCAAACGAGATTTCAGGGGTTACCTATATATCCAAGTAGTGTTCCCCACGAAATAAGTAAGTTTGAATTTATGTTTATATCCCGAAAAAGTTTACTAAATGTATAAAAACCTATCGACACATCCACAGTGAGATCATTTAACACATTTAAACTTTCCATTTCTTTAGCATACTATAACCGTCTACTGATGTACTATCATTTCCTCTTTTTACGCAAAAACTCAAATTTTTGAATTTTATCATGTTTTTGACTTTTTCAAATTTTCAAATGCTTTTGTATTTTCTAATGACAATTTTTCTCCCCCTAAAATGCAAAATCATATAAAGAAAAATTTGACAACCAACACTGATAGCTTTGTCTCGCCATCCATTTTCTGCTTCAAGCGCTCTGATTGGCAGAAAATATAATGTACCCCCATGATTTACAACCCATTGATTTTTACAGTTTGAAAACCGTTTTTCAATCTGATGACAGTAATCATGTTTGTTCAGCCGTGAGGGTTTCGGCGTATTCAATCAACATACATTCAAACAAAATTAAAAACAAACATATTTTTGGTTTTTCAAATTTTAACAAACTAAAAACATATTTTTGGTTTTTAATTTTTCAAGTTTTTAAGGTTTTGAAAATATTTTTTATTTATATACAGAAAACAATCAAACTAAACTCCCTGTTCAACCAAACCAGGGTCCTGCAACCTCTTCCTGTGCCAGACTGCTCCAACCTCCATTCCCACAATCTTTGAATTCCGTGAGCACCTGCACATTCAACTAACTGAATTACTTGAACAATTTAGCCCAGGTCTGTTGGACCTTAGGCATTTCAATACAAAAATGTTCATTCAATTTTGGAAACTCTTTGTCACTTAAAACTTGTTCAATTTTGACTTCAACTTTCTCATCTTTTTCCAACTTCACTTGTTTCTTAACACTCCACATTTTACCTTCCGGAGTACCTCTTTTGTAAAAATTTGTCTCTTTTTGAACCTTTTGATTTTGAACAACATTTTTAGGTTTCCAAAACTCTTGAGGTTTTGTCATATCAACAGATGTTCTCCAACTCTGTGTAGTTCTCAATCTGGGTGTGTGAGAATTCCAGGTCTGTCTTAAATCGAACCTGTTCGTGTTTGATTTCCAATTTTGATTTGAAGCAAACTTGTTTGTATTGAACCTCCAAGTTTGTTTCGAATCAAATCTGGTTGACCTTGATTTCACATCCTCAGATTTCTGTTTTTCAACATCAACAGGCTTTGGATTTGGACACTTTCGTGCAACATGTCCAATTTGATCACATTTAAAACACATTTTCTTTGAAACGTCCTTGGCCTGTTGTTGTTTCTTTTTCTTCGCATCAAACTCCTCATTAGACTGTTGTCCAATTTTGAGTTTTTCCTCTTCTTTCAAGCTTTTCCCTTGAACAAAATTCATCTTTTGTTGCAAATTTTGTTTTTCACTTTGATTCCGATTCTGTTTCTTTTTATAACCCAAACCAGCCTTCATGTTTTTCTTCTTAAAACCAGGTTTGTTATAAAAAGATTTATGACCTTTACCAGCAAACTTTGGAATCTCAGACTTCTCAATCTCAACCATTTTAAAAACTTGATCGACCTTCTCTGAAATCACATTCTGAATCGGGAATACAACATCTAAGAATAATTTGTCCGATCCAATCATGGTATAAACCAGTCCTTTTGAATCATCATTCAAACTTTCCTCGGATTTTGTGTTTTTCAGATAACCATCATGAAGATTTCCTTCATCTCCATCCTGTGATTCAAACTTACCTTTTGTAGACTCATCTTTCAAAACACTTTCAACAACCTTACTTACCACCTCTGAATCATTAGCATCATCAGATTTGGAGTAAGTCACATCAATACTTTCAGGTAACTGGTCAGCTATGTTCAAACCCTTTGCCACCTTTTCCTCATCATAAAAAGTATAGTTGTTTCTCAATGGTGGTGGTACCTGATGAAATTCTGAACCAATACCCTTTTTGCAATTTTCAGTATCTTTGTCATCTGGTGTGATGTTGAAAATGCGTTCAAGAATGTATGAATTGTTATGATAACTTTGAAGTTTTGTAACAATCTTTTCTTTTTCAGCCAAGACTTGCTTAAGATTAGCAATTTCATCAACACATTTGTTTAATTCAATTTGCTTTTCTTTAACCTTTCTTTCATACATTTCTTTAGTGACTAAAGTTTCTGACAATCTTTGATCAAAACTTTTGACTTGGCTCTTCAAAGTATCATAAGCTTCTTGAACTCTCTGACTCGACCACTTTAAAGAATCATACTGTTTTTGTAAATCTTGAAATTTAGATTCTTTTTCAACACAATCAACACATTTTGTAGAACACAGTTGTCTATAAACATCATTATCCTTTTCAAGACCTTGACATTTCTGTGTCAAATTTTCAACTTTTAGTTTCAAAATTTCTTCTTTTTCAATCATATCTTTACATTTTATCGTGAAACCTTTTTCAAGTTTGCTTGTTTCAATATCTTTTGTTTTGATTATATCATCTTTTTCAGTACAGGCTTTGCACATTTCTATGCAATTCCTGCACTTGTTTTCTTTTTCATCAACCAATTCAACATTTGATAGATCAGAAGATTTTCTAACCTCAGTTTCTTTCAGCACCGGTTCTTCTGATTCAAGTTTCTGATCGTTCTCCTTTTCTTCTTTCTGAACTTCTGCATTCTTCTGTTCTTCTTCAGCAGCAATCTTCGCAACAGTTTTCACTTCTTCAATCATCTTCTTCAATTCTTCTTCTTTTCTCTTCTTCATCTCTACCACCTTCGGTAAACTTTCTTCAAAAACTTCTCTAATCTTCTTCTCCAAATCAGGCAAATATGCTTTATCAGATAACCTTCGTGTGTTGAAAGTAGCCTGCCTTGGAACCAAATTTATTACAGCTTCGAAATCCACTTTTGATGGGTCAACAACTGGATTACCCCGTGGATCCATGTAACATTCCAACTCTTCATTCCATCTTTTTGCTCTCTGGGCTTCTTTGAATGGTTCATTTAATTTTCCAATTTCCCATCTTGCATAATCTGTTTTCCCACCAGTGATAATCTTCCACTTTCATTAGCTTTGGTGGCTTCTGTTGGCTCCCGTACATGTTTTCAAACTTCAAATTCTCTGAAATCTCTTTTGAATATTCTTTCATCTCAGATCTTCTATCTGACGATTCGGAAGTGAACGCGTACATATCGCTAAACGGGTTTATGAAATTATCATCCATCGTGAACGTACCTGACAAAATCAATCAGTCAAACACTTAGAAAATTTTAGATTTTGAAAATTCATCAACTTCAAGCGAAAACCTTGAAGTATATACAGCTTCAAGCGAAATCAGATAACAACACGTCAAATACTTGTTTTTCAAACCAGAGATACTAGAACTTGTTTTCAATGTCAAGTGGTTGGACACATCGCTCACAATTGTCCAAACAAAGTCAACAAAAAACAGGAAGTCTCTGAAAAACTTAAAGAAAAAGTGGTTGAAAAGAATGATTCACCAACTACAAACTTCAAAACTTTTAAAAATTCAAAGAATGAAGTTGGTGAAAGTTCTAAAAGATTGTACAAAAAGAGTGCAAAAAACAATCAAAAATGGATTGTTAAAAAATCAGATGTACAATCTGGCGATGATTCTGATTCCACAAAATCAGAGGAGTCACAAGATGAGATCAAAGATTTGATGAATGATGTTGATATTAAATCATTGAGTGTGAAAGAGATTAAACAAATGGTTGATAAAATAGAATTCTCAGATTTTGATATTAAAAAAACATTCAATGAAAATGTTAGGAAAATTTTCAAGAAAATGCTTGATGGAAAAGTAAAGGGGGTTAAAGATTTTTATGCAATTAAAAAGGCAACTTACAACCCTACTGCACAAGAATTGGAAGCCACCAAGTCAAATAAGACTTGGGTGGAAGTTTGTTTTCCTTAAAGTCTTAGGACTTGCCGGAGATCCCAAGTTTGTAATCGTGGATCAGGAATCGGCATCTTTCTTGAAAATTGTTTTTGTAAATGAATCTTGTAATAGTTAAATTTTGGCTAGTCATACTGCAGGAATCGCCGGAGCTTTCAGGTTGGTAAGTGCAAAGCAGGAATCGGCATTCTGATTGGTAAAATGGTGATGTAGATGTAATATTCCTACAAGTGGTATTGTGTTCTACATGTGGTAATTTTTACAATTGATATAGATGGTGCATATTTGCAAGTGGTAAATCAAGGACATTAATTTGTACTTGATCTGCTACAAATGGTAAAGAATAGACAATGTGATGAACCACACCCCAAATCCACAAATGATTATATCATTAAAACTTATTTTCTGGAAAAATCATTTTGGTTAAAACAAACTTAAGTGTTTTGAAATCATAATGAGAAAATAGTTTTGTGATAGGGGAGTTCTGATTGTTTATGCCAAGTGGATGGCGATTTGATGCGATTCGATATCGGTTGTCACTTTATTGTACAGTTTGTTTTCAAATTTCCTAAAATGTGTTTGCATTTTAGGGGGAGTAAAAATTTTCAGAAAATCCAAAAACATTTGAAAATTTGAAAAAGACAAAAACATGATAAAATTCAAAAATGAGTTTTTGTTGCATAAAAGAGGAAATGATAGTACATCAGTGGACTATCACAACATGCTAAAGAAATGTAAAGATAAAATGTGATAAACAATCTTACTGTGGATATGTCAGTAGGTTTTTGCACATTTAGTAGATTGTGACGAGATATAAACTTAAATTTTCAAACTTGCTTGTTCTGTGGGTTAACACAAACTTGGATATATAGGTAACCCCTGAAATCTTGTTTGAAAGGTCCCTTATTCTGAGATACTAGGTCTTTATGCTCAGTGATATCTGGGGTATTATCCCGGGACTTCTGCTGAAAGGAATTTCTGACCTAGTCCCCGGATAATGCTTTACATTTGCTTGAAATATAGCTCACCCTCAGCTAAAAAAATGATGAAACATTGAAAAATGCTAATCATGGCTGTTGAAACAAAAGATCCTCTAAAGGGGACACACCAAAAGTCGAAGCCGTCATCTCTCTGCGTATACGGGAGTATCGACCTGAGCTCTCACGGCCCTCGTACTATAATTTATTCCCCTGACAGATATCATCTGTGGTATACTCACCTGTAAGACTGAATATTGGGATCTGGATACGGGAGTATATTCAAGTAGTGGGACACACGGATAAGTTTAAGTTGCTTAAAACATTAACCTCGTATCTCGGATCAATTGAACTTTGTGTGAAAATTTAAGTGGACAAACATACTGACAATCTAGGTAAATTGTTTAGAACTTAAAATGATTTAAAGCTTAACGGTGTTGGTGATTTGTCTCATATACTGATATGATCCTCTTGCACAAACTCACAAAAATATTGTTTGTAAATATTTCTTTATTGCATTCCTTTACAATCAAAAATTACAAAAAGATTTTAGTGTGTTTTAGCATAAATTTTGAAAAATTTTTGACAACTAATATTGGAAAGCTGATTGTCAAAATTTCAAGTGCTAAACATGATGACTTGATTGTGAGGGGGAGTGAATCTTAAAATGTCAAAAGGTTTGTTAAAATCCTACAATTGGTATTTTTTTAAAAAAAAAAACCTACATTTGGTTCATCATTGGTTTGTGACATGAAAAAGATTTATCTGATTATATCAGATTGTTGGTGCATTTAAATTGTTAAATTTAGAAAATTTATTTCTGGGTTAAGATTGTTACAGGTGAGCCAGGTTAATTCATTCAAAGCTTACAAAAGACAGACGTTGATCATGAATCTAAAAGTTTGCTAGTTGCTGATGCTGATGAACTTAAGGAATCAAGAGATCTGATCAAGAGAATTAGACAAAAGCCAGGCAATGATCTTGTAAACAACATTTGAGTCAGATATTGATCCTAAAGCAGATGTTGCTGAAGAACAAATGAATACCAGCAAATCGTGAGGGGAAGTCTGATAGAGCAAGATGATTTTGGAAAAGAAGATAGAGAGAAAAGCCCAGAGACTGATCAAGAATGAAGATGTGAAGACACAGTATTGGTGTGACTCGATAGTCGACTCGTCAACATCTGAGGGGGAGTCTGTTGGTGCACTACATCTGTCGACTTCGTCTTGTATCGAGTCTTACTTTAGATAGATTAGATCAGGGCACGTAGATCGAGAAAATGAGATAGAGTTAGTGAGATTTCGCTTGAACATATGTATGTTGTAGAGATTTCGCTTGAAGCCTCAAGCGAAATCAACATGTTTAGATTTCGCTTGAGATCATTCCAAGCGAAATCCTGATGTCTATATATAGGAGGTCAAGTGTCAAGCGAAATCATTAGAGATATAAGAGAAAGGAAGTAACAGTTCTGAGATTCTACACCGAGGTGCTGCCGGTGTGAGAATTGATTGTAAACGACGTTATATCAATACAATCAGTGTTAAAGTGAAGATTCAGCTGTTTACACGTCAAATACTTGTTTTCCGCACCTGTATTTGATAGAATTCCTCTGAACCGACTCGTTTAGGTCGCGAACCCGATCCTTACACCCCAACCACATAATTTCTTCTTCTTCTTCACTCTCTTTCTCTAAGAACCCTAACCCATTATCACCATAAAAATTCCATATCTCCTTCAATTCTTGACCGATTTTAGTGATTCTTGAGTCCATTTTGGGTGAAATTTCACAAGGAATCTAGATTTATACTTGTATCTTGAAGATTCCTTTGTTTTGGGGTCGGATTTGAGCATAGAGGGTGCCGAAATTTGTGGGGTTTTGTGGGTTTTTGTGTGAACTTGAAGAGCTTTTTATTCTCATCTTCTACAACACCAAGGTATGCAATCTCACATTATTTGTTGATGTACATTGAGGTTTGTAAGTTTTCATTATAATTTTTGCTTACACACTTGCTTGTATATGATAGATGATAGTATATTGTTGAACCATGGGATGTTTGGGTATAAATGTATTTGATGTTTAGTGAAACTTTTTTTTGGAAAAATTCTTATTTTTAAAGACATCATGCCGAATTTTTGTTTGAAAAGATGAATATTTGGTTTTTGTACAGTTATACCCGTAACATAAAGCAAGTGTGGGGAAGATTTTGGAGTTGAACTAACTTGAATTGTTGTGTGTGGTTTATGAATGTGTCTAGGTATGGTGAAAACCAAAGGTAAAGCGGTTGCAAGTTCGTCTAACGAACCTCAAGGGGAAGAGGAACAACCAAAGAGGAGAAGGTTGGCTCGGATAGGAGACCCGGACTCGGAGGAGGATGCGCCTCCAAGGGGTCCAAAACCGGACTGGACATCCGGTTCATTACTAGACCAACCCGCGGAATGGAGAGAGGACTTGTTTCACGACAAAATGAACAAGTTAAAGCAAAGGGCTGAGGCATTTATTTGTGAAAAGGAGATCCGGGAAGCTGATTTTGGGCCGTTCGGGATAACGGCAAAGTTTAAAGAATTGGGTTGGGGGCAGCTTTGAAGTGTTACGATGGCGAGGTGAAGAAGATGTATGACTCTCAGATTCAAGAGTGGATGGCTACACTCGAATGTCCCCCGTTTAAGGCCCCACAAAAGATGAAGCTCGTTGGATGATGTAATGGGGTGAAGGTCGAAATGTCTTATGATTCATTGCGACGAATAGCGAAGTTTGACGACCAACCATCCAATCAATATATCTACCCAAGCCTCAAAGATCTCTACCATGAGCCTGACAAGCATCCTCAATGGCAAAACATGTTGGATGTTGTTGTTGGTATTGTGTACATACAATGTCATCTCGCGGCGGGGTGATAAGATGGAGGTCCGGTTTCAAGAGGTGCTGATCTTGTATATGTTGATGCATGGTTCACCCAAGGTTCCCTTCCGATTTCTAGTGTTGAACAACATTTGGTTGAGCCGAAATAGCGAGGAAAGAAAAATTGTACCCCATTGCCGATTGATCACGACATTGTTAAAGAAATATAGGGCAATTGAAGGCAATGAAAAAGGTTCTTATAAGAGGTTTAAGCCGTTTGACTTAAAGAATCTGGGGCCAGGTTGGGAGTACAAGGAATCAGAAAGGTATCACAAGTTGAAAACCGATGGGCAAAGGTGGAGAGTGTTGAACGCGGGTGCGAGACCGTTACGACCGGGCGAGGCTGATGAGCCCGAAACGACTGATGAAGAAGTTAGTGGTGACGGCGACTACCGTGAAGACACGTTCATGGTTGATGCTCAGATAGGGGGCACTGGCCCAGGTGGAGTTCAGGGAGCTGGTGTACAGTCAGGATATGTGGGTAGTGCATTCGATTATGCACAACAGGCCTATGATCCATATTGGGCTCATTCGGGGAATATGGGCCAGATTATTGAACAAAGGCGACCACCCACTTTTGACGAATGGACTGAACCCAACCAAATGCTCTTTGATCAGCAAACTTTTATGGGGGTGAGTATGGAGAGAGCTCTGAAGTAGAGTTATGACAGAAATGAGCAATGGAATCGTGCTCATATGTATGCCCGAGAAGAAGAGATGAACAATCGCTACTTAGACGACCGCCGGAGACGCTTGCATGATCAGTGCCATGCGGGCCAACCACTTGAAGCGGATCCACCAGTTGTGGATTATACTACATTGCCACCTTATGACGGTAGTGTGTCATATCCCACCCCACCACTACATCATTCTCAATGGGTGGATCCACACGCTATGAGTTATCAGCAGGCGAATCAAGGTGGTGATCAAGGTAGTAGCAGCGGTAGCGGAGCTTTTGGGTTTGGCGAGTGGAATGACATGATGACATCCATTTTCGGGCCACATATGATTATATTTGTGTATATTTTTCATTTAGTATGTTTATGTTTATGGTTGGGAGCTAGGGAGGTGTCTAGATGTTGATGTGTTTCTTGGGATGTGTTAGTGGTGGTGTGTTTGAATTTTCATATAATAAAGAAAATATAAAAAGAAATTTGGGATTTGAGAGTATTAGCGAAAGCTAATGTTGTTGGTCACAAGCGATCTTTTCCTCAAAACCATACATTGGGACAATGTATCCCAAGTGTGGGGATGGGGGGAATTTTTGAGAATTTAAAAATTTTTGTAAATCCAAGCGAAAATTGTCAAAATTTGAAAACTTGATATTGTTCCACTTGACACACCGACACCCATTCCTAGTCTTTTCTTCGTGAGAATTTGAGCCACATATGATTATTTTAGATATTTCTTTGTTTTGAGTGGCGGAGTGTATTGTGTTAACAGAACTTGTGTACGAATTCTTGTTAAATCCTAGAGTTAGCATGCTTTTGAAAATGATAGGGAACTTTTAGGTAGCCTTGTCTAGATGTGTGAGAGTGTGGGAATTGGGGGTTGGACCTCATACGTTACATATATGAGCTTGGTATTGTGAGGGGTGGGGGTTTGGTCCTTAGAAAGCCATGTTTGAGCCTTATACCATTCGGTTGTGACCCAAACCTACTTCCTACAAAATTTTACCTTTCGAGATGACCCGGTTTAGGAGATTTAGTAGGTAGTGTTGATGTTCTTGTATTTTTTGTTGAAGTTTGATGTGTTAAAAAAAAAAAGAAAACCATGAGAAAAATACAAAAAGAAAAGATTAGTTGCAATAGTAGTTGATAATGTTGAAGAAGTTGTGTATATATTTGGTGTTTGCTTTGTTAGTAGTAGAAATAAAAACCGGGTCAAATCAATTAGCTCTTTCATCTGTATCCTACCATTTTCCTACCTTTGCACCTAGCCTCGTTACAACCCGTAAGTCCCTTTGATTCATAAGCATGTTAGATAGTTGTTAGGAGGAGACTTGATTCTTATACAAGCTTATTTTCGTACAAACACACACACGCATTGAGTGGTTTAGCATTATATGCTAATATTTCTTGTCTCCGAGAGCTTTTTGTGAGGGGTGTGTCTTGTGGTATGATTGAAGGTTAGTAGAAGGACGGCACACTTTAGCTTGGTTTGCATGGTTGGTCGCTTAAGTGTTGAAAATAGTTTTTGAATGGGTTGCTTAGGACAAGCAACGGGTAAGTGTGGGGATGTGACGGGTGGTCCGTAGGACAACCCTTAAAAGGTTTAATATGATGCACATTCCCTACTTATTATGGTTAATTACTTGAACATGGTAACCACTAGATGATTTGATGTTGCAGGTGTTAAAGTGCTTAAGATGCGGGATTTAGGAAGCTTGGATGGATGTGGGAAGATGGCATCTTTAAGAGATGAAGAAATCAAGTTTTGAGGGAGAAACAAAGAAAATAACATCACTCAGCTCCGTAACCTACGGCTGCTGCCGTAGGCTACGGCACCCCTACATGTGCCAACTTCCCGCCGTAGGACAGTATACAAGTGCCGTAAAAAACTGCTGCTTGTCGTAAGCTACAGCATGCTCCGTAGCTTACGGCGATACGTTGACCCCGTTGACCTGTTACCTGCAGTAAGCTACAGCAGGCGCCGTAGCTTACGGCGCTGACCATACCAAACTTGTAACTCCTTCATTTATTAGCCACTTTATGATGTTTTATGGGGACCTATGATGGGAATTCGGTTACACTTGCTTAGCAACAAATTTTAGGAGGAACTTAGAGACTTTGGAGTTGGAAGAACATTGGTGAATCTTAGTTTTATGGTTTTTGGATTTTCATGAACATTGAAACTAGTATGGTAATGTTGATTCGAGCCATGGGTGGCTAAACACTTTGTGATTATCCTGGATTGAAGGTTTGCTTGAGACATTTCATGTTTGATTTCTTAATTTCTAGAATAACAATCTTTATCTTTATGGTTTGTTTGTTATGGTGTGTGATTGTTTGTTAGTAACTTTTTAATACTTACGTTGAACTAATTAGAAACCATATGTTCTTGGTGCCGTTGGCAATCGAGATATCATGGGTATAGTTTGGCTTGGGTAAGGGTTGATTGATCATCGGGTAACAACCTCACGTTCTAGGAATCTGAGTACTTAGTTCCCTTTCATCACTGCAAGTAGTCACACATGAGCTATGTCTATGTAGTTCTTTCTAGTGGAATGATAACATGAATGTCAATTGAAACCGGAAATCTAGGATGGTCATTTGTCTCTAATTTGCTTACAACCAAAACTTTCATCTTTGCAATTATATTAGTAATTTTAGTTTTAAAACCAATTCAATCAAATCAACTCTTGAAATTTACTTTACTTGCATTTAGTTTAATTTTAGTCAAATTAGATAATCTTCTAAATAACACATATTCCACAAACTCCCTGTGTTTGATACCCACTTACCGCTAGCTAATTAGTTGTATTTGGATTAAATTTGATTGAGACTTCGGCCTCATGTCAATCGCTTACTCGCAACGCATCACAACGCTCAATGCACAAAACAAAACGTCAAAAACCAACCCACTGCAGCCCTTCGATCGAATGGCCATCCGTCCGGATGACCATCCGATCGGATGATGGCCATCCTATCGAACCGCCTTCCGATCACTACTTCACACTACCTCCTCTCCTCTCTTGCCTGTAAATAGCACCTGTCACATCATTGTTCATGTGATGTGACAGCTCCTCCTTTGACCAGCACGTTCCAGCCCTCTTTTCTCTTGATTTCTTGCGATTCTTGTAAGTTTTCAACCCAAATCTTGTACTTCCATCATCTACACACACTTCTTCATCATTTTCACCATCAAATCTTAACTTTTCACCATGAAATCAACTGATTTGGGCTGTTCTAGGGTGATGTCATCATGAGTTCTTATGAAGTTCAAAGTGTGACCTCATTCCACCAAGAACAATTCAGATCTGAGAGATTTCAACATGATTACACACTAATTTCACCTAAATCTAAACATAATCAAAGTGTTTCAAACTTTTCTTCAATAATCTCAACTTTTCACATAAAACCGATAGAATCTGAGCTTGTTCGGGCCTTTTATTCATTCTCTAGTGAAGTGTCAATCCAAGAACGGATGCCTATCAATGAGACAACCGATTCACGGGTTGAACATGAATGACCGTCAAGAACAGTTAACTGATCGGACGGGGTGATTCCCATCCGATTGGATGACTTGGACTTGATGGAGTTCCGTTGTTTGACACGTTGTCATATCCTCTCGATACAATCACAAACTTTCCAAACTTAGCAAAATTTTACAAGCTTTCTAACGAACAAGGTTACTGAACGGATCACCGTCCGATCAGATAGCCATCCGATCGAACGGCAATCCGATCGGATGACCTATGGTGTCAACACTTAACAATTTTCACAAAAACATAAGGAAGACCAGTTCAGTGAACCGCCATCCGAACGGACGGGCCATCCGTCCGGATGACCATCCGGCCGGATGACCTGAATGGTAGAAACACTTCCTTATTTTGAAAATGCTACAACGAAAACTTCAAAGTCACATCATATACAAACACATCCATCCCAATCGAATGACAGTTCGACCGAATGGCCATCTGACCGGATGACCATCCGTCTGGATTATCATCCGATTGGATGACCCTTCGTCACTCAGTCACTCGCACCGTTTAACGCACCGCTCATCGCTTATGCTATCGTTCTGTAATCAGGCTTACTCTGGCGCTCCCTTCAATCCAATAACAGATTGTGTTTAGTAGCTACCATCTCTGTGAGTATACTCGATCCTTTTTTCTTTAAGCACTTTTGGGTGTTACATACGTTACCTATATCAAATCACATTGAACACACAACGCAAACGCACTTTTATACGCTAACCGTTCTGCATGTTATACGTGTTACTCAATGAATGCTAGTATGTTATGTTTACACAGTGATTGTTGTCTCACACCTTAGCAACGATAGTACTATAGTTTGGACTCAGCACCTGTCATGGACAGGGGTTGTTAAGGGCTTTTCTTCACGTGTCACAGTGGTGATATGTGTTACGCATTCTACAACTCGCAGTCACGTCTGTGCATATTTCATTGTCGATAAGCTACTTGTTTCGCATTATACACGTTACATGCTGGTTATGCATAAACTCACTTTCGCTACTATTATACTATTAAACTTGTATTCTCACCTTTACACTATGTGTATTGACCTCTATTTTTAACGTATGTGATAGGTGTTTGAGATGCTAGGATGCTTGCTATGTGGAATCAAGTTAGGAAGAGTCTAGAAACAAACAATTTAAATTCTGAGTTGTCGAAACAATTTATTTGCCTTTGAGATACAATGTCTGTAATAATTATTTTGTTGGATATCTTATGGTATGGGACATAATGCTAAATATTCGGTAATATTAGTTGTTATGGATTTCTCTTGGACAATCTGTTTCACTCAGTGCCGCGCCCCGATGTTTCCGTCATCGGTTGGGGTGTGACACTTGGGTACTCGTTTTCGACCAGGTGTTACAAGCATTTGGCCACACATCTTTATCACTGTCTTCAAGCAAAATGATTCTTAAGTCGCAAATCTTGAACACTCGTTTTATGTTCGACTACTACTTACAGATACAATGAGGTTGAAGCATGTTCATGAACAAAAAGCTATTTCGAGATAAGCCTTGAATGTATGTCCCTAGCAGGAGCTCGCTACTACAAAACCACAAGGCATGAAATACAACAACATTAATAAGGTTGGACGTCTTAGACCGACAGGTAACTAGCTACGCACCTAACATCACGTAATTGAGACTACATCATGCTAAACTAAGGGACTGTTGAGCGCCCCCCTATATTGGACTTGATCCAACTTGGGTTTGCCCACTAGTCATGTCACTTAGCACTACTCACCTGTTCCATATTCTCATACACAGTACACTCCATATATACGCATACGCATACATATATATTTGCACATCCTTTATAGATCTGAGTTGACGTAACCATAATAGGTTGGTCTTTAAGATTTAGCATCAAGGCTCATTCTAATGGTTTTTTCTTGTGACGTTTATGTAAAATTGGTATAGAACCACACAGAAATCCAGAAGATAAACAACAACACCATATATAGTGACAAAACATGAAAGAAAATTTTTATTAGTTAACCAACCCTAAAAACTCCTAACCTCCCAAGATCTTACAAATTGTAAGATCTAAAACAAATAATACAAAGAGATTATAATCAACTGATTAATCAGAACGATACAACCAAAGATACAGTGATCCACATGATCTACAACAATATTGAACCAATAAATCAACAAGATCTTCAACAGATCTTCAGCAGAACGAAGAAGATGAAGAATCCAGAGAAAAATGAGAGATAGGTGAAATGCGTAAAGGAGAGAATGAAACACTAGCTGACTGCTGCACTATTTTATACCCAGCCATAACAAAGTTACACTTTAGTCCATAAGAATATACCGAACTGATCGCATTCCCTCAAATGATTCACTTTCACCCCTTACACTTTCAACCTGTTAATAAACTTAGTCTAGAAACTGTTATAACAAATTAAGCCCTATATCAACATATAACAATACATGTAACGGTCAGGCCCAATCTTGAATAAACATAACAACTGAGATAACAACCCAACAAATAAATATAACCAACAAACATATAGTATATGAATGAACCATATATTTTCAACATGCCCCCATCATTCATATGCTGTACAAGTTAATCATTCCCAACTTATTACACATACTATCATGCACCTCGCTACTCAGACCTTTAGTCAGATTATCAGCAACTTGTAGATCAGAATCAATCTTAATACGATCAATTGCTCCACAAGTAATTTTTTCCCTCAAAAAATGCAAATCAATTTCAAAGTGCTTAGTCCTTTCATGAAACACAGAATTCATAGAAATAGATATAACACTTTTATTATCACAATAAACTTTAACAGGTAAGTTGCAATTAACACCAAGTTCATGAAGCAGATTTTTAATCCATATTATCTCACAAGAAGCAGAGCACATACCTCTATACTCTGCTTCAGTAGTTGATCTAGCAACCACACTCTGTTTTTTACACTTCCAGGGTACCAAAGAATCTCCCAAAAATACACAGTATCCTGTAACTGACTTTCTGGTTTCAGTACATTTAGCCTAATCAGAATCCACATATCCAAACAGGTCAAAATTTTGACATTTCTTAAACAACAACCCTTTACTAGGAGATTTCTTTAAATAACAAAGTAACCTCAAGGCAATCTGTAAATAGGACTCTAAAGGAGCATGCATATATTGACTAAGATATTGTACTGGATAGCTAATATCCAGTCTAGTCAAAGACAAGTATATTAATTTTCCTACCAACTTTTGATATTCGAAAACATTACTCAACTTAACTTGGCTTTTATTAGATTTAGCAAAAACTACAAGATTAAGCTCTATGGGTGTGTTAACTGGTTTACACCCTAAATTACCAAATTCACTCAAAAGTTCAAGAAAATACTTTCTTTGATTAAGACATACATTTTTATCTTTATACAAAACCTCTATTCCTAAATAGTATTTTAAAACACCAAGATCTTTAATTTTAAAATTGTCACTTAACAATTTCTTGATTTTATTTATCTCAACAAGATTATTTCCTGTGATGACAATATCATCAACATACACTAATAACATAACAAGAATCTTAGACTTTTTCAACACAAACAAGGAATGATCACATACACTTTGTTTAAACCCAATATCAGATAAGACTTCAATAAGTTTTTCATTCCATTTTCTAGGAGCTTGTTTAAGCCCATATAAAGTTTTAACCAACTTGCACACTTTTGTTTCATTTTTTGAATAATAACCCAGAGGTAAGGACATATAAACATCCTCAATTATTTGATTATCTTTGGCTAATTTATGAACATACAACAAGTTGGCACTATAATCAAGAACATAGAAAACATCATTTAAGATAACATTGTTTATTAACTTTAACTCCCCTATTTTAAGCACCTTAACACTAGTACCATTCGGGTGACTAACTTTCAAACCACATTCAGACACATCCACACAATTAAACATGTCTTTATCAGTTTTAATCATATGTTGATTAGCACCTATAACAACTCTCCCAAAACCATTAAAATACTGCTACACGTCTTAAAATATACCCCGTATATGAAAAATGTCGCAACCCCCGTCCCCTATCTGTCCCGGGAACGGGCGGCCGCGAGACCAGATTTAGTGGTATCGGTGTTTATCATTTTGGCAACGCAAATTACATCAGGACCGTAGTTAGAAAATATTTTATTAGAGTAAAATACCACCCTTTTATAATATTAAACACATGAGAAACTCCCAAGTTTCAAGTACACACGTTTTCATAGGGATAAACCCTATTTTATTTAATAAAAACATCTCTTTATTTAGGTAACTTTTATAGCCACTTTTCCAAGCCTTCAGTGCTGTCCAGCTGGCTTCTATTTGGCTTTCATATTTTATTACCTAAAACGCGTTTAAAAACATTTTGTCAGTAGGAAATACTGGTGAGTGAATCCCAGTTTAATCAAGAAGAGTTTTATCATTTTACAGTATTGAGAGCGATTACAATGTTTATATCTACACAATTACTCATTTAGTACTATCAATCCTGACTGGTGGGTCATATTTCACATGGGCTATCTCGTTGTACAATGGTAACGTGTTCCACATTTTGTATACAAAACCCCAACATACCGGCAGTAATTGAAGAATTACAAACACTCAATCACTGTTAATCACATTGTAAAATAATTAAGGTTTTGTAAAAACGGTTTACAAAAGGAGATTACTCACATTGATGTCTTAGGGTTTTCCTTAAGGAATTCCTCGTGATTATCTATTAAATACACAAATGCACACATTAATTAGGGGGTATAATACCCGAATACTATGGATCCCTGGATCAATCGGGCAGCGTATCTAATACGTAACCGGGGTTATGATACTTACAACGGGGCAGAACTTCGTTAATTAGGGGGTATATACCCGAATATTACTTAAATTATAGAGAATTTCGACAGAGAGAAAGACTGTGAGCGAGTTCGAATGGACCACACCAAGGTCTTACGCGGCCCGCGACCTAGGGTTGTAGGGGCGTAGGCTTGCTGATTCGCCAACTGTAGACCTGACATGAGCCTGCCACGTGGCAGCTCAGGGTGTCGTTGCGTGGCAAAGCTGTCGCGCCCTGCGTAGGTCTCAACCAAGACGTTCGCGGCCCGCGAGCGAGGTTAAAATCTTGTTTTTATCTAATTTTTAATGATATAAGGGTGTTTGGGCTCGGTTTTCGCATACGGGGTATGTTTTAATACATATAAGGATACTTTAAATATATTAGGGGTGTCGAAAATTATTTTAGAGGGTTGTTATATCCTCCCCACCTTGTTTTAGAACTCGTCCTCGAGGTCTACTGGAATAAGTGCGGATATTTCCTTTGTATTTCTGATTCAAGCTCCCAAGTGTTTGAGATTCTTGACTTTCCTGTCTTAAATCTGTAGAGGTTTTTCTACAAATTTTGACTGCTCATTTACCTCTATATCCTTAAGAGGTATTACCAGTGATTTATCAGCTCAGCATTTCTTGAGCTTAGGTACATGAAATACATCATGTATTCCTGTCATTTCCTCCGGCAGTTGTAGCTGATAAGCTACAGGTCCTATTCTTCTAATAATCTCAAAAGGTCCAACATACCTGGGGCTTAACTTTCCTCTTTTGATGAATCTTACCACTCCTTTCCAAGGAGAGACTTTCAATAACACTTTGTCTCCTACCTCAAATTCCAATGGCTTTCGTCTGTTATCTGCATAACTCTTCTGTCGATCGTGTGCTGCTTTCAATCGTTCCTTGACTTGAATGATCTTGTCTGTTGTTTCTTGTACTATCTCGGGTCCGGATAGTTGCTTTTCTCCAATTTCTGCCCAACAGACTGGCGTTCGGCACTTTCGTCCATAACGTGCTTCGAATGGTGTAGCGTTGATACTTGTGTGATAGCTGTTATTATAAGAAAATTATATCAATGGTAAGTGATCATCCCAATTACCTCCGAAATCAATTACACAAGCTCTAAGCATATCTTCCATTGTCTGAAAGGTCCTTTCACTTTGTCCGTCCGTTTGAGGATGATAAGCGGTGCTTAGATTTAACTTGGTTCCCATTGCTTTTTAGAAACTTGTCCAAAAATGAGAGGTGAAACGGTTATCCCTATCAGAAACAATTGATAAAGGAATTCCATGTAATGAAACTGTTTCATTTACATATAATTTAGCTAATTGTTCCATATTGAAAGTTTCATTCATTGGTAGGAAATGAGCTGACTTAGTTAGCTTGTCTACAATCACCCAGATTGTATCATTACCTTTTCTTGTTTTGGGTAATTTAGTAACAAAATCCATTGTTATTAATTCCCATTTCCAAATTGGCATTTCTAACTGTTGTAACAATCCTGAGGGTTTCTGATGTTCAGCTTTGACTTGTGAATAGGTTAGACACTTTGCCACATATGTTGCTATATCCTTTTTCATTCCTATCCACCATAAATTCTTTCTTAAGTCTTGATACATCTTATCGCTTCCAGGATGCATCGTATACTTAGATTTATGGGCTTCTTCTAATATACGATGGCGTAGGTTTCCAAATTTAGGTATCCACATTCTTTTCTCATGGAATCTCCAAATTCCATCTGTTCCTTGTTCTAGTTCCTTAATCATTCCTTTCAAATTTTCAGTATCATCCTTGATAACTGATTCTTGTGCTTTTCTAATCTGTTCATTTAAATCTACTTGCAGATTTAGTTTAAGTGAACGTACTCTTTTTGGTTTTTCGTGATATTTTCGACTTAAAGAATCAGCTACTACATTTGCCTTTCCTGCATGATACTGGATATTACAATCATAATCACTAAGTATCTCCATCCAGCGTCTTTGTCTCATATTCAAATCCTTTTACCTGAAAACATACCTTAAACTCTTATGATCAGTGAAAATGGTAAACTTACTACCATAAAGGTAATGTCTCCAAATTTTAAGGGCAAAAATTATAGCTCCTAATTCTAAATCATGGGTTGAAATATTCTCTTCATGATTCTTAATTTGTCTAGATGCATAAGCTATAACCTTTTGACGTTGCATCAATACACATCCATAACCTAATTTAGAAGCGTCACAATAGACTATAAAGTCTTCAGTTCCTTCAGGTAACGCTAGTATGGGTGCGTTGGTTAGTCTTTGCTTAAGAATTTTAGAAGCTTCTTCTTGTTTTGGTCCCCATTCAAACTTAACAGATTTACAGGTTAGCTTTGTCACATTCCAACCGATGGCGGAAACATCGGGGCATGGCACTGAGCGAAACAGATTGTCCAGAAGTTTCCATAACATTTATCATTACCAATCAATTTAAAGTAACATGTCCCATACCATGTCTCAAAAGGTAAACAAATTATTACAGACAAAATCTAGGCAATAGTTCTGTTCCGACAACTCAGATTTCATTTGTACAGAAAACTATTTGTTGGCCTCTAAGACCTTATTCTAGCCTCGATTTCCTAGCAGATAAGCATCCTAAGCACCTGTCACATACGTTAAAATAAAGTCAATACACATAGTGTAAAGGTGAGCATACAAGTTTGATAATAGCATATAGAGTTCAAAAGCCTTACGCATAACCAGCACGTACACAGAGTGAAATGAGGCATGTTAGTTATCGACATGAACCTATCAGTACCAATGACTGCGGGTTGACTGCCCAAGGCAGTTCGTAATACATGATCACCGCTGTAATCCATGCAAATAATTGTCCTTAGCAACCCCCGCGTGAGCGGGTGCTGAGTCCAAACTATAGTACTATCGTTGCTAAGGCGGGTAGACAGCATTCCATGTGTAAACATAACAAACAAGCATTCATTAAGTCACGTATAACATGCGGTTACGGTTAGCGTTTAAAGTATTGCGTAGTGTGTTCGATGTGATTTTGTATAAGTAACGTATGTAACACCCAAAAGTGCGTAAAGCAGAAAGGGATCGAGTATACTCACAACGATTGATGGATTGAAGGGAGCGCGAGAGAGTAGGGTTAGCCTGAACAGTACGATAGCACAACGATAAGCGACGCATAAAACGATGCATGGTACAAGTGAGTCGGACAGCAGTTTGATCGGATGGTAATCCGATCGGACAGCCAGTTCGTGCGGATGACAATCCGTTCGGATGGTTATCCAGTCGGACGGTAGTCCGGTCGGATGACTATTCAAGTGGATTGTTTCTTCCTATGAGAAGGATGTGTTTGTGTATGATGGCTTGACCTTTGAAGTTTTCGTTGTAGCATTTCGAAAACATTGAAGTATCTCTACCTTTTGGATTGGTCGGTCGGACGGTCATCCGATCGGACAGCAACTCGAATGGCGAGGTTCCTTAGTGAGAACAAGTTCACAGCAGGGTGGTCACTCGGTCGGATACCCATCCGTCCGGGTGGCAACCCTTTACTGAACATGTTGAAAATTGTTTAAGTGTTAAAGTCCAAATGTTTCATGGTTCGGGTGGTTGTCCGTTCGGATGGTAGTCCGGTCAGACAACAACTCGTTCAACAACCAGGCTTCAATCATTGGAAAAATAGTTAAGTGTGGGACCCAAGGTGTAAGTCATTCGGACAGCCGGTCGCTCGGATGGCTGTCCGTTCGGACAGTAGTCCGGTCAGACGGCACTCCGTCCTGGTTGTTCCGTTCGTTTTACACTTGGCTGTTTTGATTTTTTTGTCATGTTATCGAGACGTGTTGATATCATGCTAACCAACAAAGTCCCATCCCAAGCTCTAGTGACCCGACTGAACAGTATCCACCCTAGTTCGGTCAGTCCACCGGTTTAAGATGATAGTTCTTAGTTAACCCAAAATCGCTAATCTCGTGGATAGAATACGGATCTTGAACCAATATAACCACAAGATTGAGTAGTGAGTCGGCACAAGCTCCGATTCTACTGGTTTTGAATGCATTGAGTGTAAAAGAGTTGAAAGAAAGTTTGAAAACCTTCTCTCGATCCTTTTCACCATGAATATGTCTAGATCTATGAAAGATCTTTGTTCGTTTATGTGGAAATCGATTAGATCTAAGTTGTTCTTGGTGGATTGAGGCCAAAACATGAAGTTCTTCAAGAACACATGATGACGTCATCCTAGAACACCTTGAATCTTGATGATTTCACGGTTAAAAGTTAAGATTTAAAAGATAGAAAGGTGTAGGAGTGCGTGTAGATCAAGGAAGTACAAGATTTAGGACGAGATCTTACCGGGATTGCGAGAAATCAGAGAAAAAGCGAGGAAAATGAGCTGGTCGGACGTCACTTGCCAAAAGTGGAAAGAATGAAAGTGACATGGGGTATTTATAGGATACCCAAAGTGGAAAGGGGCGGGTCGGATGGCAGCCTGGCACCTTGATCAAGTGACAGCCCGGTCGGATGGCAATCTGGCCGGCTGGCACCTGGTTCGAGTACTCGGCGCGACGATTTTTGCTGTTTCGATTGCGATTGCGAGCGATTCAATGCGATAGAGTTTCCTAGTCAAATTACTTTTAATCCCAACTACTCATATCTTGCATTGTCTCTTCTCCACCAATTACATACTGTTTCAATTGTGATTGAGTTCGATTGCGATTGAGTTTCGATTGTGTTTCTATTGATTACCACACATAGCGTAAACAACATGCACAAGTAACACATAAGGCACACACACGTATAACAATAACCAAAATGCGTATTTTGAGTTACGAGTTCGATTGCGATTCGATGTTGATTAAGTTAGATTGACTAGCGTTTAATTGACTTTATCGCATTGTTACTTCCTATAGTTTACAGTCGTACGTCGATTAAATAGCGAATAACACACGCCGATTATCATGATTACTGACACTTACTCCACATAATACAGCTGAAATAAACACATAAAAGAAACTTACTACTAGTCAAGTCGCGCGATCGGTCGTTGACTTTGACCTTGACTTTGACTTTGGCTTTCGAAACACGGGGTGTTACAGCCTCCCCTAGTTGAGTGAATTTCGTCCTGAAATTAGGCTGGAGCCGTAACAAACAACTGCGCGTACTTCGCTTTCATGTCGCTTTCGAGTTCCCAAGTGAACTCCGCGCCTCGCTTGCCTTCCCATCAGACTTTCACAATAGGAATGCGCGAGCGTCTGAGCTGCTTGGTTTGGCGATCCATGATCTCAACAGGCTTTTCCATGAAGTGTAATGTTTCGTTCACTTGAAGGTCCTCTAACAGAACATGTAAGTCATGCTCGGCTAGGCACTTTCTGAGGTTTGAGACGTGGAAAGTCGGGTGTACGTTGCTAAGTTCTTCCGGTAGTTCGAGTCTGTAAGCCACTTTGCCGATTCTTTCCAGAATCTTAAAGGGTCCAACGTATCGAGGCGCGAGCTTTCCTTTCTTGCCAAATCGGACCACACCCTTCCAAGGTGAAACCTTTAGGAGTACGTAGTCACCAATGTCAAATTCAAGGGGCTTGTGTCGTCTATCGGCGTAACTTTTCTGATGATTCCGAGCTTTCGTTAGATTGTCTCGAATTTGGAGAATTTTGTCTGTCGTTTCTTGCAATAGCTCGGGACCGGTTAATTGCGAGTGACCGATCTCGTGCCACACAATAGGCGATCGACATTTTCTTCCGTATAAAGCCTCGAATGGTGCCATTTGAATGCTTGAATGATAACTGTTGTTATACGAGAATTCGACTAACGGCAGGTATGTATCCCAATTACCACCGAAGTCTATGACACACGAACGGAGCATGTCTTCAAGAGTACGAATCGTTCTTTCAGTCTGACCGTCGGTTTGAGGGTGGAATGCGGTACTTAGATTAAGCGATGTACCGAGAGCCGTTTGAAACGTTTCCCACAGTCACGAGGTAAACCGAGCATCACGGTCAGAGATGATGTCACGAGGCGTCCCATGATTACAAATGATCTCGTTGGTGTAGATTCGGGCTAATCGTTCTACCTTGTAGTCTTCTCGTATTGGCAAGAAGTGAGCTGATTTGGTCAAACGGTCAATAACAACCAAGATGTTTTCGTGACCTGTTGACGTGTGTGGAAGCTTTGTTATGAAGTCCATAGCTATACTCTCCCACTTCCACATAAGGATCGGTGGTTGTTCGAGTAAGCCAGAGGGTCTTTGGTGTTCAGC
The DNA here is from genome assembly GCA_030545235.1 of Helianthus tuberosus. Taxonomy (NCBI): domain Eukaryota; kingdom Viridiplantae; phylum Streptophyta; class Magnoliopsida; order Asterales; family Asteraceae; genus Helianthus; species Helianthus tuberosus. The sequence goes on from CM060444.1 coordinate 26,493,676, forward strand.
CTTGACTCTTGCACAAGTCAGGCACTTCCCAACGTAGAGAGCAATATCCCTTTTCATACCAGGCCACCAGTACTTGTAGCGAAGGTCCTGGTACATTTTGTCGGCACCGGGATGAATTGAATACCGGGATTTGTGGGCTTCGTCCATCAAAATCTTTCACAAATCGGCTCGTTTAGGGATCCAAATTCGGTCCAAATAATGGAATATCCCATTCGGCTTATTCACAAAATGAGCTCCATCGTGATAGATTCGTTCCTTCTTCAAAGTGCGTTCATTAAAACAGGCATGTTGGGCTTCGCGGATGAGGGTTTCGAGGTCGTATTGGGCTTGGACATTACGAATGCTGAGCAAATAGCTCCGTCTGCTGAGAGCGTCGGCAACGACATTTGCTTTGCCTGGGTGATAACGAATCTCACAGTCATAATCGTTGAGAAGTTCTACCCATCGGCGTTGACGCATATTAAGTTCTTTCTGATCAAAGATGTGTTGTAGGCTCCTATGATCGATGAAGGTCGTACACTTGGTACCATACAGGTAGTGTCGCCAAATCTTTAACGCAAAAACAATTGCGCCTAGCTCGAGATCATGGGTTGTATAGTTCTTCTCGTGGATTTTGAGCTGACGAGATGCGTAAGCTATAACCTTGTCTCGTTGCATGAGAACACAACCAAGACCAAGGTTGGAAGCATCACAATAGACAATGAAGTCGTCATTTCTGTGAGGCAATGTGAGAACAGGAGCATTACAAAGCATGTGCTTGAGGGTTCGAAAGGCAGTCTCTTGTTCAGTTCCCCAAACAAAAGGCTTGTCTTTATGCGTAAGGGCGGTAAGTGGCACAACGATCTTTGAGAATCCTTCGATAAATCGTTGATAATAGCCCGCTAGTCCGAGAAAAGAACGGACTTCAGACGGGTTCTTTGGCGTAATCCAACTCTTAACTGCTTCAATCTTCGTAGGATCGACGTGAATACCCTGACTATTGACAATGTGACCCAGAAACTGAACCTCCTCTAGCCAAAATTCACACTTAGAGAACTTGGCATAGTGTCAATTCCCCTGGAGTAACTCAAGTACCAAACGTAGATGTTGCGTGTGTTCAGCCTTCGATTTGGAATAGATCAAGACATCGTCGATGAATATGTTGACGAAACGGTCGAGATATGGTTTACACACGCGATTCCTCAGATCCATGAAAACCGCGGGTGCGTTGGTTAGACCAAAAGGCATAACAACGAATTCGTAGTGGCCGTATCGAGTGAGAAACGCGGTTTTAGGTATATCATCCTCTTGAATGCGTAACTGGTGATAGCCTAAGTGTAGATCGATCTTCGTGAAACATGTAGAACCTTGTAGTTGATCAAACAAATCGTTAATGCGAGGTAAGGGATAGCGGTTCTTGATGGTTAGCTTATTCAGTTCCCGATAATCGATGCACATCCTGAACGACCCATCCTTCTTTTTAACGAAAAGGATTGGTGCGCCCCAAGGAGAGGTGCTCGGGCGAATGAAGCCTTTCTCAAGTAATTCTTGGAGTTGGTTTGAGAGTTCACGCATTTCGGACGGTGTGAGTCGGTAGGGAGCTTTGGCAACAGGATTGGCTCCGGGAATGAGGTCGATGCGAAAGTCGATATCACGACTTGTAGGTAATCCAGGAAGATCTTCATGAAAAACGTTGGGAAAATCACGGACAATAGGAACGTCTTTCACTTCCTTCTTCTCTTTCTTTTCCTTCTCCGCTACTACAATATTCGCCAAGAAAGCTTTGTATTCCTTGCAGAGATACTTGCTAGCTTGGACACATGACATGAGCTTGAGACCTTTCGAAGCAGTTTCACCATAGACACACAGTAAGTCACCATTCGCGAGCGAGAATCGAATCATCTTATCAAAGCACACAACTTCAACATGGTTTTCGCGAAGAAAGTCCATGCCTATTATGACGTCAAAACTTCCGAGTTGCATCGGAATAAGGTCGATTGGGAATATGTATTTGTTAAGCTCAAGAGTACAATCATGAAGAACAGAATTAAAGGCAACAGTTCTTCCGGTAGCGACTTCAACACCGAACGTCGAGGGGAGATGAGAGCGTTTACGACTAAGATGCTTCTCGAATTCGAACGACACAAAGCAATTATCGGCTCCAGTATCAAATAAACATGAAGCATAAATACCATTCACAAGGAACGTACCATTGACCACGTTGTTGTCGGCTTGGGCGCACGTTGATGTTGAAAGTTCGTGCGCGTGCTGCTTGTTGCTGTTGTTGCTGTTGTTGCTGTTGTTGCTGTTGTTGCTGATGTTGCTGCTGCTGAGGCTGCGGCTGCTGGGGCTCTTGTTTCACAACCCTGTTCGGGCACATGTTAGCGAAATGGTTAGGATCGCCACATGCGAAGCAGGCTCTGGCGTTGACCGCAGGTGCCGGAGGAGCTTGTTTACCCTGAGGGGCGGTGAGAAGAGCTTGATGAGCAGGAGCTTGAGTTTGTCGACCACGGCAGTTGGTAGAGAAGTGGCCGTACATATTGCAATGAGCACAAAAACGGCAAGCGATGGTAGTCGGGTGGTGGTAGGTGCAGGTAGGGCAAAGCGGGTGTGGCCTAGCGTATGCACGCTTAGCAAGCGGTGCATTTTCCACAGGCACCGCTACTTGTCGCTGTTGAGCTGGTACAGCTTAAATCGGTGCAGTAGTGAACGCACAGTTCTTGTTGCTAGAGCTGTTCATTCTCTTATTCTTTCTCTTGTTGTTCGATGCGGTGGCGGTTTCAGCGGTTGGTGTGGCGGTGACTTGATGTAGGTGCTTTGAAGTTTTATCCCAGACACCATCCTTGACCCGCTTGTCGTTGATTTCAGCGGCCAGTAGGTAGGTTTCTTCAATCGTTGTAGTCTTAGCCGCTTGCACGAAATCTGCAACACAGTCAGGCAGGGCTCGGATATACTTCTTGATTACGATCTTCAGAGTCTTGACTTGATCAGGACAAATAATGCTGAACTGCTTGAAGCGTGCAGTGAGTGCAGCGTTTTCTCCATCCTTTTGCTTTATGTGCCAGAATTTATCTTCTAACTTTTGGCGTTCATGAGGAGGGCAGAATTCTTCCAGCATGACCTCCTTGAGTTCGTCCCACGACAGACCGTAGGCTACATCGTTCCCTCATTTGTTTCTCTCGGCCGTCCACCAGTCTAGTGCGCGGGACTGGAAGACGCCGGTAGCATTTATAGTGCGGAGATCGTCGGGGCAACCGCTCTGTCGCAGAGTAACCTCAATGGAATCAAACCATTGGAATAACACTGTAGGGCCTTCCTCGCTAGTGAATTCCTTTGGCCCACAAGACTTGAAACTGAAGGCAGCTTTGGGGGTAGCTTTAGGAGCTTCAGTTCTGGATTCCTCGGACGATTTGCTCACATTCTCGTATACGTCACTCACGGCTTTTGCTACTTGTTTAGCGATGATAGCAGCCAGACGTTTGTCTCTCAGTTCTCGATGAGAAAGTGGTGGGTCGGGATCCTGATGATGGTCCAGTTGACATTGTCTGCAACAGACATCGTCATAGGTCTCAGACACATCATAATCGAATCTCACCTCACATGTCTAATACTTACTAAAGCTCGGGGACACAATGTAATATGTATCACATAAACACATAGGCACATAATCACAGATTCACATAAACACGGAAGCACATAAGCACATAGGGCACAGAATCACAGAAGCACATAGTTCACTTAAGCACATATTTTGCACGTATTCACCTTCCTATGTTGCATGCATTCACCTGCCTGTGACTATACGTGTTCCTCTATCACTCCAAGTTGCGATTGCGATTAACACATGCGATTTGTTTGCGCTTTGAGGTAGATAAGCAGTGCGTGTTGATCAAAGTGAAAGCAACAATTGAATAAGCCTCCAAAGTTAAACATGTAAACAGATAAACACACATATAAACCCATAAAATTGACAAATCATCAGAGTCAGTAGTTGCGGGCTCAGAATCGAAACACATAAAAATCGGGAAATAGACTGTATGCGGCTATTAGACATTGACTAACCAATGTGATTTGACTATTCTCAAGGACTTGTTGTTCACATTTGACCTTCAGGACTGTGCTTTTGCCTCGATTCTTGGGCGTTTGGCACGCATCCCGTTAGTCATACTGTGACTTCAGGTCGTTGGAGTCCGTCGAGGCTTTGGTGAGAGTTTTGTAAAACCAAGTAAAAGTCGGAACAAGTCGTCAAGGTTAGGGTTTCACCCCTGGCTTAACAACTTCGTTCCTGTTTTTGATGAAATAAAAGAGAATTGTGCGTCAAAGTATGGATTTCACTCCTGGTTCAACGCAAGTTCTCGTGTTTATAGATGAAAATATGGGTTGATCAAGCAATTCAGTCGAGAGTTTGCGGTTTTCACACCTAATCTCGACTTAATCGCTTATTCATAACTGAAAATTCGAGTGTAGTGATAGTGCAACATAGGCGAGAATAGCGAGGAGTAGCCGTAAGCTCATACATAATCCCTACTGGACATGTATGAGTCGGTCTGTTGGTTCCTAACTATAGACTAGGTCTCTAAGATATCGACCAGGACTAGGTCGAGTCTTGCCTAATTCCCTATAGTTATGGCTCTGATACCAATCTGTCACACCCCAACCGATAGCGGAAACATCGGGGCATGGCACTGAGCGAAACAAATTGTCCAGCAGTTTCCATAACATTTATCATTACCAATCAATTTAAAGTAACATGTCCCATACCATGTCTCAAAAGGTAAACAAATTATTACAGACAAAATCTACGCAATAGTTCTGTTCCGACAACTCAGATTTCATTTGTACAGACAACTATTTGTTGGCCTCTAAGACCTTATTCTAGCCTCAATTTCCTAGCAGATAATCATCCTAAGAACCTATCACATACGTTAAAATAAAGTCAATACACATAGTGTAAAGGTGAGCATACAAGTTTGATAATAGCATATAGAGTTCGAAAGCGTTACGCATAACCAGCACGTACACAGAGTGAAATGAGGCATGTTAGTTATCAACATGAACCTATCGATACCAATGACTACGGGTTGACTGCCCAAGGAAGTTCGTAATACATGATCACCACTGTAATCCATGCAAATAATTGTCCTTAACAACCCCCGCGTGAGCGGGTGCTGAGTCCAAACTATAGTACTATCGTTGCTAAGGCAGGTAGACAACATTCCATGTGTAAACATAACAAACAAGCATTCATTAAGTCACGTATAACATGCGGTAACGGTTAGCATTTAAAGTATTGATTAGTGTGTTCGATGTGATTTTGTATAAGTAACGTATGTAACACCCAAAAGTGCGTAAAGTAGAAAGGGATCGAGTATACTCACAGCGATTGATGGATTGAAGGGAGCGCTAGAGAGTAGGGTTAGCCTGAACAGCAACGTATGCACAACGATAAGTGACGCGTAAAACGATGCATGGTACAAGTGAGTCGGACAGCAGTTCGGTAGGATGGTAATCCGATCGGACAGCCAGTTCGTGCGGATGACAATCCGTTCGGATGGTTATTCGGTCGGACGGTAGTCCAGTCAGATGACTATTCGAGTGGATTGTTTCTTCCTATGAGAATGATGTGTTTATGTATGATGGCTTGACCTTTGAAGTTTTCGTTGTAGCATTTCGAAAACATTGAAGTATCTCTACCTTTCGGATCGGTCGGTCGTACGGTCATCCGATCGGACAGCGACTCGAATGGCGAGGTTCCTTAGTGAGAACAAGTTCACAGCAGGGTGGTCACTCGGTCGGATGCCCATCCGTCCGTGTGGCAACCCTGTTACTGAACATGTTGAAAATTGTTTAAGTGTTAAAGTCCAAATGTTTCATGGTTCGGGTGGCTGTCCGTTCGGATGGTAGTCCCCGTCGGACAACAACTCGTTCAACAACCAGGCTTCAATCATTGGAAAAATAGTTAAGTGTGGGACCCAAGGTGCAAGTCGTTCGGACAGCCGGTCACTCGGAAGGCTGTCCATTTGGACAGTAGTCCGGTCGGACGGCACTCCGTCCTGGTTGTTCCGTTCGTCTTACACTTGGCTGTTTTGATTTTTTTTTGTCGTGTTATCGAGACATGTTGATATCGTGCTAACCAACAGAGTCCCATCCCAAGCTCTAGTGACCCGACTGAACAGGAACCACCCAAGTTCGGTCAGTCCACCGGTTTAAGATGATAGTTCTTAGTTAACCCGAAATCGATAATCTCGTGGCAGCCTGGCACCTTGATCAAGTGACAGCCCGGTCGGATGGCATTCCGGCCGGCTGGCACCTGGTTCGAGTGCTCGGCGCGATGATTTTTGTGTTTCGATTGCGATTGCGAGCGATTCGATGCGATAGAATTTCGTAGTCAAATTACTTTTAATCCCAACTACTCATATCTTACACTGTCTCTTCTCCACCAATTACATACTGTTTTGATTGTGATTGAGTTCGATTGCGATTGAGTTTCGATTGCGTTTCGATTGATTACCACACATAGCGTAGACAACATGCACAAGTAACACATAAGGCACACACACACGTATAACAATAACCAAAATGCGTATTTCGAGTTGCAAGTTCGATTGCGATTCGATGTTGATTAAGTTAGATTGACTAGCGTTTAATTGACTTTATCGCATTGTTTCTTCCTGTAGTTTACAGTCGTACGTCGATTAAATAGCGAATAACACACGTCGATTATCGTGATTATTGACACTTACTCCACATAATACAGCTAAAATAAACACATAAAAGAAATTTACTACTAGTCAAGTCGCGCGATCGGTCGTTGACTTTGACCTTGACTTTGACTTTGGCTTTCGAAACACGGGGTGTTACAAGCTTAGTCAAGGAATGGCTATTCTATAAAAAATCTCGAATAAACCTTCTATAATAACCAGCCAATCCTAAGAAACTTCTAACCTCGGTTGGTGATTCAGGGGTTTTCCATTTGGTAATCGCCTCGATCTTTGTGGGATCCACATGAATTCCTTCATGATTGACTAGATGTCCAAGAAACTGTACCTGTTCTAACCAAAATTCACATTTCAAGAATTTTGCATAAAGCTTTTCTTTTCTTAGTAAACTTAGAAGTGCGTGCAGATGCGCTGCATGTTCCACTTTGCTCTTAGAATAAATAAGAATATCATCTATAAAGACAATTATGAATTTATCCAAATATGGCTTACATATTCGGTTCATCATATCCATAAATGCAGCTGGGGCATTGGTTAGACCAAATGGCATGACAGTAAATTCATAATGGCCATACCTTGTTCTGAAAGAGGTCTTAGGAATGTCCTCTTCTTGTACCTTTAATTGATGATATCCTGAATGTAAGTCGATTTTTGAGAAAAATCGAGCTCCTTGCAGCTGGTCAAATAGATCATCGATTCTCGGTAATGGGTACCGATTTTTTATCGTGACTTTGTTCAATTCACGGTAGTCAATGCACATATGCATTGACCCGTCTTTCTTCTTGACGAATAAGATTGGTGTTCCCCAAGGCGATGAGCTTGGCTTTATGAATCCTTTCTCCAACAATCCGTCTAACTGTTTCTTCAGTTCCTGCATTTCTGTGGGTGCCAAACGATAAGGTGCTTTGGCAATTGGTGTTGTTCCTGGTAGCAAGTGGATTCTGAATTCAACTTCTCTGTCTAGAGGTTGCCCAGGTAACTCTTCTGGAAATACATCTGAAAATTGAGATACTACAGGGATATCTTTTAATTTTTTTCCTTTAGTGTTAATGATTATAGAAATCAAATATACTAATGATCCTTTTCTAACATAACTTCCTGTTTTCATCACAAAGATGAATTTTGTGGATCTGGAGGGCTTATCTCCTTTAATCGTGATCTTTTCACCCCTTGGTGAATTTACTTGGATTGACTTTTGATCACATAAAATACTGGCTTTATTGGCTATTAACCAATAAATTCCTAACACAACAGCAAATCCTGCCAGATTCATTGGGTAAAGGTTTGCAATAAATTTTTGATTTAAAAATTCTATTCTTGCCCCCTGCAAGATTTCAGAAATCTTAATGGTTTCTCCATTTGCTGTCTCTATTAGACATTCTTGTGGAAGTTTAATTAATGGTCGATTGAGAGGTTTGCAAAATGAAGTATTAATAAAACTTTGGTTTGCACCAGAGTCAAATAATACTTTAGTAAAAACATCATTAACTAAAAACGTACCAGCTATCACATCCGGGATCATTTTTGCTTCTTCTGCGGTTAGAACAAATGCTCTAGCATTTTTAGTAGTCTTGTTGTTCGTGGCTGGAGTTAGTTTTGGACAGTTTGGTTAGATTTGACCTTGTTCTCCACAGTTGTAGCATATCCTGTTGTTAGGCTTCTTCCTGCAGTCTTCTTCCTTGTGTCCATATATTTTGATGAAGTTACAGTATATGGAGCATCTTCTAGAATGCTTCCTTTTGCAATACTTGCAATAGGGTGCAGAGGTAGAACCTATATTTTTCCCACGGTTGGAATTTCAGAACGAAATTCTTGGGTAAGCCTTTGAGCTAGGTTTCTCCTCTGATCATTTTCTCGTGTACGTACTAATTTATCGGTCAAGGTGTTTGCTAGTTCTACAGCTTCTTCTATAGTTTGAGGTCTAGCTGCCTTGACTACATGTCTTATCTCACTGATTAATCCCCATATATAACGGGAGATTAATACTGGTTCAGGTGATGCAAGGGTTGGCACTATTCTAGCATATTCAAAGAATAGAGTAGTGTACCCTTTACTATCCCCTCCAGTCATCCTAAGGTTTAGGAATTTATTTGCTATCTGTTCTTTTTCATTCGGATGGAAAAATTTCGTTTCTACCATATTTTTAAATTCTTCCCATTCCATATTATAAATCCTGTCACTTCCCCTAGACTGGAGGATAGTGTTCCACCATTCTAAGGCTGAATTTTCAAACAAATTGGAGGCAAACATTATCTTATCTTCTTCTGCGCACTTGCTTATTTTTAAGACTGTCGCAGTCTTTTCTATCCAGCGTAGAGCCGCAACGGCCCCTTCATTGCCCGAGAATTCTATTGGTTTACAAGACCAGAATTCTTTGTAAGAACAACCATAAGACATGGTCCTTCTCCTTTTTGGAATGGGCACTTGAAGTATGGGTCCATTGTTTATGCTGTGACTAGGTTTTGTATGGGTTCGTTTACTTCCATTACCACTTTTATCATTATTTTTTGCATCCCTAACATTTTGGATAATAGCTGGCATGGCATCTCTAATTCCTTGAGTTACAAGGTGTCGAATTTCACTATTGTTCATTTGATTTTCATTATTCTGGTTTTCCGGATTTGCTGCGTCGGCCATCGGGATTTTAAACAATTACTAGGTATTAATATCACAGGACAATATCTAATTCAAACAATCACACGGCAAGCACCTTAATCAAAATCGTCGAGCATTGCGACTTACTCTATTTTATAGTATGCATCTATAATTATTACAATACAACTGGAATAAAATACAATACTAATATGCATCACTAACCACTAGGTGGTCTATACTACGATATATATATATATATTATCATTTTTTTTCACACACACATATTATATATATATATATATATATATATATATATATATTTATTATATTATTATTCTTATTACTTAATGATAGGGGTTCATCCAAAAGTCCATATTACACTCGTCATATTTCCAGACGAGTCGTTCCCCTATTTGCCTCATTCTTTCACTCTCTTCTAAAATCTCCTCACCAAATTAGGTGCTGGTACTCTAGGTATCTCAGTGGGGTCAAAAGCTGGTGCTGGGATTTGGTTTTCTGGGTTGACTTCAATCTCCATTGGTTGTGTGGGAAACAAGGGTAATGGTTGGGGTGCTATGAGTTGCTCCAAATTAGGGTCTGCGCCTGTGGTTGCTAGAATATGAAAGCTTGCTAGACTCCTATTGAGCATATCTTGAGTTTGAGCATCTGTTTCTCTCTTAGCGGCTGCTAAAACTCGCTGTTGTTGTAACTTTTTCATTCTCTTCCTACGTTCATGCGCTCCCCTACTAAACCATCCTCTCTTTTTAGGAGGGAATGGCTCTTCAGACTGAGCCTTGAACACGAATATCCATCTTCAGTGTCAGTTGAATACCTTGAGAGGGTAGGCTGTGAAGAGGTACCTTCGTTTTGAGGTGAGCTGGACAACTGACGATAGGCGTCGGAGGGTCCTTGGTCGGTCATACTGTAAACTAACAAATAGTCAAATAACATACAACAATAAAATACAGATATGCACATATTTTTGTAGATAATTTCCTAACATTTTAAATAATATCTTGGTGTCAGCAGAATACTTCTATGGCTGAATCAGTGGCTTAGCTCTGAAACCACTTTCTGTCGCAACCCCCGTCCCCTATCTGTCCCGGGAACGGGCGGCCGCGAGACCAGATTTAGTGGTATCGGTGTTTATCATTTTGGCAGCAGAAATTACATCAGGACCGTAGTTAGGAAATATTTTATCAGAGTAAAATACCACCCTTTTATAATATTAAACACATGAGAAACTCCCAAGTTTCAAGTACACACATTTTCATAGGGATAAACCCTATTTTATTTAATAAAAACATCTATTTATTTATGTAACTTTTATAGCCACTTTTCCAAGCCTTCAGTGCTGTCCAGCTGGCTTCTATTTGGCTTTCACAACGCGTTTAAAAACATTTTGTCAGTGGGAAACACTGGTGAGTGGATCCCAGTTTAATCAAGAAAAGTTTTATCATTTTATAGTATTGAGAGCGATTACAATGTTTATATCTACACAATTACTCATTCAGTACTGTCAATCCTGACTGGTGGGTCATATTACACATTGGATATCTCATTGTCCAATGGTAACGTGTTCCACATTTTGTATACAAAACCCTAACATACCGGCAGTAATTGAAGAATTATAAAGACTCAATCAATGTTTAATCACTTTGTAAAATAATTAAGGTTTTGTAAAAATAGTTTACAAAAGGAGATTACTCACATTGTTGTCTTAAGGTTTTCCTTAAGGATTTCCTGGTGATTATCTATTAAATACACAAATGCACACGCGTTTGTATAATAACCCAATATTTACATTAGTAATACCCTCCCCGAGATGGCATTCCAACGACTACGTCGGGCAGAACCACGACAGCCGTTACGGAACCCTGGATCAATCGGGCAGCGTATCTAATACGTAACCGGGGTTATTATACTTACAATGGGGAAGAACTTCGTTAATTAGGGGGTATAATACCCGAATATTACTTAAATTATACAGAATTTCGAGAGAGAGAAAGATTGTGAGCGAGTTCGAATGATCAGCCGATGCCCTCTATATATAGGGCCTGATTCGAGCTTCGTCGCACCCCGCGAAGACCACACCAAGGTCTTACGCGGCCCGCGGCCTAGGGTTGTAGGGTGTAGGCTTGCTGATTCGCCAACTATAGACCTGACACGAGCCTGCCACGTGGCAGCTCAGGGTGTCGTTGCGTGGCAAGGCTGTCGCGCCCCACGTAGCTCTCAGCCAACACGCTCGCGGCCCGCGAGCGAGGTTAAAATCTTGTTTTTATTTAATTTTTAATGATATAAGGGTGTTTGGGCTCGGTTTTCGCATACAGGGTATGTTTTAATACATATAAGGATACTTTAAATATATTAGGGGTGTCGAAAATTATTTTGGAGGGTTGTTATAAAAAATAACCTTAAAATACATTTATATCTATAAAAATAAAAAACAAATAGTTACGACCGCTCGCGGGGCACGACCCAATCAAGCTAAGACTGTCGCGGGCCACGACGAGGTGGCACCAGGCGGCACCACATTGCACCACGTGTCCCCCTCATGTTAGATCTACGGTAAGAGACGACCAAGCTAGGGCCTACCCTAGTGGTATCTCGGGCCGCGAAGGCTTAGCCTTGAATCTCTCGCGGGCGCGAGAGAACCCTGATCAGCCCTATAAAAGGAGGCTGATGCCTCAGTTTCAGTCGCTCAAATTCTTTTCTTTCCTTTGTCCCTATAATAGCAACAGTGTTGCTCGAAATAATACCCCTAAAAAGCGAAGCTCTGCCTCATTGTAAGTATTATAACCCCTGGTTATGTATTAGTTACTATACCCGATTAATCTAGGGCTCGATAACGCATGTCAAGGCTCTGCCTGACTCAGTCGTTGGAGTTCTGTCTCGGGGGTTGGCTAATGTAAATTGAGTTATCTTACTAACACGTGTGCATTGTTTAATTATAATAGATTATAACCAGGAAGTCACTAGAAAGCAGTAGTATTATCTAAATCAGCAAAGTATCTATTTTTGTAAACCTTTTTATACAAACCTCAATTGTTTTTAATTATGATAACAATGATTGAGTCTATGTATTCTACAATTCCTGTCGGTATGTTGGGGTTTTGTATACATTACTTGTTACTATATTGTGAATAGTAGCATGACCACAAGTCAGGATTGACAATACCGTGGGTGGTAATTGGGTAGATATAAACATTGTAATCGCCCTCAATACTGTAAATTGATAAAAACTTGTTTTGATTAAATTGGGATGCACTCGCTAGTATTTCTTGCTGATAAAATGTTTTTAAAACGCGTTTCAGGTAACTTAAAGTGAAGCCAATAGAAGTCAGCGGGAACGCACTGAAGGCTCGGAAAAGTGGCTATAAAAGTTACCTAAATAAGAATGAAGTTTTACTTCAATAAATTAGGGTTTATCCCTATAAACATATTATAATGGAAACTTGGGTTTTTCCCATGTATTTATTATTTATAAAAGTGTGGTGTTTTAACTCTGATAAACTATTTCCTAACTACGGTCCTGGTGTTAATTTTCGCTGCCAAATTAATAAACACCGATACCACCGGCTCTGTGCAAGCTCGCGGCCGGCCGCCCCTCGGGGGCAAGGGGTCGGGGGTTGCGACAGCACCTGAATCTACTATCCAATTATAATCATGTTCAAAACTAATAGTACTAGAACAACTAACAAAATTATTAAACACACTATACATACTAGAAGACTCACCTCCCATGTTAGACCTGGACTGATCTCCTCCAGATTTATCACTCACCAGACTTAACAACTTAGATATCTGCTCAGAGGTAAAAGGTAAAGCAGCAGTACTAGTAGCATTTGTATTACTAACAATAACATTAGATTTTTTATTTTTAAACCAGTGTTATTATTTTTCACAAACTGTCCTCCTGGTCTTCTCTTCATACCAGGAGGATAACCAATCAACTCAAAACACCTGTCAACTGTATGACCCAACATATTGTAGTGAGTGCACTTCAAGTTAGGATTAGGTCCTCTAGTTTTTTTTCCTCTTAGAATCAAAAGACTGACCAGACTTAGAAACAAAAGAAACATTCTGACTTCTAAAACCTCCACTAGACATCCTGTGAGACTCTTCCCTGGACACAACAAAAAAATGCAACCTTTACATACGGAAATGACTCTCCTGTCAACAAATTTGTTCTCACTGCTTCCACATAGAAAACACATTATAGTCTTTAGAAGCTTAACAAGAACATGTGGGCAGTTTGAGCATGGCATCAAACTGCTTCCACATGGTAGTTAAACAGTTATAATAATCTGCAACAATACTTCCATTTTGTGAGATACAATTAATTTTTTTATATAGGTCGTAGACAACAGAGCCATCACCCTTGTCATAGGTTTCCCTAAGATCATCCCATACTTCTGAAGCAAATTTAGAAAAAAAAAAACTTGACCTAAAAATAGTTCCTCAGACACAGAGTTTAACAACCATGTTAAGACCATAGAGTTACATCTATCCCACTGACTTGCTAATACATGATCATCATCAGTGGATCTCTCAGACTTACCATCTATGAAACCAAATGTATTTTTGGCTTCTAAAGCCAATTTCATAGCACTAGACCAAACAGAATAATTTTCTGTACCTTTTAGTTTAATACTAACAATGGTTAAGGTACTAGAATCACTAGGATGAAGGTATAGGGGATCATCTATATCCAGTTTACTAATAAGGGTTTGTGAAGCACTAGCATCACCCATCTTGACAACAAACAAGAACCAACAGACAACCCTAACAGACAAACAGATAGTAATAAATAGCAAACAAACAAACAACAAAGTAACAGAAACCCTAAGGCGAAGCTTAGTCAGGGACCAGATTCCAGGTTCGTCACTCTATGGTGCCCGGACAAGCCTTTACTAAGGAGCCAAAAACAACAAAATTAATACTCTAAACAAAACAAGAACAATCAACAATAAGATACACAAACAAGTCGGTCCTCACTACCCCGATATTAACTAGATCAACAGAAAAATACACAACAGACAGATGCACAATAAAGTCGGTCCTCTCTACCCCGGTATCAACTAAACCAATCAACAAAAGAAAAATAAAGAATAGAACAGGCTTACAACAGTGTTTAACTCCCTCCTTAATCAGATCTGGTCAATAACCTTCTAGGGTTATAAAATTAAATCAAAAGCAACAATATCACGAACACCCAGTTAGTTTACCTTGCAACCTTCTAGGGCTACAAAGACTAACGCAAGCTTTCAAAGACTAGATCGAGACGATCTAGATCCACAACAGTCATATTCGCCAACCCTAGAACACTAGGAGCGAACCTAAATCACAAAAATCAACAATCAGTCAAAATCACAGCAGAAACAACACGGATCAGGAACGATTTCGCTCTGATACCATGTAAAATTGGTATAGAACAACATAGAATTACAGAAGATAAACAACAACACCAGATATAGTGACAAAACATGACGAAAAACTTTTATTAGTTAACTAACCCTAAAAACTCCCAACCTCCCAAGATTTTACAAATTGTAAGATCTAAAACAAACCATACAAAGAGATATAATTAACTGATGATTATCAGTTGATTAATCAGAACAATACAACCAAAGATACAGTGATCCACATGATCTACAACAATATTGAACCAACAAATCAACAAGATCTTCAACAGATCTTCAGCAGAACGAAGAAGATGAAGAATCCAGAGAAAAATGAGAGATAGGTGAAATGCGTAAAGGAGATAATGAAACCTTAGCTGACTGATGCACTCTTTTATACCCAGCCATAACAAAGTTACACTTT
Source organism: Helianthus tuberosus (assembly GCA_030545235.1). Classification (NCBI taxonomy): domain Eukaryota; kingdom Viridiplantae; phylum Streptophyta; class Magnoliopsida; order Asterales; family Asteraceae; genus Helianthus; species Helianthus tuberosus. The sequence continues at coordinate 26,508,795 of CM060444.1, forward strand.
AGTCCATAAGAATGTACCAAACTGATCGCTGTCCCTCAAATGATTCACTTTCACCCCTTACACTTTCAACCTGTTAATAAACTTGGTCCAGAAACTGTTATAACAAATTAAGCCCAATAACAACATATAACAATACATGTAATGGTCATGCCCAATCTTGAATAAACATAACAACTGAGATAACAACCCAACAAATAAATATAACGAGTAAATTGCTAAAATAGTCCCTAACGTTTATTCACATTTGCTAGATCCATCCAAAAAAAGATTTTTTCTCATATGAACCACTGAGGTTTCAAAAAAGTTGCTAAATTCATCCAAACTTCAGGGACGATTTTAGCAATTTAATAAAACAAACTTTTTTTTGGATGTATTTAGCAAATGTGAACAAACGTCAGGGACGATTTTAGCAATTTACTCTATTTTTTTATTTTCATCTTTTTATTATATCTCTTAATTAACATAAAATCTATTTATTTTTTTATTTTCATCTTTTTATTAAATTTCTTATTTAACATAAAATCTACTACTTTTTTTTTGAACGGCGAATTTCTACAACAGGCGATAGATTCGCACATGCTTTTGCATGCCCTCCACCCCACTCTGGCCAAGACTATGTTGTCTTAACCGGGCTCACGCTTGGCATCAGAGTTTGGCTTGGCGCTCCCCGACAAAATTTCCATCCTACTGCTATATGCGAGTAGTTGCACCCTCCACAAGAGCCGAAAACTCTCTGGAGTAAATGCACTGTAATAGAAAACTCGGGTGTGCTCTGCGGGTTTCGAACCTGTGACCAGGCCTTCACCCACTTCATAATAAAGATTAATCATTTATATTTTACAATTATGAATACGGTTTTATATTTATAATCGTCTAACCATCTAACCAAGTCTTTTAAAATGTAAACATTTACTCATTACTAATCCTTTAATAAAGTTAATTATTCGACAAAATCTTTTCAACGGTTTAATTTGTTACCTGTTTAGCAAGAACGTGTATTTTATTTTATAAATGAACAAAAAAATACTGGGTGAAGGCCTGGTCACAGGTTCGAAACACGCGGAGTACACCCGAGTTTTCTATTACAGTGCATTTACTCCTGAGAGTTTTCGGCTCTTGTGGAGGGTGCAACTACTGGCAGTAGGCTGGAAATGTTGTCGGGGAGCGCCAAACCAAACTCTGATGCCAAGCGTGAGACCGGTTAAGACAACATAGTCTTGGCCAGAGTGGGGTGGAGGGCCTGCAAAAGCAGGTGCGAATCTATCGTCTGTTGTAGAAATTCGCCGTTCAAAAAAAACTAGTAGATTTTATGTTAAATAAGAAATTTAATAAAAAGATAAAAATAAAAAAAACAAATAGATTTTATGTTAATTAAGAGATATAATAAAAAGATGAAAATAAAAAAAAATATAGTAAATTGCTAAAATCGTCCCTGACGTTTGTTCAGGTTTGCTAAATCCATCCAAAAAAAGTTTGTTTTATTAAATTGCTAAAATCGTCCCTGAAGTTTGGATGGATTTAGCAACTTTTTTGAAACCTCAGTGGTTCATATGAGAAAAAATCTTTTTTTGGATGGATCTAGCAAATGTGAACAAATGTTATGGACTATTTTAGCAATTTACTCTAAATATAACCAACAAACATATAGTATATAAATGAACCTTATATTTTCAACAGTTTACAACATTATTGCTAGCTCGAGATAACAAAATTCGACTAAAACTGCGACCTAGACAATTCTAAACAGAAAGTATTTCACTCTCTTCATTGTTGCACCCACTGATATATAAGGTCCCATTACAAAATGTCACTTTTTTAAGCTTCTATAAATCATGGTAAGGCTACTTATACAGTTTTTCTTACAATTATAATTTTGTAGAAAACTTTCAATAGAATGTGGTATGTTTTTATAAACAAACATAGGAAAAAAAATTTCTTACTTAAAAGTAGGGGTGTACATCGGATCAGAGTATTCAGATCGTATTATTTTGATTTGAAAATTTTAGGAACCTATCCGAAATCCGATTCGATCCAAATTGAAAATATTCTCATCTGATCCAAATCTATCCGATTTTAATTCGGATCGGATTCGGATAAATCCGAATAATGCGAACAAATATCCAAATAATCCAAATTAATCCGAATAACAATTTTTTCAAGTTATTTTATTTTTCCCTAGTTTCCTGTTCCTAACATTTTATTAATATAGATTCGTAGTAACCATACAAAACCTAAAAAATTGTCTCAAAATACAAATACAAATACAAAGTTTAAACTTCAAAACAAAGTATGCATGATATAAATATAAATTAGTATTAACACACAAATAAAAAGCTCAAACTTCAAAACATATATTAAAGCTTATTCGTATATTCAAAAAAATCCAAATAATCCAAATATTTTTAAATCTAAAATCCGAATCCGATTCGAATATCCAAATCAGATTTTGGATCGGTTTTTTTTTTTTTTTTTCGGATTCGGTTCAGGTTTCGGTTTTGTTCGGATTTTGGATATTTTGAACACCCTTACTTAAAAGTACCTAATGTTAACTTACAAAATAATTTCAAATAGAAAACAATGACAATGGGTGGGGGTTAGATCTAATTGGCAAAGTTAACAGAGTTAAGGTATTGCTACCCTTAAAATCAAGGACTTAAATTTCGCTAAAAACGAATTTAATGTAATTTAAGCCGTTTAGAAAAAAAAACTAACACTTTTTATGAGCAAGATGATAATATAATGTTTTTTTTATGAGGGTCGTTCCTATGTTTTTGGAGGCCCTAAGCGAACTATAAATTGGAGGCCTTTTTGCAAAATTATCATTTTCAACATATTTAGTAATAAAACCCTCCTTCTTTACCCGGGCTTGGGACATGCAATTAAAAACTAAAAATTTTATAATTGTAGTTAAAAAAAATTGAAGTTACATTATTTTATAGATATAGCATATGTTTAAATAAGATTTATTTTTCTAGTTTTAACTGAGTCAAATTATTTGACGAAATTATCGTAATCAAGTTCTTCTAAAAATCTTTTTCGATTGATATAATAGCTAATGATTGTAGGCATTTCAATTTGGGTAATGGACTAAGGCCATGTGTAGTCATAACGCTCCTTTGTGGGCGTTATGCGACACGTGGCGCGCCACGTGTGCGGGTAGGCGTTATGGGGCGTTATGCATTTTAAGTCCGTAGTCATAAAGCCCCCGCCTAATCATTACTCAATTATTAATTTCTATTTTTTTAATGATTATTTTCTAACTTTATAAAATTAAAATTCATTTCATTAAATTAAATTAAAAAACATTACACTAAAATAAAAATAAAAACATTACACTTAAAAAAAAAAACGGTTCCACTAAAAAAAAAAGTTTGACTAAAAAAATAAAAAAACAACACTTCAAAGATTATATTTTTTTTCGATCCTTTCCTTTTGGGCCAACGCCATCTTCAAAGCTTTTCCAGTAAGGTGGTAGTGCGGTTTCGAGTAGAACTCAAAGTCGTGAGCCCATTGTCTATCCCGCATAATCTCCGTAACTTCGCGGTTCTCCTCCATACGTTTACTACCGAGTTCGTGTATGTCTTGAAGTCGCTTGTTTATCTCCGAAAATGCGTCACTCATATTCGTTCCCATAGATATCGATGACGACTCGGGCTTTTTCGCCCGCCTACTTCTTCCGGGCGGTCTTGGTAGCTCCTCCACCGGCTCGTCATCCGTAATATCCTCGTTCAAGTCGGTGTTTCGAGCGTCGGAGGTTGCCATTTCAGGTTCACCCGACTCGTTTGTTTTGGACCTCTTTGACGGCTGTTTATTTCCCGAGCGACCACTCGGAGTAGATATGGTGGCCCATTTGGGGCTATGGCGAAGGATTTGCCAACACCTCATGTACGGGAAATGGCTATTAGCAGCCGTATACTCGACCAACGCCGCTTGCGTGATGTCCTCGTCCTTGCTTCCACTTTTCCATCCGGCAAAATTGCGTTGGTACGCGGTTTGAAAGTTCGTGCATTTTTTGTTTATATCGGTCCACTTGCCCGATATAGAGTCCGGTGGGCGGTATTCGTCATCTTTACCAATTAGTTCGAAAAAAAGCGCTCGTATTCGGCGCCAAAAAACTGATTTATCTTGATTGTTTGCTAAAAAAAGATATAATTAATTAGTCTAAAATTAATAAACAGAAAAAAAAAAACAGAAAAATGAAAACAGAAAATAATTAAAAAAACTGCAAAAAACAGAAAAATAAAAACAGAAAATAATTAAAAAAAACTGCAAAAAACAGAAAAAAAAAAACAGAAAAAAAAAACGGAAAAACAGAAAAAAATAAAGAAATTTAAAAAATATACCTATAACCGGGTCCTCCGACACATCGATCCAAGCGCGGGTTAACGCATACTCCTCATCGGACTCCCACGATATCACATTTTTTTTGCTCGGGTGGTGGTTTCCGCTTTCTTTTTATGTGGCCGTTTTGCTTTTGTTTTTCCTTTTCCTTTTTGCGTCTCCGCTCCTTCGGTTTGTGTTTCCGGAACAACATCGGGTTCGTGTTGTGGGGAGCCGAAAGCTTGAGCCGACCCGAAGGCTTGAGACGACCCCATTCCGTCGGTGTTTTGATTCGGGTTCCACCCGTAGAGATTCGGGTCCCATGATAGCGGTTGGTTCAAAAGATTCATGAACCCGGGATTTTGTTGATTGTAGTCGAGAAAACCGGAGCCGAAAGGGTTGGGTCGAGTGGGAACCGGCGACACGGGGCGAGTAGGATTACCACTTTGGTTTGGGTCCGCACTTGATCGGGGAGGAATGAAGCCACGGTTGAATGGATGCATTGTATAAAATATAAGGATTTCTAAAAAAAAGTGGAAGAGATAAAGAGTGTTTGAGTGTGTATGGTAAAAAAATAGGAAAGGAGGTATTTATAAAAGAAAGTTTGAAAAAAAATAGATTTTTTTTTTAAGGAAATGACCGTTTACCAACGGTCAAAAATAACAAATTTCCATTTCATCGCGCCGTTATCAACATCGCGCCGTTCGAAAATTTCCAAACATGGCGCCCTCAGTTTTGGTGTTTCCGGCGCCATACCGGCGCAATGAATGGGCATACCGCCCCACTACACATACCCTAATAAGTTGTTTCAATTGCAGGCCTTTTTAGTGGGTTGTTCAGTGTATTATCTTATATTAACAAAGCATAGTATAAAGAAAGCACATCAAATTTTGAAGGCCTTTTAATTTGATGGCCCCAGGCCTAGACCTAGGGTCTGAAGCCCTTTAGGCTGACCTTGCTTTTTATATATGAGATAATATAACATATGATCATGCCTTTAACACAAAAGTTTTTATAAGCAAGATGATAATATAATGTTCTTTTTACATATGAGATAATATATATGATCATGCCTTTAACACAAAAAGTTGGTATACCAATAGCTTTTCTGTTTCTACAAAAACTGGTTTACGTATTTTATTGAATTCTAGTACGAAAAGGTGAAGGGGAGACACGTGGGTATGTGAATTAAAGAGCAATAAATGTGTAAAATCTACAGGAGCATGGGGGCATTGATATCACCGACAGCCCTCGTATGATGTTTGACACCACCGACAAAAGTCTTTCCTCTTAGATCTTGCCAATCATCGCCATCCAGCTGTCCTGCTCCCATTTGAAAAACAAAAGCCCAACACTCTGGCCACGTATGTGGGACCCAAACATCAACGGTACACTTCCAGCTGTACACGTAAACATACTTTTAAAGTTTTAACCTACTCACATTTCATTGCAAATCAATATGTGGATGGGATGTTAACACCAGAGGGTATGGAGAGTCTCATCCCCATGAATATGGACCGTCATGTAGGTGGCACATCACAATCTCATGGAGGATGGACATCCTTGCATTTTGAGGGGGTGGAGGATGAGCCTACCCCACCTAATTATTTTATAGAGTAAACTTCTGTTTTGCTCCCTGTGGTTTGTTACTTTAACAGTTTTGCTTCAAACCTTTAAAAATAGCCATTTTACTCCCTGATGTTTCTGGTTTTTTGCCAGTTTGCTCCTCACCTCTAACTCCATCCAAATTGTTTGTTTTTCCATTTTGCTCCCCGCAGGGAGCAAACTGGCAACAAAACCAAAACATCAGGGAGTAAAATGGTTATTTTTAAAGGTTTTGGGCAAAACCGTTAAAGTGACCAAACCACAGGGTGCAAAACAGAAGTTTACTCTATTTTATAATTTTCTAAGTTTTTTTTTTTTTGTTAACTTAATAAAAACTTCAAAAAAAATTAAAAAATACAACATAAATAAATTCATTTCATAACATAAAAAAAATTACATTTCCTAAAAATAAAAATTACTAATCCTAGAAACGGAAAACATAAAAACGAAAAAAAAAATTACGATACGATTAAAAAACTAAACAACCTACGACGTCCATTTTTTCTTCACCTCTTTTTTCATCCTCCGATAAACCCCGCGTTCATCCTCCGGAACCGAGTCGAGATCCAACCTCATAATCCTAAAATCCTCCGCTCGAGTATAGTCGGCCGACACGGTTTTCTTGTGACTATATTTTTCGGCCACGAACTCTTTGAACGAACGGAATTCGGTTATCAACTCGTCCATTTTCGAAGCCGCCCCCTCCACCCGAACCGCCATCCACTCGAGCCGCCCCCTTTCGCTTTCCGACCGCCTCTTTTTTTTATTTGTCCCTTCCGAGGGGACGTTCCGACTCATGAACGGGCAACACATCCTCGTCATATATCGGGTCCTCGTTTATGTCGATTTGATAACGAGCGGTGGAGCCTACCGCACTATAACTTCCGGACTCGGAAGTTTTAGTCCGTTTGGTGGTTGCAACCTCATTTGGAACCGACTTCCATTTTGGTTCTTTCTTTAAAACGTTCCATGCTCGGAGGTGCGGGAAAGGCGCCAAATTTTTTGAATCTCATTTAGTCATCGCAAGGTTAAGAATGTCCTCGTCGTTACTCCCACTAGGAGAAGTAACGTAAATTTGGTTATAATACCCGCAAAATTCATTGATAGACTTGTTCATTTTCCGCCACTTGCCCGAGACGGAATCGATATCACGTAACGGCCCTTGCCCCATAATCCCGTTAAATCTACCCGTTGTCGCCTTTGATGCGTGCGAAGTGTTACTTATTTTAGGTGTGTATTTTAAGCCCTTTTTAACACTTATTTTAGCCAAGTTTTAAATTTATAAAACACGATATTTCACTAACACTAAACACACATATGGGCAAGTGCACCCATCGTTGAGTGTAGTATAGCGTTGGTAAGATACCGAGGTCGTCCAAGGACACAAGAGCTTTTAGTACCGGTTTATCCTCAACGTCTAACCAAAATAAAAGTTTAGAAAAATGTTTTAAACTAAGAAAATTAAAAACTAACTAAAATGCTGAAAATAAAAATAAAAGAAAAACAGATAGACAAGATGAATCACTTGGTTCCGACTCGTATCTAGTATAACCTTTGATTATTTCCGCACTTTTGCACATAATTAAGAGATTATCTTAGTTATTGTAGTAGGCCCCTCTTTTGAAGGTGACGTTACCCTCACCCCAGTAGTTTGAGTCAGCAGGGATACAATCCTAAAAGGGTGGATTATTGGAAGATAATGAATTAAGTTATTAATGCAGTATTGTGGTAGGCCCCGCTTTTGGCGGTGACGTTACCCTCGGCTAAGTAGTCAGAGTCAGCAGGGATACAGTCCTAAATAGCCGGGTTATAGTATTAATAGTAGTTAACTTATGAGGGGATCAAAGAGTTTGGACCCCCGCCATCCAATACCGTGAAGTATTGAAGGAGGTCCTACTAAATTTGACCCAGGTCCATTGCAGGACCTCTAAACGCTGAACAATGGCAAGACCTTTACCAAACCGTTCCCTTAACCCCCGACCAGGTAGCCAACATATCTCCATATAGACCGTGGAGATATGAATGGTGAAAATCCTTTATTTTATATAGACAGTAAAATAATGCCAAGACACCACGGACAAACGATAAGGAAAGATCACCTTCAACATAAGTAACTAGTTATTAAAGTCATTAATACAAAACCAAATAAAAAGTGCAAAAGATTAGAAATAAAAAGTATTATACTAGACACTTTGTCTTCACCAAGTGATGTAAGAGACTTAGGCAAACATGGCCTTGATTGTCAAGAACTCTTACGATCAATCTTGGATCCCGAGACGACTCACACACTCTACGATGGACAATGGATGATGGTGGTGGATGATGGTGTTGTGATGGTGGTGGGTGGTGGATGAAGTGTGAGAGAGGTGGTGTGCCAAGGGATGAGATGAAATGAATCCAAGCACTCCTATTTATAGGCTGAACAGAGAGCTGGGCACGGCCCCGTGTCCGCTGGGCACGGCCCCGTGTCCGTCTGACAATCTCTCTCCTCATTAATTGTAATTCGCAATTACAATAAATGCGCCTGCTGTACTTTCGACACGCCCCCGTGTCCGCTGAGCACGGCCCGTGGTGGGCAATAGAAGCTTCTATAGGTTTGTCTTTTCTGCTGCTTCTTGGGCACGGCCCCGTGCTGGCTGAGCACGGGGCGTGTTCAGTCTTCTGATTTCTCTACTTTGCTTTGGAAGGTGTCGTTGAGGGGTCGGGCAGTCCACTAATATTCCTTTTCTTGTATTTATGTTGGATTTAGCTGTCTTTTTGCTTCTTTTGCGTTTTTGAGCTCATTTAATCCTGAAAATACAAAAGGAAGACAAAAACACTCTTTTTCCAATATTAGTACTTAAAAAGGGTTAGTTTTATGCCTCATTTGATGTAATTTATATGTTGCATTTTACATACATCAAATACCCCCACACTTGAACTTTTGCTTGTCCTCAAGCAAAACTCTTTAATATGTGGCTTACACTCCCAAATGGAATAGGTAGAAGAGAAGGTTTTGGGCTTGTCGTAGAGTGTCGGGATTTCCAAGATCTTTTTGGGTTTTATTTTTATTTATTTACACTCCTATTCGTAATGATTTATTTAGAACTTTTCATAAAAGAAATTACTTATTTGGGCATAACATGCCTTTTTAAAATTCTATTTATATACAAGTTCACATACCTCACGGGGAAATCACTCACACTCGGCCGAAGGTGTATTTTTAGTGAATCACTCGAGAGCGGCATGGAACTTATTCCTACCATAGGCTTGCCAAGAAATCAATCCTCCTCCTTTTTAACTTTTATACCTTTGTAGATATCAAGAGGACTTTGTGGGTTAAGGGTTAGGCTAGGGTTAAAGGTAGGTGGTTGGGTTAGTGGTTAGTAGAAAAAAGGCTAAAAGCGTAACAAGTGTCGGTTTTCGTATTTTTGCAACTTTTTATTTTGATGAAGCTTTTATTCAAACTAAGTTATTTTTGATTAACTTGTTTGTTTATTTTCTTTTTGCTTCATCATTATCACACATTTTTTTTTTTTTACGAAGAACCGAACTTGTTACTAAAATAAAGAGTTAAAAATGAAAAAGGTTTTGGTGGGTAAAAGGGTTTTTGTTTGGGTGATGAAACGAAAAGGTTTAGGCTCAAAAGGGCTAACTAGGGGGATTTTTGGGTAGGTGGTAAAAGAAAAAGAAAAATAATGGTGTAGAAATAAAAAGGGTTAGTCCTAATGCCTCCATCATTTACTTACTCGGGTTTAAGTTGATAAGGACCGGGAATGTATTGTCATGGCAAGTTCTAGAGTCGTAAGAACCAAGCGGCTATTCACACAAGAAACGAAAATGAGCATTTAGTCAAATGATATGTAATTGTGTGCTCAATAAAGGCTCAAAACTCACTTTTGTGGGAATGGGTTTTTATGTGATCAAGTATATATAATCAAATTTTAAATAAGTTTGCTATGCCTTTTCATAATTTCCTTATGTTGGTTCTTTTTATCACTACGCTATCGGTTGTAAATTTGTAAAAATATAACCTTTTTGAGAACTTGAATTTTTCCGAGTTAAACCTAGACAAATAAAAAAATGGAAATTTTTTTGAAAAAATTTGGGGTGATTAGCGGTTCCAATAGAGTTTTGTGTAAGGCTTGTATTTAGGACTTGCAAAATTCAAGGTTTTAGCATCCCCCCCACACTTAAATTACACATTGTCCTCAATGTGTCCCAAAAATAAATTTTTAGGTTGATTAGATGTGTAAAATAGTGTTTAAAAAGCAAAAATTTGTGTTACTGGGCACTGAACACGGCCCCGTGTTGTCCGGGCACGGCCCCGTGTTCAAGTGCCAGTAACAGAATTAAAACAAGAGAAACAGAAGTCTGGACACGGGGGCGTGTTGGGTGAACACGGCCCGTGTCCAGTTACCTGAACTGGGCGTTTTCTGCAGGGTGCTCAGCACGGGGCCGTGTTGGTTGGGCACGGCCCGTGTTGAACCTTCTGAAATGGTGAGAATTGTCGGGTTGCCTTGTTCTTGTGCATGGGTTCATTTTTCTCGTTCCCCTTTTCATCCTTTACCACCATGAGTGTGTTTTATTCATGAAAGTTAAACTAACTAAAAAAAAACATAAAAATTAATCTAAATAAAACTAAGGATAGTTCCGTGGAATGCCTCCATGGTGCGCCACGTTTATAAGGGTCCTTGGCTAGACCCAAAGCCTGGTCATATGTTACCCAAGTGGGATGTGTTGCATCCCATGTTACACCGTCGGAGAGCGTCATCCAAGCTTGAGTCTATGACCTTCATGTAGTTGACCGGATCTTCTTCCTCTACTCGCTTTCCACATTCAAATTTCACTTCCTCATCCCCAAACTTCAATGTAAGAGTTCCGTCATTCATATCTACCAACGCTTGGACGGTGGCTAGAAATGGCCTCCCGAGGATGAGAGGGACATCGGTGTCTTCCTCCATGTCTAGGATGACAAAATCGGTTGGAAAGACGAATTTGTCAACCTTAACGAGCAGATTTTCGGCGACACCTTGTGGGAATTTGACGGACCTGTCGGCGAGTTGTATGCTCATCTTTGTAGGGCTTGTTGTTCCTAGGCCGAGTCGCTTGAACATTGATGTGGGCATGAGGTTGATGCTAGCCCCAAGATCGGCTAAAGCATTTCTGACGGGGGACTTTCCAATCGAACAAGGGATTGTGAAGCTCCCGGGGTCGATTTTCTTTTGTGGAAGTTTGTTGAGTACTAGAGCAGAGCATTCTTCGCCTAAGTTAACTAATTGCAATGATTCAATTTTCCTTTTGTGAGTGAGGAAATCCCTCATGAATTTTGCATATTTAGGCATTTGGGTTAGGACCTCAATAAAAGGAATATTAACATGCAATTGTTTTAGTAAACTTTCGAACTTCGCGAATTGCTCATCAGTCTTTTAACGATTTAACCTACCGGGGTATGGAATTTGAGGAGTCTTGGTGGCCTCTTGATTTGTTGTAGAAGCTTTTTCTGGCGCAGGAGGAGTCATAGGCTGGCCAGAATGGCTTCTTTCAGTTGGCGGTAATGGAGCATCCTCGGGTCCCACGGTTCGACTTCTTAATGTGATGAGATGTACTTGTGCCTTCGGGTTTGTTTCGGTATTACTAGGTAACGCGCCTTGTGGTCTCTCGGAGAAATTTTGAGCTAGTTGATTTAATTGTTTTTCAACGTTTTGAATGCTAGCTTGTTGATTTCTGAAATTCGATTCCAATTGTTGAAATCGATCCGAGTTTTTCTTTTCAGTGTCAGAGATGAGGCGAGATACAGTATCTTCAAGCCTTTCTCTTCCACCTTGTTGTTGATAAAAATTTTGCGGTTGTTGAAAATTAGTTCGTTGGTTTTGTTGGTTACTACTATTGCCGGGATCTCTCCAACCAAGATTTGGGTGGTTACGCCATCCTTGGTTGTAGGTACCCGTTGGAGGACCCGACGGCCTAGGTCTATTATCCATGTAGTTTACCGTTTCAGTTTGTTCATCTAATTCTTTCATACAACTCCAATTTTCATGTGACCCACCACACCCTTCACAAGCCATAACCGAGGCCGTTTTTATCATTTCTAGCTTTTTGATTTTTGAAGAGAGGGCCTCGATTTGGGCTTGTAAAGAGGTGCTTTCATCAACCTTATGGGCGCCCGGGGCAATGGATTTATTACCTCGGGGAGTGTGCCATTGAAAATTGGTTTGAGCAATTTCCTCAATTTGGTTATATATTTCATTTGGACGACGATTACCTAAAAGTCCCCCGGAGCTTGAATCAAGTGTTTGTCTTGTGTGTGGCAACAATCCATTGTAGAAAGTGGATACTTGTTGCCATACCGCTAGACCGTGGTGAGGACACTTTCTTAGAAGCTCCTTGAACCTTTCCCAAGTTTCATATAAGGATTCCCCATCCTCTTGTGAGTATGTATTAATTTCAGTCATTAATTTAGCCGTTTTAGCAGGAGGGAAATACTTATACAAAAACTTTTGGGCGAGTTCATCCCAGGTGTTTACCGATCCAACTGGGAGGGTGTTAAGCCAAGCCTTAGCTCGGTCTTTTAGTGAAAAAGGAAACATTCGAAGGCGGATGGCGTCATTTGATGCTCCATTGATCCGAAAGGTATCACATATTTCTAAGAAGTTAGTAATATGTAGATGGGGATCCTCGTCCGCAAGCCCGTGGAAGGTTGCGGAGTTTTGGAGCATTTGTATCAAATGCGGCCGAAGTTCGAAGTTGTTGGCCTCGACATTTGGTGCATTGATAGCGGCGCCGAGATTGCCTACGGTAGGCCGTAGGTAATCCATGAGGGTACGTTGGTCCGCCATTGGAATTGGGTCCCCCGAAGCTTTCTCTTGATTTTTAGCTTTAAGTCTTTTTCTGAGAAAGCGTTCGGGTTCTTCTAAGGGTTCTTTTATGTCTCTACTAGAACTGGAGCTCATGCACTACGTAGGAGGGTCAAATGTGGCACCTGGGTTCCAAGTCCTGCAATAAAAACAGAAAAGAACGTTGGTCAGAAAGTTCACCACGGCCCCGTGCTCAGTGAACACGGCCCGTGGTCAGAGATACAGTAATTGTTTTCTGGATTCCCAGTTACTGGGAGTTGGACACGACCCCGTGTTGCACCGACACGGCCCCGTGTTCAGCTCTCTGTAACTCAGAAAATAAAAACTGCTAATGATGATGCTGGGCACGGCCCGTGTCTGACCGGGCACGGCCCGTGCTGAGCTCTGCAGAAGCTGAAAAACTAAGAAAAAACCTAAAAAAATAAAAAAAAATGATTAGGCCGTTGATTCCTAACTTTCTTAAAATCCTTGTGTCCCCGGCAACGGCGCCAAAAACTTGATGCGTGCGAAGTGTTACTTATTTTAGGTGTGTATTTTAAGCCCTTTTTAACACTTATTTTAGCCAAGTTTTAAATTTATAAAACACGATATTTCACTAACACTAAACACACATATGGGCAAGTGCACCCATCGTTGAGTGTAGTATAGCGTTGGTAAGATACCGAGGTCGTCCAAGGACACAAGAGCTTTTAGTACCGGTTTATCCTCAACGTCTAACCAAAATAAAAGTTTAGAAAAATGTTTTAAACTAAGAAAATTAAAAACTAACTAAAATGCTGAAAATAAAAATAAAAGAAAAACAGATAGACAAGATGAATCACTTGGTTCCGACTCGTATCTAGTATAACCTTTGATTATTTCCGCACTTTTGCACATAATTAAGAGATTATCTTAGTTATTGTAGTAGGCCCCTCTTTTGAAGGTGACGTTACCCTCACCCCAGTAGTTTGAGTCAGCAGGGATACAATCCTAAAAGGGTGGATTATTGGAAGATAATGAATTAAGTTATTAATGCAGTATTGTGGTAGGCCCCGCTTTTGGCGGTGACGTTACCCTCGGCTAAGTAGTCAGAGTCAGCAGGGATACAGTCCTAAATAGCCGGGTTATAGTATTAATAGTAGTTAACTTATGAGGGGATCAAAGAGTTTGGACCCCCGCCATCCAATACCGTGAAGTATTGAAGGAGGTCCTACTAAATTTGACCCAGGTCCATTGCAGGACCTCTAAACGCTGAACAATGGCAAGACCTTTACCAAACCGTTCCCTTAACCCCCGACCAGGTAGCCAACATATCTCCATATAGACCGTGGAGATATGAATGGTGAAAATCCTTTATTTTATATAGACAGTAAAATAATGCCAAGACACCACGGACAAACGATAAGGAAAGATCACCTTCAACATAAGTAACTAGTTATTAAAGTCATTAATACAAAACCAAATAAAAAGTGCAAAAGATTAGAAATAAAAAGTATTATACTAGACACTTTGTCTTCACCAAGTGATGTAAGAGACTTAGGCAAACATGGCCTTGATTGTCAAGAACTCTTACGATCAATCTTGGATCCCGAGACGACTCACACACTCTACGATGGACAATGGATGATGGTGGTGGATGATGGTGTTGTGATGGTGGTGGGTGGTGGATGAAGTGTGAGAGAGGTGGTGTGCCAAGGGATGAGATGAAATGAATCCAAGCACTCCTATTTATAGGCTGAACAGAGAGCTGGGCATGGCCCCGTGTCCGCTGGGCACGGCCCCGTGTCCGTCTGACAATCTCTCTCCTCATTAATTGTAATTCGCAATTACAATAAATGCGCCTGCTGTACTTTCGACACGCCCCCGTGTCCGCTGAGCACGGCCCGTGGTGGGCAATAGAAGCTTCTATAGGTTTGTCTTTTCTGCTGCTTCTTGGGCACGGCCCCGTGCTGGCTGAGCACGGGGCGTGTTCAGTCTTCTGATTTCTCTACTTTGCTTTGGAAGGTGCCGTTGAGGGGTCGGGCAGTCCACTAATATTCCTTTTCTTGTATTTATGTTGGATTTAGCTGTCTTTTTGCTTCTTTTGCGTTTTTGAGCTCATTTAATCCAGAAAATACAAAAGGAAGACAAAAACACTCTTTTTCCAATATTAGTACTTAAAAAGGGTTAGTTTTATGCCTCATTTGATGTAATTTATATGTTGCATTTTACATACATCACCTTCCAAAAACTAGTACCCGTTTGATTGTTCCCTAAATTTAAAAAAAATGTTTTAGTAAAAGTAAAAAACAAATCTTTAAAAATTTAAATAAAAAAATAAACTTTGGTTCATACCGACAATCGGGCAAGTTGAGGACTTAACAAACGCAATTGCTAGCGCCTCCTCCTCTACTTTTGTCCACTGTCTCGGCTTTGCTCTCGAACCGCTTTTTTTGCGGTGTCGGGTTCGGTTTCAACCGCCTTCCCCTTCCCCGTGTTTTTTTTTTTGCGCTTGAGTTCTTTAGGTGGCGATTCGGGGACGACTTCTTCATCATCGTCAAGTTGAACCGGGGGTTGCGGTTGGGAAGTTGGCGGTTGCGATTGGAATTGTTCAACCGAGTTACGTTGCATGAATTGTTGGAGGGCTTGGTATTGTTGCATTTGTTGAACTTGGGACATTTGTGAGAAGGCGTTGGGTGATTGTTGGAAACCCGAAAACGTAAATTGTGGAGACACCCACGAAGGATCCTTAGTCGGAGTGTAAGCGGGACTCGAAAAAAAGTTAGGTTGGTTCGGGTTGGGATTGTTCGGGTTGAATGGATTCATGATTGTATAAAAAAAGGGGAGTGTTTTTTATAAAAATGGATGAGAATGCGAGAATTATTGAGAAAATGGTATAAAAAATGGATGAAAGGAGGGTATTTATTTAGGGGTTTTCTATCTACACACCCTCCTGTCTATCTACACACTTTTTGAATTCAATACGCATCGTATAGGCCTATACGATGCGTATTGAATTAAAGTAAAAAACATGGCAGACTGACAGGTGCAGGTTGTGTCTGGCGGCGGGTTTGATACGCATCGTATAGGCCTGTACGATGCGTATCAACCCCCTGTTTTTTTGAATTTATTTTTTTTTTGTGTTGTGTCGAATGCGAACCCGAGAAACGAAAGGGCTTTCGAGCAGTTGGTCGATGATATGATTGATAAAGATCTTGACACGATTATTTCCATTTTCAAGTATTATTAAAACCATTCAAGCCAACCAGTCTAGAATGTGGTTCCCAATTTGCGGAACTTAATCCCAGATTGTCTAAAGAAACACCTTTTCAAGTTTGCACAGTGGGAGAAAAGACCAGCACCTCTGTCAGTATTGTCCTTTAAATTCGCATAAACATATATTCGTTTCATAACCTCCTCCTATAAATCAACCACAACTCACCCGATACGTCTTCTCTGGATCACACATGATAAAAGCGCTTCTTTAGACAATCTGGGATTATGTTCTGTTTCTTCAAGATTTACGTCTGATGTCCAAGTTTGATCACATGATAAAAGGGGAAATCTAATGGAACACCTGATTTTGAGAAACTTCTTCAAGCTAACCGCCGATATCTCATCCTTCTGTTGTTTAGTACTTCCGAGATAATTCAAGTTATTTCAGTTAATTCTGTTGATTCAATACTTCAACGTATTTTAGTTGGTTTCGAATATACCCAAAGAGATCTGACCCAACCGAAATCCACTTCTGAGACGATTCAAGTGAGTCCTATGAAGCAAGTGTCGGTCTATTCAATTGAGAGGAAACATTGCATGACTTGAACGAGTCAAAGTTAACATTCAGATTCAGATTCTGTTCTGTTTCTTCAAGATTTACGTCTGATGTCCAAGTTTGATCACATTTGACTTCATCGGCGGCAGTCCAATGACTTTCTTGAGTCACATATCCGACAATAGGGCCCACGGATCTTATGCCCACCCGAGACCGACCTCTGAATCATCATAGCAGACGTGTTGGGTTCTTCTGCTAGTGGTCGGGGCTTCCAATGCTCACACCGGGTGATAAACAACGCTGATATCATCATAGAAGTGTTGGGATTCAAGGGTTTATGGGTCAATGTTAACATTCAGATTCAGATTCAGAAAGCAGATGATTTTGTACTTGGTTTATTCTCTTTAATCTATTAGAACGATCCTTGTTTTGTCACGTACATGCGTTTAATTCTCAACAAACGATAACTTTATAACTTTATAGTGTGTGATTTGACCAGGAAATGATTGGAGGTGATTGCTACTTTTAATAAGATGTCATAGTTGTCAAATTCGATTTCAACAAAATATTTTCCTTTTCCTTCAATTTCTAGAACATTCTCCGTAACATGAAGACGTGTCGGGTTCTTCTACGGAAACGGTGGCTATGCGAAATACAAATCGCAACCGCAACCGGTTTCTAACTTTATGCTTGCATCCACCACAGTGAATATTATCTATCTATGTGTGACTTTCTTGAGTCACATATCCGACAATAGGGCCCACGGATCTTATGCCCACCCGAGACCGACCTCTGAATCATCATAGCAGACGTGTCGGGTTCTTCTGCTAGTGGTCGGGGCTTCCAATGCTCACACAGGGTGATAAACAACGCTGATATCATCATATAAGCGTTGGGATTCAAGGGTTTATGAGTCAATGTTAACTTTATGCTTGCATCCACCACAGTGAATATTATCTATCTATGTGTGTCACATCCATCCTGTTATAGCAATCGATATGATTAATTTTGGGGAAATCTATTTCGACACCCCATTTGTCTATCTACACACCTTGCATATTTTTTCCTAATTAGCGTTGTTAACTACCAAAAGAATGCATACACAAATAGTTCTAGTGGACGAAGCAAAGAGAACTTGATTATGTTGTTCAATACTTTCTTGTGCTAAATACAAAGCCGATTTCAACTTCCATTGATCAAATAATAAAAACCCTAAGAATGCATACACAAATAGTTCTAGTGGACGAAGCAAAGAGACCGCCTTCTTAACAAAAGTATGTTGTTCCAAGATCAATTCCAAGATATCAACTTTCTTTAATCTATTAGAACGATCCTTGTTTTGAGAACCTGATACTGTTATAACAGCCGAGACGATTCAAGTGAGTCCTATGAAGCAAGTGTCGGTCTATTCAATTGAGAGGAATCATTGCATTACATCTCTGTTGAAAACAAGTGGTTGTAATGATGGAATCCTTGATTTGAAGAAACACTTTTTAAGAAATTTATAGTTCAATACGCATCGTATAGGCCTATACGATGCGTATTAATCGATGATTTTACTGAAATACCCCTGGTTTTCTGATAAATTCAGGGGTATTTTCTAGAAAATTCAAAGATTAATACGAATCGTATAGGCCTCTACGATTCGTATTAAGCTGATATACGATACAACATAAGCCTATACGATCGTATATGGTGTTATTTCAAATTTAGTGTTATCGTGTTTCCCTCGGTTCGACGCGTATACGTCTCATTTTTTGCCGAACTTTCGCATATATTGTCTTTTTATTACGTATACCTTCAACAATAGTCGTTTCGGTGCCGTTCGGTTGCGTTCGAATATCTTATTCTATGATTACGTACAATTTTGTTTGAAATCCACTTGAACTTTATAGTGTCGCATTATATGTAAACGTGTGTGGAAATATCGTTAGTTGCGTACTTTGACCTATTTTTGCATATTTTGAAGTATTCTAACATATTGTTGCGTATGTAATAGTATATTTGACGTATTTTAGCGTATTTTAGGGTATTTTTACGTATTTTAGGGTATTTTTACGTATTTTAGCGTATTGTAACGTATTTTAGCGTATTTTAACGTATTGTAACGTACTTTAGCGTATTTTAACATATTCCTGGTCACAAACTGTGGAGAACTTGTTTGCGTTATCCATCAAACAAAAGTTTAAACTTATCGTGTGTTGCAGTTTGGAAAGATGACCGAACAGAGATCTGAATAACTAACTGTGGAGAACTTGTTTGCGTTATCCATATTAAATCAAACGTTCATGTATCACAAGGAATGACCGATCTAAGGCAGAGAACCTGATTCAGATACACAAATTCGATTTCAACAAATCTTTCAAGGTCTTAAGTGATGGACAATTGGTTAAAAGATGTAGAAGAGTTTGTGTAGAGATCTTGACAGTATGGTTTCTCGACAAATGAAGTATTATCTGACAAAACTCAAAACAATTGTACTTGCTACGTCAGATGTTAGCTCGGAAGTTCTATAACACAAAGTAAACCGACCTCTGGATCACACATGATAAAAGCGCTTCTTTAGACAATCTGGGATTATGTTATGTTTCTTCAAGATTACGTCTGATGTTCGTTTATTCTCTTTAATCTATTAGAACGATCCTTGTTTTGTCTACGGAAACGGTGGCTATGGGAAAAAAGTATAGACCTATACGGGCCGTATTGGTTCAAAAGTCAAAAGTCAAATCTGCATGTGTCAGTTCTTGTCTGGCGGCTAACTTTTTCAATACGCATCGTATAGGCCTATACTGGTCGTATGCCCATAGGGCCCACAGATCTTATGCCCTTGGTGAAACTGTTTGAATTTGTGGATTTCGGTTGGTTCAGAAACTTAACAGGAGAAGCAACTAAACAAGCGGTGAACGGTATTTAACGTACACACCGCGTTCAAAGATCCTTGCATTAGACACAATTTGTTGTAATTTGTGGATCAACAGAAATAACTGAAACAAGCTGGCATTGATTTTGCCAAGATTGAAGGAAAGAATCTGGCCATAAGCATTGTGGATTCTCAACGTTATTCGAAACTGTTTGAATTTGTGGATTTCAGTTGGTTCAGAAACTTAACAGGAGAAGCAACTAAACAAGCGGTGAACGTATTTAACGTACACACCGCGTTCGAAGATCCTTGCATTAGACACAATTTGTTGTAATTTGTGGATCAACAGAAATATCTGAAACAAGCAGGCATTGATTTTGCCAAGATTGAAGGAAAGAATCTGGCCATAAGCATTGTGGATTCTCAGCGTTATTCGAATGTAAGTGGATCGAGGGATACGCTTATCTATACTGGTCAAGGTGGGCATGGTTTGTTCGGGAGTAAATCACCACCCAAAGATCAACAACTTGTGATTGTCGGGTACTGCTAGTTATTCAGAATGTTTCGAATCATCACAGAAGACGTGTCGGGTCCTGCTAGTTATTCGGAATGTTTCGAATCATCACAGAAGAAGTGTTGGGTTCTGCTAGTTATTCGGTTTGGAAAGTGGACGAAGCAAAGAGAAACTGATTCTGTTGTTCAGTACTTTCGTGTGCTAAATACAAAGCCGATTTCAACTTCCACTGATCAAATAATAAAAACCCTAAGAATGCATACACAAATAGTTCTAGTGGACGAAGCAAAGAGACCGCCTTCAAATAATGTTTCCTAGATGTTTGAAGACCAACAAATGTCCAAAGTGTTGCTTCTTCGTTCGCATGACGGAAAGCTGCTACCGTGTGACAAGAAGCTACCTTGCAAAAACTAAAAAATTAAATCGACACCCTCAATACGCATCGTATAGGCCTATACGATGCGTATTACTTTTTGGCGGGGGACAATGGCAGCCTTTGGCAGGCATAGAAGTTTGAACCCACCTCAATACGCATCGTATAGGCCTATACGATGCGTATTGAGGGTGTCGATTTAAGCCCCAAGGTGTGCCAATAATACAACCCTTTATTTAAAGTGAAAAAGTTTTTTTTATTTAATAGTATAGCCGTTACAACGGCTATATGTTTGAATTCGAGGGCCGTGAAGAACGTCGGGTGGGAGCCGAATACGACGCGACGGGCCTAGGGGGCGGTGTGCGGGACTGGCGACGGGCCAGGACGGGCCTAAGCCGGCCCCCATACCGTCTGGTCTAAGAGCATTTGTATCCTTTCAATCGAATTATGTGAAAAGCTTCTCTATATTGTAGATAGTAGTTTTTTTTTTTACGTCCAACATAAGAATCGTCAGGTACTCCATACACGGCATCCATTGGCCGAATGGTAGCCCGCGGCAGCCCAACCTGTACGCACGAAGCCCCTAGCCCACCATGCCACCAGTTTTGGGGAAAAGCCGACCCTGCACACGCCCAAGGGCACGACAATGCAGAGCCGGTAAAACTTGGGTGGATCAGGAATCGAACTCCAGACCATTCGGCCAAGAGTCTTTCCATCATTTCCATAACCACTGAGCTATAAACCCAGGGTTTTATAGACAGTAGTTTTAAGGGGTTTTGAATGAACCAGAGAAAACGTTATTATTTGTTTGTAAATATGAAAAAAAAAAACACTGATCACGCTTTACTCTTATAATTTTTTTTAATATTTTTTAGAAAGTGGTTGTGAGTAGAGGAGAGAAAAAAATGTAGTGATAAAGATATAAAAATATTATTTAATTAAAAAAAAGAGAAATGTAATTATTTTTAGTATGATTATAGAGATAAAGATGATGAATAGGATGTGAATGCTCTTATCCTTGTAGCATTATATGTATATTTTCGTCAGAGTGGCGTGCATGGCGGATTCAAACCCATACCGTATATAATAGATGATTTTAGAAGTACATTTTAGAAAAGTGTTTTTGTTGTTAAGCTACAATTAGCAATGTTTCAAAGATGACTATGTGGTTTTCTATAACATGAGACTTGATCTTTCTACCATATGTCTTTTTATAAAAAAAATATACATTATTATTTGTGTGTAGTATAAGTTTAATGATGCATAAATCAATTCTTCAATGTGATTCTTTTAGGTCTAGATCTGTCATATTAAGGGAAACTCAACTCCCATACGTACCTTCTTAACAATTTGAAAATTGGGCCACATTTGTCTTTTGGTTTTCTTTAATTCATGTTAGGGGACGTTTTCTGTAAACCTTGTATAATAGCGACACTTGGTGGCCAATTTAAAGGAAGAGAGACCTACTGCCAATTAAATTGGTCAAGTTAACATCACCATGTCCACGGTGGAATTTAACTCTCATTATTGGATGAAAATATGAAATGTTAACTTTACGTGTATATCGAAATAGAAAAACCGAAAGAAAAAAATATTGTACCTATAAGACTCTTTGCTATGGAGCCACGCCCCATGTCTCATGCTAGGGGCAAGGCAAGGCAAGGCGTGAACAGGGCGGGGTACACCGCCGGACAAGGCGGGGTTAGGGACGGTAAGAGGGCTAGTGTGAGTGGTTGGCACTGCGTGAAGTTGATTGTTTGGGTGGGGCAATGCCCATCGATCATGTGACCATTTTAAGAAAAAAAATTATTTAATTCAAAATTTAACATATATATTACTCAACTACCTATCCTATTTTCTACATATCTATGCTATTCTTTCATCTCTCTCACACCAAACCTATCTAAAAAATATTTACATATTTTTTAATGATTTTTCTATTCGAGTCATCCATTTCCGATATGAAAGACGAGATCATTACTGAAACTGTTAAGTTGGGTATGCAAGTTTTAAATCATCAAGCACAAAATTCTTAACCCTGTAGAACAGCAAGGAAACTTGAAAGGGATCGTGAAGGTGCTCACAATCGTTTGGTAAACGATTATTTTTCTAATAAGCCAGTGTATGGCACGAATTTATTTAGGCATTGTTTTCGTTTGAGTTGCAATCTATTTGTACGAACAATTAACAACTTAGAGAGCCGGTTTACTTTCTTCCAACAAAGGGAAGACACGGGGCATTTACTTCGATTCACTGGTTTACAAAAATGCACATTGACACTTCGTCAATTGGGGTACGACGTTCCGTCCGATATTTTATACGAATATTTACAAATGCCAAAGACATGTTCTCGAGATAGTCTCCATCATTTTTGCGCATGATATTATTATTATTATACATATTAAAACATACTAGTCATGAACAGTACACAACCATTATTATACTAGTATATATACTTTTAGTTATTTTATTCTTTTATTACTTAATTGATTTCATTATTAATTAACTATTAATTATTATTAATTAATTATTAATTCTATAACATTTATGAAATTTGATTAACAATAGTTCATCTGATTTAGGCTAAATCAAATTACGATTTTGTCCCCGCTTTAAAATTACGATTTTGTCATCAGTTTAAAATTACGTTTTTACCTACAGTTCAAAATAAAATTATGTTTTTGCCCCAGTTAAAAATTACAATTTTGTCATCGGTTCAAAATTACGATTTTGCCCCGTTTAAATTTACAGTTTCGCCATTAGTTTTGTTTTGTTCCTCCCAGCTAAATTACCATTTTCCCCTTAATTTAAATGTACATTTTCGTCATCGTCTTTGTTTGCTTTCCCAGTAAATTTACGATTTTGCTCCCAGTGTATAACTACAGACACAAGATGGGGGAATAGTGTTAGAACGCTGCCTGGCACTCCCCCATTGGCCCAACCAACTTACGATTTTATCCCCGCTTTAAAATTACGATTTTGCCATCAGTTCAAAATTACGTTTTCACCCCCAGTTCAAAATAAAACTATGCTTTTGCCCTCAACTAAAAATTATCGATTCAAAATTACGATTTTGACCGGTTTAAATTTACAGTTTTGCCATTAATTTTGTTTTTTCTCCACCCAGCCAAATTACAATTTTGCCCTCAATCTAAATTTACATTTTTGCCATCGTTTTCCTTTGCTTTCCTAATCAAATTACGATTTTGACCTCAGTGTGAAATTACAGTCATGCCATCGCTTTAGTTTTTTTTTTAACAAAACTATAGTAGTGATTTGTTTTAATTGTTTGACTCAGTGTAATTTTTAATTTTCCATCAGTTTAAAACTATTTTTTTTCTATCGTTTTTGTTTTTTCTTAAGCAAAAGTATGATAGTGTTTTAATTTAATTGTTGACTAAATGTAATTTTTTTTGAGATCGTGTTATGAGTAGTATGTACAAGTAATCGAAACACAGACGGACATGTTATGAGAGAGAAATATTCGGCTTAGTACCCCGCAACGCAGGCGGGGCAAAATCTAGTTATTATTATTATTGTTGTTGTTGTTGTTGTTGTTGTTATTATTATTAACAAATCCAAGGTGTGCTTGTTGTATATGGCAAAAGATATTGAGAAATCCTAGCTTTAACGATATTCAACAAATCTACGGCGTACATGAAAAATTGCACGACTTTCCAGGAATGCTAGGAAGTACTGATTGCATATATTAAGACATATTTTTATGAACATACCATTGAGATATCCTTAATTTTATCTACGTTTCCATATAAATTTTATTTAGAATTCTTCTGCCGCAAAGCGCGGGTCTAACCCCCTAGTTTTTTAATAGAAAACCTATATATAGCATTAAAAAAACTTATATCTTAGGCCCATTTAAAAATATTAATCTCAAAATTTATAACTAAAGCCCATTAGGTTTTAGTCCAATCCCCATTTTAGTTTAAAAAGGAAATAATAATAATAACAACAACAACAACAACAATAATCGGTAAAAAGCCCACCCATTCGATAACACAACTACGTAAGGCATTAGGCATCAGTGAATGCGATTAGCGAAGATCAAAAGACGCAAGGCTCTGATTGATAGTAACCACCACCGTCGCCAGAGACACGTTTTTTCATGTTCGGACAAAACATCTGAATTCTAAGGATCGATCCTGGTTATTGTGGTATAAGGCACTACGTCGGGGAGTTACCCCATTGCTCCCATCCAATCTTTAGGTTGCCTATATTCTTTAGCCGTGAGAATGTTTGGAATTTTATTTCACTCCATTATTTTGGGATAATTTTCTCTAATTTTGTAATCACTCTTAAACCATGGGGAAGGATCCACTAAAAAGTAAATTTTGCTTAAGTAGCCTAAGAATGATTGTGATGATGACATGTGGCACTCCTAATAAGTAGGAATAAAGGGCATTTTGGTCCTTATAAATAGGAGTGAAAATGACATGTGGCACCCCTTTTGTTTTTTAAAAATACAAAAAAAAAATCTAGTACAAAAAAACCTAGCACAAAAAATCTAGTACAAAAAAAATATAGAACAAAAAATGTAGCACAAAAAAATATAGTACAAAAAAATATAGCACGAAAAAATTCAGCAAAAAAATGTAGTACAAAAAAATCTAGCACAAAAAAATTGAGAAAAAAAATTTAAGATAAAAAAATCGAGCACAAAAAATTTAGCACAAAAATATAGTACAAAAATCCAGCAAAAAAAATGTTATACAACATAGAAATACAAAACATTTTAGTGGGTTTTTTTAGTTTTCATATTTTATATAGCAATATGGTACTCAAATTAAAGATAAAAAAACGCTCGATTTTACGGTGAAATTTTTATGAAAAAATAATGTCGTATAAAAAAGTTATGAACGTTTAAAAAATGAGGGTGGAATATGCATGTGCCATGCATGTGAAGAGAGAAGTGCATAAATATGATTTTCCCAAGATACCCTTACACTCATCCTTTATCCTACACTTTCATATTAACCATTGATTTGAAAAATGAATGGTTAAGATTTCTTCTCATCCTACTTAGACAAAATCAACTTTTTATTTGATCTTACCCCTTAAACCATATAATATAATATTTATTTAACTTAGTTCATATATATGTGTATACGGGGTGAGCGTGATTAAAAAAAAAACTATTGCTGATTTTTATTAAACTCGTTTTTTTTTTTCAAACGTTAACTTTTTTATACATTAATTTTCAAATAATGATATATTTAAATTAGAAATCATAATATAACAGTATGAAGTTAAATTGAACAAGTATCAAAAAAGAAGAGGGTGGAGATACATAGGAAGTTTATTTGGCTAGGAAGGCTATGAAGTGATCTTGATCATCCATTTAGAGCATTCACATCCAAACCATCAAATTATACATATATTCCACTAAAAAACAACTCCTATATCAATATATTTCCACTAAAAACAAATATTTTTTCTCTCTCCTTTTCAATTAAATAATATTATCATCATATTTTTCTCTCTCCTTCACTCACAACCACTTTCAATATATATTAAAAAAATTATACTGGGTGAACAGTGTCCCCCCAAATATACAGATGAACAGTAACATTTTCTCTCCCCTCCACTCACAACCACTTTTTATACCCTTTATAATATAAAAACTCCCCCTCACATATTTTGATGGATAGAATGTGAATGCTCTTAGTTAATCAAGGGCTAAAATTAAATCAGGGAAATTGAAAGGAAGAAAAGAGGCGCCTGAGTTTGTTTAGGGGCATTCTAGTCAATCCAAGCCAATAGTTTCTCTCTCCTCCAATTCCCCCCCCCCCCCCCCAATTTTTTAAACGTTAATAACTCTTTCATACGACATTATTTTTTTATAAAAATTGCACCAAAAAACGAGCGTTTTTTTATCTTTAAAACGAGTATACTATTGCTATATTTAAAAAAAAAAAAAAAAAAACTAGTTGCGTAAAACGCAATAGAAAAACCCCCAGTTACGTAAAACGCAATGAAAAAAAAAACCTAAAAAATGACATTTTCTAAAACGCAATGCACCAAAAACACAAAGAAATGACTTATTTGTAAAACGCAATGGCCAGAAAACACAAAGAAATGTCTTATTTCTAAAATGCAATAGCCTAAAAACTAAAAAAAAAATGTACTTTCTAAAACGCAATGGACTAAAAACACATAAAAATGTGTTTTACCTAAAACGCAATGCACCAAAAACACAAACAAATGTCTTATTTCTAAAACGCAATGGCCAGAAAACACTTAAAATGTCTGTTTTCTAAAACGCAATGGACTGAAAACACATAAAAAAATGTTTTACCTAAAACGCAATGCACCCAAAACACTTAAAAATGTCTTATTTCTAAAACGCAATGGCCAGAAAACACAAAAGAAACTGTTCTCTCTAAAACGCAATGAACTGAATACACATAAAAATGTGTTTACCTAAAACGCAATGAGTAAAAACACTTCAAAAATGTTTTATTTCTAAAACGCAATGACCAGAAACTGTTGTTCACAGAACCAGAAACTATTGTTCACAGAACCAGAATCTAACTAAAACGCAATGACCAGAACCTGTTGTTTACAGAACCAGAAACACTGTCTACGAATGCAGCATTTTTATTACAGAACCAGAAACACTGTCTACGAATGCAGCTCAACCCCAGCCAGGGGCTCTGCCCCTTGGACCCCGCCAGGGGCTGCCGCCCCTGGGACCCCGCTACCAGGGGCGCTGCCCCCGGACCCCCGCCAAGATCGTAAAACGCAATGACTAAATCAAAAACTCAGATCGTAAAAATGAAATTAAAGAATTTCTTACATGGATCGAAGTGATTTCTTCAACAATTGACGAAGTTTGAATGATATAAACACTTATCAGCGCTCGAATCGAACGAATCGAGTGATTATCTCCAAAATCACCGGAAAAAAAAACAAGATTTTTTATGAAATTAAACTGGGTTTTCTTCAAAAAAACTGAAGAACACGTTGATCGGGTGTTTGAATCATTGATTTGTGATGAAAATCGGACTATAATGTAGTGATTATTGAGATAGAAAGTGAAGAAATAGTTGAAGATGGTGGGTTTTGAAAATGATGAGTTTTGAAGTTACTGGGTTTTGAAAGGAAGAAGAAAGTGTTGGATTGACTAAAATACCCTTCCTCTTTATTTTAAATGTTGCCACATGTCCTCATCCTATTGTTTCCTACACTTCCTAGCCAAAATAAACTTCCTATTTGATCTTTTCCCAAAAAGAAGATACTAAATTCCAATAGAAAAATACGGTTTTTAAATGCTATTTTCATTCGAAAATATTATTATAAACAAACTCAATACGATTACAAACTAATGGCAGGTATACGAGCAACAAGCTGCGCCGCTACCCCTTTCTGAATAGCAAACCCTACCCTGCTAAACACAAAATTCTGCCCCTTAACATGTACGGTGCTACTGCTTACCACATGTTGAACCCGCTTTAGGAACCGCACCGCTTCAGGGGCGAGAGCGCCAAATGTATCGAAAGCGAACGGGACGAACACGTGCTGATTCTCGATGCAAGCTTTTTCGTGTTTAGCTACTTTGCCCGCCTCTGCCTTGGTTATCGCTTGTCCCGCCACAAACCCGTGGTCCCTTAGCCCAACGAGGGGGGACACACCAGTCAAATCGACACACGCGTGTTTCCCTACTTTCCATCAAAAAACAAGAATGTCAGCGGAACGTAGCGTAGATCTCCCTTCTAATGGATCAGTCAAGAAGTTCACCGGAGCTTCTTTTTTTGCCGAGATCCCTGCTCGCTTAAGGACATCATACAACACATCTCGAACTAGATCATGTCGATATTTAAAGCTCGGTAATTCTTTGCAATTGACTGCATGCTCCCCAAAAGAATCCAAGCAACAATTCCGACATACAGGACACGGGTCATCAACCGGAAAAAGGGTATTATTAAACATATTTTTTTTAAATAATGAAACATGTACCAATTAGGAAAAAAAGAATCTCCTATCAGATTTTATTATTAGCAACAATTACATAATATTCCAAATGGTATAATTTGAATAAAAAAAATCCTCGAGAAATGTTCCCTAAAATATCCCAAGCATATGCTTCCATTTTGAAATAACTAACAGCATAATACAAGGCGTGAAGAACTCCGATATTCTTCCATATGCCAACGCGCTTTTCAATATTTCCAAATCGCATTAGAGACAGACGAAACGAACGTATCATCTTTTTTCTGCCTAACGTTTGACCCGTTCGATGGTACTTGACCTTTTCTTTTATTTCATAAATGATCGTGGAAGACTCAAATACTTTATTAATATTATTGAACGTGGAAGACTCAAATACTTTATTAATAAACCGAATATTTCTCTCTCATAACATTTATGTCTGTATAGATGGAAAAATCGTAATTATATTTTGAGCTGGAGGTGAAATCATAATTTTAAACTGAGAGCAAAATCATATTTTTGAGTTGGGCGGGGGGATCATAATTTTATTTTGAACTGTGGGCGAAAACGTAATTTTGAGCTGAGGGCAGAATCGTAATTTTCAGATAGAGGGAAAACCAAAATTTTATTTTGAACTGGGGGCAAAACCGTAATTTTAAACTGAGAACAAAATAAAAAATGAGTTTTTGAACCGAGGGCAAAAACGTAATTTTGAGCTAGGGGCAAAATTATAATTTTATTTTGAGCTGGGGGCAAAAACGTATTTTTAAACGAAGAACGAAAGCGTAATTTTAAACTGAGAATAAAATTAAATTAAAAAAAGGTTGGTCCAATGGGGGAGTGCCAGACAGCTGCCTGGCACTATCCCCCCCCCCCCCCCGAACTTAGTTTTGTATATTTTATTTTGAACTGTGGGCGAAAACGTAATTTTGAGCTGAGGGCAGAATCATAATTTTCAGGTAGAGGGAAAACCAAAATTTTATTTTGAACTGGGGGCAAAACCCTAATTTTAAACGAAGGGCGAAACCGTAATTTTAAACCGAGAACAAAATTAAAAATGAGTTTTTGAACCGAGGCAAAAACGTAATTTTGAGCTAGGGGCAAAATTATAATTTTATTTTGAGCTGGGGCCAAAAACGTATTTTTAAACGAAGGACGAAAGTGTAATTTTAAACTGGGAATAAAATAAAATTAAAAAAATGTTGGTCCAATGGGGGAGTGCCAGACAGCTGCCTGGCACTATTCCCCCAACTTAGTTTTGTATATGTAGTATAATATAATGTACTGATGAGATAGATTCGTAATAAATAAGATTTAAAATAATGTATGTGACTAATGTAAAAAAATGTGAAACTATTTTATCAATTGTTGTTGACTTGTAATGCTAACAAAATATGAACCATAAGTTCTTGAATAAGATATTTTCTAAAGAAAAAAAAAAATTTAAATAGAGAAAAATGTCTGGATAGTCCCTGTGGTTTCGCCTTTTTTCACCTATAGTCCCTATCTTTCTAAAACTACTTGGATAGTCCCTGTGGTTTCAAGTTTTGTTCTCGGATAGTCCCTGGGTCTAACTTCAGTTTGTTTTCTCTGTTAAAATGATGTGAAATGACAAAAAAATACCCTTTCCTTAAAAGGCCAAACCATAGGGACTATCCGGGCATCTTCTTCATTTTTATTTATAAAACCCCACCACCACACTTCATCTTCAACCTCCACCCACCATCACCCTCCACCATCGCCGCACACCCTCCACCACACTTCAACGGTCAAACGAGTACATCCTGAACTCATCAGTTGAGTAAATACTGTTCTTGATGTCAGGTAATGATGGGCCAATAGGGTATTCTCGTTTCGGGTCACCGAAATTCAACTCCTTTAGCGAACATACCAAATCCGATTCCGGATCGTGATCGGGTTCAGTTTCTGGTTCTGGCTCCGGCAAGGGCAATATAGTACTTTCACCATCAACACCAAGAAGCTCTTCTAGTGTCTTTTTCATATCTGGAAACTTCGGTGAAACAACAAGCACATCTACAGGTCGAAGCCCGTTAACATCTATCAAATTCCGGTCAGCACCCGCAAGCAACAACAGTTTAACGATTTCAACAACGTTTAAAGATCCACCAGATGCAGCACAATGAAGCGCAGTGGTTTTATCAACACCACATAATTGATTCACATCAGCTTTCGATCGTTCAAGAATTAATTTCAAAACATCAGTGCTTCCATAATTAACTGAACCGAATTTGAATCTGAAGTGAACTCAAAGTTGACCCGACCCAACCCGCAAACTGAATTCAATCCAAACAAAACCTGTTGACTGTTGTTTTGACTTGTTGAACCGATCTCATAACTGATCTGAACCGAGAGTGAATCGAACCTAGGTGAAACCTGAACCGACTGAACCAATCTTACCTGCACCTGTGCCGGAGCTCCGTCGAGCACCACCACGGTGTTATGTCGAGGAAATGTCGAAACGGAACGGCTCCACCGTCGTCGGAGACGGCGTCGGCTCCGCCGGTTCTCTCCTCTCTCCGGTTCCCTCTCTTTATTTCTGATTTCGTCACTGCTGAAAAGATCCCACGCCGTCGTGCACTGTCGTTCTCCGTCTCTGTTCACGTCGTCGCACCGCCGGTGCCTCTCTCTTCTCTCGCTCTCTTTTTCTCCACTGTGCACCACCACTCGAGTGGTGGCCGGTCACACAAATCGTGAAATATAGGGGTGTTGCGTGGTGGTTTAAGACGAGCAGGAGGTTGGGTCGTGGTATGTTTGACGGTGACCGGAGGGGTCGTCGGATTGGCGACCATCGCCAGTAAGTGAGGGTGAGGGAGAGATGATGAGGGTGTTGGCTGAATTATGTCTGTACATATGAGAATTAGGGTTCTAAAAACAAAAGGGAGTGATAAAGATAGGGACTATAGGTGAAAAACAAACTCAAAGGGTATTTTGTCATTTCACATCATTTTAACAGAGAAAACAAACTGAAGTTAGACCCAGGGACTATCCGAGAACAAAACTTGAAACCACATGGACTATCCAAGTAGTTTTAGAAAGATAGGGACTATAGGTGAAAAAAGGCGAAACCACAGGGACTATCCAGGCATTTTTCTCTTTAAAATACTTAGAAGTTCGGTCTAACCATTTGGTTTGGTTTGTCGGTTTGACCAGTAGTTCAAATAAAGGTGGTTTAAATAGACTCAACCTGATCAAATGGTATGTAACATGTTCGAACAGATACGTGCCCATGATCTCCATGACATGTCCCATGCAATTCTATTATTTTCCTTATTTCATGTTTAGTGGTTAGTTAATTAAGAGTGTTAGTGGCATGGGAGGCTTTGATGGTGTGTGGGGAGGATCTCCGCACAAGGCCCACGATTTCAAGGGGCATGCGATTTAAAAAAAATCGATACGTATATGTTATTTTTTAAAATAGTAAACACATACCACTTTCAATATATGCCCATTTACAAATCATTTTTTATGGTTTAGAATTTAGCTCACTTGAAATTAGGTTTATTAAGCCCAATACTGATTTGATCTTTTTTAAATAATAACAAAACATAACAGGACACATTTTTTCAATCTTGAACAGGGTACGTGAATTCTCAGAGACGCCTCTGGTTAGTGGGTTAGTGGAGTATTATTTTCTTATGTAATTTCCTTTCTTGAAGGCTATATAAAGCCAACTAGTTGTTTATTTTATTATGAATGAAAAATATTAAAAGAAGAGTTATCTCAAATTCTTGTTTCCTACTATTTTCTTTTGTGCTTAATCCACTTAACGGATTATTTATCTATCAACCGATTGGTTCGTATCAAGAACACACTTAAAAAACTTTCTTATTATAAATATATTTAACTAAAAAGATGTATAATTAGATACACACTACTAACAGTCTAGCACACCTTGTTCTTTGTGATGAGTATGGTTTGATGGTACTACAGAAACTATGCTAAAAATACTTAAAGCTCATTATCATATTTTATTCTAGGACAGTAGTCATTTTGGGTCATGCTATTTCCACACGAAAGAAATTATTTTCACACCTCGAAGCGCCGCGCTATGGCCATAGCGGGGCGCTTCGGTCGACAAAAGGTGATTTGATCGTTTGACTGACATGAGTTGCAGAGACATAAAGGTGATACGAGGTTGCAGAGTCTCGTGAACCCTAAGCACCGCGCTTTGGCCATAGCCCGGCGCTTCGACCCCAAATTTTCACTTTAAAAAGGCCTCACCTGCTCAGACACAACATTCAAGTTTTATGCGATATTGTTACTCTACTATATTGATTTTGGAACATTCAACATATGCATGATTTTGTTGTTTGTCGATTTTCTTTGCTCTATTAGTTACATCTCTTGAAAAAACGATGTCGTGGTTAAACAACTATATTTTCGGTCAATATTCTGACGAGACAGTTGTTCCTGATTCTTACGAGGGGACCGCTATTTCTGACTCGTATGAGAAACCGGTCTCGTCCAACTTGAGAGAGGCAGAGGTTGTATCTGGCATTCGTTATCGTGATAACACGGTGACGCTGGATTTGAATACCCCTGTGGTGGACCCTTACGCACAACAAGGTTATTCGAATTTTGGTTACGGTGGCGAGTACAGCTTTGTACAGCAGGAGTGTGGTCCAAACGACAGTTACGGTTGTCAACAGAGCTTACAAGGTTATTCGAATTTCGGTTACGGTGGCGAGCACAACTTTGAACATCAAGTATATTCGGACCTCGGTGACGATGGTGAGCCGGGGGATGTGTCTGTTGACGAGGAAGGCTGTTACCCGGTTACGTTTTCGTTTGATACAACGCAGACCTTTTCGTCACGTAAAGAGTTGGTGCGTTGGGTACAAGACACGAAAAAAGACAACGGTTACCTCATTGTGATTAAGAGGTCGAATAAAAGAGGAGAGAATTACAAGATTTGGTTTCAATGTACTTTTGGTGGGGAGCATAAGAGTATAGCTACACAGAGGAAAACGGGTAGCAAGAAAATAGGCTGCCCGTTCGAGATGATCGGGTTTTCGGAATCATCCGGAAGTGTTTGGAGGATCGAGGTGACGAAGGCGAAGCATAACCACACTCCTATTGAAAACTTAGAGGGTCACGCGTATGCGAGAAGGCTTTCTTCGGAGGATAAAAAACTGGTTAAGGAGCTGGCAGAGCAAGACATTCCCAACCAAAGTATCTGGCGAACGCTGACAAAAAACAATCCGGCTAGAAAGCTTATTCCGAAAGATATACACAACGCTGTTCAGAAGATCAACGCCGAAAAAAATGTCGGTAAGTATCCGATGCAAAAACTTGAAAACATTCTTCTCGAAAAAAATTACACTTATTACATGCGCACAAATGAGATATCGAACGAAGTTGAAGATGTCTTCTTTGTTCACGAAAGATCATTCACTATGTGGTGTGCCTTCCCGCATGTGCTAATGATTGACGCCACCTACAAAACGAACATGTATAACCTGCCATTTGTTCAGGTCGTAGGCATGACGTCGACAAACAAATCGTTTACGGCTGCTTGTGCGGTAATTTCCGCTGAGAAGTCAGAGAACTACCTATGGGTGTTGCAGAGGATCAAGTCTATGCTGGTAGGATGTATGGAACCGCGCGTGATTTTAACAGACAAGGATTTTGCGCTAATGAACGCGTGTGAACAAGTTTTTCCAAAAGCGCATAAGTATCTTTGTCGGTTCCATATTCAACAAAATATTAATAAGAACAGCAAGAAGAAATTCTCTGACAAGGAATGGAAAGAATTCGCACGTAGATTTTGGTTATTGTGCGAGTCTACGACCGAGGAAATATACAGGTATAACTTGGAAAACCTTGAAGCACAGCTGAAAGAAGATGACCGTGAACGTAGGTATTTCTTACATAATTATGTTCAAATTTTATATAATAACAAAAACTGACTATTTACGTTTTTTTTAATTTTAGAGGTTTTTGATTATTTGAAGAAATCCTGGTTGGATCCGTACCGTGAAAAGTTTGTATCATGCTGGATTAACAAAACTATCAACTTTCACCAAACTACGACCAACAGGGTTGAGGGCATGCATGCAACACTAAAAAGTCACTTTCCAAGTCATCGCAACACACTGGATAAACTTGTACTGTATGTTGATCATGTTGTTGATAGACAATACACCGAGATTAGTAGTAGCTTTGAAACAAGCCTCCGAAAAGTGATGACGCACCACAAGAAGCAGCCCATGCTTGCATATATTCTCATAAAGGTTTCAATATATGCGATTGAGCTTTTGAGTAGGGAACTAAAACGTAAGGAAGACGGGTTGAGAGCCTACGGTGCAAGCTGTGGTTGCTAACTTTTTACCAGCTGTGGTTTGCCATGTGCCTGTCGTTTGGAAAAGTTGGAAAATAAAGGTAATTAATATCTTTGACCTTTCTCGTTATGATTTTGCCACCTAATTTGTTTTCATCCACAGGTCAGCAACTCCGGATCACACACATAGACGTGTTCTGGAAGAAGCTTGACTTCAAGCCTGCAAAGAAAAACATAGAGGATATCGATGTAGACGCGGAATTTGAAAAATTGAAACAAAAGATCGATCCAACACCCCCTCAAGTGAAAAGGAGCTTCTTTGAAAAGTTTCAGCAAATCCTCAATCCAGGGAACAATAACAAAAAACCTCCTGCTGTTCTGAAGAAAACTCGTGGTCGCCCAACATTGAAAACGCGGGAAGAAAGAAAGGTTGAAGCCGCTAGAAAAAGCGCGTACATTCCGTCGGGAGAAACTTGGGTCGAGGCCTCAGACGATCTTCCCCGTCACAGCTCGTACATTCCGTCGGGAGAAACTTGGGTCGAGGCCTCAGACAAAGTCAGTCCTTGTCTGTTGACCTTGGCCAAAACGCCCCGCTATGGCCAAAGCGGGGCGCTTTGAGTGTGCAAAAAGACAAAGGCCGTGTGCGAATAGACCAGGCCGTCATTTTTTGGTTTTTTTATAATTGAATTTTATGTATCTTACAAATAATGGTTATTGTACGCATCTTTTCTTACACGAACAAAATTACATCATATAAGAACCTAACCTACAATTTCTCTACTAAGGCTAGGGGTGTGGATCCTCTTCCTCCAACTCCACATCACCTTCAACTAACCATCTTCCCCTCTATCCTCATCAAGGGGGATGGTTCCCCTTCACCCCCTTCCCCTTTAATCAACACCTTCCAATCATCACATTTAACAAACAACAACACATCGGGGCAGGCGGGGAGAAACTACCAAAGGCGTCAAAGAAACCACGGGAGGGGGGGGGGGTGTTTCCCGTCGGGGCCGAAGGCCACGTCGGCTCCCCGACCCTTCCCACAACCCTTAGCTAAGTTACACATGCCAATGGTGCTTTCTCTTTTTGGTTCTGTCTCTCCTTGTAAAAATGTTTTTATCTCTTAAAACAACCTTTTTTTAATTAGTGTACTGTGCATTGCTATTTGTGTAGTGATTTTATTTGGATCTCCATAGTATTTCTTTTTTCCTTCTCCTTGATAATCCTTTAGGCTTGTTGTTGCACTCCACACATGTAGCCGCTGTAACCTTGTGTCGCCTTTTTACATAGTGCAGTATGTGTGAAATTCTTTGTGTGTTGGTTGATGTTGTCGTTTATGTCTTAAGTTACGTCTTTTGGAACGGACCCATTATCAATTTGATTGCCTTGAC
Source organism: Helianthus tuberosus (assembly GCA_030545235.1). NCBI lineage: Eukaryota > Viridiplantae > Streptophyta > Magnoliopsida > Asterales > Asteraceae > Helianthus > Helianthus tuberosus. Next base: position 26,544,672 of record CM060444.1, read on the forward strand.
CTCGACCCTACCCAGAGCCGTTCCTACGTTTTTGGAGACCCTAAGCGAACTACGAAGTGGAGGCCCTTTTGCAAACTTATCCCTTCCAACAGACTAGTGGAGAACCTGTTGGAATTTTGGTGAATGGATATTAAATATATTTATAATTTAATGAAATTATAAATATTAATTAGAATATTCATGTGGTAAGTTAAAGAGTAACTCTTGAGTATTTAATTAGTTTTATTAGAGTTTTTAAGTCTCTAATTAAGTAACTAATTAAGTGAAACTTTTCACTAGTCTTGTACATATAGTAGGCTATGTGCTTTCTTTTGTGACAAGATAATAAGGTATTGTTTTATACATGAAGAATACTAGAAGTAGAAAAAAACACTTGAAGACCAACTAGAGAGATGAGTATTCTCTACTTGTTTTCCACCACATGAGTTCAAACACTACAATTACCGGATGTAACCTTGGGCCGGTGAGCCACTCCGGCAGTACAGACTGCTTCGGCTGTTGTACCCTGGGAGACAGACGCGTCGTCTTTGGTAGAGGCGCGAAATCTGTTTTCAGGGAAGCGTGTTGAACACGTGCCTCAACCAAAATCGTCAACGTTTTAGTGTGCTCTTTGTTGCAGTCAAGAAGTATTTTTCAAGACTCAAGATGATGAATACTCGAGTCTAGGATGCTATCAAGTGCGCGTGAAGGACCCATCAGAGATGCGGCTTGAATCAAGATTGGTATATATAATTATATTTATATTCTTTTTATTTAGTTATTGCAACCGGTATTGTACTATGATATTTCCTACGAATAACGAGAGTCTCGTTATGATATATTTTGTAATTATATTTTACAAAAGGTAAACCTAATTCCTACAAACTTAAAACAGATTTCATGAGATTGTTGGTACAATCTTAAAAACCTTATTTATAAGGATTTTGGGTTTACGAAAGGATTTATAATAGAATTAAAAAAAAAATATATATATATATTGTTAGAGGTTATGATCTTATAAATATTTTTTTTTTGAAATATGTATGTAGTACAACTTGTTGTGTTTGGATTTTTTGAGATTGAGTTACAATCTTAAATCCTATACCATGGTACAAAACGAATAGTTTTGGTTCCAACATTTGGTTTTAAAACGATTTTGGGAATCGTTAATTTTTCTAACTTTTGTGTTAGATCGGGTTTATTAGTGTAAACCATACGTTTTTTGTAAACGTTAAATTCTCTAACATGTGTGTTAGACCGGAATTATTGGTGTAAACCATACGTTTTTTGTAAACGTTAAATTCTCTTAAGTAGAGTTTTTTATGTCTTTAAATAAGAGTTTTATGTTACTTGATTAGAGTTTTATGCATCTAATTAAGTCTCTATTTAAAATAGACTTTTCATCCACCCATGGATTGATATGAACAAATAAGTCTTATAATGATTTTTGTAATCATTTGTCTTCTAACATGTGTGTTAGAAACGTTCATGAAACGCGTTAGTTTGGAAGCAATTTTTAATTGTTTAGTTTCTAACGTGTGTATTAGAAATGACTTATTTATTTGAACCATATATGTGCTTTTAGCAAGTCAAATTAACATTTTGTGAAAATGTTAATATTTCTAACGTGCGCGTTAGAATTTCCTTCATTTTAACATGATTGCTTTGAAATGTTTTATGTAAACATTTTATATAAGTAATTTGTTGTAGCATTGATTTTAATGTTTTTTTATGATTTAGAAATAAAAGGTCATACATTGAAGTTGATGTTTGATTGGCTTCAAAAATTAAATCACAATAAAGTGATAGTGTAGTTGTGTGGGATTCATCACCAACTTTAATTTGTGATTTCTAAATCAATTTGAGTGAAACTTTAATTACTAATTAAACTCTTCATATGTGAAACTCTTGAGTAGAGTTTTAATGGTGACATTTGATGAGTTTTATTAGAGTTTAAATATATAATTATTGAGACTCTTAACTCTTCATATGTGAAACTCTTGAGTAGAGTTTTAATGGTGACATTTGATGAGTTTTATTGGAGTTTAAATATATTATTATTGAGACTCTTAACTCTTCATATGTGAAACTCTTAAGTAGAGTTTTAATGATAACATTTGATGAGTTTTATTAGAGTTTAAGTCTATAATTATTGAGACTCTTAACTCTTCATATGGTGAAACTCTTGAGTAGAGTTTTAGTGATGACATTTGATGCTTTAAATTGGTCATGTTATATATATAGATAAAATTACTTAAAGTTTTCTAACATGTGTGTTAGAAAATGTGTATCACGAATACGAGGTTAGAGATTGTTCATAATGGACATAAATGTTTTATGTAAACATTTAATTGCCTATGTGTGCATTAAAACTGATGAGAAACAGTTTATTTTATAAACTATATCTTTGGAAAACGTTTTATGTAAACGTTCGATTCTATAATGTGCTTGTTATAACTTTTTTTTCCAACATGTGTGTTAAAAAAAAAGTTATTTGGTGAAAACAACTTGGTGTTGTTGTGAACAAATTTAATTGTTCAAGTTTACTACTTAAATGTAGTATTTGTAACAACTTGGTGTTGTTTTGAGCATAATTGTCCAAGTTTAAAGTTTCAAGATGAAATGAGAAACTTGTACTTACAAGTGCATGGAGTCTTATTGAGGGAGTACCTCAAGACACGCCATGAGACAATATTGTTGAGAAGATTTCGGTCAGATTATAAAGTGTTGAAGATAAAAGCACTTTGCTATTTGATGTCTACATATTGTCTATGCTTCCGTTTAAATTTCAAAAGTGATTGACACTTATGATTTAGTTTCCAATGTATTTTATTGTTTTGTGTTCAATATCTTCGGATAACACATGCAATTTTTTACAAAGAAATAAATCACTAATGGTTGTGACGTATAAATTATTTTTGTGGAAAATAATTATAACGTTGGTTATACATTGTTTAAAAGAATATGGTTTTAAACGGATAGTACATGAAAATACTTGGACATAAACAACTTGAGAGTTGTTACATTGACTAAAAGTCAAAGACGAAACATCAAATGTATAACCACATCATGAATGAGTAATGAAAGAACGTAGTGAGTGTATTGAGATGAAATACACTAACGACATTCATGTCGCATACTTCATTAGAAGTCATTGAAAAATTTACAAGTGTGAATTCTAACATATGAAAGTAAAAGTACTATATGTTATTGTATACCTTTAATAAATCTTGCGAGATTTATAAGTAGATGCGTCTACCACTTGATTATTGTTAGATCTATATGGAGATTTTACCTTCATTTGGAAGAGCATCCTAAATATACATGTCTCCTAATGAATAACAATAGATGTGTGGAGACCCATTATCAATTTGATTGCCTTGACCTCGACCCTACCCAGAGCCGTTCCTACGTTTTTGGAGACCCTAAGCGAACTACGAAGTGGAGGCCCTTTTGCAAACTTATCCCTTCCAACAGACTAGTGGAGAACCCGTGCGATGCGGCCAAGTAGCCAATGTACAACAATGTGCTCATTTTCCCTTAGTTTATCAATCTCTTTGTAGAAGGAGTAGCTATGTCGTAAGAGTAGTTTTGTAAAAGGTTTGTGCATGGTGAAATTTCACTTGATGACCCATTTGATTTATGCTGATAAAGTTTGGCAAGACGTAGATCCAGAAATGATGGGGAGGGTAAGCATGATTCAACCGTTAACACCGAGGTAAAAACTTGTTTAACTCCTTTGAATGATTGTGGAGTCCATGAATGAAATGAAAAACATCTCGAAGCTCTCAAGGAATCCTTGGTAACCTTGAATTATGATTTTGCCATAACAAATAGGAAAAATGTCGGCATATAACTTTACAAAAACAAGACAATCTATACCTCCTTCTGAGGCAAAACAAGTTGTGGTTGTAGATGCTACAGGACAAGACCCTCGCCATAATTTCCCTACAATCTGTCCAAAACAAAGTAAAATAACATCTAGTGTATATCATTTTCGTATACTTCTACATAACTCTCCATGTACAGAATAGATTACTCCATCTATCCTAATACATCAGCACACTTCAAATTCCTCTAACCAAAACCTCAGACTAACCAAATTCATTATTTTTATTGATATTTTAGCTTAAAAACTTTCTATTACAATATACTTCATCTTAAACTGATTATAGTTTAAGTTTGAGGGTTTGAACAATATAGATACTGAGATTGAGATAAGTATGTTAAAATAGTTGTTACATGTGTTCTCAATAGAGATTGAGATGTGATGATTACCACCAAATATGAAATCCCTAAAGTCGGGTCTACCACCCTCATAGCCATCGATGGTTAACGTTGCAGATGACGAGGGTCATCAATCTTCATTTATTCACTGAGGTCGTCCAAGGACACAAGAGCTTTTAGTACCGGTTTACCCTCAACGTCTAATCAAATCAAAAGTTTAGAAAAAGGTTTTTAAACTAGAAAAATAAAACTAACTAAAATGCTGAAAAATAAAATAAAAATAAAAACAGATAGACAAGACGAATCACTTGGATCCGACTCGTGTTTAGTGTAACCTTTGATTATTTCCGCACTTTTGCACTTTTTAAGAGATTATCTTAGTTATTGTAGTAGGCCCCTCTTTTGAAGGTGACGTTACCCTCAACCCAGTAGTTTGAGTCAGCAAGGATACAATCCTAAAGGGTCGGATTATTGAAATATAATTAATTAAGTTATTAATGCATAATGTGGTAGGCCCATCTTTTGAAGGTGACGTTACCCTCGGCTAAGTAGTCTGAGTCAGCAGGGATACAGTCCTAAGTAGCCGGGTTAAAGTTTTAATAGTAGCTTACATATGAGGGGATCAAAGAGTTTGGACCCCCGCCATCCAATACCGGTGGGTATCGAAGGAGGTCCTACTAAATTTGACCCAGGTCCTTGCAGGATCTATACACTGAACAAGGCAAGACTCTTACCAAACCGTTCCCTTAACCCCCGACTAGGTAGCCAACATACCTCCACATAGACCGTGGAGATATGAATGGTGAAAATCTTTTATTTTATATAGACAGTAAAATAATGCCAAGACACCACGGACAAACGATAAGGAAGAATCACCTTCAACATAAGAAACTAGTTATTAAAGTCATTAATACATAACCAAATAAAAAGTGCGAAAAGATTAAAAATAAAAAGTATTACACTAGACACTTGTCTTCACCAAGTGATGTAAGAGACTTAGGCAAACATGGCCTTTGATTGTCTAGAACTCTTATGATCAATCTTGGATCCCGAGACGACTCACACACTCTATGATGGACGATGGATGATGGTGTTTTGATGGTGGTGGAGGGTAGGTGAAGTGTGAGCGAGGTGGTGTGCCAAGGGTTGGTTTGAAAATGAGCCAAGCACCCCTATTTATAGCCTGAACAGCAGCTCGGGCACGGCCCCGTGTCCACCCTCATTCTCTTTCTTCATTAATTGCAGTTTGTCTGCATTAGTTGACCACGCCCCCGTGTCCGCTGGGCACGACCCCGTGTGCAGAAGCGTATCTGTACTATCAAGATTTCCCCAGATTCTACGAATCTTAGAGTTGACCACAGCCCCGTGTCCGCTGGGCACGCCCCCGTGGTGGGTGATAGAAGCTTCTACAACTTTGTCTTTTCTGCAGACACTTGGGCACGCCCCCGTGCTCATTGAGCACGGGGCGTGTTCAGCCTTCTGTTCTCTTGTTTTTGCTTGGGAAGATGCTGTCGGGGGGGTCGGGCATGCCACGTTTATTCCTTTTCTTGTATTTATGTTAGATTTAGCTGCCTTTTTGCTTCTTTTGTTCATTTGAGCTTATTTAATCCTGAAAATACAAAAGGAAGACAAAAACACATTTTTCCAACATTAGTACTAAAAAATGGTTAGTTTTATGCCACATTTGATGTAATTTATATGTTGCATTTTGCACACATCAGCCGCCTTTCACGTTTCTTTATGGCCTGGGTGGATTTAGCGGACACTGGACATTGGTTATGGTATTTGGAATATTGGGCCTACTATAAATAAACCCTATCGGAAATTTGGAGGCCTTCTATATTTGGTGGCCCTAGGCCTGTGCCTATAGTCTTAAGCCTAATGGGTCGGCCCTGACCCTACCCCGGTCATGCATCTCGATCACAACTTTGTTTTAGGCATGGTATTCTGGCTCATCCATATTGGCAACATCATATTTGTTGACGCATACATGCATATTAAAAAGTATCTATTTTAATGATGTTAAAATGTCTAAACACATAAATCAAATGCTACCATAAGATGCATATTGAAACACCCCAAAACCCGGGGGATTTAATTATTGGATACACTCTTCGGCAAATAACTCATAACGTAAATTTTTATTCAAATGTAGTGGAAAATACTAAAGTCTTTACAACCGAATAAAATGAAAACCATGTATTTAAACATAAAGAAAACGCTAAGAAAGGATGCTAGTCGCTAAGGGGAGCCTCTGTCACGAGCCTGCCAATCAACTTGATGTGCATACAAAAAGTTAGCTACACTTAGCGAGTTCTAATTTAAATAAGGTAACGGTAAACTTTATCGGGTATTAAACACACAACACATTTAAACCGTGACACATATGGACCAACTATAACACTCTATATCAAACTTAAGTGTACTACTATAAACTATACATGCAAACTATAATGTACGTAGTTGATCAACCATAACCAAGAAACAAATGCACCGCCCCTTTACTACTTGGTCACGATGTTAACTTTAGACACAATAAGTCTCATTTACCTTTATTATACAATATGCATATTGTGCGTACTTTGTACTATTACACATTAATACATCAACCATACTTTTGCAAGCTTTATCATAATCAATAACGTTTAGAGACATAATACTTTGCTTTTGAAAACATTAGCGAGAGTGCACGCTGCCCCAAAAACAATGTTGTAAAAGGGGTCTAGAAACTCACCTAATTACAGTTAATTAATTCATGTTATAGTGTTTAGGCTTGAAGAAACATCTCACAATCTGCATAAAAATTAACACGTGAAACCTCGTTACTTTCTAATATTGTAGATAAACAATGTCGCCAGGCCACTGTAGCCGATGACAAGGTCACCCAACACATTGTCGCTAACATAATCGCCTTACTTGTGTTAGGACTTTCACACCATCACAATGTCACCAAAAAAGTTGGCAGGCAATGTCGCCACATTATAGACAGGGACATTCATGAGTGTCGTTGGCACCACGTGTCACCAAACATTGGTAGGCGTTGTGATTAATTCCCTTTCCCATCCATATCCATTGAGCATCGGCGGCTGCAGAGGAACATCGCTGGACGAATACTCTAGTGTCGTTGATTGAAGACTCCCTCGATTCATGTCTGTTTTCAACTAAAAATCGTAACTTTTACGTTTAAAACGTTTGTTTAACTTCCAGGAGACCAAATCCATGGTTTTAGTCCCATGAACACGTAAAAATTCGACCTTTGGGTTGAAAGCCAAGTTTTTTCCAAGAAACCCCAAATGCACCAAAATAGAGATTTGGAAACTAATTTTTACCTGTATCTCGACCAAAATGTTGTTGTGGTGATCTTCAATCGATTAGTAATAGCTTCCAAGGCCTGCACCTTCGATTTTTTGGCCTTTATTCACCTTTCCTTTAATTTTCTCTCTCTAGAACCCCACTCTCTGAATTTGGATGAGAAAAAGGTGGTTTTAGGGATAGAGTTTCTCAAATCCCTTTTAGAGCATTCTCATCCAAACCATCAAAATATGTGAGGGAAAGTTTTTATATTATAAAGGGTATAAAAAATGGTTGTGAGTAGAGGAGAGAGAAAATATTACTGTTTATCTGTATATTTGGGGGGACACTGTTCACCCAGTATAATTTTTTTAATATATATTGAAAGTGGTTGTGAGTGAAGGAGAGAGAAAAATGTAATGATAATATTATTTAATTGAAAATGAGAAAGAAAAAATATTTGTTTTTAGTGAAAATATATTGATATATGAGTTGTTTTTTAGTGGAATGTATGTATAATTTGATGGATTGGATGAGAATGCTCTTATACTTCCTTAGTTTTTCCTATTTTGATCTCTATGGACTTTCCATGCCTAATCACTATTGGGCCTAGTTCCATTCTTTATTAATAATAAATAAAATAACTAAAAACATAAAACTAGATAAGACCTATTTTCCTTAGTTAAATGTTGATCATAATTTTTTTAATGGTGAACTTCATATATAAGGTTATCACATTCTCTAAATCGGAAAGGCCCGTATTGCTCTACTTTGGCCAGGCTATGTTGTCTTAACATGGCCCAAGTTGGGCTTTTTTGGGCGTCCCCCCGGAAACCATACCGCCGGCTACCACTTGACAGTCGTTGTGCCATCACAAGAGCAGACCTCTCTGGCGTAACACACGGTGGGACGAAAACCCGGTTGGGATCGGGAATCGAACTGGCAACCTCACACAAGGCCTATTCCAATTCATTCAGTTCTTATATCCACCCCGATATAACACAAGTGAGAATTTAACTTGAGTCTCCATTGGAAAATCAAGTCTCCTACCACTAGGCCACAAGTGGGGGGATTGCCAATCATAATTAGGGACGACAATGGGCCGAGTCGAGTATTGGTAATACCATACCCATATCCGGTTGTAAAATTGTGTCCCATACCTGACCCATTATTTGTCGGGTAATTCTCCGTCGAGTATCAAGCATACCCTCGGATATCGGGTATACCCGTTAATTTATTAAAAAAAAAACCCGATTGGAATTTCCAAATACATCTCGTTTTTACTATTATAATTATTGCATAATTTTAATTTATATGACAACTATTATAAATTAAAATATACATTACATGCATGTAAGTTTTATCATAAATAAATAAATAGTTACATTATAATTTATACATAGTTTTATTCATATATTTCACACAACAAAAAATATAAATAATATCATCAAATACATATTCCAAAAGATGTTTCCACGTAATGAACCTACAAAAATATGTCACTAACAGATAAGGGTTAAGGGAAAATAAAAATATAATTAAACAAATTAGGTATATGATCGGGAATATAGTTCGGGTAGACGGGTATGTGGTTTCGGGTAATCGGGTTAGGTATCACGTAAGCCCATGCCCGTAAATTTTTTTTAAAACTAATCCCATACTCGACACCTGCTAGGCTTCGGGTATACTCGTCGCATATTTTTCGGGTTTCAAATATACCCATCAGGCTAGTATTCCTAAATTCATAAATAGAACTCAGGTGTTCATGTTTATATGCATAGAATATATCGATCATTTACTATAATAACTAAAACAAAGGAATCAAGAAAGCACAAGGCATCATGGTTGATGCCACATATACACTATGAGCCGGCAACCAAAGAACTAATTTTAATTCAATAGCAAGTCACGTTCAACATCACGACCTCTAGGGATGAGCTTGGTATCAAATCGGTATTGAAAATCCTAAAAAATGGGTATCGACACCGTACCGGTATTTAAAGGTAAAAACTAGTAAATATATTTTGAGGGTGAGTATCAAATATAAAGTTTATTTTGGCTAGGAACTATAGGAAGCAATAGGATTAGGACATGTGGCAAAATTTAAAATAAAGAGAAAAATGATATTTTAGTCAATCTTATCATTTTCTTCTTCCTTCTTCTTTTTCCCAGTAACATCAAAACCCACCATTTTCAAAACCCACCATCTTCAATCATTTCTTCATATTTTATCTCAATAATCACTACATTATAGTGCGATTTTCGTCACCAATCAATGATTCAAACACCCGATCAACGTGTTCTTCAGTTTTTTGAAGAAAACCCAGTTTAATTTCATACAAAATCTCGTTTTTTCCGGTGATTTTGAAGATAATCACTCGATCCGTTCGATTCGATCTCTGATAAGTGTTTCAATCATTCAAATTTCGTCAATCGTTGAAGAAACCGACTTCGATCCATGTAAGAAATTATTTAATTCATTTTTATTATCTGGGTTTTTGATTTAGTCATTGCGTTTTAAGATCTTGACGGGGGTCCGGGGGCAGCGCCCCTGGTAGCAGGGTCCCATGGGCGGCAGCCCCTGGCTGGGGTTGAGCTGCCAGGTCAGCTCGGATTTTTTTTTTGATTAAATTGCTTTAATAAAAATGCATCAGAAAAGTTAATTTTCTGTAAATTGCCTTTAGAAAACTGCATTCGTAAACTGCATTGGTTCAGACAATTCACAGCACAAACAAAACTATTGTCCTGGTTCAATGCGTTTTAGAGAGAACACTTTCTTTGGTGTTTTTAGGCCATTGCGTTTTAGAATTAAGACATTTTTATGTGTTTTCTGACCATTGCGTTTTAGAAAAACACATTTTTGAAGTGTTTTTAGTCATTGCGTTTGTAACGCCCCAAAACTCGAATGTTTATATTTGCCAAATGTTTCTATAGGACATGTCATGAAATAAATAACTAGGCTATTTAACCTAGTTAAGGGTATGGTCAAAAATATTAAATGACGAAAGTTGTGCCAATTATATTTAAGTGGCGAACACGAGGGGCTAAATTGTAAACATGAGAAACTCATGTTTTATAAAACAAAAACATAACACACAACACACACACATCATGTGTGTGTACGTGGAATGCTCTGGAGAAGAACAAAGGGGTGTAAACCCTAGTTCTTAAAGAAGCTCCAAATTGAAGGTTGAATCGAGGCTCAAATCTATTAAGGAACATGAATTAATGCTCACCAAGACAAGGGGATCGTGAGGTATGTCTTGAAACTTAGATTGATGAACTTGTATGAAGTGGGTTATGTTCCAATCCGCGAATTGGTATGAAATTGATCATGTATATGTGTTATAATCATCATATAGAACATGGATTATGCTTGGTTTGGATTAATTTGATGTTTAGAGGTGAAACCCACTTGGTATGGGGAGGAGGATGACTTGAATGATCACCCATGTCCAATTCTTGATTAATATTGATGTATCATGATACGTATGATGGATTCTTGTTAAAGGAATCGAAATAAATGTGATGCTAATATGTTTGATGTTTAGGTATGAATGATTCATGTTGATTAGAAGGAGGATTTGATGAATTATGTATAAGACTAGAAGTATATGCATGAATTGATTGTACACTGTGCTTAGGAAGTTGTATGCACACTAAGTGTAGGATGAAATGTATATAGAACCGTCCGTATAGCCTATTATGACGATACGAATACAAAAGAATAAGCCGAAAGTTCATAGGATGAATTGTTGACTTTTGAAAGTCAACTACGCATAAGGAACATGATTTGAGTGTTGTCGTAAGGGTATGATTATAGGAAGTCGTATGGTACATGTTATATTGATACGTGTTTAATGCGATGACATGATGAATTACATGAGTTAGTAAGGATACGAATTTGGTTATATGTAGGGCTGTAAACGAACCAAACGTTCGGCGAACAGTTCGTGAACCGTTCGGCGGGAAGTTCGTTTGTGTTCGTTCGTTTATTAAACAAACGAACACGAACAAGAAATTTCGTTCGTTTAGTTATATGAACAAACATGAACAGAGGTCGCGTTCGTTCGTTTATGTTCTTGAACGTTCGATAATGTGTTCGCTTGTGTTTGATAGTTCATTAATATTTTTAGCTTTTATATTTATTTAAATATATCAAAATTCTGACAAATTAAATATTTAATAAGTGTCAGTGTATTATATATTCTGTTCATGAACGATTGTTTGTGTTCGTTTATTTCCATTTGTGTTCATGAACATTAGTTTGTGCTCATTTGTGTTCGCCAACGTTCGTTGCCTAAAATTAACAAACAAACACGAACAAGTTCATTTCCTTAACAAACGAACACAAACTTTAAATCCCGTTCGATAAGTGTTCGTGAACGGTTCGCGAACACATATATTTTTTAACAAACGAACACGAACAAGGTCTCGTTCGGTTCGTTTACAGCCCTAGTTATATGTCTTATGCTTGTTAAAAGTGACCGATGAAGGTCAAATGTGAAATATGCGATTTATATGATCGTTAACATGTATAATCGTGTATGCTAACAAGAATGTAATTTCGATGACATGAAAGTAGAGGAATCATGTCGAGACAGAATCAAGCACGGAAGGTTAACGGGTCAAGAAGAAGCAAGGAAGCGGATACGAGCATGGTCGCATAAGGTAAGTGATTTCCGGAATCACTTTTGAGTTGTTTAAGTAAGGTAGCTTTATAGATAATTAAGCATGATGTCTGACGTTAAGTATAATTTTGGTGGGATGAAATCTATTATTTTCTCTAAGTAGACCGAACGGGTCAAAAATGAAGTTTTGTAGTTATAACGGAATAAAGTGTACGAAATGGCTACGGTATTATAACCGGGTAATGATTAGAATGGCACACACGTACGCTAACCGAGAAATGGTGACGCGGATTAATCAATAAAAGACTCGGTAGTAAGTTAGGATTAATGGGTAACCAAGTTCGTGAGTGGAATTTGGATTAACTAAGTTGATTGCGTAAAATTGAATAAATGAATGAGTTTAACGCATACCGGGTATCGGCTATCGGGTATCGGGTGCATAAACCCTAAGTACGAAACTCCGGATAATGTAAAAGTATTATGGTTATAAGGTTCATGTAAGTTTTGGGCTAAAACGAATGAGATGTTTGATGAAAACATGAACGGGTCGAATAATCGTAAATGAATAATAAGCTGATAGCGCGTAAGTTAAGAATTTCCTTAATCCGGATATGGGATTTCAAGTTCACATGATAGAATGTCAAATTACGATCATGTAGGAAGAAACGGGAGGTTAAACGGGTAAACGGTTCAAAAGTTATGCGCGTTACCCGTTTTAGTGCGTACGGACGACGAAACGAACCTGCAGAAAAAGGTAAAATCTAGAGGGCGTCGCCGACGGCCTTAGGGGCGTCGCCGATGGGGTCTAGAAAGCCAGTTTTCTTCTGATGCGCTATTTACCTGTCTACGTGATGTTTTAGCGACGCGATAAACCAAGGGCCGTCGTCGACGCCCTCCCCATGTCCCAAAAGCTGAAAATTGTTATCTAAGTTGATTTATGGGTCGTGGGCTTCGGTATGTTAACCGTGGACTATGGCGAGCCTCCTAAACATGATTCTGATCGTTCCTTTGATGATTTTGGGTTATAAATCTACGTCTAAGACCCACGTAATTAATGTATGATGATGTAAGAGGTATGTGAGAGCTTGTATGTGTATATATGGGAATGTACATCTGTAGATGTGTATATATATGTATGTATGTATGAAGGTACGTCTGAGTGTATGTATGTACGTGAAGATATGGGGAGGTATGTATGTATGTGGATGTCTACGTATGTAAGCATAAAGGTATGTATGAGTATATAAGGGTTAGGTAAGATCTTGAATGTGTAAATATGGGTATGTACGTATGTAGATGTGTATTTATGTATATATAAAGGTACGTATGTGAGTATGCATGTATGTAGAGATGTAGGGACGTATGTAGATGTGTGTTTACGTATATATGAAGATACGTATGTATGTATGCGTGTATGTAGAGATGTATGAATGCATGTAAGTATGTAGACGTGTATGTATGAATGTAAGTGTGTATGTATGCATGATTTCGATATGTGGAGGATTAACGTTATTAATAGTGTGCCTGGAGAATGAACATTAATGCAGGTACTTTATTGAAGACTCACCAGGGAATGGATATGTGGATGTAATGCTTAAAGATATATATATATATATATATAATTGAATGGGAAATGTACTTATATGAATCTTGTATATATATAACGTGTGCTAATGTTATGAATGAATGTGGTGAGTGCAGGTTGTACAAATCACGGACGATTATCACGAGGAATAGAGATCGAAGACCGGGTCACAAGATAGATTGTACGGGAATAATTGATTATGTACCTTAGCAAATAGAATTTATGCTTATATTTCGTAAAAGAGTTATTTTAAAAAGGACTTTCAAGTAAGCTAAGACGTTTGTAATGAAAGAAATTTTATGGCACGAATTTCAGTTGCGACTTTTGTCAAATATGTGTTAGGGTCTTACAAGTTGGTATCAGAGCCCTGGTTTGAGGGAAATCAAGTACGATAAGATAAGTACTTGAACTCAGACCTATGTGCTCTTATGATAAGAAACCCGTACAATCTAAGACTCAGTCAAGATCCCAAAGGTAAAAGCAAATGTAAGTAAGCACTTAAGTATGCATATGAAGAAACTAATTGTACGTTATGTGCAAGGTAAGCATAAGTGTTTGAAGAGGATGACCCGTGAATGCAGTTTAGGATGAGTACTAAGGCAGACAAAGATGCAAATAGACAAATGGACCCAGGTACACAATGTTAATATGTATGGGTACCAGTGTTAAAAGAAAAAGTAAGAAATCTCCTTGAGAGGGTAAATACTAAACGAAAAATAACGATGTTGCCTCGGTAAAGTTTTAAGGATGTTGCACGAGACTGAAAACTTTTTTTTTCGGACATAAGGCGATGATTACATGAAGGCACGAAACTAGTATGCGGATTGCGCACCTGGCCATAATTCAAGAAGCATATGACGTTCGTGAGGCCGTGGTAATTATCGCAGGTATGTCCGGGAGAATTGGGTAACAGGTGAGGCGTGCGGGTAAAATGAGTAGTAAGACTCTCAGGAAATTGAGAGTATTATACAAGAATGAAAAAGAAGAAATGATAAGGATGAATGATGTTGTATCCGTAAGTAAGTACGGATCGGCAGGGTATGAATGACGTGTTTGAAATCCGCGAGAAGGATTCAACACATGTAAGGAATGAAAGATATGAATGGAATGTTTGAATCCGCGAGACGGATTCAAGGAATGAAAGGCATGAATGGAATGTTTGAATCCGCAAGACGGATTCAAGGAATGAAATGTAGGAATGATATGTTTAAATCTGCGATACGGATTCAAATCATAGAAGGAAGAAAATGTATGAATGGTAGGTTAGAAACCGCTAGACGGATTCAAAATATAGAAGTAATAAAAGGTATGGATGTTACATTTGAATCCGCGGGACAGATTTAAAACATATAAAGGATAAAATTTACCCACATCAGAATTGTGTCAATAGTTGACCGTAGTTATGTCCAACGAGTCCTATGAGTAAATGTAAAGTAAATGAACAAAAGAATGATCGTAATGGGCACGTAAACCTAAGTTTTAAAATGAAAGAAAGAAGTTTTAAACCGGTTATGTGTTAGATGTGTTAGTAATCGACTCGTAGGAGTCATAATGTAGGGCGGGCTACGACCCGGACAATAATTTAAGTATGAATGAGAAGGGTAAGCTTGGTAATGAGTATCGAAATAATGTAATGAATGTCTTTGAAAGTAAGCATGAATGGAAATAAGTACGAACGTGTACCTCGATGCATCTATGATAAGTAAGAAATGTCAGTTGGACTTGAAAAGTCAAACCGCAAAGGTTGACGAAATAAGTAACCAGAGTAAAAGAATTGTATGTAAGGAATGAAGTATGGAATATGTTATAGCATGTATGTAGGAAGTTGTAGAAGAATTATGGGTGAGTAATCACCTAGTAAAATAAATGTTTGAATGAAATGTGCACGAGCGGAAGCTCATTACAAGGATGAATGAAACATGGCCGGGTACGGTTAGTACTCGTGAAGAGGCGGATCGATCTGGTTTACGGATCGTTGAGTTATGAAATGAAACCGAGGTCAGTAAAATGTTCAACTTATTCTGAATAGGTACGAATTAGAAGATTGGAAAGCTACCTATGAAGTGAAGGATAGGATAGGTATGGTATGTGATGTTTGACTTTTAACAGTCAACATAAGAAGAAAAGGGTAAATCCCAAAAGTTTTGAGTGAAAATTTCGGGTAATGATTAAACTTTCGTATGATGAACGGCATGATACACTTACTTATGTAAATTAAATAATGCATGAAGTGAGAGTAATTGTAAGGTGAAATGAAAAAGATGGTTTGAAAGTAACGCAAAGGTATGCATGGTACAAGTAACTGTAGAAAACGTAGAATGATGTACGACTTTGGAGTCAAGCATGTATGTGAGACTATGAAATAGTAACTTTGTTGCGATAACAAAACAAGAATTTGACGTTATACAGTGTATGTACGGAAAGTAATCTTAAGAGATGAGATGAGGGTATTAGACCCGCTATAAACGGATCATACGAACGTACGCATCAATACAAGTTTGAAGAAGTATGTATATTGACATGTTATGAACAGGTCAAGGAAATGTGGATGTTATGTGAAAGCATGGTATGGAAAGTATGAACTTGTTAAAAAGAAGTCACAAGCATTTCCGGGTTGGAGAAAACTTTTCGGATGGATCGATTTACTAGAACTAATCTAGTAAAGATAAGAAAGGTTTCGGGGATGAAGCCTCATTTAAGGGGGGTAGACTTGTAACGCCCCAAAACCCGAATGTTTATATTTGCTGTATGTTCCTATAGGGCATGTCATGAAATAAATAACTAGGCTATTTAACCTAGTTAAGGGTATGGTCAAAAGTATTAAATGACGAAAGTTGTGCCAATTATATTTAAGTGGCGAACACGAGGGGCTAAACTGTAAACATGAGAAACTCATGTTTTATAAAACAAAAACATAACACACAACACACACACACACATCATGTGTGTATGCGTGGAATGCTCTGGAGAAGAACAAAGGGGTGTAAACCCTAGTTCTTAAAGAAGCTCCAAATTGAAGGTTGAATCGAGGATCAAATCTATTAAGGAACATGAATTAGTGATCACCTAGACAAGGGGATCATGAGGTATGTCTTGAAACTTAGATTGATGAACTTGTATGAAGTGGGTTATGTTCCAATCCACGAATTGGTATGAAATTGATCATGTATATGTGTTATAATCATCATATAGAACATGGATTATGCTTGGTTTGGATTAATGTGATGTTTAGAGGTGAAACCCACTTGGTATGGGGATGAGGATGACTTGAATGATCACCCATGTCCAATTCTTGATTAATATTGATGTATCATGATACGTATGATGGATTCTTGTTAAAGGAATCGAAATAAATGTTATGCTAATATGTTTGATGTTTAGGTATGAATGATTCATGTTGATTAGAAGGAGGATTTGATGAATTATGTATGAGACTAGAAGTATATGCATGAATTGATTGTACATTGTGCTTAGGAAGTTGTATGCACACTAAGTGTAGGATGAAATGTATATAGAACCGTCCGTATAGCTTATTATGACGATACGAATACATAAGAATAAGCCAAAAGTTCATAGGATGAATTGTTGACTTTTGAAAGTCAACTACGCATAAGGAACATGATTTGAGTGTTGTCGTAAGGGTATGATTATAGGAAGTCGTATGGTACATGTTATATTGATACGTGTTTAATGCGATGACATGATAAGTTACATGAGTTAGTAAGGATACGAATTTGGTTATATGTCTTATGCTTGTTAAAAGTGACCGATGAATGTCAAATGTGAAATATGCGATTTATATGATCGTTAACATGTATAATCGTGTATGCTAACAAGAATGTAATTTCGATGACATGAAAGTAGAGGAATCATGTCGAGACGGAATCAAGCACGGAAGGTTAACGGGTCAAGAAGAAGCAAGGAAGCGGATACGAGCATGGTCGCATACGGTAAGTGATTTCCGGAATCACTTTTGAGTTGTTCAAGTAAGGTAGCGTTATAGATAATTAAGCATGATGTCTGACGTTAAGTATGGTTTTGGTGGGATGAAATCTATTATTTTCTCTAAGTAGACCGAACGGGTCAAAAATGAAGTTTTGTAGTTATAAAGGAATGACCGAACGGGTCAAAAATGATGTCACTTTTTAGGTTTTTTTTTCATTGCATTTTACGCAACTGGGTTTTTTCCATTTCGTTTTACGCAACTGGGTTTTAAATTTTTTTTTCGAAAATATAGCAATAGTATACTCGTTTTAAAGATTAAAAAAACGCTCGTTTTTTTGTGCAATTTTTATAAAAAAATAATGTCGTATGAAAGAGTTGTTAACGTTTAAAAAATGGGGGGGGGGGGGGGGAATTGGAGGAGAGTGAAACTGTTGCTTTGGATTGACTAGAATGTCTCTAAACAAACTCACACGCCTTTTTTCTTTCTTTCAATTTCTCTTTTTTAATCTTAGCTCTTGATTAACTAAATGGATGGTCAAGATTACTTTCTAGCCTTCTTAGCCAAATAAATTTTCTATTATATCCTAACCCTATATTTTGATACCAAAAATATTTTGGTTCAGGGAATTCAGTACCGGCACCCGGTACCATTTGTTCGTCCCTAACACCTCTCTCAAAAGATCTAGAATCATGATGAAAGTAATCAGGCACTTCAATCTACATGTTCGAAGTCACAACCTGACCGCCAAACAACCATGCCTCTTTAGACGAAATATTATAAACTTACAACAACAAACCAACTAGATATGTCAACATATCTTCAGCGAAAAATCAACTAGATACGTCAACATATCTTGAGCCAAAATGGACATGACATTCTCTCATGAGTATGATTACATAAAACGAAACTAGTTTTCAAATTCACCTGATGATTCATAAAAACCTAAAAGTTTTTGTAAAATAGTGAGGCTAAGGGGTGTGGGGTCATGGTTGTGGCATGATTCGCCACATAGGAACATTGGAAGGCTACAACCCCTTTCCTAATCTACCATGGTTTGCATAGATTAAACCATAACAACCATGGTCCTCATTTCCATTTTTCAAGAAATCATTTTTTTTTATTTAGACAAAGATATATTAAAATAAATAATGGGACAGTGGTTTGGATCATGACCACACTATTAGGGTAATGGTTTTGAATAGTGGATTAGGCTAAAGGGTGTTGGGACATGATTTGCCACGTAGGAACATGAATAGAAGGTTATACCACTCCCTTCTCTAATCTACCATGGTTTGCATGGATTAAACCATGACAACCATGGTCCTCATTTCCATTTTTCAAGTAATAATTTCTTTTTTCTTTAGACAAATATAAATGAAAATAAATAAGGGGATAGTAGTTTGAGTCATGACCACACCCTTAGGATAATAGTTTTGGATTGTGGATTAGAGGTGGGTGATATGGCACTGACGTGAAGGGTCATGGTAGTCATAAGAGGCATGACCACACCCCATAGCCTTAGAGGTGGTTGATATGACACTGACATTGAAGGTTATGTGATCATAAGGGTCATGACCACACCGTAATCTTAAATTAGAATATGGGAGAATCTTCTTCAAGAATAGTTTTTCAAATAGAAAATAAGTCAAATCGATTGATGTTATACAAATATGGTATAGATAATATCTGAAATGAGACAAACGCAAAACTAGTTTCGTAACGAAAGATGTTTACGATAAGTATTGTTTAACATCAAAATAGTTATCCAAACACAATAAAATCTAAAAGAAACTTATTCACCATCTAGGTTTCGATAATATCCCGACCCGACTTTGTTTCCGGCCTGATCTTCTGAGTTGCAACCATGAAACTGTTTTCCAGTCTAGTCTCCGACCTGCAATCCCTTGACTCATTTGTTAGTGACCAAATTTTTTCTTATGATTCTTACAGTGACAGATCTAGAAAATCATTATATAGGTAACGTTTCAGAAAAATAAAAAAAGGGTAATCAAATCGAGAAACGGCAATTTTTTTTTCAAAATTTACACTATTATATATATATATATATTATATATACGTAATGTTATTGTAAAAAAGACCAAAAGTGTGAGAAAGGTAAGAAAGAATCTTAGCCATTAGATCTAAATTAATTGAAAAGGGTAAACAAATAATTTTATTATCAATTCAATTAATTAAAAACTTCCCATAACCGCCACCTTAATTATATGAAGTATATAACACCATTCAGCAAGTATATAACACCATTCAGCAAGTATATAACACCATTCCGTACGTATATAAACCATTCAGCAAGTATATAACACCATTCAGCAAGTATATAACACCATTCATTGACTAAACATCTGATCGAAACATATTTTTTTCTCTATATAAGTATAGCAATATGGTACTCATATTAAAGATAAAAAAACGCTCGTTATTATGGTGTAATTTTTTTTAAAAGTTACGTATAAAAAGTTATTGACGTTTAAAAAAGACGGGGGGAAGTTACAAGTGCATTACCTAATTTCTAGTGGGTTTAAAAGACTATATTGCCCCTAGATATTTCAAATCAGTCCAAATTAATGAAAATATTTTACAATTTGGTCCCTATTGATCTCAACCATTAGATCAAAAGATCTAATGGCTGAGATTCTTTCTTACCCTTCTCACACTTTAGGACTTTTTTACAGGATTCTCTACCATATATTATATATTATATACTAGTATTAAGCCCATGCGTTGTAGCGGTTGCCATAAAATTGCGGTTCAAGAGACCCAATTGAGAGCCATTTCGGACTCTGTTCTGGGGAGGTTTTGGGATCGGTCTCCGTACGGGAAAGTTGTGGTCAACGCTGAAGGCCGGTCTGGCGGTCTGTTCTCGTTGTGGAATTCAGCGTTGTTCAGGGTCGATAACGTAGTGACTGGGCAGTCTTTTATTCTAGTTAGTGGTTTGGTTCTTGGCGAGGAAGAAATAACGCACGTTGTTAATGTGTATGCCCCGGTTGAAGCGGTTCACCGAAGGCGTGTGTGGACGGACCTGCTTGCACTTAAGGAATCCTTTTCTGGGAAGTGGATTATGATGGGCGACTTTAATGATGTGCGGGATGCGGAAGAGAGGCTCAACTCTGAGTTTGTTGCTGGGAATGCTCTTGCGTTTAATAACTTCATTGCTTCTACAGGTATGTCCGAGTATCCAATGGGCGGAAGGAAGTTTACTTTCATGTCTGCGGACGGTTTAAGGCTTAGCAAGTTGGATAGGGTGCTGGTTTGCGAGAGATTCCTCAATAAGTGGCCGGCGGCAACGGTTACGGCACTTGATAGAGACGTATCGGACCATTCGCCGGTAATTTTGTCCACATCAGTTGTCAATTTCGGACCTGCGCCGTTTCATTTTTTCAACAGTTGGCTCGGAGAGGCTGAGCTTGACACTATCGTGAGTAACGGTTGGGATGGGGGTGGTGGGGCGAGGCTAAAGGACCTCTGTTTGTTAGATAAACTGAAGACAATTAAAGAACTCTTAAAGGACTGGAGAAAAAGGGTGCAGACGACTGAAGAAGGAAAGTTAATTGAAGCTAAAGGTGTGGTGAATAGATTAGAAGTTCTGGCCGAAACACGGTTGCTAACTGAGCCGGAACGTAAGCTATGGAAGGAGCAGGTCTTAGAAATCAGAAAGTGGGAATGGGCAAAAAATAAAGACCTTCAGCAAAGAGCTAAACTCGAGTGGGTGGCGCATGGCGATGAAAATTCGGCTTATTTTCATGGGGTTATCAATAGTAGGAAAGCAAAGAACAAACTGAATGGAATTTTTATCAATGGTGTGTGGGAAAATCGCCCGGAAGTGATTAAATCTACGGTCCTAGAATATTTCAAAGAGAAGTATAAGGAACCGATGGCGTGCAGACCAAAGATGACGGGTGACGGTTTCTCAAGGCTAACGGAGGTGGATAGCAGATTTTTGGTGGCTCGGTTTTCGGTTGACGAAATTAAAAACGCAGTTTGGGAATGTGGGAATGATAAGTCACCGGGCCCGGATGGCTTCTCATTTGCTTTCTTCAAACGTTATTGGGATAAAATGGGCCCTCTATTCCGTGATGTAATGGAAGAATTCTATGTCCATGGGACTATTAGTAAGCCATGCAATGCCTCTTTTATTGCCTTAATTCCTAAAGTGGCGGATCCGTTGACTCTATCCGACTATCGCCCGATATCTCTTATTGGGTCGATCACTAAAGTCGTTTCAAAGGTCCTAGCCAATAGGCTCAAGAAAGTGGTGGATTCGATCGTGGACCCGGTTCAATCGGCATTCATCAAAGGGAGAAACATTCTAGATGGTCCACTTATAATCAACGAGGTTGTCTCGTGGGCTAAAAAATGTAAGAAGATGTGTATGCTTTTTAAGGTGGATTTTGAGAAGGCGTATGATAGTGTCGCATGGAACTTTCTTGTTAATGTGATGCACCACATGGGCTTCCCGCCTAAGTGGAATAATTGGATAATGGGAATTCTCTTCACGAGCCGTACATCTATTCTAGTCAATGGTTCCCCTACAAAGGAGTTTGAGCTAAGGCGAGGACTTAGGCAAGGGGATCCGTTATCCCCTTTCCTCTTCACCTTGGTCATGGAAGGGCTTAATGTGATGATGCAGAAAGCGGTTACGTCAGGGACCTTTGTTGGGTTAGACTTACCTAGAAACGGGCCGAAGTTGTCTCACCTCTTTTATGCGGACGACGCGCTATTCGTTGGAGAATGGTCGGAAAGAAACTTTAGGAACCTTAATAGAGTGCTAAGGTGCTTCTTCATGGCATCCGGTCTCAAGGTGAATCTAACTAAAAGTAAGGTTTTCGGGGTAGGGATAGCAAATGTTGAAGTCGTGAACATGGCGGGTATTTTGGGATGCCAAAAAGGGGACCTTCCTTTTGTGTATCTTGGCTTACCCATGGGTATGAATATGAACCGCATTAACAGTTGGAAAGCCATGGTTGACAAATTTCACGATAAACTATCGGCATGGAAAGCTAGAACTCTTTCCTTCGCCGGTAGAGTTACTTTTGTTAAATCGGTTATGGGGGCCCTCGCTATTTACTATTTATCTCTCTTCAAGGCTCCGAGTGGGGTGCTCAATACTCTTGAGGGCATTCGGAGGAAGTTTCTTTGGGGTGGAGCTACTCTCAACCGGAAAATCCGGTGGGTTGCTTGGGAGAGAATTGTGAAATCTAAAAAGATAGGCGGATTGGGCGTGGGAGGTATCAAGGAGTTGAACATGGGCCTAATGGCGAAGTGGTGGTGGAGGTATAAACGCAACCATAATCAACTATGGGGCAAGGTTATCGAAGCCTTACATGGAGGGGGAAGGGGCGGTAACATCATTCCGGTCAGATTAACTAGTACTGGATTATGGAAAAGTATAGCTAAGGTGAACAGTGACTTTTGCAGTGCTGGTTTAGACCTGAATGACCACTTGGTTCAGGATACCTCAGGGGAGCACGAGGGTGAATGGAGATGGAAGAGTGGCGGGCAGACTGGATTTTTCGGTCAGACAAATCAGGTCCGATTTGGAAGAGATGGTGCAGCCGAGCACCCAGATTCAACAGTTCAAATGGAGTAAAATCGCTGTCCCGAAGGTGAATCTTTTCGTTTGGCGGGCTGTGAATGAAAGGATTCCGACGGCAGTAGCATTGGCGGAGAGGGGAGTTCATTTAGAGGATACTCGATGCGGAGCCTGTGGTGTAGCGGACGAAACGGCCAGTCATCTACTTGCCTCTTCGCACGAGCAGTTTGGTGGCAAGTTTTTGTCTGGTGCAAAATACCCATCCCGGCGTCGTTCGATACCCTTAGTCAAATTCTCTCCCACTGCTGTAGCCTTGATGTAGACAAGAAAAAGGAACAGATTATGTATGCAATCTGTCTCATGACCGTGTGGTGTATATGGATGCATAGGAACAATAAGCTCTTCAATGGGAAAAATAATTCAGTGAGTATGGTAGTGGAAGAAATAAAGACTGGCACTTTTTGGTGGATGAATAGAAGACGAAAACGGACTGACATCAGCTTGGAAGATTGGAACAGCTTCAGCGGTTTTAATTTTACTTAACTGTTGTTTGTTTGTTCTTTTTTGCTTTCTGTTGTTGGGCCTTTTAGCTGCTTGCTAAAGGCTGGTTGTTTTGTTTGGGTGAAATGAAAGTCTTCTTTAGCTGGTAAAAAAAAAAGAGTAATGATGAAAGCTATAATTTTCATAAAATAAATACATCATCGTTATGTGTTATATATACTAAATATGTGTAATACTTTTCACATTTATATAGTATTTCTTAATTGAATTAATACTCAATTATCACAGTCAAAACTATGGCCCAGTAATGGAATAATGATTAAAAAACGGGATTAGACAACTAGTGACAGATCGATGAGTTTACTTATGGCAAGTGTTATAATAATATTTAAAAAAAATTAAACCAGCTTTAACATGTTATTATATTACAATAAAATAGTTTACATTGTTTCGGTATACATAGTAGAGAAAAAAATAGACAATGTAGTCCATAATCGTTGTAACACCGCTTCAACGGTTGGACACACGCAGCGAAAAATGTTAGTTTATGGGTTATTTTAGTTCAAGTCTTTTACCTTTCTCATCTTAGCAATAAGTTAAGTGGATGGGCGACTCACTAAAGTGGATCACCAATATAATAGACCATGTAGGTTTGCCTCATTAGACCATTGGGTATGGTTTGGGTAGTCCTTTTGGAGACTATCCACCACGTAGGCGTCACATCACGTTCGATAAAGGACCATCCAAAGGAAACTATCCAAGGGTGTGGGAACTACCCAAAGTTAATAAAAAACTAATATATAATAAATAATTAAAAAAAACTCTCTCTATCTCTCTCTATGTGGTCCGCACTATCAGCCATCAACCACAACTTTGCCTCGTCGCCTCCATCTTGCAGGTGCCGGGAGTGACGCGTCGCCTGCCAGGGGGCTGTGTGGGACGCCGAGGACTAACCGGGACGGGGGGAGCCGACCCCCATACCGCATGGTCTTAGGTATGTATATAGAAGGGACCCCAGTGTGAATCAGGATTAACCTTCGTAAACTGAACATTCAACGAATCATTTGCGAATCGTTTACCAAGTAGTCTGTGTTGGTTCGTTTAAAATGAACGAACACTAGCAATAATTTTTTTTTTCTTTTGGTTAAATGAACAAACAAGAGTAGAGGCAGCATTCGTTCAGGGCCGGTTCTGAGAATTTGTATACTCTGTTCGAGCTCGAAAAAATGTGCCCTTAGGCCTTAACGAAATTGGTTATTGGGCTCACTAAAGATCTAAACCTATTGCTAAATGGGCTAATAACTAATCTAAACCATAAGAATAGTTTTGTAAGGAGGCCTTTGTTGGTATCTGTGTGGGTGTACCCTATTAAAAAATATTTTATATATAAATATCGAGTTTTTTTCCTAAAAAATGTGCCCCTCGAAATATCGGGTCTTGGCCAGTGGTCCTTTCAGCCCATCCCTAGGGCCGGCCATGCATTCGTTCATATATTTTTATGAACGTTATGTAACTTGTTCACTTTCGTTCGTTTATGTTCTGTAGTTCACTCTGATTTTTAATTTTTATATTTTATTTAAAAACTTCAGATTCCCCCTAATTAACTATTTAATAAGTATTAGTGTGGTTTGCTATTAAATACTTGGTTTTGTAAACACCTAATTAACTAATCAGAATCAGATAACTTTTACAAAACCAAAATAGCTTAACTTGAATGAGCTTCTGATGTATCATTTCTTGCCAAAGCTGATTTGATACATCTATTTATTGTTCAAAGTATTATAAAAAGCTATATTGAGTATGCATTACAAACGTGAAATGTCTTAATTTATGGCCAAAGTTGCTTTTAATTCATTTATGTCTAGCATACTTGACAAGTGCATAACTAAAGTGATTGTCTCATTTCTGGCCAAAGCTGATTTGTCGCGATTACTTTGCACACATACTTGAATGATTACACTTCTGGTCAAAGCTGATTTGTCTTCGTTTAAGTAGAATTTTAACTAAGTCTATTATTTTGATGTTAGTAATAGACAATGTCACAACTTCAAATTAAAATGGTCATTATTTATGCATGCCTTAGTATAACATGCCCTTAGATCACATTAGGATTTCTTTCTTAGTATCATAACTTGCTCATCTTATTTCCACTATCAGCACCCAATTATGGGATTCCACCTTTGACTGGTGATAAGTTTGCTGAATGGAAGGATGCCCTCATGCTTACACTTGGATTGCTAGACTTCAATTATGCTTTAAGAGAGAATAAGCCAGCGGACCTTACCACTCAAAGTACTGCTGCTGAGCAGATAGTTCACAAAAAATGGACTAGGTGTAACCGCATGTCTCTCATGTTCATGAAGCAGTCCATACACAATGCAATTAGAGGAGCTATTCCTGATTCTGATGACGCTAAAACCTACCTGGCTTCTGTGGAGGCACAATTCAAAGGAACATCAAAGGCACACGCTAGCACTCTTATCCTCAAGCTGGTGACGACTAGGTAAGATGGGAGGAGCAGCATTCACGAGCACATCATGATGATGCATGACATGGCTAATAAGCTGAAAGGGCTAGAGATGGAAATCAGTGATGGTTTTCTTGTTCATTTCATCATCACTTCGCTTCCTTCGTCCTATGAAGCATTCAAGATCAATTACAACACTCAGAAGGACAAATGGACGATGAGTGAGTTGGTCGCTATGTGCGTACAGGAGGAAGAGCGTATGAAGATGGATCGCTAAGTTCACCACCTCCAACTCTAAGAAGATGAAGAACAGTCATCAAAGAAAGGATGCTTCCAAGGTCCAAAAGACAAATCCTAATACAAGTGCACCTTCCAGCTCTAAGAGCTCCTTAGGCAAACCCTATTGCAAGTTCTGTAAGAAAACAGGACATAAGCAAAAGGAATGCCCTGACTTCAAGGAGTGGCTGGCTAAGAAAGGTAACGATTTTTTCATGATACTTGAGTCCTTTAATTTAAATGTTCCTGCTAATTCTTGGTGGTTTGATTCTGGTTCTATGGTTCATGTAACCAACTCTACTCAGGGATTCCTTTCAATCCGGAAGCTGGGAAGAAACCAAAGAACACTTAAAGTTGGGAATGATCGGGAATTAGAAGTGAAGGCCATAGGAACATTACAATTATTTTTGGAAACTGATTTATGTATTAAACTTTATGATACCTTATATGTTCCTGAGGTAACTCGGAACCTTGTATCAGGACCAAAGTTAGACATGGACGGTTTTGTTGTTTCCCAGGGTCATCGCAAACTCTTTATTCTCTATGATTCCGTTGTTTATGGTACTGGCATTCTGGATGGTGGTCTCTATAGATTAGAACTAGATGATAATTTTTCCAAATCTTTGTTGTCAGATAATATTAATGAATCACTAACAAAGATAAAACAGAATCGAGACTTAGAGACTTCATCTATGTTATGGCATCAACGTTTAGGCCACATCTCAAGAGAACGATTAAATCGTCTCGTAAAAGATGAAGTCTTACCTCCTCTCGATTTCACTGATTTTGGAACATGTGTCAAATGTCTTAAAGGCAAAATGACATCAGCGAATAAGAAAGGTGCCACTAGGAGCTCTAATCTATTAGAACTCATTCACACTGACATTAGTGGTCCCTACCAAATCGCTGGCATAACAGGACATACTTCATTTATCACTTTCATTGATGATTATTCTCGTTACATGTACTTGTGTCTTATTAACGAAAAATCTGAATCTCTTACAACTTTTAAAGATTATAAACCTGAAGATGAAAAGCAATTAGATCGTCAGGTTAAAGTTGTGAGATCAGATAGAGGCGGTGAATATTATGGAAGACATACTGATGTGGGTCAAGCTCTTGGTCCATTTTATGAGTTTTGTAAGGGCCAGGGGATTGTGAACCAATACACCATGCCTGGTACACCTCAGCAGAACGGTGTCGCTGAACGAAGAAACCGTACCCTTATGAACATGGTGCGCAGTATGTTAGCTAACACTAATTTACCATTATTCCTCTGGACTGAAGCGTTAAAAGCAGCTGTTCATATACTCAATAGAGTTCCTTCTAAGTCTGTCCCTAAAACTCCTTATGAACTTTGGACAGGAAGGAAACCGAGTCTTAAATATATGAAAGTATGGGGCTGCATTGCTGAAGAATGTGACAACTCGAAATTTAGAACTTTTCGTTGTATCTTAGTGTAACCTGTTTGAAACGTTATGTGATTAGTTAACTTGTTGGTTCAATGAATGACCTAAGTGAAATTATGTGATTATGTGTTATGCTTGTATGTATGAGTGTCATTATGTGAACCGAGACACAAGGACACGACTCGAGACCATGCGGTCTCGAGTGAACAGTAACGGTTGGGCCGGATTGGGCCATGCGCCTCTTTAGTCCACTAGTATATAACCATTGTGGTTAGCCACACTTGTCATTTTTGGGCAAACTACACACACTCTCCTACACACACACTCCCACACTCTCTCACTAAAACCCTAGCAACACCACTCTCCTTCCTTGTGTCGGATCAAGGATAGCAAGCCGAGCTCTCGGATTCGCTTGTGTTCTTCACCTGGAAACTTTCGGACAACAAACCTACTCTCCTTCACGCATACCTCATCAACCGGTTAGTGTTTTATGATGTTTGTTGTTAGAATAGTTGTTATGAATGATGATGTTCTTGTGAATCGGATGTGTATGATGATGTTATTCGGCTAACATGTTTGATTTCTAATATATTGCATAATGAACTAATGATATCTTGTGTCTAAATGTGATTTAAACCATTAATTGTTGATGTTCATAAAATCGGCTTGCATATGTGTATTAGAAAATGTCATGTTAATCGGATTGTACACTCTTGTGCTAAGAACCGAATGCTTGTAAACCGGCTACATGTGTGTGGAAATCGGATTAGTGTAGAATCGAGTTTGAGGTGTTATGTGATGATTTGAAACCATTAGATGAGCATGTTCAAGTGTTTTAATTGTTGTTCATGTTATGTTGGTGATTAATGTTAAAAACCCAAAAATATGATGAACAAGTTTGAATGATCATGATGAACTACTTGAATGTATGAAGAACAACATGAATATGATATGAAGGTGTCTTGAATATTTGAAAATACTTGTTTGATCCATTTTAGTAAATTGTTAGACAAGAAAACATGTTTAAATGGATAGTACACATTGTTGCATGAAATCAAAATCTCATTGGCTAAGTACAATGTCGGAAATCAGCAAATGTCCCAGCCAAAACCTTCAGTCTCGACTCGAGACCATGAACATGATAACTCGAGACTGCAGTTTGCGACTCAGGTTGCGAGCCGAGAACCCCTAGTCTCGACTCGAGACCACACAACATCAACACAAAACATCATGACTCGAGACTATGGTTGCGAGTCCGATTGCGACTCGAGACCAACACATGCATGACCCGAGACCTCCTCAGTTGCGACTCGAGAACTTGTAAGCTACAACTCGAGACCGCACAGTCTCGACTAGAGACCGCACAGTCTCGACTCGAGACCATATACATGTACACGCTGTTTGGACTTGCACCCTATTACGGGCCTAAGTAATTGGGCCGAACATATGGGCCGTATGTGCTACTGTTAATTGAGTATGTTGTGCACTGTTATTGAACTGCCATGATAGACGAGTATGCCATGATCGTTACTTGTGTATGAATACGTGTAGAAAATACGTGCACTACTTGGTTTGAACCTGACTTGAATGGTATCTATGTTAGGACGTAGTTGACCACTTACAACTCGATTGACCTTTCTGTGTATCTGCCGAGCAAACCAAGGTGAGTTCACACCCTCTACAAAGCATGGGATTCCCAAGGGTTGGGAATGGGGTTAAGGAACATGGGTTCCTCGTCCTCCTTGGGTAGGACAGCATCGGTTCAGGAATATAAATTCCTCGTCCTCATGGACAGATAACTCGTACTAGACCAAAACTCTATCACGAAGTCCCTCCTTTTTATATCGACTTAATCGTCGGGCCAATGGCGAGCGGGTCATTAGTTAGATAGCGCTATTTAGGTCTGACAAACCTCACACCGTGCCGCAGAGGACGGGCGTGAACTAATGGATCTGGGGCACGTCAATGATGATAGACATTGACAGTTTCAGGGCACATAAACATGACTACAGTCAGCAGTCGATATGGTAACGAGTCTAGTGTATACATGGGGTAGCCCCCACGGCCAAAATGCCAGATAACTAACATGGGGTAGCCCCCACGGCCGGAGTGCCAGAGTAACCGGGAATAAACAAGTCACGTTTTCAACTATGGGGTAACCCCCACGGCAGGATGCTAGTTAAAGGAAACTGTTTTCGAAACAACTTAAAACGAACACCCAACCGTGAACTCACTCAACTTGTTGTTGACTCGTTACTACATGTTTTGCAGGACAATAGGTACTTAGCTAGAGCTTGCATGGAAGAGGGTCGTTGTGGGACATGGATAGCTGCGTGCCATGTTAAACTTTGAAACAATTAAACTTATGTCTTGATTTTAACGTTATGCTTCCGCTTGCAACTTAAACTATGTTTTGACACCAATTGTATTGGTTGGATTTTTTATAATGACTTTTATGCATGTTCAATATGATTGGTGGCTGGATCCTGGTCAGTCACGCCTCCAAGCGGTAGTACTCCGCATGTGGATTTTGGGGGTGTGACAGATTGGTATCAGAGCCATTGGTTATAGAGAACTTGGTTTTAATAAAGGAAAAGGTTTTATTAAAATCAGACTATAACCTGTACAGTGCTCTACGATCCACTACGACGCTTCACTCCACATGCAAGGCTCAACATTCTAGGTGATATGATCTGTGTATATATTGCCTACTTGTTAGTTACATAGTACATTGCTCATGGTATGCTTGATTAGTATAACTACTGTTGATTAAACACGTGCGTGCTTACTCCCTTCTGTCATCGCATTTTTGCGAACCCCTCTCACTCACGTTCCTCTTGATATGAAGATCATGTCTGGACGCATTAACATGACACAAGCCCAGTTGACGGCTCTGATTAACGAACGAGTTGCTACGGCACTTGCAGCTGCACACGCAGGAGGTATATCCTGCAGTCCAAACTCATTCTAGGATCTTTAGAATCCTACTCTCGTGAACCAACCATTGTGTTAAACTCTGTCTTTCTTTCGCCCACAATAGGTCAGCATGCTCAGCCACCCGTGTGCACTTTTAAAACTTTTATGGACTGCCGACCAACTACTTTTAGCGGCACTGAAGGAGCTGTAGGCCTCCTCCACTGGTTTGAGAAGCTCGAGTCAGTTTTCGAAATGTGTGAATGCCCTGAGGCGCGCAGGGTGACGTATGCTACCGGTACTCTCGAGGGTTTAGCCCTCACATGGTGGAACGCTCAGGTCCAAATGCTGGGGTTGGTTGCTGCCAACGCCACCCATGGGAAACTTTTAAGGAGATGATCAAGGAGGAATACTGCAGTCGTGATGACATTCATAAGCTGGAAGTCGAGTTCTTCAACCTCAAGATGACGGGGTCAGAAATTGAGGCGTACACTAAGAGATCGAATGAGCTTGCCTTACTGTGTCCTACTATGGTGGACCCTCCAATTAAGCGAATTGAACTTTTTCTCAAGGGCTTGGTGCCGAAAATCCAAAGTCATGTGACTTCAGCAAACCTCGCTACCATCCAGCAAGTTGTGCAATTGGCTCACCGTCTCACGGATCAGGCGGTGGAGCAGAACAAGTTGCCAAAGCGCATAGGTGCGGCAACTACTTCAGGTGCTCTTAGCGACAACAAACGGAAATGGGATGGAACTTCAAGTAAGGGGTCGACTTCTGTTCAGTCTCAGTCTCAGCAGAGAAAGACTGATGACTACAAGAGCCCTAGTCAGCAATCATCTGGTGGTCAAAGTCATGGTGGGTACAAAGGGAATCACCCCAAATGCAATCGCTGCAGCCTGCACCACAGCGGGCCGTGCACCAGGGGTAACTGACATCGGTGCAACAAGCCATGTCACGCTGCAAAGGATTGCAGGAGCTTATACCCCGCAAACCAGAATCGTCAACAACAGGCCCCACAGAACCAGCGCCAGCAGCAGCAGCAAGGTGATAACAAAGGGTGCTTTCAGTGTGGAGCTGAAGGCCACTTAAAAAGAGATTGCCCTCAACTGAACAGGAACCAGAACAACAACAACAACAATAACAACAATCAGGGGAATGGTAACAATGGGAACAACAACAACAATGGTACCAGGGGGCGGGCGTTCGTGATTGGCCAAGGTGAAGCAAGGAATGACCCAAATGTTGTGGCGGGTAAGTTCCTTCTCGACGACTTTTATGTTTCAGTACTATTTGATTCGGGTGCCGATACTAGCTACATGTCACTAGAAGTTAGGCGAATGCTTAAGCGTATCCCAACACCTTTGAACAACAAACACACTGTAGAGCTAGCAAACGGTAAGAGTTTAGAGGCCACACACGTAGTCAAGGGTTGTAAACTTGTTCTTGCTAACCAGACCTTCTCTATCGACCTCATTCCTATCGTCTTGGGTAGTTTCGACTTTATCATTGGGATGGATTGGTTATCCCAGCACCGAGCAGAGATTCTTTGCAACGAGAAGGTTGTTCGTATTCCGGGTTTCGGTAGTGAACCTCTCATGATTCGTGGCGACAAGAGGAGTGCTGTTGAGAATGTCATATCTCTCCTTAAGGCCCAAAAGTGCTTGCAGAAGGGCCACACTGCCATTTTGGCTCTTGTTACCGACACCTCGGAGAAAGAGAGGAAGATAGAAGATTTTCCAATTGTACGCGACTATCCTGAGGTATTCCCTGAGGAATTACCTGGTCTTCCACCTCATCGCCAAGTCGAGTTTCAGATTGAACTAGCTCCTGGAGCTGCGCCTATAGCTCGTGCACCTTATCGTTTAGCTCCATCAGAGTTGGAAGAACTCTCTACGCAACTACAAGAACTCTTGGATAAGGGTTTCATTCGTCCTAGCTCATCACCCTGGGGAGCTCCAGTACTATTTGTGAAGAAGAAGGACGGTACCTTCAGAATGTGCATCGACTACCGGGAACTCAACAAGGTGACGGTGAAGAATCGTTATCCTCTACCTTGTATTGACGACTTGTTCGACCAGCTGCAAGGGTCGAGCTACTATTCGAAGATTGATTTGAGATCGGGATATCACCAGCTGAGACTCCGAGAAGAGGATGTCTCCAAAACAGCTTTTAGAACTCGATATGGCCACTATGAGTTTTTGGTCATGCCTTTTGGGCTGACAAACGCACCTGCGGTTTTCATGGACTTGATGAATCGAGTGTGCAAGCCTTATCTGGACAAGTTCGTTATAGTCTTCATCGACGACATCCTGATCTATTCCAAGAGTCAGGAGGAACACGAGCAGCATCTACGGCTTATCCTGGAACTCCTTCGAACAGAACAGCTTTACGCAAAGTTCTCGAAATGTGACTTCTGGCTTCGTGAGGTCCATTTCCTAGGCCATGTGGTAAACAAGGATGGGATTCATGTTGATCCATCCAAGGTGGACTCGATTAAGAACTGGCCTGCACCTCGTACACCAAAGGAAATTCGCCAATTCTTGGGTTTGGCAGGTTACTACAGGAGGTTCATTAAGGATTTTTCCAAGATTGCACAGCCTCTCACCTCACTAACGCAGAAAGGCGTTGTTTATCGATGGGGAAATGCACAGGAATCAGCATTTCAGCACTTAAAGGATAGACTTTGCAGCGCACCGATCCTTTCCTTGCCAGAGGGCACAGACGACTTTGTGGTTTACTGTGACGCATCAATTCAGGGCCTTGGTTGTGTGTTGATGCAACGAGATAAAGTGATAGCCTACGCCTCACGCCAACTTAAAGTTCATGAAAGAAACTACACTACACACGACTTAGAGCTGGGAGCTGTTGTTTTTGCACTTAAGTTATGGCGACATTACCTGTACGGTACCAAGTGCGCCGTCTACACCGACCACAGGAGCCTCGAGCACATCTTCAAACAGAAAGAACTGAATACGCGACAGCGACGATGGGTCGAACTACTGAATGATTACGAGTGCTCAATCAGGTATCACCCGGGTAAGGCCAATGTTGTGGCTGACGCCCTCAGTCGAAAGGACACCGCGCCTAAGCGCGTGCGGGCTTTACAACTCACGATCCATTCTAGTCTTCCTTCCCAAATACGAGCTGCTCAGATAGAAGCACTGAAACCAGAAAACGTCAGGGCTGAAGCCCTACGCGGATCAAGGAAACGCTTAGAACAGAAGGAAGACGGTGCTTACTACGTAACGGGACGCATTTGGATCCCACTCTATGGCAACTTGCGAGAGCTCGTGATGGATGAAGCACACAAGTCTCGCTACTCGGTACACCCTGGTTCGGATAAGATGTACCACGATATCAAAACTACGTACTGGTGGCCTAGCATGAAGGCCCACATAGCGACCTATGTCAGCAAGTGTTTGACTTGTGCGAGAGTCAAGTCTGAATACCAGAAACCCTCAGGCCTACTCCAACAACCAGAGATACCTCAATGGAAATGGGAGCAAATTTCCATGGATTTTGTCACTGGCTTGCCTAGATCCCAGCGCGGAAACGATACTATTTGGGTGATCGTGGATCGACTCACAAAATCTGCACACTTCCTGGCTATCAAGGAGACGGATAAATTCTCCACTCTTGCAGAAATATACCTCAAGGAAGTTGTTTCGAGGCACGGGGTGCCCACCTCTATTATCTCGGATCGAGATGCACGTTTCACTTCAGAACTGTGGCAAGCGATGCACAAATCCTTTGGCTCACGATTAGATATGAGCACAGCGTATCACCCTCAGACGTACGGGCAGTCCGAGCGCACTATTCAAACCTTAGAAGACATGCTTCGTGCATGTGTAATCGACTTTGGCAACAGCTGGGAAAAGCATCTGCCACTTGTGGAATTCTCGTACAATAACAGCTACCACACCAGCATTAAAGCTGCTCCGTTTGAGGCATTGTACGGACGTAAATGCCGGTCACCTCTTTGTTGGGCAGAGGTGGGGGATAGTCAGATCACTGGTCCAAAACATGTGGTAGACACAACTGAACGAATTGCTCAAATACGAAAACGCATGGCGGCAGCTCGTGACCGTCAGAAAGTTTACGCCGATAAGGGCAGGAAACCACTTGAGCTCCAGGTTGGGGAGCGGGTACTACTCAAAGTTTTGGTAAACGAGGCAAACTTAACCCATGATACGTTGGACCTTTCGAAATCATTGAGAAAATAGGCAGGGTGGCCTACAGACTGAACTTACCAGCAGAACTCGGTGCAGTTCACAACGTTTTTCACGTGTCGAATCTGAAGAAGTGTTTGTCAGATGAGACCCACGTAGTTCCTCTAAAGGAACTCACTATCGACGAGCAGTTATGATTCGTCGAGGAACCAGTTGAAATCACGGACCGGGATGTTAAGGTCCTCAAGAGCACTAGAATACCTCTCGTTCGAGTTCGTTGGAACTCACGTCGCGGCCCAGAGTTCACCTGGGAACGCGAAGATCGGATGAAACAAAAGTATCCCCAACTGTTCGCAAACAGTACAACCACCACTGAGGCTGAAGCTACGGAATTTCGGGACGAAATTCCAGATCAACGGGGGGTGGATGTGACACCCCAGGAAAACCGGGAAAACCATACAACTTAACTAGCTTCCTCAGTGAGTGCTTACCAAATTTCGGGACGAAATTTCTTTCAACTTGGGGATGATGTGACAACTCGAAATTTAGAACCTTTCGTTGTATCTTAGTGTAACCTGTTTGAAACGTTATGTGATTAGATAACTTGTTGGTTCAATGAATGACCTAAGTGAAATTATGTGATTATGTGTTATGCTTGTATGTATGAGTGTGATTATGTGAACCGAGACACAAGGACACGACTCAAGACCATGCGGTCTCGAGTGAACAGTAACGGTTGGGCCGGATTGGGCCATGCGCCTCTTTAGTCCACTAGTATATAACCATTGTGGTTAGCCACACTTGTCATTTTTGGGCAAACTACACACACTCTCCTACACACACACTCCCACACTCTCTCACTAAAACCCTAGCAACACCACTCTCATTCCTTGTGTCGGATCAAGGATAGCAAGCCGAGCTCTCGGATTCGCTTGTGTTCTTCACCCGGAAACTTTCGGACAACAAACCTACTCTCCTTCACGCACATCTCATCAACCGGTTAGTGTTTTATGATGTTTGTTGTTAGAATAGTTGTTATGAATGATGATGTTCTTGTGAATCGGATGTGTATGATGATGTTATTCGGCTAACATGTTTGATTTCGGATATATTGCATAATGAACTAATGATATCTTGTGTCTAAATGTGATTAAAACCATTAATTGTTGATGTTCATAAAATCGGCTTGCATATGTGTATTAGAAAATGTCATGTTAATCGGATTGTACACTCTTGTGCTAAGAACCGAATGCTTGTAAACCGGCTACATGTGTGTGGAAATCGGATTAGTGTAGAATCGAGTTTGAGGTGTTATGTGATGATTTGAAACCATTAGATGAGCATGTTCAAGTGTTTTAATTGTTGTTCATGTTATGTTGGTGATTAATGTTAAAACCCCAAAAATATGATGAACAAGTTTGAATGATCATGATGAACTACTTGAATGTATGAAGAACAACATAAATATGATATGAAGGTGTCTTGAATATTTGAAAATACTTGTTTGATCCATTTTAGTAAATTGTTAGACAAGAAAACATGTTTAAATGGATAGTAGACATTGTTGCATGAAATCAAAATCTCATTGGCTAAGTACAATGTCGGAAATCAGCAAATGTCCCAGCCGAAACCTTCAGTCTCGACTCGAGACCATGAACATGATAACTCGAGACTGCAGTTTGCGACTCAGGTTGCGAGCCGAGAACCCCTAGTCTCGACTCGAGACCACACAACATCAACACAAAACATCATGACTCGAGACTATGGTTGCGAGTCCGATTGCGACTCGAGACCAACACATGCATGACCCGAGACCTCCTCAGTTGCGACTCGAGAACTTGTAAGCTACAACTCGAGACCGCACAGTCTCGACTAGAGACCGCACAGTCTCGACTCGAGACCATATACATGTACACGCTGTTTGGACTTGCACCCTATTACGGGCCTAAGTAATTGGGCCGAACATATGGGCCGTATGTGCTACTGTTAATTGAGTATGTTGTGCACTGTTATTGAACTGCCATGATAGACGAGTATGCCATGATCGTTACTTGTGTATGAATACGTGTAGAAAATACGTGCACTACTTGGTTTGAACCTGACTTGAATGGTATCTATGTTAGGACGTAGTTGACCACTTACAACTCGATTGACCTTTCTGTGTATCTGCCGAGCAAACCAAGGTGAGTTCACACCCTCTACAAAGCATGGGATTCCCAAGGGTTGGGAATGGGGTTAAGGAACATGGGTTCCTCGTCCTCCTTGGGTAGGACAGCATCGGTTCAGGAATATAAATTCCTCGTCCTCATGGACAGATAACTCGTACTAGACCAAAACTCTATCACGAAGTCCCTCCTTTTTATATCGACTTAATCGTCGGGCCAATGGCGAGCGGGTCATTAGTTAGATAGCGCTATTTAGGTCTGACAAACCTCACACCGTGCCGCAGAGGACGGGCGTGAACTAATGGATCTGGGGCACGTCAATGATGATAGACATTGACAGTTTCAGGGCACATAAACATGACTACAGTCAGCAGTCGATATGGTAACGAGTCTAGTGTATACATGGGGTAGCCCCCACGGCCAAAATGCCAGATAACTAACATGGGGTAGCCCCCACGGCCGGAGTGCCAGAGTAACCGGGAATAAACAAGTGACGTTTTCAACTATGGGGTAACCCCCACGGCAGGATGCCAGTTAAAGGAAACTGTTTTCGAAACAACTTAAAACGAACACCCAACCGTGAACTCACTCAACTTGTTGTTGACTCGTTACTACATGCTTTGCAGGACAATAGGTACTTAGCTGGAGCTTGCATGGAAGAGGGTCGTTGTGGGACATGGATAGCTGCGTGCCATGTTAAACTTTGAAACAATTAAACTTATGTCTTGATTTTAACGTTATGCTTCCGCTTGCAACTTAAACTATGTTTTGACACCAATTGTATTGGTTGGATTTTTTATAATGACTTTTATGCATGTTCAACATGATTGGTGGCTGGATCCTGTTTAGTCACGCCTCCAAGCGGTAGTACTCCGCAGGTGGATTTTGGGGGTGTGACAAAGAAAAACTCTATAATCCTTTCCTAAGGAAACTTGACCCTAAAACAGTTACCTGTTTCTTTATCGGGTATCCTGATCATTAGAAGGGTTATCGTTTATATTGTCCTTCCCACGTCACCCGTATTGTTGAAACCAAGCGTGTTGCGTTCCTGGAGGATTTCAAGGTCAGTGTGAGCAGTACCAACCCTTACGAAGAATTGCAAGAAGTATAAGACGCGGGGGGAAGAGACTCGTCGCTTACCATTACTCTGTTTACTTCTCTCGTACCCAATGCAACAACTGCACCTAAAGCTACTGCACAAATTCCATCTCCACAATCAGAACCCATTATACCTCATAACGAAGGCACATTAAACGCTCAAAACCAAGACAACGCTGAACCCGATAATCAACTTAGGAGGTAATCTAGGCAAAGAAGGCCTACTAATTGGGATGATTATGTTACCTACCTGACTGAAATGTGTAACACCCCGTGTTTTCGAAAGTCAAAGTCAAGATTGAAGTCAAAGGAAGAAAAGATTGCTAATTGCGATATGTCTCTCCTTGCTCAATTCCTGTTTTGACCTCTTTCACTTGATTTATTCTATTTCGTGGTAGCTTTAGTTGTATTATATGGAATATCTATTAATAATCGCATATTTATCGCATGATTAATCAATTTACCGCTTATCGCAATCGCACTCTCAACTCAAATTTCGCATTTTGGTTATTGTTATACGTGTGTGTGCCTTATGTGTTACTTGTGCATGCTTATTTATGTTATATGTGGTAATCAATCGAAACGCAATCGAAACTCAATCGCAATCGAATCGCAAACGCTAAACGAATATGAAATAAGGATGCTTGTATGTTGACATAGTAGTTGGGATTAAAAGTAATTTGACTAGGAAACTCTGACTCATCGAAACGCTCGAAATCGCAATCGAAATGACAAAACACGTCACACCGAACATTCGAACCAAGCGACCGATCGATCAGGCGACCAGCCGTTCGATCGAGTTGCCGCTCGATCGGTCAGGCTGTTCGACCGGGCTGCCACCCGATCGGCCAGCTCTTTCCTCTTTGGGAAACCCTATAAATACCCCCCGTCACCATCAAACTTACTACTTTTAGCAACTCTCTATCCGACCAGCGCTCCAATCCCACTTTTCCTTCGATTTCTCGCGATTCCGGTAAGATTTCGTCCTAAATCTTGTACTTCCTTAATCTACACGCACTCCTACACCTTTCTATCTTTTGAATCATAACTTTTAACCATGAAATCATCAAGATTCAAGGTGTTCTAGGATGACGTCATCATGTGTTCTTGAGAACTTCATGTTTTGGCCTCAATCCACCAAGGACAACTTAGATCTAACCGATTTCCACATAAACAAACAAAGATCTTTCATAAATCTAAACATATTCACTATGAAAAGGATTGAAAGAGGGTTTTCCAACTTTCTTTCAACTCTTTTACACTTAATGCATTCAAAACCGATAGGATCGGAGCTTGTGCCGACTTACTACTCATTCTTGTGGTTTTGTTGGTTCAAGATCCGGATTCTATCCACGAGACCACCGATATCGGGTTAAACATGGAACATCGTCTCGAACCGTTAACCGGTCGGATTTGGGTGATTCCTGTCCGATCAAGGGTACTAAGTATTGACAAGGTTTCTGTTGCTTAATACGTTATCAAAATGTCTCGATAAAACGACAAACAATCAAAACAACCAAGTGTAAGACGAACGGAATGACCAGGACGGAATGTCGTCCGATTGGACTGTCATCCGATCGGGTTGTCACCCGAGCGACTTGCACCTTGGCCCCACACTTGTTATATATTTCAAACATTGGAAGTTGTGGATGTGGAACGAGCTCCTGTCCGAACGGACGACCGTTCGAACGGATTGCCGCTCGATCGTGTAACGTACTGACTTCAATACTTAAACAATTTTCAACATGTTCAATGCACAAGGGATGCCACCCGATTGAACAACCGTCCGATCGAGTGATAACCTGCAGTGAACTTGTTCTCGCGGAAGTGCCCAACCTATCGGACTGTCGCCCGATCGAACGGTCGTTCGATCGATCGACCTGAAAGGTAGAGATACTTCTATGTTTTCAAAATGCTACAACGAAAACTTCAAAAGTCAAACCATCATACACAAACACATCCTTCACCAAGGAAGAAACAATCCACTCGAAAGGCCACCCGACCAGATGACCATCCGAGCGGACTGTCATCCGAGCGACCGGCTATCCGATCGGACTACCATC
Organism: Helianthus tuberosus; assembly: GCA_030545235.1. Classification (NCBI taxonomy): domain Eukaryota; kingdom Viridiplantae; phylum Streptophyta; class Magnoliopsida; order Asterales; family Asteraceae; genus Helianthus; species Helianthus tuberosus. Next base: position 26,584,943 of record CM060444.1, read on the forward strand.
CAATCGAACTGCTGCCCTACCCACTTGCACTCTTTATCGTTTTACGCGTCGCTTATCGTTATGCTATCAATCTGTTCAGGCTAACCCTACTCTCTAGCGCTCCCTTCAATCCACCAATCGCCGTGAGTATACTCGATCCCTTTTTGCTTTACGCACTTTTGGGTGTTACATACGTTACTTATACTAAATCACATCGAACACACTACGCAATACTTTAACGCTAACCGTTATCGCATGTTATACGTGGCTTAATGAATGCTTGTTTGTTATGTTTACACATGGAATGCTGTCTACCTGCCTTAGCAATGGTAGTACTATTAGTTTGGACTCAGCACCTGTTCACTCAGGGGTTGTTAAGGACAATTACCTACATGGCTCACAGTGGTGAGTATGTATCGCGAGCTGCCTTGGGCAGTCAACCCGTAGTCATTGGTATCGATAGGTTCATGTCGGTAACTAACATGCCTCATTTTACACTATGTACGTGCTGGTTATACGTAACGATTTCGAACTCTATATGCTATTATCAAACTTGTATGCTCACCTTTACACTATGTGTATTGACTTTTACTTTAACGTATGTGACAGGTGCTTAAGTTGCTAGGATGCTTTACTTTGCGGTGATGAAATTGAGGCTAGGGCAGGTCTAGAAACAAATAAACAATTGTCTGTAATAGAAATCTGAGTGGTCGGAACAGAACAATTTGACTAGATCTTGTCTGTAATAATTATGTTATCTTTTAAGACATGGTATGGGACATGTTGTTTAATTAATTGGTAATGATAGTTGTTATGGAAACTTTTGGACAATCTGTTTCGCTCAGTGCCACGCCCCGATGTTTCCGCCATCTGTTGGGGTGTGACAAAATGGATGCTGGAAAGCTCAATGATTCTACCTCTTATAATGAAGCCATTAGCAGTGATCAGTCTTCTGAATGGAACAAAGCAATGATTGATGAACTTGAATCCATGAAGAAAAATGACGTTTGGGATTTGGTAGAATTACCCAACAGTGTTAAACCTGTAGGATGTATATGGGTGTTCAAAACAAAACTGGATCCGAATGGGAACGTTGAACGCTACAAAGTGAGATTGGTTGCAAAGGGCTACACTCAGAAAGAGGGAATTGATTATCAAGAGACGTTTTCACCTGTCTCTCATAAAGATTCATTAAGGATCGTTATGGCCCTAGTAGCTCATTTTGATTTAGAGCTACATCAGATGGACGTCAAAACTGCTTTCCTTAACGGAGACTTAGATGAAGATGTTTACATGAAACAACCTGAAGGCTTTAAACCTGAAGGTCAGGAGCATCTAGTCTGTAAGTTGAAGAAATCCATTTATGGGTTAAAACAAGCATCACATCAATGGTACCTCAAGTTTGATGAAGTCATGAAGAGACAAGGTTTTATGAAGAATCAAGTGGATCAATGTACCTACCTCAAGATGAGTGGGAGTAACTTTACTATACTTGTCCTTTACGTAGATGATATTCTATTGGCAAGTAATAGTTTAGACATGTTGCATGAGTCGAAGCGATTACTCTAGCATAACTTCGACATGAAGGATCTTGGAGATGCTTCTTAAGTCATTGGCATCGAAATTCACCGAGATAGATGATGCGTGTGAAGTGTATAGATAAGTTTAAGTATATTTTAAGCCCTTTTACACTTTTTTAGCCAAGTTTTAAATTTATAAAACACGATATTTACTAACACTAAACACACATATGGGCAAGTGCACCCATCGTGAGCGTAGTATAGTGTTGGTAAGATACCGAGGTCGTCCAAGGATACAAGAGCTTTTAGTACCGGTTTATCCTCAACTTCTAATCAAATCAAAAAGTTAGAAAAAGGTTTTAAACTAGAAAAATAAAAACTAACTAAAATGCTGAAAATAAAATAAAAAGAAAAACAGATAGACAAGATGAATCACTTGGCTCCGACTCGTGTATAGTGTAACCTTTGATTATTTCCGCACTTTTGCACTTATTTAAGAGATTATCTTAGTTATTGTAGTAGGCCCCTCTTTTGAAGGTGACGTTACCCTCAACCCAGTAGTTTGAGTCAGCAAGGATACAATCCTAAAGGGTCAGATTATTGAAAGATAATTAATTAAGTTATTAATGCAAATTATGGTAGGCCCCTCTTTCGAAGGTGACGTTACCCTCGGCTAAGTAGTCTGAGTCAGCAAGGATACAGTCCTAAGTAGCCGGGCTATAGTATTAATAGTAGTTTAACTTATGAGGGGATCAAAGAGTTTGGACCCCCGCCATCCAATACCGTTAAGTATTGAAGGAGGTCCTACTAAATTTGACCCAGGTCCCTTGCAGGATCTCTAAACGCTAAACAACGGCAAGACTCTTACCAAACCGTTCCCTTAACCCCCGACCAGGTAGCCAACATACCTCCATATAGACCGTGGAGATATGAATGGTGAAAATCTTTTATTTTATATAGACAGTAAAATAATGCCAAGACACCACGGACAAACGATAAGGAAGAATCACCTTCAACATAAGAAACTAGTTATTAAAGTCATTAATACATAACCAATTAAAAAGTGCGAAAAGATTAAAAATAAAAAGTATTACACTAGACACTTGTCCAAGTGATGTAAGAGACTTAGGCAAACATGGCCTTGATTGTCAAGAACTCTTACGATCAATCTTGGATCCCGAGACGACTCACACACTCTATGATGGACAATGGATGATGGTGGTGGATGATGGTGTTATGGTGGTGGTGGGTGGTGGGTGAAGTGTGAGAGAGGTGGTGTGCCAAGGGATGGTTTGAGCTTGAGCCAAGCACTCCTATTTATAGGCTGAACAGAAGCTCGGGCACGGCCCCGTGTCTAGTGGGCATGGCCCCGTGTCCACATCCTTCTCTTTCTTCATTTAATGCAGCTTATCTGTATTAGTTGACCACGCCCCCGTGTCCGCTGAGCACGACCCCGTGTGCAGAAGCATATCTGTACTATGAAGATTTGCCTGGATTCTGCGAATCTTATAGTTGACCACGGCCCCGTTCCCGCTGAGCACGGCCCCGTGGTGGGCAATGGAAGCTTCTACCACTTTGTCTTTTCTGCTGATACTTGGGCACGCCCCCGTGCTGGCTGAGCACGGGGCGTGTTCAGTCTTCTTGTTTTGCTTGGGAAGATGCTGTCGTGGGGTTGGGCATGTCACGTTTGTTCCTTTTCTTGTATTTATGTTAGATTTTGCTGTCTTTTTGCTTCTTTTGTTAATTTGGCTCATTTAATCCTGAAAATACAAAAGGAAGACAAAAACACACTTTTTCCAACATTAGTACTAAAAAAAGGTTAGTTTTTTTGCCACAATTGATGTAATTTATATGTTGCATTTTGCACACATCAATAGACACAAAGGGATCTTAGGATTGTCCCGGAAGACTTATATAGATCGTGTCCTTACACGTTACAACACGCAACAGTGCAAACCCTCAGTCGCTCCAGTAGTTAAGGGAGATGTTTTCGGTTCATTCAAGTGTCCGACAACAGAGGTTGAAAAGGAGCAAATGAGCCAGATACCTTATGCGTCAGTAGTCGGGAGCCCGATGTATGCTCAAGTCTGTACTCACCTAGATATCGCTTATATTGCTGGAATGCTAGGCCGTTATCAGACTAATCATGGCCTAGATCACTGAAAAGCAGCTAAGAAGGTCCTTAGATATCTGCAAGGGACAAAAGACTATAAACTGATTTATAGAAGAAGTGATCACTTAGAAGTGGTAGGATATTCTGATTCTGACTTTGCCAAATGCAAAGATGACAAGAAATCCACTTCAGGCTACATCTTTATGTTAGCAAGCGGACCTATCTCATGGAAGAGTCATAAACAACAGTTAACCACAACTTCCAAAATGATGGCAGAATATATTGATGTTTACAACGCAACCTGTCATGGAATGTTGCTTAGAAATCTGATCACTGGACTCAAAATCGTTAATTCCATTTCTAGACCATTGAAGCTTTACTGTGATAACTCAGCTGCCGTTAGTTTCTCGAACAGTAACAGTTCGACTGGAGCTGGTTTATATCTCAATACAAAAATTTTGTTTGTACGTGAACGAGTTGAGGAAAATAATCTTTGTATTGAGTATATTAGTACTAAAGATATGCTTGCGGATCCGATGACTAAAGGTCTCCCACCTAAAGTTTTCGAAGAACATTTATCGAATATGGGACTTACTAAAGACCTTATTTAATGGCATATTGTACTAGCTTATGTTTTAATTAATAAAATTTCCTCAGTTTGATTTTGTATGTCTCTAACATATGTTCTGTCGGTGTAATGACATACAACAAATATAAATACAAATCAGACGCTAAAGGGCTTATGCGTATTTTGATCATAACTATTAGGTTTTAAATTGAGGCTATAGTATGATTAATGGGGGTCCTGAGTCGAATGATGATTCAACAGCTGTATTTCTCTGCTATAGTTCTTGGTTTAAGGCTAAAATGAGTGTTAACTCCTGGCCAGGCTCATCTAATACTCATGATAAATGATTACTCGGCTAAGTGGGAGAATGTGAGATTAAATATATTAATATTATAATATTTAATCTTGTAGCCTTTATAATCATTTATATTATATAGATCAAAATATATTAATAACCTATTAATAATTAGTTGGTAATTGTTGATGGACCATATTACCCTTATTAACTAATTAGGTTTCCTCTTGGGTGTATATATAAGGAGATTATTATAGAGTTTAAGGGTTAGACAAATAGACGTTTACACAACCCTCATAACATCAATAATCGGCTCTCTCTCCTAACCGAATCCTTCCCTTGTTCGGTTCATCACCACCATAATCTTACATCCTAAGGAGGAACCAGATCATCCTGACAAGTATGTCGAACTTAATGGCTGCATCTCTGACTGGATTCTCTGCTGGCCTGTCTGCTGTAACAGATATGTTATTTATGTTTTCCATTATGTTTAAACAGAACTGATCAACACAGCTCCTTCATAGTTTGCATTTGCATTTAAGGGGGATGGTTTCTTGATGATGATGAAGGAATGGGTATTAAGGGACCTACATTTTGGCTACGGTTGTGTGAGGGCTGCATGCAGGGGTGTGTTGGCGCTCGACCTCGATCCAACTCAACTCGACACCTTTATAAACCAAGTTGACTTCAACTAAGTTTTGAGCCATAAGCTATTTATACAATCCATGAACTATCTAACAATCAGAAAAAAAAATTTCAGACCACGTCAGAATTATCTAACATCCCAAACATCCAACACGAGGATAAAATGTCCACACCCCTTAAAATCCATAGAAAATAATGGCCATAAAAAATAATACAAACCAACTATACTTTCATTGCATATCTATACAATCATAAGAGTTTATGAAGAGTAAACTATTGCTAAAATAAACCATCTCTCTTTGCTAAAATGAGTCGGCTGTTGGATAATTTTGTATACCACATATAATCATAAATAGGGGTGTTCAGAATTTGTTCCGAATTCGAAAAATTCAAAATTCGTTTAAATTCGATTCGATTATCAAGAATTCGTTTCGATTAAAAGAATTCGAATTCGAATCAAGTCGAGTCAAGTAAATCGAATACGAATTTATAATTTCAAATTCGATTCGATTCGAAATTCGAATAAAAATTATACATTTTTATTTATTATTTTTATATATAATGCATATATAACTTTTATTAAGCTATACTATAAATTATTTTCAATTTTTTCCAAGTATTAAAATTACCCATTACCAAATCCACTACATGGCCCATAACTATAACCTAAGTAACAATGTATCAATATATTTATAACCCTAAAAATATTAACTTGTAATGTGGAGTGGTTATTCCCGACTTCTGGTTTTGAATTTTAGACTTATGGTACTTTATTTGGAAATTTTTAAAGTGATATCTTGCTTTATGTGTGCTTTAAAATTTATGTTTCATTTTGATAGTTTTTTACATGTTTTTAAGAATCTGAATCAAATCGAATTTATTCGAATTCGATTCGAATTTTTAATCGAATACGAATTGGGTTTTTTATTCGAATACGAATTCGAATCGAATTCGGTAAGTTTTAATCGAATTCGAATACGAATTCAAGGGAAAATAAAAATTATTCGAATAATTCGATTCGATGAACACCCCTAATCAGAAAGGCGTTTAATCACTTTGAGATCAAATTATTTCGGTGGTTCTACCCAGTGGCGGATCCAGAATTTTTTTACGATGGGTTCACCTTTTTTTGGAAGTCATATTTCTCACAACCAAATGTTGGAATTTTCGGGTCAGTTGGGTCGGACCCATCATTTCATGGTCGAACCGAAGTTGAGCGACGTTGTTTTAACTACTATAGTGCACTTAAACATAACTCAATTATATATAATATTGGTATAACTAATAGTTGCTGCCTTTTTCTTTTAATAAAGTCTTAAATTTTTTTTATGGAAATGCATACCTCAAATCTTCACTTTTAGATGAGAAAAACCACTACAACGAAGTTATGCGTTCATGATTTCCCAGTGTCCTCGATGCAAAATGAGACGTCACTTATAAATTCCACTTCACTCTTCACAAACTGTAAAAATTAACACACGGATGTTATGTAATATGCATTATGTTAAAAGTATATATTCAAATGATTATGCATCTTCAATCCTATGGCTGCATATGTGAGTAATTCAAAACCAACAACACCACTTGTTCATTCCTCTTGTGGCTACAAACGTATAAAATAAATAAATTGTTGAACAAACACACACCCTAACATTGTCTTTAACAATAAATTGTAAAACAAACACACACAAAACTAGTAAACAGTTTATCCAAAGTCACACACAAAATTAAAACAAAGACACACAGAAAGCTTGAATACTTGATGCAGTTTGAATAACTCACTATAGTCCAATAGCCTACCGTCCACCAGGATAAAAAGAAACGAGTACAGCCGTGAACCATAAAACGAAACTGTTAAAACTTTAAGTGGAACCATAGATTATTTTTTCTATTCAAAATAAAGAAAAGTGTAAAGAGAGTGCTACAAACAGGAGTTGAACCCGTGCCCTCTTGTCAAGAAACGAAAGCCTTTTCCACTACAACTATTCTCCATTTTTGTTTATGGGTTCAACTCTTGTTATATTTATGGGTTCACTCCAAATTTGTTATATATGTTTCTATTAAAATTTCGAAACTCAATGGGTTCACGTGAACCCGTAACTATACACGTAGATCCGCCCCTGGTTCTACTGAATAATCAATCGAATACAACTCTGATTGAGAAATCAAACAAACAATATGTGTATTGATGAATTCGTAATTGAACCAGATAGAGCAACCAAAAACTATGTATACGAATTTAGGGATTTCATCGTTGATAACTGCCTCTGTGAAGTTAATTCCCTTATGTCCTCGCCACAACGCACAAGTTAATTCCTATAGGGTTTTTTTTTTTTTTTTTTTTAAATGCAATTCCTCTAGTTTTATACATCAAATTGAGAGATGTAATACCCAAGGCTACAAGTTTTTCAAACGTAAACGCGTGTCACGGTTTACTCATCCCAACTTACATTATAATATTCAACCCACAAAAATATCAACAAACTCCCTCAACTTCAAACTTACCCACTTTCACCCCCTAAAACTTTCTCTCTTTCCCCTCAACCCCAAACCCCATCTCCCTTATATATACACCCATCAATCACCCCCTTAAACTCACACAAAACCTATTCTCATCTCACAACAATGGCTTCCCCTTCACCTGTAACCCCAACGCCATTGTTGAAAGATGAGCTTGACATCGTAATCCCCACAATCCGAAACCTAGATTTCCTTGAGATGTGGCGGCCGTTCTTCCAGCCGTACCATCTGATCATCGTACAAGACGGTGATCCTTCTAAGGTTATCAATGTTCCACAAGGGTTCGATTACGAACTCTATAACCGTAACGATATTAACAGGATTCTGGGTCCTAAAGCTTCCTGCATCTCGTTTAAGGATTCTGCTTGTCGGTGCTTTGGGTATATGGTGTCCAAGAAGAAGTATATCTTCACAATCGATGATGATTGCTTTGTAAGTTTTGCTATGTATATATCTTGATCCCAATTTGTTTTGTTCTAGATTAGGGTTTAGGGTTTTACGATTGGGTACCAAAACAGAGGCTGAATTAAATTAAGTTTTATGTTTAAATGTTTGAATGATTTGGGGGAATTTTGCTAATTTTTGAGTTTTAAGATCCAAATTGATCTCAATTATGTTTAATTAAGAGCCGATCTGGGGTTTTGACTACATCTGAAGGTGTGTTTGACTTGGATCTGGCTTTTAAAATTTTCAATAATTGTGATAAACTCAGATCTATTTGTTGAAGATTGAATCATTGTTAATACGGGGTTTGATATAATTTGTTGGGTGATGTGTTGATCTGTGATCTGGGTGTGTTGGTGATTCGGTTGTATCATGCACACCAAGTGTTTGATAAAATGCCTAAATGGTTGGTTGATTTTGTAATGTACTTATGTTCTGTGGTTTGTTAATTTGAAAGGTTGCTAAAGACCCAACTGGGAATGATATCAATGCGCTTGAGCAACATATTAAGAACCTGTTGAGTCCATCAACTCCGTATTTTTTCAACACCCTATACGATCCATACAGGGAAGGCGCTGATTTCGTTCGTGGCTACCCGTTTAGCCTTCGTGAAGGTGTCCCGACCGCGGTTTCACACGGGCTTTGGCTTAACATCCCGGATTATGATGCTCCGACCCAGCTCGTGAAGCCTCGTGAACGAAACACTCGGTATAGAATCTTAATCTTGATTTGAATCTTGATCTTGTTACTATTTCATAATGGTGCATAAAAATCTCATATTTACTAATTTTTTGTGTAATTATCTTTAACCAGGTTTGTTGATGCGGTTTTGACAATTCCAAAGGGAACCCTCTTCCCAATGTGCGGAATGAATCTCGCTTTCGACCGTGAGCTCATCGGCCCGGCAATGTACTTCGGTCTTATGGGCGATGGCCAGCCAATTGGTCGTTACGACGACATGTGGGCTGGATGGTGCATGAAGGTACAAAACTCAATTCTGTTTGGTTCTTTGGGTAATTTTATCAAACACTTGGCGTGCATAATGGCTAACATTTTCTAAATGATATACATAGGTGATCTGTGACCACTTGGGGCTGGGTGTGAAGACAGGTCTGCCATACATCTGGCACAGCAAGGCCAGCAACCCTTTTGTGAACTTGAAAAAGGAATACAAGGGTATCTACTGGCAGGAGGAGTTGATCCCATTCTTCCAAGCCGCCACATTGCCGAAAGAGTGCACCACGGTTCAAAGCTGCTACAAGGAGCTCTCGAAACAGGTCAAGGCTAAGCTCGGGAAGGTTGACGACTACTTCAACAAGCTTGCGGACGCGATGCTCACTTGGATTGAAGCTTGGGATGAACTCAACCCATCTGCTCAACTCCCTAATGGCAAGTGAAGTGAAGAGTTTAGGGTTGCACCTATAGTTTATTAGTAGTGATTTATTAGGCCCTCTATGGCTGATAAGAGCATTCACATTCAATCCATCAAATTATACATACATTCCACTAAAAAACAACTCCTATATCAATATATTTCCACTAAAAACAAATACTTTTTCTCTCTCCTTTCAATTAAATAATATTATCATTACATTTTTCTCTCTCCTTCACTCACAACCACTTTCAATATATATTAAAAAAATTATACTGGATGAACAGTGTCCCCCCAAATATACAGATGAACAGTAACATTTTCTCTCTCCTCCACTCACAACCACTTTTTATACCCTTTATAATATAAAAACCTCTCCTCTCATTATTTGATGGATTGAATGTGAGTGCTCTAAGAGGGGATTTATCATTTTATCTATATTTGTCTTTGGAGTTATTTATTCTTTTGAGGTTTTAAACATTTAAATTTTTATGGAGGTTTATTATTCACCTTTTGTGCTTCATTATGATCATGTGTTTGCCTTTAAGGGGTGATTTGAAATTTTGAAATCATGTTGAAAATCTTTGCTGTCTGTTTAGCAGTCCCCACAGATTAATCATTAAATCAGGGATGAGCAAATCTTGATCCCGAAAATCTCGATTCCGAATTTCTCCAAAACTGAATACCGATACCGAAATATGTCGGTACGGCAAGGTATCGGTATTTGAAGGTAAAAGTCTGTATTTTACCGGTACCGTACCGAACCAGTACCGATCCCGAAAATGCCAAAAAGTGAATATACCGTTTCCGGTACCGAAAAAATTCGGTACTGTATTTTCGGGATCGGTACGGGACGGGATCAAGATCGGTATTTGATACCAAATGCTCATCCCTAAAGCTTGTATGATTAAATCACCTCTAATGGCTCGTATTTAGAAACCCTTGTGAAGTCGATGTGGAGGAGAGAAGAAGATTTATGACAATGACGTCTTCGAAAATCCCTAAAAATTTAAGGGTTTGTGTGGGTAGAACAATTTGGTCGTAGAAAAAATAAATTAAAAAAAAGTAAAAAAATATCTAAGCTTATTAAAATTCGGGCCATCCCAATGTAAAAAAAAAGTTAAAAAATATCTAAGCTTATTAAAATTCGGGCCACCGGGGATGGCAGGCCAATGCAGTCGCCCACTCTGTCCCTCGTCCGGGTTGACCCTACAAGTAGAGTCTGTAAGGGAGGGAGGAGCGAATGAGGGGGACACGCTTGTCTTCGTGTGGTCCGTCCTATGTGGATCCATCCATTCATAGAAACGCTTGGAAAAAAAAAGTTAACTTGTAATGGGGTATCTGCCAATGAGATTGTCTAGGTGATGGCAATTCAAATCTTAGAAAAAACAGATAGATCTTGATTTTGGAGGAGCGTACAAGGAACAGCCTTGCAAATTCTGTTTTTTCCTAGTTTGTAATGTCAGTCGGTTAGCTATCTATAAACTAGATTCCACAATAACAATTGTAAGTATATAATTAAAAATTATAAAAAGAAAGGGTGTTTGTATTTTTGTGTTAAGTAGGGTACCTCTTCGCAGAATAAAAGTTCAAATAAAAGCATTGCATGATCAGTTATCACATATATATGTATCATAGTGAAAATTAATATGCACATTAAAATAAGATGCTAAAGTGTTTATGTGTTTTCCTTTTTGTTAGTTTTTATTTATTTAGAGTAAACTGCAATTTTACCCCCTGGGTTTAGGCCAATTGGCACTCTAACCCCCCTAACGAAATAATTGCAATTTAACCCCCCACCCCCCAAAGTTGATGTTATGTCGCAAGTTTACCCCCCGACGTCAAATTTGTTAACTGATCTGTTAGCTTTAATTTGAAATGACTATTTTACCCTTTAATTTTACCCTCCAACATTCCTGTTATGTCGCACAATTACCCCCCCAGTGGTAAATTACTAAATTGTCCTTTGATATTACCCCATATACTTTGTGTTTAGAAACAATATTACCCCCTGCAACTTTCAAAACCCTTCCCGCCAAAATAAGAAACCTATAAGTATACTCAAAATCAAACCTGTTCTATGTTTCTATACTAAAAAATCAGAAACCTATAAGTATACTCAAAATCAAACCTGTTCTATGTTTCTATACTCAAACCTGTTTCTGATTCAATGTTGGAAATATCAATTGCATTGCATTATACTCATCTATCTATAACCTGCTGCTGTTGGAAATGGGATCATGGGTACTGAATCAGAAACAGAATACAAGTATGCAACTTAGATGAGTAGCTAAACAACATGAGTAACAACATAACTGAATCAAGTTCCAACGTGAGTTAATCAACATGAGTAATATCCACCTATAGCTGATGTGTAACAACATGAGTAGCTGACTTAGATGAGTATAATGGACATGAATACAAGTTTCTGATTGTGAGTAACAACATGAGTAGCTGACTTAGATGCTAGCTAAACAAGTTCCAGGTATTCAAACCTGTTCAACACTTGTATGATCATGTAACTGTCATCAACTGCACATTTTGATCCTAACTGCAGTATTTTAATATAACCTGCTGCACATCAAACATAACTGCACATCTAACCTGTATGATCATCAACTGTATGATCATGTAATTGACATCAAACAAGTGTGGACTGCACATATTCAACAACTAACATGCTGCTATTGTAACTGCGGCACATTTCAATATAACCTGTTGCACATTTCAACATAACCTGTTGCACATTTCAATAAAAACAGAACACCCACCCTATAACCTGCTGCACATTTCAACATTTCAACAACTAACCTGCTCCACATTTCAACAACCTATAACAGCATTTTCATCAAAACATCAAACATCAAACTTTTGGGATTAAACAACATTTTCATCAACATACAAAATGATGGATTAAACATCATTTTCATCAACATACAAAATGATGATTGTCTAACTTGCTAAGCTACTGCAAATGTTATCATACTTCAAAGTTAAGTTAACCTACAAAATACATATTACTATTCCTACATAACTACTAACTTATCATCCGCTCAACTCTCCGGTGGATAATGGAAGTTGAGGACAGGCCTACCAAACATGGAGACCACCAGGTGGAACACCACTGATGAGCTTGATAGGCTCATCGTCAGGTCAACTGTAAAAAAAACACCAAACATCACAAAATTAACATGGAAATCAGATTCAATCAAACTAACAGTGAACCAAATCCGACCCTGTTTAACATAAGACTCAATCAGACACAAATCCGACCCTAACCCTGTTTATAACATGATAATAACTAACAGTGAACCAAATCCGACCCTGATTAACTAACATTGGGCGATTGTACCTGCGGTGTGGCGGATGACATAGCGGATCAGCCAACAAACAACCGACATTGTAAGGTCTGAACGAGGTGTCAACGGAGGAGGTGGTGTCGCCAGAGGATGTGGTGTCGCCGGAGGATGTGGTGTCGCCGGAGAAGCCTGATCGCAGGAGAAAGTGTCGCCGGAGAAGCCTGATCGCAGGATCGATTGTAGGAGGATGGTGGGAAGGTGGGGGGGGGGGGGTAATTATGCTTTCATATGTTACTTATAGGGTGTTGTAATGAAGAAGCTTCAAAATGGTTTGGCAAAATTACCTATTTACCCTTTGACCCTCACCTTGTTATGTTGACTGTTAAGCAAATTTGACGCCGGGGGGTAAACTTGCGACATAACATCAACTTTGGGGGGTAAATTGCAATTATTTCGTTAGGGGGGTCAGAGTGCCAATTGGCATAAACCCCAGGGGGTAAAATTGCAGTTTACTCTTTTATTTAAAATTGGTTATGTATTAAACAATCATTGTTTAAGTATTCACGTGGTTTGTCATGAAGTGACTCGGGTTCATCCCCAACAATAGCGTGTTTATTAATTTTTTTTCTCATTTCACATTTTCTTTTACTAATTTATGGTTGTTAGATTTATCTGCAATAAATATATATTCACATTACAATGTTAAAATTTGACATAACACAAAGCTAACATGAAATTTGCATGTATGAGTTTGATTCAAATGGGTCTAGTCTAATTTTGGGTAGTCAGGCAACATATTTAGTTAAATGGATCGGGTTTGAGTCAACATAATGGGTTTACGGGTTGACTCGTTTATTTTTATATAATCTTATTTGCAGATCTGTGTTATGTCATAACTTAAAAACGGTTTGTTATCTTATGCCAACACTTAAAAGTAAAAAAAAGTATGTGGATCAAACTTTATAGTTTAAACAAAATTATTTTACATACATTTGTATATGTGGTTGTAAATATGTAAATTTCAACTTATATTGGTTTTGTTCTATCAACCCATAAATATCACAAATATCAAAAGCGCTCGCTTTTCCTGTATAGGCGGTATTTCTTGGCGAGTCGACCTTCCAGCGCTTCTTCCTCCTAGGTAAATAAAACCACGTGATTTTTTTTTTAAATTTTACCTTTTATATATATGCCAGATTATATTTACAGATATGTATATATTTTTTGAAATTATATCTCAATCAAATCTTATATGATTTAAAAAATATATTTGAATTTTAAATAAGTTAAGAGATATCATATCTTATTACATAGTTAACTTGTTGATAACAATCTATTTTGATAAATAAACGTTCACACTCTTCTGCTCTTTTTTGCTGACAAAACATACAATACTACAAGTATTTATCGACCTTATGAGGATTCTACAATATATTCATTAATTCTCATTGAACATTTGGCTTTGAAGTTTAACTATATACTTTATGAACTTTATTTATTTTCAAGTTCGAACAATTAGGTAGAGTAAGGTTATTGTACAAATGAGTCTTAACATACAAATTAGCTAAATGTGAGAAGTGAATTGAGGGATTTTTTTCCCTCAACTTATTAAGCACATATTTTAGTTTCAGAATCTAAAAATAATTTGTGTATTTACATTAGTAGAGTAATTGTTTAATTACTTTAGAGTAATTACATACTTACTCTACTAGTGTAAAATCACGATTTTTTTTTTACATTTTGCAATTAAACATCAAAGTTACATAGATAAAAAAAGAATTAAAAAAAATACTTCCTTTACTTCTCGTGTTAAAGCCATTTCTATGTTAAGACCTATTTGCAATTGATCTTTACACTATATTGGGATATTTTGCTGATTTGAAATGATTGTTGTTTTATTATTATGATTATGGTATTTTAAAATTTTTGGAATTTGAAGAAACTGTTTTTTTTTAATATATAACATTATTTTTTTATGTTTTTATTTGATTCCACTTTTTTTCTCAGGCCCACGCTTTGTTTGTGCTTCTTACCTAGGTGAGGCCTATGCGCTAAGCGCATCTGATAACTATGGTAAGAGCACGAGTAGCGGTCAAGTCCCATAACCTCCATAGATGTGGGGTTATAGGACATGTGACAAATGTGTAAGAAATGAGGGTTATATAACTTGAGTGTGTAGTGGGGTTATACAACTTGACGGTTGAGATTATCTTGGTGGCATTTTGGTAATATGTGTATCTTAAAAATAGGATGATTTAATTAATTAGGGGTAAATGTGTTATCTAACTTTTTTTAAAATAAGAAAATTACTGTCATACCTTAAACCACTCCACATTTCATGCGAGTTTCTCTCTCTCTCTTTCTCTCTTCCTTCGTGAAGAAACACAAAGTCAAGAAAACACATTGTGAATCAAACAATATAACACATCGTGAATCATACAATATAACACAACGTCATTTAACGTGTATAGTGTTTTATACAATATAACACATCGTGAAGAGCCCAAAAATTATAAAACACAACGTTAAGAAACCACAAATGACATGTCATTCGTGAATCATAACTGGTATAACATATGGTGAATTAACCTAAAATTGATAAAACACGTCGTCAAGAAATTACAAATACATCTCCTTCCTAAAAACACAACGTCAATAATTACAAATGTTTCTCCTTCCTAAAACATAAACGCTATAACACATTGTGAATTAATCTGTAACTGGTAAAACACATCGTCGAGAAATTGTTCATGAAGGATTGCAACTGGTAAAACACATCATCAAGAAATTGTTCATGAATGATTATAGCAGGTAAAACACATCTACAAATACATCACTTTCCTAAAACATAAACTGCTATAACACATTGTGAATTAACCTGTAACTGGTAAAACACATCGTCAAGAAATTGTTTATGAGGGATTGCAGCTGAAAAAACACATCGTCAATAAATTGTTCACGAAGGATTGTAGCAGGTAAAACACACCTACAAATACATCTCCTTTCTAAAACAAAAACCGCAATCAACCATGGCATTTGACATCGTGATTTTTTATTAGTAATATGAATTGATGGAAAAAGATAAAATCTAAAGGTCTGTGTTTGTGAATTAGGGATGATCTTACTATAAAAATATAACTACCGAATTTGAATTCAAATCAGATATTCAGTTACCATAAAAATCTCGAATTTTAGTTGAGGAGATAAAATCTTCCATAAATAAAATAATTATCCAATTATAATTTTGCCCATTGTATTAAAATATCAAATGTCACATGGAGAATGCTTCCTACACTTATTAGAAAAAAAATGGTTTTGTAGCCAACTCCTGCCCTATATATATATATATATATATAGGATAATGCTAGGAAGAAAACCCTCTATTTTGAGAAAACCTTGGAAACCCATCACAAGGCCTACAATCAGCCACGTATACACATACAACTTGACTATACTTTTTGCTTTTGAGGGTATATTTGTAACTTTACATTTAACCACCCAACCCAAAAGATCTTATCCCCATTTGATTTGACAACTCTAATTAATGCATCTCACATCATTGTACAACTACCATTTCTTTTAGCTTATTTATTTTAAAAGGGAAAATTTTCAAATCATCTTCATCTTCTTAAACAAGATCTTTAGTACGAGATCCACCATTAATGTACCATGGAGCCTCCACCAACAATGCTTGAATTAATGTTACCAGAGTTTGGCATCGAGTTTGACAACGACAATGAAGAAAATGTTTCAGGTTTGTACAACGATTATGCCGTTGATGTTGTTATTTTCATAAAAGAAATCAAAGAATCAAGATGCTGTCAAAATATTTTCATTTTGGTTTTAGTTTCCTTTCAATAATAAGTTGGTTTTGATAATTAATTGCCATTTACTTTGATTTTGGTTCTTCACATTTGGTTTTATTTTTTCTAGAATTAAGAATGCTGCCAAAAGATTTTTAATTTTCAATACCATTGATTTTTGTTTCAAAAGAAAGAAGGACGTTTATAGGTAATAATATTCAATGCTATTGATCTTAGTTTGGTTTTCATTCTTCTGTGTTGATTTATGTCTCTAACAATCAATAATGGTGTTTATAAATTTTAATTTTGATCAATGGATTACTTGTTTTGGTTTCAAACTTGTTGATTTTGATCCATGGATTAATTATTTTTGTGTTAAAATCATTTTTATGTTAAAAATTTGTGTTTGGTTTGGTTGCTTGTTTGGGGATTTTGATCTGAATAGTAACTGTTTTTTTTGTTGGTTTGGTTGCTTGTTTGGGGATTTTGATCTGAATAGTAACTGTTTTTTGTTGGTTAGGTTGCTTTGTTTTGGGCTTTTGATCTAAACAGTAACTGTTTTTGTGTGTTATAATACAGAAACAGACCCATAACATGTGTTAAGCCACTGTTAGAATGATATATAACGTGTGTTGATTTACTGAAACAGACCCATAAAGATATTCAATTGACAAGTTGGATGGATGTAGGCGACGTTAATGCGGGGACATGTGTTAAAAAAAAGATATTGAATAAGTCACATTTTTTGGGAAAGAACTCTTCGTTCATTTATAACATGTGTTAGTGGTAATGCTGTAACAGAACACCATGATGTAACCTGACATGTGTTCATGTATAACATATGTTAAGCCCCTGTTAGAATGATATATAACGTGTGTTAACATAGATATTACTTGGAACATGTAGTTGCTTAACATGTGATAAGGGTGAAAACAGTCGACAGAGGCGATGGGTTTAATGGTGGGCTTAGTTAATATTGTAATCTTGTTGTAACCCGACTTGTATACATATGATAACATGTGTTAAGCATCCATTGTAATCTTTGTTGTAACCCGACTTGTATTAATGTATATGAAAGTGGTTTGCAAAACACTATGATGTGCATATACTGATCGTAACACTATGATGTGCATATACTGTTGTAACATGTGTTACACTTCGGGGTAAGAAATGTTACATTGTTGAATGTAGGGCATGATCTACTTTGCCTTATATGTTGTAACATGTGTTACACTTCAGGGTAATATATCTTGCATGCAGGGTGATATTCAATAGCTCATACGTTTAATAGTAGTTTATTATTTTTCATTAAATATATTACATATATAACAACCATTGTTACATATGTAACGACCATTGTTATATATGTAACGTTGCCTTTTTAACGTATGTAACACATGTGTACCAAAGGAATGAAGTGACCAACATTTACAAATGTTAATCAAAACAAAAGTCACTTGTCATCATGGGTTGTTAGTAATTACACGCATTACAATCATACTTAAAGGTAACAAAAATGTTTATACAAACTTAAATATATAAAGATGATCCAAAAACTATCATAAAGGTTAAAAAATCTAGCTACGCTTTGCGTCTTGATAACCATCTTTATTTTGAACATAGACATCCATTCACCTATGAACAAAACAAGTACATCAGTGTTAAGGCCCTAAAGTTAAACTTATTAACACAAATGTAACTACATGTACATCAGTGTTAAGGCCCTAAAGTTAAACTTACAAAAAGATTATAACAGAGGCTTAACACATGTTATATATTCCAAAATGTGCACAACAAATGACTCATTTCATATTATATATTCCAAAATTACCGGAACATGTGTTACCATAAATGGCTCGTTTAATATTACACGTTACATACTAACTTGTACATGTAATACTTGTACAAGTGTTACGCTCGGTATCCACATTATCGGATATTTTAAACATCAGTAAAAATAAAATAGATATTTCTTGTTTTTTTTTTAATTAACAAAGGTTAACACACGTTATATATCATTCTATCGGGGGCTTAACACATGTTATACTACATGTCAGGTTACATTATGGTGTTCTGTTACAGCATGAATCACTAACACATGTTATATACGAACGAAGAGTTCTTTCCCAAAAGATGTGACTTATTCAATGTCCCCGCATTAACGTCGCCTACATCCATCCAGCTTGTCAATTGAATATCTATATGGATCAGTTTCTGTAAATCAACACACGTTATATATCATTCTAACAGGTGCTTAACACATGTTATGGGTCTGTTTCTATAAATCAAACAACCCAACAAAAAAAACACTTACTGTTCAGATCAAAAACCCAAACCAGCAACCAAACCAACAAAAAAAAAAAACAATTATTGTTAAGATCAAAATCCCCAAACAAGCAACCAAACCAACAAAAAAACCCGTTCAAAATCTCATCCTAAAGTGTTCGATTTATTTAAAATACATGAACATTAACCATTACTAGAACACTTTCAGCCCATAAAAACATATTAACAACCATTTCAACAAAAAATCTAGTGTGAAATGATATTTCAAGAACACTTACCGGATCTAGAACCGTCCGATGAACACTAAGAAGATCTTCAAACCTTCTTCTCTCACACACACTTTTGCGTGTTTCTTTGTGATAAAGATTGTTGTTTCTCTATCTAAAACATCAACTTTCTCTCTCTAAAAACATTCATCGTGCCATCGTTCTCTCTCTAAAACAACAACTTCAAACTTTTTCTCTCTCACACACTTGTATGTGTGTTCTTGGTGTTATAGATGAACATGATGAAGATTGTTGTTTCTCTCTCTAAAACAACAAATTCCTCTCTCTAAAAACCTTCTTCCTGCCGTCGTTCTCTCTCTAAAACAACAATCTTCAAACATTTTCTCTTTTCACACGATGTAGATCTGAACTTGAAGATCTAAACTTGTGTTTTGTGTTCATCATGATCTTGATTGAAGACAGAGGAGAGAGGGGAGAGAGATAACATGTGTGTGTAAGAGAAATAAAGTTGATGTGTGTGAGAGAAAAGTCAGATTTTCAATAAATGTCATTCTCCTTTACTTGTGTATAATTTATGGTTTTATTTAAATGTAAAAGACACCAAAAAAAGCTCAACCATTGATCTACTTGGATGAAACAAAATCAATGGATGAGGTTGGGTTTCCAAGATTTTCTAAAAAAGATGGGGTTTTCCATATAACTCAACCCTATATATATAGGACTGGTAAAATGAAAACCATCCCCAGTTGCGAGAACTCCCATCCGCCAATCAGACTATGACACATATGCAATATTATTTTAAACATAAAGGGTAATATAGTAATTTACTCAATATATCAAATCTCTTTTAAAGTCTTCTCTCTTTATCACACATCAACAACATCAATCAGTTTCTCTCTCTTCTCTCATAGTTTGTTTTTTGTCTTATTATATTTATTATTTTTTATTACCTTTTTGTCTCATTACATTAATTGTTTTTTTATTAAAAATCAAAATTTTTTATTAAACAAAATTTTAAAATCAGATTTTTTTACAAAAAAATGTTTTTACGAGCCGTTTTTTACACCCCATTTTTACACCCCGTTTTTACGCGCGGTTTTTTTTTACGGGCCGTTTTACGCCCCGTTTTTTGCGTGCCGTTTTTTGCCCGGTTTTTTTACGCGCCGTTTTTACGCCCCGTATTTACGCTCCGTTTTATCACCCGGTTTTTTACGAGCCTTTTTTACGCCCCGTTTTACCCGCCGTTTTTACGCCTCGTTTTTTACTTTCGTAAAAAAAGTCGTTCGTAATAAAAGTCTTTCGTAAAAAAACTTTTCGAAAAAAAAGTTTTTCGTAAAATATTTTTTTTCATAAAAAAAATTGTCCGTAAAAAAACACGGCGTGTAAAAAAAACGACGAGTAAAAAAAACACGGGGTGTAAAAAACACGGCGCGTAAAAAAAAAACGGAGCATAAAATAAGGCGCGTAAAAAAACGGCGCATTAAAAACGGGGCGTAAAAAATGGCGCGTAAAAAAGGGCGCGTAAAAAAAGGGGTTGAAAACGGCGCCTAAACAATGGGTCGTAAAAAAAAGCTCGTAGAAATGTTTTTTTGTAAAAAAATCTTTAAAAAGATTGTTTTTTTTTTGTAAAAAAAAAGAAGAATCTGATTTTAAAATGATTTTTTAATAAAAAAATATTTTTTTTAACAAAAAACAATTAATATAATGAGAAAAAAAAAGTAATAAAAAACATTAAATACAAATAAGACAAAAAAAACAAATTTACTAAACTACTCTTTTAACATTGAAATATTAGAAATAATAATATAAAAATGATTTAATATTAGTTTTAATTACTTTTAATCTCATCTATCCATCTCCAAGATCAAATGGTTGAAAAGTGGTTCTCACGGTTTTCGCAACTGAAGGTGGTTTTCATTTTAGCGGTCCTATATATATACATATATATATATAGGGAGCCGCTAAAATGAAAACCACCCCCAGTTGTAAGAACCACGAGAACCACTTTCAACCAATCAGAAAAAGGGGGTATTTTAGTCATTTACCCCAAATGTCAAATCTTCTCTCTCTTTAATTAAATTCACTGACTTTTTATAAACCTCTCTGCTCTCTCCTCTATCATCTCTTTCATCTATTATCATCTTCATCTCTCATCTCTCAATTCAATCTCTCATATCCATGGTTCATCTTCTCCAAATAAACATAGAGAATCATCTCACACTTCACTTATCAATTCCTTGTCTCCTCTCCCCCGTTTTCTGTCTGACAGCCACACCGGCTGACTGCCAGAGCCGGTATTCTGGTCACACCCCCCTCTTTCGATAGATGAACGGACCACCACCACCATCGTCGGGTGGTGGTGGTGAGCGACGGCTGGTCCAAGAAATCGACGAGAGAGAGAGAGAGATACGCAGCGGCAGAGGCGAAGAGAGAGAGAGAGATGAACGGTTGTCCCACCACCACCATCGTCGGTTCATCTTTCGATAGATGAACGGACCACCACCACCATCGTCGGTTTAGCGGTGGCGCCGCCGCTCACAGCGGCAGCGGTTGGGGGATTTGTACGGTTGTCCCGTAACCAATATGTTTTTACACTTCATTTTATTCTAAAACATTTAATTTGATGTTGGATAGGTGGGTAAATTTGGGTTAGCATTGACAACAAACTTGATTTGGAAGATGCAAATTTGATTACTGTGATGGATGGTGGTCAGTGTGTTGAAATGGGTACACATGGTGAACTGATTAGCGCACAGGGGTTGTATTCAGATGTGAAGAAGTGGTCAAACTTCCTGAAAGGTACATTACTAATCTTTTTCCTTTTGTGTGTGTATGTATGTTTGTGATGGTTATATGAATTGTGATATTTTTCAGGTTACCAAGTAAGAATGACAATGCCAATGACTCAAAGTTTTCGGTTCGGTCAACAGCTGCCCAACGGTCAGATCTGGTGCGATTCTCGGTTTGGGTTCGGGAAATCTAAGCCAAACCCCGGTCAGTTTTGTGATTCTCGGTCAGTTTCGGGTTTTTGGTTTGGGTCGAAAGCAATCAACGGACCCGGTTCGGGTCAGTAGCAGTCAAACAAGTCAAAGATTGTAAACTGAGGACCGGTACAGTTTAAACGTAGCGAGTTATTATTACGTTAGTTTAGATTTTATTTAGTTAACGCGCACCGAGCTCGAACCGATACTTTAGTGACTTGTTACGTTTGGCATTTTGATAGAAATTTTATATATTGTGTTTATATTGTTGAAAATTGTTGAGTTTTGAAAAGATTACGATAACTTGAGTTGTCGGCTTATTCCAAAAACAGAGGAAACTCTGTCCGTTTTCCGTAAAAACGTAAAAAGTTTAACGGAAAACGTAAATTTTTTAACGTAAAAAGTATAAAAAGTTTAACGTAAAACGTAAAATTTTTAACGTAGAACGTAAACTTTTTAACGTAAAACGTTAAATTTTTAATGTAAAAACGTAAAGTTTTTAACGTAAAACGTAAATTTTTTTAACGTAAAACCTAAAAACGTAAAACCTAACACGTAAAACGTAAAACGTAAACTTTTTAACATAAAACGTAAAATTCTTAAACTAAAACGTAAAACGGAAATTTTTTAACGTAAAACATAAACTTTTTGACGCGTGAAAAAACCGGGCGTAAAAACGGCGCGTTAAAAAACGACGCGTGAAAAAGACGGGCAGAAAAACGACGTGTAAAAAACGGCGCGCAAAAAAATAAGCTAAACCGTAAACTTTTTAACGTAAAATGTAAATTTTTTAACGTAAAACGTAAAAACGTTAAACGTAAAATGTAAAAAGTTTTACGTAAAACGTTAAAAGGTTTACGTAACACGTAAAAAGTTTTACTTTAGCCGTAAAACGTAAAAAGTTTTACGTAAAACGTAAAAAGTGTTACGTAAAACGTAAAACGTAAAAAGTGTTACATAAAAAACGTGTAAAAAAAAACGGCGCGTAAAAAACGGCGCGTAAACAAGGTGTAAAAAAACGGCTCGTTAAAAAACGACGCTTGAAAAAACGGCGCGTAAAAAAGTGTAAAAAACGGTGCATTAAAAAATGTGAAAAAATCGGCGCGTTAAAAAACGTGTAAAAAACGGCGCGTTAAAAAACGCCGATTGAGAAAAATGGCGCCTTAAAAAAACAGCGCGTTAAAAAACCCGGTGTGCAAAAACCGGCGCGTAAAAGTTTTTGTCTGTTCAAAAAATTTGAATTTAAAAATGCTTTTCATAAAAAAATTCTTTTAAAAAAATAAAAAGTAATATAATAAAACAAAAATGTAATTAAATAAAACAAAAAAGTAATTAAAAAATAATAAAGAGAAAAAGACAAAATAGAGTAATTTTACTATACGACCTTTTTGAATTAAAATATTAAAGACATAATAAGACAAAATCTATTTAATATTAATTTTAGTTACCTTCAATCTTATCCTTCCATCTTCTTAATCTAAAGGCTAGAAAGTGGTTCTCTCAGTTCTTACAACTGGATGTGGTTTTCATTTTAACGGTCCCCTATATATATATATATATATATATATAGAAACGGGATAAGGAGAAAACACTCAAAAGTGTGAGAATGGTGAGAACGCTTCCTGGCCCAACACGTGTCACTCCGCTTAGAGAAGGGCGGTGGGGCTTTTTTGTCATTTCATATTTCTTTTTTTTTAACGCGTGTCACTTCATCTTTTCATTTTTTTGGCGTTTAATAAATACGCGACGTTTTTATTGTTTTTAGATCAGAATCATAGTAAACATTTTGGCGTTTTAAGTATTGTTTTTTAGACCAGGATGCAGACGTTTAATGTAAAAAACATCAGTAATTTTCTTGATTTTATTATATCAAGTGTTTTGTCATTTAGGATACATGCCTATAATGTGACAGACAAATATGGCATTTTGAAAAGATAAATAAATTTCAATTTTCCATTTAGTGGTATTAATATAACTATAATGTTTGGCAATAATGATACCGTCTCTTTATTTTACTGTTTCTTTCAATTTTCATCTGTCAATTAGTGTTGATTTTTCCAGTAATACTTTGTTTGCGTTTTGGCGTTTTATATAGCAACATCATGTTTTGCTAGCATTCGTTCTCACAGTTTTTCATACTATCAGGCGTTTTTGGTGTTTGTAGTTTTTGGCGTTTTATACTCAATTTTTTTTTTAAAATAGTAGAGAATTAGATGATAAACAACAGAGAATTACATAACAAACAATAGAAAATGAAAAAAAACTAAAAATTATAATTTCATTTCTCATTGAAATCTTCACTGTCATCAGCCTCTTCTACTTTAACCTTTTTGGCGTTTTGAATACCTTATGTGATCCTTATTTTCCTATATACCTCCCGTCTTTAGAAGATACTTATTTTTTGGGCATCCTTTATTGTGGTTTGATATATACTTGTTTGATGACATGTTGAAGACCAACGCCTGCTCTAATATATTGAACCCTTCATGCCATCAATATATCCATCAAGAACAAAGTGACATGATGTCATATCAGTGTCATCAGTCTCTTTATCTTCAATATTTGTCCATCTCATTCAGTAAGAGATTATAGAGATACCCAACTCAGAGAAGAATCCATTCAGTGAAACTTCATTCAGATCAATACTCAATATAGCAGAATCGAGGTTCTGCATCTGTGGCTTTTTTAACTATTATTTTTGGCGTTTTTAAAGTGTATGGTTTCTAGGAAATATGGCGTTTGTTTCTGGTTTTGTGATCAGTTGATTGTGCAGAGATGTCTATCTTATAGGATGTTTTTGGCGCGTAGTTTAGGCGGGATTTTATTTATAATAAATGATATTAATAAAGTAGTTGTCTTTTTAGTTACTGTGTATTTTTACTGTTTTTGTTCAGCTTTTTATGAGTTTTTATGGTCATAGAATTTCCATCTCCCAAGTTTGGCGTTTTTTTGAATGTGTTTAATTAGTTTTTGGCGTTTTTCAATTTTTAGCTTTTATTCATTAATACTTCTGCAAACTACTTTTATTATAGTTTGGGAGTTTTTGCGTTTTTACTCCATTTATGGCGTTTCATATGCATTATGACTGTTTGGGGTTTTATTAACATAATGCATTTTTTTATTCTAAGTTGAAAAATACATAACAAACAACAGAAAAAGAAAATTAAAAAAATAAAAATAAAAACAATTCATCTTCCAAATCTTCACTGTCATCAGTCTCTTTGTTCTTTTGAATCATGTTCGCTAGTGGTTTGGCTTAGCCATGCTTGTGTTTTTGTGGCCGTTTGGAAAGACAAAATAACATAAGTTTTTTGTTTGAATATGTATCTTCAAACAACTCGTCAGTGTCATTCGTCTTTTCATGCCATTAAAATAATCATCAAGAATAAAACACAAAAAATGGCATAAGTCTGCCCCCAACATGTTTTTGTTTATGATTTGTCCATCTCATGCAGCAAATTTTTATTTGAGTCACAGCACGCCAGGGAAGAATGCATTATCCAAAACTTTGGCGTAGAACAATATTTGAATATACAAGAAACGATATTTGGCATTTTTGGCGTTTTACTGATGAAATAGTGTATCTGAAAGAACCGTTGATTTTTTTGGAATCTTTGATGTTTGAGTGTTTTGCCGTTTTCTAAGATGAATGGTATATAGTAGAAAATATGGCGTTTTTTGAGTAGTTGTGTTTGATGTTTTGGGGATTTTGGCGTTTGTAAGATGAATGGTATATAGTAGAAAATATGGCGTTTCAGGTTCTGGGGGATGTGTTTTTATGTCTGGGATGTTTTTGTTTATATAGCGATGTGTTTTGGTCCGTAATGGCGTTTAGTTTATCAGTATGTCGTTTTGGTATAGAGGTGTAAAGACCTTTTTACCCTTAATGAGGCGCATCCACGTAATAAAATTGATGTTATTTACGAAAACGCCACCGCGCCAATCTAGTCCATAGATTGTTTTCATCGGACGATCCATAAGCGTTCTCACCGTTCTCACACTTTCTACCGTTTTCTCTAAATCCTGACCCTATATATATATATATATATATATAGAGAGAGAGAGAGAGAGAGATAGAGAGAGAAACGTGATCAGGAGAAAACGCTCAAAAGTGTGAGAACAGTGAGAACGCATCCTGGCCCAACACGTGTCACGCGACATAGAGAAGGGCGGAGGGGCTTTTTTGTCTTTTCATATTTCTTTTTTTAAACGCGTGTCACATCACCTTTCCATTTTTTGGCGTTTAATAAATACGCGGCGTTTTTATTGTTTTTAGATCAGGATCATATTAAATATTTTGCCGTTTTAAGTATGTTTGGCGTTTTTATTGTTTTTTAGATTAGGATGCAGGCCTATAATGTAAAAAACATCAGTAATTTTCTTGATGTTTATTTTTTTTTCTATCAAGAGTTGTTCCATGTAGGATACAGACCTATAATGTGACAGGAAATTGTGGCGTTTTGAAAAGATAAACAAATTCAATTTTCCATGTAGTGGCTTTTAATATAATAAATGTTTGATAATAATGTTATCGTCTCTTCATTTTTGTGTTTAGCAAGTACCGTTTCGTTCAATTTGATCTGTCAATTAGTGTTGATTTTTCCAGTAATACTTTGTTTGGCGTTTTATATAGCAACATCGTGCTTTGCTAGCATCCGTTCTCACAGTTTTCACACTATCAGGCGTTTTGGTGTTTGTAGTTTTTAGCGTTTTATACTCAATTTTTTATTAGTATAGAATTAGATAATAAACAACAGAGAATTAGATAACAAACAATAGAAAATGAAAAAAAAAATTAAAAATTATAATCTAATTTCTCATCCAAATCTTCACTGTCATCAGCCTCTTCTACTTTAACCTTTTTGGCGTTTTGAACCTGTTTTTGAATACCTTATGTAGATCCTTATTTTCCTACATAACGCCCGTATTTAGAAGATGCTTATTTTTTGTGGCATCCTTTAGTGTGGTTTGAAATACTTGTTTGGTGACATGTTGAAGACCAACGCTTGCTCGAATGCATTGATCCCTTCATGTCATCAATATATCCATCAAGAACAAAGTGACATGATGACATATCAGTGTCATCAGTCTCTTTTTCTTGAATATTTGTCCATCTCATTCAACAAAAGCTTATAGAGATACCCACCTCAGAGAAGAATCAATTCAGTGAAACTTCATTAAGAACAATACTCAATATCGAAGAAACGAGGTTCCGCATTTGTGGCTTTTTTAACTATTTTTTTTGGCGTTTTTAAAGTGAATGGTTTCTAGGAAACATGGCGTTGTTTTTGGTTTGTGGTCCGTTGATTGTGCAGAGACGTCTCTCTTATAGGATGTTTTTGGCGCGTAGTTTAGGCGGGGTTTTATTTATAATAAATGATATTAATAAAGTAGCCGTCTTTTTAGTTACTGTGTATTTTTACTGTTTTTGTTCAGCTTTTTATGAGTTTTTAGGATCATAGACTTTCCATCTCCCAAGTTTGGCGTTTTTAATGGCTTTAAGTAGTTTTTGGCATTTTTTTCCATTTTTAGCTTTTAATAATACTTCTCCAAATTACTTTTATTATAGTTTGGGAGTTTTTGGCGTTTTACTGCATTATGGCGTTTCACAAGCATTATGACTGTTTGGCGTTTTATTAATATAATGTATTTTTTTTATTCTAAGTTGAAAAATACATAAGAAACAACAGAAAAAGAAAATTAAAAAAATAAAAATAGAAACAATTCATCTTCCAAATCTTCACTGTCATCAGTCTCTTTCTTGTTGAAACATGTTCACTGACGGTTTGGCTTTGTCATGCTTGTGTTTTTGTGGCCGTTTGGAAAGTCAAAATGACATGAGTTTTTTTTTTTTTTTAATATGTATCTTCAAACAACTCATCAGTGTCATTCGTCTCTTCATGCTATTATAATATTCATCAATAACAAAACATAAAAAATGACATAAGTCTGGCCCCAACATCTTTTTGTTTATAATTTGCCCATCTCATGTAGCAAAATGTTATTTGAGTCACAGCACCTCAGGGAAGAATGCATTCTCCGAAACTTGGCGTAGAACAACATTGAATATACAAGAAAGATATTTGCCATTTTTGGCGTTTTACTGAGAAGATAGTGTATCTGAAAGAAACGTCGATTTTTTGGATTCTTTGATGTTCGAGTGTTTTTGGCGTTTTTCTAAGATGATTGGTATATAGTAAAATATGACGTTTTTTGAGTAGGTGTGTTTGATGTTTTGGGGATTTTGGCGTTTGTAAGATGAATGGTATATAGTAGAAAATATGGCGTTTCAGGTTCTGGGGGTGTGTTTTTATGTCTGGGTTGTTTTGTTTATATATAAGGATGTGTTTTGGTCCATAATGGCGTTTTATTCATTAGTTTGGCGTTTTGGTATAGAAGTGTAAAGACCATTTTACCCTTAATGAAGCGGTTCCACTCAATAGAATTCGTGTTATTTACGAAAACGCCACCGCGCCAATCTAGTCCATAGATTGTTTTGATCGGATGATCCATAAGCGTTCTCACCGTTCTCACACTTTCCACCGTTTTCTCTAAATCCTGACCCTATATATATATATATATATATATATATATGCGTGCGAAAGAGAGAAACCATATTTCGCGCCGCTATGCGTATCACGGCCATAATCCATAACCCCCATAACGTGGGGGGGGGGGTGTTTCCGGGGTGTCATGGTGCGTTATAGCCCAATATAGTGCTATATAACCCCCACTACGCATGGCCTAACCGGCTAAACATGCGTATGATGTTAAGGTTCCGGAAATAATATAGAACTGAGAAGGCAAATACATCGCATTTTGAAGAATTCTTGGTTCCAAGAAGTCAGCACCCTTCAATCTCCCACAACAAACAATAATAGAGATTATGAAATTTAAGCATTTTCCACAATTCATGGCTACAGTACAACTATATGAAATTTAAGCATTTTCCACAATTCATGGCTACAGTACAACTATATTCATTAACTGTACATTCTCTTAAATGATACTGAACCTAACATTAATGTTGGATTTTAATATTACAACGTTAGTTGTATTTTTTCTAAAGGCAAATTTCTTTTATTCCATGTCGTCTATAGGATTTGAATCCAAGACCTCTTTCTCTTAAGGTGTTTAAAGGTTTTGTCTTTACGAATGGACCACCAACCCATTGTTAGGTTAGTTGTATTTACTACAAGCCGTTAAAAAAAAAGTTGTATTTAGTACAAAGGACTCAACCTGTTGGCCTATCGTATAGTGTGCCTTTATTTTTCCTTCTTTTTCTGGGTTTTCATTTTACGCCCCGCTTGCGGTATGCGCATATAATGTATATATGTGTGGGTCATCGGGAGGCAAAAGTGAAAGTGCACGAATTTTAACGTTATTTTACTAACTTGGTGAAAATAACGTTAAAAGCTAAGGACGGTTAATTTTGCATCATGTGGTGGCATTGATAGCTGAGAGACAAAATGGTACATTCACT
Organism: Helianthus tuberosus; assembly: GCA_030545235.1. NCBI lineage: Eukaryota > Viridiplantae > Streptophyta > Magnoliopsida > Asterales > Asteraceae > Helianthus > Helianthus tuberosus. The sequence goes on from CM060444.1 coordinate 26,614,478, forward strand.
AATCGGTCTTTGTCCCGAGTGCTGAGTGTTATGTGCCTTATGTCCAAGGCTTGATGCAAAACTACTATCGAGCCGGGGGTCTCACTGGAAGCAGCCTCTCTATTCCTACGGGGTAGAGGTAAGGCTGTCTACATCTTACCCTCCTCAGACCCTACCTTTGCTTTGCTATTGGTGGGATTAACTGAGTATGATGATGATGATGATGATGATGATGATTTCTGGGTTTTCATTTAACCTGAATTTTATTTATAGCTACTTTTACTTGATTTTCATTATTTTTAGGAAAAATTACAAGTTTTGTCCTTTATCTATATAACACTTTTCAGGCGGTGTCATTTCAACGAATGTTGATAGGTTTTCCCCTTTGTAGGAAATTTTGCTGCACGTGTTGTCCTTTGACCCTAACTCAATTAGATTATTTTGTTAAATATTATCACACATGGGCAATTTGGTCTTTTCCCCCAACCCTTTCATTTCTTTGTTGTTTATATAAAACTAAAACAGTAAACACACACTTTATTCTCTCCCTTAGGGCACACCAGATTTCTGGCCGCCACCAACCACCGCCCACTCCCGTCCACTCCGACGACCAAGCAACCTCCCTCCTCCACATCCACTACCATCTGGTCAACGTCTGAAAGTTGTAACTGCAACATTACAACTTGATTCTTAGTTAAAGAAGAGTTTCATTATGGATAAGAGTGGCAACACGGGAAAGCATACCACGTTTGGGTTTGTTGGCCGGTTCGTATGGCGGCGGTAATGGTGGATAACGGTGGTGGATGCCGCAACAACATTGTGGGGTTTCTTGATAATATTCAGAAGGCGACAACCTACTCCGGCGGAATAATATTCAGACGCAACAACTTTGGGGGGCTTTCTAGATGACGCCGGAAACCTAACTATCCGTCGCCGGAATAATATTCAGACGGAGAAACCAACTTTGGCAGATTCTTTACACAGGGTATTCAAATCAAAATTGATATTTTCTTTTCGTTCCAATAAGATAGATTGATTATAGAGTGATGGGGATTATGCAATGACGAGTAGATCTAGCGTTTTCAGACTGGAAAAATGGGGATAGAGGTTGTAGTTTCAGTGGTGGGGGTTGTGCAAATCGGATGCAGTGGCATAAGTTTGTCTGGGTTCTTGTAATCTTATGTTTTGAAAATGAGGTTTTTAAAACTAGCAGATCAATTATTAATAATATAGGAACCATTTTATTCAAATTGAATACACATAAGTGGACATTATTTGAAGTACTTAAGGGTTAAGAAAAGGAGTCCCTGAGATGAAGATTGTGTCGTCGGATCTATTTGGGGTTAGGGTTCCGATGGTGGTTGCAAGGGGAAGCGGCGGTGGAGTTGGTGTTTGGAGTGGAGGAGTTGGTGGTTGGATGGTAAGTTGCATGTGTAAAGAATAAATTACAAGTTTTGTCCTTTAAATAAGTAAAAAGACTAAATTACCCATGTGTTATAAGATTTAACATAAAAAATTAACTGGGTCAGGCTCAAAGGACGTAACTTGCAACAAAATTCCCTATAAAGGGCAAAACCTGTTAACATTCGTTGAAAAGGACACCGCCTGAAAAAATGGTATATAGATAAAGGACAAAACTTGTAATTTTTCCTTATTTTTATATGATATCCAACATTAGGGCTGCAAACGAACCAAACGTTCGGCAAACAGTTGGTGAACTGTTTGGCGGGAAGTTCGTTTGTGTCTGTTCGTTTATTAAACAAACGAACACGAACAAGAAATTTCGTTCGTTTTAGTTATATGAACGAACATGAACAGAGACTGTGTTCGATCATTTATGTTCGTGAACGTTCGGTAACGTGTTCGATAGTTCATTAGAGTTTTTAATTTTTATATTTTATTTATATACTTCAAAATTTCCGAGAAATAATATTTAATAAGTGTTAATATATTATATATTCTGTTCATGAACTGCTGTTTGTGTTCGTTTGTTTCCATTTGTGTTTATGAGCATTAATATGTGCTCATTTGTGTTATTAACGTTCGTTTTTGATGCAGTTTCGCGTGCAATCAAATGGCTCAGTAACAATTGATAATCATACGTCTCAAAAGGAACCAAAAGGTTCAAGAACAAAGTTCTTACAAATTCAATTCAATCAAAAACTGAATAAACAATTAACCCTAGACCTTCATTTATAACTATGAAAAAGATAAAATAGGAAATTCGAATTTTAAATAAAAATATAAGATATGCTGATATGCTCCTGCATCATACTCCCGGTCTTCAAAAAAACTCGTCCTCGAGTTTTGCCTTCGAGTCAAAGCCACCCGGATCAAAAGGAACATCAACCCGACTCTCATATATTATTATTATGATGACCCGCCTAAATAGCTTAACTTCACGTGTCGTCTCGCCAAGCTTAGGACGTATACCACCTACGTGGACATCCTTTATTTTCCCATGCAAGCTACTTGAATTGTCAGGCCCACGTGTACCATTATCTTGCATGCATACCTCACTTCCACCAAAATTATCCTTATCTATAGCAACCGAGATATTCTCTTCAATTTGAATGTTTATTCCATTATTTAATTCCGCAAGATCACCATCGATTTGAAATCTCAAATTCGTAGGAGATGATATCTTGCGCACTTCAAAATTCAAAATTTCCTTAGTTGGTGGCTGAAATATTGGGACTTCTAAATACGACACATCACCACCTGTACTTACCATGCTTTGCAATTCACCGCCAGAACTTACCGCCCCACCTCAGATAATGATTTCGTCACCGTAAAAAAGATCAACGAAAATAGCCGCTGGAACCTTTGTACATCCTGTCTTCTCTTTATTTACGGATTTTCCGTTCAATCCCATCAACGGACCTGTTTCAGCTCCTGCAACATCTTCAACATTACAAATTTTAGAACCCGATTCATCACCCGGTAACTTCTTATCACCACCGTTAACCCAAGAATACCATTCCTCGTCCTCGTATTCATCATACACTGGAGAAGAATCATAGATAGCGTAGTCGTTGGTAGGATGCTCCTCATCCCCGTATAACTCGTCCCAGGCGAATTTTTCCGGTTCCGTTTCCTTCCACGATGACGAGTCCTCAAGATCCCGGATCCTTTGCTTGAGCCGTATGATCTCGTGTTGTAACTCAAGATCCCGTGGGTCGGAATCAACTCTGTCGTTGCCTCGGTCGGCGGTTCTACGAACAGGGTGTCGATATTCTCCACGAGCACATGAAACGAACATACTTCTGTCGTTGCCTCTGTCGGTGAATCTACGATCGAGCAAGCATCTTCTTCCACGCAGAGCCATTTGAAAACCAAAGCTCTGATACCACCTGATGCAGTTTCGCGTGCAATCAAATGGCTCAGTAACAATTGATAATCATACGTCTCAAAAGGAACCAAAAGGTTCAAGAACAAAGTTCTTACAAATTCAATTCAATCAAAAACTGAATAAACAATTAACCCTAGACCTTAATTTATAACTATGAAAAAGATAAAATAGGAAATTCAAATTTTAAATAAAAATATAAGATATGCTGATATGCTCCTGCATCAGTTTTCGTTCATTGCGTAAAATTAACAAACAAACACAACCAAACACGAACAAGTTCATTTCCTTAACAAACGAACAGAACATAAAATCTCGTTCGATAAGTTTTCATGAACCGTACGTGAAGACGAGAATTTCTTAACAAACGAACATGAACAAGGTCTTGTTCGTGCTCGTTCGGTTCGTTTGCAGCCCTATCCAAGATGAAATTTTCTGTATTAGGGAGGAGGGGGTGCATAACCCACAATCTATATGAGTTGATCCACGTATGCTCGTTACACCGCTGCAACCCCGGCAAGTTGTGGTCCTGAGTTTGATTTGCGAGTATGGGAACTCGTTTGTGTAAACGTTTGGCAAGGTGTGTGAACCTGATTGTTGTGACTGGTGAGTGTATATAGAGCTAGATGGGTGCCCTCTTCTGTTTGGGTTGAAGTTGGTTAACTGAGATGACAAAATCCTATTGTGTGTTGAAGTGGGTTAAATGAGGTGACAAAATCCTATTGTGGGTTCCTAGATGGATGCCCCTCTACCCTTATTGGACTCTTAATATGGCATCTTTGTTCTTGGGGCAACCACTTTCATAAACCATGAAACCATATTTTGATTACTATTTAAATTAACTAATTTAAAAAGTTTATAACCTTGTCATTAATGTTGTCAGTTAGAAAAATACAAGGATTAATTTTTATACATACAGATTTTGAACATTATAGTTGTTCCACATGCCGTAATCAAGCTTCCGTAATTTCTCATTCATACTTTTAATATATAACGAGAACGAAGTTCCTCATATATATGTTTATTTATGTACGACGATCACAAGCTTTTCATTGACATAATCTACAAAATGAGTTTGATACTCTTTTTTTTCACTATAACTATAAACAAAGCAACCATTTATTATAAAACACATGTCTATAACCTAGTATATAAATATACGAGCAAGTCACCACATGAACAAAGGATATGTTGTGGTTCTGGTGGATTTAAACTCGTTCACCTTACACTTGTTCATAAATCTTTGGCCTTCTACCAGGTGGTGATCTTCATTTGACGTCTCTCTAAAGCGAGAGTTAACAACTTTACACGTCTCGCTAATGAGGTTGATCACTCTTTTTTGTCTCGCCAACCAAGATAGCAATCAATCTTCCTTTCTCGCTAAGTTGGGGTATTGGATTCGTTAGGGCTGGCACTATTGTTTGAAAAAGTAGGCCATTGTCTAGGTACCCCACAAGAATAAGGGTCTCCAAATTCTTTCTAGGGCCCTCAAAATGATTGAGCCGACCCTAATCACCGTATACACGTAGTATATTCTTTCTAATGAAGTAGAGGTTATCTTAAGTTCTCCATAGTTTACAATACCAGAGACAATTACTAACTTCTCTCACTTTTAAGATTGTGATCGACACTTATAATTCTTTATGAAAAAAGTAGGATTTTTTTCATCTTCTCTTGCTCTTGATCATGACATTAAGATGTCAAGGATTATTTGAGACGATCTCGCAAGAAGGTGTCTTTCAATTTTGTGATCTTTTTTACTTGAGGGGAGTCAAAGTGCTAGAAAAAAGTTAAAATATATGTGGGTGAAACAACAATCCTCCAAATAAGATTGTTTCACCAAACTTGACACATCTTTCATTGTCTGTGATCATGTTTATGTGTCCGTAATGTATTGTCTATTCATATTCAACAAATTTACCAACATATATCACAACTCACAAGATGTTGGGGAATATTTATAAACAGGTTTGATAGTCTTAAAATTGTGTTGCCATATCCATCTTTGATACACGAATAAAGTGAATGACAGGCGACATTACGTGAATATAAATAGTATGATAAGTCTAAATTAAGTCGCTATATTGAATTTTGGTGAATGACACGTGACTTATGTGCGGCCATGTCCATCTTTGATACGCGAAGAAAGGGAATGATATGCATCGCTGCGTGAATATACAACTTATACATGATATACTGTAGCGTAGCGTAACTTCTGGTTTAAGTTGGTGTTTATGGCAAAATGGTCTAATGGCAATATCAGTGATAATATGTTATAGATTGTTGATGTATATTATTTAAAATGGCTATTTTTGTATTTCTTTCATTTTCTTTTTCTTTGTGTATGGGCTTACAACTTACCCACATGCTTGAGTTTCTGCCTGGGCCGAAGCCACTTATTGTTCAACAGAGTCCAAATTACTTATTAAATAGCTTAAGAATAAAATGTCAAAATCTACCGGAGGTTTGATTATATTTGTTTGTCTCGTTTAAAATGATTTTTTTTTTTTTTTTTTTTTTTTTGCATTTAAGTCCTTTAGGTTTGCCTTTTATTGTCATTTACTATCATTTACATCCAAATCACTACCTCGATTTATTTTTTTCTGTTAAGATGAGGAGATTTTTGTCCTTTTGAATGGAACAAGCAAATATGAAACCTCATGGACGATTTTGGCATTTTATTCTTACATTTTTGTTTTATACTTTTTATTACTTGTTTCCCCTTCATATAACTTAATGTTATATATATATATATATATATATATATATATATATAATGGGATCAGGAGAGAACGATTTGAAGTGCGAGAACAGTGAGAACGATTTTTAGCCATAGGATCTTTGTGATTTATGGCTAAGATGATACAGTGACATTTTTGTAAATAATGGAAACCTTATAAGTAGCAGGAGGGGTAAAATTGGAAGATCCAAATAAGGGTGCACATGCTAATCACATGCCATTTTCCCCCATTATATTTAAATGCCAATAACTTTTTTATATGTGATTATTTTTCTAAAAAAATTACACCATAAAACTCAGCGTTTTTTTTTATCTTTCCAACGAGTATACTATTGATATACTTTTCGAAAAAAATGAAATGGGTTTTATGGCGTTTTTCTGAACTGGGTGTTTTATGGCGTTTTAGACTAGTTATGTTTATGACGTTTTTCTAAACTATGTGTTTTTATGGCGTTTTAACTAGGTATTTTCATGGCGTTTTTCTGAACTGAGTGTTTTTTGACGTTTTAAACTGAGTTTTTCATGGCGTTTTTTCTGAACTGAGTGTTTTATGGCGTTTTAACTGGGTATTTTCACGGCGTTTTTTTTCTTCTGAATTTGGTGTTTTTATGACGTTTTATTTGAACACACAGTTCATGTGTGTGGGTTTTTTGACAATATTACCCCTTAGTGTAATTTAGCATCAATGCCACATGTCAACTCCAAAATCATTCTCACCGTTCTCACACTTTCTACCGTTCCCTGTAAATCCTGACCCTATATATATATATATAGGGTCAGGATTTAGAGGGAACGGTGGAAAGTGTGAGAACGGTGAGAACGCTTATGGATCGTCCGATCAAAACAATCTATGGACTAGATTGGTGCGGTGACTTTTTCGTAAATAACACGAATTCTATTAAGTGGACGCACTTCATTAAGGGTAAAAGGGTCTTTAGACTTCTCTACAAAAAACGCCAAACTAATGAATAAAACGCCATTACTGGCCAAAACACATCCAATATAACCAAAACATCTCAGACATTCATTAAATACACCCCCCGAACCGGAAACGCCATATTTACTACTATATACCATTCATCTTAGAAACGCCAAAAAACCTAAAACATCAAACACATCAACTCATAACGCCATATTTTACTATATACCAATCATCTTAGAAAACGCCAAAAAACTCAAACATCAAAGATTCCAAAAATCGACGTTTCTTTTAGATACACTATTTTCTCAGTAAAACGCCAAAATGGCAAACATCGTTTCTTGTATATTCAATATTGTTCTACGCGAAGTTTCGCAGAATGCATTCTTGCCTGAGGAGCCGTGACTCAATAACATTTTGCTGCATGAGATGGACATATCTTCAACAAAAAGATGCTGGTGTCAGACTTATGTTATTTTTTGTGTTTTGTTCTTTATGAATATTATAATGGCATGAAGAGACGAATGACACTGATGAGTGGTTTGAAGATAAACATAAAAATAAAGATGAACTTCAAACAAAAAACTCACGTCATTTTGTCTTTCCAAACGGACACAAAAAAGCTACTTCAACAACAAAAACACAAAATGAAGCATGCCAAAGTCAAACCGCCAGTGAACATGTTTCAAAGAAGAAAGAGACTGATGACAGTGAAGATTTGGAAGATGAATTATTTCTATTTTTATTTTTTTAATTTTCTTTTTCTGTTGTTTGTTATGTATTTTTCAGCTAAGAACAAAAAAAATACATTATTTTAATAAAAACGCCAAACAGACATAATGATTGTGAAACGCCATCATGCCATAAAACGCCAAAAACTCCAAAACTATAATAAAAGTAATTTGGACAAGTCTTAATATAAGCTAAAAATGAAAAAAAGGCTAAAAACTACTTAAAGCCATTAAAAAACGCCAAACTTGGAAGATGACACGTCTATCACCCTAAAAACTCATAAAAAACTGAACAAAAACAGTAAAAATACACACAGTAACTGAAAAGACGGCTACTTTATTAATATCATTTATTATAAATAAAATCCCGCCTAAACTACGTGCCAAAAACATCCTATAAGAGAGACGTCTCTGCACAATCAATTGATCACACCCAAAAACAACGCCATGTTTCCTAGAAACCACTCACTTTAAAAACGCCAAAAAAATAGTAAAAAAAACACAGATGGGAAACCTCGTTTCTTCTATATTGAGTATTGTTCTTAATGAAGTTTCATTGAATGGATTCTTCTTTGAGGTGGGTATCTCTATAAGTTTTTGCTGAATGAGATGGACAAATATTCATGAAAAAGAGACTGATGACACCGATATGTCATCATGTCACTTTGTTCTTGATGGATATATGGATGGCATGAAGGGATCAATACATTCGAGCAGGCGTTGATCTTCAACATGTCACCAAACAAGTATATATCAAACCACAATACAGGATGCCACTAAAAATAAGCATCTTCTAAAGACGGGCATTATGTAGGAAAATAAGGATCTAGATAAGGTATTCAAAACAGGTTCAAAACGCCAAAAAGGTTAAAGTAGAAGAGGCTGATGACAGTGAAGATTTGGATGAGAAATTAGATTAGAATTTTTTTTTCATTTTCTATTGTTTGTTATCTAATTCTTTATTGTTTATTTTATCTAATTCTCTACAAATAAAAAACTGAGTATAAAACGCCAAAAACTACAAACACCAAAACGCCTGATAGTATGAAAACTCTGAGAACAGATGCTAGCAAAGCACGTTCTTGCTATATAAAACGCCAAAAAATGCCAAACAAAGTATTACTGGAAAAAACAACACTAATTGACAGATGAAACTGAACGAAACAATAATTGCAAACACAGTAAAATGAAGAGACGGTAACATTATTGCCAAACATTTATTATATTAAAAGCCACTACATGGAAAATTGAATTTGTTTATCTTTTCAAAACGCCATAATTGACTGTCACATTATAGGCCTCCATCATACATGGCACAACAATTGATAGAAAAAAAACATCAAGAAAATTACTGATGTTTTTTATATTATAGGCCTGCATCCTACTTGACACAACAATCACAGCCATACTTAGTTAAAACGCCAAAATATTTACTATGCTCATAATCTTAAAAAACAATAAAAACGCCGCGTATTTGTTAAACGCCAAAAAATGGAAAGGTGATGGAAGACACGTTTAAAAAAAGAATATAAAAGGACAAAAAAGCCCCTCCACCCTTCATTATGTCGCGTGACACGTGTTACGCCAGAACCCGTTCTCACAATTCTCACAATTTTGGGTGTTTTCTCCTGTTCCTATATATATATATATATAGGGTAAGGTTCATGCGAGAACCACCTTTATTGCGAAAACCGCGAGAACCAATGTGAACACAACAAAAAATAGCTAAAAAATCCTAACCCCCCCCCCCCCCCCAAAAAAAAAAAAAAACCTAAACCTCCATCCCCCACCCCCCAAAAGCTAAAATGCTAAAAACTAAACCCCCCAAAAAACCTAAAAAAAATAAAAAAAACATAATTTTTTTTATAGAAAAATTGCTACTGTTAGTAGCCAATAAAAAATAAAAAAATAAGTTTTTGTTTTTTTGCTACTAAAAGTAGCGATTTTTACATAAAAAAATATTAAATTTTTTTTGTGTGTTTTTAACTATTTTTAGGTATTTTTGGTTGTGTTCACATTGGTTCTCGCAATAAAGGGTGGTTCCTAACGGATCCTTGTCCTATATATATAGTTGAGTTCATTTCAGAACTCAAATAACTACAGAACTTTCAGAACTCCTAATAAACAATCATTTTATATATAAGTTTTTGTATTTAGGATCTTTTTATCATCTATTATATGTATTTCTTTGATTACATACATGTTAAAAGTAGTTTACATATGTTTAATTGCCAAAATTATATATATGTGTCATAACTAATTACATATATGTAAAAAAATTAGTTTAATATGTGTAATTATAAAATTACATATAAAAAATGATAAAATTACTCTTAACATGTATGTAATCGTAAAAATACACATAATAAATGATAAAATTATCCTAAACATAAAAATATATAAATAAAAAGATTGTTTATTAGGAGTTCTGCGAGTTCTGTAAATATTTATGGTTCTGAAATGATCCTGGCCCTATATATATATATATAAGGATGTATAGAAAACCCACTTCTGGTTAGAAACCCGGGAAACTCAAAGCTCGCGAATTTTTTTTTTGAAAAAATTTACACATGTTATATACATGTTTTTAAGGGTTTTGGGCAAAAAAATAAAAAAAAGCGCCGAGTAGATATTTTTTAAAAAATAAAAAAGTTTTGGTGTAACATATGTTACATTCGTCTGACATATGTTACCCCAGAAATTTGTTTATTTTTTTTAAATATCCACTCGGCGCTTTTTTTTATTTTTTTTGCCCAAAACCCTTAAAAACATGTATATAACATGTGTAATTTAAAAAAAAATTCGGGAGGTTAGAGTTTCCCAAGTTTTCTCAATTACAAGGGTTTTCTATAGATACTTCCATTATATATATAGGATAATGCTAGGGAGAAAACCCTCCATTTTGAGAAAACCCAACCTCCCGACTTTTTTTTTTGAAAAAAATAACACATGTAATATACATGTTTTTAAGAGTTTTGAGCCAAAAAAATCAAAAAAGCGCCGAGTGTTTTTTTTTTTTTTTAAAATAAACAAGTTTCAGCAACTTTTTCGCTAACATGTGTTAGACAAAAAGTTGCTGAAACTTCTTTATTTAAAAAAAAAAAAAAACCACTCGGCGCTTTTTTGATTTTTTTGGCTCAAAACTCTTAAAAACATGTATATTACATGTGTTATTTTTTTCAAAAAAAAAAAAAGTCGGGAGTTTGGGTTTTCTAGGGTTTTCTCAAATTTTTATGGTTTTCTATCTAACCCTACCATATATATATATATATATATATATATATATATATATATATCTATATGGATATATGTTTCATTAAAGACATTTTAATAAAAAAAGTTATATTATTTATCAAAATCCCCAGTGATATCTGCATGGACATCTTTAGCGACTTGGTCCAAGTGGTTGCAATTTTTAAAATTGGGTGGTCCGTAACACTAATCTTTGTTAAATTTTAACAGTTAAGTCTTTGTTAAACGACTAAATTGTCCCTGAGCAATTAAAGAATAAAAAACCCAAAAAGAGATAGGTCCACCCTGTTTTGGTCAAAAATTACCTAAGTTATTAAGTGATCAAATTAGTTAAGTGAGGTAGTGTGCTAGCAATGTGTGTTGAAAATATTCTAATTATCTTGTTAACAAAAATAGTTTTCAGGATATAGCTCAGGATATCGAGCTATATCTACAATCAAACAATGAACAAAAAAGGTAAAGGGTGACACGGGATGTACGAGGAAAGCCCTTGATCAATCTAGATCGTCGGAACAAAACCTCAGGAGCTGACAATCACAGCTGCCTTGTTCTTCTTATTACTTCAAATATCAGGATACGGTGCAGGATATGATACGTATCAACTAGGTGTTACAATGAGATTCGAGTACAAGTGTAAGTGTTTGTGAGTGATTGCAGCTAGTAGAGAGCAAGAGTGTGTAAAAATTGTGTGTGTTCTATCTGATCCGATCATTCCTATATATAGCAAAAGGAAATAGCAAACTATCCTAAGAATAGGGGATGCCCCGAATAGTCCCTTTGGAATATTGGAGACCCATTCTTTACGGCTTCAACATTCTCTTCTCAACCATCAAGTCCGAGTCTTCAGGAGAAGTAGTCTTCTCGACCGTTATAAGCATTCCTTGCTAATCTGCACGTGAATAATTAGTCATTACCAGGATACTGCATCAGGATGTTACCAATATCCTGATCTGGTATCCTGATCACAATTTAAAGTAATAGAGTCAGAATATAATCCAGGATATATGAGCGGAAAACCACCCATAACAATTGTCCCCAAAATATATCTATTGGGATACTAATTTCCAATGGATATATTTTAAACCTTATCTCTTAGATCGAGCCAATTAAATGGAAGTGACGATTGAAGTGACAGCGTGCAACTTCCAACGCGTTTAATACTCAATGGCTATCTATCTCGCCCCTATATCTTCTCATTTTCTCTTTGATATTCAACCATCCTCCTCAGAATTCTCAGGTATTTCTCTCTTCTTCTTCTTTGTTTTTTCTTTGTAATACTTCATCGCTCTTTATGGCTAGTTGAACAAGATCACACACTGTTGATTCTATTCCGACTTTCGAAGACCAGAACCTTCTCAAAGAACCTGAAAAAGAAGTCTGTTCGTTTGATAATGCCGATAATGCCGCCCTACGAGCCTCCGGTGCTTTCCCTGTTGATGCGATCATTCGTCCCTTGGACCGAGAGGTCTGATCAGATGTTTCTTCCGATGAGTAGGTGTGCTTTCTGGCTTACCCTTTTTCCATAGGGCTCCGATATCCTTTTTCGGCTTTCATTTCCCGTTTCTTTGAACTTACCGGCCTTAGTTATGCCCAAACCATGCCTATGGTTTGGCGTGTGCTAGTTACCTTGGACCAAATCAGATCTCGTCACATTCCTGATCTTTGCATCGAGGATCTCCTCGTCGCCTATCGTCTTCGTTCTCACGGCAACATCCGTTTTCTCTTTTTTTCAACCTCCAAAAATCCCCTTATCCTCAAGGCCACAAAAAATGAGGATAAGTGGCAACGAAAGTTCTTTTTTGTAAAAAGGGATTCTATTGCTAAGGGTTTTGACCTCCCGGTGAAGTGGTTGACCTCTGGTAGGATTTAGGGTTTTAGGAATATCCCCAAATGTATCCTGAAACCATATCCTGAACTGATATCTTCATTTCTTGTGCAGCAAACTTCAAAGAGCTAGCCCCTCCAAGCGCAGAATCAGAGTAGAGGATTAAGGATATTTACCATCTCCCGGAGAGTGAAAGAAAATTTTCTCTATCCTTTGCAAGTTCAAGCCAAATATCAAGTTCCGATATGTCTGGTAAGTACATTCATATATATGAAACAAATTTTAATTTATAAATATTCAAAAGTTAAGTTTTTCTCCCTTTTATGTAGCACCAGTCAAAGTTCCAGAGGTCTTTGATCTCGATGAGTTGGACAACTATTCTGCTCCTATCCAGGTGAAGAAAGAGCCAAGCCCTAAAGCAACCACGTCATCCAAGCCCACCGGTTCGAAAGCTGCTACCACCCCTAGTCCTCCTCCAGCTACCAAGACACGTGCTTCTAGTGCCCGGAAGAGGAAGGAAATGGACTCTCCTGCTACCTATGAGATATTTCCTTACCAGAACCATGGATTTAATGAAGCCAGTGGGTTCATGACTTCATTCCTCAATCAGGTAAAAACCTCCATCTGGTATCCTGCACATATATGTTGAACTATTATCCTGAACAGCCTATATATATGTTGATACCTGTATTCCTGATTGCAGGGCCTCGAGCGTCTCATGCACTTATACGAAGAAGCTTGTGGGCTCAACAAAATGCTGGAGGTCAAGCTAAAGAAGGCCGAAGTCACCATCGCTGATCAATGAATGATTGCTGCCGCCAAATCCCAGCATTACGAAGACAAATTCAAGGCGATGACCCAGGAGCATCAAGCTGCTATCAACAAGGCTAACCAGGATGCTCAAGCCAAGCTAGAAGCCGCCCATCTTCAATACCAGCAGTATATGAATTCTTACCGGGATGGCCTCAAAGGATCCGTCGTAATTTCCCTTCTTCAAGCCAGGTTAAAGATGGCCTATGAGGCCAAAGCCTTGGGCTTTGAATGCCCCTCCTGGAATGTCAACGCTTGGGAGGTGAAATTAAAGGATCTCGGAGGTAGTCCCGTGGAACATCCTGCGAAGCCTACTGGTGAAGAGCCTTCCAAGGCGGCAGAGGAGGCGGCTGATGCTGGTGGTGATGCTGAGAAGAATCCTGACGGTGATGCTGGTGCGGGTGCTGGAGGAAATGCTGCTGGTTGTTAGGGGTGGATTTCTCAATGATCAGTGATCCTCAATTGCTGTTGGGCTTAGTGATCCTCACTTCTGTTTGAATTAGTGATCCTCAGAAGTGTTTCAGGATCAGGATCATGGATCATCATAAGGATCCTTGTACTAACGATTGTCTACTTTGAATTCGAAATTGTTTTACAGGAGTATGAGCTTGGACTTGGTCTTGGCGATATTCCTGGAGCATATTCTATGTTTATTCCGCACGTGCCTGGCTAAAAGTGGACGTTATGGAGTCGTGGAGGACTTGCACAATTTGCGGAATGTTAGTTAGTGTAGATATTTTCTATATTTAAACGGGGTAGCGAGCTAAATAGAAACACTTTTGCTATTTTTGGCTACACACACACACTCTTGCAACTGCTCTCACTAGCTCTCAACAAAACACTTAGCGATTGCACACTTTTTACACAATACACTATAGTGATCCTTGTAATTAGCTCACTATCATCCAAAGTTGTAACAGATTTCTTGTTTAATTAGAGTTGGTGATCGGTAGTTTCCATCACCCGAGGTTTTTTATGCCGGAGATCATTCATTGATCAAGGGATTTTTCCTCGTATAAATCTTTGTGTCACTTGTTCATTTCGTTTCTGAGTGATCCTTATTGTAATTCATCAATTCAAGCATCATACCTCACAACAAAAAGTTTGGTTGCATTGTCATTGCTTGATTTTTGACCAAAACAGTTTGGCGCCCACCGTGGGGCAATTGGTGCTTCATTCCTAAAAAGATCTGTATTTTCGTGGTCATTTCGGTCCGTTACAACCAAGCAGATGGCTTCCTCAGCGAAGAATACTTCAAGTTTGATGCCCTCATTCAGTTCTTCACAAGGCGTTCCTCCTTTGCCTCCACCACCTTCTGGATCCCAGAAGAATGCTGAGAATGCCGCGAAGAAACAAACCCCCATTTTCACAAAACCACCAACTTCTTCTGTTTCAACTAATACTACTACTAATGATCTTTATGCTCTGATTTTGCAGATGAGGAATCATGCACAAGAGCAGGACAAAACCAACGAAAGGATCCTCCGGGAGATCGATGAGATCAAGAAACAGAAGAAATCAGTGGAGGATCACTCTCCTCTGATGCCAAGATCGCTGAACTTCGACACTCCAGTCATAAATTCCCAACACTCAGTAGCTCCAGACGTGCAATACTTGGGTGAATTACCAGGAAGGCGTTATGGAAGAACAACAATGAGTCAGGCATTTGGCTCTCACTACCAGCCTCAGGGATCCTATTTTCAGCCATCAGGATCCTCTTCTCAGCATCAGGGATACTTCACGTCAGGAGGATATTTGGGAATGCATACGGTCCAAGGATCCTCCCAGGTCCAAGGATCCTCCCAGGTCCAAGGATCCTCCCAGGTCCAAGGATCCTCCCAGGTCCAAGGATCCTCCCAGATCCAAGGATCCTCCCAGGTCCAAGGATCCTCCCTTATCCCAGGATCCTCTCTGGTTCCAGGATCCTTTCGGGTTCAAGGATCACCTCAACTTCAAGGATCCAACATCTTTCAGGATCAAGGATTCTTGAGAAGTACGCAGTCTCAGAGCTCGGACGTTCATCAAGGAGACTTCATACCAATGCAGACCATTGCTTCCTTTGGTCCTTCGATCATGCCAGAGTCTCGTCAATATGGATTCACATCCGCAATTCCAAACATGAATCCTCCGGGAGGTAATATTTTTAATAATTCATATAATACTAACCATGGCTCTATGCAGGATACAGGTATCAATCAGGCCATGGCTAGGGAGCTACAGAAGCTTAAGGATATGATATCCAGTGTACCAGGAGTGGTTAAACCCATTCCTGAAATTGCAGACGGTAGCCATAGGATATCTCGTTTTGCACCACCCTTATGTGATGCTGAGATACCCAAGAGGTTCCAGATACCATCTATGAAGCTGTATGATGGTTCAACGGATCCAGAAGAGCATGTAGCTCAGTACAGGGAGAGGATGGAGATTAATCCAATTCCTGAAAGGTTAAAAGTAGCATGTCTTTGCAAAGGGTTTGGATCCACACTTATAGGATCTGCTCTTAAATGGCTGCTAAGTCTTCCCCCTTACTCTATTACTTCATTTGCTAATTTAGTTAACTTGTTCAATAGTCAATTCTCTTGTAGTAGAAAGTTTGAACGATTAACTAGTGATCTATATAGGGTAACACAAGGTCAAAATGAATCACTTAGAGATTACATCACTAAATTTAGTAAAGAATCCTTGGATATTCCTAACTTGGATATTGCTATGGCTGTAGAAGCCTTTAAAATGGGATTGCTTAGGGATTCATTATTCTATGATGATCATGTTATGACACCTTGCAGGAATCTTGATGAAGTAAGATCTAGGGCCCTTAGGTTCATCCGCCTAGAGGATGACAAAAGGATCCAGGATAGGTTGACAGGATCCTTAAAACAGGATAAACAAGGATCCTACTTCAGGAACAACAAATCCAAGTCCTACAACAGATCTGATAACCATAATGTGCATGCAGTGGAACAAGAAAAGGATGATGAGGATTATCCTCCTATTTCTGAATACTGTTTTTCTGTTGATAACAATGAACTAATCCTTGTAATGCAGAATCTAGGTGAGAAAGCTAGGTGGCCAAGGAAAAGTGATAAACCAGCTGCTACAAAGGATAAGTCCAAGTGGTGTGCATATCATGAGGATTTTGGGCATCTCACTGAAGAGTGTATTGCACTTAGAAAGGACATTGGTTACTTGTTGAGCAAGGGGCATTTGAAAGAGCTTTTGGGACGAAAGAAGTCAAGGGTCCAGGATCCTGAAAGGATCCCGGAAAGGGCTCCTGCTCCTCCAGCAGATGCACAAGTCATAAATTTCATATCCGGTGGATCAGACATCTATGGTACATCCTTTTCAGCAGCAAAAAGACACGCTAAAGAAACCAAGATGGATAATGGAGACAGACCCGTCCGGACCTCCGTTGTCACCCAGGATAAAGTCCTAACTTTTGATGAGGATGATCGTGTAGATGTCCAGGATCCTCACCATGATGGTCTTGTAATTACATTATTTATTTCTAACCACTTTGTTCGCAGGATCCTTATAGATGGAGGAAGCTCTGTGAACATCTTTCAGCTTGATGTCCTCAAGAAGATGAATATCCCAGAGTCTGATATTATCCCGAGATCCTCAGTACTTGTGGGATTCAGTGGAGAAACTAAGAATACATTGGGGGACATCAAACTCCCAATCTATATTGAAGGATTGCATTCTTATCAAAAGTTTTGTGTTATAGATTGTTTATCATGTTGTAATGTTATCCTTGGCAGGCCATGGATACATGACATGAAGGCAGTCCCATCCACCTATCATCAATGTGTAAAGCTTCCAAGTCCTTGGGGAGTGGTGAAAATTGAGAGTGATCAACAGGAGGCTAAAAACTGCTATACCTCATCAATGAAGCCAGCCTCAAGACCAAGGGAGCAATAGCAATTAAAGCATCCTTCAAGAGATATCTTGGAGGCAAGAGAACAGGATTTGAAAGAAATCCTCATGGATCCTGATGATCCTGAATCCAAGATCTTCATAGGATCAGGGATCCTTAGCGATATTGAACATGAGCTAGTATCCTTCCTTAAAAGGAGGAAATCCACCTTTTCCTGGAAACATGAAGACATGACAGGTATATCTAAGGATATAATTACTTACAAACTTGGCATTGACAGGTCATTCAAGCCTATCCATCAAAAGAGGAGGAAGTTTGCACCTGAAAGGAATGCTATTATCCAGGAGGAGGTAGATAAGCTACTTCGGGCACCTATGATAAGAGAGGTTAAGTATCCAAGATGGTTAGCCAATGTGGTCGTTGTTCAAAAGAAAAATGGAAAGTGGAGGGTATGTGTCGATTTTATTGATTTGAACAAGGCATGTCCCAAGGATCCTTTCCCATTACCCCACATTGACTCCATGGTGGATGCTACCGCGGGTCATGAGTTGTTGACTTTTATGGATGCTTCATCTGGATTTCAACAAATTCAGATGGAACCATCTGATCAAGAGGATACAGCCTTTATGACCCCAACTGGTATATACTGTTATATTGCTATGCCATTTGGATTAAGGAATGCAGGTGCTACTTATCAAAGGCTAGTCAATATGATGTTCAAGGAACAAATTGGGCACACTATGAAAGTTTATATTGATGACATGGTGGTTAAGTCGAAGAAAGCTGAGGATCACCTTAAAGACTTGGAGGAGGCATTCAATATCCTTGATAAATTTAATATGAAACTTAATCCTTCCAAGTGTCATTTTGGTGTTAAGGCAGGTAAATTCTTAGGCTATTTGGTGACAAAGAGGGGCATTGAAGCAAGTCCAGAGCAAATTAAGGCTATTGTGAATATCAAATCTCCTGCCAATGCTAAGGATGTGCAAAGATTGACGGGCAGGATCGCAGCCTTGAACAGATTCATATCCAAATCCTCAGAAAAGTGCAAGGAATTCTATGACATCCTGAGGAAGAACAAGAAATTTGAATGGACTGAGAAGCATGAAAGTGCCCTTAAAGCTCTTAAGGATTACCTATCCTCAGCCCCAGCCTTGATGAAACCAGAAAAAGGAGATGTGTTATCCTTATACTTGGCGGTATCCTCAAAAGCAGTAAGTGCGGTCCTTGTTAAGGATCACCAAGGTATACAACATCCTGTTTATTATGTAAGTAAGAGATTACTTGATGCTACAACAACAAAACAACAACCATACCCAGTAAATCCCACAAATAGCAAAGCTAGTTATAGGGTCTGGGGAGGGTGGGATGTAGACAGACCTTGCCTCTATCCATAGGGATAGAGAGGCTGCTTCCAGAGAGACCCTCGACTCGAAAACGAATAGCAAACAAACACACCAAGTCAAAGAGTATAGAAAGAATATAGAAATAAGAAGTCGCCCATACCAAGAAAGTGAACAGAGTGGCACAATATATTGTAAAACATGTAAAATAGCATACCACATCATTTATGCATAAACACAAGAAGGTAATCACCGGAAAAGTCACTTAAAGAATAAGAAAAATCTACGTCCCTGAAATACACCTAAGAGCTTACTGCCATGTCCTCTAGGGTTCCTTAACCCTAATCCTACGCCTCCACGAAGTCCTATCTTGGACCATGTCCTCAGAAAGATGCAACTCTAGTAAATCATGCCTGATCTGCTCATCCCATGTCAGTTTGGGTCTGCCTCTTCCTCTCCTCCCCTCCATAGTAAGAGTTTCCACTACTCTAACTGGTGCCGTCGTTTCCCTCCGCTTCACATGCCCAAACCATCTCAATCTCCCCTCCTTAATCTTCTCCGATATACTAGTTACTCCTAATCTTTCCTTAAAAACCACATTTCTAATCCGATCTAACCTCGTGTGTCCACACATCCACCTTAGCATCCTCATCTCTGCTGCCTCCATCCTGCGCGCTTGTGTCTTCTTGATAGCCCAACAGTCTGTTCCATAAAGCATAGCTGGCCTAACTGCTACCCTGAATCCAGGTATTCACATTTAGAAAAAACTTATCCTTGCATTAATAATGGCATCTACTAAATTAAGACATTATTTTGAGACTCATGCCATTGTTGTTAAGAGTAATTTTCCAATTAAGAATGTTCTCAGGAAACCTGAAATGTCAGGAAGGATGGTAAATGGGCAGTAAAGCTAAGTGCATATGATATAAGATATGAACCAAGGACTGCCATCAAATCCCAAGCCTTAGCTGACTTTGTGGCAGATTTTAGTAGTGATTTACAAAAGGAAGCTGAGTTAGAAGTCCAACAGCTTGAAGAAACTAAGGATCCTTGGATACTTTTCACTGATGGAGCCTCTAATGTAAAAGGAACATGACTTGGAATACTACTAAAATTGCCACAGGGGGACATAATACCCCACTCCATAGCTTGTGAATTTCAAACTACCAACAATGAGGCTGAGTATGAAACCTTGATAGCTGGTTTGCAAATTGCTAAGCATATGAGGATCAGGTATCTTGAGGTACATGTAGATTCATTATTAATCACTAATCACTTTAATGGATCCTATGCTGTTAAAGGTGAAAAGCTAATCAAATATTTGGATATAGTCAAAGAATTGGCACTCTCTTTTGTATCCTTTAGTTTGACACAGGTACCAAGGGAAGAGAATGCAGAAGCTGATGCATTAGCCAATCTAGGATCATCTTTGAAGATCCCTGAGGATGTCAAGATCCCTATTATCCATATCCTGACCCCTGCTATTGAGGATCAGGTAGCTATGGAGATAGGAGAAGATTCTGCAGTCATCCCTAGTGATGATACTCAATCTCATTCAGGATCATGGATCCTCCCAATCATGAGATACATACAACATGGAGAAATTCCTACAGGAGAAAACCTAAGGGCTTTCAAAACTAAGGTATCTCAATTTAGGATATTGAATAATATGTTGTATAAACGATCTCTTGCAAGACCATATCTAAGATGCATTGAAGATCCTGAAATCCAAGAAGTCCTAAAGGATTTCCATGAAGGAGATTGTGGAAATCACACTGGGGGCAGGGCATTATTCTCAAGGATCCTGAGGACAGGATACTATTGGCCCACTATGAAGAAGGATGATGTGGAATATGCCAAGAAGTGTGATCCTTGTCAGAGGCATAGTGATATCCTTCACCAACCAGCAGAGCTCTTGCATCCTATATCCTCTTCCTGGCCATTCGTGATTTGGGGAATTGATATAGTTGGAAAGCTTCCTAAGGCACCTGGTGGAAAAGTATTCATGCTTGCTATGACTGATTACTTCTCTAAGTGGATAGAGGCTGAAGCCTTTGCTCAAGTCAGAGAAAAGGAAGTTATATCCTTTATTAAAAGAAACATTATTACTAGATTTGGTATCCCTTCTGAGATTATTTGTGATAATGGTTCCCAATTTATTGGGAATAGAACTACTAACTTTTGTGACAGCTGGGGAATTAAGATGATAACGTCAACACCCGTCCACCCACAAGCTAATGGTAAGGCAGAATCATCCAATAGGATCATCATCAACAATTTGAAGAAGAAGCTTGGATCCAAGAAAGGAAAATGGGCAAAAGAACTACCTTATGTGCTTTGGGCTGATAGGACAACTCCCAAGAATGCTACTGGCCAAACTCTATTTTCTTTGGTGTTTGGGGCAGAATCAGTGATCCCTACATAGATGGTGGTTCCAACTGCAAGAACAAGCATTCGTGATCCTGAAGAAAATGCTGAAAATTTGATTCAAGACTTGGATACTATAGAAGAAATCAGGGATTTGGCAAGGATAAGGATGGCCAGTTATCAACAAAGGATGACTGGAGCTTACAACAAAAATGTCAGGATCAGGAAATTCCAACTTGGTGATATGGTATTAAGGAAAGCATTTCAGAATACTACCAACCCTGCTGATGGAAACCTAGCACCAAAGTGGGAAGGCCCCTATTTAATTGAAGCTGAAGCAGGAAAGGGGGCATATCGATTGCTAACAATGAAAGGTGATTTGCTACCAAGAGCTTGGAATGCTGTCCATTTGAAGAAATATTTCATGTGATCATGATCCATGATCCTTACCAGACAAGTATCCTATAAGGATCCTTACAGGGCAGAGGATCCTCATTTTGGTAATGATCTAATCTCAAACTATTTCATTTTTTAATTATCCTATATAAGGATAAGGATAAGGATCCTGCATCCTTTATCCTCCTTTCACTTGATTCTGAGTTTTGAAGGTTCAGGTATCCTTAACTAAAGATTGAGTATCCACAGAAGTATCCAGTTATTTGGGCTTGACCCCAGTTATTTGGGCTAGTCCCCAGTTTGGGCCTGTCCCCAGTTTCGCCAGTAGCGCACGATAATCCTGGTATAGTTCATGGCAATGGGACCAGTACTCGCTTTAGGGGCTGACAATTTCATTGTACTGGCTATATTCAGGATCCTACGTATAATGGTAGACGTACCATACATCCATTCCTAAGGTTTCTAACGTTTTCACGTTAGCTAAGGTTTTGGCATTTTCATGTCACTAAGTTTGGATAGTCGCCAGTGAGGGCCATACTCCAGTTTACACACGATCCTTTGGGCTTATCCCCAGTTATCCTTTGGGCTTGTCCCCAGTTATCTTTTGGGCTTGTCCCCAGAATTGTTGGGCTTGTCCCCAGTTACTAAGTTTCACCTTATATTGGCTTAGTCCCAAATTATATCCTATTTCAGGTTTGTGAAGATACATGACCAAGGATCCTTGATCCTTACCTTCTATTAAGGTTTGTATTTTGGTTATCCTGATTGTAAGTGTTAAAGGTTAGGATCCTAACTTGGATTCTCAGGTATGATCCTTAACTATTTTGATTTTATTCATTATTTATTTAGTTGACCCTTATCCTTTGACAACTGAACTTATGATCCTTAAACTATGATACTTTTCAGAACTCATCGATTATGGGATATGTGATCCTTGATTATATCCTAAACTTTTTGGGGATATTTCTTAAATTTTTTCTTTACTTGATAAGTTTAAACAACATGAACATCACAACAGTTGGAAAGTAAAATATTAACAAGGATATCAACACAGGATAAGCCAAAAAGTTAAAGTTATTTAATTCACAAAAGATCAAACCCTTCAAGGTTGTCAAAATTACCTACCCCGAGCATCTACCAGCAATACGTGGCCCGTCCGCTGGGGTAGGTAAAGGGTGTCCATCGTTAATAGGTCTTTCAAGTGCAGGAATCAAAAGACGGCAGGATCACAATGGCTTCATCCCCCCAAACAGAGGATCCCTCCACCATTTGTAATCCTACCTATTGTTCAAAGGATCCATGATCCTTAGCCCTAATTACTATTGTTCAAATACAACCCATCATTGTTCAACAAGAAAACATCATAACCAAAACAAACTATCAAACTAAAAAAAAAATGGGCTCCGGCTACGTCTAGAAATGTCCTTCATCGCCCATTCATGCAGCCTATGCCTTCGCTGCATCACCATCTCTTCCAGCTCCCATATCCTTCACCCGATCCTTGCCACTGCCACTAGCTTCGATGGCCAGAACCTCGTCAGCCTGATCTTCATCATCCTCCAACTCAGCCAACCTAGCCTTCCAGCCCTCCATGTCCCAGCTGCTCCTATCAAAGGCAGGATCCTGAGCTTCTTGAGCCATCTGTAGCTTGGTCTTGTACATGGCAATGGTAGCAGAGACCTTAGCATCCTGTGTGATCTCATGCTTCTCATAATCAGCATTGATCTGAGTTGCAACTATCTGAGCTTTGGCATCATTGAGATCCTTTTCAAGGGAAGCAATCTTGTGATCCTTGAGCACCGCCACTTTTTGGAGATCGGAGTATTTCTCCTCAAGTTCCTCAACATTCCCAACATAGTCCTCGATCTCAGCAAATTTCTACAAAGAGGACAATGCAAAGATTAGAGTCAGGTGATCCTCAAGTGGATAGGATAACTAAACTGAGTTAGTGATCCTTACATCATTAAAGTACTCGAGGAATTGATGACGGATCAGAGGTAAGCCTTGAAGGTTGTCAGCTTCAGAGGTCTTTCTTTTCTTTCCACCTCTTCCCTTTGAAGTGGTAGCCTTGGGGATTACGACGGAGGGGCTAGCAGCAGACTTTTTCTTGGATCGGACGGTGTCAAGCTCAGTGACACTGAATTTGGATGCAGATCTTGATGACTTTCCAGCGCCTACACACCCAAAACAGATAAGTATCCTTATCCTATTTCTATTTAACTATTTATTTAAACATTTAAATATAAAAAGAACAGGATACTTACTTGACATAGTGACAGAACTTGAGGATACCTCTTGAGAATCCTGGGTGTTTGTTTTAAATGATCTTGTTGCAGGATCAAGTTTTCTGAAAGCAGCAAGTCTCTCCATGGTGGCAGGTGAGGGTATGATATGTGAAACTGTGATAGCTGTACAAAAGAAACAGAAGCATGTTAGTAATCTTCATCAGAAACAAGCTTACTCAGTGATCCTTCTAAGGATCCTCTATCCTACCATGGGTGCTCCACTTCCTTGGCAGATCCTTTCCACCCGGGATAGAATCCCTTCTGACAAAGAAGAATCGCCGTTTCCAGTTGGTATCATTCTTAGTGGCTTTAAAGATGGGATGTTCTTCACCGGGTTTACGCTTGAATAAATATCGGTGGGATCCAAATGTTGTGATATCATACATCTCGGCCAATTCTGACATTCCCAGGTCAATTCCTTCTTGCTCAATGATCCTCTCAAGGGTATATAAGACCCTCCAGATCATTGGCATAGCTAGAATGTAGGAGATGCCGGTGAGGGAGAAAAAAGACTGGGTGAATTCGGGGAAAGGATACGAGTATCCTATTGTGAAAGGAGTGACTGGGAAAGCTACCCAAGTTTCGGAAACGTAATCGCTTAGAATAGTGGGATCAAATGATTTGAAAGTGGTGTTCGCCGGAATGCAATGTCGGATCCTGTCTATTTGTGGGTCAGTGAAGCAGCACCTTTCTTTCGCCGAATCTTTAATGATCCCCTGGCTCTTAAGAGGACTGTCCTTCTTGTGATCCTTGGCCGGTGAGGATCTTAGCATCATCTTGATTATGAAGAAGGTGAAGAAAGAAGGAGCAGAGAAAGAAAACGTAAAGGAAGAAGAGGAAGAGAGATACCTGCTTGATCTTCGGATGAGAATTTAAAGGGAGTTTCTCTTGAATTTAAATGCGGATTGATCCCTATCTCTAACTCCTATTTATAATGATGATTTTGCAGGATAGTCAACTCAGAGACGCCATGTTCGTAACGGCTAGTCTGAATCCAACGGCTAGTTATCCGTTAATTTGTTACGGATAAGAACAAAATATAACTCGTTTATTTTCATAATTACTCCTTATATTTTGGGGGCAATTGTTAGGGGTGGATTTCTCAATGATCAGTGATCCTCAATTGCTGTTGGGCTTAGTGATCCTCACTTCTGTTTGAATTAGTGATCCTCAGAAGTGTTTCAGGATCAGGATCATGGATCATCATAAGGATCCTTGTACTAACGATTGTCTACTTTGAATTCAAAATTGTTTTGCAGGAGTATGAGCTTGGACTTGGTCTTGGCGATATTCCTGGAGCATATTCTATGTTTATTCCGCACGTGCCTGGCTAAAAGTGGACGTTATGGAGTCGTGGAGGACTTGCACCATTTGCGGAATGTTAGTTAGTGTAGATATTTTCTATATTTAAACGGGGTAGCGAGCTAAATAGAAACACTTTTGCTATTTTTGGCTACACACACACACACTCTTGCAACTGCTCTCACTAGCTCTCGACAAAACACTTAGCGATTGCACACTTTTTACACAATACACTATAGTGATCCTTGTAATTAGCTCGCTATCATCCAAAGTTGTAACAGATTTCTTGTTTAATTAGAGTTGGTGATCGGTGATTTCCATCACCCGAGGTTTTTTATGCCGGAGATCATTCATTGATCAAGGGCTTTTTCCTCGTGTAAATCTTTGTGTCACTTGTTCATTTCGTTTCTGAGTGATCCTTATTGTAATTCATCAATTGAAGCATCATACCTCACAACAGAAAGTTTGGTTGCATTGTCATTGCTTGATTTTTGACTAAAACACTGGTGAAGAAGGTGCTGCTCCTTGAAAGCAGCGAAGTGGGCGATGATGGATATTTATGCCTAGGCCGGAGCCCACTTTTTAATTTCTGATGGTTGTGGTTGTTGAACTATTTCTTTTCCTTGTCTGTTGAACAATTTACTTTCCTGCACTTAGACAATGTGATGGCCAAAGGTGGAGGGATCCTGAGTTTCAGGATGAAGCCCTTGGTCATCAATTAGTATGCTTTATTTTGAACAGTTTAACAATTGAAGGTGGAGGTATCTTGAGTTTCAAGACGAAGCCTTCAATTGTTAAGTAAATATGGTTAAAGACTAATTGTGCTTTTGGTGGATGGATCTCGTTTTTAGATGAAACCTAAAGCACAACCTTTTGCAATGTTAATAAACTAACCTTTTATGGCCTTATTTATTGTTCTTCATTTTTACTTTGCAAATTTTTATATGTGTTGTTAGATTCGAATGCAGTTTCAATTTTTAATCTAAGTATTATATTTCAAACATTCTGACCAAATATCCTCAGAATATTTCCTGGTCAGGATACTCACAAATATCCTACCAAGACTTTTGTCAAACAGAGTTTTAAAACTTAGACAATTTAGATAAGGCACTTAAAGAACAAAAAAGGAAAGATCATACCAAAAATAGAAGATATCTCAATCCTTTAACTTCAATCCTCTTGCAATCTTTCCATCGAAAATGTCCCCGGTCTAGCAAACTTAGTGAACCAAGTCTAAACTTGACCCTTTAAGCCTTTCGCTGCGCCTTAGCAGGAATGTCCCATGTGCATAGTATCTTTAAATACTTAGGAATTTTTGGGCATCAGTTGCAACTGATTGTACACTTGTGTATAACTTTAGTATTACAAGGGATAAACCCTAAATATCCTGGAGATAGATCCTCAATATTCTGTGGGTAAACCCTGAGTATGCTGGGGAAAATCCCAAATTTTCGTGCGCTACAGGCGGGAGTGTATAAACTCCAAGACTTAGAAATGTGATAACCTTTAAACCTTAGAGAGTATGAAAATACCCTTTCGTGAGAGAGGGTGATCAATCCTCATATACCTTTAGGATCCAGGATTCAGCCAACAATAACGAAATTGTCAGCCAATTTTACATGGACTAGTCCCGCTATCTTGAACTATCCTTGGATAACTTGCGCTCCAGGCGGGGTGTTTAAACCCAATTTGAGAGAAAGGCGAATACCTTTAAACCTGTGAAGGGATCAGGATCCTTAAACGTGAGAGAGGGGGCCAATCCTCTAATCTTTCGATTCATCCTAAGTGTATATCCTGGAGTGGCATCCCGAAGCATATTCTGCAAAACAACCTTAAACTAAGGTGGGTGTTAGCTTGGCTAACACCCCTCCGATGCCTAAGTCAGTATTGGGTTCAATAAAATAAAATTATATTTAAAAGAGATAGAATTCATACCATCCTGAGTTAGAAATTAAATTCTAAACTCACTTGAAGTAGGCTTTGAGGTGTAAAGCATTCCAGGATCTTGGCAATATATCCCCTCCATATTCTTAAGCCGGTATGCTCCTTTCCCAGACTCCGATTCAATCTCATAAGGTCCTTCCCACTTTGGAGCTAATTTTCCATCAGCATGATTAGTAGTGTTCTGAAAAGCCTTCCTTAATACCCAATCTCCAACTTGAAACCTTCTAGTCCTTAGGTTCTTGTTATATGCTCTGGATATCCTTTGTTGGCATGCTGCCATTCTCAATTTTGCCGCATCCCTTTTCTCATCGATAGTATCCAATTCTTGATATAGGGCTTCAGGATTCTTCTCAGGATCCCGGAGGCTGGATCTTGCTGTAGGTATCACCATATCTGTTGGGATTACTGCTTCTACTCCAAATACTAAAGAAAATGGGGTTTGCCCAGTTGCACTCTTTACTATTGTCCTATCAGCCCATAAAACAAAGGGTAACTCTTCTGCCCATCTTCCTTTCTTAGCTCCTAATCTTTTCTTCAAATTGTTAACGATTATCTTGTTCGAGGATTCTGCTTGTCCATTTGCTTGAGGATGTACCGGTGTAGATGTGATCATTTTGATTCCCCAACTCTTGCAAAAGTCAGTAGTCCTCGTACTGATAAACTGAGAGCCATTGTCACAAATTATCTCGGCTGGTATCCCAAACCTGGTCAGGATATTCCTCTTGATGAAGGATACTACTTCTTGGTCTCTGACTTGGGCAAATGCCTCAGCTTCAACCCATTTGGAGAAATAATCCGTCATTGCCAGCATAAAAACTTGTCCTCCTGGAGCTTTTGGCAACTTTCCCATTATGTCCATACCCCACTTCATGAATGGCCAAGGGGAAGCAATAGGATATAGCAGTTCAGTTGGTTGATGCAGTATATTGCTGTGCCTTTGACACGCATCACATCTTCGAGCATATTCTACAGCATCTTTCCTTATCGTCGGCCAATAGTATCCTGTTCTTAATACCTTCGAGAATAATGATCTGCCCCCAGTATGGTTACCACAATCCCCTTTGTGTATATCCTGAAGCACTTCTTTAGTTTCGGGATCCTCCAAGCACCTCAGGTATGGTCCTGCAAGAGATTTCTTATATAGAACATTATTTATAATAGTGAATCGGGATACCTTCATCCTAAAAGCCTTAGGATTATCATCCTTTGGGATGTGTCCTTCTCTAAGATATTTCATGATTGGGGCCGTCCAGGACTTAGGATCCTCCTCAGGATACTCATCATGACCAGGATCCTGAATACTTGCTACTTACTTATCCTGAGATTTGAAAAGATCCACTGTAGGATATAGGATATGTAGTATTGGTATCTAAGTTCCTTTTGGTATTCTGACTGAAGATCCTAAGTTTGCCAAGGCATCTGCTTCAGCATTATCCTCTCTCGGTACCTGTTCAAGTGTAAAAACATCAAAATATCCTGCTAATTTTCTAAGAATTTCAAGATACTTGATTAACCTTTCTCCTTTGACTACATAGGATCCATTAAAATGATTAGTAATTAACAAGGAATCAACAAATACTTGCAAACTTTTAATATTCATATTCCTGGCCAACTCTAATCCTGCAACCAAAGCTTCATATTCTGCTTCATTATTAGTGGCAGGAAATTCACACCTAATGGCCTGGGGTAATATGTCCCCCTGTGACGATTTTAGTAGTATACCTAATCCTACACCTCTCACATTAGATGCACCATTAGTATATAATGTCCAGGATTCTAAGGTTTCTCCTAGTTGTTGTACTTCTAGGTCTACTTCATTTTGAATATCACTACTGAAATCAGTCACAAAGTCTGCTAGAGCCTGAGACTTTATAGCATTCCTAGGTTCATATACTAGATCAAAGGCACTTAATTTTACTGACCACTTAGCCATCCTACCTGACATCTCAGGTTTCCTAAGCACATTCTTAACAGGATAATTGGTTTTAACATGGATCCTATGTGTCTCAAAATAATGTCTAAGCTTTGTCGATGCCATAACTAGGGCCAATATCAATTTTTCTAAATGAGAATATCTAGTTTCAGCATCTAATAGACTTTTGCTAACATAATAGACAGGATACTGCTGACCTTCATGATCCTTTACCAAAACAACACTTTCTGCATTCCCTGATACTGCAAGATACTGGGATAATGGTTCACCATCCTCGGGCTTCATCAATAGAGGTGCAGTTGAAAGATACTGCTTCAATTCCTGCAAGGCTGTTTCATGCTTTTCTCCCCATTCGAATTTCTTATTCTTCTTCAGGATATCGTAGAATTCCTTGCATTTTTCCGAGGATCTCGATATAAATCTGTTTAATACTGCTACTCGCCCTGTTAATCTTTGTACATCTTTCATGTTTGAAGGTGACTTGATATCCAGGATAGCTTTAAATCTGTTCCGGGCTTGCTTCGATCCCCCTTTTAGTCACCATATATCCCAAAAATTTTCCTGCCCCCACTCCAAAATGGCATTTAGCAGGATTTAGTTTCATATTGTACTGGTCCAGGATATTAAATGCTCCTTCAATATCCCGGAGATGATCCTCAGCCTTCTTGGATTTTACCACCATATCATCGATGTACACCTCTAGGGTGTCCCCCAGTTTATCTTTAAACATCATGTTTACCAATCTTTGATATGTTGCACCTGCATTCTTCAAACCAAAAGGCATAACAGTATAACAATAAATACCTGTTGGTGTCATAAAAGAAGTATCCTCCTGGTCCGAAGGTTCCATTTGTATCTGTTGGAATCCTGAGGATGCATCCATGAAGGCTAACATTTCATGACTGGCAGTGGCATCCACCATTGAGTCTATATGAGGCAGTGGGAATGGGTCCTTAGGACATGCTTTGTTCAAGTCTGTGTAGTATACACAAACTCTCCATTTCCCATTTTTCTTTTGAACCATGACCACATTTGCTAGCCATTTTGGAAATTTAACTTCCCTAATCATCTTGGACTTCAATAATCTTTCCACCTCTTCTTGAATAATTGCGTTTCGTTCAGGAGCAAACTTCCTTCATTTTTGCTGGATCGGCTTGAAAGACCTGTCAATTCCAAGCTTGTGAGTTATAATATCCTTGGATATCCTCATGCTTCCATGCGAATGTTGACATCCTGCATTTCAAAAAGTTAGTCAATTGATTTTCAATATCCTGAGGGATATTGGTTCCTACAAGCACCGAGATATCTGGATTATCCTGATCCAGGATAATTTTCTTAACATCCTGCTCTGAAGCCTCCGCGATATCCTGTGCTCGCATGTTTAATTGCTATCCTGCTTTGGACTTTGTTGAGGATTTCATCGAAGAAGAATAACACTCCTTCGCTTCCTGTCGATCACTTTCCACCTTGACAACCCCCCAAGGGGTAGGGATCTTGATACACTGATGATAGGTCGATGGCACAGCTTTCATATCATGGATCCATGGCCTACCCAATATAATATTGTAGCAGGATACGGAGTCCATGACACAGAAGCGTTGCATTGAATTAACTGCTTCAACATATACTGGCAGTTTTATTTCTCCCACAGTATTCTTGGCCTCTCCACTGAACCCAACAAGTACAGTGGATTTTGAAGTGATGTCCATCGGGGAAACATTCATCATTTTCAACGTTTCTAGCTGAATAATGTTAACGGAGCTGCCATTATCCACCAGTATCCTGTGCACAAAGTGATTAGCAACATATAAAGTTATTACCAAACCATCGTAATGGGGATCCTGGACAGTATCCCTGTCATCACTGTCAAACGTTATCACTTTATCGGTTCTGAGGGTTGTCATCCTGGTTGGCTTATCTCCTCTTTCTGCCTTCGCCTCCTTTGCATGTCTTTTTGCTGCTGAGCAAGAAGTTCCACAAATGTCGGATCCTCCTGAAATAAAGTTAATTATCTTGGCATCCGCAGGAGGTGATGCTGCTCGTTCAGGATCCTTCTCAGTATCCTGACCCTTGTTCTTCTTTCTTCCTAGAAGATCCTTCAGATATCCTTTGCTTAGCAGATAGCTTATTTCCTTTCTCAGGGCTATGCAATCTTCCGTAACATGTCTAAAATCCTCATGGAAGGCACACCACTTGGATTTATCCTTCCAATCAGCTTTTTGTTGGTTCTTCCTAGGCCACCTCGTTTTGTCTCCTAAACCCTGCATAGCATACATTAGTTCAGGTATATTAACAGAAAAATAATATTCTGACAATTCAAGATACTCCTCAGGATCCTCGTCTTCAACAGGATTCACATTCTTGCTGTCATTTCTACCATATGGCTTAGAGCGATATGGTTTGTATGAGGATTCTGACTTCCTGTTAGTTGATTCATAAGTTGAGGATGAATTCATCCTCTCTTTCATCTTTTTATCATCTTCCAGTCGAATGTATCTTAAGGCCCTGTTCCGAGCCTCATCCAGGTTCCTACAAGGATTCGTTACAAGATCCTGATAAAATTGGGAATCTTTTTGCAACCCCATTTTGAATGCCTGCACAGCTATTGCAACATCAAGATGTGGGATATCAAGAGATTCCCTGCTAAACTTGTTCACATAATCCCTTAAGGATTCCTGAGGTTCTTGAGTTATCCTGTAGAGATCACTGGTTAGTTTCTCAAAACTTCGACTACAAGAAAATTGACTCTTAAATAAATTGACTAAGTGAGCAAATGATGTAATTGAATGAGGTGGAACGTTTAGGAGCCATTTTAAGGCTGATTCTGTCAGAGTAAAGCCAAAACCCTTGCAGAGGCATGCTTCCTTGAGATCCAGAGGGATAGGGTTAATTTCCATCCTTTCCTTGTATTGAGCAATATGCTCTTTAGGATTTGTGGTTCCGTCATAGAGCTTCATGTTGGGGGTTTGAAATCTTTTCAGGATTTCAGCATCACAAATAGAATATGCAAAATGGGATATCCTGCGGCTATCCTGGGACACTTCGGGAATTGGCTGGACCACCCCAGGTACACTGGATATCATATCCTTTATCTTCTGAAGCTCCCTAGAGAGTGTTGACGTCATACCTGCATCCTGCAAAGATCCAATACCATTAGTAGCAAGAGTATTATTATTATTATTAGACACGTTACCAGTCTGAGGGTTCTGGCCATATCCTGGAGCATATCCTGAACTACTCACAGTTGACACTCTGACCGAAGAGGGTATCTCAGGAGTATGACTCTGGGAATGGCTAGGCACAATATTGCACCTGTGGTCCTCAGTATATACTGGCGAACTGAAGTTCAAAGCTCTAGGCTGCAAGGGAGTGGCGGTATTCTCAGCAGGCCTGCTTGAGCTGGATTTCAAGAGTTGTATCTCTCTTATCAGCATTTGGTTGGTCTCCTGCTGTTGCTTCATCTGATCCTGTATACTACCAAACAAAGTTAGAATTTCATCATTAGAAGCCATAATAGGAGTTCTCCCTAAGGCAGCAGATCCTTGAATATTCTGAGTGGGGATAATATCCCGAGCCACATGAGTTTCAGTCCTTCTTGGAAGATCCCGAGGCTGTGAAGAGGCTTGTGTCCTTGGAGGTGGTGGAATCACCGAACCAACTGTTGCAGAGGTTGTAGAAGACACGGGAGAAGAGCTCATGTTTGATTTTGAGGCCATTGAAAATAGTGTGGCAAAAAGTTTTGAAAATATAAAACCAAGTAGTGAATTTACGAAAGCTTTTAGTAGAAATAGCACTACTTGCCCCACGGTAGGTGTTTTGGTAAAAAATTACCGAAGCAATTAAGTGATCAAATTAGTTAAGTGAGGTAGTGTGCTAAGAATGTGTGTCGAAAATATGCTGATTAAGTTGTTTGTAAAAACAGTTTCAGGATACGGCTCAGGATATAGAGCTATATCTATGATCAAACAATGAGTGAAAATGTAAAGTGTGACACAGGATGTACGAGGAAAGCCCTTGATCAATCTAGATCGCCGGCACAAAACCTTGGGAGCTGACAATCGCAGCTGCTTTGTTCTTCTATTACTTCAAATATCAGGATACAGTGCAGGATATGATGCGGATCAACTAGGTGTTACAATGTAATTCGAGTACAAGTGTTTAAGTGTAGTGATTTCTTGGAACAGGAGAGTAAAAGTGTACGTAAAAGTGTGTGCCTTAACCTGATTCGATAAATCTATTTATAGTAAAACGAAAATAACAAACCACCCTATTAAACTGGGATGCTTCGAATATTCCTCAAGTAAACGTTGTAGTCCACTTCTTCCGGGTTCAACGTCTATAACCCAACTGATTTGCCCGAGTCTTGAGGAGAAGAAGTCCTCCTGACCGTTAGAAGCTTGTTACAATAATCTGCACGTGAACTAATTGGTTAGTACCAGGATATCGTATCAGGATGTCACCAATATCCTGATCCAGTATCCTGATCACAAGTAAACAATGAAATTCAGAATATTAGTCAGGATATATACGCAGAAAATGACCCATAACAATTGTCCCCAAATATATCTGTTGGAATACCAATCCAACGGATATATTTTAAAACTTTATCATGTAAACCGAGGTAATTAAATTGAATCGACGGTCAAGATAGCACTATGTAACTTCCAACGCGCTTTTCACTCGATGGATATCTATTACGCCCCTATATCTTCTCTCTTTTAGTTTGAGAACCATATATCATCAACAGAATCTCCAGGTAATCACTCATCCCTTCCTCATTTTCTGTTAATTTTATTCTTCTTCTAATGGCTACTAGAGTCCACTCTCAAATCGGTGAATCGTCGGAATCCTTCGTTCAGCAAAACCTTCTCAAAAATCCCGAGAAGGAGATCTGTGCTTTTGATAACGCAGATATTTCAGCGTTGAGAGCCTCCGGCGCTTTCCCCGATGGCATGGTTTTTAGACCATTTGATTGATCAATTCGATCAGATGTTTCTTCTGCCGACTGGGTCTGTTTTCCGGCATACCCTTTCTCGCTAGGTCTTCGGTATCCATTTCCTGAATTCATGA
The DNA here is from genome assembly GCA_030545235.1 of Helianthus tuberosus. NCBI lineage: Eukaryota > Viridiplantae > Streptophyta > Magnoliopsida > Asterales > Asteraceae > Helianthus > Helianthus tuberosus. Next base: position 26,648,597 of record CM060444.1, read on the forward strand.
TGCAATTCTTCCGGACTACTGGTATTTACTTTGCCCAAACCATGCCTATGGTTTGGAGAGTATTGATTGTACTCAACCAAATCAAAAATCTTCACTGTCCCGACCTCTGCATCGAGGATATGCCGATTGCTTACCGCCTCCAATCACACGGTTCCAGTCGGTTCTTGCTCTTTTCAACTTCCAGCAAACCCCTTATACTTAAAGCCACCAAGAATGAGGATGGATGGCAACGTAAATTCTTCTTCGTTAAGCGAGACTCCATCTATGAGGGTGCTAGTCTTCCGGTGGAGTGGTTAACCACCGGTAGGGTCAAGAATATCCCCAGATATTTCTAGATTTTTATCCTGTGCTAATATCTTCTTATTTGATCTTTATGCAGTGAACTTTAAGGAAGTAGCTCCTCCTACTGCGGAATCCGGAAAAAGAATCGAAGCAGTTTTACTACACACATCCCAAGTTCCAGTCAATATTCATCATCTGAAATGTCTGGTAAGAGTTACTTCGTAAATAACTGATTAGCGTGATATAATGAAGAGTAATAAGGATGTAGGACTTCCCTTTTATGCAGCACCAGCCAAGATCCCAGAGGTTTTCGACCTTGATGAGCTGGACAGTTATTCCGATCACGTCCAGGTCAAGAAGGAGCCCAGTTCCAAGGCTACGGCCAGCAGCTCCAAAGCCATCATCATTCCCAAGCCTTCGCCAGCTACTAAGCCCCGGAGTTCAAGTTCTCGCAAAAGGAAAGAGACTGACTCACCTGCCATTTCTGATACGTTCCCCTATGAGAATCACGGGTTCATTGAGGCAAGCGGGTTCATGACTTCTTTTCTTAACCAAGTTAGTATCCTTGACCTATATCCTGCACCATATGCTGATTATAAATGTTCATTAAGGCTAATACCTATTCTCTTATTTTGCAGGGTCTTGAACGTCTGGTTCATCTATACCAGGAATCCTGTGGGCTCAACAAGATGCTCGAATCCAAGTTGAAGAAAGCCGAGGTCACCATCTCCGACCAGGGCATGATTGCAACCGCCAAATCTCGACATTACGAGGACAAATTTAAGGCTATGACTCAAGAACACCAGGCCGCCCTCAACAAAGCTGCTATTGAGGCCCAAGTCGATCTCGACGCTGCCCATGCTCAACATGAACGGGATATGATCAGCTATCGGGAGGGCCTTAAAAGTTCTATTGTTACTTCCCTTCTTCAGGCCAGGCTAAAAATGGCCCACGAAGCCAAGACACTGGGCTTCAAATGCCCTTCTTGGGATGTCAATGCCTGGGAGACAAAGCTAAGGAGTCTCGGCGGCAATCCTGTTAAACCTGCAGCTGAAGGATCCTCAAAAGCGGTTGAAAAACCAACTGGTGCTAGCGGCGAAGCTGAGAGGGATATTCAAGCCGATCCTGAAACGGATGCTGTCGAAAACCCGATGAACGAAGAAGGCGCTGCCTCCTAAAACTTGTTTCCCTTAAATTTGATGGTTATGTTTGTTCGAACAGTTTTATTTTCGTCCTTTGAACAATTTCTTTTCCAGCATTAAAACAATTCGATATCCAAAGGTGGATGGGTCCTAGGTTATAGGATGAAGCCTTTGGTCATCGACTAGTATCGCTTATGTTAGATAATACCACCTTCTTTTAACTTATTTGCTGTTTTTTTGGTCGTGCATTACTTAGTTTAAATTTTAGCTTTGCAAAATTAGTGCAATTATTTTTTGAAAATATCCTGGTCAATATACTCGGCGGTATCTTACAAAGATTTTCGTCAAATAGGACCTTTCAAAATTTCAAACAATTTAGATAAAGTCTTCAAAGAATAAAGGATCCGTTTTGATAATACTTGTTTGACCGTAGTATTAGTTTTCAACCCAAGCATTATTTCCCAAATATTCCAATCAAATATCCTGAAACATATCCTGAAAACATATTTTGAGAATATATCCTAAAGATATATCCTCATCAGGCTATTTAAGCCTTAAACATAGCTTCAAAAGTTAAAACAACTTATGTAAGGTTCACGAAGGAAAGATCATACCAGGAATAGAGTGTAACCCTAGTATCGAACTTCAATGCTTTTGCAACTTCTTCAATTAAGATGTCCCCAGTCCGAGATACTTAGTACATTAGATTCGAATTTGATTCTTTGAGCCTTACACAATCGCCTTAGGATGAATGTCCCCTGTGCATAAAGTCTTTGAACACTTAGAAATTTTTTGAACATTAGTTTCAATCGTCTGAACAGTTCTTATGTTACAGGGGGTAAACCCTAAAGCATACTGGAGATAATTCCTTAGTATCCTGGGGATAAACCCATAGGTATCCTGGGGAACATCCCAAATTTTCATGCGCTACAGGCGGGAGTGTATAAACTGCAAGACTTAGAAAGGTGAAAACCTTTAAACCTCAGAGAGTATGAAAATACCCTTATGCGAGAGAGGGTGATCAATCCTCATATACCTTTAGGATCCAGGATATAGCCAACAATGACGAAATTGTTAGCCACTTTTACATGAACTGGTCCCGCCACCTTGAACTATCCCTGAATAGCTTGCGCTCCAGGCGGGGTGTTTAAACCCAATTCGTGAGAATGGTGAATACCTTTAAACCTGTGAAGGGATCAGAATCCCTTAAACGCGAGAGAGGGGGCCAATCCTCTAATCTTTCGAAGTATGCTGAATGTGTATCCTGGAGCTATATCCTGAAGCATATACTGCAAAAAAATTGTAAGCTAAGGTGGGTGTTAGCCTGACTAACACCCCTCCGATGCTTAAGTTAGTAATGGGTTCATAACAGTAAACACTATTAAAAGATATTAAAAGAAATAGAATCCATACCATCCTGAGTTAGAATTTAAATTCCAAACTCACTTGAAATAGAGCTTTAGATGTATAGCATTCCAGGACCTCGGTAGCATATCCCCCTCCATATTCTTGAGTCGGTATGCTCCTTTTCATCTTTCTGATTCAATCTCATAGGGTCCTTCCCATTTTGGAGCCAACTTTCCATCAGCAGGATTAGTAGTGTTTTGGTCAAAAATTACCTAAGCAATTTAGTGATCAAATTAGTTAAGTGAGGTAGTGTGCTAGAAATGTGTGTGAAAAATATGCTTGTTTAGTTATTTAGAAAATCAGTATTCAGGATACGGCTCAGGATATTGAGCTGTATCTATGATCAAACAATGAGCAAAAGTAAAGTAAACGACACGAGATGTACGAGGAAAGCCCTTGATCAATCTAGATCGCCGGCATAAAACCTCGGGAGCTGACAATCGCAGCTGCCTTGTTCTTCTTATTACTTCAAACGTTAGGATACAGTGCAGGATGTGGTGCGGATCGACTATGTGTTACAATGAAATACAAGTGTGGTGTTTGCAATGAGCTAGAGAGTGAAAGTGTTCGAGAGTGTTAGTGAAAATTGTGTGCCTTAAACTGATCCGCCCCCATCTATTTATAGTAAAGATAAAATAACAAACTATCCTAAACTTCCGGGATCCACCGAATATTCCTTCATCGAACGTTGTAGACCTGGTCTTTCGGGCTCAACGTCTCTCCTTCAACAAACTCGTCCGAGTCTTGAGGAGAAGAAGTCCACTTGACCGTTAGCAAGCCTCAGCCGTTAACCTGCACGTGGTTAATTCAATAAACCTCAGGATATCGCCCAAGATGTTAGCAATATCCTCTTCCAGCATCCTAGTCACAAATAAACAAACAAAGGCAGGATATTGGTCAGGATATGTATGCAAATAAAATGACCCCTAACAATTGTCCCCAAATATATCGGTTGGGATACCAATCCAACGGATATATTTCAAAAGTTTCACCTCATAACTTAAGGTAATTAATACGACTAGACCCTTGAAATGACAGCGGTGCAACTTCCAAAGCATTATTTACTCTTTACCCCCCTATATTCATCCTATATTAACCGAGGGACTCCTTATTACAGTTATCCTTATCTTCAAGCGGACATCAGGTATTTTCCTTTCTATCCTTCTTTCTTGAATCTCTTTTAGTTTGCTCAATACTTTTCATGGCACCACGGACGAAATCCCGATCGGACCGACCAGCACCAAGCCTCGCAAGTCAGAACTTCATTGTTGATCCAGCAAAGGAGATCTGCTGCTTCAATAATGCCGACATCGCTGCTCTTAAAGATTCCGGCGCCTTCCCCACCGGAACAGTCTTTCGCCCTTTTGATCAGGAAGCCCGATCAGATGCAACATCCGATGAGTGGGTTTGTTTCTTCGCCTACCCCTTCTATCTTGGACTCCGGTACCCGTTTCCACCCTTTATTTCTAGCTTTTTCGACCTCACCGGCCTTAGTTACGCCCAGGTTATGCCAATGGTTTGGCGAGTTTTAATAGTGCTGGATCAAATCAAATCTCGCCATTTTCCTAACCTACTTGTTGAGGACCTTCCTATAGCATACCGGTTGAGATCCCACGGCAATCATCGTTTTCTTCTGTTTTCTACCTCCAAGAACCCTCTGGTTCTTAAAGCCACCAAGAACGAGGATCGATGGCGACGAAAATTCTTTTTCGTAAAAAGAGACTCTATTGATAAGGGTTTCGATCTACCGGTTAAATGGTTAACCAAGGGTAGGATTTAGGGTTTTAGGAATATCCCCAATTATATCTTCAAACTGTATCCCAGACTTATATCCTGATGTTTTTATGCAGCGAATTTCAGAGATTTAGTGCCTCCCAGTGCAGAATCCGAATCCAAGATCAAGGAAATCTACCGTCTTCCTGCTAGTGAAAGAACTTTCTCCCTGTCTCTTACAGATTCAAGTCAGAAATCAAGCTCAGAAATGTCTGGTAAGCACATTCTCAGCATATATTAATTATTTTTCAAAAGTATGATGAGTTTAAGAATATCTTCCCTTGTGTAGTACCAGTCGTCAACCTTGAAGGTTTTGAACTTGACGAGTTGGATTGCTACTCCAGCCTCGAACCCATCAAACAAGAATCCAAGCCAAAGTCGTCTGCTACACCAAAGGCTACCTCCTCGAAGACTATTTCTGCTCCCAAAGGCCCTCCGGCATCCAGGACCCGGGCATCTAGCTCTCGGAAGAGAAAGGAGACGGACTCCCCAGCTGTTTCTGGAACATTCTCTCTCGAGAATCATGGGTTCAACGAAGCCACCTCATTCCTCAAACAGGTAGAATTTTCTTTTCGATATCCTGCACAAGTATGTTAGCCCTTATCCTGCTTATTTTTTACATCAATACCTGTGTCTTTATCGATAGGGTCTGGATCGCCTTATGTACTTGTATGAAGACGCTTGCGGGCTTAACAAGATGTTGGAGATCAAGCTGGAGAAAGCTGAGGCCACCATAGCTGACCAAGGAACCATTGCAGCTGCTAAATCCCAGCATTATGAAGACAAATACAAGGCAATGATCCGGGATCACCAGGCTACTCTCCACAAAGCCAACGAGGATGCTCAAGCCAAACTAGATGCCGCCCTTCTCCAATATCAGCAGGATATGAGCTCATATCGGGATAGCCTCAAAGCATCCGTGGTCGTCTCTCTTCTCCAAGCCAGGATAAGGATGGCTTATGAGGCCATGGATTTGGGTTTTGAATGCCCCTCCTGGAATGTAAAGGCTTGGGAGGAGAAACTACAGGGCCTCGGAGGCCATCCCGTTGCTCATCCTGCAAAACATACTGGTGAAGAGCCTTCTAAGGCGGCAGAGGAAGCGGCCAATGCTGGTGATGATGCCGAGATGAATCCTGAGGCTGATGCTGGTGCGAATGCTGGGAAGGAGGTTGCTGTTCAAGAGGGTGCTGCCCCTTAGGCAGCGGAGTGGGCGATGATGGATATACGTGCCAAGGCCGGAGCCCACTTTTAAATTTCATGGTTGTGATTGCATAAACAATTTACTTTTCCTGTCTTCGAACAATTTACATTTCCCGCACTAGAACAATGTGATGACCAAAGGTGGATGGGTCCTAGGTTTTAGGACGAAGCCCTTGGTCATCAATTAGTATAACTTGTTTTGAATGTGATAACGGTTGTAGGTGGACAGATCCCGTTTTGAGATATATCCTGCAACCGTTACACAAGTATGGTAAAAACTAATTGTGCTTTTGGCGGATGGGCCTCGGTTTGAGGTGAAACCAAAAGCACAACTTTTGACTTGTTAATAATATAACTATCTTTTGACTTATTCACTGTTGCCTTGCATTACTTAGCGTAACTCTTAGCTTTGTAAAAATTTTGTATTATTATCTTATGAAAATATCCTGATCAGTATACTCAATGATATATTGTAAAAAATTTTTATTAGATAGAACTTCCAAACATTCCTTCAACTTTGTAGAAAGTTTTTTGAAAAACAATCCATTTTTGCAAAACCAGTTTATGATAATACTTAAACGATCAAAGTGCCAAACTAATACTAGTTTCAAATACCTTAATCAAATATCCTGAAAAGGACTTTGAGAATATATCAGGATTCTTAACATAATGTTACTAAAAACTTAGACGATGTTTACAAAGGAAAGATCATACCCGGAGTAGTATATAACCCTATTACCAATCCTCAATCCTTTTGCAACTTCTTCAATGAAGATGTCCCCTGTGCGAGGTACTTAGTGTATTAGTTCCGAACCTTATCCTTTTAACTTTACATCACCATCTTGGCAGGGATGTCCCCTGTGTACAATGTCTTCAAATACTTTAGAAATCTACTGAATGTCAGTTTCCATTGTATAGGCAATTTTTTACGTCCCAAGGGTAAAACCCAAGGATGTACTGGAGATAAATCCCTTGTATCCTGGGGAAAATCCCAAATTTTCATGCGCTACAGGCGGGAGTGTATAAACTCCAAGACTTAGAAAGGTGAAAACCTTTAAACCATAGAGAGTATGAAAATACCCTTTCGTGAGAGAGGGTGATCAATCCTCATATACCTTTAGAATTCAGGATATAGCCAACAGTGACGAAATTGTCAGCCACTTTTACATGGACTGGTCCCGCCACCTTGAACTATCCCTGAATAACTTGCGCTCCAGGCGGGGTGTTTAAACCCAATTCGGAAGAAAGGTGAATACCTTTAAACCTGTGAAGGGATCAGTATCCCTTAAACGTGAGAGAGGGGGCCAATCCTCTAATCTTTCGAGTTATCCTGAGTACATATCCTGGAGCTATATCCTGAAACATATCCTGCAAAACAATTATAAACTAAGGTGGGTGTTAGCTTGGCTAACACCCCTCCGATGCTTAAGTCAGTATTGGGTTACAAAGAACAAATTAAACCAAACATATTTAAAAAAGGTAGAATTCATACCATCCTGAGTTAGAAATTAAATTCTAAACTCACTTGAAATAGAGCTTAAGGTGTATAGCATTCCAAGACCTCGGTAGCATATCCCCCTCCATATTCTTGAGTCTGTATGCTCCTTTCCCTGCTTCTGATTCAACTTCATATGGTCCTTCCCATTTTGGAGCTAACTTGCCATCGGCAGGGTTAGTAGTATTCTGAAAAGCCTTTCTTAACACCCAATCTCCAATCTTAAATCTTCTGGTCCTAATATTCTTGTTATATGCCCTGGATATTCTCTGTTGATATGCTGCCATCCTTAGCCTTGCCGCATCTCTCTTCTCATCTATAGTGTCTAAATCCTGACTCAAGGCTTCAGGATTCTGCTCAGGATCACTTAGGGTAGATCTTGCAGTAGGTATTGTCATTTCCGTTGGAATCATTGCTTCTGCTCCAAATACCAAGGAAAATGGGGTTTGGCCTGTTGCATTCTTTACCGTTGTCCTATCAGCCCATAAAACAAAGGGTAATTCTTCTGCCCATCTTCCTTTTTTGGCTCCGAGCCTTTTCTTTAAGTTATTGACAATTATCTTGTTTGGGGATTCTGCTTGTCCATTCGCTTGAGGATGTACTGGAGTAGATGTTATCATTTTGATTCCCCAACTCTTGCAAAAGTTGGTAGTTCTCCTGCTTATAAACTGAGAACCATTGTCACAGATTATCTCGGCTGGTACTCCGAATTTGGTCAGGATATTCCTCTTTATGAAGGATACTACTTCTTGGTCTCTAACTTGAACAAATGCTTCAGCTTCAACCCACTTAGAGAAATAATCCGTCATTGCTAGCATAAAGACTTTTCCTCCCGGAGCTTTTGGTAGCTTTCCCACTATATCCATACCCCACTTCATAAATGGCCAAGGGGAAACAATAGGGTATAATGGTTCAGCAGGTTGATGCAGTATGTTACTATGTCTTTGACATGCGTCACATCTTCGAGCATATTCTGCGGCATCCTTTCTCATTGTTGGCCAATAATATCCTGTCCTTAATACTTTTGAGAATAACGACCTGCCCCCAACATGATTACCACAATCCCCTTCATGTATATCCTGAAGTACTTCTTTGGCTTCAGGATCCTCCAAGCACCTCAAATACGGTCCTGCAAGAGATTTCTTGTATAAAATATTATTTATAATAGTAAATCGTGATACCTTCATCCTAAATGCCTTAGGATTTTCATTTCCAGGGATGTGTCCTTCTTTGAGATATCTCATGATTGGAGCCGTCCAGGATTTAGGATCCTCTTCAGGATGCTCTGCTCCAGGATCCTGAATACCCGCTACTTCTTTATCCTGAGGATTTGTTGCAGGATATAAGACGTGTAATATTGGTATTTGGGTCTCTTCAGGTATCCTGATCGATGATCCCAAATTTGCTAAGGCATCTGCTTCAGCATTATCTTCCCTTGGTACCTGTTTAAGTATAAAAACATCGAAATATCCTGCTAATTTTTTTAGAATATCGAGATATTCGATTAATTTCTCACCCTTAACTGCATAGGATCCATTAAAATGGTTAGTAATTAACAAAGAGTCAACATATACATGCAAATTTTTGATACTCATACTCTTAGCCAATTCTAATCCTGCAATTAAAGCTTCATATTCTGCCTCATTATTAGTAGCAGGAAATTCACACCTAATTGCCTGGGGTAATATGTCCCCCTGTGGCGATTTTAGTAGTATTCCTAATCCTACTCCTCTTACATTAGATGCACCGTCAGTATATAATGTCCAGGATCCTGAGGATTCTCCTAACTGTTGAACTTCTAGGTCTACCTCGTCCTGAATGTCACTACTAAAGTCAGCTAAAGCCTGAGATTTTATGGCATTTCTAGGTTCATATACTAAATCATAAGCACTTAACTTTACTGACCACTTGGCCATCCTGCCCGACATCTCTGGTTTCCTAAGCACATTTTTGACAGGATAATTTGTTTTAACATGTATCCTATGTGTCTCGAAGTAATGTCTAAGCTTCGTTGATGCCATGACTAATGCTAGTATTAATTTTTCTAAGTGAGAGTACCTAGTTTCAGCATCTAATAAACTTTTACTAACATAATAAACATGATATTGCTGACCTTCATGATCTTTTATGAGAACGGCACTTACAGCATTCCCTGATACAGCAAGGTACAGGGATAGTGGTTCACCATTTTCAGGCTTCATCAATAGAGGTGCGGTTGAGAGATATCGTTTCAAATCCTGCAAGGCTGCTTCATGCTTCTCCCCCCATTCGAACTTTTTGTTCTTCTTTCGGATATCATAAAAATCTTTGCACTTCTCTGAGGATCTCGAGATAAACCTGTTTAAAGCTGCTACTCGGCCTGTCAATCTTTGTACGTCCTTCATATTTGAGGGTGATTTTATATCCAGGATAGCTTTGATCTGCTCTGGGCTTGCTTCTATCCCCCTTTTTGTCACCATATATCCAAGAAACTTCCCTGCCCCCACTCCGAAATGGCATTTAGCAGGATTCAGCTTCATGTTGTATCGATCCAGGATATATCAAATGCTCCCTTGATATCCTGGAGGTGATCCTCAGCCTTTTTAGATTTCACCACCATATCATCGATATATACCTCCATGGTGTCCCCCAGTTTGTCTTTGAACATCATGTTTACCAATCTTTGGTATGTTGCACCTGCATTTTTCAAACCAAAAGGCATAGCTGTATAACAATAAATACCTGTTGGTGTCATGAAGGCAGTATCCTCCTGGTCAGAAGGCTCCATTTGGATCTGTTGAAATCCTGAAGATGCGTCCATGAAGGTCAGCATTTCATGCCCGGCAGTAGCATCTACCATTGCATCAATGTGGGGAAGAGGAAATGGGTCTTTAGGACAAGCTTTGTTCAAGTCTGTGTAGTCTACACAAACTCTCCATTTCCCATTTTTCTTCTGTACTACAACCATGTTTGCTAGCCACCTTGGGAACTTAACCTCTCTGATCATCCTGGACTTCAATAATCTCTCAACTTCCTCCTGGATAATTGTGTTCCGCTCAGGAGCAAACTTCCTTCTTTTTTGCTGCACAGGCTTGAATGATTTATCAATTCCAAGCTTGTGAGTGATAATATCTTTGGATATGCCTGTCATATCCTCATGCTTCCATGCAAACGTTGACATCCTGCATTTCAAAAAGTTAATTAATTGTTCTTCAATATCCTGAGGGATATTGGTCCCTACGAGCACCGAAATATCGGGATTATCCTGGTCCAGGATAATTTTCTTCACATCCTGCTCCGGATCCTCCACGATATCCTGGGCCCGCGTCTTTAATTGCTATGCTGCACTAGGTTTGGTTGAGGATTTCATCGAGGATGAGTAGCATTCTTTCGCCTCCTGCTGATCACTATCGACTTTGACAACTCCCCAAGGTGTAGGTATCTTGATGCATTGGTGATATGTTGATGGCACAGCCTTCATATCGTGAATCCACGGTCTTCCCAGTATGATGTTGTAGCAGGAGAGAGAATCCATCACACAGAAACGTTGTATCGAGTTGACTCCTTCAACGTATACTGGCAACTTGATCTCTCCCACTGTGTTTCTAGCCTCTCCACTGAACCCAACAAGCACAGTAGACTTTGAAGTGATATCCATTGGAGATACATTCATTCTCTTCAGAGTTTCTAGTTGGATTATGTTGACGGAGCTGCCATTATCAACTAATATCCTGCGTACAAAATGGTTAGCCACATATAACGTTATTACCAGAGCATCATGGTGAGGATCCTGGACAGTATCCCTATCATCAGCATCAAAAGTGATCACTTTGTCAGTTGTGAGGGTAGTCATCCTGACAGGTTTGTCTCCCCTTTCGGCCTTAGCTTCTCTTGCATGTCTCTTTGCTGCCGAATACGAAGTTCCACAAATGTCGGATCCTCCCGAAATGAAGTTGATTATCTTGGCATCCACAGGAGGTGATGCTGCTCGTTCAGGATCCTTCTCAGTATCCTGACCCTTATTCTTCTTTCTTCCTAAGAGATCTTTCAGATATCCCTTGCTTAGAAGATAGCTTATTTCTTTCCTTAGAGCAATGCAATCCTCAGTTACATGTCCGAAATCTTCGTGGAAAGCACACCATTTTGACTTATCTTTCCAGTCAGCCTTTTGTTGATTCTTTCGAGGCCACCTAGCCTTGTCTCCTAGACCCTGCATGGCATACATCAATTCAGGAATGTTAACAGAAAAGCAATATTCAGACAACTCAGGATACTCTTCAGGATCCTCATCTTCGACAGCATTCACTCTCTTGTTTTCATTTCTACCATATGGCTTAGGCCGATATGACTTGAATGAGGATTCTGACTTCCTGTTAGTTGACTCATAAGTGTTAGATGAGTTCATCCTTTCTTGCATCTTCTTGTCATCTTCCAGACGGATATATCTCAAAGCCCTGTTACGAGCTTCGTCTAGATTCCTGCAGGGATTCATTACAAGATCCTTATAAAACTGAGAATCCTTTTGTAATCCCATCTTAAAAGCTTGCACAGCTGTTGCAACATCAAGATGTGGGATATCCAAGGATTCTCGACTGAATTTGTTCACATAATCCCTCAAGGATTCCTGAGGCCCTTGAGTTATCCTGTAAAGATCACTGGTTAGTTTCTCAAAACTCCGACTACAAGAAAATTGACTGTTAAATAAATTAACCAAATGAGCAAACGAAGTAATTGAGTGAGGAGGAACGTTTAACAGCCATTTTAAGGCTGATCCTGTTAGAGTAGAACCAAATCCCTTGCACAAGCATGCTTCCTTGAGCTCCGGAGGGATAGGGTTAATCTCCATTCTTTCCCTATACTGAGCAATATGCTCTTCAGGATCCATAGTCCCATCATAAAGCTTCATGTTGGGGGTTTGGAATCTCTTTGGGATCTTAGCATCACAGATAGGATATGCAAAACGAGATATCTTGTGGCTGTCTTGGGACACTTCCGGGATCGGCTGGACCACCCCAGGTACACTAGATATCATGTCCTTCAACTTCTGAAGTTCCCTAGTAAGTGCTGATGTTACACCTGTATCCTGCAAAGATCCACTATTGTTAGTAGCATGAGTATTATTATTATTTGACACGTTACCCGTTGGAGGATTTTGCCCATATCCTGAAACATATCCTGAGCTCCTCATGGTTGACATCCTGACCGAGGAGGGTATTTCAGGAGTATGATTCTGAGGAAGGCTGGGCACAATATTCCCCATGTTATCCTCAGTGTACACGGCTGAACTAAAGTTCAACGTTCTAGGATGTAATGGAGTGACATTATCCTCAGCAGATCTGCTCGAGCCGGACTTCAGGAGTTGTATTTCCCTTAAAAGCATTTGGTTTGTTTCCTGTTGCTGCCTCATTTGTTCCTGCACACTTCCAAATAAAGTGAGAATTTCATCATTAGAAGCTAGAACAGGAGCAGATTCCTGAACACCGCAAGTAGGGATAATATCCTGAGGTCGTGAAGGGGCTGGCATCCTTGGAGGAGGTGGTGGAAGCACCGAACCAGTAGTAGCAGAAGTCATAGCAGACACAGTAGAGGAACTCATGTTTGATCTTGAGGCCATTATGGACAATGTGACAAAAAGTTTTGAAAATAGAAAGCCGATTAGCGATTTCACAAAAATTTTTAGTAAAGAGAGCACCACTTGCCCCACGGTGGGCGCCAAATTGTTTTGGTCAAAAATTACCTAAGCAATTTAGTGATCAAATTAGTTAAGTGAGGTAGTGTGCTAGAAATATGTGTGAAAAATATGCTTGTTTAGTTATTTAGAAAATCAGTATTCAGGATACGGCTCAGGATATTGAGCTGTATCTATGATCAAACAATGAGCAAAAGTAAAGTAAACGACACGAGATGTACGAGGAAAGCCCTTGATCAATCTAGATCGCCGGCATAAAACCTCGGGAGCTGACAATCGCAACTGCCTTGTTCTTCTTATTACTTCAAATGTCAGGATACAGTGCAGGATGTGGTGCGGATCGACTATGTGTTACAATGAAATACAAGTGTGGTGTTTGCAATGAGCTAGAGAGTGAAAGTGTTCGAGAGTGTTAGTGAAAATTGTGTGCCTTAAACTGATCCGCCCCCATCTATTTATAGTAAAGATAAAATAACAAACTATCCTAAACTTCCGGGATCCACCGAATATTCCTTCATCGAACGTTGTAGACCTGGTCTTTCGGGCTCAACGTCTCTCCTTCAACAAACTCGTCCGAGTCTTGAGGAGAAGAAGTCCACTTGACCGTTAGCAAGCCTCAGCCGTTAACCTGCACGTGGTTAATTCAATAAACCTCAGGATATCGCCCAAAGATGTTAGCAATATCCTCTTCCAGCATCCTAGTCACAAATAAACAAACAAAGGCAGGATATTGGTCAGGATATGTATGCAAAGAAAATGACCCCTAACAAGTAGTATTCTGAAATGCCTTTCTCAATACCCAATCTCCACCCTGGAACCTTCTAGTCCTTATATTCTTGTTATATGCTTTAGATATCCTCTGTTGATATGCTGCCATCCTTAGCCTTGCTGCGTCTCTTGTCTCATCAATAGTATCCAATTCCTGGCATAGGATTTCAGGATTCTGCTCAGGATCCCGGAGGTTGGATCTTGCTGTAGGTATTACCATTTCTGTCGGGATCACCGCTTCTGCTCCAAATACCAAGGAAGACGGGGTTTGGCCAGTTGCACTTTTCACCGTCGTCCTATCAGCCCATAAAACAAAGGGTAATTCTTCTGCCCATCTTCCCTTCTTAGCTCCAAGCCTTTTCTTCAAATTGATGACAATTATCTTGTTTGAGGATTCTGCTTGTCCATTTGCTTGATGATGTACCGGTGTGGATGTGATCATTTTGATTCCCCAACTCTTGCAAAAGTCAGTAGTCCTCTTACTTATAAATTGAGATCCATTGTCACAAATTATCTCAGCTGGTACTCCAAACCTAGTCAGGATATTCCTTTTTATGAAGGATACCACTTCTTGATCTCTAACTTGAACAAATGCTTCAGCTTCGACCCACTTAGAGAAATAATCAGTATTTGCCAACATTAAGACCTTTCCTCCTGGAGCCTTTGGAAATTTTCCTACTATATCCATTCCCCACTTCATGAATGGCCAAGGGGAAACTATAGGATAAAGTGGCTCAGCCGGATGATGTAATATATTACTGTGTCTTTGACATGCATCACATCTTCGAGCGTATTCTGCAGCATCTTTTCTCATCGTCGGCCAATAATATCCTGTTCTTAATACCTTTGAGAATAATGACCTGCCCCTAGTATGGTTACCACAATCCCCTTCGTGTATATCCTGAAGCACTTCCTTGGTTTCGGGATCCTCTAAGCACCTCAGATATGGTCCTGCAAGAGATTTCTTATACAAGACATTATTTATAATAGTGAATCGTGATACCTTCATTCTAAAGGCCTTAGGAATCTCATCCTTTGGGATGTGTCCTTCGTTGAGATATCTTATGATTGGAGCCATCCAAGACTTAGGATCCTCGTCAGGATACTCATCATCAGGATCCTGAACACTTACTACTTCCTTATCCTGAGGATCCGTCGCAGGATATAGGATATGTAATATTGGTATTCGGGTTCCTTCTGGTATCCTGATTGATGATCCTAGATTTGCCAAGGCATCAGCTTCAGCATTATCCTCTCTTGGTACCTGCTCAAGTATAAAAATATCGAAATATCCTGCTAATTTTTTGAGAATTTCGAGATACTCTATTAACCAGGGGCGGACCCAATGCTTTGGCAGCCGTAGCACGTGCTACGGCTCAAGTGCTTATTTGTAGGGTTTTTTTTATTTATGTTTTTTGGTTTTATCTAGTAGAGAAAACTTTTTCCTAGTTGGACCCTTCAAAATGTATTACATAGAACCGTTAAAGTGAAGAAAAAGAGTGAAATAGCGAGATTTGAATTTTTCCGGCGAGTTACCGGGGACTTCTGTAACTTGAAGAGTTTGTTGAAGAAGAGAACAGGTAAACAGGAAAGAGAACCCTGGGACGGTTTAACCTATCTTTTTAATTTAATACCTATCGTTTAACAGGCTCATTAGACTAGAGTCAGAGAAAGTAATAATGTTCCACACCCATTGGTTTTTGGGTCATCCACTTTCAATTGCTAAATTCAGATTTCAAAGTGTAATTTACTTTTGTCCTCCTAAAAAAATGTATGCGTGAATTAAGTTCTTTTAATTATTTTATTACTTTCTACACACTTTTATCAGTTTATCAATTTATTTAATTGGGATTATCACTTTATCTAACTTTTCATAAATATTTGTATGATAACATTAAAAAGATATATAAATGTAACGTAGAATTAGAGATGTTTTTATAAGATAAGGTAAAAATCAGATGTTTTTTTAATATAGGTAAATGTTTTGGTCAAAAATTACCGAAGTAATTTAGTGATCAAATTAGTTTAGTGAGGTAGTGTGCTAGAAATGTGTGTTGAAAATATGTTGATTGAGTTGTTTGTAAAAACAGTTTCCAGGATACGGCTCAGGATGTTGAGCTGTATCTACGATCAAACTATGAGCAAAAAGTAAAATGGGGTGACACGAGATATACGAGGAAAGCCCTTGATCAATCTAGATCGCCGGCACAAAACCTCGGGAGCTGACAATCGCAGCTGCCTTGTTCTTCTTATTGCTTTAAACGTCAGGATACAGTGCAGGATATTGACCAGATCGCTAAGTGTTACAATGTTTTTTTGTGAAAGTAAAAGTTGCGAGAGTAAGTGTGAGAGAGTAGTGAGTGTCGTTGTGATGTCCTATTCGATCTGATTTATCCACCTATTTATAGCTAGTAAACGAAAACAAAATCTCCTATAAGTATGGGATGCCTTCGAATATTCCTTAGTAGCCGTTGGAGACCTGGTAAAGCGGGTTCAACGTCTTCCTTTGAACGACTTAGACCGATTCTTCCGGGGAAAGGGTCTTCATGAACGTTACCAGCTTGGACTCGCACTCCTGCACATAATCCGTTAGTAATCCTCAGGATACCATTCAGGATGTTACCAATATCCTGAATCAGCATCCCGAATATGAACATATATCTGATAAGCAAGATATAATTTAAGATATTATCTAGGATACGAGTTCAGAATTTCACCCATAACAATTGTCCCCAAAAAATGTTACCGTTTAGTATCCTGGCACTAACGGTTATATTTTTTTACGAGTAACGAGGCAATTAAGAGATTAGACTCATGATGTGACCGTTTGTAACCGCGCAGCCTACATTTACTCATTGCTCCCCTATATCTTCTCATGCTTATCCCATTTAACCTTTACCGAAGAGAAAAAGGTAAATACTTCTCTCTCTTAATTCCATCTTCTTCTCACATTCTGTTCAATATTCCGGCGAGAATATGACAAGGCAAACAAGATCAAGCTCCGGTGACTCCGCCCCCTCATTCATCCAGCAGAATCTTCTCCAAGAACCGGAGAAGGAAATATGCACCTTTGATAGTGCACACTTGTCAGCTCTCAAATCATCAGGCATCTTCCCGGAAGGGACGGTGTTCCGGCCGTTTGACCGGGAAATCCGGTCGGACATGGTTTCCGATGAGTGGTTGTGCTTCAATGCTTTTCCCTTTACCTTAGGATTGCAGTTTCCCTTTCCCGATTTCATCACTGATTTCTTTAATGTTACCAAAATTTGCTTCAGCCAGACAATGCCGATGCTCTGGCGAGTCTTGTCTGTTCTTGATCAGATCAAGAAAAATCATATCCCTGACCTTTCTGTTCATGACCTCCCCCTAGCATATCGGCTTAGATGCCATGGTTCCTGTAGATTTTTATTCTATTCTACCTCCGGCGATCCACTGATACTTCGTGCCACCAGGAACGAGGAGAAATGGCAATCCAAGTTCTTCTTTGTAAAAAGAGATTCCATCCCTGGTGGAACGGAATATCCGGTGAAGTGGTTGAGAAAGGGTAGGATTTAGGGTTAAGGATGATCCTGTCTTGTATCCTGTTTTAAAACTTGAGCTAATTATTTTTCTTTTATTGTCTTGTACAGCTGATTTTAGGAAGCTTGCACCTCCCCTAGCTGATTCACAGAAGAGAATTGACGCTATCAGACTCCTCCCAGAGGCTGAAAGAAGTTTTAACTCGTCTCCACCATCTCCAAGCCCTCTCTCCAGTGCAAACATGTCTGGTAAGGATCCTACATGATAATACATGTTTTTATTTGATATATTTAGGAAAGAGTTTTACTCCCTGTATGCAGACTCCAGCAAAGTTCCAATCCTCCTGGACCTTGATGAGCTTGATAGCTATCCCACTCCAGTCAACGTCAAGAAAGAAACTCCTGCCGCTACCAGCTCCAAGCCACTCCCGGCCCCTAAGGCCAACCCAAGGACTTGTGCTTCCACCACAAAAAAGAGGAAAGGTTCCCCAGGCCCGAAGGGTTCTCCTATGAAGAACTCAGCTTTTCTGACTCCTTAGAGCCGATGACATCCTTCCTGAACAAGGTAATATCCTGCGACTATATCCTGCACACATATCCTAATAAGATATCCTGGTTAGCAAATATTGACTCGTATCTGAATTTTGACTTACAGGGTCTCCAGCATCTGCTTCATCTCTATACTGAAGCTTGTGGTACAGCCGTATTCCATGAAGCCAGGATTAAACAACTTGAAACTACCATTGCCGACCAAGGTGCCATTGCTGAAGCGAAGACTCGGCATTACGAGGACAAGCTAAAGAAGGTCACCCAAGATGCTGAGATTAAGCTGGCTACCGCCCAAATGGAGCATGAACAGGCCATGGTCTCCTTCCGGGAAGGGATAAAAAACTCAGCCGTTGTCTCTCTGCTGCAAGCTCGTATCAAGATGGCTTATGGGGCCAAGGAGACAGGCCTTGAGTGCCCAGCCTGGCCGGTTGAATCCTGGGTGGCAAAGCTAAAGGAGCTTGGAGGCAAGGCTGTGCCATATCCTGCTGAGGCTGGTGAATCCTCCAAGTCAGCAGAGGTGGTGGACAAAGCTGAAGAGAAGAAGGATGCCAGGGCGGATGCTGGTGAGGATGCTGCTCAGGATGCTGAGGCTGAGAAGGTGGAGAAGGCTGGTGGAGATGCCACTGTATGAGGGCATTCAGGTGGGCGATGAGGGATGTATGTGCCAAGGCTGGAGCCCACTTTTTTAAATTTGATCGTTGGTTTGTAACCCCAAAACAATTTACTTTTTCTGTACTTTACTTTTCCTGCATTTGAATAATTTGATGGCCAAAGGTGGAAGGATTCTGAGTTTCAGGACGAAGCCCTTGGTCATCACCGTTAGTATGTTTTGCTTTTGAACAATATAACAGTTGGAGGTGGATGGGTCTCGGTTTGAGACAAAACCTTCAACTGTTAAGTAAATATGGTAAGGAACTATTCGTGCTCTTGGTGGATGGACCTTGGTTTGAGGTGAAACCAAGAGCACATCTTTTGGTATGTTAATAATATAACCTTCTTTTGGCTTTATTTCTGTTGTTATACCTTTACTACATGAATTTTACTTATGAAAACAATTTTGTTTGAACATTCTTGGGAATATATTGTAAGTGTATCCTGAAAGATATCCTGCTCAGGATACTGACACACAATCTGTAAAATTTAAGTTATCCAAAAAAGGAGAGATCATACCGGAGATTCTTAAAGAGTCAATTCCAATCTTCAATTACAGAAATGTCCCCAGTGCACACTTATAAGTTCGAATCCATCCTTTAAATTGTATGATACATGTCCCCTGTGTTCAACATGTTTGAAAGCTTAATATCCTAGGGATAAACCCTTAATATCCTGGGGATAAACCCTTAATATCCTGCGCTATAGGCGAGAGTGTACAAACTCCAAGACTTAGAAAGGTGAAAACCTTTAAACCTTAGAGAGTATGAAAATACCCTTTTCGTGAGAGAGGGTGATCAATCTTCGATACCTTTAGGATCCAGGATATAGCCAATAGTAACGAAATTGTCAGCCACTTTTACATGAACTGGTCCCACTACCTTGAACTATCCCTAGATAACTTGCGCTCCAGGCGAGGTGTTTAAACCCAATTCGTAAGAAAGGTGAATACCTTTAAACCTTTGAAGGGATTAGAATCCCTTATACGTGAGAGAGGGGGCCAGTCCTCTAATCCTTCAAGATATCCTGAGCGTATATCCTGGAGCTATATCCTGAAGCATATTCTGCAAAACAATCTTAAACTAAGGTGGGTGTTAGCTTGCCTAACACCCCTCCGATGCTTAAGTCAGTATTGGGTTCAAGATAACAAACAAATTCAAACATATTTAAAAGAGGTAGAATACATACCATTCTGGGATAGAAATTAAATTCTACTCTTACTTGAAATATAGCTTTAAGTGTATAGCATTCCATGATCTTGGTAGCATATCTCCTTCCATACTCCTGAGCCGGTATGCTCCTTTTCCTGATTCTGACTCAACCTCATATGGTCCTTCCCACTTTGGAGCCAACTTTCCATCGACAAGATTAGTAGTATTTTGAAAAGCCTTTCTTAACACCTAATCACCAACTTGAAATCTTCTAATCCTTATATTCTTGTTATCTGCCCTGGATATCCTTTGTTGATATGCCGCCATCCTTAGCCTTACTGCATCTCTCGTTTCGTCTACAGTGTCCAAGTCTTGACACAAAGCCTCAGGATTCTGCTCAGGATCCCGGAGTATAGATCTTACCGTAGGTATCATCATTTCTGTTGGGATTACTGCTTCTGCTCCAAATATCAATGAAAATGGGGTTTGTCCAGTTGCATCCTTTACCGTTGTTCTATCAGCCCACAAGACAAAGGGTAATTCTTCTGCCCATCTTCCTTTTTTAGCTCCTAGTCTTTTCTTCAAGTTGTTAACAATTATCTTGTTTGAGGATTCAGCTTGTCCGTTTGGTTGAGGATGTACCAGAGTAGACGTGATCATTTTTATTCCCCAACTCTTGCAAAAGTCAGTAGTCCTCTTGCTTATAAACTGGGATCCATTGTCACAAATAATTTCAGCTGGTACTCCAAACCTGGTCAGGATATTCCTCTTTATGAAGGATACTACTTCTTGGTCTCTAACTTGAACAAATGCTTCAGCCTCAACCCACTTAGAGAAATAATCCGTCATTGCCAGCATAATGACTTTTCCTCCCGGAGCTTTTGGTAATTTCCCTACTATGTCCATCCCCCATTTCATAAATGGCCAAGGGGAAGCTATAGGATATAGTGGTTCAGCTGGTTGATGTAGTATGTTACTGTGCCTTTGACATGCATCACATCTTCGAGCATATTCTGTTGCATCTTTTTTCATTGTCGGCCAATAGTATCCTGTTCTTAATACTTTTGAGAATAATGACCTGCCCCCAGTGTGGTTACCACAATCCTCTTCATGTATATCTTGGAGCACTTCCTTGGTTTCAGGATCCTTCAGGCATCTCAGGTATGGACCTGCAAGAGATTTCTTATATAAAATGTTAGTACATAACGTCTGTAGCTTCCGTCAACATGTAGTCATGTTTTGTGTATGTATGTCTTTGTAAACAATTATGTAATGTATGTGTGTAGATAAAACGACAACTCAGGAAACGGGGCTTAACTGTAAGTGTTGACTTTTGTTGACTGAAGTCATCCCATCGGATAGCACTCATCCGATCGGATAGCACTCATCCGATCGGGTAGCGTGTTATCCGTTCGGACAGGATGTCATCCGATCGGATTGCCATCCGATCGGACAACACTCACCTATTCCTGAGATGCCTATAAATACCTCGTCCGGGTATTACTTTGAGGACTTTTGACTTGAGCAAGAACCTGACCAGTGTCCATCTTCTACCGGAACTTTGTACTTTCAGAACGTTTAATAGAAAGAACAGACCGTGTTTAATCGTTGAATTCTGTGTTGATTATCTGAGATTTGTCATAATGGATTCCGCACATTAGACAAAGTCGATTCATCTTGTTCCTTACAATTAGATCCTGTGCAAAGGGACCAACAAGTGGTATCAGAGCATCCAGGGAGCTGAATCGAGATCAACAACACCGAATTCACCGGAATTCGAGTTTTATTTGCCGATCAAAGTCAGATTTCACCAGAGATTTGACATTTCTTGTTGATCAGAGTCAAATTTCACCGGAGATTTGACATATTTCTTCTGTTTCTACTCATTTCTTGCATTATTTCTCAGTTTGTCACCTTAAAATCAGAAAAACTTAAAATTGAACGTGAATCAACGGTTAAAAATTGATAAAATTGATATCATTCGATTCCCAATCATTCAAAGTTTAATCCTACTAAGTTTCATAATCAAATTCAACCTAAAACGAGATCAAATTCATCAAAAACCATGTTTAGCTGTTCATATGAGCTGACGTCATCCACTTGCTCGGACAGCTGTCCGAATGGATTGGATTAGTTAGTATCTGCTAGTTGCTTGCTGACATCTTGCTGACATCATCATTGTTACACGCTCGGATTACTATTCGAGTGGTGTGATTCTGTTTGATCAAGAACAGTTGCTTACGTCATCATCTCACCCGATCGGATAGCAATCCGATCGGAGTTTGAAAGTTCTTTATCTCATTTACACTTTTAACCTGTCATCCGGTCGGATCACCATCCGAGCGGTGTAAGTTAGAAAAGTCAACTCTTATAGTCAAGCTTGTCACTCAAACGAACGACCATCCGAGCGGATCATCATCCGATCGGATAACTTGTGTTACTCGTTCGGATAGCGACTCGATCAGATCACCATTCGATCCAAGTGTTATATTACAAAATTTTTGAAATTTGTAAAAATCATCTAAGTGTTTGGTAATTGTTTCAGGTACTTAAAAATGGAAGAATTCATGAATCCTTTCAGTGATCAGTTTGCTTTCGCAGGCAATTCTGGAGATGATGGTACTTCTAGCAATATCAATGAGAACACGACAAATGCAAAGAAAACTTTAACGGATGCGTTGGGTGTGGAAAGTGAATACGGAACATATAACAAACCCCCAAAGTTGATGGCGATCGAAGAGTACAGTCGGTGGGCCAAGAAATTTGAAGAATGGCTAAAGGCATTTGCGTATACCAGCTGGAAAAGTCTAAAGAATGGATACAGTGATGGAGGGAAAAATGGTGAAAATTTGACATCATCCGAAGAAATAGAAGTTTTTGTTGCCGAGCAAAAATGCATCGCATTACTGTTTCAGTCTGTCCGAGAAGATATAATATCCTTGATAGAATACACTAATGCTAAAGATCTCTGGCATAAGTTGAAAGTTAAATGCTTAGGAAGTACAAAAATAGTGAAAAACAAAAAGAAACTACTAAGAAAAGAGTTTGATTTGTTTGGATGTTTAAAGAATGAATCAGTTTGTAAAATGATTGAGAGGTTTGGGCACCTGAAGCTGGAGCTGGCGAGACATGAAATTTTCTATTCTCAAGAAGAGCTAATCGACAAATTGTTTGATTCATTGCCAGATGAGATGGATTGGCAATATTATGCTTTGATGTTGAAGAATACAACCTGAAGTTCTTACGGTGGATTTGTTGATCGAAAGACTAGAGAGTCACGAGCTGGAAATAAAGAAAACACACAAAGTGAATCACTCGTCATATCAGCAGAACTTGGATTTGTATTATCCAAAGAGCATGATTCCAAAGATTACGTCTCCCAAGACAGCTTTTTCTGCTGAAAATGTCAACAAAATCCAAAATTCCAACACATCTAACAAAGAAAGTGCAAGCAGTGGATTTCACAGTGGCTCTTCATCTACTTCAAATCAATCAGCTGAAAAAAACTTATTTCAATGCAACATCGCTGTAGACTTAAAGAACGCTCAAAACTTCAGCGAGGAGTCTGCAAAGCAACAGATGATTTTCTTAGCCTCTGTGCTAGAATCATATGAGAGTCTTGTGGCAGGCAAGATAGGCAACACCAACCTAACAAAGGAAGACTACGATCAAATAGATCCCGAGGAGATGGAATTGATCGACATAAGGTGGTGCATGGCCAGTGCAGTGAGAAGGGCACAGCGTTCTATGGAGATTACAGGAAGAAAGTCAATTGGTGGACCATCTACCAAGTTAGGCTTTGACAAGACAAAAGTGACCTGTTTCAAATGTAAACAGAAAGGTCATTTTAAAAGAGAGTGCCGGAATGCTTATGCTGATGATTCTGAAAACCCGTTCAGAGAAGATTACTACAAGAAGGCAATATATCATCAGAATAAATCAGAACCGCCAAGAATGAAGCAGATTGAGGATAACAAAGAGAAATCTAGAGCTCTTGCGGTGATTCATGATGATGAAGGTTTCGACTGGAGCGAGTTGTTACCTGAAGAGGATGCGGTTGGATATGCTTTTATGGCAAAGACTGTTGAAACTGTTCCTTTTAAAGATAGCAGGAATGAAGAAGAAAAGTATGTCAACAGAAAGATGATAGCTCAAAACAGAATGATCAGAATATTTGATATATACACTGAAGCAAAAAGGGCAGAGAGATGGGATCCAGACAGAGAATGTTATCTTGACCCCATGGGAAACATTGCTATTGACTATAAGACCCTCGATCTTGAAACCATAATTCAACAAATTGCTGAAGAAGAAGAGGGTTGGCAAAGAAAATGGTGGGGAAATGGAGAAAAGAAAGAAGAGAAAGAAAAAGATAGAGAAGAAAAGTCAAAGATGATTGATGATGGGATCATTGATACATCACAAGAGTTGAATGCTGAGAACTTTGGAAAGATGGCTGACAAAGTGCTGGCTGCTAAGGAACTTGAGGTAGACTCTAAATCCGTATCTGAGTCCAAAAGCCAGGTCAGTTCAAATGTGTCAACAAGTGCGTCAGGTAAGAAAGTAAATGGTAATACTGACTGCAAACATTGCATGAAAGAGTGCAAAGTTTGTAGTACAATCACTTATCTCAGTGATAAGAAAGTTGATGATCTGACTGCTAAAGTCCGAAGTGTTGAGGATCAGATCCTTAACCGTGATAAAATTTTAAAAGCTTCGAACGACAGATTAAAAGAATTAACTGACAAAATCGAAACTGATAAAATTGACATAGAAAGAATTAGGAAAGAAAATAAAAAACTAATTCTTGAAAATCATCAAATTTCTAAAAATTTTGAAAAGCTAAAACGCACGGTGAAAGATTCTGATAATAGAAACGGTAAAACATACAAAGAAAATTGTCATTTGCAAGGTGTTTTGAGGGTTAAAGAAGAGTTAATCAACCAACAACTGGATGAGATTGCTAAATTGAAACTTCAATTTCAAGAAGTTAAAATTGAAAATGAACGCATCCAGCTGAAGCTGAACAACTACAACTCTGCAAGCTTTGTTTTACAACACATTGTTTCCAAACCCATTGTTTCATCAAGTTCCGCCACCAGTTCTAAACAATTTTTCAAAGAAACAATCAGGGTTGGTTAATGATGAAGTTGAAATGAATGAGGTTAAACTTCCAGAGTCAATTGATGTTACATTTTCTTCATCATCATTTGATGATAGTGTTCAAACTGAGATTGTTAAAGGCATGGCTGAAAGTGTTTTGGATAGTGATTCAGTTGAGGATGAAGAATGTTTTCTGGACAAATACATTCCGAAATTAAAATCCAAAAACAACTTAAATGATCAACCTGCTGTTGTGATGTATAAGATGGCGGGATCTGATAAGTTGTATTCGGATCTTGAATTTCCTTTAGAAAATGTGAATGTGGGAAAATTGAGAAATGTTTTTAAATTGATTGAGATTGATACATCAGAAATCGAAGGATTGAGAAATTCAAATAGGCAATTAAAATTTGAGAAAGATAAAGCTTACTATAAAAAACCTGTCATTCCACCACGTTTTTCTAACAACAACCGAAACAAATGGTCGGGTGGATATCAGGGTGGTAAGAATTATCAGAAAAAGAATGTTCAGAACAAGAGATTTACTGAGAAAAAGGTGTTTGTGAACAGTTCAAGTTCACTTTCTGATGAGGAATCTGAGATTTTTTCAAAATCAAACAAAGAGTTCTTTGAAAAGAAGGCCTCACAGCCTCAGTCTGAAGGCACAAGTCGGGTAGTTGACACCCGAACATGCTTCAAATGCAATCAAGTTGGACATATTGCACGAAAGTGTACCAACTTGAAGCCTAAGTCTGAAGTGGTAATGAATTCAAGCAAGAAAGATGTTGTGAAGGGAAAAGCTCCATTGGTTGTTGAGAAAAAAAATTTTGAAAAATGATAACACCAAGATCAAAACTGAACATGTTAAGAATTTGGTAACTAAAAATGACAAATTTTACAAACGAGTTGCATCACCTCAACAAACATGGAAGCCAAAAACTGTTGACAAGAAAGCAAATTCTCCAAAACCAAAGGTGTCTGAGACTGAAAAATCATCATCTTCAACCAAGAAGATGTATGTACCTTTGGATTTATATGAGAAACAAGAAAAACAAAATTCGACTTCTGAAAAGAAGTATGTGGTAAAGAAAGACCAACCATCTGGTCAATCTCAAAAAGACGAATTTTTCTTATTCAAAGAGGTTGAGGTTGGGTCTGCTGAAAGCTTAAAAATGAATGATAAAAACTTTCCGCCACTTTACACTACAAAAACTCACATTAATGTCAAGTTACCCGAGTCAAAAGAGGCTTGGGTGGCAACAAAGTCTCACTAAATATTTGTGATATGTGCAGGAGCTTCCGAGATCCGTTTCACGTTGGATTATGGATAGTGGAGCTTCTCGGCACATGACAGGGAAGACATTTCAATGGAGGTTATGTAGGGTTCGCAGGTAATCAAGGTGGAAGAATAATTGGAGAAGGAACGTTATCCAATGGGATCATCACGTTTGAAAGAGTTAACTACATTGCTGAGCTTGAAAACAATCTTCTGAGTATCTCTCAGATTTGTGATCATATGTATACCACTCACTTCACAGATAAAGAATGTTTGATCTTGAAACCAGGATTTGTTGTTCCCGAAGAATGGGTGATCATGAGAGCGCCTAGAGTGAATGACTTGTACGTGTTAGACATGAGTATAGCAACTACTACTACGGGTCAAGCTCACTGTTTTATGTCAAGAGCAACGGAGAAAGAATCGCAGTTGTGGCATCGCAAGATGGGCCATATTCACCTACGAAAAATGAATCACCTGGTGCATAATGATTTAGTTCTGGGTGTTCACATTAAAGGTTTTCATCTGGAAGGGGAGTGTATTAGCTGCATCAAAGGCAAACAGAAGAAAAAGTCACACCCTAAAAAGCAAGTCAATTCAGTCTCAAGACCTCTGGAAAGACTTCATATGGATTTGTTTGGTCCTGTGAATGTCAAAAGTATTACAGGAGATCTCTACTGTCTTGTGGTTACTGATGATTATTCCAGATTTTCGTGGGTATCATTCTTGAAGTCTAAAGATGAGACGTTTGAAAGTTTGATGGCGTTGTTCAGAAAAATTGAAAACTTGTACCAAAGGCGTATCAGAAAAATCAGAAGTGATAATGGTACTGAGTTTAAGAACAACAAGATGGAAGAATATTGTGTTGAGAGAGGTATATTGCATGAATTTAGTGCTCCTTACACTCCGCAACAAAATGGAGTAGCTGAAAGAAAGAACAGGACACTAATCGAAACAGCTAGGACGATGCTTGCTGATTCCAAACTATCTATCAACTTTTGGGCAGAAGCTGTCGTAGCTGCATGTATATGCTCAACCGGGTTCTCACTGTCAAGAAATTCAATAAGACGTGTTTCGAGCTGATCAATAATCGCAAACTGAACCTGAAGTATTTAGAACCGTTTGGGTCTCCCTGCACTGTTCTAGAGCCATTTGGAAAATTTGGTCAAAAGAGCATCGAAGGAATTTTCGTGGGTTACTCAAGTCCATTGAAACGAGTCTTTGTTCCAAGCTTGAAGCGGATTATTGAAGCATACAATGTTGAATGTCAAGGTTATACAATGCCACCACAGAAACCTGGTGACTCATGGCGATTTAATTACGATACTTTATGGAGTTCGTTTAACATTGAAGAAGAACCAGATTTTTTTTGATGAACTGGATACTATGAGAGAGTATAAAGATTCAGATGAAAGATTCCCAGCAGAAACTTATCGGAAACAACAAGCTTCAAATGATGATGAAGCAGGTCCAAGCAATGCTGGAGAACATGACGATATTCAACAAAATGAAGTTGCTCCGGATAATCAGACGGCAGTCAATGATAATCAAGAATCTGATAATATGCCTGTATTTGATCATGGTGATTCAGATAGTGAGGGGGAGCAAATCCAGATTTCAAATCAAACTATTCCAGTCATTGAACAAGTTGCAAATCAAAACGTCACAAATTTGGAAGGTGAGGTTGATTATCCAGGCGAGGTGATGCCAAGAACTCTATCATATCATCCAGAAGAATTAATCATTGGAGAACTGCAATCAGGAGTCCGAACCAGAAGAAAAATCGATCAAGGGCTTACATGTTTTTATTCAAAAGTTGCTCCATTACAAACTGACTTTTCACTAAGTTGTTTTATCTCACAGATCGAACCAAGGACTTATAAAGAGGCGCTTACTGAAGATTCCTAGGTTAATGCGATGCAGGAGGAACTAAGCCAATTCGAGAAGTTAGGGGTGTGGAAGCTAGTGGATTTGCCTGATGGTCATCGGAAGATCAATACAAAATGGGTGTTTAAATGTAAGAGGGATGATCGAGGAGTTGTTATTCGCAACAAAGCTCAACTCGTTGTCCAAGGCTTCAGTCAGCAGGAGGGGATAGATTTCACTGAAGTATACGCCCCTGTTGCAAGACTTGAAGCAATCAGAATCTTCCTAGCATTTGCATCATGGAAAGGATTTAAAGTTTTTCAGCTAGATGTGAAGTCGGCGTTTCTCTATGGTAAAGTGAAAGAGGAGGTATATGTCGGACAGCCACCGGGCTTTACCGATCCGATTCACAAAGATAAAGTCTATCTCTTGGATAAGGCGTTATACGGCTTACATCAGGCCCCGAGAGCCTGGTATGAGACCTTGTCTCAACATCTGATAGCCAACAATTTCATCCGAGGAAAGATAGACGCCACTCTGTTCACAAAAGAAGTCGATGGGCATCTTCTGATAGTTCAAATTTACGTGGACGACATAATTTTCGGGTCTACAAATGAACAACTCTGCAAAGATTTTGAAAAAGTTATGAAGCAGAAGTTTGAAATGTCATCAATGGGTGAGATGAAGTTCTTCTTAGGGCTTCAAGTTGATCAACTTCCCGAGGGAACATTCATACATCAAACAAAGTACGTTTATGATGTTCTGGAGAAATTCGGGATGTCAGGAATGTCACCTATGTCCACCCCATTAGCGACGAATCATGGGATAAACCCTGATCTCACCGGAGAGAAGGTGGATGAAACGCTGTATCGCTCCATGATCGGTTCGTTAATGTTTTTGACAGCATCAAGACCGGATATTATGTATCCAACCTGCCTCGCAGCAAGATTTCAATCTAATCCAAGAGCATCGCACATGGTAATAGTCAAAAGGATATTACGCTACCTTAAAGGAACTCCATCGTTGGGGTTGTGGTATCCAAAATATGGCGACTTTATGCTCGAAGGATATTCCGATTCAGATTTCGGATGCTGCAAAGTAAACGCTAAATCAACAACAGCGGGGTGCCAGTTTTTCGGACCACGATTGGTCACCTGGCAATGCAAGAAGCAGACCTCTGTCGCTTTATCCACATGTGAAGCCGAATACGTATCTGCTAGCAGCTGCTGCTCTCAGATCTTGTGGATCCAGCAACAGATGCGAGACTACGGTTTGCAATTTCTTAACTCCCCTATCTTTGTTGATAATGAGGTAGCTATAAACATAACAAAAAATCCTGTTCATCACGCTAAAACGAAACACATTGAAATTCGTTATCACTTTATCCGAGACTGTTTCAAGAAAAAGTTGATACGAATAGAAAAAATCCACACCGATGAACAAAAAGCTGACTTGCATACCAAAGCATTTAACAAAGCACGTTTTCAATATCTTTTGAAACTTAATGGTATGAAGTTACTATCAGATGCGGAGGAAATCGTTGGCGTTGATGAAGGTACCACTGTAGAAGATGTTGAAAAGCAATCTGCAATGGTTTGTTGAATTTTTACTTGTTTTGGTCTTTAGGGGGAGATAGATTATAACTTTCAGAAAATACAAAAACAATAAAAAATTCAAAAACCCAAAAACATTAGAAAAGTTTGAAAAAGCCAAAAACATGATAAAAATTCAAAAATGAGTTTTGTTGAGAAAAGAGGAAATGATAGTAAATCAGTGGACTGTCACAGTATGCTAAAGATTTGGAAAGATATAATGTGATAAACGGTCTCACTAAGGATGTGACGATAGGCTCAGCTAGACTAGTAGATTTGCGATAACGATATAAACTTAAATGAAAAAGCCTAGTTCTAAGTGGGAAACATGGTTGAAAGCATAGTACTTAGTTTTGTCCTTCGTGATTGTGTACCTACTCAGTAATTGCTGAATGCTAAAAGAGCATAAAAACCGGTTAAGTTTGTGAGCTTTTACAACTTTGCTGAAAAGTCACTGTGATTATGCATTTCATTTTGCAAATATTTAAACTTGTTTTATTTCTTTATTTTGTTTAAGCATTGGACATCCTATGCGTATACGTGAGTATCGACCTGGATGTTATTGCCTAAACGTTCTGCTTTATTTTCTTTGGTGTTTCGTTTAAGCTTTGGATCACCTCTGCGTATACGGGAGTATCGACCTGGTGGTTAAAGCCTAAACAACTTCAACTTGTTTTTATTTTCTTATTTTGTTTAAACATTGGACTTTCTCTGCGTATACGGAAGTATCGACCTGATTGTTAATGTTTAAACATTCTGAGTTATTTTCGCACATATCACAGTTGATGAAAGTTTAAAGGCATTACTTGAGTCAGTGTATTGCATGATGAGGGGATATGCTGAGATCGTGGGGTCCATAAGAATTTAGTGCAAAATTAATATACCTTAACGTATCAGTAAGCATTTCGAAAGTTTTTAGATTGAGTTTAAAAGGACAACTATATCGTCAATATACGTGAATCGTTTAGAACTTAAAATGATTAAAGCTTAACGGTAGTGATTTGTCTCATGAACTGATATGATCCTCTTACACAAACTCACAAAAATATTGTCTGTAAATATGTTTGTAAATAGTTTACATTTGCTACATTTTATTTCTGTAAATCTTTTCTAGCATAGAAACTATATTAAAATCCAAAAAGATTTTATTTTTCTGCTTTATTTTCCGACAAACCAAAGCGGAGAGCTAATCTTCAGATTCACCATTTGAGAAAGATGCAGGAAGTTTCTGGACTGGAGAATGAGTTTGGAGTTAATCATGCTTATCTTAATTTGAAAAGTCAAAAACAAGTTCATTAAGTTGAAACTTGTGTTTTTCAGAAAAAATGGTTGATCAAGAAAATGTCAGTACGCTTTGAATCGGGTCAACCAAGGTCATTAAATTGGACTTGGTAGGCTAGTTAAGTACCTAGGGTCATTAACTTGGACCTAGATACTTAAGTGGATTTCTAAAAACTGATAAAATTTGAGAAAATGTTAAAAGGTCAAAAAGTCATAGTTTTTAAAAGTCAAATAGTGTGCCTCACTCGGATAGCAATTCGTTCGGATGACAATCCGCTCGGATGGAAATCCGGTCGGATGACCATCTGACTCATGCGTTACTATATATAGAGGGTCAAAGGTCAGTCAAAGCTTACCCGCTCGGACAACCTTCTTTCTCTCTCACACACTTTGATTTTCTAATCTTATTTTCTTCGGATTTCTTTGCACGAATCTTTGGATCGTTGGTTTACACAACTTTTACAATGGCAAAGGTATGCATTTCTTACTCAAATATGTTAAAATTACATGTTTGTTGTCTGTTCTTGTTGACGACGTCACTGTCGGTAGCTTTAGATTAGATCTAGGTAGTTTGAGTTAGTTTTGATGAGATTTAAGCATAGGGTTGTGTTCGGAATGATCAGATCCATAGTTTTACCGGTTCAATTTGTGTCATAACATGCTAAAACCAAGTAGATCTGATGATAGGACGT
This sequence comes from Helianthus tuberosus, assembly GCA_030545235.1. Lineage (NCBI taxonomy): Eukaryota > Viridiplantae > Streptophyta > Magnoliopsida > Asterales > Asteraceae > Helianthus > Helianthus tuberosus. Next base: position 26,680,011 of record CM060444.1, read on the forward strand.
TACAGATATCGGTTGAGTTTTTGACGAATTAAACCGTGGTTAGGACGTTTTAGACAACATTGAACATAGGGTTTTGATCACGATGAGATTCTCTGTATAGATCTGTGTTCAATTTGAGGATTTTCCTTAGAAAAATTTTGATGTTTCTTGAATGTTCTTGAATTGTTGTTTGAGTCGGATGACAATCCGATCGGATGACAATCCGATCGGATGACAATCCGTTCCATCATTTGTTTCTTGGAATTTGTGCCAATGTTTTGAATCGGATGACAATCCGTTCCATCATATGATTCTTGAAGTTTGTGCATCTTCTGTCATGGCTCGGATGACAATCCGATCGGATGACCATCCGATCGGATAACAAAAGCATTCACATGATACAGATGACAATCCGGTCGGATGACCATCTGATCGGACAGTCATTTCATTCACAAGACTCGGATAGCTAAGTCAAACTCATTCAGAAGGTAATCCGATCGGATGACAATCCGATCGGATAACCATTCACGCTATTCAAAAGGCAATCCGAACGGATGATCATCCGGTCGGATAGCCATCCGAGTCTCAGTACTAGGTAGAGTGAAAATTTCAGAGTTAGAAAATTTTTGATAAATTTCCAAGCATTCTTCTGCAGGATTGGGAGAAAACGCATAACATTTACTGCCTGTTAGAAAAAGAATATACAGAAAAACTAGTAATTGAAGAGGTTGCAAAATTCTTAAGAGAGAGTAGAATTGCCAAGGCATTAACTGATAAAACCATAGTTTACGAATCACATGTTAGACATTTTTGGAATTCAGCACGATACGAAGAGAAAGATAAAACGATCTACTCTGCTGTGACAAAAAGAGATGAGAAGGGAAAGAAAGTAGATTTGGAGTACAAGATAACAGTCGATGATGTAAGACGTGTCACCGGTGGCCCCGGTGGGGGAGTATCGTGACGTGGTTGGCAACATAATAGTCAAACAACACAATATATAAATATGCACAGCGGAAGCAAATGAAAAATATAAATCAACTTTAATAATATTGTAATATTGTGTATCACAACAGTCGATTGTTTATCCACAGACGGATCGAAAGTAAATAAATAGTTCAACAGACTTTAGGCATCTTAAGCTTGCGATACTTTTTATTGATGCTAAGGAGACAATCCAGCCAATTACGCTTAGTACCTGCATTTAATCTTTTTGGGAAAATACGTCAGTTTACACTGGTAAATACATTCAACTGACTCATTTTGGAAAATGATTGAAAATTGGTTTGGATGCACATGGCATAAACATTTTTATAACTTGGGAGAATTATTTAAATATATAATCTTGTGAACGAATTACATGTTCCTTATGCGTTCAGTAGCCCGGATGTACCGGGTTAAAGATCAATAGACACACCACATCAACTATTTATGCACTCACGAGTGTACGCCTACACTCCGCGCTTAGGTCGTGGCCATTTCGTAAAATGATGCCAAGGATATCCGGGACATGGTCATTAACCCCCCAAAGGCTTTTAAGTAAACAAAACTGTTTAAACGAGCCGATCAAATTATTCAATTAACCACCCAACGATGGAAGATTTAATGCTCGATCAAGCAGTATTCTATATACCGTAACCCAAGCCCGTATAGGGAAAATAAGTTAAAAGTATTTACCTGAGCAATGTAATAATCACAATAAGCAAAATGCACATAGCTTTTACTGGTCTCCTATTCTGGAACAAAGGTTTATAATAACCTATTAGAATCCTAACGGGTCTTTAGTTAAGCTTAAGCTTAGACCTGTTAGTTTCAAAGATACGGTTTGTACGCACGATTAAGCGAAGACCGGATAGAATGTGATTTAGATCCGACAAGTTCGGAGACTTGCTTAATATGGGTATTTCATACACATTCTGGATTTTGAGATAAAACCGTTAAGGTTTGACCCGTTTAGGCTAGCTTATGTAAACTAGTTACATAAACCGAACCGAACGCGTCATAAGCGTAACGGGTATACATATGAGCCATCTACAGGTTTCCTAAGTTAATATGCTTCATATATGTTGTGACATCAGTAAGATGTCTTTTATTATGCCCGAAACGAGTTTAAACACAAATTATGCCCCATAGGGGTAGTTTGGTCATTTAAAAGGTTATAAAAGAGTTTAAGTATTCACCTGAGTTACAGGTCTGATGTAATCAGCAAAAATACTTATTTTACTAAGTTATAACAGTAGGGTAAAGAATATATGTGAAATTTATAAATTATAACCAAACTATGCACCGTAGGGGCATTTTGGTAATTTCACATAAGCCGTAAAGCTCAAAACTGAAGTCTGAGTTAAACAACTTTTTATTACTGTTAAAATATTATAATTTGCTTCAAATATCAGTAGGTATCAACCCTTGTATGTTTAAAATAATTCTAGTATATACTATGCGCTAAAAACGCTTAATAAGGCGATTAGAAGCCGTTTCCGGGTTCTATACATAAAGATGATATTTTTACTATTCCAGAAGGCTTAAAATAATTTATGTATCATATGTGATCAGTAGCAAAAGGTTTGGAGTCAATTAGATGTGTAAAACTCATTTTATAGCCCGTAAGGGCAAAACCGACAATTACCGGATTAAGCCTACGACTCTAAGTTATGCTCAGCCGAAAATTAATTAAAAATATTCAAAAATCCCAAAATAATATATTACATCAGTGGATAAAGATTTTGATATCAAAAAGTAGGCTTAACTAGTCTATACGCTAATTACGCCGTTTAATTAACATAAAGCTTTCATTTTACGCTAACGAGCATAACTCTTTATCTACACCTCAAACTGATGTCAAATTTTGCATACAAGTTTATATATCAGTAATTAAGGTTTCTACACTTTTACATTTTCACAAATCATGTTTTAAGGTGAAAAAGGGCATAATGGTCAACATATGAGCAATTAACGGAATCATGCTTATTAATTGGTTAACTAATGAACCATGGTGTATAATCACAGAGGGTTATACAAGCATGTTACCTGGTCCAAATAAGGCTCTAAGGTATTTCTAAATCATACCAAAACGGGTCAGAACTGAAGTCAAAGCAAAAGTCAAAGCTTTGCGACTTTCGGTTCCGAACTGGGTCTAAACAGGAAATTGTCGGGTTGAACATGTTTAGACATGTCCTTATACTAATTACCAAGTTATATTAATGATCAAACAGGTTGTATGTGTTCTACATTGCTAATCATGCATAAATTAGAAACTAAGTATCCTGTTGACTTTTTATTAACAAGTTTGACCCGACATTTGACCTAGTTAGAGTGGGAATCAGGGGGAACCCTTTTAAGGGTTTATTACCCACATAATTACCAACTTATAACTACTTTTATTTCGAGATTTGACTGAGCCATTATTAATTAATCTCGAAGTCAAACCATAATTACGACGGTTTGACTTTTAGCTAAATAACTAAGCTAAACTCAATTAAAGAAGGTTAAGCAAACTTACAAGAGTCCTATGAACGATTTGTGATCACTTGAGAGGGGTCTTGAGCTCCAGAAATGATCAGGAAGTGCAAGAGAATATGTGAAGAACTTGTTGCAAACTAAGGGCTTTATATAGTGATTTAATCACCATAAAAAGTTGACACACAAGTCTACATCTGACCACAACTGATTAACAAGTGTTCCTAGTGCTTAGGGGGTGCCTAGGGGTCGTCCAAGATGAGGAAATTCGGTTAAAGGTTGAGCAGAAAGCACTTAGCAGGCAAAACCCAAAGTTTTCAGAACTGGCAGTCCCTCGCGTGGCTCGAAGGCCCCCCCTTGGGGCTTCGCGTGGCGCGACGCCTCCTCTGCACAAATCAGAATTTTTGATTTATTGCGTATTGATCCTTGGCTCTTCAAACTTCGTTTAGACTTTTGTTTCTTGCATCTTGAACCATCCAAATTGATTTATAAGGGATTTAAAACATATACCCACTTTGTTAAGTCCCCGGTTAAATTTATTGTTACCCGAAAAGTCCTAACTTTCAACGTTGACGCTTTAACCCTTCGCACACTAATTTGATCATAACTTTCTCATACGATAACGAAACTTTACGAAATTTGTATCATGTATTCTAGTGAGCATAATTAACCGTTACAAAGCTTCGGGTTTGTCAAAAGGTCATTCAGAGGTATAACTTTAACATGTTGACACATTTAACCCCTGTAGTTTGTAATTTCGCACTTTCTTTCATATTTAGCTTCGTATGATCCATGATTTATTCGTTTGAAGGTATGCGCATCATGTAGGGTTAATGTACAATATGTTTATTCACTGTTGACATTTAGAACTCGTATATTCACATACTTTTCATGATTGTCAACTTTAATCCTTTCATAACATTCTTTCACACGTTCCAACTTATGACACGTGTCTACACATTATAGGACGTGAATTTTCGAGGTGTTACATCCTCACCCCCTTAAAAGAAATCTCGACCTCGAGATTTATTGAAACAAATAAGGGTACTTTTCTTTCATCGTGGACTCAACCTCCCACGTGTATTCGGGACCTCTACGGGCATCCCATTTGACCTTTACAATAGGTACATGCTTCCTTCGAAGCTTTTTAACCTGTCGATCTTCAATCGACAATGGTTTTTCCACAAATTTCAAGCTCTCATCTATATGCACATCTGTATGCGGTATTACCAGTGATTCGTCAGCGAAACACTTTTTCAGATTGCAGATGTGGAACACATTGTGAATTCCACTGAGCTCTTCTGGTAAGTTTAACTTATAGGCAACTGACCCGACACGTTCGATAACCTCGAAAGGTCCTATGTATCTCAGGCTTAGCTTGCCTTTCTTACCAAATCGCATCACCCCTTCCAGGGCGATACTTTAGGCAACACTTTGTCACCTACTTCGAAGTAAAAAGCCTTACGCTTTGGATCTGCGTAACTCTTCTGCCTATCTCGGGCAGCTTTGAGACGGTCGCGAATCTGGACAATCTTGTTCGTTGTTTTAAAGACTATCTCTGGTCCTGATAATTGGACGTCTCCAACTTCCGCCCAACAAACAGGCGTTCTACACTTTCTACCATATAATGCCTCAAAAGGCGCAACCTTAATGCTGGTATGGTAGCTGTTGTTGTAGGAGAATTCGATTAATGGTAGGTGGTTATCCCAACTACCACCCAAATCAATCACACATGCACGAAGCATGTCTTCTAACGTTTGAATAGTATGCTCACTCTGGCCGTCCGTCTGAGGATGGTAAGCCGTACTAAAATTCAAACGTGTGCCCAAAGATTGCTGGAAACTCTTCCAAAAATGTGACGTGTATCTAGTATCCCTGTCAGAGATAATAGACACAGGTATGCCATGTAAGGCTACAATCTTATCCACATACAACTGGGCTAACATGTCGGAGCTGTAAGTCTCTTTAATGGGTAGGAAATGTGCTGACTTAGTCAGTCTGTCAACGATCACCCAAATGGTATCCTTTCCTTTCCTCGTCTTAGGTAACTTGGTGATAAAATCCATAGTTACCATTTCCCATTTCCAAGTGGGAAGTTCAGGCTGTTGTAGCAAACCTGACGGTTTCTGATGCTCGGCTTTGACTTGCGCACATGTCAAGCATTTGGCTACATAGGTGGCTACAGACTTCTTCAAGCCTATCCACCAATAATTTGCCCTTAGATCCTGGTACATCTTATCAGCTCCAGGATGAACGGAATATTTGGAACTATGGGCTTCCTGGAGGATAACATCCCGCAGTCCTCCATAAATTGGAACCCATATTCGTCCATTTAATCTTAGGATTCCGTCCTTGCTAAGAGTTAACTGCTCCTCAGTTACCCCTAGCTTTTCGTTAGGATAGTTAGCTTCCAACACAGCTTCCTTCTGTGCAGCTAACAACCTTTCAATCAAATTGTTCTTTATTTCCATGCGCTTGGCATTGATTCGGATGGGTTTCACCCTTTCCTTTCTGCTCAAGGCGTCAGCGACTACATTCGCCTTGCCGGGATGGTATCTGATTTCACAATAATAATCATTCAAAGTATCCATCCAACGGCGTTGCCTCATGTTTAAATCCTTCTGATTAAACAGATGCTGGAGGCACTTGTGATCAGAATAGATCACACATTTGATACCATATAAATAATGCCTCCACAGTTTCAGTGCGAATACAACGGCACCCAACTCCAAGTCATGGGTGGTGTAATTCTTTTCATGCACCTTTAACTGCCGTGATGCATATGCAATGACCTTGCCTTTCTGCATAAGCACACACCCCATGCCAGTGTGAGATGCATCGCAGTAAACTACGAATTCTTCGATTCCATCAGGTAACGTCAAAACAGGAGCATTGCTCAACTTCTGCTTCAAAATATCAAAAGATTCTTGCTGCTTAGGACCCAAATCAAACTTAACCTTCTTCCTAGTCAAGGAAGTTAGGGGTGCAGCAATCCTTGAAAAATTTTCAATGAAACGCCTGTAATATCCTGCCAATCCCAGGAAGCTACGAATCTCTGTAGGCGTCTTTGGCTCTTGCCAGTTCATTACAGCTTCTACCTTAGCTGGATCCACTTGGATACCACGCTCACTCACCATATGTCCAAGGAATTGGACTTCTCGCAGCCAAAATTCACACTTAGAGAATTTGGCATAGAGTTTCTCATGATGTAGAAGTTTGAGAATACAGCGAAGGTGTTTCTCATGGTCAGCTTGGTTCGTAGAGTAAATGAGAATGTCGTCGATGAAAACGATGACGAATTTATCTAAGTACGGCTTGCAAACGCGATTCATGAGATCCATGAACGCGGCCGGTGCGTTAGTGAGCCCAAAAGGCATCACTAGGAACTCGTAATGACCATAACGAGTCCTAAATGCAGTTTTGTGTACGTCTTCATCTCTAACCTTTAGTTGATGGTAACCTGACCTCAAGTCAATCTTCGAGAAATAACTTTCCCCTTGTAACTGATCGAACAAATTGTCGATCCTGGGCAAAGGATATCTATTATTTATTGTGACCTTGTTAAGTTCACGGTAATCGATGCACAGACGCATCGATCCGTCCTTCTTCTTGACAAACAGGACTGGCGCTCCCCAAGGAGACGAACTTGGTTTAATGAAACCCTTGGCTAGTAATTCGTCTAGCTGTGTCCTCAATTCTTTCATCTCTGTGGGCGCCAACCTATAGGTGCTCTAGCAACTGGCGCTGCTCCGGGGATGATGTCAATTCTGAACTCCACTTGTCTATCTGGTGGTAAACCAGGTAGTTCTTCAGGAAAAACTTCGGGGTATTCGGAAATGACGGGAATGTCTTCTATCTTAGGTCTAGGTTCATCAATAATCACTTGTGCCATGTAGATGACACAACCCTTCTTTAAACACTTTGAAGCCTTGAGCATAGTCACTTGCTCAGGCAGTCCATACTGGGTATCTCCCCGTATGGTAAGTGATTCACCAGACGGAGTCTTAATCACCACTTGCTTTCTGTTGCAGACAATTTGGGCCTGGTTATGAGATAACCAGTCCATACCCAAAACTATGTCAAAACCGGCCAACTTAAAGGGAAGTAGAGACAGAGGAAAAGAGTGGTTCTTAATGGATATAACACATCCATCTAACACAGTTGAGACGGTTTCTATGGTGCCATCTGCTAACTCTACCTCATAATTTATACTCAAGGTTTTGACAGGTAAATTCAGCAATTTGCAAAACTTATGATCTACGAAAGACTTATCTGCGCTTGAATCAAAAAGTAATCTTGCAAAGACATCATTTACAAGGAAAGTACCTGTAATCACATTGTCGTCCTGGACTGCTTCCTTTGCGTCCATTCTGAAGACTCTAGCATTTGTCTTCTTGGCCTCTTCAGGCTTCTTGGAGTATTTAGGGCAGTTGGTTTTAATGTGCCCTTTCTCATTGCAATTGTAGCATGTTGCATCCTTCAGCCTTTTGCAATCCAAGGTTTTGTGGTCCTTGGACTTGCATATACCACAAGCAAAGGCTTTTGACTGAGTCTGAGAGTTCGACTTGAGTCTGCACTTTCCATAGTGCTGCTTCTTGCAAATCTTGCACTTGGGCTTCTCACCAGACTGATGCCCATCTTTCCTTGACTCAGACCCCTTCTTGTTGTCACCGTTTCCCCGGTGCTTTTTGTTCGACCTTCGTGAACTATCATCTTCACGTTTTCTCTTCTCAGCATCCTTATTCCTCAGCGATCTTTGCCTGACCGCATCCAAAGTAAGGGACAAAGATATGTCAGCTACAGATCTAAAAGTAGATGGCCGAGAAGCCTTTACGCTTGCCTTTATCTCGGGGGCTAAACCACCGATAAAACGAGCTATTCTTTTTGGTTCCGGGGTCACCAGATAAGGAACCAACCGGGACATTGTGTTGAAGCTCGTTAGGTAAGCTTGACAGTCAAGGTTTGTCATCACCAATGATAGAAAATCAGACTCTATCTTCTCCACCTCATGCTGAGGGCAGTAATTTTCCCTGATAAGGGCAACAAATTGATCCCAAGACATGTTGTACAATGGGATTTTCCCGGTGGCTTGAATCAGTGATCTCCACCAGGCTAAGGCTTCACCCTTAAAAGATTGCGACATAAACTTGACTACATCCCCCTCTCAGCGCATCCGCTGATATCCACAACCGTGTCCATCTCGTTTAACCACGTCATGCAGTCAATGGCTCCCTTTTCCCCAGTAAAATCCCTGGGCTTGCACGAGACAAAGTATTTATAGGAGCAACCCTTGGTACGGGGTTCTTGATTAAGTACATTCTGCTGGGATGGAGCACTGTGGTGGTTTGAGGAGAGTCTATCATCATCTTTCTTGGGAGGTGGCTTCGAATGCGGTTTAGATATGGTCCTACTTCGAGTCCCACTATACTCTTCGTACTGCCGCTCCAAGGCTTTTGTAACTGCGTCGTCTACCAACGCTTTCAATTCAGCACCCGTTAAATTAACTCGGGCATTATCAAAATTCTCCACTGGATGGCTATTAATTTCGTCCGAGTTAGCCATTTTAATTGAACTGTTACAGAAAACAAGGACAATAGTTTATTTGGGAGTATATTATGGAATTGCCCCTTAGGGTAATTCATTAACCATGGTGAACAGAGACCATATTTAGTTAATTTATTAATCAAATTTATTTAGGATTTTAGTATAATTCATCCTAATTATAAAACAATAACAATTTTATTAATAGCACATAAGGCCTAGTCACAAGGACAAAATTTTAAATTATAAGCCAGGATTTTAGAGAATCGAGGCATGAAGGTTTGAATCATAGTTCATTACCTTTATTAGACAGGGAGTCATAGCTACCACTGCCTTTTGGCTCCTATGGAAATGAGCAGGGCCCGTAGGCACCATATTACCACGTATGGTCAAAATATGATCATCTTAATTGATGATTTAACCCATGATTCAGAGATCATTAAGTTGGGTTTGGAATCTTTAGAAAGATCCTTATATAATAATAATGTGTGTGATTTTAATTGAATCACATCTGCCAGGAGTGTTAACATGTTTTCAGATGTTAACTGGGATTTGAATCTTTTTAACAGGCCTTACCATCTTGGTCCGGTCTTTTAATTGACCCGAAGGCTAGGTTTCACCTTTAAGATCCTTAATTAATATTTAAAGTAGGCAGATTTTTTTTTAAAAGGAATGATTTTAATTTATTTATTTCATATATATTTTATTTATGCATAATATGGCAAAAATGAAATTTATAAATTAAACATTCCATTAATCATTAATAGATTACATGTTGCCCTAAACGGGACTTTTCAATAAACAAACTTACCCACGCAGGGGTTTAAACAAGTACTTACCCACGCAGGGGCTTAATAACACACATACCCACGCAGGGGCTTAATAACAAACATAATAGTCCACGCAGGGACTTACAATAACAACATACCCTCGTAGGGGTTAACAGAAAGATAGACCCACGCAGGGGTCAAAACAAACAAACATACATACCCACACAGGGGCTAATACAACAAGATATGCCCACGCAGGGGCTTAACTGATACAAGGAGGTTACTACAGCAATGGAAGGATTCAGTGGTCCTTGTTGCTCTTCCCTTTAATTAGGCTCGTTAATCCTTGGAAGAAAGTTTGTCACTCCCTTCGTTCCCTATGAAATTCTCGCTCTACGTGGTCCAACCTTTGCAGAATTTCTTCACGCTCTGGTGGGGAGAACCTTGGTGGTTGCGATTGTTGCCTGATAATAGGTCTTGGGGGTATTTGGTACCCATGTGTTGGGTACCCCACTCCCCATGGATCCCCATAGGGTCCTTGGGTGTTATAGTTAGCCGCTACCATGTAAGGGTCGGCTTCGGCGTAGTTGTAGTTGGTGTGCACCGGCTGCTCAAACGGGTTATACGCCATGGAAACCGTGTATGCTGGAATCGGGTTATCAAAACCCATAGATGGTGGTTGCGGTGCAAATGGGTGCGAAGGTCCACCCATTTGTGGGTCCTCCTGAAGTGGCGGGTAATGGCTGCCACTTGATTGTCGAGGAGAGCTAAAATGAAAGTCCCCTCCCCGTGTAGACATACGCGGTCCAGATCTCCTACTCCTCGGCGGTTGCGGAGGTGCCGGCTGAACTGGCGGCGGTGGAGGTGGTGGCGTAACTGCCACAAACCGTGAATCCACAGAGGGATCCTGTTGCTGCTGTTGCTGCTGCTGAGGCGGTGAATGGCGAGGAGGTGTATAATACCATTCGTGCCTGGTAAACATAGCTTGAAAGCTATCTGGACCACCATAGGGTGATCCGTGGAAAGAAGATCCGTCGGAGATCTCGATTGGATGGTTCGGCGTACCGCTTGCTGGCTCGACGGGATCCGTATCCTCGTCCATATCGTCCGCGTGATCTCCCGAGAAATGATCCTCCGGCCCCAATGGGTTAAAACCCGCTGGTTCTGGTATGTAATTGGCCGGGTTAAACCGTCCCCTGAAGACATGTGTAGGGTCTCCAAAAGAATGATGCGATAAGGATCGCTGTAACGGTATGTAGGACGGTTGAGGGTTGTTGGGCTCATACTCCGGCTGTGGCCCATAAGGGTTTTGAACAGGAGGTGTTGAACTGTGTGAGACCGACCGTCTAGCCGGCTCAAAGAGGTTCCTCCGGTTCTGCCGAGGATCGTCACTCTCCGTGGTAGATGGAGCTCGCATATGCGAAGGTCCAGCTTCATTATCATTGGGGGCGGTGACTGGCCCCTTGCCTCTTCCTCTTCTTCTAAAGAATCTTGGCGGCATGTTTTAGTCCTGTCAATATAACATGAGATAACAAAAATGTATATATAAAATAAAGGACAATACAACAAAGTGGAATTTGTCCTATGTTATATGTCTAGACTCGAAAGTTTAGAATTGTAAAATTGTGTAACTAAGATTAAACACAAAAGGCTAGTGTTTAATTCACTCAGTGTTGGCTCTGATACCAACCTGTCACACCCCGGTTTCCATGTGTCACCGGTGGGCCCGGTGGGGGAGTATCGTGACGTGGTTGGCAACATAATAGTCAAACAACACAATATATAAATATGCACAGCGGAAGCAAATGAAAAATATAAATCAACTTTAATAATATTGTAATATCGTGTATCACAACAGTCGATTGTTTATCCACAGACGGATCGAAAGTAAATAAATAGTTCAACAGACTTTAGGCATCTTAAGCTTGCGAGACTTTTTATTGATGCTAAGGAGACAATCCAGCCAATTACGCTTAGTACCTGCATTTAATCTTTTTGGGAAAATACGTCAGTTTACACTGGTAAATACATTCAACTGACTCATTTTGGAAAATGATTGAAAATTGGTTTGGATGCACATGGCATAAACATTTTTATAACTTGGGAGAATTATTTAAATATATAATCTTGTGAACGAATTACATGTTCCTTATGCGTTCAGTAGCCCGGACGTACCGGGTTAAAGATCAATAGACACACCACATCAACTATTTATGCACTGACGAGTGTACGCCTACACTCCGCGCTTAGGTCGTGGCCATTTCGTAAAATGATGCCAAGGATATCCGGGACATGGTCATTAACCCCCCAAAGGCTTTTAAGTAAACAAAACTGTTTAAACGAGCCGATCAAATTATTCAATTAACCACCCAACGATGGAAGTTTTGATGCTCGATCAAGCGGTATTCTATATACCGTAACCCAAGCCCGTATAGGGAAAATAAGTTAAAACTATTTACCTGAGCAATGTAATAATCACAATAAGCAAAATGCACGTAGCTTTTACTGGTCTCCTATTCTGGAACAAAGGTTTATAATAACCTATTAGAATCCTAACGGGTCTTTAGTTAAGCTTAAGCTTAGACCGGTTAGTTTCAAAGATACGGTTTGTACGCATGATTAAGCGAAGACCGGATAGAATGTGATTTAGACCCGAAAAGTTCGGAGACTTGCTTAATATAGGTATTTCATACACATTCTGGATTTTGAGATAAAACCGTTAAGGTTTGACCCGTTTAGGCTAGCTTATGTAAACTAGTTACATAAACCGAACCGAACGCGTAATAAGCATAACGGGTATACATATGAGCCATCTACAGGTTTCCTAAGTTAATATGCTTCATATATATTGTGACATCAGTAATATGTCTTTTATTATGCCCGAAACGAGTTTAAACACAAATTATGCCCCGTAGGGGTAGTTTGGTCATTTAAAAGGTTATAAAAGAGTTTAAGTATTCACCTGAGTTACAGGTCTGATGTAATCAGCAAAAATACTTATTTTACTAAGTTATAACAGTAGGGTAAAGTATATATGTGAAATTTATTAATTATAACCAAACTATGCACCGTAGGGGAATTTTGGTAATTTCACATAAGCCGTAAAGCTCAAAACTGAAGTATGAGTTAAAAAACTTTTGATTACTGTTAAAATATTATAATTTGCCTCAAATATCAGTAGGTATCAACCCTTGTATGTTTAAAATAATTCTAGTACATACTATGCGCTAAAAACGCTTAATAAGGCGATTAGAAGCCGTTTCCGGGTTCTATACATAAAGATGATATTTTTACTATTCCAAAAGGCTTAAAATAATTTATGTATCATATGTGATCAGTAGCAAAAGGTTTGGAGTCAATTAGATGTGTAAAACTCATTTTATAGCCCGTGAGGGCAAAACCGACAATTACCGGATTAAGCCTACGACTCTAAGTTATGCTCAGCCTAAAATTAATTAAAAATCTTCAAAAATCCCAAAATAATATATTACATCAGTGGGTAAAGATTTTGATATCAAAAAGTAGGCTTAACTAGTCTATACGCTAATTACGCCGTTTAATTAACATAAAGCTTTCATTTTACGCTAACGAGCATAACTCTTTATCTACACCTCAAACTGATGTCAAATTTTGCATACAAGTTTATATATCAGTAATTAAGGTTTCTACACTTTTACATTTTCATAAATCACGTTTTAAGGTGAAAAGGGCATAATGGTCAACATATGAGCAATTAACGGAATCATGCTTATTAATTGGTTAACTAATGAACCATGGTGTATAATCACAGAGGGTTATACAAGCATGTTACCTGGTCCAAATAAGGCTCTAAGGTATTTCTAAATCATACCAAAACGGGTCAGAACTGAAGTCAAAGCAAAAGTCAAAGCTTTGCGACTTTCGGTTCCGAACCGGGTCTAAACAGGAAATTGTCGGGTTGAACATGTTTAGACATGTCCTTATACTAATTACCAAGTTATATTAATGATCAAACAAGTTGTATGTGTTCTACATAGCTAATCATGCATAAATTAGAAACTAAGTATCCTGTTGACTTTTTATTAACAAGTTTGACCCGACATTTGACCTAGTTAGAGTGGGAATCAGGGGGAACCCTTTTAAGGGTTTATTACCCACATAATTACCAACTTATAACTACTTTTAATTCGAGATTTGACTGAGCCATTATTAATTAATCTCGAAGTCAAACCGTAATTACGACGGTTTGACTTTTAGCTAAATAACTAAGCTAAACTCAATTAAAGAAGGTTAAGCAAACTTACAAGAGTCCTATGAACGATTTGTGATCACTTGAGAGGGGTCTTGAGCTCCAGAAATGATCAGGAAGTGCAAGAGAAGATGTGAAGAACTTGTTGCAAACTAAGGGCTTTATATAGTGATTTAATCACCATAAAAAGTTGACACACAAGTCTACATCTGACCACAACTGATTAACAAGTGTTCCTAGTGCTTAGGGGGTGCCTAGGGGTCGTCCAAGATGAGGAAATTCGGTTAAAGGTCGAGCAGAAAGCACTTAGCAGGAAAAACCTAAAGTTTTCAGAACTGGCAGTCCCTCGCGTGGCGCGAAGGCCACCCCTTGGGGCTTCGCGTGGCGCGACGCCTCCTCTACACAAATCAGAATTTTTGATTTATTGCGTATTGATCCTTGGCTCTTCAAACTTCGTTTAGACTTTTGTTTCTTGCATCTTGAACCCTCCAAATTGATTTATAAGGGCTTTAAAACATATACCCACTTTGTTAAGTCCCCGGTTAAATTTATTGTTACCCGAAAAGTCCTAACTTTCAACGTTGACGCTTTAACCCTTCGCACACTAATTTGATCATAACTTTCTAGTGAGCATAATTAACCGTTACAAAGCTTCGGGTTTGTCAAAAGGTAACTCAGAGGTATAACTTAAACATGTTGACACATTTAACCCCTGTAGTTTGTAATTTCGCACTTTCTTTCATATTTAGCTTCGTATGATCCATGATTTATTCGTTTGAAGGTATGAGCATCATGTAGGGTTAATGTACAATATGTTTATTCACTGTTGACATTTAGAACTCGTATATTCACATACTTTTCATGATTGTCAACTTTAATCCTTTCATAACATTCTTTCACACGTTCCAACTTATGACACGTGTCTACACATTATAGGACGTGAATTTTCGAGGTGTTACATTGCTATAGGTGTCAAAGGCAAAGAACCTGAAGGTGTTGCTCAAGATATCTCAAGTGATGAAGATTCTGAAGCTACAGAGTCAGAATCAGAACTTGATCCAACTACACTTGGCAGAGGCAAAGCAAAATTGAAGAAAAAGCCTGCAAAGAAACAAAAATTATCAGATGACGAAGATTCTTCTTTTGAACCGGATCAACCAAAGAAACAAATAAAGAAGCGCAAAGCTTTTCAAACTGGAATTATTCCAAGAAGCGTGCGTGCAAAGAAAGGAGAAGCTAAAGCTCAAAAAGATCAAGGTGGTAAAGGCAAGAAGCATGCTGAATCATCAAAGATGATTATGTTGAAGTGATTGAGGGTGGAGTCTTTTCTTCAAAATTTCCACCAATACCAGAAAATATTGATTCTCTTGGTTCTTCAAAATCCAAAGCTACAGATGATCCTTTTGGAAATCTTCCACCTGCTACAGGGGATCTGTTAGAAGATTTGAATTTTGGAGATGATTTATTCAATAGTGAAGCAGTAAAGATTCTGGCAAAGAAAGTTAAAGAGTTTGAGAAAGAAAAGATAAAAGCTGAAGAAGAACGTGATGTTTTAAAGAAGCAAGTAAATCAGCTGATGAAAGCTCATGATCAAATTAGAATGGTGCTGATCAATCATGAAGGTGCCATGAAGAAAGTGAAGGATGATGGCGATGATAATTCTAAAGTGGTTGAAGTTCTAACAACAGAAATCTTTTCATTGAATGTGAAGATAAAGAATCTTCAAGATGTAAATCAGACACTTAATCAGCTTCTCAGTGAAATGAGTGAAGCTACATCAAATGAAATGAAGGCAATGAAGTTGGAGATGGAAGCGATGAAAGCTGATAAAGTAATGAAAGATAATCAACTCAGCATGTTATATGCGGTTGTGGAAAGTCATCTGAAGATGGACGTTAATGCTGCATTCCATGAAATTGAAGTAAAAAGAGTTGAGGAAAGAAGAATGGAAAGAGAAAGACGAATAGCTGAAGAGGCCATTCAAAAGAACAAAAGTGTTGTTGAAGATATTCAAGAAGCTAGTGGATCTTCAAGTCAAGTTGATATTGAAATGATTAATGCTGAAGTAGAACAAGATGCTGAAGTTGTTCAAGAACAAGATGCTGAAGATGTTCAAAATGCTGAAGATGAACAGAATCAAAACTATATGTTGGTTGGTGAGTCTTCTTTATTCATTGATTCTGATGAAGTTATTTGTAGAGTTGTTGCTATTCAAAAGAAGAGAAAGGCCAAGGATGTGTTGTTACTAGAATGGAAGACACAACAATTCGTTCTTGTTGGTGAAGCTTCTACAGTGCCTTACAACATAAAAGAAATTGTTTGCAGAATGAAAATTAATAAAAGGCGAAAAGAAGCAAAGAAAGCACGTGGAGAAGAAGTTAGTGATTCTGATCTTGAAATTCTTGGTGATGATGAAGAGAATAAAGATGAAAATGATGATGAAGACGAGTCTGTTCAGAAAGATGATAAGAAAGATGATGATGACAAGAAGAACGATGATGATGATCAAGGGTCTTCTGGCTTGTTAATCAATAATCCAAATGTTCAAGAAAGGATTGAAGAGTTGCTGAACGATGAAATCAACGAACAGGAAGATGATACTCAACATGAAGCCTCATCATCTGGAAAACAACATGCAGACCAGGTATTTCTAACAAACCCTACTGTTATCTACCGACATGAGAAATATGAAGGTGAGATCGAGGTTCAGAGAACTAGAGCTGAAATGTTAGAAGAGTTGGGTTTGGAAGATGGAAAGTTCAAGTTTGATATTGAGGATGAGATTCCTCAATCTCCAGAGAAAGATTTTGAGCCAAGATATGCTCATGAAGCTGATCATTACAATGAAGTCATTGTTGAAGATGCTTCAGATACATCAGATGAAGATACTGATTTTCATTATGCTGGAATTGATGAAACATTTCCATCACTCGCTGAAATGTTCAAAGATAGAAATGTAGATGAAATCAGAAGAAAAGTTGTTGAAAAAGTCTCTACCGAAGGTATACCAGAAACAATTCCCAGAGAAATTCTTGCTGAAGAACGAAAAAGGTGGTTTAAAAATATGCCCAAAGAAACAAAAACTCTTAGAGCTCAGTATTTCACACATGACAAAAATATCTCATGGGGAGATATTCTATCATGGGGCTATCTTGAAGATCTTAAAGTCTATGCTATCAGGCGGGAAGAAGGAGTTCAGCACTTCGAATTTCTGTCAGATATCAGTTCTTTACCGTGGTGGGATGTGGATGAGTTGGTGAAAACAAAGAATATCAAACAGTTCTACTATGGTCCAGAAGTGAGACAACATGATCAAGATTTGTGGAACTACATCAAACTGCAAGCAAAGAATGGTTATCCTGATTGGAAGCCACCGTATCCAAAGCAGATTGTCACATATCTAGAGAATGGTAAAAAGGATATAACTCTGGATGTGAAGCCGCCTAGATGTCTGAAGAATATGCCTCTCAGAGCCATTGAGCAAGAATTCCATGATTTATTTCAAGGATGGTTGTACAACGAAACGACAGCTGAGGCAATTATCTCTCTGTATGACAAGTCCACTGGAAAGTCTCGAAGAATCAGTATTCTGGATCCTATGTGGCTTGTTAACTGTTCAAAGAAGGATATCGATTACTTGTTCTACAACAAGATCGTTTATGAAAAGAGAGACAAAGCTCAAGCACAGCAATACCAAACAGTTGTAGATGTATGTTTTGCACAAGACATCAATTCTGGAAGATACTGGGAGACACAATGGAGAGATCTGGAGATTGATGAGTTCTTGAAAAAGTATAAGCATGAACAAAGGTCTAAAAGGATTGCTGAAAGAGCTGCTGAGTTGGGCAAACGAAAGTTGGGTAAAGTGCCTCCAACAGATCAAACGCCGATTGAATCAGAAGAGAACAAAATACCTAAATGGGATCGGAAGCGTGATGGTGATCCAGTTTATAGAAACTGGTGGTTAACTGAAGGAAGGCATAAAAGACGTAGAATATTAGAAGAAAAGGCAGAAAAGAGAAGGCAGAGAGCTCGTGAATGAAGACGCAACAGGAGAAATTAAAGACTATGCTGGAAGGAACTACAGCTACATCCGAGGGGGAGTCTATTGGTACATAACGTCTGTAGCTTCCGTCAGCATGTAGTCATGTTTTGTGTATGTATGTCTTTGTAAACAGTTATGTAATGTATGTGTGTAGATAAAACGACAACTCAGGAAACGGGGCTTAACTGTAAGTGTTGACTTTTGTTGACTGAATTCATCCGATCGGATAGTCATCCGATCGGATAGCACTCATCCGATCGGGTAGCGTGTTATCCGTTCGGACAGGATGTCATCCGATCGGATTGCCATCCGATCGGACAACACTCACCTATTCCTGAGTTGCCTATAAATACCTCGTCCGGGTATTACTTTGAGGACTTTTGACTTGAGCAAGAACCTGACCAGTGTCTGTCTTCTACCGGAACTTTGTACTTTCAGAACGTTTAATAGAAAGAACAGACCGTGTTTAATCGTTGAATTCTGTGTTGATTATCTGAGATTTGTCATAATGGATTCCGCACATTAGACAAAGTCGATTCATCTTGTTCCTTACGATTAGATCCTGTGCAAAGGGACCAACATAAAACATTATTTATGATGGTAAATCGCGATACCTTCATCCTGAATGCCTTAGGATTTTTGTCTTTAGGGATGTATCCTTCCTTGAGATATCTTATGATTGGATTCATCATCCTTGTCAATATCATGACCAGTATCCTGGATGCTTGTTACTCCCTTATCTTGAGCTTTGAAGGGATCCACAGCAGGATACAGGATATGAAGTATCGGTATTTGGGTTCCCTCTGGTATCCTGACTGATGATCCTAAGTTTGCCAAGGCATCCGCTTCAGCATTATCTTCTCTTGGTACCTGTTCAAGTGTAAAAACATCGAAATATCCTGCTAATTTTTTGAGAATATCGAGGTACTCGACTAACTTCTCACCTTTACCTGCATAGGATCCATTAAAATGATTAGTGATTAACAAGGAGTCAACATATACTTGCAAATTCTTGATATTCATATTCTTAGCCAACTCTAATCCTGCAATTAAAGCCTCATATTTTGCTTCATTATTAGTAGCAGGAAATTCACACCTAATAGCCTGGGGTAGTATGTCCCCCTGTGGTGATTTTAGTAGTATTCCCAATCCTATTACTCTAACATTAGATGCTCCATCGGTATGTAATGTCCAGGATCC
This sequence comes from Helianthus tuberosus, assembly GCA_030545235.1. Lineage (NCBI taxonomy): Eukaryota > Viridiplantae > Streptophyta > Magnoliopsida > Asterales > Asteraceae > Helianthus > Helianthus tuberosus. The sequence continues at coordinate 26,699,233 of CM060444.1, forward strand.
TGAGGATTCTCCTAACTGCTGGACTTCTAGGTCTACTTCATCCTGAATGTCACTACTGAAATCAGCCACAAAGTCAGCTAGAGCCTGTGATTTTATGGCATTTCTAGGTTCGTACACTAAGTCATAAGCACTTAATTTCACTGACCACTTAGCCATCCTGCCTGACATCTCAGGTTTCCTAAGCACATTTTTAACAGGATAATTAGTTTTAACATGTATCCTATGTGTCTCAAAATAATGTCTAAGCTTTGTCGATGCCATAACTAGAGCTAATATTAACTTTTCTAAATGTGAATTTCTAGTTTCAGCATCTAATAAACTTTTACTAACATAATAGACAGGATATTGCTGACCTCCATGATCCTTTATAAGGACGGCACTTACAGCATTCCCTGATACTGTGAGGTATAGGGACAGTGGTTCACCATTCTCAGGCTTCATTAATAGAGGTGCAGTTGAGAGATACTGCTTCAAATCCTGCAGGGCTGCCTCATGCTTCTCTTTCCATTCGAACTTCTTGTTTTTCTTCAGGATATCGTAAAATTCCTTGCACTTTTCCGAGGATCTTGAAATAAATCTGTTCAATGCTGCTACTCGCCCGGTTAACCGTTGTACATCCTTCATTTTTGAAGGTGATTTGATGTCTAAGATGGCTTTAATCTGCTCCGGGCTTGCCTTTATTCCTTTTTTAGTCACCATATATCCCAGAAACTTTCCTGCCCCCACTCCGAAATAGCATTTAGCAGGATTTAGCTTCATATAATACTGGTCCAGGATATCAAATGCTCCCTTAATATCCTGGAGGTGATCCTCAGCTTTATTAGATTTTACCACCATATCGTCAATGTACACTTCCATGGTGTCCCCCAGCTTGTCTTTAAACATCATGTTCACCAATATCTGGTACGTTGCACCTGCATTTTTCAAACCAAAAGGCATAGCAGTATAACAATAAATACATGTTGGTGTCATGAAGGCAGTATCCTCCTGGTCTGAAGGTTCCATTTGAATCTACTGAAATCCTGAGGACGCATCCATGAAGGTTAGCATCTCATGGCCGGCAGTAGCATCCATCATCGCATCAATATGAGGAAGAGGAAATGGGCCTTTGGGACAAGCCTTATTCAAGTCTGTGTAATCTACACAAATTCTCCATTTCCCATTTTTCTTCTGTACCACGACTACATTTGCTAGCCATCTTGGAAACTTGACTTCTCTAATCATTTTAGATTTCAATAGCTTCTCTACTTCTTCCTGAATGATCAGATTTCGTTCTGGAGCAAACTTCCTTCTCTTTTGTTGAATGGGTTTGAATGATTTGTCGATACCGAGCTTATGTGTTATAACATCTTTGGAAATGCCTATCATATCCTCATGCTTCCACGCAAATGTCGACATCCTGCATTTCAAAAAGTTAGTTAACTATTCTTCAATATCCTGAGGGATATTGGTTCCTACGAGCACCGAGATATCCGGATTATCCTGATCCAGGATAATTTTCTTTACATCCTGCTCCGAAGCCTCCACGATATCCTGGGCCCGCATCTTTAATTGCTATGTTGCATTAGGCTTGGTTGAGGATTTCATTGAGGATGAGTAACATTCCTTCGCCTCCTGCTGATCACTATCAACCTTGACAACCCCCCAAGGGGTAGGGATCTTGATGCATTGATGATAAGTTGATGGCACGACTTTCATATCATGGATCCAAGGCCTACCCAATATTATGTTATAGTAGGATAGGGAATCCATCACACAGAAACGTTGTATTGAGTTGACTCCTTCAACATATACTGGTAGCTTTATCTCCCCTACTGTGTTTCTAGCCTCTCCACTGAACCCAATAAGCATGGTGGATTTCGAAGTGATATCCATTGGAGATACATTCATTCTTTTCAAAGTCTCTAGTTGGATTATGTTGACGGAGCTGCCATTATCTACCAATATCCTGCGTACAAAATGGTTAGCCACATATAATGTTATTACCAGAGCATCATGGTGAGGATCCTGGACAGTATCCCTGTCATCACTGTCAAATGTGATCACTTTATCAGTTGTGAGGGTAGTCATCCTGGCTGGTTTATCTCCCCTTTTGGCCTTAGCTTCCTTTGCATGTCTCTTGGCCGCAGAATACGAAGTCCCACAAATGTCGGATCCTCCTGAAATAAAGTTGATTATCTTGGCATTCGCAGGAGGTGATGCTGCTCGTTCAGGATCCCTCTCAGTATCCTGACCCTTATTCTTCTTTCTTCCTAGGAGATCCTTCAGATATCCCTTGCTTAGAAGATAACTTATTTCTTTTCTTAGAGTAATGCAATCCTCAGTTATATGTCCGAAATCTTCATGGAAGGCACACCATTTGGACTTATCCTTCCAATAAGCTTTTTGTTGATTCTTTCGAGGCCACCTAGCTTTGTCTCCTAAACCCTGCATAGCATACATTAATTCAGGTATGTTAACAGAAAAGCAATATTTAGATAATTCGGGATATTCTTCAGGATCCTCGTCTTCAACACCATTCACTTTCTTGTTGTCATTTCTGCCATACGGCTTAGAGCGATATGGTTTAAATGAGGATTCTGACTTCCTATTGGTTGACTCATAAGTGGTGGACGAGTTCATCCTCTCTTGCATCTTCTTGTCATCCTCCAGTTGAATATATCTTAGTGCCCTGTTTCGAGCTTCATCCAAGTTCCTGCATGGGTTCATTACAAGATCTTGGTAAAATTGAGAATCTTTTTGCAGCCCCATCTTGAAAGCTTGCACAGCTGTTGCAACATCAAGATGTGGAATATCTAAGGATTCTCGGCTAAACTTGTTCACATAATCTCTTAAGGATTCTTGAGGTCCTTGAGTTATCCTGTAGAGATCACTTGTTAGTTTTTCAAAACTTCGACTACAAGAAAATTGACTATTAAATAAATTCACTAGGTGAGCAAATGATGTAATCGAATGAGGAGGAACATTTAAGAGCCATTTTAAGGCTGATCCTGTTAAGGTAGAACCAAAACCCTTGCATAGGCATGCTTCCTTAAGATATGGAGGGATAGGGTTGATCTCCATTCTTTCCCTATACTGGGCAATATGCTCTTCAGGATCCGTAGTTCCATCGTAGAGCTTCATGTTGGGGGTTTGAAATCTTTTTGGGATTTCAGCATCACAGATAGGATATGCAAAGCGAGATATCCTGTGGCTGTCTTGGGACACCTCCAGAATTGGCTGGACTACTCCAGGTACACTGGATATCATGTCCTTCAATTTCTGAAGCTCCCTAGTAAATGTTGTCATCATACATGCATCCTGCAAAGATCCATTATTGTTAGTAGCAAGAATATTATTGTTTGATACGTTACCAGTATGAGGATTCTGGCCATATCCTGAAGCATATCCTGAGCTCCTCACAGTTGACATCCTGACCGAGGAGAGTATTTCAGGAGTATGATTCTGAGGATGGCTAGGCACAATATTTCCCCTGTTATCCTCAGTATACACGGTCGAGCTGAAATTCAAGGCTCTGGCCAGTAAAGGAGTGACAATATCCTCAGTGGGCCTGCTTGAACTAGATTTCAAGAGTTGTATTTCTCTCATCAGCATTTGGTTTGTTTCCTGTTGCTGCCTCATTTGTTCCTGTACACTACCAAATAAGGTTAGAATTTCATCATTAGAAGCCAAAACAGGAGCAGATCCCTGAGTGCTCCGGGTAGGGATCACATCCCGAGCCACATGGCTTTCAGCTCCCTGCGAAGAGGCTTGCATTCTCAGAGGAGGTGGTGGAAGCATGGAACCAACTGTTGCAGAGGTTATAGTAGACACAGTGGAGGAGCTCATGTTTGATCTTGAGGCCATTGTAAATAATGTGGCAAAAAGTTTTGAGAATAAGAAACCAAGTAACGATTTCGCAAAAGTTTTTAGTAATAATAGCACCACTTGCGCCACGGTGGGCGCCAAATTGTTTTGGTAAAAAATTACCGAAGCAATTTAGTGATCAAATTAGTTAAGTGAGGTAGTGTGCTAGAAATGTGTGTTGAAAATATGTTGATTGAGTTGTTTGTAAAAACAGTTTCCAGGATACGGCTCAGGATGTTGAGCTGTATCTACGATCAAACTATGAGCAAAAAGTAAAAGGGGGTGACACGAGATACACGAGGAAAGCCCTTGATCAATCTAGATCGCCGGCACAAAACCTCGGGAGCTGACAATCGCAGCTGCCTTGTTCTTCTTATTGCTTTAAACGTAAGGATACAGTGCAGGATATTGATCAGATAGCTAAGTGTTACAATGCTTTTTTGTGAAAGTAAAAGTTGCGAGAGTAAGTGTGAGAGAGTAGTGAGTGTCGTTGTGATGTCCTATTCGATCTGATTTATCCACCTATTTATAGCTAGTAAACAAAAACAAAATCTCCTATAAGTATGGGATGCCTTCGAATATTCCTTAGTAGCCGTTGGAGACCTGGTAAAGCGGGTTCAACGTCTTCCTTTGAACAACTTAGACCGATTCTTCCGGGGAAAGGGTCTTCATGAACGTTACCAGCTTGGACTCGCACTCCTGCACATAATCCATTAGTAATCCTCAGGATACCATTCAAGATGTTACCAATATCCTGAATCAGCATCCCGGATATGAACATATATCTGATAAGCAAGATATAATTTAAGATATTATCTAGGATATGAGCTCAGAATTTCACCCATAACAGTAAAAATCTCAAATCAAGCATCGAGCATTCATCTTGATAATTTTAATAAAAATAGAATGGTTGATAAACCTAACAAATTAAAAAAATATATGAAAATTCTATTACGACCCTCCAGTTAAAAGTTATGGTTCCGCCACTGACCAAGGATACCCTTAAAATAATACAAGGATACCCCTAATCAACCCAAACTTGTGGAATAAGGAAGCCCGGTTAAAACAGTAGCCCAATTGTCCAAATTATTAATAATATTATTGAAATTGTGGCCCAATTGGTTAGGTATTTGTTTTACTTTATTTATTTATTGTCGTTTTTTATAATGTATGATTGCACGGTAAAAAAAAATTTTAGGACACCCCTGATTTAATGGGCTTGTTCCGCCACTACGATTAACTTCTCACCTTTAACTGCATAGGTTCCATTAAAATGATTAGTAATTAACAGAGAATCAACATATACTTGCAAAATCTTGATATTCATACTTTTAGCCAATTCTAATCCTGCAATTAAAGCTTCATATTCTGCTTCATTATTGTAGCAGGAAACTCACATCTAATAGCCTGGGGTAATATATCCCCCTGTGGCGATTTTAGTAGTATACCCAAACCTACACCTCTTACATTAGATGCACCATCAGTATATAACGTCCAAGATTCTAAGTTTTCTCCTAGCTGTTGTACTTCTAGGTCTACTTCATTTTGAATATCACTACTGAAATCAGCCACAAAGTCAGCTAAAGCCTGAGACTTTATGGCATTTCTAGGCTCATATACTAGATCAAAGGCACTTAATTTCACCGACCATTTAGCCATCCTACCTGACATCTCAGGTTTCCTAAGCACATTTTTAACAGGTTAGTTGGTTTTAACGTGAATCCTATGTGTTTCAAAATAATGTCTAAGTTTTGTTGACGCCATAACTAGGGCTAATATCAATTTCTCTAAGTGAGAATACCTAGTTTTGGCATCTAATAAACTTTTACTAACATAATAAACAGGATGCTGCTGACCTTCATGATCCTTTACAAGGACAGCACTTACTGCATTCCCTGATACTGCAAGATACAGGAATAATGGTTCACCATCCTCAGGCTTCATCAATAGGGGTGCAGTTGAAAGATACTGCTTCAAATCCTGCAAGGCTGCTTCATGCTTCACTCCCCATTCGAACTTCTTATTCTTCTTCACGATATCATAAAATTCCTTGCATTTTTCTGAGGATCTTGAAATAAATCTGTTTAATGCTGCTACTCGCCCTGTTAACCGTTGAACATCCTTCATATTTGAAGGTGATTTAATATCCAGGATAGCTTTAATCTGCTCCGGGCTTGCTTCTATCCATCTTTTAGTCACCATATATCCTAGAAACTTTCCTGCCCCCACTCCAAAATGGCACTTAGCAGGATTTAGCTTCATGTTATACTGATCCAAGATATCAAACGCTCCCTTGATATCCTAGAGGTGATCCTCTGCTTTGTTAGATTTTACTACCATATCATCGATGTACACCTCCATGGTGTCCCCCAGCTTTTCTTTGAACATCATGTTCACAAATCTTTGATATGTTGCACCTGCATTTTTCAAACCAAAGGGCATAGCAGTGTAACAATATATACCTGTTGGTGTCATGAAGGCAGTATCCTCCTGGTCTGAAGGTTCCATTTGGATCTGCTGGAATCCTGAAGATGCATCCATGAAGGTTAACATCTCATGGCCGGCAGTAGCATCCACAATTGAGTCAATATGAGGAAGAGGAAATGGGTCTTTGGGACAAGCTTTGTTTAAGTCTGTGTAATCTACACAAACTCTCCATTTCCCATTTTTCTTTTGCACCACAACTACATTCGCCAACCATTTAGGAAACTTCAATTCCCTAATCATCTCGCTCCTTAGTAGTCTTTTAACTTCCTTTTGGATGATCACATTTCGCTCTGGAGCAAATTTCCTTATCTTTTGTTGGACAGGCTTGAATGACCTGTCAATACCGAGCTTATGTGTTATAATATCCTTGGAAATACCTTTCATATCCTCGTGCTTCCACGCGAATGTTGACATCCTGCATTTCAAAAAATTAGTCAATCGATCTTCAATATCCTAAGGGATATTGGTTCCCACGAGCACCGAGATATCTGGATTATCCCGATCCAGGATAATTTTCTTCACATCCTGTTCCGAAGCCTCCATGATATCCTGGCCTCGCATCTTTAATTGCTATGCTGCACTAGGTTTTGTTGAGGATTTCATTGAAGAAGAATAACACTCCTTTGCTTCCTGTTGATCACTTTCCACCTTGACAACTCCCCAAGGAGTAGGGATCTTGATGCATTGATGGTAGGTTGACGGAACAGCTTTCATATCATGGATCCAAGGCCTACCTAGTATAATATTATAGCAGGATAGAGAGTCCATGACACAAAAGCGCTGCATTGAGTTGACCCCTTGAATATATACGGGTAACTTTATCTCTCCTACGGTATTCCTAGCTTCTCCGCTGAAACCGACGAGCACAGTGGACTTCGAAGTAATATCCATTGGGGATACATTCATCCTCTTCAATGTTTCCAGCTGGATTATGTTGACTGAGCTGCCATTATCCACTAATATCCTGCGCACAAAATGGTTAGCAACATATAACGTTATTACTAAAGCATCATGATGAGGATCCTGAACAGTATCCCTGTCATCATTATCGAACGTGATCACTTTGTCAGTCGTGAGGGTTGACATCCTGGTTGGCTTATCTCCCCTCTCTGCTTTGGCTTCCTTTGCATGTCTCTTCGCCGCAGAATAAGATGTACCGCAGATGTCGGATCCTCCTGAAATAAAGTTAATTATTTTTGCATCCGCAGGAGGTGATGCTGCACGTTCAGGATCCTTGTCAGGATCCTGACCCTTATTCTTCTTTCTTACCAAGAGGTCCTTCAGATATCCCTTACTCAAGAGATAGCTTATTTCTTTTTTTTTCAAAGCGATGCAATCCTCAGTAACATGTCCGAAGTCCTCATGGAAAGCACACCATTTGGACTTGTCCTTCCAATCAGCCTTTTGTTGATTCTTTCGGGACCATCTCGCTTTGTCTCCTAAACCCTTCATAGCATACATTAGTTCAGGTATGTTAACAGAAAAACAATATTCAGACAACTCATGATACTCCTCAGGATCCTCGTCTTCAACAACATTCACTTTTTTGCTATCATTTCTGCCATATGGCTTTGAGCGATATGGTTTATACGAGGATTCTGATTTCCTGTTGGTTGGCTCATAGGTCGTGGATGAACTCATTCTCTCTTGCATCTTTTTATCATCCTCCATCCGAATGTATCTTAAAGCCCTGTTACGAGCTTCGTCCAGATTCCTGCAGGGATTCATTACAAGATCCTGATAAAATGGAGAATCCTTTTGCAACCCCATTTTGAAGGCTTGCACGGCCGTTGCAACATCAAGATGTGGGATATCCAAGGATTCCCGACTAAACTTGTTCACATAATCCCTCAAGGATTCCTGAGGTCCTTGAGTTATCCTATAAAGGTCACTGGTTAGTTTCTCAAAACTCTGGCTGCAAGAAAATTGACTATTAAATAAATTAACTAAATGAGGAAACGAAGTAATTGAGTGAGGAGGAACGTTTAAGAGCCATTTCAAGGCTGATCATGTTAAGGTGGAACCAAAACCCTTGCATAAGCATGCTTCTTTAAGATCTGGAGGGATAGGGTTGATTTCCATTCTTTCCCTATACTGGGCAATATGCTCTTCAGGATCCGTAGTTCCGTCATAGAGTTTCATGTTGGGGGTTTGAAATCTTTTTGGGATTTCAGCATCACAAATGGGATACGCAAACCGGGATATCCTGTGGCTATCTTGGGACACTTCAGGAATTGGCTGAACCATCCCAAGTAGACTGGATATCATATCCTTCAGTTTTTGAAGCTCCCTGGAAAATGCTGATGTCATACCTGCATCCTGCAAAGATCCAACACCATTAGTAGCAAGAGTATTATTATTATTAGATACATTACCAGCTTGGGGAATCTGGCCATATCATGAAGCATATCCTAAGCTTCTCACAGTTGATACTCTTACTGAAGAGGGTATCTCAGGAGTATGATTCTGGGAATGGCTAGGCACAATATTCCCCCGGTTATCCTCAGTATAAACTGCAGAACTAAAGTTCAAAGCCCTGGGTTGCAAGGGAGTGACAGTATCTTCAACAGGTCTACTTGGGCCGGATTTCAAGAGTTGTATCTCTCTCATCAGCATCTGATTGGTTTCCTGCTGCTGCCTCATCTATTCCTGTACACTACCAAACAAATTTAGAATTTCTTCGTTAGAAGCCAAAACAGGACCAGATCCCTAGATATTGTGAGCGGGGATAACATCCCGAACCACATGACTTTCAGTTCCCTGTGAAGAGGCTTGCATTCTCGGAGGAGGTGGTGGAAGCACCGAACAAATTGTTGCAGAGGTTGTAGCAGACACGGTGGAAGAGCTCATGTTTGATCTCGAGGCCATTGTAAATAGTGTAGCAAAAAGTTTTGAAAACAGAAAACCAAGTAACGATTTTGCAAAAGCTTTTAGTAGAAATAGCACCACTTGCCCCACGGTGGGCGCCAAATTGTTTTGGTCAAAAATTACCGAAGCAATTAAGTGATCAAATTAGTTAAGTGAGGTAGTGTGCTAAGAATGTGTATCGAAAATATACTGATTAAGTTGTTTGTAAAACCAGTTTCAGGATACGACTCAGGATATAGAGCTATATCTATGATCAAACAATGAGCGAAAATGTAAAGTGTGACACAGGATGTAAGAGGATAGCCCTTGATCAATCTAGATCGCCGGCAAAAAACCTCGGGAGCTGACAATCACAGTTGCCTTGTTCTTCTATTACTTCAAATATCAGGATACAGTGCAGGATATGATGTGGATCAACTAGGTGTTACAATGTAATTCGAGTACAAGTGTTTGAGTGTAGTGATTGCTTGCAACAGGAGAGTAAAAGTGTACGTAAAAGTGTGTGCCTTAGCCTGATCTGATCAATCTATTTATAGTAAAACGAAAATAACAAACCACCCTATTAAACCGGGATGCTTCGAATATTCCTCAAGTAAACGTTGTAGTCCACTTCTTCCGGGTTCAACGTCTATAACCCAACTGATTTGCCCGAGTCTTGAGGAGAAGAAGTCCTCCTGACCGTTAGAAGCTTGTTACAATAATCTGCACGTGAACTAATTGGTTAGTACCAGGATATCGCATCAGGATGTCACCAATATCCTGATTCGTTATCCTGATCACAAGTAAACAATCAAACTCAGAATATTAGTCAGGATATATACGCAGAAAATGACCCATAACAGTGGGCGCCAAATTGTTTTGGTCAAAAATTACCTAAGTAATTAAGTGATCAAATTAGTTAAGTGAGGTAGTGTGCTCGCAATGTGTGTTGAAAATATTCTAATTATCTTGTTAACAAAAACAGTTTTCAGGATATAGCTCAGGATATCGAGCTATATCTACAATCAAACAATGAGCAAAAAAGGTAAAGGGTGATACGGGATGTACGAGGAAAGCCCTTGATCAATCTAGATCGCCGGCACAAAACGTCGGGAGCTGACAATCGCAGCTGCCTTGTTCTTCTTATTACTTCAAATATCAGGATACAATGCAGGATATGATACGGATCAACTAGGTGTTACAATGAGATTCGAGTACAAGTGTAAGTGTTTGTGAGTTATTGCATCTAGTAGAGAGCAAGAGTGTGTAAAAATTATGTGTGTTCTATCGGATCCGATCATTCCTATATATAGCAAAAGGAAATAACAAACTATCCTAAGAATGGGGGATGCCCCGAATATTCCCTTTGGAACGTTGGAGACCCCTTCTTTGCGGCTTCAACGTTCTATTCTCAACCATCAAGTCCGAGTCTTCAGGAGAAGCAGTCTTCTCGACCGTTATAAGCATTCCTTGCTAATCTTCACGTGAACAATTAGTTATTACCAGGATACTGCATCAGGATGTTACCAATATCCTGATCCGGTATCCTGATCACAATTTAAAGTAATAAAGTCAGAATATAATCCAGGATATATGAGCGGAAAACCACCCATAACACATCCCCCATCCTCTTATCCCTCATTTCTCTCTCTAACCCACCACCACCATCACCACCACCTCATCCACCTCTACCTCTACCTTCACCACCACCTCTGTCCGGCCCCGCCGTCTCCTCCGATCTCTAGTCAACAATTCCATACAGAACAATCTGAATTCTACATCAGTTGTTTTTTATTCCAAATAATATCTAGGGTTTGTAAGGATCTATAGAATTATGGATAGGGTTTTTAATAAAGTTCGGAACTTGGACGCGTATCCCAAAATCAATGAGGATTTCGAAACCTTAGGTTGATTTGTTATGTCATCGCCGGAATAATGGTTGGAGATGTCTTTTTCGTCGAGTGAAATCTTGGTCCGCTGCATTGATTTCAACATCTTTTGATCAAACGACTCATTGATTTCAAAATTAAAATTCGAAGTTCATAAATGTTCTATAAAAGTAATCAACGATCGTTCTTCGTCATTGTGTTATCTTTAATCCTTAGAGTTCGCTAATTTTTTTGTTCGTGATTTTGTGGTGTTTTCTGGTATTCATGGGGTTTGTGGTGTTTTCTGGTAGCCTTTAGTTTTGTAGTGTTTAACACATGGTTGGTATTTACTTGTATAATGTTGGTTGGTTATGTGGTGTTTTCTGGTAATCTTTGGTTATATGGTGTTTTCTGGCATTATTTTGTTTTATGGTGTTTTAACATGTGGTAAACATGAGAGAACCTAATTTCATAAAACATAAAACACCATTTGAAGAACAATAAATAATCTATCAGTGGGTCATAAAACGCCACAGCATAACCTGTATCGTCTTGTTGACCAGAATTTTCCATTATAGATTATTAAGAAGATTGCGGTTGAAAAGATAATATGAATGAGGGATGTTTGATGGACCGGAAATAATAAATTTTATTTGAATTCTAATTATTGTGGCATTGAAGTGTATGAAGCGTAAACAATATATGTTGTTTCCAAAAATCTCTCAACAAAACCGTTTAGAATTATTCAGTTACTTTAATTGAATATTATTTGAAATCACATTATTATCCTTAATGTCTAATTTTAATCAATGTCTACACTAGACTCCTTCTTACACTTTTCACAAATTTCATCATTTTTATAAGAACCTGAACCTATATAGGGTATATATTGGGCAATTATAGAAAGAAAACTCATATTGGTATAGAAAACTAAGAAACACAAATGAATGGACTTTCTTTTGCCACGTGTTACACCTTTTTGCAGACGTGTTATGTAATAGCTTTTACTTTTTTAGAAAAAGCTGAAAGTCTGCAAAAGCAGTTACACGTAACACATGGCAGCCTCTGATTGTTACACATAACATAGTCTGCAAAAAGGTGTAACATATGACAAAAGGAGGATTTATTTGGGTTTCTTAGTTTTCTTAACTAATATGAGTTTTCTTTCTATCTCCCACATATATATATATATATATATATATATATATATATATATAGGGGAGGGTTCATTTGAGAAGAAAATTTAGTTGAGAAGAAAAAGAACAAAGGGTAATTTTGTAAAACATTAAATAGTTTTTTTCACTTATCTCATTTATTATCATTTTTGACTAATTAATTAGTCATAAAGATTATTATCCTCCACACTAACTTTTTTTTGCCCACACACATCAAAAGTTATCCTACACATCTTGAAATTCATCATACACGTTGAAATTTATCCTACACAACTCGTAATTTGTTCTACACGACTCATAATTTATCCTACACTTTAAATTATTTTATTTTATTTTTTTGAAAAAAATTTATATTTTGAAGATTAGTTACAAAAAATTTAAAATAGTTAGCTACTAAAGAGGAAGACTACAAATTAATGACCTATGTTGATTTACCAATGTAGCCTTATAGTAATATTAAATACTTATATTAATGAAGTAAAATAAATCATTCTTATTGGTTGAAATTTCTTCTTTTTTTCTTCTTACCAAAAATTTCTTCTCATTTGAACCCTCTACTATATATATATATATGGTAAGGTTCTAGAGTGAACACTAATGTATTTGCGAACTGAGTGAATAAATCTTGGCCATTAATTTACACACGTGGATGGCTAGGATTTTATCATCAAATCGTAAAATACACTAGTGTATTTCATCATTAAATCCTGGCCATTGATCTACACACATGTATGGCCAGGATTAGTTCGCTCAGTTAGCAAACTACACTAGTATTCACTCTTGAACCTAATCCTATATATATATATATATATATATATATAGAGGGGAAGAATCCACTAAAAAATGGATTTTGCCTAAGTAACATAAGAAGGATTGTGATGATGACATGTGACACACCTAATAAGTAGGAATGAAGGGCATTTTAGTCCTTATAAATAGGAGTGAAATGACATGTGTCACCCCTTTTGTTTTTTAAAAATACAACAAAAAAAATCTAGTAAAAAAAAATCTAGCACAAAAAATCTAGTACAAAAAAATATATCACAAAAAATGCATTACAAAAAAATATAGCACAAAAAAATCTAGTACAAAAAAATTCAGCAAAAAACGTAGTACAAAAAAATCTAGCACAAAAATTTGAGAAAAAAAAAAATTTAAGACAAAAAAATTTAGCACAAAAATATAGTACAAAAATCCAGCACAAAAAATGTTATACTAACATAGAAATACAACACATTTTAGTGGGTTTTTTTAGTCTTTATATTTTATATAGCAATATGGTACTCAAATTAAAGATAAAAAGACGCTCGATTTTACGGTAAAATTTATTTAAAAAAAATAACGCCGTATAAAAAAGTTACGAACGTTTAAAAAATGGGGATGGAATATGCATATGCCTTGCATATAGAGAGAGAAAGTCATAAATAACATTTTCCCATGATACCATTCGACTCCTCCTTTGTTCTACACTTTCATATTAACCATTGATTTTAAAAATGAATGGTTAAGATTCATTCTTATCCTACTTAGCCAAAATAAACTTTTTATTTGATCTTACTGCTGTATATATAATATCAAAAAAAATTAATACTTTGTCTAATTGGTCCAGTTCGGTGTTATATTGATGACTTTTAGCATAAACCGTAAACCAAACTATTCCCTATCGTTTTAAACTTTTGAAACCAATCGAATAAAAGTTAAGAAAAAGAGTCAACCGTAACACTAAACCAATCACCAATTTAGACGATTATACGATTATAAACCGAACCGTAAGCACTTCTGAATATAATAATTATACCCTACATATAGCTCTAATGGCTCTTTCAGGCTCATCAATCGCTAGGACCACTCAAGTGATTCTTTATGCCATTTAAATAATACTAATTACTGATAAAGAATAGTAATACTATTAACTACTTCGTAACTTGAGGGTTACATAACTAGTTATATATATATTTTTTGAACGGCCAACAGAATCAATTCCGAGCACTTTCGGTGCACCTACTGGACCAAACGGAGTACTTCGAGAGTAACCCGAGTCCACCACTAATTCCGGGGAAACCCCGATAACCCATCTGCCCGTAGGCACGACGATGAAATTACCGATAAAACACGTTTGGTTCAAGGATCAAACCTAGGTTTCCCTGGGTTTCCTATCATTGCCCACCAGTACCTCACTCTGCATCAAGTAGGAGTTGAATTTTCCTCTCTCAAGCGAAATGCAAGCCTTCCACCACTTGATCTAGTTGTGGGTAGTCTCTTAATCTTTATTTAATTCTATATAAACTATGCAGTTGTTGAAATTTGAGAATCAAAAACATCAATTCCATACAACACAAATCCTTCTCCCAAGACCGGGCTAGTTTCGTTTCTCTTTGTGCAACATTTTCTTCTTAGTTATATAGAAGAAAAGGGTGGTTGTTATAAGCAATATAGTTATATAGAAGTAAAGATCTTTAAAGATACTAGAAAACACACAATTTGATGCAACAACTCGAGAGTTTTATGGCCCAACAGGCAACAACCCATCATACATCTTTGATCCATTACATCGTTCAATTTCATCGACATTCTCCTGGTTTCGAGTATGCAAATCATTATATATGCAAAAAAAAAATTTTTGAACGGTAAACTATTATCTAAGGGTGTCAATCGTGTTAGGTTGACTTATTAGCGGGTCCACGGATTGTGGGTTAAAACGTGTAGCCCGAACCTAACCCATATTGTTATTCGTGTCAAAGATTTCAACCCTAACCCACACACATAAATTGAGGTCAATGCGAACGCTATCCATTTAACCCGTTTTTAAATGAGTTATACATGTTGACGAGTTGTAAGCGGATTGTTGGGTTGTAAGCGGGTTATCAATAATATGTTTAATGGTAAGTATGAATGTGACAAGTAAATAATATGGTGTGTCAAAACTAACATTATTATGACTAAACATATAAAATGTAAAACCAAAAAAATATATATAATTTTTTTTCTAAATACTTAAATAGGTTAACGGGTCAACCCTATTTTATGCACGTCAACCCAAACCTGACAATTTTTAAACAGGCCGTGTTAGTTGACTTAAACCTGATTTTTTAGTCAGGTTTGGTTCTGTCAATAATTATCACCTCTACTCTTATCTATGCAAATCACTAAGGAAGAAGTACATAGCAGAGTCATTTTAGGCGACGATTGATTATATTCAAAAGAATCTATCTGTAAAACAATATCTGTTATATATATCTTTGAGTAAATTACTTTTTAAGTCTTTGTGTTTTAGTGGTTTTAACCACTTGAGTCCAAAATTAAAAAGTTTAACCCTCTGAGACTCTAACCACTCATTTTATAACGTTTTGAGTCCTTGTGTTTTAGTGGGTTTAACCACTTGAGTCCAAAATAAAAGAGTAAATTGTCATTTTAGTCCCTGAGTTTTGTCCAAATTTGCCATTTTGATCCAAATAGTTTTATTTTCCCCCCTGGGTCCCTGACTTTTACATTTGTTGCCATTTTGATCACTTTGCCTAACTCCATCCAAAAACCCAGTTACTCTTTTCAATTTAAACCTTTTCAGTTGCCATTTTGATCCAATTTCAAAAAATCAAAAAAATTCCAAAAAATTCAAAAAATTCAAAAAAATTCAAAAAAATCTAAAAAATTCAAAAAAATCTAAAAAATTCAAAAAAATCTAAAAAATTCTAAAAAACCATAAAAATTCTAAAAAATCATAAAAAATCTAAAAAATTCAAAAAAATATAAAAATCAAAAAAATTCTAGAAAAAGCATAAAAATTCTAAAAAATCCAAATAATTCTAAACGGTTCGCGTCGAAACGGTTCGGTTCGATACGGTATGGGTCGAAACGGTTCGGTTCGATACGGTACGGGTCGAAACGGTTCGGCTCGAAACGGTTCGGGTTCGAAACGGTACGGTTCGAAACGGTTCGGGTTCGAAACGGTTCGCGTCGAAACGGTTCGGTTCGATACGGTACGGGTCGAAACGGTTCGGTTCGAAACGGTTCGCGTCGAAACGGTACGCGTCGAAACGGTTCGGCTCGAAACGGTTCGGGTTCGAAACGGTACGGTTCGAAACGGTTCGGGTTCGAAACGGTTCGCGTCGAAACGGTTCGGTTCGAAACGGTTCGCGTCGAAACGGTACGGGTCGAAACGGTACGGGTCGAAACGGTACGGGTCGAAACGCTTCGCGTCGAAACGGTTCGGCTCGAAACGGTTCGGGTTCGAAACGGTACGGGTCGAAACGGTTCGTGTCGAAACGGTTCGGGTTCGAAACGGTTCGCGTCGAAACGGTTCGGATCGATACGGTACGGGTCGAAACGGTTCGGTTCGAAACGGTTCGCGTCGAAACGGTTCGGCTCGAAACGGTTCAGGTTCGAAACGGTACGGGTCGAAACGGTTCGTGTCGAAACGGTTCGGCTCGAAACGGTTCGGCTCGAAACGGTTCGGGTTCGAAACGGTAAGGGTCGAAACGGTTCGTGTCGAAACGGTTCGGCTCGAAACGGTTCGCGTCGAAACGGTTCGGTTCGATACGGTACGGGTCGAAACGGTACGGTTCGAAACGGTTCGCGTCGAAACGGTACGGTTCGATACGGTACGGGTTCGAAACGGTTCGCGTCGAAACGGTTCGGTTCGATACAGTACGGGTCGAAACGGTTCGGTTCGAAACGGTACGGGTCGAAACGGTTCGTGCCGAAACATTTAATGATTTTTGGATTTTTTAGAATTTTTTGATTTTTTAGAATTTTTATGATTTTTAGAATTTTTTATATTTTTTTTGAATTTTTAGAATTTTTTAGATTTTTTTGAATTTTTTAGATTTTTTTGAATTTTTTAGATTTTTTTTGAATTTTTTTTGATTTTTTGGAATTTTTTTGATTTTTTTGGAATTTTTTTATTTTTTTGGAATTGGATCAAAATGGCAACTGAAAACATTTTTTAAGGAAATCCCCAAAATACCCCTGTTACAAACTGGGTTTTTGGTTGGAGTTAGGCAAAGTGATCAAAATGGCAACAAAATGTAAAAGTCAGGGACCCAAGGGGGAAAATAAAACTATTTGGATCAAAATGGCAAATTTGGACAAAACTCAGGGACTAAAATGGCAATTTACTCAAAATAAAAAGTTGTGTTAAAAATTAGACTGAAAACGTTATAAAATAAGCGGTTAGGGACTCAGAGCGTTAAACTTTTAGTGTTAGGCAAAACTTTTCGAAAAAATAACACTCATGAAATGTCGTCTTTTTATTTCAACTTGGTTAAAGATAAAGAAAGGATCATGATATTCACACATCTGTCCTTATTTCCAGAGCCGTCCCCGAAAACTCTCGAAAAAATTCAGATAAAAAGAATTGGGCCCAAAATTGTGGTTAAGGGGAAATGAATTAAAAAAAAAACCTTAATGGTGGAGCCAAGACTTGAACTTGGGACCTTTACATTATCTTGAGATGGTTTTTTCCACTATACTACCAATACTTTTTTGCATAATAAACGGATGAATATACTAAATATATAATTTAATAAATATATAAAAGCTTGTAAATACTTTTCGGGCCCTTTGAAAATTTGGGCCTTGGGCTTCGGCACGGGTTGGCCGGCCCAAGAGCCGATCCTGCTTATTTCCACACCCCCCAAAGCGTCGTGCTTTGGCCAAAGCGCGGCGTTTATGGTTCTTTTCCAGAAAAAAGGTGATGTGACTTTGATACGAGGTTTGATTTTGTACGTGGTTGTCAGATGTGTCACGCGTAACCCTAAACGCCGCGCTTTGGCCAAAGCACGACGCTTCGACACAAATTCTGGTGCTTTTAAGAAGGCTGGCCATGCGTTCGATATTCATTCAAAATTCGAAATCGCAAAAGTGTTTCATTCTTTCGCGGGTTTTGTTGTTTTAGTAGCGTTTCTTCAAAATACGATGTCGTGGTTTAGCAACTACTTTTTCGGTGAATACTCTGACGAGTCCGATGTTCAAGATTCTTACGAGTCCGTTGTTTCATTCTATTGGTTTTTTTTTTTTGAAAAACAGAAGGGGCAAAGCGCTGAGCTTAGCACAAAGCGCTGCGTTTTGCCTTTTTTTAAAAATTATAAAATTGTTTTTAAAAATAAACATTGTTTTTTAAAAATAAAAAAAAATGTTTTTAAATTTGTTATAAAAATATAATATTTGTTTTTAAAATTATAACGCTTCGACACAAATTCTGGTGCTTTTAAGAAGGCTGGCCATGCGTTCGATATTCATTCAAAATTCGAAATCGCAAAAGTGTTTCATTCTTTCGCGGGTTTTGTTGTTTTAGTAGCGTTTCTTCAAAATACGATGTCGTGGTTTAGCAACTACTTTTTCGGTGAATACTCTGACGAGTCCGATGTTCAAGATTCTTACGAGTCCGTTGTTTCATTCTATTGGTTTTTTTTTTTTGAAAAACAGAAGGGGCAAAGCGCTGAGCTTAGCACAAAGCGCTGCGTTTTGCCTTTTTTTAAAAATTATAAAATTGTTTTTAAAAATAAACATTGTTTTTTAAAAATAAAAAAAAATGTTTTTAAATTTGTTATAAAAATATAATATTTGTTTTTAAAATTATATTATTTGTTTTTAAATGTGTTATAAAATTGTTTTTAAATTTCTATTTTTTAACACACATATATGGATTTTGACATGGATATGGGTTTAGAGGATCAGGAGCAGGTCGCAGTTGATCCACTTCACGGTCACGTGTATCTGACGTACCCGTTGGTGTCAGATTGGCATGATAGGTGCGTGAAGTTGCGCACCATGGAGATAGGGGGGATATGGGGATTGATTGGGAGCTTTTAGAGACCGTGGACGAGGCCGCGAGGGCGAGGGAGATAGTTGGGTAGGATACTCCGTTTGCGCATTTGTTCCATACTGCGTTGGAGGACTCGTATCGTGAGATTAACGTCGAGTTTCTTTCTTCATTTATATACGCGCCGCATCCAGATGATTATGTGGAGGAACCGGATCATGTCGTGCACGAGATTACTTTTCGTCTGCCTGGCTAGGAGTTTGGGATGAAACTGCGGGACTTTGGCCATTCATTCAGGTTTGTACACACAAGCCGAGCTTGATACAGATGTTTATACGCAGAGGGTTAGAGCCTTAGACAGGCAGACCCTTATTTGTTTTTGGATGGCTATTGAGAGGGTTCCCTTTAGGAAATCCTCGCAAAAGGCTACCGCTATCAGAGACCCTCTGTACAGATACCTTCACCGCATCATTGGGTCATCGATCGTGCCCCGGTTTCACAACCGGGACAATGTCAACATGGGTGATCTTTTCTTTCTGTACTGCCTATTGCGGCCCCAGCAATGCGTGCTCGCTCCGTGCCTGGCGGAGTACTTTGTTGCCGCTTATTAAAGGCAGGAGCACGGTAGGCTCTATGGCGGGTCTTACGTTACCGCGATCGCGCGCTCTTTAGGGATCGTGCCCGAGAGTGACCCACTACTGTCACCGACCATTCTGTCGACTAGATTAGGCCGAGCATCAGTATCAAGAATGCGTTTGACGCACCAATTTGACGGGATTGGCCTACGGTTTTGGACGCGCGATTATCAGGTTTAGGAGCCCGAGGTGTTGCCAGAGGTGATCCTAGTAGTTATTGAGCTTAGGGACGTAGTACTAGGGCCTCCGGCTATTCAGGCTGCGACTCGGCAGGCTCAGCATCAGGCTCTAGGTCAGGATCAGCCTGAGGATCAGGCTCAGCCTCTGCCGCATTCGCCTCCAGCTGATCACGTCGTTGACGACGAGATCCCACCACAGCCGCCGCCGCCACCTCAGTACCCGTCGTAGTACCTACAACACGTCTATGCAGACCTGCCTCCTGCTATGAAGGCAGTGGCTCGTGACTTCGATCGGTGTCTCCGACGTTCTGAGCGATACCCGATGTGGATAATAGAGACGCTGATGGAGCTCCGGGCTCACGCGGGATTTGCCGCCCCATCCATTGCCACCGTTCTCAACACCAGAGGATCAGTAGTTTTAGTTTTTATTTTGTATTAGAGATTCAGTTGTACTTCTGTTTTAGATATTCAGTTGTACTTTTGTTTTGTATATACAAACTGATTTTATATATATTTATGCAGTTGATCTTTTAATTACACGATGTTTGTTTCGATTGTTTGCGTTTATTTCATACTTCTCTTTCGCAGCTTATTGTACAGTGTTTTAATTAAACATGTTCGTGTAATTTAGCAGAATAAAACCGGTCAACATTTATAAAAACAATAGCATAATGAAACGTATCTTATAGAGGACTGTTATAAATCAACTATAACCGGCACACTCACGTTAAACGACCGTTATAGATCAACTTTAAATTATATATGTTTTATAAAAATAAAACAAAAAACTACAATTTTTCAACAAAAAAAAACACAACCAAATACAACCAAACAACAAACCAACACCCCACTTCTTCCACCAAAACCTCACTTTTTCCACCCAAAAACAAACAGTCCCACCTAAGCGCGACGCTTTGGCCAAAGCGCAACGCTTAGGTACCACTCAACAGACAATGTCTGACAGGTTCAGTCCTCGTCTGTTGACTTTACATCTGAGCGCTGCGCTTTGTACAAAATGCAGTGCTTCAGTGTGTGTGAATAGTCAAGAGGCGTGTGAGAATAGCCTAAGCGTAAAGAAATAAAGATAATTAAATATTCATGAATATTTTTCTACGTCTTGTGGTTATCACAGTAAGAAATAAAGTGGTGCATTAAATATTCATGAATATTTTTCTACGTCTAGTTGTTATCATAGTTTAAGAATAGTAAGAAATGGAGTGGTGCACAAGAAATAGAGTTGGCCGTGGTAAATGGACCCTGGTAACGACATTGACCATGTTGTATGTTTGTGTGGTTCAGAAGAAAGTCCAAACAGGCGGGTGGGTGATTCATGATTGTGGTTGAGAATGATTACAAGTAACAAAAAAGTTTATAGAAAAGTTAAAAATATAATTTCATATACTATTATGAAGTTTTAAATTTTATATATGCTTCCTTAAACTCTAAATATTATATTATGAAGTTTTAAATTTTATATATGCTTCTTTGAACTCTAAATATTATATTATATTTATCTCCTTCATTATTAAATGAAATCAAGCATACTCACAACACTCTGATTTACTATATAACTAAAAATCGTAAAATAAATTTATTACTAAGAGTAAAATGCAATTTGCGACATGTGCTTTTTAGGCGGAGTCACGTTGAGTTCCTGCAATAAGATTTTTGAAGCGCGTGTTCCCCGCTTATAGAAAGCGTTACATTTTGAGTCCCTGAAGTCAACTTGTTTAGCTTAACTACTAAAAAGCCCATTATACCCTTTATCCCATTTCTACAGCGATTCATGTCGTTTGAAACCCTATTATTCTTTAAGTCCCAGTTCGTATTAGATTTTTTACCCACTAAATTCAAATAATATACATTAATTCTGCGTCCTAAGGTATTTAATGTGTAGCAAAATCCATTCATATGGTTTTATAGAGTGTATAAATTTTAATTAAAATGTGTAATTTGTGAATATTAACGTAAGATTAACCTAAACATCTACCCTAACATACCTAAAGTCTCAAAATTAGTTATATCAGATACGAAAAGTCATAAAATTAACAAAATACTAGCATTAAAGCCTACAAATAAGTCATAGCATATGGGAATGGGGTTGTCACCCGGATGAAACACCCATGTCCACTAAAACGTTACGTTGTTCCAGAACCCTAGAATAACTCGAACGTGCACCATGAGTTCGACCAAGGTACCGGTAACCACTATAATCCCGACTACAAAAGTGGGACGTACAACTGTGATCCCGACTACAAAAGTTAAATGAACTGTATCAGTTTAAACAGTTTAAGATATTCCAAAAAACTAATCAACCGATATTAAAAAAATAAGTAAACTAATCAACGGGTAGTAACCAATTAACCAAATTAAGTACACAAATTAACGCATATTAACCAAACTAAGTTCATTACCCCCCACACTAGGGTGATCGAAGATAAATTGAGTTTGAATCGACATGGAAGTTGTAAGGTAGTGGCTTGGGGTGGTCGACGGCGGTTGTATGGTGGTGGTGGTGATATACGCCGGTTGTACAATGGTGGTGATGATGTACGAGTGATGTGTATGGTGGATCGTTGATTTGATGTGGATCGGGTTGGGAGTAGGAGGTGTATGGTATGGTGGTGGGTTTGAGCTTGTGGTAGGTTTGAGACGAAGATGGGTTTCGGACGATGGTTGTGGTAGCTGGTGTAACATCCGCCAAAAATGGGCACTAGAAAAATCTGACCCGCTTTGAAATTCGGCTCCGAATGGTTTGTAAACCGGATCCATGAGAAATAAATAAAAATGGGAATTTTAACTACTTTTAGTATTTGGTTATTTTAGGTTGGTTACTTATCCCATTGGATAAAAACCGAGCTAAAAATGTTAAACATATAAAGGTTCTCGGTTAGTTTGGTTAGATTGATAAAAGGGAGGTATTAACGGAGTTAGTTTTGTGGGTTAATAAAGGTTACAAGTTAAGGGATTACATTCGTAATTAGTCGAAACTATGAAATAAAAGAGGTTAAAGTACAATTTCAGTCCCTGGGGTTTACACCTAATCGTCCTCATTTGAAAAGAACGAACACTCCGGTCCCTGTGGTTGTTGATTGCTCGCAATCAAGTCCCTCCCACTAACAATCGTTAGTTGATCATCAAATAATGTAACGGTAGGGAGGGAAGAATGGTCATTTCCCTTAAATCTGAAACTTAACCAAACTTTTAATCCCCTAACTTACATGATAAGCCACAATCCAATCCTTCCTCCCCAAAACCTTCTCTCACTCAACAACCCCACCGGCGACACCTCCTTCCAGCGACACATAGCTCCGATCATCATCAAGATGAGACAATACGCTATTATTCTAATCACATTCCACGTTAATGGTACTACATTGTCTTAATTTTGTATTTGAAATTTCATTTGGTGATTAGATTCGTATATTGTTTTTATAGTAGCTGAAATGTGGTTTGTTTTTCTTGGATTTCTAGTGGGAATTAGGGTCCAGGTCACAAGGTGGAACATTAGGATCTAGTACCGGTTCTGATGAGGATCAGTAGGGGGTTTCGGGTTGAGCTTTGTTTTTCCTGTCGCCTGTGAAGTCTTCAGGCTCCTTTCTTTTACATATATAATGCATAGATAGTAACTTAACTATTGTTTTTGGTTTGTTGGTCGGGTCAATTTTGGCTTTTAGTCGTCGATGATCAGTATTAGTTACCACAATTTAACTGGGTTACTTGGGTTGGTCAAGTTTTGGGTTATAGTCGTTGATGATCAGGGGTAACCCATGTTGTTTATATGTATGAATGTTGTATGACTTATGATATTTATGAATGATGATCAATGACAGATTTTAGAATGATATTTGATAAGGGGTAATCCCCTAGATAACCTGTTTGTGCATTTAAGTCAATACATGTATTTGAGAATGTTGTTTGAGCTTGAATTGTAAGTTTTGGTTTGGAAATATATTTTTTTAGATAACCTGTTTGTGTTGGATGAACTAGTATTTGATAGTTTCAAGTTTTAGTCATTTGAATGAACATGTATTAGTTTTAGTCATTTGAATGAACATGTTTAGTTTTAGATAACATGTTTGTTCATTTAAGTGAATACATGTATTTAAATGAATTAGTATTTGACAAGAGATACATGTATTGGTTTTACTCATTTGAATATATGTTGAGTTTTGATGTTGAAACATGTTTCAATAGACAAAGGTCTTTTGATGTTCAAACACGAGGAAACAAAAAAGAGGTCAAACGTAGGTCAAAACCATGTTAAGTATGTTGAGTAAACAAAGGTCAAAACAGCTTTTGGTGTTCTAGAAGTCAAACCCATTTGAAGTTCTATAGGTAAAACCCATGTGAAGTTCAAAAAGTCATACATGTTTCAACTCTGGTTACATGTGTTGTGAAGGTGAAACCTAATCAAGTTCTAAAACTTAAATCAATTTAAACTGCTAAAGGTGAAACAGGTTGAAGGGAAAAAAGTCAAACCCAACCCAACTCCAAATAGTCAAATCCTGTTCAAGATATAAACTACATTCCAATTTTGGTTACATGTGTTGATCTCTTGTTGTTGTTGTTAACAATTTAAGCTTGTAAAGGTTAAACAAGTTGAAGGGCAAAAAGTCAAACCCAACCTAACTACAAAAAGTCAAAACCAGTTCAAGTTCTAAACTGATTTCCACTTCAGGTTACATGTGTTGATCTCTTGTTGTTGTTGTTGTTGTTGTTGTGTTACTACCATAATATTGATGATTAATTAATGGCTGAAGGTGGTTTATTACTAGATTAGGAAAGGCTTATGAATATGGAGGGAAATTATGAAATACACCAGCAGGGACTGAAATTGTAAGTAAAGTTATAGGGGTATTTTAGTCTTTTTACTTAATTACAAACAGTCAGTTAGTGGGAGGGACTTGATTGCGAAATAAGTGAGAAGTGACAGTTTGATCTTGAAAAGTTTAACTACAGATGTTGGTGGAATAATCATCGAAATGTAAGGATCGTATGTAAGAAGTGAAATGTGTAATATGGTATAGCATGTAAGTGGGGAATTTTTGAAAGAATTATAGGTGAATAAACACTTGTTAGAATGAATATTTGAATGAAATGTGCTAACCGTTAATTCTATAGATGAGAATGGTAGAATTCCTGATGTGATGAAACCAATAGAGTTGGTGAAATATTACTCACGAATGGGAACTCATCACATGGATGAAATCTATCAATCCAGATACGGTATGGACTCGTGAAGAAGCGGGCTGATCCAGTTTCCAGATCGTTGGCTAGCACCAAAATAGTAAGGTTCATAAATTGTTTAACTTATGAATGTTAGATAGGAAGTTGTAGATTAAATGGTACCTCCGTATGAACTATTGGTAGCATAAGTATGACATGGTACACAATGTTTGACTTTTAAAGATCAAGAAAAGAATGAATTTTAGCTTAGACTTAATGTCGTTGAGCAATGCACATGTTTGTGTATTGTAAGTGGTGCATGAAGTGACTCGAAAATATACCCAAAAGGTGTAAAACGTGAGGTAGCAGTTTTGACTATAGAATAATGTTCAATCCTCGAGTTACATACGAGTTAGTGAAAATGAAATAGCAGTTATAATGAGGTAGCGATAATCCTGATCTAAAGATTGCAATATGCGCATGTTCATAATCTAAATTTTTAGGTGGTAATGAGATTATTTAAAAGGGATACTATTAGTGGAATACGTTAGTAAGCCCAGGATGAATATTTATCTAACTAACATGAGAAGGGAACATCAATTATGATTGTGAGTAAAATGGAACTAATCAATTTATTACAATTAACAACTACACGAATGCCTTTTTGCCTAATTGTGAAGGTAGGAATGAAACATATAAATTATGCTTGTTAAAAATGGTTACTAGCTTTTGTTGGTGAAATAATTTAACTAGGTTGATTAACCTAGTTAACATGTGTGGTTAAGTAGAAAGAATAAAAAGAAAGTACAAGGACCAATTATGACATTTTTGGAAGTTATAAAAATGGTCAACAAAAATATTATGGTCAAAATTGCATTTGATATGTGTATGTAGGGTGTGTGTCGACACACACAAAGAGAAGAAAAGTGGATTCTCTTAATCACCCTAAAATCCATAAATTCATGTTGGAAATTGAGCCCAAATGCTTGCATGATTGAAGATTTCTAATTATTTAAGGATGCAAAACATGTGGTAAGTTGTAGATTTGATTTGATGATTTTTCAAGTAACGAGTATGTGATCAATTTTTGAAATCGAATGAAAATAAGCATGAATATGTGTTAGAATCATTAAATAGAACTTGGATTATGAATGATTTTAAGTAAATTGATATTTTGAGGTAAAACCCACTAGTTGTGGTGAGGATGGCGACATGGGTGTGTCACCCATATCCAATTCTTGTTCAACTTTTGATGTATTTTGTTGTATGTGATTGATTCTTGTTAGATAGATTGGGCATGGTATGGAAGTAATTTGATTATAGTTGTATTTGATGAATGAAAGTAAGAAGTAGGAAGATAAGCATGAAACAGTGGGGTTGTCGGGCTCGACGAGGACTATCTGCAGGTGCTTGAACGCTTAAATGTCTCTCTCCCAGACTTTGATATCGGCGGTTTCTCTAAAAAGGACACCGCCCCTCGAAACCACAAACAACTTTGGCGAATGCTCTGTTTAGCAAAATTGCTCAAAGACTGGGAGAAAATTTTGATTTGTCATCCCGCCAGAAGGCGGTGTGGGAGTGCCTGAAGGGTCCCCATGCCCAGGATTGTTTGACCGTTATCCCAATTGAGGGGCTGGGACAATGTATGTCAGCAGTAGAATACAGAGCAATCCTTAAATACCGGCTGATGATCCCTATGTTCCCAGAAGATGAAACGTTCCTGATATGTCGCAAAGCTTGTATGGATAAATACGGAGAGCACGCAGTGCATTGTAAAGAGCTCCCTGGGTTCAAATATCGGCATGACTAGGTGCGATATGTTTTGTGGGACATCCTGAGAAGAGCTGGGATTTCGGCTAAGAAAGAGGCTCATGTGAATTTCCTTACGGACCCTATGGAAGGGAGATCTACTCTGCGACCAGCGGATCTGCTCGTCTTTGGTTGGGCTAGGGGGAACCATGCTTGTGTTGACCTCACGGGGGTTTCCCCTCTGGTTGGTTTAAAGGAAAACGGGTTTGTAGCTGGACAAGCAGCAAGAAAGGCAGAATCGAAGAAAGTTGATAAGCACGCTAAAGCTTGTGGAAAGAACCAGCATGTTTTTGTCCCTTTTGCCTTTGACACATTTGGCTCCCTAGCGCCAGAAGCTATCCAATTCCTGACCAGGGTCCAACGGGTCATCCACAACAATTGCTCAGCATCAGGGGGACGAGGTTTTGTCTTTGGCAGATTAGGGTTTGCAATTCAGAAAGGGGTGGCGGCGCAGCTTGTTACCCGTCTACCTTTTGTTTTGATGTAACTTGGCAAGTATGAATGAAATTTCGATTAATTTAAAAAAAAAAATAAGCATGAAATACTTGTACATTATGCCTAGATAGTATGCAGACCAAGTGTTTGATGAAATGCCTAGGTGAGAATAATAGGTGAAATTGTATGCAAGTAAAGGATGAATATGTATAGAAGTAGGAAGATAAGCATGAAATACTTGTACATTATGCCTAGATAGTAGTATGCACACCAAGTGTTTGATGAAATACCTAGGTGAGAATAATATGTGGAATTGTATGCAAGTAAAGGATGAATATGTAACTGATAGTAAACTAACATGAGAAGTATGTTTTAGATGGAGTTCACATGTAAATTTAATTTGTTAGTATGATGTGGTAGAAGTATGCTTTAGGAGTAGTACTCTATACTTGAATGGTGTAATATACACCATGTGTTTGTTGGTTGCTTAATTATGATTAAGGAGTAAATGTGTACTAAATGTGAAGCATATGAGGTTACTAGAAAGGGATAATGTTGGAATGATGTTGGGTTAGCTAAGCATGGGTTATGGTGTTTATTGTAGAATTATAAAAATGCTAATATGGATGGAGTTTATTATGTATGTGGGTGCATGTAACTAGGTGATCATGTGGTCGTACCCGTCTTACAACATGAGTATGAAATGTATACGCTGTCATTACTAAGGGCTACCATATCAATATGAGTGTATGTACATGGATTGGAAGTTTGTATGTTAGACGGTTGACTTTCTAAAAGTCAACAAAGTATTAATAACATAGTTAGGCTTCCAAAAAAATTTGTCAGATTAGAGAAACATGCGATATGTGTTTGAGCTTTTACGTGTTATGTGTGATGATAAATTGAATTTCCTGGATATGGAATAATGTGGTTATAAATTTATGTCTTATGTATGTTGTAATTGACTAATTAAAGTCAAGGTAACGTATGAATGAAAAGTGAATGTTAGTAAGAATGCACATGCATGCTAACCATAATGCGAATGTTTTGACATGAAAGGATTGGAATCATGTCAAGACGGGCTTAAGCATGGAAGGCTAATGGCTCGGGGGAGATGAGTAAGCAACCACAAACATAGCGACACGTGGTAAGTGATTCCCGAACTCAATTTCTTATTATGCAATGAAGTTTTGTATGTAAGAGAAATGGGAATCATGAAAGTATGGATAGATAATGGTAGTACCAAGGCAAGTGATGTCGTAATGGGTTATTTGTGGTATAACTATGAATGCACACACTTGTTGAGAGCAAACAGGTCAAACTTGAAATATGTTTAGCACAATGATAGAGTTATGAAATACTTTTTAGAAAGGATTAGAAATGATATAATAATGGCTTTATATATATGGGTTAACTGGCTAGAGGATCAAGTATTAGACGTGGGAAAAAGGGGGACTAAGGCTATAAAAGGTGTAAAGTAATAAAAATGCCTAGCTGTAGTTACCCAACCGTGTTGAGTTTGAGCCGATCGGGTTAATGTTTAATAAAAATCCCAGT
Source organism: Helianthus tuberosus (assembly GCA_030545235.1). Classification (NCBI taxonomy): domain Eukaryota; kingdom Viridiplantae; phylum Streptophyta; class Magnoliopsida; order Asterales; family Asteraceae; genus Helianthus; species Helianthus tuberosus. The sequence continues at coordinate 26,728,000 of CM060444.1, forward strand.
TGCGGTTACCCAACCGTGTTTAGTTCTGATCTTGTCGGGTCTGTGTTCTGTCCCAAATTTTATATATGAGCAAGATTGAGAGTTTATGCATATGTAAGGGTTATCACTCGCTTGTATTGATTATGCTAAACCCTTGTGGGTATATAATCAACATAATTGCGTGGATTACACCTTATGACTTGTATGTTTGAATGTGTTAGATGTAAAGTGTTAGTATGTGTGTAGATAGAAAGGAATGTATGAACGTGTTAGAATTTAGTATATGCAAACGTATGGAAATTGTATATATGTATACCTGGGTCTTAATGCGAATGAGATTTAATGATGCTAAACATGTTGCTATTTAGAATAAAATGAAAGTGTTGGTGTATTAATATTGGACTCTCAAACGTTCGGCACTGGAATTTAGTGATTGAATTCAAAAAGATAATCTGATAGACCAGTATATGAAGAAAGTCAATTAGTTGTATATGTTTTTATTTGTGTATGATGTCACAAATTACTAGATGTGGATGTATGTGGTGACTGCAGTTTACATGGGTCATCATCATTATCATGAAGTGCAAAGTGTTGAAGATCGAATCAGATATGGTTGTACGGAAACATGGTCATGTAGTTTTGTAAATGTATGCTATATTTGATATATTAAAGATGAATGAAGGATGAAATTTCTTATAAAAGAGTCGTTTAAAAATGGTTTCCAAGTACGACATGAAGTTAATATAAAGAATTTTTGGGTTTGCATTTCCGCTGTGCGTTTTTTGTTAAATCAGTTTAAGGTCTTACAATTACTAATATATTTAATCCTATTACTTTTTATCCACATTGTTAGGCTGAATGTAAACCGTGTTTATTTTTGTAACAACCCGACTTTTGAAAGTCAAAGTACAAGTCAAAGTCAAAGTCAAAGGAAGAAAAGATTGCTAATTGCGATCTGTCACTCCTTGCTTAATTATTGAATTGTACTTCCCGACTTGTAATCGACACTTTAATCTAATTGCTTTAGTAGTATTATGTGGAGTACATGTTAATAAATTGATATTTAATCGCTAATCGACTTATCGCTAATCGTATCGTTATCGCATCGCAACTCGAAGGTTAGGTTATGGATATTGTTTTACATGTGTGTGCTATTATGTGTCACTTGTGCATGTTATGTTTATGTTGAGGTGATTAATCGCAAACACAATTGCAACTCTATCGCAACGCAATCTCATTGCAAATTCAAGATTCAAGGATTATATTTATGGTATTTAGTAATTAGGTTATTTGTGTAACTAATGGGTAATACTATCGCATCGCTTACTCGCAACGCCCAACACATGAAACGAAAAGTCGAAAACCAACACGCACCGCCCATTCGATCGAATGACCATTCGATCGAATGGTCATCCGTCTAGTTGACCATCCGATCGAACCGCCCCTCGTTCGCACTCCTGCACCGACTTTCCTCTTTTAGCAATCTATAAATAGTCCTGTCACATCACTGTTCATGATGTGACAGCCCTCTCGTTCGACCGGCACGTTCCAGCCCTCTTTTCTCTCGATTTCTCATGATTATTGTAAGTTTTCAACCCAAATCTTGTACATCTTTGATCTTCACACACTTCTTCATCTTTTTCACCATCAAATCTTCACTTTTAACCATGAAATCGGCTGGTTTGAGGTGATTCTAGGATGATGTCATCATGGGGTTCTTATAAACTTCAAGATTCGACCTCATTCCATCAAGAACAACTCAGATCTAAGAGATTTCAACATGTTTTACACTGATTTCACACAGATCTAGACATTTTCAAATGTAAAAGAGTTGAAAGATGCCTACTTAGCTTTTCTTCACATACTTTTACACTCTTTAGCTCAAAACCGATAGAATCAGAACTCGTTCGGGCCTTCTACGCGCCCTATAGTGAAGGGTTGAGCTGAGAATGGATTTTCATCGGAAGAGATGACCGATTCATGGGTTGAACATGAACAACCGTCAAGAACAGTTAACTGGTCAGAATGGGGTGATTCCCGTCTGATCAGATAACTTAGACTTGAGGAAATTCCCGTTGTTTAACATGTTGTCAAACCGTCTCGATCAAACCGCAAAACTTTCAAACTTAACAAATTTCAAAACGAGCAAGTCACTGAACGGACTGCCGTCCGATCGGATTGCCATCCGATCGAACGACAATCCGATCGGATGACTCATGGACCAAACACTTAACATTTTTACAAGTTTCCAATAAAGTTAAAAAACCAGCGAATGGTCATCTGATCGGACGACCATCCGATCGAATGACCATAATGTTGTGAACTTGTTCTCCATGAGATGTCTCACTGGACGGATCGCCATCCGACCGAACGGCCGTTCGACCGGATGACCTGAAAGGTAGAGATACTTATCAGTTTTCAAAATGCTACAACGAAAACTTCAAAGCCATCATACACAAACACATCCCTCCCAAGCGAATGGCAAACCGACCGAATGGCCATCCGACTGGATGACCATTCGTCCGGATTGCCATCCGTTCGGATGTCCCTTCGTCACTCAGCTCACTCACACCGTTTAACGCGCCGTTTATCGCTTATGCTATCGTTCAGGCTTACTCTAGCGCTCCCTTCAATCCAACCACAAAAAGTGTTTAATCGCTACCATCTCTGTGAGTATACTCGATCCCTTTTTGCTTTAATCACTTTTGGGTGTTACATACGTTACTTATGCTAAATCACATCGATCACACAACGCAAACACTTTAATATCTAACCATTACTGCATGTTATACATGTTACTCGATGAATGCTTGTATGTTATGTTTACACGGTGATTGTTACCTGATACCTTAGCAACGATAGTACTATAGTTTGGACTCAGCACCTGTCGTGGACAGGGGTTGTTAAGGGCTTTTCTTCACGTGTCACAGTGGTGACATGTGTTGCGCAATCTACAACTCTCAGTCACGTCTGTCGCAACCCCCGCCCCCTATCTGTCCCGGGAACAGGTGGCCGCGAGACCAGTTTTAGTGGTATCATTTGTTTATCAATTTGGCAGCGGAAATTTCATCAGGACCGTAGTTAGGAAATGTTTATCAGAGTAAATACCACACTTTTATAGTATTAAACATATTGGGATAAAACCCAAGTTTTTATTACAAACATTTGCATAGGGAAAATCCCTATTTTATTGAATAAAACATCTTCTTTTATTTAGGTAACTTTTATAGCCACTTTTCCAAGCCTTCAGTGCTGTCCAACTGGCTTATAGTTGGCTTTCACATTTTGTTACCTAAAACACGTTTAAAAATATTTTGTCAGTGGGAAATACTGGTGAGTGAATCCCAGTTTAATCAAGAAGAGTTTTATTGATTAACACAGTAGCGATTACAATGTTTATATCTACACAATTACTCATTCAGTACTTGCCACTCGACCGTATCTGTGGCTATGGTCATATCACATATTGGCTAACCCGTTGTCCAATTGTGAAGGTTATCAAGTAATGTATACAAAACCCCATAATACCGGCAGTAATTGAAGAATTACAAAGACTCAATCACTGCTTAATCACATTGTAAAATAGTTAAGGTTTTGTAAAACAGTTTACAAAAAGGAGATTACTCACATTGCTGTCTTAGGTTTTCTGTAAGGGTTTCCCGGTGATTATCTATAATTTACACAAATGCACATATGTTAGTAAAATAACCCATTACTTACATTAGTAATACCCTCCCCGAGACGGTATTCCAACGACTACGTCGGGCAGAACCTCAACAGCCGTTACGGAACCCTGGATCAATCGGGCTTCGTGTCTAATACGTAACTGGGGTTATAATACTTCCATCGGGGCAGAACTTCGTTAATTAGGGGGTATTATACCCGATAATTATGCCTACTATAAGAAATTCGAGAGAGAAGGTCGAGAAATGAACGAACTGACTGAAGGCCCGATGCCCTCCTTATAAAGGGCCTGATTTTGGTTTCCTCGCGGCCCGCGTAAGATGAGGCTAAGGCCTACGCGGCCCGCGTAGTAGGAGATCTACGGCATAGCTTTGACTGGTCAGCATCCTAGCCTCGACACGATGACGACACGTGGCAGCTCAGGGCCGCGCCTCGTTGCAGGGCTGTCGCGCCCCGCGTAAGATCTTTATGGGATCTACGCGGCCCGCGAGCGACATAAAAATTTGATTTTTATTTAATTGTTAATGTTATATCGTATTTTGGGCTCGATTTTCACATACGGGGTACATTTTAAGACATATTGGGATATTTTAAAATATATTGGGGTGTCAGAAAAATTCAGGAGAGTTGTTATATCCTCCCCACCTTGTTTTAGAGCTCGTCCTCGAGATCTACTGGAACAAGTGTGGATATTTCCTTTGCATTTCTGATTCAAGTTCCCACGTGTATTCTGGTCCTCTTTTGGAGTCCCACTTTACTTTGACCAGAACTAATCTCTTGTGCTTGAGGTTCTTAACTTTCCTGTCTTCAATCTGTAGAGGCCTCTCTATAAATTTTAACTGCTCATTTACCTCTATATCCTTAAAAGGTACTACTAGTGATTCATCAGCTAAACATTTCTTGAAATTAGATACATGAAATACATCAAGTATTCCTGCCATTTGCTCTGGCAGTTGTAGCTGATAGGCTATGGGTCCTATTTTTCTAATAATCTCAAAAGGTCCAACATACCTGGGGCTTAGCTTTCCCCTCTTGATGAATCTTACCACTCCTTTCCAAGGAGAGACTTTCAATAACACCTTATCTCCTACTTGAAATTCCAATGGCTTTCGTCTGTTATCAGCATAACTCTTTTGTCGATCACGTGCTGCTTTCAATCGTTCCTTGACTTGAATGATCTTGTCTGTTGTTTCTTGTCCTATCTCAGGTCCAGATAGTTGCTTTTCTCCAATTTCTGCCCAACAGATTGGCGTTCGGCACTTTCGTCCATAAAGTGCTTCGAATGGTGCAGCATTGATACTTATATGATAACTGTTATTATAAGAAAATTCTATCAATGGTAAATGATCGTCCCAATTACCTCCGAAATCAATTACACAAGCTCTAAGCATGTCTTCCAGTGTCTGAATTGTTTATTCGCTTTGTCCGTCCGTTAAGGATGATAAGCGGTGCTTAGATTTATCTTGGTTCCCATTGCTTTTTGGAAACTTGTCCAAAAATGTGAGGTAAAACGACTATCTCTGTCAGAAACAATTGATAGAGGAATTCCATGTAATGAAACTATTTCATTTACATATAATTTAGCTAACTGTTCCATACTGAAAGTTTCTTTAATTGGTAGGAAATGAGCTGACTTGGTTAGCCTGTCTACAATCACCCAGATTGTATCATTACATTTTCTTGTTTTGGGTAATTTAGTAACAAAATCCATTGTTATCAATTCCCATTTTCAAACAGGCATTTCTAACTGTTGCAGTAAACCTGAAGGTTTCTGATGTTTAGCTTTGACTTGTGAACAGATTAAACACTTTGCAACATATGCTACTATATCCTTTTTCATTCCTATCCACCAAAAATTTTGTCTTAAGTCCTGATACATCTTATCACTTCCAGGATGCATCGTATACTTAGACTTATGGGCTTCTTCTAATATACGATAACGTAGGTTTCCTAATTTAGGTATCCACATTCTTTTCTTGTGGAATCTCCAAATTCCATCTGTTCCTTTTCTAATTCCTTAATCATTCCTTTCAACTTCTCAGTATCATCCTTGATTACTGATTCTTGTGCCTTTCTAACCTGTTCATTTAAATCTACTTGCAGATTTAACTTAAGAGAATGTACTCTTTTTGGCTTTTCATGATACTTTCGACTTAAAACATCAGCTACAACATTTGCTTTTCCTGCATGATAATGGATATTACAATCAAAATCGCTAAGTATCTCCATCCAGCGTCTTTGTCTCATATTCAACTCCTTTTTCCCAAAAACATACCTTAAACTCTTATGGTCGGTGAAAATGGTAAACTTACTACCGTAAAGGTAATGTCTCCAAATTTTAAGGGCAAAAATTATAGCTCCTAACTCTAGATCATGGGTTGAATAATTATCTTCATGATTCTTAAGTTGTCTAGAGGCGTAAGCTATAACCTTTTGACGTTGCATTAACACACATCCATAACCTAATTTAGAAGCGTCACAATAGATTACAAGATCTTCAGTTCCTTCTGGCAACGCTAGTATGGGTGCATGGGTTAATCTTTGCTTAAGGATTCTAAAGGTTTCTTCTTGTTTTGGTCCCCATTCAAACTTAACGGATTTACAGGGAATGGCTATTCTAGAAAAATCTCGAATAAATCTTCTATAATAACCGGCCAATCCTAAGAAACTTCTAACCTCGGTTGGTGACTCAGGGGTTTTCCACTTGGTAATCGCCTCGATCTTGGTGGGATCTACATGAATTCCTTCATGATTAACTAGATGTCCAAGAAATTGTACCTGTTCTAACCAAAACTCACACTTCAAAAACTTAGCATAAAGCTTTTCTTTTCTCAGTAAACTCAGAAGTGCGTGCAGGTGCGCTGCATGATCCTCTTTGCTCTTAGAGTAAATGAGAATATCATCTATAAAGACAATTATGAATTTATCCAAATATGGCTTACATATTCGGTTCATCATGTCCATAAATGCAGCTGGGGCATTGGTTAAACCAAATGGCATGACAGTAAATTCATAATGGCCATACCTTGTTCTGAAAGTGGTCTTAGGAATGTCCTCTTCCTGTACCTTTAATTGATGATATCCTGACCTTAAATTGAATTTTGAGAAAAATCGTGCTCCTTGCAATTGATCAAACAGATCATCTATTCTTGGTAATGGATACCGATTCTTAATCGTGACTTTATTCAATTCACGGTAGTCAATGCACATACGCATTGATCCGTCCTTCTTTTTAACGAATAAAATCGGTTGGTCTATATGAATCCTTTCTGCAATAATTCGTCTAACTGTTTCTTTTGTTCCTGCATTTCTGCGGGTGCCAAACGGTAAGGTGCTTTGGCAATGGGTGCAGTTCCTGGTATCAAATGGATTCTGAATTCCACTTCTCTGTCTGGAGGTTGCCCTGGTAGCTCTTCTGGAAATACATCTAAAAACTGGGATACTACTGGAATATCCTTTAATTCTTTTCCTTTAGTGTTAGTGATTATGGAAATCAAATACACTAATGATCCTTTTCTTATATAACTTGTTTTTATCACAGAGATGGATTTAGTGGATCTAGAGGTTTTATTTCCTTTAATTGTGATCTTTTAACCCCTTGGTGAATTTACTTGTATTGACTTTTGATCACATAAAATACTGGCTTTATTGGCTATTAACCAATCCATTCCTAATACAACATCAAATCCTGCCAAATTCATTGGGTAAAGGTTTGCAATAAATTTCTGATTTAAAATTTCTATTCTTGCTCCCTGCAAGATTTCAGAAATCTTAATGGTTTCCCCATTTGCTATCTCTACTAGACATTCTTGTGGAAGTTTAGTTAATAACTGATTGAGAAGTTTGCAAAATGAGTATTAATAAAACTTTGGTTCGCACCAGAGTCAAATAATACTTTAGCAAAAACATCATTAACTAAAAACTTACTAGTGATCACATCCGGGATCATCTTTGCTTCTTCTGCAGTCAGAACAAATGCTCTAGCATTTTTAGTATTCTTGGTGTTCGTAGCTGGAGCTAGCTTTGGACAGTTAGGCTTGATATGACCTTGTTCTCCGCAGTTGTAGCATATCCTGTTGTTTTTCTTCCCGCAGTCTTCCTCCTTGTGTCCCACATTTTGCAGAGGTTACAGTATATGGAGCATCTTCCGGAATGCTTCCTTTTGCAATACTTACTATAGGGTGCAGAGGTAGAGCCTACATTTTTCCCACGGTTAGAATTTCCAGAACGGAATTCTTGGGTAAGCTTCTGGGTTAAGTTCCTCCTTTGATCCTCTTCTCGTGTACGGACTAATTCATCTGTCAAGGTATTGGCTAGTTCTATAGCTTCTTCTATGGTTTGAGGTCTAGCTGCCTTGACTAAATCTCTAATCTCCCCAATTAATCCCCAGATGTAACGGGAGATTAATACTGGTTCAGGTGAAGCAAGGGTTGGTACTATTCGGGCATATTCAAAGAATAATGTAGTATAACCCTTACTATCTATTCCAGTCATCCTAAGATTTAGGAATTAATTTACTATCTGTTCTTTTTCATTAGGAGGGCAGAATTTCCTTTTTACCATGTTTTTAAACTCATCCCATTCCATATTGTAAGTTCTACCACTTCCCCTAGACTGGAGGATAGTGTTCCACCATTCGAGTGCTGAATTTTTAAACATATTGGAAGCAAACATTATCTTATCCTCTTCCGCACATTTACTTATTCTTAAGACTACCTCAGTCTTTTCTATCCAGCGTAGAGATGCAACGGCCCCTTCATTGCCCGAGAATTCCATTGGTTTACAAGACCAGAATTCTTTATAAGAACAACCGTAAGACACGGTTCTTCTTCTTTTGGGAATGGGCACTTGAAGTACGGGTCCATTATTCACGCTGTGTTCAGGTTCAGAGGGTCGCTTGCTATCATGTTTACTTTTATTTTCCGCTTCCTTAACCATTTTGATAATATATGGCATCGCATCTATTATCCCTTGTGCCACTATATGTTGCATGGCACTGTTATCCACTTGGTTTCCATTATTGTTGTTGTTCGGGTGTTCATTATCCAGGTTAATGTTACTCTGGTTATCATTATTCTGGTTTTCCTGGTTTACTTCGTCATCCATCTGAATTTTAAACATTTGCCAATTATTAATATCACCAAATAATTAATAATTTAGGCAACAACCACAGAACACACATATTGGTCAAAAGCGTCAAGCATTGCGACTTTACTCTTTCTTATATAGTATGCGTCTAATACACGCTAAAGCTGGAATTAAAATTACAACACTATTATGCATCGTTAACCACGAAGTGGTCTATACTACAACATATATTATTATTATTACACACACACACACACACACATATATATATATATATATATTCATACAAATATATTATATATTATTATTATATTATTATTAATACCAACTCCACCATCTCTATCACTGATCTGGATTCATCCAGTAATCCATATTGCGCTCGTCGTACTTCCAGACGAGTCGCTCTCCTACCTGCCTCATCCTCTCACTACTCTCTAAAATTTCTTCTCCGAAATTTCGGAGCTCGTGCACATTTTCTGCACTCATTGGGGGTGCAGGTGTTGGTACTGGGTCTGGGTACTGGGGCATGGGATCCTCTTGAGGGTACGGATTCTTTAAGATCTCTCTAATGTATTCATCATTATCGTAGTAGGGATCTAGAGGGTCCAGACCTGGATAAATTGCTAAGTTCGGCATGGTTTCGTCGTTTAGGTGGTAGCGTGGCACATAATCCCTATGATCATCGAACCATGGATCATAATCTGTGTCTAAGGGATTAGGGGCTGGTATCCTAGGTATCTCCTCAAGGTTGAAATCATGCATTTGGACTTGATTTTCGGGGTTGTTTTCTATCTCCATCTGCTGAGTGGGAAACAAAGGTAAGGGTTGTGGGGCTACTAGTTGCTCCAGGTTTGGGCCGGCAGCAGTTGTTGCTAGGATATGAAAATTGGCTAAGCTCCTATTAAGCATATCCTGTGTATGGGCATCTGACTCTCGCTTAGCGGCTGCTAGGACTCTTTGCTGTTGCAACTTTCGCATTCTTTTCCTACGCTCGAATGCTCCCTTACTGAACCATCCTCTCTTTTTTCTGAGTGAATGGCTCTTCAGACTGAGCCTTAAAGACAAACATCCCTTCTTCCTGATCAGCTGAATACCCAGAGAGGGCAGGCTGGGAAGAAGTACCTTTACTCCTAGGTGAATCGGACAACTGACGATAAACGTCTGAGGGTCCTTGATCACTCATACTGTAAACTAACAAATAGTCAAATAACACACAATAATAAAATACAGGTATGCACGTATTTCCATAATTAATGTCCAAACAATTTGGATAATATATGGGTGTCAGCAGAACACTTCTGTGGCTGAATCAGTGGCTTGGCTCTGATACCAACTTCTGTCGCAACCCCCGCCCCCTATCTGTCCCGGGAACAGGCGGCCGTGAGACCAGTTTTGGTGGTATCATTTGTTTATCAATTTGGCAGCGGAAATTTCATCAGGACCGTAGTTAGGAAATCTTTATCAGAGTAAATACCACACTTTTATAGTATTAAACATATTGAGATAAAACCCAAGTTTTTATTACAAACATTTGCATAGGGAAAATCCCTATTTTATTGAATAAAACATCTTCTTTTATTTAGGTAACTTTTATAGCCACTTTTCCAAGCCTTCGGTGCTGTCGAGCTGGCTTCTAGTTGGCTTTCACATTTTGTTACCTGAAACGCGTTTAAAAATATTTTGTCAGTGGGAAATACCGGTGAGTGAATCCCAGTTTAATCAAGAAGAGTTTTATTGATTAACATAGTATTGAGAGCGATTACAATGTTTATATCTACACAATTACTCATTCAGTACTTGCCACTCGACCGTATATGTGGCTATGGTCATATCACACATTGGCTAGCCCGTTGTCCAATTGTGAAGGTTATCAAGTAATGTATACAAAACCCCATAATACCGGCAGTAATTGAAGAATTACAAAGACTCAATCACTGCTTAAGCACATTGTAAAATATTTAAGGTTTTGTAAAACAGTTTACAAAAAGGAGATTACTCACATTGCTGTCTTAGGTTTTCTGTAAGGGTTTCCTAGTGATTATCTATACTTTACACAAATGCACATATGTTAGTAAAATATAACAACCCTCCTGAAAATTTTTCTGACGCCATAATATATTTTAAAATATTCTCATATGTCTTAAAATACACCCCGTATGTGAAAACCAAGACCAAAATATGAAATATCATTAAAAATAATTAAAAAAAAAACAAGAAAAATGAGGCTTACGCGGGGCGTGTAAGCCACCTCTTGAGCTTACGCGGGCCACGACAGCTACAAGATCAGGCGAGCCCCGGTGCCGACACGTGTCACAATCGTGGCGAGTCTAGGGGCGATGACCAATCACAGCTAAGACCTACACCCCTATTACGCGGGCCGCGTAGGCCTTAGCCTTACCATATGCGGGCCGCGTGAAACCCAAAATGAGGCCCTATAAAGAGGGAGCTCGGGATTTTAGTTTTAGTCGCTCAATTTCTTTTCTGTATCACAAATTTCTCACATAGTAGGCATAATCTCCGAGTATAATACCCCCTAGTTAACGAAGTTCTGCCCCATTGTAAGTATTATAACCCCGGTTACATATTAGATACGCTGCCCGATTGATCCAGGGTTCCGTAACGACTGTCGTGGTTCTGCCCGACGTAGTTGTTGGAATGCCGTATCGGGGAGGGTATCGTTAATATAAATAAAGGGTTAGTATACTAACATATGTACATTTGTGTAAATTATAGATAAATCACCAGGAAACCCTAAAAGAAGTCTAGGACAGCAATGTGAGTTTATCCTCTTTTTGTAAAACTTTTTGTGAACTGTTTTACAAAACCTTAAATGCTTTACAATATGATTAAGCAGTGATTGAGTCTTTGTAGTTCTTCAATTACTGCCTGTATGTTGGCGTTTTGTACACAAAATGTGGAACACGTTCAATTGGACAACGAGTTAGCCAATGTGTAATATGACCCACCAGTCATGATTGACAATACTGAATGAGTAATTGTGTAGAAATAAACAATGTAATAGCTCTCAATACTGTGTTAATTGGTAAAACGTTTCTTGATTAACTGGGATTCACTCACCAATATTTCCCATTGACAAATGTTTTTAAAACGTGTTTCAGGTAACAAAATGTGACAGCTAAATTAGAAGAAAGCCAGCTTGAGAGCACTGACGGCTTGGAAAAATGTGGCTATAAAAGTTACCTAAAAGACGATGTTTTAAATTCAATAAAATAGGGTTTATCCCTATGTTGTAATAAGAAACTTGGGTTTTACCCATGTGGTTATTAATATAAAAATATGGTGGTTTTACTCTGATAAACATTTCCTAATTACGGTCCTGATGAATTTCCGCTGCCAAATTAATAAACAAAATGATACCACCACAAATGATGTTCGTGGCCGCCCGTTCCCGGGACAGATAGGGGGCGAGGGTTGCGACAGAAGGTGGTATCAGAGCTAAGCCACTGATTCAGCCACAGAAGTGTTCTGCTGACATCAAAATATTATTTAAATAGTTAGGAAATTATTTACGAAAATATGTGCATATCTGTATTTTATTGTTATGTCTTATTTGACTATTTGTTAGTTTACAGTATGAGTGATCAAGGACCCTCGGACGTGTATCGTCAGTTGTCTGATTCACCTAGGAGTGAAGGAACTTCTTCCCAGCCTACCCTCTCTGGGTATTCTGCTGATCAGGAAGAAGGGATGTTTGTCTTTAAGGCTCAGTCTGAAGAGCCATTCCCTCAGAAAAAGAGAGGATGGTTCAGTAAGGGAGCATTCGAGCGTAGGAAAAGAATGCGAAAGTTGCAACAGCAAAGAGTCCTAGCAGCGGCTAAGCGAGAGTCAGATGCCCATACACAGGATATGCTTAATAGGAGCTTAGCCAATTTTAATATCCTAGCAACAACTGTTGCCGGCCAAAATCTAGAACAACTAGTAGCCCCACAACCCTTACCTTTGTTCCCCACTCAGCCGATGGAGATAGAAATGCATGATTTCAACCCTGAGGAGATACCTAGGATACCAGCCCCTAATCCCTTAGATCCAAATTATGATCCATGGTTCGATGATCATAGGGATTATGTGTCGCGCTACCACTTAAACCATGAAACCATGCCGAACTTAGCAGCATATCCAGGTCTGGATCCTCTAGATCCCTACTATGACAACGATGAATACATTAGGGAGATCTTAGAGAATCCTTACCCTCAGGAGAATCCCATGCCCCAGTACCCGGACCCAGTACCAGCACATGCACCCCCAATGAGTGCATAAAATGTGCATGAGCTCCGAACTTTCGGAGAAGAAATCTTAGAGAGTAGTCAGAGGATAAGGCAGGTAGGAGAGCGACTCGTCTGGAAATATGACGAGCGCAATATGGATTACTGGATGAATCCAGACAAGTGAAGGGGATGGTGGAATTGGTAACAATAATAATAATAATAATATGTTTTTATGAAAAAAATTTATAATAATAATAATAATATGTGTAATAATAATATATGTTGTAGTATAGACCACTTTGTGGTTAGCGATGCATAGTAGTATTGTAATTTTCAAATTTCAGTAATTGTTTGTAATAGATGTATAATAGATAAGAAAGTGTAAAGTTGCAATGCCCGAAATTTTTGATCAAAATTGCGTGTCATGTGATTTATCATATTAAGATATTATCTTGTGATATTAATATGTCATAATTGTTTAAAATTCAGATGGTCGACCAAGTAAATCAGGAAAATCTGAATAACGATAACCAGAGTAACAATAACCCGGGTAACGAAAATCCAAACAACAACAATGGAAACCAAGTGGATAACAGTGCCATCAAACACGTAGTGGCACAAGGAATAATAGATGCAATGCCCTATATTATTCAAACGGATAGGGAAGCAGAAAATAAAAGTAAACATGATAGCAAGCGACCCTCTGAACCTGAACACAACGTGAACTATGGACCTGTACTTCAAGTGCCCATTCCCAAAAGAAGAAGAACCGTGTCTTACGGTTGTTCTTACAAAGAATTCTGGTCTTGTAAACCAATGGAATTCTCGGGCAATGAAGGGGCCGTTGCAGTTCTACGCTAGATAGAAAAGACCGAGGCAGTCTTAAGAATAAGTAAATGTGTGGAAGAGGATAAGATAATGTTTGCTTCCAATCTGTTTAAGAATTCAGCACTAGAATGGTGGAACACTATCCTCCAGACTAAAGGAAGTGATAGAACTTACAATATGGAATGGGAGGAGTTTAAAAATATGGTAGAAAGGAAATTCTGCCCTCCTAATTAAAAAGAACAGATAGCAAACATATTCTTAAACCTTAGAATGACTGGTGTGGATAGTAAGGGGTACACTAAGTTATTCTTTGAATATGCTAGAATAGTGCCAACCCTTGCTTCACCTGAACCAGTATTAATCTCCCGTTATATCTGGGGATTAATTGGAGAGATAAGGCATGTAGTCAAGGAAGCTAGACCCCAAACTATAGAAGAAGCTGTAGAACTAGCCAATACCTTGACAGATGAATTGGTCCGTACGCGAGAAGAGGATCAAAGGAGGAACCTAACCCAGAAGCTTACACAAGAATTCCGTTCTGGAAATTCTAACCGTGGGAGAAATGTAGGTTCTACCTCTGCACCATACTGTAAGTATTTCAAAAGGAAGCATTCAGGAAGATGCTCCATATACTGTAACTTCTGCAACATATCGGGACACAAGGAGGAAGATTGCAGGAAAACGATTATCAACAGAATATGCTACAACTGCGGAGAACAAGGTCATATCAAGCCTAACTGTCCAAAGCTAGCTCCAGCTACAAACACCAAGAATACTAAAAATGCTAGAGCATTTGTTCTGAGTGCAGAAGAAGCAAAGATGATCCCGGATGTGATCACCGGTACGTTTTTAGTTAATGATGTTTTTGCTAAAGTATTATTTGACTCTGGTGCAAACCAAAGTTTTATTAATACTTCATTTTGCAAATTACTCAATCAACCATTAACTAAACGTCCACAAGAATGTCTGGTAGAGACAGCAAATGGAGAAACCATTAAGATTTCTGAAATCTTGTAGGAAGCAAGAATAGAAATTCTAAATCAGAAATTTATTGCAAACCTTTACCCAATGAATCTGGCAGGATTTGATATTGTATTAGGAATGGATAGGTTAATAGCTAATAAAGCCAGTATTTTATGTGATCAAAAGTCAATTCAAGTAAATTCACCAAGGGGTGAAAAGATCACAATTAAAGGAAATAAGTTCTCTAAATCCACAAAGTTCATCTCTGTGATGAAAACAACAAGTTATATAAGAAAATGGTCATTAGTGTATTTGATTTCCATAATCACTAACACTAAAGAAAAAGAATTAAAGGATATTCCAGTAGTATCCCAGTTTTCAGATATATTCCCAGAAGAGCTACCAGGACAACCTCCAGATAGGGAAGTTGAATTCAGAATCCATTTAATACTAGAGACAACACCAATTGCCAAAGCACCTTACCGTTTGGCACCCGCAGAAATGCAAGAACTAAAGAAACAATTAGATGAATTGCTAGAGAAAGGATTCATACAGCCAAGTTCATCACCCTGGGGAGCGCCGATCTTATTCGTTAAAAAGGACGAATCAATGCGTATGTGCATTGACTACCGTGAATTGAACAAGGTCACAATTAAGAATCGGTATCCATTACCAAGAATTGATGATCTGTTTGATCTGTTGCAAGGAGCACGATTTTTCTCTAAAATCGATTTAAGGTCAGGATATCATCAATTAAAGGTACAGGAAGAGGACATTCCTAATACCGCTTTCAGAACAAGGTATGGCCATTATGAATTTACTGTCATGCCATTTGGTTTAACCAATGCCCCAGCTGCATTCATGGACATGATGAACCGAATATGTAAGCCATATTTGGATGAATTCATAATTGTCTTTATAGATGATATTCTCATTTACTCTAAGAGTAAAGAGGAACATGCAAAGCATTTGCACGCACTTTTAAGTTTATTGAGAAAGGAAAAGCTTTATGCTAAGTTTTCAAAGTGTGAGTTTTGGTTAGAACATGTACAATTTCTTGGACATCTAGTTGATCATGAAGGAATTCATGTAGATCCCACCAAAATCGAGGCGATAACCAATTGGAAAACCCCTGAATCACCAACCGAGGTTAGAAGTTTCTTAGGATTGGCCGGTTATTATAGAAGATTTATTCGAGAGTTTTCTAGAATAGCTATTCCCTTAACTAACTTAACCTGTAAATCCATTAAGTTTGAATGGGGACCAAAACAAGAAGAAGCCTTTAGAATCCTTAAGCAAAGATTAACCCATGCACCCATACTAGCGTTACCAGAAGGAACTGAAGATTTTGTAACCTATTGTGACGCTTCTAAATTAGGTTATGAATGTGTGTTGATGCAACGTCAAAAGGTTATAGCTTACTCCTCTAGACAACTTAAGAATCATGAAGATAATTATTCAACCCATGATCTAGAATTAGGAGCTAGAGTTTTCGCCCTTAAGATTTGGAGACATTACCTATATGGTAGTAAGTTTACCGTTTTCACAGACCATAAGAGTTTAAGGTATGTCTTCGGGCAAAAGGAGTTGAATATGAGACAAAGACGTTGGATGGAATTACTTAGTGATTATGATTGTGATATCCAGTATCATGCAGGAAAGGCAAATGTAGTTGCTGATGCTTTAAGCCGAAAGTATCATGAAAAGCCAAAAAGAGTACGTTCACTTAAATTAAATCTGCAAGTAGATTTGAATGAACAGATTAGAAAGGCACAAGAATCAGTAATCAAGGATGATACTGAGAAGTTAAAAGGAATGATTAATGAATTAGAACGAGTAACAGATGGAATTTGGAGATTCCATAAGAAAAGGACGTGGATACCTAAATTAGGAAACCTACGTCACCGTATATTAGAATAAGCCCATAAGTATAAGTATACGATGCATCCTGGAAGTGATGAGATGTATCAGGATTTAAGAAAGAATTTTTGGTGGATAGGAATGAAAAAGGATATAGCAACATATGTTGCAAAATGTTTAACCTGTTCACAAGTGAAAGTTGAACATCAGAAACCTTCAGGTTTATTGCAACAGTTAGAAATGCCTGTTTGGAAATGGGAATTAATAACAATGGATTTTGTTACTAAATTACCCAAAACAAGAAAAGGTAATGATACAATCTGGGTGATTGTAGACAGGCTAACCAAGTCAGCTCATTTCCTACTAATAAAGGAAACTTTCAGTATGGAACAATTAGCTAAATTATATGTAAATGTAGTAGTTTCTTTAGATGGAATTCCTCTATCAATTGTTTCTGACAGAGATAGTCGTTTTACCTCTCATTTTTGGACAAGTTTCCAAAAAGCCATGGGAACCAAGTTGAATCTAAGCACAGCTTATTATCCTCAAACGGACGGACAAAGCGAAAGGACAATTCGGACCATGGAAGACATGCTTAGAGCCTGTGTAATTGATTTCGGAGGTAATTGGGACGATCACTTACCATTGATAGAATTTTCTTATAATAATAGTTATCATACAAGTATCAATGCTGCACCATTTGAAGCACTTTATGGACGAAAGTGCCAAACGCCAGTCTGTTGGGCAGAAATTGGAGAAAAGCAACTATCTGGACCTGAGATAGTACAAGAAACAACAGACAAAATCATTCAAGTCAAGGAACGACTGAAAGCAGCATGTGATCGACAAAAGAGTTATGCTGATAACAGACGAAAACCATTGGAATTTCAAGTAGGAGATAAAGTATTATTAAAAGTCTCTCATTGGAAAGGAGTAGTAAGGTTCATCAAGAGGGGAAAGCTAAGCCCTAGGTATGTTGGACCTTTTGATATTATTAGAAGAATAGGACCTGTAGCCTATCAGCTACAACTGCCAGAGGAAATGGCAGGAATACATGATGTATTTCATGTATCTAATCTCAAGAAATGCTTAGCTGATGAATCATTGATAGTACCTCTTAAGGATATAGAGGTAAATGAACAGTTAAAATTTCTAGAAAGACCTCTACAAATTGAAGACAGGAAAGTCAAGAATCTCAAACACAAGAAATTAGTTCTGGTCAAAGTGAAGTAGGACTCCAAAAGAGGACCATAATACACGTAGGAGTTTGAATCAGAAATGCAAAGGAAATATCCACAATTGTTCCAGTAGACCTCGAGGACGAGCTCTAAAATAAGGTGGGGAGGATATAACAACCCTCCAGAAAATTTTTCTGACGCCCTAATATATTTTAAAATATTCCCATATGTCTTAAAATACACCCCGTATGTGAAAACCGAGCGTAAAATATGAAATATCATTAAAAATAATTAAAAAACAAGAAAAATGAGGCTTGCGCGGGGCGCGTAATCCACCTCTTGAGCTTACGCGGGCTGCGACAGCTACAAGATTAGGCGAGCCCCGGTGCCGACACGTGTCACGATCGTGGGGAGTCTAGGGGCGATGACCAATCACAGCTAAGACCTACACCCCTATTACGCGGGCCGCGTAGGCCTTAGCATTACCTTACGCGGGCCGCGTGAAACCCAAAATGAGGCCCTATAAAGAGGGAGCTTGGGATTTCAGTTTTCGTCGCTCAATTTCTTTTCTGTATCACAAATTTCTCACATAGTAGGCATTATCTCCGAGTATAATACCCCCTAATTAACGAAGTTCTGCCCCATTGTAAGTATTATAACCCCAGTTACATATTAGATACGCTGCCCGATTGATCCAGGGTTCCGTAACGACTGTCATGGTTCTGCCCAACGTAGTTGTTGGAATGCCGTCTCGGGGAGGGTATCGTTAATATAAATAAAGGGTTATTATACTAACATATGTACATTTGTGTAAATTATAGATAAATCACCGGGAAACCCTAAAAGAAGTCTAAGACAGCAATGTGAGTTTATCCTCTTTTTGTAAACCTTTTTGTGAACTGCTTTACAAAACCTTAAATGCTTTACAATATGATTAAGCAGTAATTGAGTCTTTGTAGTTCTTCAATTACTGCTGGTATATTGGGGTTTTGTATACAAAATGTGGAACACGTTACAGTTGGACAACGAGTTAGCCAATGTGTAATATGACCCACCAGTCAGGATTGACAGTACTGAATGAGTAATTGTGTAGAAATAAACAATGTGATAGCTCTCAATACTGTGTTAATTGGTAAATGTTTCTTGATTAAACTAGGATTCACTCACCAGTATTTCCCACTGACAAATGTTTTTAAAAAGCGTTTCAGGTAACAAAATGTGACAGCCAAATTAGAAGAAAGCCAGCTTGAGAGCACTGACGGCTTGGAAAAATGTGGCTATAAAAGTTACCTAAAAGACGATGTTTTAAACTCAATAAAATAGGGTTTATCCCTATGTTGTAATAAGAAACTTGGGTTTTACCCATGTGGTTATTAATGTAAAATATGGTGGTTTTACTCTGATAAACATTTCCTAACTACGGTCCTGATGAATTTCCGATGCCAAATTAATAAACAAAATGATACCACCACAAATGATTTTCGCGGCCGCTCATTCCCGGGACAGATAGGGGGCAGGGGTTGCGACATAAAATAACCCATTATTTACATTAGTAATACCCTCCCCGAGACGCCATTCCAACGACTACGTCGGGTAGAACCTCGACAGCCGTTACAGAACCCTGGATCAATCGGCAGCGTATCTAATATGTAACCGGGTTATAATACTTACATCGAGGCAGAACTTCGTTAATTAGGGGGGTATTATACCCGATAATTATGCCTACTATAAGAAATTCGAGAGAGAAAGTCGAGAAATGAACGAACTGACTGAAAGCCCGATGCCATCCTTATATAGGGCCTGATTTTGGTTTCCTTGTGGCCCGCGTAAGATGAGGCTTAGGCCTACGCGGCCCGCGTAGTAGGGGATCTACGACATAGCTTTGACTGGTCAGCATCCTAGCCTCGACACGATGACGACACATGGCAGCTCAGGGTTGTGCCTCGTTGCAGAGCTGTCACGCCCCGCGTAAGATCTTTAAGGGATCTAAGCGGCCCACAAGCGACATAAAAATTTGATTTTTATTTAATTTTTAATGGTATATCGTATTTTGGGCTCAGTTTTCACATACGGGGTTCATTTTAAGACATATTGGGATATTTTAAAATATATTAGGGTGTCAGAAAAATTCAGGAGGGTTGTTATAACGTCTGTGCATATCTTATTGTCGGTAACCTACTTGCTTCACATTATACATGTTACATGCTGGTTATGCGTAAAATCGCTTTCGCTACTATTATACTAATTAAACTTGTATGCTCACCTTTACAGTATGTGTATTGACCTCTATTTTAAAGTATGTGACAGGTGTTTGAGATGCTAGGATGCCTGCTCTGTGGAATTCAAGTAGTATGAGTCTAGAAACAAACAATTTAAATCTGAGTTGTCGGAACAACTTTTATTTGTCTTTGAGTACTACTTGTCTGTAATAACTATGTTACTCATTATGTCATGGTATGGGACATGATGCTTAAATAATTGGTAATTGTAGTTGTTATGGAATCTCTTGGACAATTTGTTTCGCTCAGTGCCGCACCCCGATGTTTCCGCCATCGGTTGGGGTGTGACAATTTAGCTTGGAGCTTAGCTTGTTTCTCATGTATCAAGGGTAACTTGTTCGTTTAGTTTAGTGGTAATTTGACGGTCCGACTCAACGACATCTTCAAGTATACGCCTTAGATGTTCGAAAACATTTATTTCTTTGTTCGAGCTTGGGATTAAAAACCTACAAATTTTATGTATAAATTAGAATCTATTTTCAATTTAAAAACAAATATAAAAAATAGAGTAAAATGCACGGATAGTCCCTGTGGTTTTGCAAAGTTTCACCTATAGTCCCCAGAGTTTGGAAATTACACTCCTAGTCCCTGTGGTTTATGACTTTGTTTCTCGAATAGTCCCTGGGTGTAACAGACGTTAACTAGCAACGTTAAGTGTGGTCATGTGCTGAACATGTGAGGGTAATTTCGTCCATTAATGTTTTAAACCCTCCTTCCACCTGTTTTTTTATACCTCCATCGACGACCACCATACCCACCTTCCATAATCACCATCACCCTTCCTCCTCAGTCCTCACCCTTTCACCACCACCATCGATATCAGTCACCCACACCCGTCGCTCACCGCCGGCCGACCTCCGATTACCATATCATCAATCACCTCCGATAACCACCAGCATTAATCACCGCCGGTCGACCACTGTCGATGACCTCTTTCCACACCACCGTTGACCGCCATATCCACCGTGGGGCTCCGATTGACTTCCATCAACAACTGATTAACAAACAGAGTTTTATAATTTATCTAGTTTTCAACACAAGTGAATCAGGTATGAAACTTTATATGTTTTTATTGTTTTATAGAGACGATTATTCGTATGTGATTGGGAATTCTGAAGATTGTTATTTGGTATTTAAGCTGGTTATTGAAAAAGTATGTTTGAATACAGATAGGGGTCAGGAATTTCAATTTAGAACAGAGTTTAGTTCAGATTAGGATGATGAATTCAATTGGGGTCTGATTTGATTTTGTGAAGGAGGGGTAGTGAATAAAAAAAAGTTTGATTTTTGGTCGAGAGATGTTTTTAAACAAGTGTCCAGGCTGCCGTTGATGGAGGTATAAAAAAAGGTTGATGGAGGTATAAAAAACAGGTGGAAAGAGGGTTTAAAACATTAATGGACGAAATTACCCTCACATGTTCAGCACATGACCACACTTAACGTTGCTAGTTAACGTCTGTTACACCCAGGGACTATCCGAGAAACAAAGTCATAAACCACAGGGACTACGAGTGTAATTTCCAAACTCTGGGGACTATAGGTGAAACTTTGCAAAACCACAGGGACTATCCGTGCATTTTACTCTAAAAAATAAAACAAAATTGGTTTTCTATACGAAAGAAAGAGGCTTATGCACATCATTTTAGCCTTACGCTTTTTCGATGTTAATTGTCATCGCCAACAAAGTTGCCAACATGCCAACATGTTTAAAGAGCAAACAAAAAACATCCAAAAAAGGAAAACCATATATAATAAAGCGGGTCAACACATTAATGCTTATAATGTTGTTGTAATATCGTTTTTCTAGGCTTAGAAATCTAGGTTTAAGCATTTGCTTTTCTTAAGCCATCACACTTTAATAAACTCAAATCTTAAACTTAATAGCCTATTTACAATTTATGTAGCAATTGCCTAATTACCAACTTTAAATATACACATTTATATATTATCAATTAGCAACAAAATAGTTAGGGATTACCTACGAGGACAATACACCTTAACTGTTAACACTCAGAGGCACGACACGAATGCAATAAACATTTTCACGCCAAATGACATGCACCATCATAGATATCATACTCATAAATTACAATCACCCTCGGATGATCATAAAGGCCTTTTCATCGATAATTAAATTCCCAACAATATGGCTTGTAAAATGAAGCCAAACGACAAATAAAATAACCTTCAATACCCAAAAAAGGTACAACCCAATAAGCACCATATACAACTAACATAAACATAAACCAACGCATAAGCATGTGGTACAACCCACCTATGCATGTTAATATTGCTAACTGAAAATATACGCTCAAGCACATGCATAACAGTCTAAAGCAACCAAAGGTTGCAAATTGATATATATATATATAAATGAAACTCCATGTCGTGACGACTATAAGTAAACCATACAAAAGGCAGGAAAACAAGCTCAGAAGCTTTGGATAGCGGCAATAAATAATGCCATGTCAAATCTTAAGCAACGTATAGCATTACTGCATACGAACATCAAAACCATCCACATCTTCATCGAGATAAGTGTTTTGGTAAAAAATCAGACTAGGATAATGCAACCAAATCTTATTTTGTGAGGTATGATGCTTGAATGAATGAACGAATGTATGAACAACTTGTAAATGAAATGAACAAGAAACACAAGGATTTATACGAGGAAAAAGCCCTTGATCAATATATGATCTCCGGCATAAAAAACCTCGGGTGATGGAAACTACCGATCACCAACTATATTAAATAAGTAAAGGTTACAAATCGGGATGATAACAAGCTTGTTACAAGGATCACTAGTGTGCAAAAAATGTGAAATCGCCAAATATGTTGCAGAGAGTTATCGAGTGTGTATGTTTGCTAACTTGTTGTTACTATTCAAGCTCATTATCCCCTTATAAAAATGGAAATAATCTAAATAACTAACAATCCGCAAATCATGCTAGCTTCCCACGACTTCCATAACGGTCATACAAGCCATGCACGTGCAGAATAATAGAGCATATTCTCCTGGAATCTCAGCAAGACTAAGTCCCATGCGAATACCCCTGTAAAACAAGTTCAAATATAGTGGAAACAACCGTTAGTGTAAGGATAATAATGAGGATCCTGGATCCTTAAACCTGCAACGTCTTCTGAGGATCCTTAATTCAAACAGAACTGAGGATCCGTGATCCTGGCTGCACTTGAGGATCCATATTCCTGGCTGCACTTGAGGATCCGTGATCCATACATTGGAAAATCCATCCCTAACAATTGCCCCCAAAATATGAGGAATTAATTGTAACTAGATGAGTCATATTTTCTGCCTTATCGCTAACAAACTTGTTAACGTAAATATAGCCGTTATCTTCTGACTAGCCGTTGCAATCCTAACGTCAGCGACAAGACTACCTGCAAATTCATCATTATAAATCCTGGGTTAGAGATAAGGACCAAGGTGCATTTAAATTCGAGCATTCCATCCCTTTAAATCTTCATCCGGAGATTAATCAGCTATACTCCCCTTCCTTCTCTCTAAATCCTTCTATTCCGATCTTCTTTTCTCTTAGCATCCATGGTGAAAATGGTTCTCCGATCCTCACCAGCCAAGGATCCCAATAAGGATAGTCCTTTGAGGAGTCAAGGCATTATCAAAAACCCTTCGACAGAACTCTGCCATTTTACCGATCCCGAAATTGATCGAATCCGTCATTGCTTGCCGGCGGAGGCTGTCTTCAAATATTTTGACTCTTCACTGAAGAGTGACTGTGTTTCCGACACCTGGGTCACTTTTCTGGCCACCCCCTTCTTGATAGGATTCTCTTATCCTTTCCCTGCTTTTACCCAATCCTTCTTTGCACTCACCAGCATGTGCTACATACATGCCATGCCGATGATGTGGAGAGTTCTGTATTGTAGGTCCCCTATTCGTATGGATCTTCAACAGAATTGTCTTTCCAATCAAGAGTGCGGAATCCTCTTGATCAGAATATCACAGAAACATGTAGAAGAATAGAAACAGCAATTCACTTTCAAACCGGATCTTTATTGATTATCTATCAAAGTGATTACAATCAATCAAGATCCCTAACCACACTCAATTTCGTCCAAGCACAAGCTCTCACGAAATTCTGTCTCTCAAAAACTGTTTTGGCTGATTAACCTAAACCCTAAAGCCTAACCTTGTTTATATAACACAAGGTTGCAACTTTAGGCATGGGTTCCTACATGGGCTAGGCCCATTTCGTCCCCCATCACCCAATGTGGGTTTTGTTTAGCCCAAACTCTATTATCTCACTAATACAAAGCTAAACCCGCTAACTGTTTATCGTTTTACTAATTACAAGATATACAAAGACCAAATCTAAGCTGTTGTCACAAACATGCACCAACAAACTCCCCCTTGACAATAGCTTCATAAAATAACTTTGTATTCAGTCTTCTTGCAATCTTCATGTATTCGTGCACTGTCTTTGGTCTTTGGATAGCTTCAGCTTCAATAGCTTCGTCAGCAACAGACCCCCCTAAGCTGATGCATCCAATCACCAAATCTTCAAAAACTTTAGCGTTTGAGTAAACTCCAGTTCAGCATTTGTATAAGCAATCTTCAAACTCTTCATCTTTGTCTGCAATGTAGAAAGGAGGTTCTACCATGCATCCAATCAAACTCTCATCTTCACAGCAACTCATCACTTTAACTTCTCAGCAACACACTGCTTCAATCTGTATACTATAAAACAAACATCTCGAGAAACCATAAGAATTTTTCAACACAGTTAAATAAATTATTATTTTTTCAAGAGATAGTTAAACTGTATGACAGATTAAGCATTTTCAATTTATCACCAACACGCAAAACTTTTAATCACACACTCTATAACCCGCATGATTTAAAATTTTGAACTCACTTTCTAACACCGTCTCCCCCTATCAGTAACAATTCCTCCAAGAATAACAGTTTTCCGTACGTTAAGAATTTTAAACAGAAAAAGACACTATTTTTGGATTTTTATATTTTCTGAAAGCAAGTAAATACAAAAGCAATAAACACTCTATTTTTGTGAGAATCACTGGTAAGAAGATCATATCAGCACAATCAAACTGTTTCACACTATTAGATAATTCTTTATTTATTTTTTCATGAAAAGCAGTCCAAGAGGATTTCCAGTATGTTTGTCCACTTAAACAAAATGCATGAGCATTTCAAGTACCATTACCGTATGATACGTTAAGGTAATTTTATTCTTATATACTAGTGTGTCCCACTTCAGGATATACCCCCGCGATCAAGGTATGCACAAAGATTCATCGTAGTAGGTGAGTATACTGATTTCATCCTTTAAGATATCCTGACAATGTCTAGGTCTGCATATAATCTGTTTTATCATGTTTTGATTGCTTAACAATGAACACCCAAATAAATACTAATCAAATCCTGGAAATATAAACAACACACTCTGTCATGCAAGTATCTTCCCTACCACATATTTCACAAGTCCAATCCAGATTTCTGAAATCTTAACTGGGAATAGGTTGAGAAGAGAACAGAATAGATCTTTAGCAGAGATGGTATAATATACAGATCAAATGAGTTTTTCTCAGTTTGATATAGGTTTCTTGGGTTTCATTTGGGCACTTGAGGGCCTCTTTCGGGTGTATTAGATTTATAGCGCGACAACGTACAGCTAGGTCAGCATTTATCTGGATGCAGCAGAAGCTGTCGTTGCCTAGCACCTCCAGGTCAGCATATATCTGGATGCAGCAGAGGAGGTACATGACTTTTTTTTCAGAGAAGATTTCAGAATCAGATCAAAATTGTGTGTATCGGGACAACATACAGACATTCAAATAGAAATGAGCTAATTCCAAGTGACTTTCTTTTCTGGGGTCATGTACAATTTTAGTTCTGAACAGAAGGACAGTCAAGATATCCCCAGATGAAATAATAGTATAAAGACCCAAAACTTCAGATTTTGGCAATCTATCAACGCAAGATTTAAGGTCATTAAACCATACACCACTGATGTGTTCCCCACTCATACTCAGTTTATTTAGGTTTATATCACATTGGTAAGTTGATTATTTCATGCTTTTTGCCTACTGGTACATCATATGATGAAGCTGCTATCACACTTAAGCAATTTAATTCAGATTGAGTGTGACAGTCTAACTTGCCGATGTACAATCATTTCTTCTTTTTCACACAGTGATAACTCATTTTTAATTTTCTATTTTTTTATGTTTTTGATTTTTCAATGTTTTTGTTTTTTTTCATGTTTAAGAAAAGCAGTAAACTATTTACAAAATTCTTATGAAAAACCAGTTATTCAGGATTCCTCATCCCGTTGAGTTCGACTAAATGTTCAAAGCGAGCCCTGTCAAAAGCTTTAGTATAAAGATCTGCCAGGTTATCTAGTGTGTCGAATCAGCACTTTGAACTTCAATTTAAATCAATCAATATAAATATATCAACAATCTCACATCCCCCTTCATGTGCCTTGAGCAGCCATTATCAACATAAGTTGATAATCCTCCTTAGCAGCTCCTGCACACACCAACTAAGAAATTAGTTAGATTGGGGGACCCAAGCCTTAATGGTCTTGGGTCGTCCAAATTCACCAACCACTTGAACATTCATCCAATATCTATTACTCCTAACAGGAGTCTTGGATCTCAGACCTGTTGATGGAAATGGGGTTTGATTTCCATAAGGTCTCTGGTCCTGAGGGTTCCTATATGTATTTGGACTATTTGACCTTTGAAAAATTTGATTTTGATATCTTGAATTTTGATTCCAAGAAGCATTATTGTTGTAATTTCTAAAGCCATTGTTATAAAAAGTTCGACCACCATTATTTTGGTATCGATTTTGATATTGACCTTGACTTCTGAAATTATGAGCATTATAATTGTTCATTCTTGGTGAACTGCTTCTAGGTCTCTCGTATCTGCCTGGTGGAGATCTAGGCTGAAATCTAGGTTGATTTCTTTGAAAACGTGGAACTTGTGGAGTTCCTTTTTCAGCCTTATCTACACCAACAACAACATTTTCTGGTTGCTTAGGAGCTGATTTCTTTGGAGAATTTGAGCCTTTCTCCTCACTATCACCTTTCTTCTCTGGTAATTTCCCTCTCTGTTTTTCACTAAGTTGTGCTTCACTCTTTTTGTTAGGACAGCAGCTAGCTACATGACCTTTGACGTGACACTTGAAGCACGATCTCCTTTTCAAAGACTTCTTAGCTGGAGTCTCTGAGGTAGATCCCTTATCAGATGGTGATGATCCCTTAGATGAACCTTGTTTAGTTTGCTTGATTTCAGATTTTTCTATGTTCTTGTTTTTTGCAAACTCTACATTCGATTCATTTTCAATAACAGCAGTTTCGTTTTTCATATCACTACCTTGAACAAAATTAATCTTTATAATAAAAGCTTGATTTTTATTCTTAGGCGGTGAATTTTTCTTTTTCAAAGGTTCACTGTTATTGTTTTCCTTAGCCTCATCACTCTCAGATCCATCACCTTGACTTGATGTGGATGCGAAACTACTAGGCGCAGATGCCATAAAGTTTGCTAGCTCATCTTCACTAGGCAGGAATGAATAGTCATGACTCAGAGGAGGTGGAACTTCATTAAAGCCCTGGAAGCCCACACTGGTCTTGTCATTACTCTTCTTTAACCCACCCATCATGTGTTTCATTACAAAAGACGAATCTCTGAATTGACTCAATTTCTTTTCAAGTTCAACAATTTTGAGTTGTGCATCTGACAACTCTTTGTATTTTTCAGAAATCTCTTTTGTTTTCTCAGCCATCATGTCATGAGCTAAATCTATTACTTGAAGTTTTTCATTTAAGTTGCATGTTAAAGCTTCAATTTCAGCTTCATAACCTCTTATCTTCTTCAAGTATGTAGATTCATTTCTTTTAGCAAAAAAGTTTGCTTCTTTTATGTTAGACATCTCACTTACTAGACTTTGGTTTTGTGTTGACAACCTGTCAACCTCACCCTGTAGTTCACGACATCTCAAACATACAGAATTAGATTGTACCTTTTCCTCATGAACTTCTGTATTTTCATCAGCAACAACCTGTTCAACTTCACTCACTTTCTCTACTTCAGAATCCACTTTTGCTTCAGCATTCTCCACTTGAGCTTCAGCATTTTTCACTTCAGATTCAGCATCACTCATAATACTTTCAGCCTCATCAACTGGCACTATCTCTGCCATGAATGCCTGAGTGGCACTCTCATTCCCCTGATATCGCTTTTGTAATGCATCCCACATATCCTTTGAATTGGTGTACTTTGTGAAGGTATGCTTGATGCTATCAGGTAAGGACATCTTTATCGCAGCTAAAGCTTTCTTCTCAGCTTCAACCACCTGTCTCTTAGATTCATCCATCTTATCATAAGACATCACTATAACTCTTCCTTCGACACGATGTGTAGGAGCAACATATCCATCTATCATACAACACCACATTCTAAAATCCTCACTTTTCACAACTGATTTAAACTCCTCCTTCCAAACAGCATACTCTTTAACATTTGTAAGCTTTGGCCAATTCTTAACAGTCTCACTGAACTTATCCATTCTGACCATCTTTAAACACGTTTTACCGTAACCGTACCGATAAAAACCGTACAAAATATCTCCGAAAACAGTGGTTACCAAATTACACCTTTAGAATCGTCTCGAAAAGACAAATCCAATGATATATAATGTCAAAAACCGAATTCGGGATTTTCCAGAGGGTTTTTTTTTTTTGCCCTAAAAATACAAGGAATCTAACGGTCCAAACGGTTCTGTCAAACGAGCTGCGGATCAATTTATATTTTCGAAAACGTGAATTTTTTGTTACGCTTGCCAGAAACTTTTCCACCTTTTTTAATTATGCTGATAATTTCGCTAGCTAGTCAACTAAATTCGCTAGGCTGATCAGTGATTAAATTCGCTGGGGTCAGTCCTTAAATTCGCTGTGTATTTTTGCTATTACGACGACTAGTGAAGTCGCTGAAAACCGTGGTAATTTCACTGTGGACAATTACATGGTTACCAAAGTCGCCTTTGGATTTTAATTTCGCCAACAACTTCGCAAGTCAGTTAAATTCGCAGGTCCAGTCTGCGAATTTGTTAATTTCGCCACCCAGAATATGGAAATTCAATCTTTTTCAAATTTCTGAGATTCTCCAGATTCTACCAACACCTTCCTGCAGAATCGAAACAGCAAAATAATCAGTAATTTTCGAAAATAATATGATGAACACGAAGAACAGTCTTCTAATTCCAGCCAAATACTCATCAAAATCCAACAGAAATCGTCCCGAAAACCTGCAAATCAGCAAAACTCAACAAACAAACTGATCAAACACAAACAAATTCGCTGAAAATTATCAAAACTCAAGAAATTTAGAAACCCTAATTTCAGGTTTAAAAAATTTCGAAATCTCCCAGTTTCTGCCAAGAACAATTCTGAACCGAGCCTTCAAGAGCCTAATGCTCTGATACCAATTGTAGGTCCCCTATTCGTATGGATCTTCAACAGAATTGTCTTTCCAATCAAGAGTGCGGAATCCTCTTGATCAGAATATCACAGAAACAAGTAGAAGAACAGAAACAGCAATTCACTTTCAAACCGGATCTTTATTGATTATCTATCAAAGTGATTACAATCAATCAAGATCCCTAACCACACTCAATTTCGTCCAAGCACAAGCTCTCACGAAATTCTGTCTCTCAAAAACTGTTTTGGCTGATTAACCTAAACCCTAAAGCCTAACCTTGTTTATATAACACAAGGTTGCAACTTTAGGCATGGGTTCCTACATGGGCTAGGCCCATTTCGTCCCCCATCACCCAATGTGGGTTTTGTTTAGCCCAAACTCTATTATCTCACTAATACAAAGCTAAACCCGCTAACTGTTTATCGTTTTACTAATTACAAGATATCCAAAGACCAAATCTAAGCTGTTGTCACAAACATGCACCAACATGTATACACTGGAAAACATCATTGAGCAGGAAGATATAGAAATAGGAATGTCAGAGTTGGCTGAGTTATACAATCTTGTTAGCCATGGTTCACGCCATTTCTTGTTCAAGCATAAACTTGGTCAGCCCCATCCAACCCTTAAGACCACAAAAAATGATACCCACTGGAAAAATCGTTTCTTTTTTGTAAGGAGGGACTCTATTCCGGACGGGAAAGACCTTCCCAAAAAGTGGACCACCCATGGTAGGATATAGGATCCTTATACAAGGATCTTAGGAGGACTCTGTCTCTTTTATGGCTAACTGATCCTTTTTTCTGTTTCTATTGTGCAGCTATCTCAGTTTCTCATCTTCAAGATTCCCCTGCAACAAAAGAAAGACTCGCTGCCTTCTGGAGGCTTGACCCTGCTGTGAGGACATTTCAAGCTAAAACCAAGGATTCAGAAGAAGCATCCTCCGGTTCCTTCATAATGTCTAGTAAGTATTTGAATATATGTATAAATGAATGAATGTTAAAATGAATGAAAAATATGAACACTTATCTGTTGTTTGGCATTTTTAGGCGCTGGAAAATCTTCAAAATCAGCTTCCCGGTTCAGCGTCAGTGATCTTGACTCATATGTTTCCTCCAAGTCTGTCAAGAAACAACTTGCTGCCAGTCCCGGCATCCCAAATCCTAAGGGTGCCAGCACAAAGGGCAAGGGTGGAAAGAAAAGGAAAACTGCTGAGACTCTTGAAGGCCTCCCTCTCATCCAACACCAGTTCGTGGATTACATCTCTGAAGTAAGGATCCCGGATCCTTAAGTCTTATCTTCACATACTGAGGATAACGGATCCTGACATATGCTTCTTTCTTGCAGAAATTTGCTGAAATCCAGATGCTCCTGGATTCATATGTTGAAGAGGCTGAGCAAAAGAGCTTGGATTTCCAGAAGATCTTCCTGGCTAAGGACAAGACCATCTCCTCCCTCGAGAAGGACCTCACTCTGGCCAAGAAAGAGCTGGTTATGACCCAAATCACGGCTCAACAGGAGAAGGAGGAGGTGATGGAAGGAGCCAAACTTTCTGCCACAATAGCCATGCTCAAGATCAAATTTCAAATGTCAAAGGAGGCTGAGGATCCTTCTTTCGACAGGTCTGCTTGGGATCAAGAAGGCTGGAAGATCAAGCTGGCGGAGCTAGATGATGAAGAGGAAGCTGAAGAGGTTCTAGCGATTGAAGCTGTTGGTAGCAGGTTAAAGGATCAGGTTGAGGAGGCAGCGGCTGGTGGTGATGCAGCGAAGGTGTAGGCTGCAACAATGGGCGATGATGGATATTTCTAGATGTGGCCGGAGCCCATTTTTTATGGCTTGGTAGTTTTTTTGTTTGTTGATGTTTTGATGGTGAACAATGTTGGTCTGTATAGATCCTTCAGACAATAGGTAGGATAATAGATGGTGGAGGGATTCTCTGTTTGGGGGATGAAACCACTGTTATCCTGCCGCCCTTTTATTCCTGCACTTTAAGAACTGTTAACTATGGACACCCTTTGCCTACCCCAGCGGACGGGCCACATTTTGCTGGTAGATGCTTGGGGTAGGCAATTTTGACAACCTTTGAAGGGTTAATCTTTTGGCTATCTTATGTTGTCCATTGTGTGTATATTTACCTTTCAATATTTATGGTACCATTTCTTTGAATTCACAAGTTAAGAATGAAAATATATATTAGATTATGTCAAATAGTGTAGGATATGATCAAGGATCAAGTATCCTATAATCGAAAAGTTCAAAAAAGTAGTGTAATTTTAGGATCATGTATCCTGTTGTCAAAGAATAAGGGTAACCTAAATAAATCAAGAATAACATGAAGGTAAATAAGGATCATACCTGAGAATCCAAGTTAGGATCCTAAATCTTTGATACTTACAACCGAGATAACCAAAAGACGAACCCTAGATAACAGGTTAGGATCAAGGATCCTTAACTGTTTAGCTTTGGAAACCTGAAATGGAACATAACTTGGGACTAAGCCAATATAAGAGAAGAGTTAGTAACTGGGACAAGCCCAACAATCTGGGGACAAGCCCAATAAACTAGGGACAAGCCCAAAAAACTGGGGACAAGCCCAAAAAACTGGGGACAAGCCCAAAAACTGGGGACAAGCCCAAAGGATCTTGTGTAAACTGATGGCCCTCACTGGCGACTATCCAAACTTGGTGACATGAAAATGCCAAAACCTTAGCTAACGTGAAAACGTTAGAAACCTTAGGAACGGATGTATGGTAGGTCTACCATTATATGTAGGATCTTAAATACAGCCAGTACAATGAAATTGTCAGCCCCTAAAGCGGGTACTGATCCCATTGCCTTGAACTGCACCAGGATCATCGTGCGCTACTGGCGAAGGTAGTGGATACTTTAAACTGGGGACAAGCCCAAAACTGGGGAAAAACCCAAAAACTGGGGACAAGGCCATAAAACTTAGGAGACTTCTGTGGATACTTGATTCTTTGTCAAGGATACATCAATCCTCTGCAAAACTCAGAATTTAGTGAAAAAAGGATAAAGGATCCAGGATCTTTCTTCTTATAATAAAATAAGTCAAAGAACTGGACAAATTAGAATCAGATCATTACCAGAATGAGGATCATTTATCCTCTAAGGATCCTTATGGATATATGACGTAAGAGCGGCCAAGGATCCGTGATCCTTCTTGTTTTGGTCAAAAATCAAGCAAGGATAATGCAACCAAATCTTTTGTTGTGAGGTGTAATGCTTGAATCTACGAACAATTGTATGAACAATTTGCAAATCAAATAAAGAGGTGACAGAAGGATTTATACGAGGAAAAAACCCTTGATCAAGAGTTGATCTCCGGTATAAAAAACCTCGGGTGATGGAAACTACCGATCACCAACTAAGATTAATCGAAAGGTTGTTACAACTCGGGATGATAACAAGCTTGTTACAAGGATCACTAGTGTGTAAAAGTGCAAAAGTGTATAAAATCGCCAAGTAAACTGTCGAGAGTTGTTCAAGAGTGTGTGTTTGCTAAAATTAGCCAAGTGTTCTAACTCAAGCTTGTTATCCCCTATTTAAAATTAGAAATAACTAAACTAACTAACTATCCGCTAATCATGCTAGCTTCCCACGACCTCCATAACGTTCACAAGGGCCAAGCACGTGCGGAATATTGAGGGAATATGCTCCACGAATATCGGCAAGACCAAGTCCATGCACATACTCCTGCAAAACAAGCTCACGCATAATGAAGACAATCATTAGTATAAGGATAACAATAAGGATCCTGAATCCTGATCCTGCAACACCTACTGAGGATCCTTAATTTAAACAGAATTTATGATCCTGGCAGTACTTGAGGATCCGTGATCCTTAGGATTGGAAAATCCTCCCCTAACAATTGCCCCCAAAATATAAGGAGTAAAGTGTAAATTAGCGAGTTATATTTTTTGATCTTATCTGCAACTAACTAACGGATATATAGCCGTTAGAATCTAACTAGCCGTTGCAAATTATACGTCATTGAAGCGACATCCCTGCAGAATCATCATTATATATAGGTTAGATATAAGGACTAATGTGCATTTAAATTCGAGCAATACTCCCTTTAAATCCTCATTCGAAGATCAAGCAGGTACTTCTCTCTCCTTTCTCTTTTCACCTTCTTACTCTGTTCCTTCTTTCTTTACCATCATCCATGGCCAAGATGGTTCTAAGATCCTCACCGGCTAAGGATCACCAAAAAGATAGCCCCCCTAAAGAGCCAAGGAATTATCAAAGATTCTCTGAAGGAACGTTGCTGCTTTTCTGATCCTGAGATCGACAGGATTCGTCATTGCTTTCCGGCAGACTCTATCTTTAAACCTTTTGACCCTACCGCCTTGAGTGACTTCGTTTCTGCAACTTGGGTTGCTTTTCCGGCCACCCCATTTCTGATAGGATACTCCTATCCTTTCCCTGCTTTTACCCAGTCTTTCTTCTCCCTTACCGGCATATCCTATGTCCAGGCCATGCTAATGATGTGGAGGGTTTTATATACCCTTGAGAGAATCATTGAGCAGGAAGATATAGAGTTGGGAATGTCGAAATTGGCTGAACTATACAACCTTGTGAGCCATGGTTCACACCGCTATCTGTTCAAACACAAACCCGGTGAAGAACACCCAATCCTCAAGACCACCAAAAATGACACTAACTGGAAGAAGCACTTTTTCTTCGTTAGGAGGGATTCTATCCCGGATGGGAAAGATCTCCCCTTAAAGTGGACCACTCATGGTTGGATAGAGGATCCTTATAGAAGGATCATAGGATAACCCAGTTCTTGTAAGGATAACTGACCCCTTATGTTTCTATTTTACAGCTATCTCTATTTCCCATATCATTCCATCACCTGCAACCAAAGAGAGAATCACCGCTTTCCGGAATCTTGATCCTGCAGCAAGATCATTCCAAGCAAACACCAAGGATTCTCAAGAAGTATCCTCAGGCTCAGTCACAATGTCAAGTAAGTATCTGAGTTTGTATATAATTAAAGGTTTAAATGAAAATAAAACAAGAATACTTATATGTTGTTTTGGATTGGTAGGCGCTGGAAAATCCTCAAGGTCAGCCACTCGCTTCAGTGTCAGTGATCTTGACACTGTCACTGCCCGCTCCAGGAAGAAGAAAACTGCTGCCAGCCCCATCGTTCCAGTGCCAAAGCCCACTACCTCCAAGGGTAAAGGAGGAAAGAAAAGGAATGCTACCGAGGCTGGTGACCTGGAAGGCTTGCCTCTTATCCGCCACCAGTTTGAAGAATACTTTGCTGATGTAAGGATCACCAACTTTGCTTCATTATCCTGCCCACTTGAGGATCACGGATCCTGAACTTTACCTTGTCTTTTTTGCAGAAATTCGCTGAGATCCAGATGTTCTTTGATGCATATGCCAAAGAGGCTGAGCAGAAGCATCTGGAGTTCCAAAAGATCTTCCTGGCCAAGGATCAAACCATCTCCTCCCTCGAGAAAGACCTCAATCTGGCAAAGCAGCAGGTGGTCATGGCCCAGATAAATGCTGATCATGAGAAGCATGAGCCGCTGCAGGATGCTAAAATCTCTGCCGCCATCACCATGTACAAGATCAAGCTGCAAATGGCCAGGGAAGCTGAGGATCCTGACTTCGACAGGACCACTTGGGACCAGGAGGGCTGGAAGGCGAAGCTGGCTGAGCTAGACGATGAGGAGGAGGCTACAGAGGTCTTGGCGATCGAGGCAAGTGGTAGCGGGAAGGATCAAGCTGGTGATGCGGATGCTGGTGGTGATGCAGCCAAGGTTTGAGCTGCAGAAATGGGCGATGATGGATATTTCTAGACGCGGTCGGAGCCCATTTTTTAGGATTTGAAAGTTTTTTGGTTGTGATGTTTTAAACAATGCTGGGTTGTAATAACTAAACAATAGCTATTAAGGTTGAGCATCATGGATCCTTTGAACAATAGGTAGGATAATAGGTGGTGGAGGGATCCTCTGTTTGGGGGATGAAACCACTTGTTATCCTGCCATCTTTTATTTCCTGCACTTTCAAGACCTGTTAACAATGGACACCCTTTGTCAACCCAAGTGGAAGGGCCACGTTTTGCTGGTAGAAACTTGGGTTGGCAATTTTGACAACCTTTCAAAGGTTTAACTTTTGGTGAATAAATAAAACTTTAATATTTTGGCTATTTCTTGTGTTGTTATTCTGTATATATTTTATCCTTCAATAGTTGTGATATACTTTGTTTGAATTCATAAGTAAAGAATAAATGTTTAATAAATCATGTCAAAAAGATTTAGGATATGATCAAGGATCAAATATCCTATAATCGATCAATTAAAAAAAAAGTAGTGTAACTTAAAGATCACAAGCCCTGTTGTCAAAGAATAAGGGTCACTTAGATACATAAAGAATAAAATAAAAATGATCAAGGATCATACCTGAGAATCCAAGTTAAGATCCTAAACCTTTAACATTTACAATCAGGATAACCAAAAGACAAACCTTAGTAGAAGGTAAGGATCAAGGATCCTTAGCTGTTTAACTTCAAAAACCTGAAATGGAACATAACTTGGGACTAAGGCAATATAAGAGAAGAGTTAGCAACTGGGGACAAGCCCAACAATTCTGGGGACAA
This sequence comes from Helianthus tuberosus, assembly GCA_030545235.1. NCBI lineage: Eukaryota > Viridiplantae > Streptophyta > Magnoliopsida > Asterales > Asteraceae > Helianthus > Helianthus tuberosus. The sequence goes on from CM060444.1 coordinate 26,764,214, forward strand.
GCCCAATATACTGGGGACAAGCCCAAAAACTGGGGACAAGCCCAAAAAACTGGGGACAAGCCCAAAAACTGGGGGCAAGCCCAAAGGATCTTGTGTAAACTAGAGTATGGCCCTCACTGGCGACTATCCAAACTTAGTGACATGAAGATGCCAAAACCTTAGCTAACGTGAAAATGTTAGAAACCTTAGGAACGGATGTATGGTACGTCTACCATTATACGTAGGACCCCGAATATAGCAAGTACAATGAAATTGTCAGCCCCTAAAGCCAGTACTGGTCCCATTGCCATGAACTATACCAGGATCATCGTGCGCTACTGGCGATACTGGGGACAGGCCCAAATAACTGGGGACTAGCCCAAATAACTAGGGTCAAGCCCAAATAACTGGGGTCAAGCCCAAATAACTGGATACTTCTGTAGATACTCAACCCTTTGTCAAGGATATATGAATCTTCTGCAAAACTCAGAATTAAGTGAAAGAAGGATAAAGGATCCAGGATCCTTTTTCTTGTATATAGGATAATTAAAGAACTAAATAGTTTGAGATTAGATTATTACCAAAATGAGAATCATCAATCCTCTAAGGATCCTTCAAGGATGTGGATCATGAATATTGCTAAGGATCATGAATCCTTATCACATGAAGTATTTCTTCAGGTGGACAGCATTCCAAGCTCTTGGTAGCAAATCGCCTTCCATTGTTAGTAATCGATATGCCCCTTTTCCAGCCTCAGCTTCAATCAGGTAGGGGCCTTCCCACTTCGGTGCCAATTTTCCATCAGCAGGATTTGTGGTATTCTGAAATGTTTTCCTTAATACCATACCACCAACTTGGAATTTCCTGATCCTGACATTTTTGTTGTAGGCTCCTGCCATCCTTTGTTGATAACTAGCCATCCTTATCCTTGCCAAATCCCTGAGTTCTTCTATATTGTCCAAGTCTTGAACCAAGTTTTCAACATTTCCTTCAGGATCATGGATGCTTGTTCTTGCAGTAGGAACCACCATCTCTGTAGGGATCACTAATTCTGCTCCAAATACCAAAGAAAATGGAGTTTGGCCAGTAGCATTCTTGGGAGTTGTCCTATCAGCCCATAGTACATAAGGTAGTTCTTCTGCCCACTTTCCTTTCTTGGATCCAAGCTTCTTCTTCAAATTGTTGATCATGATCTTGTTGGATGATTCTGCCTGACCATTAGCTTGTGGGTGGTCTGGTGTTGATGTTATCATCTTAATCCCCCAGCTGTCACAAAAGTTAGTAGTTCTACTCCCAATAAATTGGGATCCATTATCACAAACAATTTCAGAAGGGATACCAAATCTAGTAATAATGTTTCTTTTAATAAAGGATATCACTTCATTTTCTTTGACTTGAGCAAAGGCTTCAGCCTCTATCCACTTAGAGAAGTAATCAGTCATGGCAAGCATGAACACCTTTCCTCCTGGTACTTTGGGAAGTTTTCCAACTATATCCATTCCCCATCTCATGAATGGCCAAGAAGAGGATATAGGATGCAAGAGCTCTGCTGGTTGGTGAAGGATATTACTATGTCGCTGACAAGGATCACACTTCTTGGCATAATCCACAACATCCTTCTTCATTGTAGGCCAATAATATCCTGTCCTAAGGATCCTTGAGAACAATGCTCTGCCCCCAGTGTGGTTTCCACAATCTCTTTCATGAAAATCCTTTAAGACTTCTTGAATTTCAGGATCCTCTATGGATCTTAGATATGGACCTGCAAGAGATTGTTTATATAACATGTTATTCAATATTGTGAATTGAGATACCTTAATTTTGAAAGCCCTAGGGTTTTCTCCTGTAAGAATCTCTCTATGTTGGATATATCTTTTGATTGGAAGGATCCATGATCCTGAACGAGATTGTGTATCATCACTAGGGATGATTGCAGAATCCTCTCCTATCTCCATAGATACATCATCCTCAATAGCAGGGGTTAGGATATGGATAATAGGGATCTTGGTATCCTCTGGAATCTTAAAGGATGATCCTAGATTGGCCGATGCATCAGCCTCTGCATTCTCTTCTCTGGGTACCTGTGTCAAACTAAAGGAAACAAAAGAGAGTGCCAATTCTTTGACTATCTCTAAATATTTGATTAGCTTTTCACCTTTAACAGCATGGGATCCAATAAAGTGATTAGTAATTAACAATGAATCTACATGTACCTCAAGATACATGATCCTCATATGCTTGGCAATTTGCAAACCAGCTATCAAGGCCTCATATTCAGCCTCATTATTAGTAGTTTGAAACTCATAAGCTATGGAGTGGGGTATTATGTCCCCCTGTGGCGATTTTAGTAGTATTCCAAGTCCTGTTCCTTTGACATTAGAAGCTCCATCAGTGAAAAGTATCCAAGGATCCTTAGTTTCTTCAAGCTGCTGAACTTCTAACACAGCTTCTTTTTGTAAATCACTACTAAAATCTGCCACAAAGTCAGCTAAGGCTTGGGATTTGATTGCAGTCCTTGGTTCATATCTTATATCATAAGCACTAAGCTTCACTGCCCATTTAGCCATCCTTCCTGACATTTCAGGTTTCCTGAGAACATTCTTTATTGGAAAATTAGTCTTAACAATAACGACATGAGTTTCAAAATAATGTCTTAGTTTAGTAGATGCCATAATCAAAGCAAGAATATTTTTTTCTAAATGAGAATACCTGGATTCAGCATCAAGCAAACTCTTACTTACATAATAGACAGGATGTTGTGTACCTTCGTGATCCTTAACAAGGACCGCACTTACTGCTTTAGAGGATACCGCTAGGTACAAGGATAATACATCCCCTTTTTTCTGGTTTCATCAAGGCAGGGGCTGAGGATAGGTAATCTTTAAGGGCTTTGAGAGCATTTTCATGCTTTTCAGTTCATTCAAATTTCTTGTTCTTTCTCAAAATGTCATAGAATTCCTTGCACTTTTCTGATGATTTTGATATGAACCTATTCAAGGCTGCGATCCTTCCTGTCAACCTTTGCACATCCTTGGCATTGGCAGGAGATTTGATATTCACAATAGCCTTAATTTGCTCTGGACTTGCTTTAATGTCTCTTTTTGTTACCATGTATCCTAGGAACTTGCCTGCTTTAACACCAAAGTGACACTTTGAAGGATTCAGCTTCATATTGAACTTGTCAAGGATATTGAATGCTTCTTCTAGGTCTCTAAGGTGATCCTCAGCTCTCTTGGACTTAACCACCATGTCGTCTATGTAGACTTCCATAGTGTGTCCTATTTGTTCTTTAAACATCATATTGACTAGCCTTTGATAAGTAGCACCTGCATTCCTTAGTCCAAATGGCATAGCAATATAACAATAGATACCAGTTGGGGTCATAAAGGCTGTATCCTCTTGATCAGATGGTTCCATCTGAATTTGTTAAAATCCAGATGAAGCATCCATAAAAGTCAACAACTGATGACCCGCGGTAGCATCCACCATGGAGTCAATGTGGGGTAATGGGAAAGGATCCTTGGGACATGCCTTATTTAAATCACTGAAATCGACACATACCCTCCACTTTCCATTTTTCTTTTGAACAACAACCACATTGGCTAACCATCTTGGATACTTAACCTCTCTAATCATACCTGCTCGGAGTAATTTGTCTACCTCCTCCTGGATAATGGCATTCCTCTCTGGTGCAAACTTCCTCCTCTTCTGATGTATAGGTTTGAATGACCTGTCAATGCCAAGTTTATGAGTAATTATATCCTTAGAGATACCTGTCATGTATTCATGCTTCCAGGCAAAGGTAGTTTTCCTCCTTTTAAGGAAGGATATTAGACCCTATTCAATGTTGCTGAGGATCCCTGATCCTATGAAGACTTTGGATTCAGGATCATGAGGATCCATAAGGATTTCTTTTACATCCTGTTCTCTTGCCTTCAAGACGTCTCTTGGAGGATACTTTAGTTGCTATTGCTCCCTTGGTCTTGAGGCTGGCTTCATTGATGAGGTATAACAATTCTTTGCTTATTGTTGGTCACTCTCAATCTTTATCACCCCCCCCCATGGACTAGGAAGCTTCACACACTGGTGATATGTAGATGCCACTGCCTTCATGTCATGTATCCATGGCCTGCCAAGGATAACATTGCAACAGGATAAGCAATCTATAACAGAAATTTTTTGATAAGAATGAAGTCCTTCAATATAAATGGGAAGTTTAATGTCCCCCAATGTATTCTTGGTTTCTCCGCTGAATACCACAAGAACTGAGGATCTTGGGATAATATCTGATTCAGGGATATTCATCTTCTTGAAGACATCAAGCTGAATGATGTTCACTGAGCTTCCTCCATCGATTAGGATCCTGCGAACAAAATGGTTAGATATGAATAAAGTAATAACAAGACCATCATGGTGAGGATCCTGCACATCAACACGGTCATCCTCATCAAAGGTTATGACTTTCTCCTGTGTAACAGTAGAGGTCCAGATGGGTCTATCTCCATTATCCATCTTGGTCTCCTTGGCATGTCTTTTGGCTGCTGAAAAGGAAGTACCACAAATGTCTGATCCACCGGATATGAAGTTTATAACTTGTGCATCTGCTGGAGGAGCAGGAGCTCTTTCTGGGATCTTCTCAGGATCCTGGATCCTTGACTTCTTTCTTCCCAAAAGTTCCTTTAAATGCCCCTTGCTTAACAAGTAACCAATTTCTTTTCTAAGTGCAATACACTCCTCAGTGAGATGTCCGAAATCCTCATGATATGCACACCATTTGGATTTGTCTTTTGTAGCAGCTGGTTTATCACTTTTCCTTGGCCACCTAGCTTTCTCACCTAAATTCTGCATTGCAGGAATTAGTTCATTCTTATCAACAGAAAAACTGTATTCAGAAATGGGAGGATAATCCTCATCATCCTCTTCATGTTCTACTGCATGCACATTCTGGTTGTCAGACTTGTTGTAGGACTTGAACTTGTTGTTCTTGAAGTAGGATCCTTGCTTTTCCTGTTTCGAGGATCCTACCAATCTTTCCTGGATCCTTTTATCATCCTCTAATCAGATGAATCTAAAGGCCTGGTTCTCACTTCATCAAGATTCCTGCATGGGGTCATAACAAGATCATCATAGAATAATGAATCCCTAAGCAAACCCATTTTAAAGGCTTCCACAGCCGTAGCTATATCCAGATTTGGGATATCTAAGGATTCTTTACTAAACTTAGTGATGTAATCTCTAAGTGATTCATTTTGACCTTGTGTTACCCTATATAGATCACTAGTTAAACGTTCAAATTTTCTAATACATGAGAATTGACTATTAAACAGATTAACTAGATTAGCAAATGAAGTAATAGAGTAAGGGGGAAGACTTAGCAGCCATTTAAGAGCTGATCCTGTGAGTGTGGATCCAAAACCCTTGCATAGACATGCTTCTTTTAATCTCTTAGGAATTGGATTGATCTCCATCCTTTCTCTGTATTGAGCTACATGTTCCTCTGGATCCGTCGAACCATCATACAACTTCATAGTTGGTATCTGGAACTTTTGGGTATCTCAGCATCACAAATAGGTGGTGCAAAATGAGATATCCTATGGCTACCATCTGCGATCTCAGGAATGGGCTTAACCACTCCCGGAACACTGGATACCATATCCTTCAGTTTCTGTAATTCCCTAGCCATAGCTTGATTGATACTTGTATCCTGCATAAGGCCATGGTTAGTGTTATAAGAATTATTCAAAGTGTTACCTCCTGGAGGATTCAAGTTTGGAATCCTAGATGTGAATCCATATTGATGAGATTCTGGTATGATGGAAGGACCAGAAGTAGCAATGGTCTGCATTGGAATGAAGTCTCCTTGATGAACATCTGAACTTGAGGGTTGTACACTTCATAAGAATCCTTGATCCTGAAAGATGTTGGATCCTTGAACCTGGAAGGAGGATCCTTGAACTTGAGAGGATCCTTGAACCTGTGAGGATCCTTGAACCTGTGAGGATCCTTGGACCTGGGAGGATCCTTGAACCGTGTGCGTTCCCATATATCCTCCTGGGCTGACGAAGGATCCCTGATGCTGGAAAGAGGATCCCGAAGGCTAAAAACAGGATCCTGAAGGCTGAAAGTGAGACCCAAAAGACTGACTCATAGTTGTTGTTCCATAACGCCTTCCCAATGGTCAACACTGATACTGGATATCCGGAGCTGTAGATTGCTGGGCAGTCATGGCTGGAGTGTCGAAATCCAGTGACCTTGGTATAAGAGGAGAGTGATCCTCCTCCGATCTCTTCTGTTTCTTGATGTCACCAATTTCCCGGAGGATCCTTTCGTTGGTTTTGTCCTGCTCTTGTATGTGATCCCTCATCTGCAAAATCAAAGTAAAAAGATCATTAGTAGTAGGATTAGAAGAAACAGAAGAAGTTGGTGGTTTTGGAAAAATGGGGCTTTGTCTCTTTGCAGCATTTTCAGCATTCTTCTGGGATCCAGAAGGTGATGCAGGCAAAGGTGGAACGCCCTGTGAAGAACTCATTGCCGGCATTGAACTTGAAGTGCTCTTTGCTGAAGAATCCATCTGCTTGGTTGTAATGAACCGAAATGATCACAATGAGCAATTTTTTTCAGAAATGAAGCACCAATTGCCCCACGGTGGGCGCCAAACTGTTTTGGTCAAAAATCAAGAAAGGATAATGCAACCAAATCTTTTGTTGTGAGGTGCGATGCTTGAATCTACGAACAATTGTATGAACAATTTGCAAATCAAATAAAGAGGTGACACAAGGATTTATACGAGGAAAAAGCCCTTGATCAAGAGTTGATCTCCGGCATAAAAAACCTCGGGTGATGGAAACTACCGATCACCAACTAAGATTATTCGAAAGGTTGTTACAACTCGGGATGATAACAAGCTTGTTACAAGGATCACTAGTGTGTAAAAGTGCAAAAGTGTATAAAATCGCCAAGTAAACTGTCGAGAGCTGTTTAAGAGTGTGTGTTTGCTAAAATTAGCCAAGTGTTCTAACTCAAGCTTGTTATCCCCTATTTAAAATTAGAAATAACTAAACTAACTAACTATCCGCTAATCATGCTACCTTCCCAAGATCTCCATAACGTTCAGAAGGGCCAAGCACGTGCGGAATATTGAGGGAATATACTCCATGAATATCGGCAAGTCCAAGTCCATGCACATACTCCTGCAAAACAAGCTCACGCATAATGAAGACAATCGTTAGTATAAGGATAACAATATGGATCCTGAATCCTGATCCTGCAACACCTACTGAGGATCCTTAATTTAAACAAAATTTATGATCCTGGCAGTACTTGAGGATCCGTGATCCTTAGGATTGGAAAATCCTCCCCTAACACTTCTTACATGAAGTATTTCTTCAAATGGACAACATTCCAAGCCCTTGGTAGTAAATCACCTTCCATTGTCAATAAACGATATGCCCCCTTTCCCGCCTCAGCTTCAATGAGATAGGGGCCTTCCCACTTTGGTGCTAACTTGCCATCAGCAGGATTTGTGGTATTTTGGAATGCTTTCCTCAACACCATGTCACCAACTTGTAACTTTCTGATCCTAACATTTTTGTTATAAGCTCCAGCCATCCTTTGTTGATAGCTAGCCATTCTTATCCTTGCCAAATCCCTGAGTTCTTCTATGGTATATAAGTCTTGAACTAAGTTTTCAACATTTCATTTAGGATCACGGATGCTTGTTCTAGCAGTAGGAACCACCATCTCTGTAGGGATCAACACTAGAGAGAATGGAGTCTGACCGGTGGCATTCTTGGGAGTTGTTCTATCAGCCCATAACACATAAGGTAGCTCTTCTGCCCACTTTCATTTCTTGGATCCAAGCTTCTTCTTCAAGTTGTTGATGATGATCTTGTTGGATGACTCTGCTTGACCATTAGCTTGTGGATGGACTGGTGTTGATGTTATCATCTTAATCCCCCAGCTGTCACAAAAGTTAGTAGTTCTACTCCCAATAAATTGGGATCCATTATCACAAACAATTTCAGAAGGAATACCAAATCTGGTGATAATGTTTCTTTTAATAAAGGATATCACTTCTTTTTCTCTGACTTGAGCAAAGGCTTTAGCTTCTATCCACTTGGAAAAGTAATCAGTTATAGCAAGCATGAACACTTTACCTCCAGGTGCTTTGGGAAGTTTACCAACTATATACATTCCCATCTCATGAATGGCCAAGAAGAGGATATAGGATGCAGGAGATCTGCTGGTTGATGAAGGATATTGCTATGTCTCTGATAAGCATCACATCTCTTGGCATAATCCACAGCATCCTTCTTTATAGTAGGCCAATAGTATCCTGTCCTAAGGATCCTTGAGAAGAGTGCTCTGCCCCCAGTGTGGTTTCCACATTCTCCTTCATGAAAATCCTTTAGCACTTCTTGAATTTCAGGATCCTCAATGCAGCTTAGATATGGACCTGATAGAGATCGTTTATACAACATGTTATTTAATATTGTAAACTAAGATACCTTGACTTTGAAAGCTCTGGGGTTTTCTCCTGTAGGAATCTCTCCATGTTGTATATATCTCATGATTGGAAGGATCCAGGATCCTGGATGTGATTGTGCAGCATCACTTGGTATAATTGCAGAATCCTCTACTATTTCCCTAGCTGTATGATCCTCAATAGCAGGAGTCAAAATATGGATGAAGGGAATTTTGATATCCTCTGGAATCTTCAATGATGATCCAAGATTGGCCAATGCATCAGCTTCTGCATTTTCTTCTCTGGGTACCTGTGTCAAACTAAAAGAAGCAAAAGAGTCTGCCAATTTCTTGACTATCTCTAAATATTTGATTAGTCTTTCACCTTTAAAAGCATAGGAACCATTAAAGTGATTAGTAATTAACAATGAATCTACATGTACCTCAAGATAACTGATCCTCATGTGCTTGGCAATTTGCAAACCAGCTATCAAGGTCTCATATTCAGCCTCATTATTAGTAGTTTAAAACTCACAAGCTATTGAGTGGGGTATTATGTCCCCCTGTGGCGACTTTAGTAGTATTCCTAGTCCAGTTCCCTTGATGTTTGAAGCCCCATCTGTGAAGAGTATCCAAGGATCCTTAGTCTCTTCAAGCTGTTGAACTTCTAACTTAGCTTCTCTTTGTAGATCACTACTGAAATCAGCCACAAAGTCAGCTAAGGCCTGTGATTTAATGGCAGTTCTTGGCTCATATCTTATATCATAAGCACTAAGCTTCACTGCCCATTTGGCCATCCTTCCTGACATTTCAGGTTTCCTGAGAACATTCTTAATTGGAAAATTAGTTTTAACAATAATAGCATGTGTTTCAAAATAATGACGCAATTTAGTTGATGCCATAATCAAGGCAATGATAAGTTTTTCTAGATGCGAGTACCTGGATTCAGCATCAAGCAAACTTTTACTTACATAATATACAAGATCTTGTGTGCCCTCGTGATCCTTAACAAGGACTGCACTTACTGCCTTGGAAGAGACTGCCAAATATAAGGATAATATATCCCCTTTTCTGGTTTCATCAAGGCTGGAGCTGAGGATAGGTAATCCTTAAGGGCTTTGAGAGCATTCTCATGCTTTTCAGTCCATTCAAATTTCTTGTTCTTTCTCAGGATGTCATAGAATTCTTTGCATTTCTATGATGACTTTGAGATGAACCTGTTCAAGGCCGCGATCCTCCCTGTCAATCTTTGCACATCCTTGGCATTGGCAGGAGATTTAATATTCACGATTGCCTTGATTTGCTCTGGACTTTCCTCTATGCCTCTCTTAGTCACCATGTAACCTAAAAACTTGCCTGCTTTGACACCAAAATGACACTTGGAAGGATTCGATTTCATATTGAATTTATCAAGGATATCAAATGCTTCCTCCAAATCTCATAGGTGATCCTTAGCTCTCTTGGACTTAACCACCATGTCATCTATATAGACTTCCATAGTGTGTCCAATTTGTTCTTTAAACATCATATTGACTAGCCTTTGGTATGTAGCACCTGCATTTCTTAGTCCAAATGGCATAGCAATATAACAATAGATACCTGTTGGGGTCATAAAGGCTGTATCCTCCTGATCAGATGGTTCCATCTGAATTTGTTGAAATCCAGATGAAGCATACATGAAAGTCAACAACTCATGAACCGCGGTAGCATCCACCATGGAGTCAATGTGGGGTAATGGGAAAGGATCCTTGGGATATGCCTTGTTTAAGTCAGTAAAATCGACACATACCCTCCACTTTCCGTTTTTCTTTCGAACAACAACCACATTGGCTAACCACCTTGGATACTTAACCTCTCTAATCATACCTGCTCTGAGCAGCTTGTCTACCTCCTCCTGGATAATGGCATTCCTCTCAGGTGCAAACTTTCTCCTCTTTTGATGTATGGGTTTGAATGACCTGTCAATACCAAGATTGTGAGTAATAATATCCTTAGAGATACCTATCATATCTTCGTGCTTCCAGGCAAAGGTAGTTTTTCTCCTTTTGAGGAAGGATACTAGATCCTCTTCAATATTGTTAAGGATCCCGGATCCTATAAAAACTTTGGATTCAGGATCCTGAGGATCCATCAGGATATCCTTAACATCTTGTTCTCTAGCCTCCAGGACATCTCTTGGAGGATGCTTTAATTGCTATTGCTCCCTGGGTCTTGAGGCTGGCTTCATGGATGAAGTATAGCAATTATTAGCTTCTTGTTGGTCACTTTCAATCTTCACCACCCCCCATGGAGTTGGCAGTTTCACACATTGGTGGTACGTAGATGGAACTGCTTTCATGTCATGTATCCATGGCCTGCCAAGGATAACATTGGAACAGGATAAGCAATCTATAACACAAAATTTTGAAAAGAATTAACTCCCTCAATGTAGATGGGAAGCTTAATGTCCCCCAATGTGTTCTTGGTTTCCCCACTGAATCCCACTAGAACAGATGATCTTGGGATAATTTCTGATTCAGGGATGTTCATCTTCTTGAGGACATCAAGTTGAATGATGTTTACTGAGCTTCCTCCGTCTATGAGATCCTGCGAACAAAATGATTAGATATAAACAAAGTAATAACCAGACCATCATGATGAGGATCCTAAACATCTACACGATCATCCTCATCAAAAGTTATGACTTTCTCCTGTGTAAGGGTCGAGGTTCGAATGGGTCTTTCCCCATTATCCATCTTGGTTTCTTTGGCATGCCTCTTAGCTGCTGAAAAGTAAGTGCCACATATGTCTGATCCACCAGATATGAAGTTGATGATTTGTGCATCGGCGGGAGGAGCAGGAGCTCTTTCTGGAACCTTTTCAGGATCCTGGATCCTTTTCAGGATCCTGGATCCTTGACTTTTTTCTTCCCAACAGCTCCTTCAAGTGCCCCTTGCTTAACAAATAACCAATTTCTTTTCTAAGTGCAATACATTCTTCAGTGAGATGACCGAAATCTTCATGATATGCACACTATTTGGATTTGTCTTTTGTTGCAGCTGGCTTATCACTCTTTCTGAGCTATCTTTCTTTTTCACCTAGATTCTTCATTGCAAGGATTAGTTCATTGTTATCAACAGAAAAACAATATTCAGAAATGGGAGGATAATCCTCATCATCATCTTCCTGTTCTAATGCATGCACGTTCTGTTTATCAAACTTGTTGTAAGATTTGGACTTGTTGTTCCTGAAGTAGGATCCTTGTTTTTCCTGCTTCGAGGATCCTGCCAGTCTTTCTTGGATCCTTTTATCATCCTCTAATCGGATGAATCTAAGGGCCCTGGTTCTTACTTCATCAAGATTCCTGCAAGGGGTCATGACAAGATCATCATAGAACAGTGAATCCCTGAGTAAACCCATTTTGAAGGCCTCTACAGCCGTAGCTATATCCAAATTAGGAATATCTAAGGATTCTTTGCTGAATTTAGTGATATAATTTCTAAGTGATTCATTTTGACCTTGTGTTACCCTATACAGATCACTAGTTAAACGTTCAAATTTCCTACTGCATGATAATTGGCTATTAAACAAGTTAACTAGATTAGCAAATGAAGTAATAGAGTAAGGGGGAAGACTTAGCAGCCATTTAAGAGCTGATCCTGTAAGCGTGGATCCGAAACCCTTGCATAGACATGCTTCTTTTAACCTTTCCGGGATGGGATTGATCTCCATCATTTCTCTATATTGAGCTACATGCTCTTCTGGATCCGTTGAGCCATCATATAGCTTCATGGTTGGTATTTGGAACCTCTTTGGAATTTCTGCATCACAAATAGGTGGTGCAAAACGAGATATCCTGTGGCTTCCATCTGCAATTTCTGGAATGGGCTTAACCACTCCTGGAACGCTGGATATCATATCCTTTAGTTTCTATAATTCCCTAGCCATAGCTTGGTTGATACCTGTATCCTGCACAAAGCCATGGTTAGTATTATAAGAATTATTCAAAGTGTTACCTCCTGAAGGATTCAAGTTCGGAACTCCGGATGTGAATCCATATTGGCGAGATTCTGGTATAACTGAGGGACCAGATGAAGCAATAGTCTGCATAGGGATGAAGTCTCCTAGATGAACATCTGAACATCCGGGTTGTACACTCCTTAAGAATCCTTGATCCTGAAAGATGTTGGATCCTTGGTGTGCTGTGACTGGGGGTCTTGTAGAATAATCCACGGATCCGTAAACCTAAAAGAAGGATCCTTGAACCTGAAAGAAGGATCCTTGAACCTGAGAGGATCCTTGAACCTGAGAGGAGGATCCTTGAACCTGAGAGGATCTTTGAACCTGAGAGGATCCCTGAACCTGAGAGGAGGATCCTTGAACCTGAGAGGATCCTTGAACCTGAGAGGATCCTACATATCCTCCAGAACTGAAGAAGGATCCTTGAGCCTGAGGCATTGCCAGCGATCCATAGCGTATACTTGACAATCCACCTTGGTACTGAGAGCCTGATGTTGTGGAGTGCTGGGCTGTTATGGCTGGTGAATCAAAATTCAGTGATCTGGGCACCAATGGAGAGTGATCCTCCGCTGATCTCTTCAATTTCTTGATTTCATCAATTTCTCGAAGGATCCTGTCATTAGTTTTGTCCTGCTGCTGCATGTAATCCCTCATCTACAAAATCAAAGAATAAAGATCACTGTTAGTAGGGCCAGAAGTAATAGCAGAAGTTGGTGGTTTTGAGAAAACGGGGCTTTGTTTCTTCGCAGCATTTTCAGCATTCTTCTGGGATCCAAAAGGTGTTGGAGGCAAAGGTGGGATGCCCTGTGAAGAAGTGACCGCCGGCATGGAGCTTGAAGTGTTCTTCGCTTGAGAAGCCATGCAGTTGGAGGTAATGAACAGAAACGAACGAAATGAACAAAATTTCTCAGAAATGAAGCACCAATTGCCCCACGGTGGGCGCCAAAACTGTTTTGGTCAAAAATCAGACTAGGATAATGCAACCAAATCTTATTTTGTGAGGTATGATGCTTGAATGAATGAACGAATGTATAAATAACTTGTAAATGAAATAAACAAGAGACACAAGGATTTATACGAGGAAAAAACCCTTGATCAATATATGATCTCTGGCATAAAAAACCTCATGTGATGGAAACTACCGATCACCAACTATATTAAATAAGTAAAGGTTGCAAATTGGGATGATAACAAGCTTCTTACAAGGATCACTAGTGTGCAAAAAAGGTGAAATCACCAATATGTTGCAGAGAGTTATCGAGTATGTGTGTTTGCTAACTTGTTGTTACTATTCAAGCTCATTATTCTCTTATAAAAATGGAAATAATCTAAATAACTAACAATCCGCAAATCATGCTAGCTTCCCACGGCTTCCATAACGGTCATACAAGCCATGCACGTGTAGAATAATAGAGCATATTCTCCTGGAATCTCGGCAAGACTAAGTCCCATGCGAATACCCCTGTAAAACAAGTTCAAATATAGTGGAAACAACCGTTAGTGTGAGGATAATAATGAGGATCCTGGATCCTTAAACCTGCAACGTCTTCTGAGGATCCTTAATTCAAACAGAACTGAGGATCTGTGATCATGGCTGCACTTGAGGATCCGTGATCCATACATTGGAAAATCCATCCCTAACAATAAGAACTAAACATTTACCTAGAAAATGACCATAAAAAACATAAATTAGATATGGTTTACCTAAAGATTCTCGGATGAACATTTCCTTGCCATATTCATAGACATCAAATTATAAAGTAAACAAAATGGTCACAATAACATAAAGGTTCAAAGACAAAACCCGTAGGTAACCTGAACCAAAGACAAAAATGTGAAAACCCAAACAACAACAAAGAAATAGAACAAACTCACAGGGGAGTGAATCACAACCCCTTATCCATCAAAACAACCACATGCAACCACAATGCCTTCAAAGTACCACATAAACAACGAAACCCAAAAATGGTCGGAAAAACAGCCACAAATAAACCGTCAATGTCACACCCCGAAATATCATAGCATGGCGTGACTGGACCGGTATCTTTATTGCACAGCGGAAGCAAATATAAGCTAAGACTTCTAGAAATTGAACGTCACTAAGTACTCGTATCTCCAATGGTTATCCTATTCCAACCATGCCATAACTTTGAAAAGTAACCTGAGAACGAAACATGCGAAAAATCAACATAAAGTTGAGCGACTTCATAGTTTGTTTGTAAAAGATTTGAAATAAATCTTTTTGAATAACCGGTTTTTGAAATATTGATGAGAAAACAAATTTAAAATCATTTTCTTGTCATGTTATATGGAAACTTTGTATTTGTATCGCTTTATGTTCGTAAAACCATGTATTTGTAAACTCTCGTATTTGTAAAGTTTGTATAACCGTCAATGCCCACCCTGACTTTGACTTCATGCCTGCATAATCCTATGCTTTGAATTTGTATAAAACATGGTATGTAATTTATATAGACGTATTGAAACTGAGTTCTGTATATGTAAGGAATAAGAGATTGTTAATGGTTTGCAAGGCCATTAACATATGACACGATATAGGAAGTATCCAAACCATAGGCATTTTAGCTGTCGAATCCACGATTGTCGATTCATGACTAGAGACACAAAAGCACTGCTTGGTACTAGAGTGACCAAGAGTATGGCTGCCTGAAACCCATTAGATCTAACCTTTTGTTTCGCGGTCTTGGTATGTAACTGATTAATGGTGCTTATGTTACCCTATTCGTGACATGATCTATTGTGTCATTCCTTAGTTTAACAAGTCGTTGGTACTTGTACTTTCCCGTAGTTTAGAAAACTAGAATACGTGTGTATGCACATTATGAAAAATACGCTTGTTGGAAAAACCGGTATAGAATATAAGCTTTTTGTCACACCCAGACATTTCCACGTATTACCGGTGGGGAGTATCGTGACGTAGTTGATATCGTCATAGTCAAACAACACAAATTTAAATGCACAGCGGAAGCAAAAGATAGATTCATTTCAACTGAATAAATTGTAATATTAAGTATCACAAAATAGTTGAAACAGATCCATAGGCGGATCAAATGAAAATGAAATTGTTCAACAGACTTTAACATCTAGAGCTTGTGAGACTTGTATTGATGCCTGGAGTAGCCAGCCTATTACGTATAGTACCTGCACTTAGCCTTTTTGGAAAATGCGTCAGTTTACACAGGTAAATACAACTTAACTGACTCATTTTGAAAATGTTTAAAAATTGATTTGAATGCACTTAGGCAAAAATATCTTTTATAAGTTGGGACAATTATTTAAAAATAATCTTGTATACAGTTTTACTTATTTGTCGTCCGTTAGGGCCGGTTTGTAGGGCCGGACAAGATTAACTGACACGCCACAGGTATAATGCCCACAAGGTTAATTCCTTTAAGTGGATTACCAGTTTTTACATAATGCAACTGTCAGGTGTACGCCTACACCCCGTGCTTAGGTCGTGGCCATTTCTTTGAATGATGCCAAGGATATCCGGGACATGGTCATTTAACCCCCAAAGGCCATACACCAAATAATACAGATTAAAACGAGTTATGTAAATACATCAATCACAATCCGATTTAAAAGACTACACACCCGACCAAGCGGTACTTTTATAGTACCGTATCCCAAGCCCGTATAGGGAAAATAAGTTAAGAGTATTTACCTGAGCAAAGTATAAATCAAATACAGCAAGTGCGTGTAGCTTTTACTGGGCTCCAAATAAAGGTCCTATGCACGACTAAAGATCACAATGAAGAGGTCTTGAGCTCCTTGATCCTCCAGAAAGTGAGTTGTGAAAGTTTGTAAGTGGGTGTCAAAATGTTTGCAACATTGGGTCCTTATATAGTGAGTTTAACTCATCAAGATCATGCCACAATAGTCTATGGGATGATTCCTGATCATCCCAAGTGTCCCTAGGTCCTTCTAAACCATCAAACAAGCCCCTGGTATCAAAATCCATGCTCATAAGTCGGTTAAACAGGCTGGACAGGCAGCTGTGATGTTTTTTTGATGCTGGCATGCTGAGGCGGCCCGCGTAAGAGACCAGCCTGGTCTTACGCGGCTCGTGTCAGGATCATGTCTGGTCAACAAACTTTCAATAATTGCAATTTAGGTCCCTGGTCCTTCCAAACATGGTTTTAACTTCTTTTCTTGCACTTTTGGCCCTCTAACTTGACTTTTATGGGCTCCAAGGTATAAACAAACATCGTTAAGTCCTTGGTTAACTTTGTGATCACCCGTAAAGCCTTAAATTTCAACGTTGATGCTTTTAACCCCTCGCACACGAATATCGTCATAACGTTCTCATACATTATCGAAACCTTGTGAAATTTTTATCACTTATTCTCGTGAGTATAATTAATCATTACAAAGCTTCGGGTTTGCTAAAAGGTCACTCAGAGGTATACTTTAAACATGTTGACACATTTAACCCCTGTAGTTTGTAATCTCTCACTTTCTTTAACAATTGGCTTCGTATGATCCATGATTCATTCGTTTAAGGGTATAAACATCGTGTAGGGTTATTGTAAAGTATATTTATCCATTGTTGACATTTTGAACCCTTATATTGACATACTTTCTTTGTTTGTCAACTTTAGTCCCTCTAAATCACTTATTTACACGTTTAAAGTCCATGACACGTGTTGATATATTATTGGACATAAATTTACGAGGTGTCACACTTTTCGTAACCATTTGTGTTTATTAAAATGGTTTAGAAATACGTAATTTATGTTTTTCGAAAACCTTGTATTGTTTGCAAAACGTGCATGTCTTTCCACCCCGAAAACATTTAGAAAAATGTAAAACCGTAAAAGGTGGGGTTATGAACTCACCTGAATTGCCTTGTGCAAAGCTAACTAATTACAACTTCGTGATGTCGTTTTCAAGACGAGACTCGCTAGTGTGCATTCTACAATATTCCTAACACAGAATATCTTATAAGTTTCTAAATAAAAGCGGTAACTACACTACGTGTCACCGAGCTCTAGCAAATCGTTAACTGAACGATTCGACGTAAGTTGTTAACTTAACGAAAATGATTAAGTTATACTCGTTTAGTTTCGCTTAATGTCGTTAATAGTTTACTAAGTCTAGAAAGTACTTAGTTTTCGAGAAATTCGAATATATAGATATTTACCTGTCGATCCTCAATCGATAAAGGTTTTTCCACAAATTTCAAGCTCTCATCTATATGCACATCCGTATGTGGTATGACTAGTGATTCACCATCTAGACATTTCTTCAGATTGCAGATGTGAAATACAATGTGAATACCACTGAGCTCTTCAGGCAAGTTCAACTTATAAGCCACTGATCCGACACATTCGATGATCTCGAATGACCCTATATACCTCGGGCTTAACTTACCTTTCTTAGCAAATCGCATCACTCCCTTCCAGGGTGATACTTTAAGGAGAACCTTATCACCAACCTTAAACTTTAGAGGTTTTCGCCTTTTGTCAGCATAACTTTTCTGCCTATCCCTGGCAGCTTTCAGGCGGTCACGAATCTGGAAAATCTTGTTCGTCGTTTCAAAGACTAAGTCAGATCCTGATAACTGAGCTTCTCCTACTTCTGCCCAACAAATAGGCGTTCTGCATTTTCTACCATATAATGCCTCAAAAGGCGCTGCCTGAATACTAGTATGGTAGCTATTGTTATAGGAGAACTCGATCAATGGCAGGTGGTTATCCCAACTACCACCTAAGTCAATCACACATGCACGAAGCATGTCTTCCAAAGTTTGGATGGTACGCTCACTCTGCCCGTCCGTCTGAGGATGGTAAGCCGTAATAAAATTTAAGCGCGTGCCCAAAGATTGTTGGAAACTTTTCCAAAAATGTGATGTGTATCTAGTATCTCTGTCAGAGATAATAGTCACTGGTACACCATGCAGAGATACAATCTTATCTACGTACAATTGGGCTAACATATCGGAGCTAAAAGTCTACTTAATGGGTAGGAAATGTGCTGACTTAGTCAGTCTATCTACTATCACCCATATAGTATCATTTCCTTTCTTTGTCTTTGGCAACTTGGTGATGAAATCCATTGTCACCATCTCCCACTTCCAGGTGGGGAGTTCAGGCTGTTGTAGCAAACCTGACGGCTTTTGATGTTCAGCTTTAACTTATGCGCACGTCAAACATTTGGCTACATAGGTTGCTATAGACTTCTCCAAGCCTATCCACCAATAGTTCGCCTTCAGGTCCTGGTACATCTTATCAGCTCCAGGATGAACGGAATATTTAGAATTGTGGGCTTCCTGGAGGATAACATCCATAAGTCCTCCATAAACTGGAACCCAAATTCGTCCATTTAATCTCAGGATTCCGTCCTTGCCATGGGATAATTGTTCTTCAGTTACTCCTAGCTTTTCATCAGGATAGTTAGCTTCCAAAACAGCTTCCTTCTGTGCAGCTAACAACCTTTCATTCAAACTATTCTTTAATTCAATGCTCTTGGCATTGATTCTTATAGGTTTTATCCTTTCCTTTCTACTTAAGGCATCGGCAACTACATTTGCCTTGCCAGGATGGTATCTTATCTCACAGTCATAATCATTTAGAGTTTCCATCCATCTTCGCTGCCTCATGTTCAAGTCCTTCTGATTAAACAGATGTTGAAGGCTCTTGTGATCAGAATATATCACACACTTAGTTCCATACAAGTAGTGCCTCCAAAGTTTTAGTGCAAATACAACGGCACCCAACTCCAAGTCATGGGTGGTATAGTTCTTCTCGTGCACCTTTAACTGATGCGAAGCATAGGCAATGACTTTGCCTTTCTGCATAAGTACACAACCCATGCCGGTGTGTGATGCATCACAATATACCACAAATTCATCTATTCCCTCAGGCAATGTTAATACTGGAGCGTTGCTCAACTTTTGCTTAAGGACGTCAAAGGATTCCTGCTGCTTAGGACCCGAGACAAACTTAATATTCTTACGCGTCAACGAAGTTAGGGGTGCAGCAATCCTTGAGAAGTTTTCGATAAATCGCCTATAATATCCTGCTAAACCTAGAAAGCTACGAATCTCTGTAGGCGTCCTTGGCTCTTGCCAATTCATAACAGCTTCAACCTTGGCGGGATCTACTTGGATACCATGCTCACTAACAACATGTCCAAGGAATTGGACTTCACGAAGCCAGAATTCACACTTTAAAAACTTGGCATAGAGCTTCTCCTGTTGAAGCAGCTTAAGAATGCAACGGAGATGCTTCTCATGGTCAGCTTGACTCTTTGAATAAATCAGAATGTCGCCAATGAAGACGATAACAAATTTGTCCAAGTATGGCTTGCATACGCTGTTCATGAGATCCATGAACGCTGCAGGTGCATTAGTGAGCCCAAAAGGCATCACTAGGAACTCATAATGACCATAGCGAGTCCTAAATGCAGTTTTGTGTACATCTTCATCTTTAACCTTCAATTGATGATAGCCTGATCTCAAATCAATCTTAGAGAAGTAGCTTGCCCCTTGTAATTGATCGAACAGATCGTCGATCCTAGGCAAAGGATACCTATTCTTGATAGTGACTTTATTAAGCTCGCGATAATCGATGCATAGACGCATCGATCCATCCTTCTTCTTTACAAACAGGATAGGTGCTCCCCATGGAGACGAACTAGGTCTATAAAACCTTTGGCTAGCAAATCATCTAGTTGTGTCCTCAATTCCTTCATCTCTGTTGGTGCCAACCTATAAGGCGCTCTCGCGACAGGCGCTGCTCCAGGGATGATGTCAATTCTGAATTCTACTTGCCTATCTGGTGGCAAACCAGGTAGTTCTTCAGGGAAAACTTTTGGGTATTCATAAATGACAGGAATAACTTCAATCTTAGGATTCTGCTCATTAATAGTCACCTGTGCCATATAAATGACACAACCCTTCTTCAAACATCTAGATGACTTGAGCATAGACATTTGTTCAGGCAGTCCATACTGGGTATCTCCCTGAATGGTAAGTGACTCACCAGACGGAGTCTTGATCACCACTTGCTTCTTATTGCAGACGATCTGGGCTTGGTTATGCGATAACCAGTCCATGCCTATAACTATATCAAAACCGGCTAACTTCAAAGGAAGTAAGGACAATGGAAAAGAGTGGTTCCTAATGGATATAACACATCCATCTAACACGGTTGATGTGGTTTCTATGGTTCCATCAGCTAATTCAACCTCATACTTCACACTTAAGGTTTTAAAAGGTAAATTTAGCAACTTACAAAACTTATTATCTACAAATGACTTATCAGCTCCTGAATCAAATAGCACTCTTGCATAAACATCATTTATGAGGAAGGTACCTGTGATCACGTTGTCGTCCTGAACAGCTTCCCGTGCATCCATTCGGAAGACCCTTGCATTGGTCTTCTTGACCTCTTCAGGCTTCTTGGCGTATTTAGGGCAGTTGGTTTTAATGTGCCCTTTCTCATTGCAGTTGTTGCATGTGGCATCTTTAATATTCTTGCAATCCACAGTCTTGTGCTCTTTAGACTTGCATAACCCACATGCAGCTGGTCCTGACTGAGGCTTGGACTCAAGTCTCCATTTTCCAAAGTGGCGTTTTTGGCAAGTCGTGCACTTTGGCTTCTCCTCTATTCGTTGACTATTCTTTCCAGACCCAAACTTCTTGGAATCAGTGTTTCCCTTGTGCTTCTTCTCCGACCTTCGTGAGTTATCATCCTCACGCTTTCTCTTACCTTCTTCAGAAATTTTAAGCGATCTCAACCTGACCGCATCTAAAGTGAGGGACAAAGATAGATCAGCTGCCGACCTAAAAGTAGCAGGTCTTGAAGCCTTAACACTGGCTTTGATTTCTGGGGCTAAACCCCTAATGAAGCGAGCAATCCTTTTGGGTTCCGGGGTTACCAGATACGAAACCAGTCTAGACAGGGTATTGAAACTGGTGAGGTAAGCTTGACAATCTAAATTTTTCATCACCAACGATAAAAAGTCTGATTCAATCCTCTCAACCTCGTGTTGAGGGCAGTAGTTCTCCTTAATGAGAGCAACAAACTGATCCAATGTCAGATTGTAGAGTGGGACCTTTCCAGCAGCTTGAATGAGAGACTTCCACCATGCTAGCGGCTCTCCCTTGAATGATTGGGATACATACTTCACTACATCCCTTTCAGCACAACCGCTGATATCAACCACGGTGTCCATTTCATCCAACCAGGTCATACAATCAATCGTTCCTTTCTCCCCAGTAAAATCCCTGGGTTTGCAGGAGACAAAGTATTTATAAGTACAGGACTTGGCACATGGTTCCCTGTCAAATACCACGCTCTTAGATGGAACACTGTGTTGATTTGATGAATATCGATCATCATCTTTCTTTGGCTCATCTTTCTTAGAGGGTGGCTTGCTGTGAGCTTCAGAATGAGTTTTAGGGACAGATTTAGAGTGGGGTACCGATGAGGTTCTACTATGCGTCCCACTAGATTCATTATATTGTCACTCCATAGCTTTTGCAACAGCATTATCTATTAATGCTTGCAGCTCCACACCGGTCACATGTATCTTAGCATTTTCATGGTTTTCCACCGGATGACTGTTTGCCTCTTCTGACCTAGTCATGTAGCTTTAATTTCTACATAAAAGAAAATAAGGACAAGGTTTATTTAGAGGTCTATACAGTACTATCGTTCTTGACGATTTATTAACCATGATTTTAATAACTATTTTTGGTTAATTTGCTAAATATATTCATATTCAGGATCTTTATTACAATCCTTAATTATAATTTAATAATAGCACAAAAAGGCCTAGTCACGTAGACAAGTTTAATTTATAAGCCCAGATTTTATGGAATCGAGGCATTAAGGTTTGAATCAAAGTTCGTTACATTTTCTTGACAGGGAGTTGTAGGCTACCATTGTCTTTAGTCTCAGAGGACGTTAATTATAGCCCGTAGGCACTTCATCTGTAGAGGGATGATTATATAAATAAGGGAGAGTTGGAATATCCCAATTTAAGAATGACTTATATGATTTTATCGAATCACATTTTGCCAAGAATGTTAACATGTCTTCTGATGTTAACAAGAATTTGAATCTTTTGAATAGGTTTTACCATCTTGGCCATGTCTGCAACGACATTTAGGCTAGGTTTTTCCTTTAAGATTCTTTTTAATATTTAACGCAGAACAATCCTAAATTGAGATGTTAATAAGGATCTGAATCTAATTGAGGAATTACCATCTTGGCCCTGTCTTAAGGTGACACATGGCTAGGTCTTGTCCTTTTTAGATTTTGCCATTTTATGATAATGGTAGATCTTATAATAGGAATGTTATTTTAAATCTAACAGTTTCATTAAAATTTAAATAAATACATGGTTGCCCTAAACGGGACTTCTAACTGAAATGACTTGCCCATGTAGGGGCTAATCAGAAAATAACAAAGGAAACAAATAAGGACAAAATAAAACGAATTAGGATTAGTCCTATGTTCTTTGTCTAGACTCGAGAATCAAAGAATGTGCAATTGTGTAACTAAGATTAAACACAAAAGGTTAGTGTTTAATTCACTCAGTGTTGGCTCTGATACCAACCTTTCACACCCCGACATTTCCACGTATTACCGGTGGGCCCGGTGGGGAGTATCGTGACGTAGTTGATATCGTCATAGTCAAACAACACAAATTTAAATGCACAGCGGAAGCAAAAGATAGATTCATTTCAACTGAATAAATTGTAATATTAAGTATCACAAAATAGAGCTTGCGAGACTTGATTATTGATGCCTGGAGTAGCCAGCCTATTACGTATAGTACCTGCACTTAGCCTTTTTGGAAAATACGTCAGTTTACACTTGTAAATACAACTTAACTGACTCATTTTGAAAATGTTTAAAAATTGATTTGAATGCACTTAGGCTAAAATATCTTTTATAACTTGGGACAATTAATTAAAAATAATCTTGTATACAGTTTTACTTATTTGTCGTCCGTTAGGGCCGGTTTGTAGGGCCGGACAAGATTAACTGACACGCCACAGGTATAATGCCCACAAGGTTAATTCCTTTAAGTGGATTACCAGTTTTTACATAATGCAACTGTCAGGTGTACGCCTACACCCCGTGCTTAGGTCGTGGCCATTTCTTTGAATGATGCCAAGGATATCCGGGACATGGTCATTTAACTCCCAAAGGCCATACACCAAATAATACAGATTAAAACGAGTTATGTAAATACATCTATCACAATCCGATTTAAATGACTACACACCCGACCAAGCGGTACTTTTATAGTACCGTATCCCAAGCCCGTATATGGAAAATAAGTTAAGAGTATTTACCCGAGCAATGTATAAATCAAATACAGCAAGTGCGTGTAGCTTTTACTGGGCTCCTAATAAAGGTCCTATGCACGACTAAAGATCACTAGGAAGAGGTCTTGAGCTCCAGGAACCTCCAGAAAGTGAGTTGTGAAAGTTTGTAAGTGGGTGTCAAAATGTTTGCAACATTGGGTCCTTATATAGTGAGTTTAACTCATCAAGATCATGCCACATTAGTCTATGGGATGATTCCTGATCATCCCAAGTGTCCCTAGGTCCTTTTAAACCATCAAACAAGCCCCTGGTATCAAAATCCATGCTCATAAGTCGGTTAAACAGGCTGGACAGGCAGCTGTGATGTTTTTCTGATGCTGGCATGCTGAGGCGGCCCGCGTAAGAGACCAGCCTGGTCTTACGCGGCCCGTGTGAGGGTCATGTCCGGTCAACAAACTTTCAATAATTGCAATTTAGGTCCCTGGTCCCTCCAAACGTGGTTTTAACTTCTTTTCTTGCACTTTTGGCCCTCTAACTTGACTTTTGTGGGCTCCAAGGTATAAACAAACATCGTTAAGTCCTTGGTTAACTTTGTGATCGCCCGTAAAGCCTTAAATTTCAACGTTGACGCTTTTAACCCCTCGCACACGAATATCGTCATAACTTTCTCATACATTATCGAAACCTTGTGAAATTTTAATTACTTATTCTCGTGAGTATAATTAATCATTACAAAGCTTCGGGTTTGCTAAAAGGTCAACCAGAGGTATACTTTAAACATGTTGACACATTTAACCCCTGTAGTTTGTAATCTCTCACTTTCTTTCACAATTGGCTTCGTATGATCCATGATTAATTCGTTTAAGGGTATAAACATCGTGTAGGGTTATTGTAAAGTATATTTGTCCATTGTTGACATTTTGAACCCTTATATTCACATACTTTCTTTGTTTGTCAACTTTAGTCCCTCTAAATCACTTCTTTACACGTTTAAAGTCCATGACACGTGTTGATATATTATTGGACATAAATTTACGAGGTGTCACACTTTTCGTAACCATTTGTGTTTATTAAAATGGTTTAGAAATACGTAATTTATGTTTTTCGAAAACCTTGTATTGTTTGCAAAACGTGCATGTCTTTCCACCCCGAAAACATTTAGAAAAATGTAAAACCGTAAAAGGTGGGGTTATGAACTCACCTGAATTGCCTTGTGCAAAGCTAGCTAATTACGACTTCGTGATGTCGTTTTCAAGACGAGACTCGCTAGCGTGCATTCTACAATATTCCTAACACAGAATATCTTATAAGTTTCAAAATAAAAGCGGTAACTACACTACGTGTCACCGAGCTCTAGCAAATCGTTAACTGAACGATTCGACGTAAGTTGTTAACTTAACAAAAATGATTAATTATACTCGTTTAGTTTCGCTTAATGTCGTTAATAGTTTACCAAGTCTAGAAAGTACATATAAATATTTTGGTAGGATAGTGTTAGTCGTCCCACGAAGTCGTTTGTGTATATAGAAATGTTCGTATGATACGATATTTGAAATAAATATAAAATCTATATTTATTTTTATAAAACGAATTCGAGTCGTGTGATATTTGAAATAAATATATAAACTATATTTATTTATAAAAAGATTCGAATTTAACGTTTGGAATAAATATACTAACTATATTTATTTGTTGTCGAAATAATTTCCGTATCGTTGTTTTCGTAAGTTGTAAGTTGTTGTTGAAAAAAAAAAGTTTTATATTTGTATTTGTCTTTATAAAAGTTCTTCGGATAAAAAGTTTCGTCTTATAATAAAACGTGTTTTGTTTACGGGTTTTCTCGAAAAACGGGCAGATTTCCCTCTGTTTTTGGACGCCCCCGACAACACAGGTTGTCGTTATTTTATCAAAATTCAACATTATTCAACCAAGATTTAATTAAACTATATGTAATTTTGTCAAATATATATCAAATGTAAATTATAATCAGTCGGTTCGAGCTCGTTATCACGTGATACGTTAAAACTATATAAAACGTAATTAAATAAATCGCGTCACTAATTCTTTACCAATCCTCGTGTCGATTTGTAGAAAGGTTTGACTGAGTTTACCGAGTCAACTGAGTTGACTCGGGTTGACTGAGTTGACCGAGTCAAGACGAAATGCACTGAATCGAACCGAGTTGGACTGAGTTGAGACCCGAACTCGTCATGAAGCTGCTGTTGACCGAGTCAACTGAGTTGACTCGGGTTAACCTGAAACCAAATCTGACCGAAACGAACCATGACATGTGGTTGACTAACTTTGACCCGTAGTCTGACTTGTTGAACCGAGCCGAACCTTAACCCGATGATTTGAACCAAACTCGAACCCGCTGACCCGAAGCCCGAACCCGAACTGAGCCACGAGATAATCTGAGCCAAGCCTGATGTTGCTGACCTGATTGAACCAAGGCTGAACCGAACCACCACAGCCGCCGCCGTCGTCATGGTGGCGGCGGCGCCGTCATCGCTCGTCGCCGGTGTATCGTTGCCGGAATCGACGTCTCCGATCTCTCTATGTTGCGTCTTTCTCTCTAGACGTCCTCTCTCTCTCTCCTCGCCGCCGCCCTCCTTCTCTATCTGTTCCGTCATCGCACCACTACCAGACGGTGGTGGTGGTTGTCGTTTCACCGGAGAAAGGAAGGAGCAGGGGGTGTGCGTGGCTGGTGTACCAGCGCCTGCTCCTCCTCCGAGCCGCCGATCAATCATCGAGGGGGGGTGGATGAGATCGAGTGTGTGTTTGGCTGATGATTTAGATCTTGGACAGTGTTTTTCAAAAGAAGAAGGAGATAGGGTATGTTTGTTTTGTGTTTTTAAAGATCAAGAGACGGGAAACATACTTAAAGTCTGTGTTTGTTTAGTTTGTATGAATATAGAGTGAGGAGGTGAAGATCAGGCAATGGATCTTATAGATGGTAGATGTTTCAATTTTTGAGACAAGATCTCTTGTAGATCTTGTATAGATTTTGTAGTTCTTGTATAGATCTTGTATAGGTCTTTAAGCAAACCAAAATATGCAGTTTGGTTGTGTATATGTATGTTAGTCTGAGGTTTTCCCAAATGAGGGATAGGGTACACTAAGATATTTATATATATATAGTTAGAGTTTTAGTTAGTGGGCTTTGAGCTTGGGCCCAAGGCCCAAAAACCCAATCCCCGAGTTTAAGTGACCCGTAATTTCTACGAGACCCGATATCGCAACCCAACTCCATAAGTGTCTAAAGAATAAATTTTTAAAATTAAAAGGCGTATAATAGTGGCGTTTGTCGTGTGACGCGTTCATTGTCGTTTGATGTTCCGCAGATTCCACGCGAATCTTCATACACGTATTGTAAAGTCAGATACACGTTCCTAGGCACTCCAAGGGCCTAATTAAGTTAATTTGTGCTGTAAACACTATTTATTATCGCATTAATTACCTGTTAATCACGTAATTAAGAGCCGTAAATCACAGGTTGTCACATTCTCCCCCTGTTAATGAAATTTCGTCCTCGAAATTTAGACTACGTTAACTCCTTAGAGTTACGTTATGCGTAAGTAAATACGAATAATGTCAAAGGAAACGAGACATACTGATACCGTCACCAGTGTGACCAAGTTAACAGGGGTCCAATAAAAGAGGAATTTCGACCAATAGAATTCCAAATGGACGTTTACAATATGCAAACGAATGTTAGTAACAATAACATTCGCTAGGAGAAGCTTAGAATCAACAAGCCCAAACGAAATAGTTTTGCATGAAACGCTCGATCGTGATTAGCCCAAGCTACAAGTTATACCGATGCCACAAGGTGTCGTAGTGATTTAAGCAATTCAATAATAGTGGTGACCGAACAAGTTCACCATGTTTGATATCAAGTGAAAGCGCAATGAAGCAAGCTTGATCCAAACGACATCATAAGATTTTCAATTGAAAATGGAACATCAAGAAATAATGTTTTTGATCGAAGATGAAGAAGTAATGAATATCGCGAAACATTCAATCGATAGTGAAAGAACCGTTAGTAGGTACACCGGAATATAAAAATGAATTTATGTACCATTGTCTTAGCACACGATTGTGTTAAGACTGCTTTAACATGATAATCAATGCGGATTTAAAGCAAATCAATAAATAAATAATAAAATCCGTACATGAGATGTGTAAATGAGTTTAACGCAAGCTTCAAATTAATGAAAGCACCACCACATGGTGTCGAAATCAACAAACAATTTAATGGAGTCGAATGCCAAACAAGTTTACTACGACTCGGAACAAATGAAGTGCTTGATAAAACTTGATTTGAATATGATGCTCCCAATACATCATACGATGCTTTGAATTGAATATGTGTAATGAACAAGTTCAAACAATTGAACTTGTTTTTGGCGCAAGCCGACAATAAATACATGTATCGACAAGAAAACTTTCGGCATGGTCACAACGAAAAACCATGTATGTAACTTGAAAGGAAAAGAAATTTCAAGAAAAATGTATTGACTTGATAACAAAGGAGCCAACAATTACAATAATGCGGGTCATTCGAATCACAAATCAATAATTAGATTTAGCAAAATGACATTTGAACTTTGATAAAACGCTTATTCGAAACGAAACCACATGCGTAACAAACGATGCATGCGTAACATATGAATTTTCAAGAAATGAAGCAATGAGTATTTGCTATAATGAAAGAAATGATCATGATACAATGACCATTAAGAGGAGTAGAGATGTGAAAATCTACTCATTAGATCCAAAAGTCGGAATTTCAATAAAAGAACTTTAAGGACTTTACCTGGGGTTTCATGTGATGACCGGTTGTTAGGTGACATTACCATGGAATGTCGAACATAGCGTACTCGTCGTTAATAAGATAGGGGGAATGCAGAGACATACGTCTTCTCCTTGGCGTGATTCGTGTGATTGCAGGACCGCGTGCCAAACCGTCGCTTCCTGATCGATAGTCCTCCTGCTGGCAGGATTAGCATTGTCGCTGAAATGTTTCATTGTGTCTTTTCAAAGGCCTCGCCTTGATAGTCGTATGTGATGTACTTTAACCTCCGTTGATGTATAGATTGAGTTTCGTGTACTCTTGCACGCCCGTGCTTTGCTTCGTTTTGCGTAGATTACCTGCTCGATTAACTAAAATAGCATAGACAACATAATACTGGCGGTTGCCCGAGTTAATGGACGTGGTACCTACGTGATGACCTTTAATGAACTTCAACATAAGTTTCCAAAGGTTTCATATGCATGTTTCCTAAGCTCTCAAAGTTTTGTGCACTGTATGCGACTGTTTTGTGTATCGTGGGTAAAACACCACTTTAGCGTATGTTCGAAAAAAAAATTTGACACATTGTTGTTCGGCAATGGTTGGAGACCATATTCGAGTCTTAGGCGTTCTATAAGTATTCAAAGTCTTAATAGTCTAAGTCCCCAGGGGGAAAGGTGAGGTTAGAGCCTAGGTATCACTACAGAAACCTAATTCGTTGTAACATATAGCTCTGATACCAATCTGTCACACCCCGAAATATCATAGCATGGCGTGACTGGACCGGTATCTTTATTGCACAGCGGAAGCAAATATAAGCTAAGACTTCTAGAAATTGAACGCCACTGAGTACTCGTATCTCCAATGGTTCTCCTATTCCAACCATGCCATAACTTTGAAAAGTAAGCTGAGAAAGAAACATGCGAAAAATCAACATAAAGTTGAGCGAGTTCATAGTTTGTTTGTAAAAGATTTGAAATAAATCTTTTTGAATAATCGGTTTTTGAAATATTGATGAGAAAACGAATTTAAAATCATTTTCTTGTCATGTTATATGGAAACTTTGTATTTGTAACGCTTTATGTTCGTAAAATCATGTATTTGTAAACTCTCATATTTGTAAAGTTTGTATAACCGTTAATGCCCACCCTGACTTTGACTTCATGCCTGCATAATCCTATGCTTTGAATTTGTATAAAACATGGTATGTAATTTATATAGACGTATTGAAACTGAGTTCTGTATATGTAAGGAATACGAGATTGTTAATGGTTTGCAAGGCCATTAACATATGACACGACATAGGAAGCATCCAAACCATAGGCATTTTTAGCTGTCGAATCCACGACTGTCGATTCACGACTAGAGACACAAAAGCACTGCTTGGTATTAGAGTGACCAAGAGTGTGGCTGCCTGAAACCCATTAGATCTAACCTTTTGTTCCGCGGTCTTGGTATGTAACTGATTAATGGTGCTTATGTTACCCTATTCGTGACATGATCTATTGTGTCATTCCTTAGTTTAACATGTCGTTTGTACTTGTACTTTCCCGTAGTTTAGAAAACTAGAATACGTGTGTATGCACATTTCGAAAAATACGCTTGTTGGAAAAACCGGTATAGAATATAAGCTTTTCGTAAACCATTTGTGTTTATTAAAATGGTTTAGAAATACGTAATTTATGTTTTTCGAAAACCTTGTATGCTTTGCAAAACGTGCATGTCTTTCCACCCCTAAAACATTTAGAAAAATGTAAAACCGTAAAAGGTGGGGTTATGAACTCACCTGAATTGCCTTGTGCAAAGCAAGCTAATTACGACTTCGTGATGTCGTTTTCAAGACGAGACTCGCTAGCGTGCATTCTACAATATTCTTAACACGGAATATCTTATAAGTTTCTAAATAAAAGCGGTAACTACACTACGTGTCACCGAGCTCTACCAAATCGTTAACTGAACGATTCGACGTAAGTTGTTAACTTAACGAAAATGATTAAGTTATACTCGTTTAGTTTCGCTTAATGTCGTTAATAGTTTACTAAGTCTAGAAAGTACTTAGTTTTCGAGAAATTCGAATATATAGATATTTATACAAAAATATAAATATTTCGGTAGGATAGTGTTAGTCGTCCCGCGAAGTCGTTTGTGTATATAGAAATGTTCGTATGATACTATATTTGAAATAAATATAAAATCTATATTTATTTTTATAAAACGAATTCGAGTCGTGTGATATTTGAAATAAATATATAAACTATATTTATTTATAAAAAGATTCGAGTTTAACGTTTGAAATAAATATACTAACTATATTTATTTGTTGTCGAAATAATTTCCGTATCGTTGTTTTCATATGTTGTAAGTTGGAAAAAAAATATATAACTTTTCAAACATTTCTCATTTCTCCATACGTTATCATTTTAAAACAAAAATGGCACCATAAGATCACAAATTTTTGTATCTTTCATTCAAGTATATTCGAGCATATTTTTTATGACATAAAAAAAGATTTATGGTGTCGTCTTGTTTTCAATACTATTATTATAGTAGTGCACATGTGCAATATAACATGTACTACAATTGCATTACATGCTTAAAATTAGTTTTTTGAGTCTAGTTTAGCTTTTAGGGTTAGTTTTTTTGGAGGTTTAGGATTAGGATTAGGTTTTTGGGTGTGTGTGGGGGGGGGGGGGGGGTTTAGGTTTTTGGGGGGTGGGGGGTTTAGGTTTTTTTCGGGTTTATGTTTAGGGTTTAGTTTTAGGTTTTCGGGAGGGTGGGGTGGGGGGTTTAGGTTTTTGGGGGGTGGGGGGGGGGGGTTAGGCTTTTGGTGGGAGGGTGAATTTAGGTTTTTGGGGGGTGGGGGGTTTAGGTTTTTGGGGGGTGTCGGTGGGGGGTGGGTTAAGTGGCTTAAGCTTTATGTATTAGTGCACATGTGCAGTACAACCAAAAGAATTTTTTTTTTTTTTTTTTTGAAAATTTTTTTCCATACATAAAAATTAGCGATTTTTATAAAAAAAATTGTAAAAAAAAATAAAAATTTTGGTATGTTTTTAGGTTTTTTTTAGGCTTTTTTGGTTAGTTTTTTTGTTTTCTCATTTAAACTAGTTTTCTCATGATCCATCCCCTATATATATATATATATATATACTTAGAGTTTTAGTTAGTGGGATTTGGGCTTGGGCCCAAGGCCCACAAACCCAATCCCCGAGTTTAAGTGACCCGTAATTTCCACGAGACCCGATATCGCAACCCAACTCCATAAGTGTCGAAAGAATAAAATTTTTAAAATTAGAAGGCGTATAATAGTGACGTTTGTCGTGTGACGCGTTCGTTGTCGTTTGATGTTCCGCGGATTCCCCGCGAATCTTCATACGCGTACTGTAAAGTCGGATAAACGTTCCTAGGCACTCCAAGGGCCTAATTAAGTTAATTTGTGCTGTAAACACTGTTTATTATCGCGTTAATCACCTGTTAATCACGTAATTAAGAGCCGTTAATCACGTAATTAAGAGCCGTAAATCACCGGTTGTCACAGTCAAAACCCTAGAAATTTAAGGCTAAACGAAGTGTAAATATACAAAAACAAAGAACAACGGTAGTCTGTCAATGACGATCGGAGTATGCGGGACAGTCGTGTTTAAGAGGCGGAGGTTTAGGGGCAGAGGCGGAGGTGCATCGGTTGGGGGGGGGGGGGTGGAGAGGCCGAGAGTCGTTAGAGAGAGAAATGTATGGCTTCAAAATGAAGCCAACCAACAAATAAAACAACACTATATACCCAAATTAATAACAACGCAATAAACACATTCTACAACACTCATAAACATAACCTATCAAACAAGCATGTGGTGTAACCCACAATTACCTACTTATATTGCTAATTAATAATATATAAATTATTAATATTGTTCTATATTTTAGAATAGACAAAAGGAGAAAAAAAAAAAACGAATGCGACCAAAACTATACATTTTCCTCAAATAAAATCTTTGTGAAAAAAAGACTATTTTTCTCATTTGGTAGTAACTATTTCAAATAAAAAAAAAACTTTTTATAGACACAAACTATGCATCTGTTCATATACCATCATAAAAAGAAATATACAATCATGCATAATGTAATAAAATAAAGTAGATGCGTGAAAACAAAAGAGATATGTGAGAAAAGTGAAAACAAAAGAGATATGTGAGAAAAGCTAACTATTCGATAAAGAAAAATCAATGTATACATTACATGCGTGAAAAAAAAAGAGATATATTAGAAAAGGCGAATATTTGAAAAAAAATCCATGCATAAACTCGTATATAAATTGACCATAAAAACATTTTTTTTTATTATATAAAACATAAGGTGAATAGTCGAAATAAAAATTTAACTGTTAAATGGGTTAGATTATGTTTTGTGGAGAGGTGAAGGGGGTGTGGTGCCTCTGCCACATAGACGTGAAGGTGCGGAACACCTTACCTCTTGGGCGTGATCATGGTTTCGTGGGGAGAAAGGCAGGGAGCTTCACGTGGCGTGGGGCAGTATTGTTTTAGTTCTTTTAAATAATTTATTAATATACAATCAGTAATTTGGCTAATCTTATTATTATTCTTTTTTTTATCATTTTATCTCATACTCTAGCTAGTACATTTCATATTACCTTACCATAACTTAGCGAAAAATAAAACTACTCATAAATATATGCAAGTAAAGCAACATTACAACGCTTTTTTTCACCTTTAGTGTTATCTTAATATATATACATCCTTGATGATTTTTGAATCAAATCAAATACCTAAAAAAAAAAAAAAAAAAGGAGAAAATGCCCTGATAGTCCATATGGTTTATAGTCGCTATATTTTTAAAATTACAGCTATATTTCCCAAGTTTTGCAAATTTGTTCTCGGATAGTCCCTAAAGCGGATGAAGGTTTGTTTTTTCAGTTAAGTGAGTGTGAAATGACCTATTTACCCTTAATGTAAAACAAAATAAATAAATTAAGTATTATATATATGGGACCCACTTCTTATAATATTATATATCACATATACGAGACATATCTCTCTCTACTCTTTCTTCTTTAAAAAACCACCACCACAACCACCTCCACCGACGCCATCAGTACTCAGCCACCACCACCATCGCCACTGCTGATATTCACCAAATTACACATACTTTATTCCCCCGTTTTATCCCTATTTTACTGGTCTTTGGCCGTAAAACCGAGAACCGGATACTTAATCGGGTTTACTTTTGTTTACAGGCCTAAAACAGCGTGCCAAACAAGAAGATGATGAAAAGAGGATTTTCCGGGCGAAACGGCAGAGCTGCGAAGATTCTGTGAAGAAACTGACCTAGTCGAGTTGCACGGTCGTGCGTCTGGTGGGGGGTGCGGATCCGACAAAAGGGCTCATCCCGGCATTGCACAGCCAGTACGATCCAACGTGCAAGCCATCTCGGAGTCGCACCACCGTGCGACTCAAGGAACACCCTGTGCAAATCTGACACCAAGCCTCAGCCCGGCAATGCACTGCCGGTGCAGTTGGTCGTGCCATTCTAATCTCAGAGATGCACGCTCGTGCAACCAATTGCACGGCCGTGCCAATGCGAAGACCGGACAAGACTTGCTGATGTCACACGGTATGGTGAACATGACCATAAAGTGAACGGTCGTGCACTTTAAACGCACGACCGTGCGATCTGAAAAAGTTATAAAAAACAGCATGCAACATTCAGTTCGATATTCTGGACTTTTGGGAGCTCATCAGGCTATTTCATAGGCTCCGGAGGCTCTTGCTTTCACCCGGATTCAAGCCACATCATGCCGATTAGCTCCGTTATTATCCGGATACTCAATCTTATGCTTGTTTATGGTTTGATTTCTTGAATCTTTCCATAATTTTGTTCATGTTTCAAGCATTTAGATTGATGATTATGTATTATTGTAAGCCTAAGGGAAAAAACACTAGTATCCCTTGCTTAATAACAACCATTAGTATGTTAATTATGTTTGTAATGATACTTTGAAGCATTTTCTATGTTAATCTTTGATGATTAGTTTGCAACCTTGTTTATTGATGTTGAATTCTTGATTATAGTTAATTATCTTGGATGATTAGTTGAGATATTTGCAAGAAGAAGCTTAATTAATCATGTATTAGTAGACTTTGAACTTGCTTAACTAGTTTAACTTGTTTAAATTGTTTGCACCATGATACTAGAAATGGTTAGTGGTTTAATAAGGGATAATTATTGTTAATAAAGAAGGCTTTCCCTCACGAAAGGACCTTAACGGGTTAAATGGTGTTATGAATTCTTGACATAAATTGTTAGCTTAGTTAGTAGTTTAGGCCAAAATTGCTTGCTTGGTGAATTTATGTTCAAGATTTGTAAAATGAACTCGGATGTGATTTAATCTAGTTTATGCTTGTCTTGGTGGTTGCATTGTGTTCATCGGTGTCGCTTTCCTTGATTAAGTGAGGTTAGAAAACTCCTAATGGATGACTAACTTATCTTTAGGGGATTTTCATAGACATTTTTCAATTGGGCATTAAAGAACAATTTTAGGTGGTTAAAGTTTGTTTATTGTTTTAGCTTTCCAAAGAATTGTCATGTTAGGATTCCCGAAAGGGATACTAATTGTCTTGAAAATGGAGAACTGACCAAATGTTTTAAGTGACAAAACCGACTTAGTTCACATGCTTTGGTTGTGCATAAAGCAAGGCTATATATTTATTTTCTTATTTGGAGTCTATTATGTTTATGAAAGTTTATGTTTTAATCTTATTTTTAGTTAAACAAATCACACACTTATCTTTCTACCGGTAATGTAATGACAAAGGTTTAGTATTATTTCTCCGCCCACGTCCTTGGATCGACACTTGGTTCTTACCGACACTTTACTACATATATGATGGGGTACACTTGCCCTTTCGTGTGTGTTTTAATGTTGAAGTATAAATCATTTTTATAAATTTAAAACCGAATCGTGTGTAAAATTCATTGTAAAAACATGTATATACACGCACACGTCACTGCCAAAATCACCTATGCCACAACCACCACCGGCATCATCACCATTCCCACAATCACCCTTAGCCACAACTACCACAACCTCCATCATCACCACCCCCGCCATTACCACCAGCGCCGCCATCATCACCATCGCTATCACCTCCATCGCCATCACCACTCGTCTAGCCAAAAGAAAATTTCAGCACCTGGTTGTAGAAATAACGACAATTTGTCAACCATGAAGTCACCGTAGCCGTAGCCGTTGCCGAAATCCCCGGAGATTCTTGACTCACCGGCGGTGTTTCCGTTGTTACCACTACACCTACTACGACAGTTACCTGGTACGATTACTGTTTCTCTTATTCCTAGATCTGATATTGTTATAGAACAGAGGAGAATTGTGCTGTGGGATGAATCTAGACGGTTGTTTCAACGGTTGCGGACAAATGAAGATGAAATTGTACGGTTAATGTTTCACCTCTTCCTAGATCTGATATTTTATGATCATCGTTAGGCCTGGCAATAAAAAACCCATTTAGGTATTTTGGGTTATTTTGGGTCATTTTAAAAAGGAGGATGTGTCAGGATAGGTAGGGAAATAATTAAGGATGAGTTGTAAGATACATATTTAAAATAATTCGTGGGTCAGGATGGGTATTACGCTGGTAAATGGGTAACTCTAAAAAGAGCATCACAGTAAGATTCTTCATACTATTTTAGTGTTCGTAGACGTTGACTTCACAAAAAAATAAAAAATTAAAAATTAAAAAATAAAAAAACCCAAAAAACTAAAAATTTTAAAAAATCCAAAAAATAAAATTTAAAAAACTAAAAATCCCGAAAAAAATATAAAAAATTCAGAAAAAAAAATTCAACTAAAATTTTTTAAAAAAAGTAAAAAATAAAAAAATGTTAAAAAAATAAAAAAAAGGAAAAAGTAAACAAATTAAAAACACCCAAAAAATAAAGAAATTAAAAAATTTAAAATCCCAAAAAATAAAAAAAATGGAAAAATAAAAAAATGAGAAACATAAAAAAACAGAAAAATTTAAAATAAATAAAAAATTAAAAATTAAAAAGTAAAAAAAACTATAAAAAACCATAAACAAAAAAAAAGTTTAAAAAATCAAGATATCCAAATTGTTTTTACTTTTTTAGAATTTTTTTTTATTTTTTAAGATTTTTAAATTTTTTAATTTGATTTATTTTTTGGATTTTTTAAATTTTTTACTTCTTTATATATATATATTTTTATGAGTTAATTACATAGTTAGTCCATGTGGTTTGCACAAAATAACATACTTAGGTACTAATAGTTTAAAATCACATTCTAGGGTATTAACTTTTCATTTTGTAACGTTTGGAGGTATTAACTTCTAAGGTAGTAACATAGGTAGTCCTTGTGGTTTGCACAAAATAACATACTTAGGCACTAACAAAATGTGATTTTAAGCCTACAAATAAGCTTAATACCCCCAAACGTTACAAAATGAAAAGTTAATACCCTAGAATGTTATTTTAAACTATTAGTACCTAAGAATGTTATTTTGTGCAAACCACAGGGACTAACTATGTAATTAACTCTTTTTTTATTTTTTAACGTTTTTTTTTATTTTTACATTTTTTTTAAATTTTTTAGTTTTTTTTCTGATATTATATTTTTCTGAACTTTTTGATTTTTTTTTTGTGATTTTTACTTTTTTTGGATTTTTTTTAAATTTTTTTACTTTTTCTGACTTTCTTATTTTTTTATTTTATTAACATTTTTTTAATTTTTTTTGTCCTTTTTATTTTTCTGAATTTTTTATTTTTTTCCAAATTTTTTTCATATTTCATTTTTTTTATTAATTTTTTATGTTTTATTTCTTGCCTGTTATCATCGAAAGTCGAACCTATATTTACCCAAACTCATCTTAACCTTTAATAAACTCATATTTATCCAAACAAATCCTAACCTATAGCTATTTTAACACAAACCTATCATAACTGTCACACCCCAACCAATGGAGAAATCATCGTGGCGCTGCACTAGGTGAATCAGATTGCTCAAGAGAATCCATAACAACTACATTGCGACAGTATTTAATGCGTTAATTATCTCATACTAATAAACAATTACAATCACATAAGCTGTCACGAATTTTCTTGTCATCTCAAAAAATACAAATCCGACAACCTAGGTTTTAGGTGTGTTTCTAAACTTCCTAGCTTGATTTGATGTAGATTGCGACTAAACCTGCAACATACATTAAAATAACGTCAATACAAAAGTATTGGCGAGAATAAAAGTTTAGATAGTGTAGCGTAAATAGTTAAAAGTGCTGCGAATTACCAAATACATAACGGGATACCTCAACATACATGCATACAAGACTGATACTACCAGCTAAGTTACTCGAGCTGCGATTGCGATTGCTATTCATCCTAACTAGATCCCGTCGGGTGCTATAGTACTATACTAGTTAAGGCGGGACCTCGCGAGTATAAGTCCTAACACATATGTAACTAGCATCGCGTGTAAATATGCATAACAGTTATTCGCAAGTCATAAACAATTTGATTGAATAATTCGTTTTGATAAATTTGATTTAATAGGAACGTATGTTACACCCAAATTGCGATAAAAAGGGTTCGAGTATACTCACAGTCGGTGTTCGGCAAGCAAACCCAACTTGGTTGGATTGAAGGGAGCACGTCTGAGATCAGCCTGAGTTTAGATTGATAGCGTAAGCGTTGGATACTGCGTGAAACGGTGGCGGTGAACCAAGAGTCGGATGGTAATCCGATCGGATGGCAATCCGATCGGATGGCAATCCAATCGGATGACCAGTCGTTCGGGTGGCAATCCATTCGGATGGTCATCCGATCGGATGGCCATTCGATTGGATTGTCACCTTGCTTGGTGAAGGTGTGTTTGTGTATGATGGATTGTCTTTTGAAGTTTTCCTTGTAGCCTTTTAAAAACAGAGAAGTATCTCTACCTTTCAGGTCGGTCGATCGAACGGCCGGTCGATCGGGTGGAAACTCGATCGGGTGGCTGTTCGATCGGACGGTGATCCGATTGGCAAGACACTTTGGTTGATGATAAGCTCACAGCAGACTGGTCACGCGATCGGGTGGCAATCCGATCAGGTGACACTCTGTTGGAACTGATGTGCAATGAAGATTTGTAAAACGTTTAAGTGTTGAGGATCCAAAGTCAGCCGT
Organism: Helianthus tuberosus; assembly: GCA_030545235.1. NCBI lineage: Eukaryota > Viridiplantae > Streptophyta > Magnoliopsida > Asterales > Asteraceae > Helianthus > Helianthus tuberosus. The sequence goes on from CM060444.1 coordinate 26,802,961, forward strand.
TCGGATGGTCGTTCGATCGGACGGCAATCCGCTCGGACGACAATCCGTTCGTTGTGCAATGAAAATTGTTGAAGTCTTGATACCAAGTGCAATCCGATCGGATTGCGGGTCGATCGGGTGGCAGTCCGATCGGACGGTAATCCGATCGGACGGCAATCTGACCCGCAGCCTGATCGTTCCACAACTTGTTTATTTTGTTAGGTTTCTGCGATTTGATCGAGATGGTATGACTACGAGCTAAACAATGAAACTCCACCGAGTCCAAGTCATTGGATCGGATGGGAATCACCCCGTCCGATCAGTTAACTGTTCTCGACGGTTGTTCGTGCTCAACACGATAAGTCGCTCATCTCGTTAATAGGAACCAGTTCTCAAACCGACACTTCACTAGAGATAGAGTAGAAGGTCTGTTCGAGCTCTGTTGCTACCAGTTTTGAGTGAAAAGTTAAGAAAGTTGAAGAAAGCTCTAGAAAACTTAGATTCGGCTTATATTTAGGTGAGATTTAGTGTTTATACACCGTGGAATCTATTAGATCTGGACTGTTCTTGATGAGATGAGGCCACACTTCATTGTTCCTAAGAACTCCATGATGACATCACCTTAGAACGGCTCAAATCCAAAGATTTCACGGTTAAAAGTTAATATTCGAAAGAGAAAATGATGGAAAAGTGCGGGCAGATCATAGAAGTACAAGATTTAGGTCGAAAACTTACAAGAATCGCGAGGAATCGAGAGGAAAAGCCCCAAAAGCGTGATGGTCGAGTGAGAGCTGTCACATCACTGTTCAAGTGATGTGACAAGTGCTATTTATAGGTGAAGTGGAATGAAGGGGAGAAGTGCAACGGATCGGATGGTTGTCCGATCGGTTGGTGTTAGTGCATATGTCTGTTGACTTCGTCTTGTATCGAGTCATGCAACTAGATTAGATAGACCAGGACACATTGTATGAAAGAATCGGGAAACAGGCCTGAACCAGCCACCTTACACGAGGTGACCAAGTTCATGCGACCTCGCAGGTTCATGCGACCTGGCCAGTTCGTGTGACCTGGACAGTTCGTGGGGTCTGGCCAGAAAGCATGAAAAAGTTCGTGGGGTCTGGCCAGAAAGCATGAAATGGTTCGTGGGGTCTGGCATTCCTATAAATAGGTGATCTTGGATCTTCATTTGTAACTTTCTGATTCCGGAGACGAAGTGCTGCCGAAGTGTCGAACGATCTGTAAACACTATCAAATCAATACAATCGACAGTTAAAATGATTCTACTTGTAAATCAAGCTGCTATAACATCAATACGTCTGATTCCGCCTTTCGTATTGATCAAGAACTCTTCTGAACGACTCGTTTAGGTCAAATTCCCGATCCTACAAGTGGTATCAGAGCTCAGGGTCAGGAGGAAGAGTTCTTACCATTTCAGCTTGATTTCTTCTAAAAACAACTTCTTTCTACTCATTTTCTACACTTTTTCTTCAAAATCAGAAAGTTTTCACGGTTAAAATGAGTTGATTTTGACAAATAAAACGTAAAACACTGTTTTGAACAATCCATGAACAAATCAGAACCAAATTCAACCTAAAACTTGATAAAAATTGACAAAATCATGAACTTTTTGACCTAGAATTCTCAAACGAGGTGATATTCATTCAAATCGTTTGAATTTTGAACCAAATCGCGTGAAAAACCATTCAGATCGTTCGAAACACCTTCAGATTGTGTGTGATATTGTCAGGTCGCTTGGAAATTTTACAGGTCGTTTGAAATTGGACTCCAGGTCGCACGACCTGAAATCAAGTTGTGAAAAAATTTCCAGGTCGTTTGAACAGGTCGCACTGTTTAACAAATCAGAACGTACGGGTTGATCTAGTCGTTTGAGTTTGCATCATTAATATCATACAACAGATGTCACGAGTTACACTTGATTTGATCTAATCAATATATATCTCGGCCCAATCAAATTACTTTGTTCTCTGAATAATCACGTGGCCCATGTGACTTTATCATATTAATCGGCCCAATGAATATTGAATTCAAAGATTGTTGTCGGCCACATAATGTCAGTTTGCATATGATTTTACATTGAAAGTCAAGATTCATTGTTGAAGTCATAGTGTCATATCACTACCCGATCGGCCAACTTAGATTTTTGTCGTATACTGCTTTCAATCGTGTGGCAGGTCGTACGAGTTGGTTCAAATCTCTGATCCAGACCACACGAGGTGAATCTTACCTGACCGTTTGAACTCCAGACCATTCCAATTTTTCAGATTGTTTGAAATTCTGTCATTGTGAATTTTTAAAACCGAAACATGGATTCTGAATTTTACAACGCATTTGCTACCCCGATCACTATGGCTCAGAACGTGAACTTAGAGAATGAAATAGGCACCATGCAAAAACCGCCTAAGCTCATGAATATCGAGGAGTATAGTGGATGGGAGGAACGTTTCGAAAATTGGGTTCAAGCGAATCACTTAGAGGCATGGGAATGTGTTGAAGAACGATATGTTAGACCGATTGATGAATACGGAGAGATTGTTGCTATTAAAGATTTAGATGATAAAGAGAAAAAGAAATACAAAAGTGAAAAGATGATGATCAGTATATTGCAACAAGCTATTAAGGAAGACATCTTGATCTTATTGCAACACAACGGAAGTGCACACTCAATGTGGAAAGCACTAAAAACGAAGTTTGTTGGAAGTTTAGACATGATCAAGAACAAAAAATCTCTTTTGAAGAAAGAATTTGATCTATTTCATGGATTGAAAACTGAAAACACCAAAATGATTATAGAAAGATATTGCAATTTGGTGGTTAACATGAAGCGATTGGATATCAAGAAAGATAGAGAAGAATGGGTGGAAAAGTTGGCCGATGCGTTGCCACAAGATGTTTGGGGCATGTATCTTATGATTTTGAAGAATAATGGTGAATTTGTGAATCTATCGCTGAGCAAGTTTATTGAAAAACTCGAAGTTCAAGAGATGAAACAACGGAAGATGGCAAAAATGAAGAATTCTAATGGTGAACATGACATTGGTCTATACTACAAAGGAAGTACGATTGATAAGACCAACATTGCACCAAAGATCGAAACTGCATTTAACACAAACAGTTCTTCTGGAGGGTCATCTCAAGGATCAAACAACAATAATGGATTCTCTTCATATCCATTATTTAATCTAGATTTTTCAGCAACCAATTCTAAACCGCAAAGCTCATACAACAATAATGGCCAAGTACTACAATGCAACATTGCATTACATCTTCAGAATGGTCAGAATTTCTCAGAAGAGGTTGCCAAAGGTCATATATCTTTATTGGTGACTGTATTAGAGTCTTATGAAAGTTTGGTAGCCGGAAGGATTGGTAATCCAATGTTGACCAAAGAGGATTATGATCAGATTGATGCTGAAGAGATGGAACTAATGGATATAAAGTGGTGTATGGCTAGTGTATTGAGAAGAGCTGAGAAGTTTAAACAGATCACTGGAAGAGATGATTTCCGTGATGCTGGAACTTCACCTTTAGGTTTTGATAAATCTAAAGTTACTTGTTTTTTTGGTTGCAAGGAGAAGGGGCACTTTAAGCGAGAATGCACAAATCGCGAAGCAAGTAGAGCTCAAAATCCATTCGGTAACAATGATTATCATTGAAAAGCGATTTATCATCAAATTGCTCTACAGCCGCATCAACAACAATCGCCACAAACTTCACATGCTAGGAAGGATCTGATCGAAGAGCCATCAAAGAAAGCTTATCTAGTTCATCAAGAACATGAAAGAATTCCAGAAGGTTTTAATTGGGATCATTATGATCCTAACAGAACTTCAGACTCTAAAGCATTTGTTGCTCAAATTTTTGAAGATTCAACTGCTGAAGATGAAATAGTGTATGCTTATTACGAATCTTAGCAATTCAGTCCTGAAAAGAAAGAAGAAGAACCAGTTTCAACAGAAGAGGCTTCAGAAAAAGCACCAATCTTTGATCACTCATCAGATGAAGAGAGTGATGATGACAGTGAAGAAATTAAAAAACTTGAATATTATAAAAGAGAACTTTCACCTGTTAGGTATAATTTGTATTTTGCAGGAAAAATGGAAGAGATCAAAGAAAGACAAGCTGCGAAAAAGAAGAATCATAAGGCAGCAACTGTTGAAGAAAAGGTCAAACCTGAGGAAAATGTTCGAGTAGTAAACAAGCAGGTTAAAGAAATTCTAGCTATCAAGGTTGAGAAGGAAGCAGATACTGAAAAGATACCTGAGAAGTGTGAAAATTGTGATACTGTGAAAAAACACAACAACAAATTGATTCATAACATGAACAGACTGAAAGAATCTTATGATGTTTTAAACAAAGCTATGAATCAATATAGCAAGTCAAGCAATGAACAAGAGATAGCTATGAAGACACTCAATGGAGCGTTCATGACGAAGCAGAAAATCATCAATCAGTACATTGAGAAATGTGCTGAACTTGAACAAAAATTGGAAACTCAGAGGATAGAAACTGAGAGGGTAAACAGGTTATTGAAAAGTTATTCATGTGCTTCTTACGTGATTGACAGGATTTACCCTACAGTAGAAGGCATGGAAGCGTTTGAAGAAAAGAAATCTGAAGTAAAGAATACTGGTAAGAAACATAGTACCAATTATACAAAGTGCCCACCTCCGCTTGAAGAAGGATATTCTCCATGAAATCCTAATTCAGAAAGACTCAAAAAGGCAACCAATTTAAAGTGGGAATCTGAACCTTCAGATGGATTGCCAGATAATATTGACATCACATTCACTGCATCTGACACTGATCAACAATCTGAGTTGATTAAGAAAGTGGTGGATCATGTGTTAGATAAAGATGAAATCGAGGAGTCAAAGTCAAAGTCAAAGTCTGACACTTCAAGCCAAACAGTTGAAAAGGGCAAAAGGGTTTACAATAATGATTTTCTGATATCAAAAAATAATTTGAATGACGAAACATTCAAAGTAGCATATACTTTGAATGACTCCGACAAATTATATTCTGATGAAGAATTTCCAATAAGAAGTGTACAAACTGAACAGATTAAAAAGGTTTTCAAATTAACAGAAATTAATATTTCTGAAATAAAAGATAAAAATCTTTCTGAAAAACCTAAACAATACACTTCAAGAGTTCAACAAAGGTTAAACAAGAAAAAAGATTTTGGTCCAAATCACCATAAGAAACCAAATCACACAAATAATTTCAAAAAGAAAGGATTAGGTTTTATTCCAAAAGAAAATGAAAAATATGTTAAAGATTTTAAATCGAAAGTTGTTTTTGTATCAGGAACATCTTCTGAAGAAGAAAAAGAGAATTTATTCAGAAAGCATACGAACAAAGAATTCCTTGCTAAGAAGTAAGAGGGAATGAAGAATGATGTTGCTCAGAAGAAGGAAACGAGAACCTGTTATCAATGTAAAAAAGTTGGGCACATTGCATGGAACTGTCCAAAGGCAACCCAAACAAAACAGGGAGTCTCTGAAAACTTGAAAGAAAAGTTGGTTGATAATAAACCACCAACCAAACAATTTAAAGTGTTCAAAAATTCAAAATTTGAGGTTGGTGAGAGTTCAACACGATTCTACAAAAGAATAGTGAATCTGAACAACCACAAGTGGGTTGTTAAGAATTCAGAGGCACTTTCTGGCGATGAATCTGACTTGTCAAAGTCAGAGGAGCCACAAGTTGAGCTAAAAAGAGAAAATTCAGTTCCGCCAATGGATGAAGCAAACTTTCCACCATTGCGGTCTGACAATTTAAAACAAAAAGTTGGAAAAGTAGAGATTTCGAATCAATTCTATTCTGAAAAGAAAGAATTTGATGTCGAAAAAGCGTTTAATGGCAAAGTGAAACATATCTTTGGAAAAATGGTCGATGGTAGGGCAAAAGGGGTAAAAGAATTTTATGAATCAAAGAGGAGAACTTACACACCGAGTGAAAATAACTCGGATGCACCCAAGGCTGGTCAGGCCTGGGTGTCAGCATTCTTTGCTTGAAAATCCTGACTTGCCGGAACTCCCAGGTTGGTAATTGGGGAGTAGGAATCGGCATCTTTCTTGAGAAATTCACAACTGTGATATTTCGACTTACAAGTAGTATTGTTGATAAGAATCTACAAGTGGTTAAAGAAAAGGAAAAGTGAACTTACAAGTGGTAAGTTGAAAGAACAAAGTGACGAATGAATCCCCATGATGAGTGAAATCAACAAAACTAATTTTTCGGAAAAACCATTTTGATTAAAACAAACTTAAGTGTTTTGAAATCTTTATGAGAAAATAGTTTGTTGACAGGGGGAGTTCTGATTGTTTACGCCAAGTGGATGGCGAATTGAAGCAATTCACATCAGTTTGTCATTTTGTTTGTATAGTTTATTGCTTTTACTTTCAAATTTTCCCAAAAAATAAAAAATTGAAACATATTTTTGATTTTAGGGGGAGTAAAAAATTAAAATTTTGAAAATTTGAAAAATCCAAAAACATGATAAAATAAAAAAATCCAAAAACATCGAAAAATCAAAATGAGTTTTGTTGTGAAAAAGAGGAAATGATAGTACATCAGTAGACAATCACAGTACGCTAAAGAATTGGAAAGTTAAAACGTGATAAACGGTCTCATTGATGATATGCCAGTAGGTTTTTACATGCTTAGTAGATTATTTTCGAGATATAAACCTAAAAATAAATACTTACTTATCTCGTGGGGAACATCTCTCAGATATATAGGTAACCCCTGAAATCTTGTTTGAAGGGCTTTCTATTTCTGACATACTAGGTCTTTGTGCGTGATGATATCTGGGGTATTATACCAGGACTTCTGATTTTGCAGGAGCAATAGCCTAGTCCTCGTATAATACTCTGCACTGCTTTAATCATAAAGCCCACACTCAGCGTAAAAAATGATGAAACATTGAAAAATGCTAATCATGTGCTGTTGAAGAAAAGATCCCCAAATGGGACACACCTAAAAGTCGAGCCATCATCTCTCTATCTGAACGGAAGTTCTAACCTGAGCTCTCATGGTCTCGCATTACCCATTTACAGATATCATTAGTGTACATTCACCTGTAAGATTGAATATAGGAGTCTGGATACGGGAGTATATTTTGAGGTGGGACACGCGAATAAGTTAAGTCCATTAAAACACTAATCTCGTATCTCGAATCGATTGAACTTTGTGTGAATATTTAAGTGGATCAGTATACTGACAATCTAAGTGAATCGTTTAGATCTTAAAGTGTTAAAAGCTCAACGGTACTAGTGATTTGTCATAAACTGATATGATCCTCTTACACAAACTCACAAAAAGATGTCTGTATATAGTTTATTTTCCAAAATCCAAAAAGATTTTCAGTGTGTTTTAGCATAAAATTTTGAAAAATCAAAAAGATTTTATTTCATCTTATTTTCGACAACTGATGTTGAAAAGCTGATTTTCAAAATTCTGAGTGCTAAACATAATGAACGACAGTGGGTAGGGAGAGTGTGTTTGAAATGAAAAATGACTAATTTTACTGTTAGTTAATCAAGTTCATTAATTTGAACTTGATATAACTATTGTTGATGTTGAATGATATATACAAGTGGTTTCTAAATTTGTTAAATTTTAACAATTGTGAAATTTACTTTTTGGTAGAGAATTGTGCAGGTAAAAAGCTTTGAAATAGCTAGGTTTCGACTCCTGAGGATTTTCCGCATAAGCGTATGCAGATAAGAGTCAGGTTTCTTATTCAAAGCCTGCAGATAGGGAATTCCAGAACGCGATCCCAGCTGATCGAAAGGGGGAGTCTAAAGACGTTAGAGCCAGATTCAGATCTTGGAATAGCGTTCGAGATAGAAGCTGCTAATGCTGAAGAGCTTAAGGAATCAAGAGATCTGATCAAGAGAATTTGAAGAGTCAGGTTGAGATTCAGGGAGAATAAGAGAGAGATTGAAAGATAAAGATTGAAGGATGCTTACAGAGAAAGATACTTTGGAAGGAGCGAGAAGACCGATCAAGACTGAAGACTCGACACACTGAAGACTCGTCAACATCCAAGGGGGAGTTTGTTAGTGCATATGTCTGTTGACTTCGTCTTGTATCGAGTCATGTAACTAGATTAGATATACCAGGACACATTGTACGAGAGAATCGGGAAACAGGCCTGAACCAGCCACCTCACACGAGGTGACCAAGTTCATGCGACCTGGCAGGTTCAGGCGACCTGGCCAGTTCGTGTGACCTGGACGGTTCATGGGGTCTGGCCAGAAAGCATGAAACAGTTCGTGGGGTCTGGTCAGAAAGCATGAAATGGTTCGTGGGGTCTGGCATTCCTATAAATAGGTGGTCTTGGATCTTCATTTGTAACTTTCTGATTATGGAGACGAAGTGCTGCCGAAGTGTCGAACGATCTGTAAACACTATCAAATCAACACAATCGACAGTTAAAGTGATTCTACTTGCAAATCAAGCTGCTATAACATCAATATATCTAATTCCGCCTTTCGTATTGATCAAGAACTCTTCTAAACGACTCGTTTAGGTCGAATTCCCGATCCTACCGGTGGCCACTCGATCGATCAGTCACTCGATCGGCGGTCTCCGGCGCGTTGCGTTTCGATGTTTTGTCTCGATCGTTAAGCGTTGCGATAGTTTGGTCACACCTTTTTATACCCATATTCATATATTTAGTATAATTAGTCACATAGGGTCGTATAAATATCCACATTTCAAAGTTGCGATACAATAACCGAGTTTCGTTTCAAATATGCGTTACTCTGCGACGCATCACGGCTATTGAGGAGGGTAGAATAGGTCGTCACTCAATGTCATCGTGAGCGTTAGTGCGTGTGATGCGATGAGTTATAGCGATAAAGTATGCGTATTATGCAAAAATACTGCGAAATAGCGATGTATGCGATATAGCTACATTATGATCCGAATCTCTGGTGCTAGGCGTAACGAGTATAACGAGTAGTAACAACGCATGAACGTGCGGGTTGTTACAGTCTCCCCTGCTTTAGGAAATTTTGTCCCGAAATTAATCCATAAGGAGGGTTGCGAGACTTGATGTGAGTGGAAGTAGCGATTAAAAGCGTCCAGGATAAGCGAGTGATCGATTGAATATTAACGAGAGAGAGCGTTGCGATGACTGGCGATGGCAGCGAGTAAGATGATTCATACACAAAAGATGGCAACACAAAGAAAGCGATCCAAAAGTATTTTGAATTCTCGAAAAGTTGATTAATTTGAAAAGGTTTGGAGAAACTAGTTTATGAAAAAATCTTCCCACAGCGCGGTGTTAAACTGTTTCGATGTTCACACCAGCGCTATGAGTGGGGTTTTATTAGGTTGCTAAAAGATTTTATGGTGTTTAAAACTCGTTTTACGAAATTTTCTCGTAACGCTGCAGTAACCTAAGTCGATTGTCACACCATCGTTACAAGAAAATCTCGTTTTGTACAAAAGTTTCGATCAAATTTTAGAAAAAGTTTTGTAAGAAGGGCTTTGTTTACGCAAAAGGTTTTAATAATATCAAAAATTCTAATTTTAAATCTTAAAGTCGGCCCCGCATGGCACTTTCCCACAAAAGTTCGACAATATGGCTAAAACACTTATATATAGGAAGTACCAATGGCGTATCCACCATGTTTTAGCCATATGGTTTCCGTCTCCTGAGGCGGTGTCATACGTGTCAACATAGTACAGACAGATTTGCGATGACTTGATCCAAACGAGGAAGGGTGGGATTAAGTATTGAAAGGCGAACCGAGTGATGAAGTCGTTTTTCAAACTCGGTTTAGTGACACGAGCGAGTGCGACAAGCGATAAGCAGTACGCGATAAATGATAGCACAAAAAACATAATAAGCGAAGACGACGGCGACCAACGAAAAGCGATTAGCGATAAGCGACAAGCGAGAAGCGAGAAGCGACAAGCGATAAGTGAAAAGCGTTAAGCGATAAGCGACGAGCGATAGCGACAACCATCGAGCGATAAGCGACGATTGTTGCGTTGCAAGCGATGGAGGTATGCGTGATTAATGCGATTCGATTGAATTGATCAACACCACAAAATTAACTAACATTAGACCCCACATGCCCTTTTTCCACGAAAGTCTGCTGATATGGCTATAACACTTATATATAGGAAGTACCAGCGGCGTATCCACCATGCTTTAACCATATGAGTCTTGTCCCGTGAAGCGAGGTCATGTGTGCTAACTTAACACAGACAACACAGATAAGGGTAAGCGATAACGATAGCGATAGGCGACGAGCGATAGAGCGATGCACAACAAGCGATATAGCGATACACAAAATAAGCGATAGCGATCCATATAATAAGCGATAGGGATCCACATAATAAGCGATAGAGATCCACATAATAAGCGATAGAGATCCACATAATAAGCGATAGAGATTGCGAGATAGATTTTTGCGATAATGCGATTGCGAGCGTGATTGACTTACGAAAAGTCTATCGATGACACGCTTCGAGTTGCGATTGAGATTGTTACGCCTTGGGATGTAGTTTAGTGTGTCGAAAATAACCACAATAGTATAATAGGTCTACGTTCCAACTCCACATGGCACTTTATTCACAAAACTTCGGTTAGCATGGCGAAACTCCGTCATGTTTCAACCATACGCCTCTGTTCCGTGACTAGGTGTCACACTTTGTCAGACATGGCCAAGACGCTTATATATAGGAAGTACCAGCGGCGTATCCACCATGCTTAACCATGCCTTGAACGTAAAGGCATCATTGAAATTCATTACGATTTCCGTGCACTAGCCAAAATAATCCTGTGTGCACCCGTGATTAACCTGACTCTTGCACGTTTATCGTACCTTATCTCAAGAATGCATAGTAGGGGTAAAATGTATTATATATTGCATAGTGCTAGCATATAGATTGTGCGCGAGTGCGAGGAAGAGCGAGAGACAAATAGAGTCCACATTGCGTCGAGAAATAGAACAAGTTCAACATACACAGGAAATTAACGGCGAAAAATCGTATTACAACAACATTGTGAGCATAATTAATGTTGTTGCGGAGGGCTTCTGCGGAGACTGTGATTGTTGCTGAAATTCCTCAAGTCTGCGGCCCTGTGCTGCAGTTCTGGGTAAAATGACCATACCAGTTGCAATTGTCGCAATAACGACAGTTAGCTCCTGGTGGGTGATGATACATACACATGAGACACAGGGGATGGATTCCGGTGTAGGCGCGCTTCACAAGAACGGGAGCAAATCGTAGCGGTGTGGGGTTTGAAATTTCATCCACGCTTGGTTCATTTCGCTTGTGGCTGAGCTCGTTGCGATCTTGAGATGAGGTGCCGTTGTCGTTGGAGGATTCGTCTGATGATTCGCTGGAGACATCGTCGGAGGAATCTTCAGAAGAATCGTCGGATGAGTCGATGACGATTGCTTGATGAGCTTGTTTGACATGATTCTTGGAGAAGAATCCGTCCAAGACTCGTTTGTCGTTGATCTCCGCGACCAAGCGATAGGTTTCTTCGATAGTAGCGGGTCTTCCAGCTTCGACAAAATCGTCCACACATTCAGGTAAGCCGTGAATGTACTTCGTGATGGCTTTTTCTGAGGTGTTGACTTGACTTGGGCAGATTATGCTAAGCTGTTTAAACCTTGTGGTATAGCCAGTATTGTCATCTTCGACTTGCTTGATTTTCCAAAATTCGTCTTCTAGCTTCTGGACTTCGTGGGGAGGGTAGTACTCTTTCTTCACGAGTTCCTTCAACTCATCCCAAGAGAGAGCATAAGCTGCAGAGATCCCACGTTTGTTACGTTCGGCTGTCCACCAGTCGAGTGCTCGCGATTGAAATACTCCGGTAGCGCAAGTAGTACGAAAACCATCGGGACACCCACTCTGACGAAGGGTAACTTCGATAGAATTGAACCACTGGAGTAGTTGAGACACACCTCCGTCACCTATGAACTCCATCGGGTCACAGGCTTTGAAGTGTTTGTAGAGGAAAGTAGATTGCGACGCTCCCGTCTTAGAGTCTTCCGGGGTTCGAGAGTTGCTGAGGGAGTGCGCTTGAGCGACAATTTGAGGAATGACCTTGGCCACTTCCTTGGCCACAAGTGAGGCAATCCTCTTCTCGGCACTTCATTTGGCTCTTCTCCTAGAAGTTCGTCTCGTGGTAGAGTCGTTGGAAGGCATCTAGACAGAGAGAGATTTGGAGTGAGATTCGATCATAATGATTTTTGAGTTTTGCGATGCGATTAAGCGCGATCAAAACTTGTAGTGAGTAATATAATAGATTTCACATAGGAGCCACATAGGAGACACGAAATTCCTAGACTCCCGCATAATTGATTCGTTTTGTACATATAGTTAGTTGTAGTTTATACTTACACCTGCACATGTCGATGTAGTATGCGCGAGGACACGATGAAGAGGGAGAGAGTGAGGGTGAAAGCGAGTAATTAGACATTAGTTTTATTGCGAACATTCGGTTTCCGTTTTAGATTGCGATGGCTGTGCGTGTTGTGCGTTTACAAAGCAGGGAGCAAAATCGATAAATCGAAAAATCGATAAAGCGTAAAGTTTTAAATCGTAGCCACATAAGCGTAAATAAGTTTAGTAAAGCGTAAAATCGGCAATTTATAAGCGAGAAACATAGATAGAGTGCCTCGGGTGTTTAGGCGTCGACTACCCAAGGTAACCCAATTATACCCAATAGTTTGTGCACGTGCATTGCCCTAGAAGACTTATGCTTCCACTGGGATGCAGCTCATGGCATTTGTCTTCCTAGGCATCGCGTGGCTCGAGTTATCGTTATAATCGAGTCCTTGGTGAGAGCTTTTGAAGTCCATTTTATAGAGAGAGGAACGGTTTATTAAGTTACGGGTTTCACCCCTGGCTTAACAACTTCGTTCCTAGCTGTGGTTATGCTTTCCGAGTGAACTCGAGAGTTCCACTAGATCTCGAAATGGAGACTTTCGCTGAGATGTGGATGTCACTCCTAGCTCAACGGAAAGTTCTCGTGATAGAAAAATGCGCTGAGTGAGCGATCTTATCGAGAGTTCTTGGTTTTCACGCCTGATCTCGACTGGACCACTCGGTTGTGTTATGCGAATATTTTTGAAAACGTGTGTATTGTGATGGCCTTAGGAAAGGCTAAGTAATATTCTAGCATTAGGAAAGGCTCTTCGTGTGAAATTGTAGTATGCGGCGTTCACGCGAAGTAGTAGTTTTTAGCGAATTCGAACGAGAGTATCAAGTAGGCCCGTACAAAACCTACGGGATTCATACGAGTCGGCCTGTTGGTACTTAGACTATAGACTAGGTCGTTTCTAAGACATCGACCCGGACTAGGTCAAGTCTGGCCTAACTCCCTATAGTTATGGCTCTGATACCAATCTGTCACACCCCAACCAATGGCGGAATCATCGGGGCGCGGCACTAGGCGAATCAGATTGCTCAAGAGAATCCATAACAACTACATTGCGACAGTATTTAATGCGTTCATTATCCCATACTAATAAACAATTACAATCACATAAGCTGTCACGAATTTTCTTGTCATCTCAAACAATACAAATCCGACAACCTAGGTTTTAGGTGTGTTTCTAGACTTCCTAGCTTGATTTGATGTAGACTGTGACTAAACCTGCAACATACGTTAAAATAACGTCAATACAAAAGTATTGGTTAGTATACAAGTTTAGATAGTGTAGCGTAAATAGTTAAAAGTGCTACGAATTACCAAATACATAACGGGATACCTCAACATACATGCATACAAGACTGATACTACCAGCTAAGTCACTCGAGCTGCGATTGCGATTGCTATTCATCCTAACTAGACCCCGTCGGGTGCTATACTACTATACTAGTTAAGGCGGGACCTCGCAAGTATAAGTCCTAACACATATGTAACTAGTATCGCGTGTAAATATGCATAACAGTTATTCGCAAGTGATAAACAGTTTGATTGAATAATTCGTTTTGATAAATTTGATTTAATAGGAACGTATGTTACACCCAAAATGCGATAAAAAGGGTTCGAGTATACTCACAGTCGGCGTTCGGCAAGCAAACCCAACTTGGTTGGATTGAAGGGAGCGCGTCTGAGATCAGCCTGAGTTTAGATTGATAGCGTAAGCGTTGGATAGTGCGTGAAATGGTGGCGGTGAACCAAGAGTCGGATGGTAATCTGATCGGATGGCAATCCAATCGGATGACCAGTCGTTCGGGTGGCAATCCGTTCGGATGGTCATCCGATCGGATGGCCATTCGATTGGATTGTCACCTTGCTTGGTGAAGGTGTGTTTGTGTATGATGGCTTGTCTTTTGAAGTTTTCGTTGTAGCCTTTTGAAAACAGAGAAGTATCTCTACCTTTCAGGTCGGTCGATCGAACGGCCGGTCGATCGGGTGGAAACTCGATCGGGTGGCTGTTCGATCGGACGGTGAACCGATTGGCAAGACACTTTGGTTGATGATAAGCTCACAGCAGACTGGTCACTCAATCGGGTGGCAGTCCGATCGGGTGACAATCCGTTGGAACTGATGTGCAATGAAGATTTGTGAAACGTTTAAGTGTTGAGGATCCAAAGTCAACCGTTCGGATGGTCGTTCGATCGGACGACAATCCGATCGGACGACAATCCGTTCGTTGTTCTGGTCCTTGAATGTTAGAAAATTGTTGAAGTCTTGATACCAAGTGCAATCCGATCGGATTGCGGGTCGATCGGGTGGCAGTCCGATCGGACGGTAATCCGATCGGACGGCAATCTGTCCCGCAGCCTGATCGTTCCACAACTTGTTTATTTTGTTAGGTTTCTGCGATTTGATCGAGACGGTATGACTACGAGCTAAACAATGGAAACTCCACCGAGTCCAAGTCATTGGATCGGATGGGAATCACCCCGTCCGATCAGTTAACTGTCCTCGACGGTTGTTCGTGTTCAACACGATAAGCCGGTCATCTCGTTAATAGGAACCAGTTCTCAAACCGACACTTCACTAGAGACAGAGTAGAAGGTCTGTACGAGCTCTGTTGCTACCGGTTTTGAGTGAAAAGTTAAGAAAGTTGAAGAAAGGTTTAGAAAACTTAGATTCGGCTTATATTTAGGTGAGATTTAGTGTTTATACACCGTGGAATCTATTAGATCTGGACTGTTCTTGATGAGATGAGGCCACACTTCATTGTTCCTAAGAACTCCATGATGACATCACCTTAGAACGGCTCAAATCCAAAGATTTCACCGTTAAAAGTTAAGATTCGAAAGAGAAAATGATGGAGAAGTGCGTGCAGATCATAGAAGTACAAGATTTAGGTCGAAAACTTACAAGAATCGCGAGGAATCGAGAGGAAAAGCCCCAAAAGCGTGCTGGTCGAGTGAGAGCTGTCACATCACTGTTCAAGTGATGTGACAAGTGCTATTTATAGGTGAAGTGGAATGAAGGGGAGAAGTGCAACGGATCGGATGGCTGTCCGATCGGGTGGCTGTCCGATCGGGTGGCAATCCGATTGGGTGGTAATCCGATCGGGTGGTGTTAATGTATATGTCTGTTGACTTCGTCTTGTATCGAGTCATGTAACTAGATTAGATAGACCATGACACATTGTACGAGAGAATCGGGAAACAGGCCTGAACCAGCCACCTCACACGAGGTGACAAAGTTCATGCGACCTGGCAGGTTCATGCGACCTGGCCAGTTCGTGTGACCTGGACAGTTCGTGGGGTCTGGCCAGAAAGAATGAAACAGTTCGTGGGGTTTGGCCAGAAAGCATGAAATGGTTCGTGGGGTCTGGCATTCCTATAAATAGGTGGTCTTGGATCTTCATTTTTAACTTTCTGATTCTGGAGACGAAGTGCTGCCGAAGTGTCGAACGATCTGTAAACACTATCAAATCAATACAATCGACAGTTAAAGTGATTCTACTTGCAAATCAAGCTGCTATAACATCAATACGTCTGATTCCGCCTTTCGTATTGATCAAGAACTCTTCTGAACGACTCGTGCTAGGCGTAACGAGTATAACGAGTAGTAACAACGCACGAACGTGCGGGTTGTTACAATAACCTATACCCATCCTAACACATGACCCAAACCTGCCCAACCCTTCACTTTTGCCACCCCTAATCATCATCATGATACGGATCAGCGTGTTATGAATAATCCATTTCATCATCATCATGTTACGACGGTGTGTTGTGTATATGTGTTTGTATTGATGCGTCTGGGTGTCTAGGTAGACGATTATTGAGTTTTAGGTGTGTGTGTGTTTAAGTTTTAAACAAGAATGTCTATGATATGTGAAACTGATGTATGAAACTGATTATAACATTTGTTTGTTTTCAACTTCAAATGATAATGATGATGGTGGTGATTACGGACACGAATTAATTAAGTGTTTTTGCTTGTTTGGGGGATAAAGAGGAGGGTGATGGTGGTTGAGGTTGAAGATGATGTTCGGAGGGTGAGGTGGTGACGTTTTTTCCGGCGGGGTGAGGTGGTGATGATTGGGGAAGATGAAGATGATGAGGTAGGTGGTGGGTCCCATATAAATTTTAAATATTAATTATATTTCTTTTAAATTTTTAGTTATTTATTTTAACAATAAGGGTATTTAGGTCATTTCATACCCTCTTAACTTAAAAAAACTAACATCCGTCCGCTTCAGAGACTATCTACAAACTAATTTGTAAAACTTGAAAATTTTAAAAAATGTAGTGACTATAATTGAAATCTGGGTAACAAGAACTATCGGACCCTAGTCTAAAAGAAAAAAAAATTAATTTGATGATTTTTTTGAAATGAATGGTGTCTCTCAAATCTACCACCCCCAACTTGTAGTATGTGGTCCCTTTTCCATTGGACAAGAAAGAGCTAAAATGTTCTTTACCCAATCAAAAGTCGACAACGATTTTTGCAAACCACTCTGGTTTTCCAATACCACCTGGTTTCCTGTCTCCAAATTCCCAAAATATTATTATTATATTTTTGGCATCATCATTTTATTATTATAAAACTATCTTTTTTAAGGAAAAGAATATCTTACCAAGATTTCTAGAAATAGACTATTCTTCTATATATTATATTTATATTCTAGTTAAATATACAGATGGACTACATGGTAAAATCATATTATGGTTTTGATCCTATGTTTAGAAATATGTTAGGGCATTCACATTCAATCTATTATATTTTCACTCTAAATTACACAAAAAACACTACATTTTCTCACTCATTTTTAATTAAATAATATTTTTTATATCTTTATCATTAACTTTTCTGTCTCCTTCACTCACAACCACTTTTTATACTCTTTATATTTTAAAAACAAAACACACATAATTTGATTCCTTGGATGTGAATGCTCACAGAGGTAATTTTTGTAATTAATTCTATTTTTTTTAGTAATAGCTGCTTTCATGCTACCTTCTTTTTAGATTCAACCAACAATAATCAATATATATATATATATATATATATATATATATATTCATAAAAAATAGTACAAACTAAATGAAATTATTGATAAAAAGTAAATAATTAATTTACCAAAAACATTTGAAAGCGACGAGATCATAAATATATAGCAACATGTTTTCACTAATAGTTGTTATTAACTGATTTATATAGTATTATTTTGGAACATTTCTATGCATCTTTGGTTGTAATTTGTGTTTAAGTAGTTGTACCTTAATCAAATAATAGTTTCATTACCTTACCATGTATGCATGTTTGGTTGTAATTTATGTTTAAGTAGTTGTACCTTAATCAAATAATAGTTTCATTACCTTACCAAATTCAATCTGTTTTGTATGCATGTATGGTTGTAAATTGTGCTTAAGTGGTTGTAACCTAATCAAATAATGGTTTCATCATCTTACCATACTCAATTAGTTTGATCCATTCAAAGTTGTGTTGTTTTATTTGTAAATTATTATTATTTATAATAATCTAATTAATTTAGCCAAACTCTTGTATAAATATAATTTGCAACATATTGATGCAATGATTGTTGTAATATATGCATTATGTTTTCTATAGTGGTAATGATATATATTATATATAGATATAGATTATGATGAACATGTCAAATGAGAAAAAAAAAAGACGCGGGTTCATCGTAACGCACGAGTTCTAGATCAACTTAGTTATTTTATTCTATATTTTACGTTTTGGTTTAATTTCTTCGCATTAACACGCCGCAACTTCAGTGTCAGTGGTCGCTGGTTGTAGTGTGCCATTAGTGCTCGCCCCCGCCGCAACACAGGAGGTGCTTAATACTAGTTATAACCATTTTTGGAAACTTCTCAATAATTGTTACTAATTTTTTTAACTGCTCTTTTTTTATCGTAAAAGTTTGGATTTTGGTTAGATAACTTTTTAATTTATTTTTCTAAACAACTAACTCAAACATACTTTAAACCTAACGAAAATTATCTTATTTTTACACGTGATGTAATTTTTGGACGGTGTGCATTAAAATCATATTACTTTTTTTTTTTCAACAAATTCGTTGGAAAAGCTATGCTATAAAATTGGCTATGATATATGGAACAACAAGTGCGTTTCTGTGTGTGTGAGAGAGAGAGAGATATATAGAGAGAGAAAGAGGAGAGAGAGAGGGGAAATGGGGAGAGGAAGAGTGACGTTGAAGAGGATAGAAAATAAGATAAACCGGCAGGTTACTTTCTCCAAACGGAGATCAGGATTGTTGAAGAAATCTCATGAGATCTCCGTCCTCTGTGACGCCGAAGTCGGTCTTATCGTCTTCTCTACCAAAGGAAAGCTTTGCGAATACGCTTCTAATTCCTCGTACGTACTCCCTCTTTATCTTTCTGTGATTTCTTTGTGATTTTATGCAAGATTCATCATGCACGGTTTTCTTCTGTCATATTGAATGAAATCCGATCGTGATTTGTGATGTGGGGTTTTGGGTTACTACTAAAATTGGGATATTATATTAGGCCACGTTTATATTCATATAAGGAAATAAAGCAAGTTCAGTGGTAGTGGTCTTATTAGGTAGCTAGGCCCTGTAACCGATGGGGCTCTCCCTCCTCTCACAAAAAAAAAAAAATTAAAGTTTGTTAGTTCACATAGTGATTGTACGGACAGCCCTATCTATTTCTCCACTTGCTGTTCATGGAGAAAGAGGGCTGTCCGTGACCACATACGGCCGTCCCTATTTGTGTATGTTGCTTTTCTCATCCACTATGGCCGCATGTTTCCTCGTTTCACAAAACGTTGTTTACAATCCGTGGCAATGGACTGTTGTCTCTCCCTATGTCGGCCGCATCTCTACTGTCACAAAACGTTTATTCCTTCACATATTGTCCATGGCCACGGACTAGTTGCTTCTCTCCTTCAGTTCGGCTGCATCTCTCATCCTCTCACAAAACGTTTACACTATGTTCTCGAGTCTTATCTAACAGGGGGAGGGGAGGGGAAGGAAAATTTTCTCTCCTAATCTCTCCAATTTGGGAGGATGAATATATGGCCATATTTGTTCATATTTTCTTCCATTTTTCCTCCTTTTCCCTCCCCTCCCCCTATTAAATGAAACTCAGAAACATAGTTTTTTATATTTTCATCTCTTTTCCCTCCCCTCCCCCTGTTAAATGAGACTCGGGAACATAATACCTTCGCATATTGTCGGTGGCCACGGTCCTCTCTGTATGCCTGTCGCCTCAGTTTTCAGTGGCGGATCCAAGAATTTTTTCAGAGAGTTTCTTCTTGTAGTTTCTCACTATTTTTTTTTTCTAAATCATTTAAGGTTTCAATAACTTTTTTATTTTTTTCCAAATCAAGACTATACCGCTGGATCGCCAATGTCTCTTTTCCACCTTTGCCAGTATCTTTCCTACACGTGGCCGGATCTCCCCTCCACACCCTATTTGAGATTCTCCAACTATTGTTTCTCTTTGTTTTTGTTTAAAAATATTTTTAAAGGGTTTTGAGACATTGGATTCTGGGATAATTAGGGGCTAATATACATTCATTTCCTTTCAAATTAACTCTCTAACCTTCCAATTAAGTCATGATCAAAATCAACAATTGAGCTTGTAATTGCTTTAGGGTTTCTAATTTTTATTTCTATTTCAAATGTTGATAAGAATATTTTCTTGTATGCCAACATAATATTACGTATTATTCTTACAGTGTTATAAATAGTTGATATGTATTATTCTTACATGTTCATTTAGAACATATTTAGTTTAAGTTTAAAAATATAGTGAATGGTAACAAAAAACATATTTTTGTAGTGGTAATGAAATATTTATTATTACGAATTGTTTCGAAGTATAATATTATTTACTACTTCATACTCTTTATTGTATTCATCTCATCACTCTATTAATTTGTTAACATTGCTAATTCATAGGGCTGCAAACGAATCGAACGAACACGAACAAGACCTTGTTCGTGTTCGTTTGTTAAGAAATATATGTGTTCGCGAACCGTTCACGAACACTTATCGAACGAGATTTTATGTTCGTGTTCGTTTGTTAAGGAAATTAACTTGTTCGTGTTCGTTTGTGTTTGTTTGTTAATTTTCGCAATGAACAAAAATGAACGTTGACGAACACAAATGAGCACAAAATAATGTTTAAGAACACAAATGGAAACAAATGAACACAAACAATCGTTAATGAACAAAATATATAATATACCGACACTTATTAGATATTTAATTTGTCGGAATTTTGAAGTATTTAAATAAATATAAAAACTAAAAACACTAATGAACTATCGAACATAAACGAACACGTTAACGAACGTTCACGAACATAAACGAACGAACACGACCTCTGTTCATGTTTGTTCATTTAACTAAACGAACCAAATTTGTTGTTCGTGTTCGTTTGTTTCATAAACGAACGAACACAAACGAACTTCCCGCCGAACGGTTCACAAACGGTTCGCCGAACGTTTGGTTCGTTTACAACCCTACTAATTCATATCAGAAGACAAATTAATTACATATGTGTTGTTTTAAGTTAGATATTTCATGACTTTAAATTAATTATGAAGTCACCCAACTTTTAAAACTTGTCATACGGGTGGACTAGTAAGACTATCAATTTAATGACCAGTCCGGTTATAAAACTAGTGGTTCAACGTGGGTGCCGGTCTCAAAAAGCCGGTCAGGGAGGCTGTCACCGGTGCTTTTACTGTATAGGGGTAGACATGCCAAACACTTATACTGTATTTGCACCTATGCATATCGAGGCATTGTATGCTCATCCTTTGCATTTCTGCTCGTATCCGCTTAATTCTCACTCACTCCTCTTAGTCTTTTAGCTTTCCTTGCATACTAATCAAAACTTTGTTTTTAGAGTTTAAAAGTTAATTTGTTGAATTCAGGAATTCTTGTTAGGATAGCAAAAAATGGGCCAGGTTAAGAAATGGGTGGGGGTGAAGAAAACAATAAATGATGATAAAGTAAAATGGAGTTATTTAATATAACCGAGTATATGTCGTTAAGGGGTTGATTGTTTAACTGTTAATGATTTGGACTTCTTATTGGTTCAACACTTAATTGTTCAAACTGTTTGTTTCGCGAGTAGATGTCTGAGTGGTTTAGACAGTTGCCTCTGAATAGTTAAGCATAATACTAAGTCTGAATGGTTAAGACCTCTAATCTGAATTGGTTAGACATTTACCTTTGAATGATTAAGCATTATACTGGGTCTTAATGGTTCAGGCGTCTTACTGGTTCAGCACTTAATAATTCCGACCTTTTAATAGTTCAACATTTAACCCTTTAGAAGTTGTCAAACAACTCCTAAATCTGATATAACACGCATATCTTCTCCGTGTTCTCATTTTTTTTTGAAAACGCACAATGATACACTACAAGCGTTCAAAAATCCTTTAACTAAGTGGTTGAGCAAGTAATCCCACCTCCAGCACAGTTGGTTCCGAAGTGGCTGGATTGGGCCGGTTTCCACTTGAGGTCTCCGGTTCGATCCCCGGCTGCGGCATTTTGGGGGTGGGTCGTCCCAATGATGGATCGTATCCTACCGAGGCATGGTGCGGTCTTGAGGGCAACCCGGTTTTACCCAGCTGTTACCCTAACGAGTCTCTCGTGTGGGGGCAGTATGGTTTCCGGGCGGAAGTCAGCTTGCGCGCCGGCCGGGGCCCGATCGAACGTCGCGTCCGGAAGAGCGGGGTTGACGGGGAAATGTCTTTGACATGATCCCGAAGACCTGATCGGTCCTGTACAGAGAAAGTCTCCTTAAAAAAAAGTGGTTGAGCAAGTCCTTTAACCAATAGTTGTACGGAATTCTATTCCGCTCGTGTCGTGAGTGTGCCCATTTAGCACCTGGCCCATTACCAGACGTAACCCATTTATACGACCAAATGTTTGGAAAAAATGTCCCAATTGGATTGACATTGACGGTTGACCCGCGTGATTGTGACAATTTAGCTATACTTATACAATATATGTACTGTATAATGTAATAATACTAGTTGGACGCTGAGCCCATGTTGCGGGGCGTTAAGCCGAATATTTCTTAGTTTCATAACATGTATGCATGTATTTTAGTTACGGACAAAATCGTAATTTTTAGATGGGAACAAAAGCATAATTTTGAACTGGGGCAAAACCATAATTTTGAACTGGGGCAAAATCATAATTTTAACCTACGGACAAAATCGTAATTTTTAGATGGGGACAAAAGCATAATTTAAACTCAGGGCAAAATCGTAATTTTAGAAAAAAAAAGGGCAAAATCATATTTTTGAGCTGAGGGCAAAATCGTAAATTTAAGGTAGGGAAAAAAAGTAAAACGATGGCAAGACTACAAATTTTAACTGGGGAAAAATTGTAACTTTTTAAATGAGGGCAAACTCATAATTGTAAACTAAGGGCAAATTCGTAATTTTAAGCTTGGGGGCAAAACCATAATTTTATTTTGAACATGGCAAAATCATAGTTTTGAACTAAAGGCAAAATCGTAATTTTGAACTGAGGGCAAAAACATAATTTTATTTTGAAACAAGGCCAAAATCGTAATTTTGAACTCAGGGATTTTTGAAAAGGGGGCAAAATCATATTTTTGAATTGGGGGCAAAATCGTAATTTTGAGCTAGGGGCAAAAATATAGTTTTATTTTAACTTGAGGTAAGACCGTAATTTTAAACTAGGATAAAATCATAAATTGTAAATTGGTTAGACCAATGTGGTTGTCTATTGAATTAGTTTTGGTCATACACATTCATCAAAAACAATTCAACCACGTACACTTTTGATAATGCTTAATCTATACTATATAATAAAAGAAACCACTTTAGGGACACTTGTCATCATATTAGAGCATCTCTTATAGATAATTATTATTTTAAATTAATATTTTCTAATTAATTATAGATAACCCTTTTATTAAATATTATTTAAATTAATATCTTATGGATAATTATTATTTAGTTTAATCTTCTTCTCCTTTATAATATTATTTAGAGAAAAATACGATTTTGGTCCCTGTGGTTATATCATTTTTACCCTTTTAGCCCAAAAAAGAATTTTTTAACATCTGAGCCTCCAACTTTTTTTTTCTAATTCTTTTGACCCTTAACACTAACCCCATCCATTAAATGTTAGGGGTCAAAAGGGTTAAAAAAGACGTATTTTTATCACTTTTACCCTTTTAGTCCAAAAATGATTTTTTTAACATCTAAGCCCTTAACGTCTTCTCTTCTAACCCTTTTGGCCCCTAACAATTTTAGCTCAGAAATGATTTTTTTAACATTTAATCCCTCAACGTCTTCTTTTCTAACCCTTTTGGCCCCTAACACTAACCTCATCCATTAAATGTTAGGGGCCAAAAGGGTTAAAAAAAGACGTTAGGGGCCAAAAAGGTTAGAAAAATGACGTTGAGGGTTTAAATATTAAAAAAAATCTTTTTTGGGCTAAAAGGGTAAAAGTGATATAACCACGGGGGCCAAAATCGTAATTTAATTATTTGATGTATAAAATTCAATTCATACAATACACGAGGTTATATATATATATATATATATATATATATATATATATATATATATATATATATATATATATATATATATATATATATATATATATTATTTAGTACAGAAAATTACATTTATTCAAACCGTGTAATACGCATGTTTTTAAAGTTGTAATTTTTTTTTATTATTTAGTATATAAAATTACATTTATTCAACCCGTGTAATAAATTAGGTTTTTTTAAAGATGTATTATTTTATTATTTGGTAAACAATATTATATTTATTCAACTCGTGTAATACACGTTGTTGTAAAAATATAACTTTTTTATTTGATATATAAAATTACATTTATTCAACATGTACAATATTGTTCTTATAAATATAACTTTTTATTATTTAATATATAAAATTATATTTATTCAACTCGTGCAATAAAGAAGGTTTTTAAAGATATATTGTTTTATTATTTAGTATATAAAATTCATTTATAACCCCGTGTAATACACGGGGTTATAACCTAGTTATAATATTAGTAAGCTTAAAAGTGGAAAAAAATTAAAAGGTGGCAGCCGCCTTTTTCCACAAATAACATTGTGGAACTTTTGCCGCCATGTTATTTGTATACGTAGGTG
This sequence comes from Helianthus tuberosus, assembly GCA_030545235.1. Taxonomy (NCBI): domain Eukaryota; kingdom Viridiplantae; phylum Streptophyta; class Magnoliopsida; order Asterales; family Asteraceae; genus Helianthus; species Helianthus tuberosus. The sequence continues at coordinate 26,827,564 of CM060444.1, forward strand.
ATTATATACCTACTATGAGGTTCATTGCTAAACACTTAAAAAATAGGAAACTAGGGAACATGCATTTAACATGTTAAATATATTTTAAAAATTCAACTTAACATGTTAAAAATTATTTTTTTTATTTTTTTCGGCGTCTTTTTTTATAAAAATGTGTAAAAAGCTATTTTAATAAAAAAATCATTTTTGTAAAAAAAAAAGTTTAAACCTTTTGAACTGTTTTTTAAACATTTTTTTATAGTTTTGGTTTTTGAATTTTTTTATTAAAAATGGTTCTACATGTATTTATAAGGAAAAACGTCGATTAAAAAAAAAACTGATTTTTAACAAGTTGAATTTTAAACATATTAAATGCATGGTTCTTCCGTTCCTTACTTTTTTTAGCGTTAACCCTCCCCCATACATATATATGTTATTTAGTAGTGGGTAAGGTTAGTGTAAAACGGACATTTTTCTAAAAATTGTAAGAAGTCTATGTAGGAATAGTGTTTTAAATTTTAGGTAAGGTGTTTTATATTTTTTGATATGGTATAATATAGAAAAAATATAAAACATCATGTGTATTCTAGGTATTTAATTTAAAAAACACTGATTAAATTCTTTGCATTATGTTTTAGATTTCATGCCTAGAATACATTTAATTGTGTTTTAAATTATTACGTTTGGTGTTTTTCAATATAATACCATGCCAAAAGAATATAAAACATCATACCTAAAATTTAAAACACTATGTCTACATAATCTTTTACACTGTAGGAAAAATATACATTTTACAAGAACCCTTACCATTTAGTAATTATAAATTCCAGTATAAGTTATTTATTTAATAGATAGAAAATATTGTTTTCCTCAAAATTTACATATTTTATTTAATGTTTCTTTTTTAATTTAAGTTACGAGTACTACGTTTTGGATCATCTTGGCATCTATGTTAAAAGGACGTAACTAACTTTCATGAACATGTGCAATGTTTCATGCAAAGGTTTAATGAGAAGGTGAAGCACCGGTTATTTATAGATATAATACTATTTCATGTTCTTAGAAATGTTTGAGATTTATGGAATACACCAAAATCAACCATCATAACATGCAACCTTTTACAAGCTTTACTTTGATGTATACAAATTTTATTATGATCATAAACAGAATGGAAAGGATACTTGACAGATACGAAAGATACTCGCATGCAGGGAAGCAACATACTTCAACAAACATAGAATCGCAAGTATGTCATGCTGTTTAATTTTCAAACTTCTTGCATGACTGTTTTCTTTCTAATCAAATTCTTGTAGGGAATCTCGACTATGGGTTATGCCAACCTTAAAGCTAGAATTGAGCTTTTGCAGAAAAGAGAAAGGTACTTCAGTACTTGGAACACATGTACACAAGTGTTTGTTTAAGATTTTGTAAAAAAAACATGTTTTGTTAACAAAGTATGTTTTTTTGTTTATACTTTTTAGGCATTTAATGGGAGAAGAACTTGATTCTCTAAGTCTCAAAGAGATTCATAATCTAGAGCAACAAATTGATACAAGTCTTAAACACATTAGGCTAAGAAAGGTATGTCGCATCGTCTTCATTTCTTTTCATGTGAATTAGTGAGATTTAAACCGTTATTTGCAGAATCAGCTAATGCTTGAATCAATTTCTGAGCTCCAAAATAAGGTATGCCCATTTTTTCATATTCGGTAATAAGCAAAATTTTGTTAAGTAGGTAGGTTCAAGATTTCATATCTGAATACCATGCCAACCAGTGGGACCAGATAAAGCGCAACTTATGTCGGACAAATGGTACAAGCCACTAAACCTAAACAAAATGAAACTTTAAATGTATGCAGGTCAAAAAGAAGGAGAAAGAAGCAACCCAACATGAGTTTGAACGACAGACCCATGAGATGATGCCTTCAATTCATGTTGACATGTTATGCAACCGGTATTGTTACTCTTTTTTTTTTATTTGAATTTGCTTTTTGAAGTCATGAAATATAAGTAGTTGAATAGACACCGACAACTGAGGCGTGAGCAATTGTTACGCAGCAGCGATATGTGTCAAGTAGGAGGTGATGGTGAAGTAGAAGAGAACCCGAGAGAAGGTCAACCGTCAATAGTAATGCCAGCTTGGATGGTTCAACACCCGACGAATAAGTAAAATACTTATATAATGAGTTTTGTTGCTTGTAATGTGATATATGGTATGCAGTAACTATAAACAATGCCTATGTTTATGGGTTGTAAGATAATAAAAGTTTGTCAGGTTTGAATTTAGCTTTCACTGCCTTTGTACATATTGTAATGCCTACCGTTATGGGTGGTTTTCTGTTCATATATCTTGAACAATATTATGATTGTAGTTCTTTTATTGTGATCAGGATACCGGATCAGGATATTGGTAAACATCCTGATGCAGTATCCTGATGATAACTAATTAGTTCACGTGCAGATTAATGAAGCAAGCCTATAATGTTCGAGTGGACCTGTTCTCCCAAAGACTCGGGCTAATCTGTTGAAATAGGAACGTTGAAGCCGGAAGAAGTGGACTACAACGTTCAAAAAGGGAACATTCGCTGTATCCCGGATTTATAGGCTAGTTTGTTAGTTTCGTTTTACTATAAATAAGATTGATTGAATCAGATAGAATACACACAATTTCTCGTACACTCTTACTCTCTACTAGCTGCAATCACTCACAAAACACTTACACTTGTATTCGAATCGCATTGTAACACATAGTTGATCCGTATCATATCCAGCACTGTATCCTGACATTTGAAGCAATAAGAAGAACAAGGCAGCTGCGATTGTTAGCTCCCGAGGTTTTGTGCCGGCGATCTAGATTGATCAAGGGCTTTCATCGTACATCCCGTGTCACCCTTTACCTTTTTTGCTCATTGTTTGATTGTAGATATAGCTCGATATCCTGAGCTATATCCTCAAAACTGTTTTTGTTAACAACTGAACCAGCATATTTTTCACGAATACTTCTAGCACACTACCTCACTTAACTAATTTGATCACTTAAGTACTTAGGTAATTTTTGACCAAAACAATTTGGCGCCCACTGTGGGGCAAATGGTGCTATTTCTACTAAAAGCTTTCGTAAAATCCTTACTTGGTTTTCTGTTTTCGAAACTTTTTGTCATACTATTTTCAATGGCTTCAAAATAAAAAATGAGCTCTTCCACCGTGTCTGCTACAACCTCTGCAACAATTGGTTCGGTGCTTCCACCACCTCCGAGGACACAAGCTTCATCTTAGCCTCAAGCTCCTCCAAGAAGGACCGAAACTCATGTGGCTCGGGATATTATTCCCACTCAGAATGTTCAAGGGTCTGCTGTCTCAGGGGGAAGTCCTATTTTAGCTTCTAATGATGAAATTCTAACTTTGTTTGGTAGTACACAGTGTTTTGGTCAAAAATCAAGCTAGGATAATGCGACCAAATCTTTTGTTGTGAGGTGTGATGCTTGAATCAATGAACAAATGTATGAATAACTTGCAAATGAAATGAACAAATGACACAAGGATTTATACGAGGAAAAAACCCTTGATCAAGAGATGATCTCCGACATAAAAAACCTCAGGTGATGGAAACTATCGATCACCAACTATAATTAAACAAATGATCTTTACAACTCGGGATGATAACAAGCTTGTTACAAGGATCACTATAGTGTAATGTGTATGGAATCGCCAATGAACTGCGGAGAGCTGTTTCGAGTGTGTGTGTTTTTGCTTAATTGTTCTAACTCAAGCTTGTTATCCCCTTTAAAAATATAAATAACTTAACTAACTATCCGCTAAATGTGCAAGCTCCCCACGACTTCTAAAACGGCCACCAAGCCATGCACGTGCGGAATATTGAGGGCATATTCCCCAAGAATATCGGCAAGACCAAGTCCAATGCGTATACTCCTGCAAAACAAGCTTAAGCATAGTGAAGGCAACCGTTAGTATAAGGATAACAATGAGGATCCTGGATCCTGATCCTGCAATGTCTTCTGAGGATCCTTAATTCAAACAGAATTGAGGATCCGTGATCCTGGTAGTACTTGAGGATCCGTGATCCTTAGGTTTGGAAAATCTATCCCTAACAATTGCCCCCAAAATATGAGGAGTAAAATGTAAATTAACGAGTCGTATTTTTGATCTTATCTCCAACTGACTAACGGATATATAGCCGTTAGAATCGAACTAGCTGTTGCTGATCATACATCAGCGACATGACATCCTGCAGAACCATCATTATAAATAGGTTAGAGATAAGGATCGATAGGCATTTAAATTCGTGCGTTACTCCCATTAAATCCTCATCCCAATAAATCCTCATCCCAAGACCGATAAGGTATTTCTCTTCTCTTTCTCTCTTCATCTTCTTATTCTGATCTTCATCAAAATCTTTAGATCACAATGAAGCTACGATCCTCCCCCGCTAAGGATCACCAGAAAGATAGTCCTTTGAAAAGCCAAGGGATTATAAAAAATCCTTCGAAGGAACTCTACTGCTTCACCGATCCGGAGATTGACCAGATTCGCCACTGTTTTCTGGCGGATACCGTCTTCAAGCCTTTTGACCCTAGTGCCAAAAGCGACTCCGTTTCTGACACTTGGGTTGCTTTTCCGGCTACCCCATTCCTGATAGGATTCTCCTATCCCTTCCCTGCCTTCACCCAATCCTTCTTTTACCTCACCGGCATGTGCTATATCCAGGCCATGCCAATGATGTGGAGGGTTTTATATACCCTAGAGAACATCATTGAGCAGGAAGGAATAGAGTTGGGAATGTCGGAACTGGCTGAACTGTATAACCTTGTGAGCCATGGTTCACACCGCTACTTGTTCAAACATAAGCCTGGTGATCCTCATCCAATCCTTAAGACCACAAAGAATGACAACAACTGGAAAAAACGTTTCTTCTTTGTCAGGAGAGATTCTATCCCAAACGGGAAAGATCTCCCCAAAGAGTGGACCACCCATGGTAGGATCCTTATAGAAGGATCATAGGATGATTCTATTTCTGTTGAGGATAACTGATCCTTTTCTGTCTTTTTGTGCAGCTATCTCAGTTTCTCATATCATTCTGTCACCTGCAACAAAAGAAATGATCGCTTCTTTTTGGAGCCTTGATCCTGCAGTTAGATCATTCCAGGCAAACACAAAGGATTCACAAGAAGTATCCTCCGGTTCAGTCACAATGTCAAGTAAGTGTTTATTTTTACGTATGATTAAATATATTTAGATCAAGGATACTTATCTGTTGATTGCAGTTAGTAGGTGCTGGAAAGTCCTCGAAATCAGCCACTCGCTTCAGCGTCAGTGATCTTAGTACTGTCGCTCCCCGGTCCGGAAAGAAGAAATCTGCTGCTAGCCCAAGCGTTCCAATCCCTAAGCCTGTCACCTCCAAGGGCAAAGGAGGAAAGAAGAGGAAGTCCACTGAAGCTGATAATCTTGAAGGCCTGCCCCTCATCCGTCATCAGTTTGAAGAATACTTCGCTGATGTAAGGATCCTTGATCCTTAATTCTATCCTGTCCATTTGAGGATAACGGATCCTGAATTGTATTCTTCTTTCTTTGCAGAAATTCGCTGAGATCCACATGCTCTTTGATGCCTATGTTGAAGAGGCTGAGCAGAAGGAGCTGGACTTCCAGAAGATCTTCCTGGCTAAGGATCAAACCATCTCCAACCTCGAGAAAGAGCTCAACTTGGCAAAAAAGCAGTTGGTCATGGCCCACATCACTGCTGATCAAGAGAAGAATGAGGTGATGGAGGATGCCAAGCTCTCTGCCGCCATTGCTATGTACAAGACCAAACTGCAGATAGCCCAGGAAGCTGAGGATCCTGGCTTTGACAGGACCAATTGGGACCAGGAGGGCTGGAAGGCTAGACTGGCTAAGCTGGATGATGAAGAGGAGGCTACAGAGGTCTTGATGCTTGAGGCAAGCGGTAGCGGGGCTAAGGATCAGGCTGGTGATGCTGGGGCTGGAGATGATGGTGATGGTGATGCAGCGAAGGTGTGAGCTGCAAAAATGGGCGATGATGGATTTATCTAGATGCGGCCGGAGCCCATTTTTTATGGTTTGGTAGTTGGTTTTTTGTTTGATGGTGTTTTTCTTGAACAATGCTGGTCTGTACTTAAACAATAGTTTTTAGGGTTGAGGATCATGGATCCTTGGACAATAGGTAGGATAATGGGTGGTGGATGGATCCTCTGTTTGGGGGATGAAACCACTTGTTATCCTACCGCCTTTATTTCCTGCACTTAGACCTTGTTAATATGGACACCCTTTGCCAACCCAAGTGGACGGGCCACGTTTTGCTGGTAGAAACTTGGGTTGGCAATTTTGACAACCTTTAAAGAGTTTAACTTTTGATAAATAAAACCTTAATCTTTTGGCTATCTGATGTGTTGTTATATTTGTGAATACTTTATCTTTCAATTGTTATGATATACTTTGTTTGAATTCATAAGTAAAGAATAAGAGTTTACTAGATTATGTCAAAAAGTTTAGGATATGATCAAGGATCAAATATCCTATAATCGTTAAATTCAAAAGAGTAGTGTAATTTAAGGATCATGTGTCTTGTTGTCAAAGAGTAAGGGTCACCTAGATAAATAAAAAATAAAATCAAAGTGATCAAGGATCATACCTGAGAATCCAAGTTAGGATCCTAAACCTTTAACATTTACAATCAGGATAACCAAAAAACAAACCTTAATAAAAGGTTAGGATCAAGGATCCTTAGCTGTTTAACTTCAAAAACCTGAAATGGAACACAACTTAGGACTAAACCAATATAAGAGAAGAGTTAGCAACTGGGGACAAGCCCAACAATTCTGAGGACAAGCCCAATATATTGGGGACAAGCCCAAAAAACCGGGGACAAGCCCAAAGGATCTTGTGTAAACTGGAGTATGGCCCTCACTGGCGACTATTCAAACTTAGTGACATGAAAATGCCAAAACCTTAGCTAACGTGAAAACGTTAGAAACCTTAGGAACAGATGTATGGTACGTCTACCATTATACGTAGGATCCTGAATACAGCCAGTACAATGAAATTGTCAGCCCCTAAAGTGAGTACTAGTCCCATTGCCTTGAACTGCATAAGGATCATCGTGCGCTACTGGCGATACTGGGGACAGGCCCAAAAACTGGGGACTAGCCCAAATAACTGTGGTCAAGCCCAAATAACTGGGTTCAAGCCCAAACAACTGGAGACTTCTGTGGATACTCAAACCTTTGTTAAGGATATATCAATCTTCTGCAAAACTCAGAATTGAATGAAAGAAGGATAAAGGATCCAGGATCCTTCTCCTTGTATATAAGATAACTAAAGAATTAAATAGATTGAAATTAGATCATTACCAGAATGAGGACCATCTATCCTCTAAGGATCCTTCGAGGATATCGGTCATGAATGTTTCTAAGGATCCCGGATCCTTATTACATGAAGTATTTCTTCAAGTGGACAGCATTCCAAGCTCTTGGTAGCAAATCGCCTTCCATTGTCAGCAATCGATATGCCCCATTTCCTGCCTCAGCTTCAATAAGATAGGGGCCTTCCCACTTTGGTGCAAACTTTCCATCAGCAGGATTTGTGGTATTCTGAAATGCTTTCCTCAATACCATATCACCAACTTGGAACTTCCTGATCCTGACATTCTTATTGTAGGCTCCAGCCATCCTTTGTTGATAACTAGTCATTCTTATCCTTGCTAAATCCCTGAGTTCTTCTATGGTATCCAAGTCTTGAACCAAGTTTTCAGCATTTCTTTCAGGATCACGGATGCTTGTTCTTGCAGTAGGAACCACCATCTCTGTAGGGATCACTGATTCTGCTCTAAATACTAAAGAAAATGGGGTTTGGCCAGTAGCATTCTTGGGAGTTGTCCTATAAGCCCATAGTACATAAGGTAGTTCTTCTGCCCATTTTCCTTTCTTGGATCCAAGCTTCTTTTTCAAGTTGTTGATGATGATCTTGTTGGATGATTCTGCTTGACCATTAGCTTGTGGGTGGACTGGTGTTGATGTTATCATCTTAATCCCCCAGCTGTCACAAAAGTTAGTAGTTCTACTCCCAATAAATTGGGATCCATTATCAAAAATAATTTCAGAAGGGATACTAAATCTAGTAATAATATTTCTTTTGATAAAGGATATCACTTCTTTCTCTCTGACTTGAGCACAGGCTTCAGCTTCTATCCACTTGGAGAAGTAATCAGTCATGGCAAACATGAACACTTTTCCTCCTGGTGCTTTGGGAAATTTACCAACTATATCCATTCCCCATCTCATGAATGACCAAGAAGAGGATATAGGATGCAGGAGCTCTGCTGGCTGATGAAGGATATTACTATGTCTCTGACAAGGATCACACTTCTTGGCATAATCCGCAGGATCCTTCTTCATAGTAGGCCAATAGTATCCTGTCCTAAGGATCCTTGAGAACAATGCCCTGCCCCCAGTGTGGTTTCCACAATCTCATTCATGAAAATCCTTTAGGACTTCTTGAATTTCAGGATCCTCTATGCACCTTAGATATGAACCTGCAAGAGATCGTTTATATAACATGTTATTTAATATTGTAAATTGAGTTACCTTGATTTTGAAAGCCCTGGGGTTTTCTCCTGTAGGAATCTCTCCATGTTGTATATATCTCATGATTGGAATGATCCATGATCCTGAATGAGACTGTGCACCATCACTAGGAACCATTGTAGAATCCTCTTCTATCTCCATAGTTATGTGATCCTCAATAGCAGGAGCCAAAATATGGATGATAGGGATCTTGATATCCTCTGGAATTTTCAATGATGATCCCAGATTGGCCAATGCATCAGCTTCCGCATTCTCTTCCCTAGGTGCCTGTGTCAAACTAAAAGAAACAAAAGAGAGTGCCAATTCCTTGACTATCTCTAGATATTTGATTAGTCGTTCACCTTTAACAGCATAAGATCCATTAAAGTGATTAGTAATTAGCAATGAATCCACATGTACCTCAAGATACCTGGTCCTCATATGCTTGGCAATTTGCAAACCAGCTATCAGGGCTTCATATTCAGCCTCATTATTAGTAGTTTGGAACTCACAAGCTATTGAGTGGGGCATTATGTCCCCCTGTGGTGATTTTAGTAGTATTCCAAGTCCTGTTCCTTTGACATTAGATGCTCCATCAGTGAAGAGTATCCAAGGATCCTTAGTCTCTTCAAGCTGCTGAACTTCTAACTCAGCTTCTCTTTGTAAATCACTACTAAAATCCGCCACAAAGTCAGCTAAGGCTTGGGATTTGATGGCAGTCCTTGGTTCATATCTTATATCATAAGCACTAAGCTTCACTGCCCATTTAGCCATCCTTCCTGACATTTCAGGTTTCCTGAGAACATTCTTAATTGGAAAGTTAGTCTTAACAATAATGGCATGAGTTTCAAAATAATGTCTTAGTTTAGTAGATGCCATAATTAAAGCAAGGATAAGTTTCTCTAAATGAGAATACCTGGATTCAGCATCAAGCAAACTCTTACTTACATAATAGACAGGATGTTGTGTACTTTCGTGATCCTTAACAAGGACTGCACTTACTGCTTTAGAGGATACCACTAGATATAAGGATAATATATCCCCTTTTTCTGGTTTCATCAAGGCAGGAGCTGAGGATAGGTAATCCTTAAGGGCTTTTAGCGCATTTTCATGCTTTTCAGTCCATTCAAATTTCTTGTAATTTCTCAAAATGTCATAGAATTCCTTGCACTTTTCTGATGACTTGGATATGAACCTATTCAAGGCTGCAATCCTCCCTGTCAACCTTTGCACATCCTTGGAATTGGCAGGAGATTTGATATTCACAATTGCCTTGATTTGCTCTGGACTCCCTTCAATGCCTCTTTTTGTTACCATGTAGCCTAGGAACTTCCCTGCTTTAACGCCAAAGTGACACTTTGAAGGATTCAACTTCATATTGAACTTGTCAAGGATATTGAATGCTTCCTCCAGGTCTCTAAGGTGATCCTCAGCTCTCTTGGACTTAACCACCATGTCGTCTATATAGACTTCTATAGCGAGTCCTATTTGTTCCTTAAACATCATATTGACTAGCCTTTGATAAGTAGCACCTGCATTCCTTAGTCCAAATGGCATAGCAATATAACAATAGATAACAGTTGGGGTCATAAAGGCTGTATCCTCTTGATCAGATGGTTCCATCTGAATTTGTTGAAATCCAGATGAAGCATCCATAAAAGTCAGCAACTCATGACCCGCGGTAGCATCCACCATGGAGTCAATGTGGGGTAATGGGAAAGGATCCTTGGGACATGCCTTGTTTAAATCAGTGAAATCGACACATACCCTCCACTTTCCATTTTTCTTTTGAACAACGACCACATTGGCTAACCACCTTGGATACTTGACCTCTCTTATCATACCTGCTCGGAGCAATTTGTCTACCTCCTCCTGGATAATAGCATTCCTCTCAGGTGCAAACTTCCTCCTCTTCTGATGTATGGGCTTGAATGACCTGTCAATGCCAAGCTTATGAGTAATTATACCTTTAGAGATACTTGTCATGTCTTCATGCTTCCAGGCAAAGGTAGTTTTTCTCCTCTGAAGGAAGGATACTAGATCCTGTTCAATGTTGCTGAGGATCCCTGATCCTATGAAGACTTTGGATTCAGGATCATGAGGATCCATAAGGATATCTTTCACATCCTGTTCTCTTGCCTCCAAGACATCTGTTGGAGGCTACTTTAGTTTCTATTGCTCCCTTGGTCTTGAGGCTAGCTTCATTGATGAGGTATAGCAATTCTTTGCTTCTTGTTGGTCACTCTCAATCTTTATCACCCCCCATGGACTAGGAAGCTTCACACATTGATGATATGTAGATGCAACTGCCTTCATATCATGTATCCATGGCCTGCCAAGGATAACATTGTAACATGATAAGCAATCTATAACACAAAATTTTTGATAAGAATGAAGTCCTTCAATGTAGATGGGAAGTTTAATGTCCCCCAATGTATTCTTAGTTTCTCCACTGAATCCCACAAGAATTGAGGATCTTGGGATAATATCCGATTCAGGGATGTTCATCTTCTTTAGGACATCAAGCTGAATGATGTTCACCGAGCTTCCTCCATCGATTAGGATCCTGTGAACAAAATGGTTAGAAATGAACAAAGTAATGACAAGACCATCATGATGAGGATCCTGAACATCAACACGATCATCCTCATCAAAAGTTATGACTTTCTCCTGTGTGACAGTAGAGATCCGGATGGGTCTGTCCCCATTATCCATATTGGTCTCCTTGGCATGTCTTTTGGCTGCTGAAAAGGAAGTACCACAAATGTCTGATCCACCAGATATGAAGTTTATAACTTGTGCATCTACCGGAGGAGCAGGGGCTCTTTCTGGGACCTTTTCAGGATCCTGGATCCTTGACTTTTTTCTTCCCAAAAGCTCCTTCAAGTGTCCCTTGCTTAACAAGTAACCGATTTCTTTTCTAAGTGCAATACATTCTTCAGTGAGATGTCCGAAATCCTCATGATATACACACCATTTGGACTTGTCTTTTGTTGCAGCTGGTTTATCATTTTTTCTAGGCCATCTTGCTTTCTCACCTAGATTCTGCATTGCAAGAATTAGTTCATTGTTATCGACAAAAAAACAATATTCAGAAATGGGAGGATAATCCTCATCATCCTCTTCCTGTTCCACTGCATGCACGTTCTGGTTGTCAGACTTGTTATAAAATTTGGACTTGTTGTTCCTGAAGTAGGATCCTTGCTTTTCCTGCTTCGAGGATCCTGCCAGTCTTTCCTGGATCCTTTTATCATCCTCTAGTCGGATGAATCTAAGGGACCTGGTTCATACCTCATCAAGATTCCTGCATGGGGTCATGACAAGATCATCATAGAATAATGAATCCCTAAGTAAACCCATTTTAAAGGCTTCCACACCCGTAGCTATATCCAGATTAGGAATATCTAAGGATTCTTTACTAAACTTAGTGATAGAATCTCTAAGTGATTCATTTTGACCTTGTGTTACCCTATATAGATCACTAGTTAACCGTTCAAATTTTCTACTACATGAGAATTGTCTATTAAACAGATTAACTAGATTAGCAAATGAAGTAATAGAGTAAGGGGGAAGACTTAGCAGCCACTTAAGAGCTGATCCTGTGAGTGTGGATCCAAAACCCTTGCACAGACATTCTTCTTTTAACCTCTCAGGAATTGGATTGATCTCCATCCTTTCTCTGTACTGAGCTACATGCTCCTCTGGATCCGTTGAACCATCATACAACTTTATGGTTGGTATTTGGAACCTCTTTGGAATTTCTGCATCACAAATGGGTGGTGCAAAGCGAGATATCCTGTGGCTTCCATCTGCAATTTCAGGAATGGGCTTAATCACTCCTGGAACGTTGGATATCATATCCTTTAGTTTTTGAAATTCCCTAGCCATAGCTTGATTGATACCCGTATCTTGCACAAAGCCATGGTTAATGTTATAAGAATTATTCAAAGTGTTACCTCCCGGAGGATTCAAGTTTGGAATCCCAGATGTGAATCCATATTGACGAGATTCTGGCATGACTGAAGGACCAGAAGAAGCAATGGTCTGCATTGGAATGAAGTCTCATTTATGAACATCTGAACTTGAGGGCTGCACACTTCTTAAGAATCCCTGATCCTGAAAGATGTTGGATCCTTGAAGTGCTGTGACTAGGGGTCTTGGAGGATAATCTATGGATCCGTGAACCTGAGATGAAGATCCTTGAACCTGAGAGGATCCTTGAACCTGAGAGGATCCTTGAACCTGGGAGGATCCTTGAACCATGTGCGTCCCCATATATCCTCCTGAGCTAACGAAGGATCCCTGATGCTGGAAAGAGGATCCCGAAGGCTGAAAACAGGATCCTGAAGGTTGGAAGTGAGACCCTAAAGCCTGACTCATAGTTGTTGATCCATAACGCCTTCCCAATGGTCCACTCTGGTACTGGATGTCCGGAGCTGCAGATTGTAGGGCGGTTATAGCTGGAGTGTCGAAATCCAGTGATCTAGGTACCAGAGGAGAGTGATCCTCCACTGATTTCTTCTATTTCTGGATGTCACCAATCTCCCGGAGGATCCTTTCATTGGTTTTATCTTGCTCTTGTATGTGATCCATCATCTGCGAAATCAAAGTAAAAAGATCACTGTTAGTAGGGTTAGAAGAAACAACAGATGTTGGTGGTTTTGGGAAAATGGGGCTTTGTCTCTTTGCAGTATTTTCGGCATTCTTCTGGGATCCAAAAGGTGGTGGAGGCAAAGGTGGAACGCCCTGTGAAGAAGTGACTGCCGGCATAGAGCTTGAAGTGTTCTTTGCTGAAGAAGCCATATGGTTGAAGATAATGAACCAAAATGAACACAATGAGCAAATTTTTTCAGAAATGAAGCACCAATTGCCCCACTGTGGGCGCCAAACTGTTTTGGTCAAAAATCAAGCTAGGATAATGCAACCAAATCTTTTGTTGTGAGGTGTGATGCTTGAATCAATGAACAAATGTATGAATAACTTGCAAATGAAATGAACAAATGACACAAGGATTTATACGAGGAAAAAGCCCTTGATCAAGAGATGATCTCTTGCATAAAAAACCTCGGGTGATGGAAACTACCGATCACCAACTATAATTAAACAAATGATCTTTACAACTCGGGATGATAACAAGCTTGTTACAAGGATCACAATAGTGTAATGTGTATGGAATCTCCAATGAACTGCTGAGAGTTGTTTCGAGTGTGTGTGTTTTTGCTTAATTGTTCTAACTCAAGCTTGTTATCCCCTTTAAAAATAGAAATAACTTAAATAACTAACTATCCGCTAAATGTGCAAGCTCCCCACGACTTCTAAACGGTCACCAAGCCATGCACGTGCGGAATATTGAGGGCATATTCCCCAAGAATATCGGCAAGACCAAGTCCAATGCGTATACTCCTGCAAAACAAGCTTAAACATAGTGAAGGCAACCGTTAGTATAAGGATAATAATGAGGATCCTGGATCTTGATCCTGCAATGTCTTCTGAGGATCCTTAATTCAAACAGAATTGAGAATCCGTGATCCTGGCAGTACTTGAGGATCCGTGATCCTTAGGTTTGGAAAATCTATCCCTAACACACAGGATCAGATGAAGCAGCAGCAGGAAATAAACCAAAAGCTGATAAGAGAGATACAACTCCTGAAATCCAGCTCAAGTAGACCTGCCGAGGATACTGTCACTCCCTTGCATCCCAGAGCTTTGAACTTCAATTCGGCAGTATACACCGAGGATAACAGGGGCAATATTGTGTCTAGCCATTCTCAGAATCATACTCCTGAGATACCCTCTTCGGTTAGGGTGTCAACTGTGAGAAGTTCAGGATATGCTTTAGGATATGGCCAACATCCTCAGACTGGTAACGTGTCTAATAATACTAATACTCTTGTTACTAATGGTCTTATATCTTTACAGGATGCAGGTATGACATCAGCATTCTCCAGGGAAATTCAGAAATTGAAGGATATGATATCCAGTGTACCTGGGGTGGTCCAGCCAATTCCAGAAGTATCCCAGGATAGACATAGGATATCCCGGTTTGCATATCCTATTTGTGATGTTGAAATCCCAAAAAGATTTCAAACCCCTAATATGGACCTCTATGACGAAACCACGGATCCTGAAGAGCATATTGCTCAATATAGGGAGAGGATGGAAATTAACCCTATCCCTCCGGATCTCAATGAAGCATGCCTCTGCAAGGGTTTTGGCTCCACACTGACAGGATCAGCCTTAAAATGGCTCTTAAACGTTCCACCTCATTCAATTACATCATTTGCTCACTTAGTTAATTTATTTAACAGTCAATTTTCTTGTAGTCGAAGTTTTGAGAAACTAACCAGTGATCTCTACAGGATAACTCAAGGGTCTCAGGAATCCTTAAGGGATTATGTTAACAAGTTTAGTAGGGAATCTCTTGATATCCCACATATTGATGTTACAACAGCTGTGCAGGCATTCAAAATGGGGCTGCAAAAGGATTCCCAATTCTATCAGGATCTTGTAATGAATCCTTGCAGGAACCTGGATGAGGCTCGAAATAGGGCCTTGAGATACATTCGACTGGAAGATGATAAAAAGATGCAAGAGAGGATGAATTCATCCTCAACTTATGAATCAACTAACAAGAAGTCAGAGTCCTCATACAAACCATATCGCTCTAAGCCATATGGCAGGAATTACAGCAAGAAAGCAAATGATGTTGAAGACGAGGATCCTGAGTTGTCAGAATATTGTTTTTTGGTTAAAATACCTGAACTAATGTATGCTATGTAGGGTTTAGGAGACAAAGCGAGGTGGCCTAGGAAGAACCAACAAAAAGTTGATTGCAAGGATAAATCCAAGTGGTGTGCCTTCCATGAGGATTTTGGACATGTTACGGAAGATTGCATCGCTCTGAGAAAGGAAATAAGTTATCTCCTAAGCAAAGGATATCTGAAGGATCTTCAGGGAAGAAAGAAGAATAAGGGTCAGGATACTGAGAAGGATCCTGAAGGAGCAGCATCACCTCCTGCGGATGCCAAAATAATTAACTTTATTTCAGGAGGATCCGACATTTGTGGAACCTCTTATTCTGCAGCAAAAAGGCATGCAAAGGAAGCTAAGGCAGAAAGGGGAGATAAGCTAACCAAGATGACATCCCTCACAACTGATAAAGTGATCACGTTCGACAGTGATGACAGTGATACAGTCCAGGATCCCCACCATGATGGTTTGGTAATAACTTTATATGTTGCTAACCACTTTGTGCACATGATACTGGTGGATAATGGCAGCTCAGTTAACATTATTCAGCTAGAAACGCTGAAAAGGATGAATGTTTCTCCGATGGACATCACTTCAAAATCCACTGTACTTGTCGGGTTTAGTGGAGAGGCCATGAATACTGTGGGAGAAATAAAGTTGCCAGTATATCTTGAAGGGGTCAACTCAATGCAACGCTTCTGTGTCATGGACTCCTTATCCTGCTACAATATTATATTGGGTAAGCCATGGATCCATGATATGAAAGCTGTGCTATCAACCTATCATCAGTGTATCAAGATCCCTACCCCTTGGGGGGTTGTCAAAGTGGAAAGTGATCAACAAGAAGCGAAGGAGTGTTATTCCTCTTAGATGAAATCCTCGATGAAGCCCAAAGCAGGATAGCAATTAAAGATGCGAGCCCAGGATATCACGGAGGCTTCAGAGCAGGATGTTAAGAAAATTATCCTGCATCAGGATAATCCGGATATGTCGGTGCTCGTAGGAACCAATATCCCTCAGGTTATTGAAAATCAATTGACTAACTTTTTGAAATGCGGGATGTCGACATTCGCATGGAAACATGAGGATATGACAGGTATTTCCAAGGATATTTTAACTTACAAGCTCGGAATTGATAGGTCTTTCAAGCCTGTCCAACAGAAATGAAGGAAGTTTGCTCCTGAACGGAACGCAATAATTCAGGAAGAGGTTAAAAAGATTGTTAAAGAGCAAGATGATTAAGGAAGTTAAATTTCCCAAATGGCTAGCAAATGTAGTTGTGGTTCAAAAGAAAAATGGAGAGTTTGTGTAGATTACACAGACTTGAACAAGGCTTGTCCTAAAGACCCATTCCCTCTGCCTCATATCGACTCAATGGTGGATGCTACTGCCGGTCACGAAATGTTAACCTTCATGTATGCATCCTCAGGATTTCAGCAGATCCAAATGGAACCTTCAGACCAGGAGTATACTGCTTTCATAACACCAACATTTATTTATTGTTATACTACCATGCCTTTCGGTTTGAAAAATGCAGGTGCAACATATCAAAGACTGGTGAACATGATGTTTAAAGACAAACTGGGGGACACCATGGAGGTGTACATCGATGATATGGTGGTAAAATCCAAGAAGGCTGAGGAACATCTCCGGGATATTGAAGGAGCATTTGATATCCTGGATCAAT
Organism: Helianthus tuberosus; assembly: GCA_030545235.1. Taxonomy (NCBI): domain Eukaryota; kingdom Viridiplantae; phylum Streptophyta; class Magnoliopsida; order Asterales; family Asteraceae; genus Helianthus; species Helianthus tuberosus. The sequence continues at coordinate 26,844,574 of CM060444.1, forward strand.
ACAATATGAAGCTGAATCCTGCCAAATGCCATTTTGGAGTGGGGGCAGGAAAGTTTCTAGGATACATGGTGACTAAAAGGGGTATAGAAGCAAGCCAGAACAGATCAAAGCTATCATGGATATCAAGTCACCTTCCAACATGAAAGATGTACAAAGATTAATAGGGCGAGTAGCAGCATTAAACAGGTTTATATCAAGATCCTCGAAAAAATGCAAGGAATTCTACGATATCATGAAGAAGAATAAGAAATTCGAATGGGGAGAGAAGCATGAGGCAGCCTTGCAGGAATTGAAGCAGTATCTTTCAACTGCACCACTATTGATGAAGCAAGAGGATGGTGAACCATTATCCCTGTATCTTGCAGTATTTGGGAATGCAGTAAGTGCTATTTTGGTAAAGGATCACGAAGGTCAGTGGTATCCTGTCTATTATGTTAGCAAAAGTTTATTAGATGTTGAAACTAGATACTCTCATTTGGAAAAATTGATATTGGCCCTAGTTATGGCATCAACAAAGCTTAGACATTATTTTGAGACACATAGGATACATGTTAAAACTAATTATCCTGTTAAGAATGTGCTTAGGAAACCCGAGATGTCGGGTAAGATGGCTAAGTGGTCAGTGAAATTAAGTGCCTATGATCTAGTATATGAGCCTAGAAATGCTATAAAGTCTCAGGCTCTAGCAGACTTTGTGGCTGATTTCAGTAGTGATATTCAAAATGAAGTAGACCTAGAAGTATAACAGCTAGGAGAAAACTTAGAATCCTGGACATTATATACAGATGGTGCATCTAATGTGAGAGGTGTAGGATTGGGTATACTACTAAAATCGCCACAGGGGGACATATTACCCCAGGCTATTTGGTGTGAATTTCCTGCCACTAATAATGAAGCAGAATATGAAGCTTTGATTGCGAGATTAGAATTGGCTAGGAATATGAATATTAAAAGTTTGCAAGTATTTGTTGATTCCTTGTTAAATGCTAACCATTTTAATGGATCCTATGCAGTCAAAGGTGAAAGGTTAATCGAGTATCTTGAAATTCTCAAAAAAATTAGCAGGGTATTTCAATGTTTTTGCACTTGAACAAGTACCAAGAGAGGATAATGCTGAAGCAGATGCCTTGGAAAACTTAGGATCTTCAGTTAGAATACCAGAGGGAACTCAGATACCAATACTACATAACCTATATCCCGCACTGGAACTTTTCAAGTCTCAGGATAAGGAAGTAGCAAGTATTCAGGATCCTGATGACGAGTATCCTAAGGAAGATCCCAAGTCCTGGACGGCTCCAATTGTGAGATATCTCAAGGAAGGACATATCACAAAGGATGAGAATCCTAAGGATTTTAGAATGAAGGTATCCCGATTCACTATTATAAATAATATTCTATATAAGAAATATCTTGCAGGACCATACCTGAGGTGCTTGGAGGATCCCGAAACAAAAGAAGTGCTTCAGGATATACACGAAGGTGATTGTGGCAACCATACTGGGGGCAGATAATTATTCTCAAAGGTGTTGAGAACAGAATATTATTGGCCAACGATGAGGAAGGATGCTGCGGAATATGCTCGGAGATGTGATGCATGTCAAAGGCACAACAATATACTACATCAACCTGCTGAACCACTATATCCTATTGCTTCCCCTTAGCCATTCATGAAATGGGGAATGGACATAGTGGGAAAATTGCCAAAGGCTCCAGGAGGAAAGGTTTTTATGCTGGCAATGACAGATTATTTCTCCAAGTTGGTTGAAGCTGAGGCATTTGTTCAAGTCAGAGACCAAGAAGTAGTATCCTTCATAAAGAGGAATATTCTGACTAGGTTTGGGATACCAGCTGAGATAATTTGTGACAATGGCTCTCAATTTATCAGTAAAAGGACTACTGATTTTTGCAAAATTTGGGGGATCAAGATGATTACATCCACTCCGGTACATCCTCAAGAAAATGGGCAAGCAGAATCCTCAAACAAGATAATAGTCAACAATTTGAAGAAAAGATTAGGAGCTAAAAAAGGAAGATGGGCAGAAGAATTACCCTTTGTTCTATGGGCCGATAGGACAACAATAAAGAGTGCAACCGGGCAAACCCCGTTTTCCTTAGTATTTGGGGCAGAAGCAGTGATCCCAACAGAGATGGTGATACCTATAGCAAGATCCAACCTCCGGGATCCTGAAAAGAATCCTGAAGCCTTATACAAAGAATTAGATACTATCGATGAGACAAGGGACGCAGCGAAATTGAGAATGACAATATACCAACAGAGGATATCCAAAGCATATAACAAAAACCTAAGGACTAGAAGGTTTCAAGTTGGAGATTGGGTATTAAGGAATGCTTTTCAGAATACTACTAATCCTGCTAATGGAAAATTAGCTCCGAAGTGGGAAGGACCTTATGAGATTGAATCGGAATCTGGGAAAGGAGCATACCGGCTTAAGAATATGGAGGGGGATATGCTACCAAGATCATGGAATGCTATACACCTCAAAGCCTATTTCAAGTGAGTTTAGAATTTAATTTCTAACTCAGGATGGTATGAATTCTATCTCTTTTTAAATATAATTCTATTTTATTTTATTTGAACCCAATACTAACCTAAGCATCGGAGGGGTGTTAGCCAAGCTAACACCCACCTTAGTTTAAGGTTGTTTTGCAGAATATGCTTCGGGATATAACTTCAGGATATACACTCAGGATAATTCGAAAGATTAGAGGATTGGCCCCCTATCTCACGTTTAAGGGATCCTGATCCCTTCACAGGTTTAAAGGTATTCACCTTTCTCTCGAATTGGGTTTAAACACCCCGCCTGGAGCGCAAGTTATCCAGTGATAGTTCAAGTTAGCGGGACTAGTCCATGTAAAAATGGCTGACAATTTCGTTATTATTGGCTATATCCTGGATCCTAAAGGTATATGAGGATTGATCACCCTCTCTCACGAAAGGGTATTTTCATACTCTCTAAGGTTTAAAGGTTTTCACCTTTCTAAGTCTTGGAGTTTATACACTCCCGCCTGTAGCGCACGAAAATTTGGGATTTTCCCCAGGATACTTAAGGGTTTATCCCCAGAATACCTATGGGTTTATCCCCAGAATAGTAAGGATTTATCTCCAGGATATTTTAGGGTTTATCCCCTGTAATACGAAAGTTATACAAACAATTGCAATTGATGTCCAGAAAATTCCTAAGTATTCAAAGACATTATACACAGGGGACATTCCCACTAAGGCATTGTGAGAAGCTCAAAGGATCAAGTTTGGGCATAGTTCACTAAGTATCCCATACTAGGGACATCTTCGGTGGAAAGGTTGCAAAAGGACTGAAACGTAAGGAAAGAGGTGTACTTTATTTCTGGTATGAACTTTCCTTTTTTGTTCTTTAAAAGCCTTATCTAAATTGTTTAAGTATTAAAACTTTGTTTGACAAAAGTCTTGGTAGGATATTTGTGAGTATCCTGACCAAGATATGTTCAGAGGATATCCGGTCAGAATATGATACTTAGATTGAAAATTGAAGCTGCATTTGAATTAAACAACAGATATCAAAGCAAGCTTTGCAAAAATAAAAATGAACAACAATGGATAAGGCCAAAAGAAAGTTAGTTTATTAACATAGCAAAAGTTTGTGCACTTGGTTTCATCTCAAACTGAGACCCATCCACCAAAAGCATGATTAGTTTTCTACCATATTTACTTAATAATTGAAGGCTTCGTCTTGGAACCCAAGATACCTCCCCCTTCAATTGTTAGAGTGTTCAAAATAAATCATACTAATTGATGACCAAGGGCTTCATCCTAAAACTCAGGACCCATCCACCTCTGGCCATCATATTGTCTAAGTGAAGGAAAGTAAATTGTTTAACAGACAAAGAAAGGAAATTGTTCAACAACCACAACCATCAGAAGTTATAAAGTGGGCTCCGGCCTTGGCAACAATATCCATCATTGCCCACTTCGCTGCTTTCAAGGGGCAGCACCCTTTTCGACCATCGCTTCGCCAGCATCTGCTCCAGCATCACCACCAGCATCATCCCCAGCATCCGCATCAGCATTGACCACCTTCTCAACCACTTTGACAGGTTCCTCGACTGAAGGCTTCACAGGATGTTCCATGGGATTGCCGCCGAGATCCCTCAACTTTTCCTCCCAAGCTTCAACGTTCCATGAAGGACATTCAAGCCCCATGGCCTTGATCTCATAAGCCATCTTCAATCTAGCTTGGAGGAGAGAGATAACAACAGAGCCCTTAAGGCTTTCCCGATAAGAAGCCATGTCCTGTTCATGTTGAACTTGAGCCGCATCATATTTAGCCTGGGCTTCTTGGGTAACCTTCTTGAGGGCAGCTTGATGTTCCTGGATCATCGCCTTATATTTGTCCTCGTAATGCTGTGATTTGGCAGCGACGATTGCTGCTTGATCTGCAACAGTGGTCTCTGCCTTCTTCAACCTAGCCTCCAGTATCTTGTTCAAGCCGCATGAATCCTCGTACAGGAACACCAACCGCTCAAGACCCTGTAATCAGGTGAACATGTATCAATATGTGTACTCAAAATATATAACCAGCATATATGTGCAGGATATAGGACGAGGATACCTACCTGATTAAGGAAGCCATTCATAAACTTGCTGGACTCCGAAAATCCATGGTTCTTAAACGGAAAGACGTCTAAGGCAGCAGGGGAGTTTGGCTCCTTCCTCTTACGGGAACTGGAGCAGCGTGGCTTTGAAGCAGTGGAAGGCTTAGGATCAGTGGCGGCCTTGGAGCTGGTGGGTATCGACGTGACGGCTGGTTTAGGATTCGCTTCCTGCTTGACTTTCACAGGACCGGAATAGCTATCCAACTCCTCAAGTTCGAATCCTTCAAGATTTATGACTGGTGCTGCACAAAAAGAAGAAATACTAAGTCTTTATATTTTCAAAATATAATCGGATTGATAAATGAAAGTAACTTATAAAATTATGCTTACTAGACATGTCGGAGCTTGATTTAGGGCTTGAGCTTGTGAATAACAGGGTAAACGTCCTTTCACTTTCCGGGAGCTTGTAGATTTCCTTTATTCTTCCTTCTGATTCAGCACTTGGAGGGGCCAGTTATTTGAACTTTGCTGCAAAAAGAAGATAGATATGTCAGGATGTCAGTTTAGGGTATGGTTTCGGGATACGACAGGGGATATTCCTAAAACCCTAAATCCTACCGGAGGTCAACCATTTCTTGGGAAGGTCTAGGCCTTTGTCGATGGAATCTCTTTTTACAAAGAAAAATTTACGTCTCCAATCGTCCTCGTTCTTGGTGGCTTTGAGAATGATGGGATTTTTGGAGGTAGAAAAAAAAAGGAATCGACTGGAACCATGGGACCTCAAACGATACGCGATCGGAAGATCTTCGATGCACAGGTCAGGCAGGTGACGAGCTTTAATTTCGTCCAAGGTAACTAACACACACCAAACCATAGGCATGATTTGGGCATAACTAAGGCCGGTAAGATCAAAAAAGCGAGATATGAAGGCTGGGAATGGATATCGGAGCCCTATTGAGAAAGGATAAGCAAAAAAGCATACCCACTCGTCGGAACAAAAGTCCGATCGGACCTCTCGGTCAAACGGACGAATGATTGCTCTGGCGGGGAAGGCACGGGAAGTTCGTAAAGCTGTGATATCAGCATTATCAAATGAACACACCTCTTTTGAGGGTTCTTTTAGCAAGTTCTGTTCATGGAAGGTAGGAACGGAGTCTGCCGTTTGGGATCTGGTTCGGGTAGCCATGGAAGATCTAAGCAAAGAAAAACAGAAAAGAGAAGGAGGGAGAATACCTGAAATTTGCTTGGAGCACTATGATCATAATGAAGAAAACTCGAGTAGATATAGGCTAAGTATAGGGGGTGATGAGTAAAAATCGCATTGGAAGTTGTAGCGTGTCACTTCAATCATCATTTCAACTTAATTACCTTGATTCATGAGATAAGATTTTTAAAATATATCCGTTGGAATTGGTATACCAACGGATATATTTTGGGGACAATTGTTATAGGTGGTTTTCTGCTCATATATCCTGAACAATATTCTGATTGTAGTTCTTTTATTATGATCAGGATACCGGATCAGGATATTGGTAAACATCCTGATGCAGTATCCTAATGATAACTAATTAGTTCACGTGCAGATTAATGAAGCAAGCCTATAACGTTCGAGTGGACCTGTTCTCCCAAAGACTCGGGCTAATATGTTGAAATAGGAACGTTGAAGCCGGAATAAGTGGACTACAACGTTCACAAAGGGAATATTCGTTGTATCCCAGATTTATAGGCTAGTTTGTTAGTTTCATTTTACTATAAATAGGATTGATCAGATCAGATAGAACACACACAATTTCTCGTACACTCTTACTCTATACTAGCCGCAATCACTCACAAAACACTTACACTTGTATTCGAATCGCATTGTAACACTTAGTTGATCCGTATCATATCCAGTACTGTATCCTGACATTTGAAGCAATAAGAAGAACAAGGCAGCTGCGATTGTCAACTCCCGAGGTTTTGTACCGGCGATCTAGATTGATCAAGGGCTTTCATCGTACATCCCGTGTCACCATTTACCCATTTTTGCTCATTGGTTGATTATAGATATAGCTCGATATCCTGAGCTATATCCTCAAAACTGTTTTTTTTAACAACTGAACCAGCATAATTTTCACGAATACTTCTAGCACACTACCTCACTTAACTAATTTGACCACTTAATTACTTAGGTAATTCTTGACCAAAACACCCACTATCAAAATCCCAAATCTGCTGTACAACACTCTAATACCGCAAGTTACAAGCAGTGGCAGATCCAGGAATTTTTTTCACTAGGTTCACTTTTTTCATATGACTAAACATAAAAAATTTCGGGTCGGTTCGATAGTTCGGATCGGGTAAGGTTCATCACATAATAAAAGTATGATACAATAATGAAAAGAATGAATCAAAATAGAGGAACATGTTCTTCAATAAAAGTACGATACGATAATGGCTAAATACCAAATTCAAGTTTAAAACATCACAAGCTGATTCAAGTTTAATAAATAAGAGAATCAAAGAATGAATCAAAACAGAGGAACATGTTCTTCAATATAATGTTTTAAGTTCTGATTGTTATTAGCTTCAATTAGATTTAAAAACCAAACTATGAAAAAAAATATTACAGAGGAACATGTAATATTTATTGAACAGAGGAACATGTAATTTTTATGTTCAATCAAAACAGAGGAACATGTCCACAATAAGGTATTACATTCAACAATTACACATTCAACAATATATGTAATGATGAAAATCGTATAAAGTATAAACCTTACCTTAAGTCCCTAATCGCTGACTGGTGTCTGTGTCTGGTGGAGGAGAGGACGGGTGGCAATCGGCGGTAGGGGCGATTCGGCGGAGGTGGAGGCACCGTTCACTTCAATACAGGGGTTGCGATGTTCAATACTTCTTCTCTATTTCTCACTGGTATCTGTGGCTGTGGAGGCGATGTTTTGTTAAAACCCTAAATGGGTTATACATTAAAGAAAAAAAAAATAAAAAGAGAAATAAAAAAAAACGGAACAAAAATTGCCTAAAACGGGAGTCGAACCTGGGTATCGTAGGGAGATTAACGCGGGTCTAACCAGTGGAGAACCAAGGACTTTTTGTTTATGGGTTCCTTTTATATTTTAGTTATGGGTTCCTTTTCAGTTTGTTATATATATTTACACTAAAAATTAAAAACCAAATGGGTTCCTGGGAACCCATTCTTTATTAATAGGTCCGCCCCTGGTTACAAGGGTCTTACAAAACACATCAAATAGCCTATTAAATTGTCGTTTTCTATTGGTTGATATATGTATACCCATTGAATCGGTTCTTAACGGGTACTGGAATAATACATATGGGTGAGAGGGTTATGGTGGAATGTTTTTGTTTGGTTAAGACTTAAACCTCCAGATGACTACTGCTCTCTTTAGGAAATCGTGAGACTCTTGATGGATAATCCGGGTAACAAGGTCTGGAAGCGGCTCATGTACACCATAACAATGGAAACAACGTGGAGGATTTGGCATGCTAGGAATGCTAAGGTATTTGACAACGCCTTCATTCCGGTAAAAAAACGTTGGAGTTGATAAAGGAAGACACATTCTTCTGGGTTTGTAATAGGGCGAGAATTACCTCTCCCATGCCAAGTAGGATAAATGGGTTGCTTTTGATGTAGCGGACATAGTATAAGTCCCGTTTTGTGTTGCCCTCTTGCTTGTTTTTTCGTTTGTTTTGGTTTTGTATTTCCTCCGGTCTCTTGCTGGCTCTATATATATAATTATATAGAGTTGTTGCCGTTCAAAAAAAAAGGTGAAGTAAGGTCCACATATATTCTTGACTCAACGAGTGTCATGCGTGCTCCTCTAACTTAGGTTTCTCCTCCTTTTAATCGCTTTAACTATCTAAATATAATGCAGTTACTTCATTAATACAATTTTCACAGTTTCGGTAATAAGACGTTTCTTTGTTTTGATTTCGGTTTACAACTCATATTTCTGTTCCGATTAATATTAATTTATGCACCCAGTCAGATGTCAAACCTTGAATTTTAATATTATTATATAGATATTTTATTTGATTGTGATTTATGTAAAAAATAACACACCACACATTTTGAGTGTTGATAAACTCATTGTAATTGAATATTCAGCTATATATATTTTTGAAATTTTCAAATATGGTTATTTATGGCAGATATCTAAATCAATTTCAATCATTTTTAATCTGTAATTATCATTTATTAACTATCTAAAAGATTTTATTATGGTGGTAATATAATTATAGAGCAAATTAAGATCAATCAAGTTATTATTTTACTAATTTTTATTTTTAAAGCATAGATGTTGTATTAAATAAAACTCATTTTTATTAAATATTCAGTTATATTATGAAAATTTGAAATTTAAAATATGTTTATTTGTGACATATTTTTAAATCAATTTCAAACATTCTTTAATTTGCAATCATCATTTATTAAGTTCCTATATTAGCAACTTTAAGACCAATCAAGTTATTATTTTACTAACTTTTAATTTTGAAACATAGATGTTGTTGGGATTGAACCCTAGAAAGGAACAGTTGATAAAGACAAAACTGGATCAGATCAGTGGATCCAGAATAAGCAGTTGTTTGTACTTAATCTTTCCCCTTGAAAGTGATCCTATCATCTGCTGACCTCTAACCACTGATCATCACAACAACTGCTGATGCCTAAAGACTGATGAAGATAAAGCACTGATGCTCAATCTACTGATATGGTTCAAGTACTGCTGAAGACACAAAGCACTGCTGGAGCTATAACAGTGGAATGAAGAAGTAGTAGTTTACTTTATTCATTGTATTGTATTTGTAATCAGTAGTTAGAAAGCAGTGTTTGTATAGAACAGTTGTTAGAGGTTGTTAGGAGGTTAGATGTCACTTTCATGGTGATGTCAGCCAAAGATGCTCAGTGGTTTGTTCTGTACTATAAATAGAACAACACCCTGTACTGTTCTATTAGCTCTCTTCATCACCAAGTCATTCTGTACGAACAATCATAGTGAGCTCAGGCTGAGGGGGAGATTAGTGCATACATGCATTGTTATTGATAGTTGTAATAAATACAATCATTCGATTTCAAGTTAAACATGTTTGCTAAAACTATTTCTCTCATTGATTGTGTGTTGAAAGTTTGTTTCATTTAATTCCGCTGCATTTAACTCTGTTTCATCTTCATTCTAATCAAACAAGCACAATCAAAAGAAACTCAGATCCTACAATTGGTATCAGCTCAATTTGACAGTTAAATTTGATCTAACAATCATTTTGACGTAAAAGTTCAGCTCAATTTCGTTGATACTTTAGATTGTTCGGTTTTAGTTGTAAAACGGAGTAAGGTATAATCACGTACAAAGTTGATTATACAGTGCCTGAAAAACAACCAGAATGACGTCACAATCACAGGATAACACTAATAACATTGGTTCTCTCTTCAAACCACCTATGTTGGTTAGATCTGGATACAACATCTGGGAGAGAAGGATGGGTCACATCCTAGCTCAACAAAATGCCGGATGTTGGAAGTCGGTTATCTTTGGACCACATGTTCCAATGGTGCCGAGTGTTGAGGATCCAAAAGTTTTTGAACCTAAGAAAGTTGAAAACTATACTGATTAGGAGTTTCAGAAAATTGAATTGGATGCTAAGGCATTTTGCATCGTTGCATCTGCACTCCCAAATGAAAGTTATGCTGGGCTGTTACACTGTAACTGTGCCAAGGAATTGTGGGATGCACTTAAGGAACAATTTGGGGGGACTGAAGAAGTATTTGAAAATAACAGGGATATTCTGAATCAACAGTATGAAACCTTTTGTCACATTAAGGGTGAATCATTAACACAACAGTTTGAGCGATTTAGCTGTCTCATAAGTGAACTGAAACTTGTTAAGGTTGAATTTGCTAGTGCAACACAAAATAGTAGGTTTCTCAGGTCACTTCCTGAAAAATGGGACACAGTTGCTTTTGTAACCAGGAATTCAGTTGGGTTCAAAGATCTGACCCTAACCCAGCTTTATCGTAGACTCCTGACCTATGAAAGGGAGTTGAACCAGAAAAAGAAGTTACAAGAGTCTGGGAAGGTTGAAGATGACTATTCATTTGGCAACACAGCTCTTTTGGGCCATGAAGAATCTGGTAGTAGTAAGGATCAAGGTTATGATCATTACATTGACATAACAGCTGGTGGAGCTTTTAACAACTCTGATTCTTATTCATCCAATTATGCTTTTACAGCTAATGGAGAAAACTAGAATTCTGACAATATGTGCTTTGAACTCAATGATCTGCAGCATTTTGATCCAACTGATTTAGAGGAAATGGACATATTGCACCAACTTGCACTGCTGAGTGTTAGAAGCAGCAAGTTTTACAAAAGGACAGTGTGACAACTGGCACTTTTCCATGCATTCCGTACAATAATTAAACAGTAATCTTTGCTTTAATGACTGTGCATGATGTAGTTTACAAGACGAATGAATTTCTGATTACTGTTATATGCATACAATGGCATTTCATGTTGCAAGACTTTTATCATTACTACATGCAACACAATATAGTTCTATTAATGCACAGAACAAAGTTAGCACAGTTATCAGATAAACTAGAAGTACTGACAGGAGTTCAGTACCTAGACAGACATGATGTTAAGACACAAAATAAGCCCCAGGACCAAGTGTTACACTAGTATAGTGTGTAGGAAAGTAGGGATTACAAAACTGCCTTCCTAGTGATGACATAGGTACCAGAAAGTGCCAGAAACACCCTAAAACTGCAAATTCTACAGAAAATAAACAAATTTAGCAAAAATTCAGCTTTTAACATCTAAATATAATGCAGAATTATGATATAATGGTCAAGAATACTCTCCTAAGTGTCGGTAATCAAAACTGTCATAGAAGGTAACTTAAAGCACACTAAACTGTGTAATTTAGCGCTTTAACGAACAGTAACGAAACGAACAACCGGACACTACCCGAAACATCAAATTCTTACTAGAAGCGTTGTTTTAGTGTTACAAAGCTAGTTATGGTTACCGAACATCATAACACATCTTATAAACATATAACACATATAACCCTAACTAGTATACTTGAAATCTAACTATAACACCTAACTTACCATTAAATGTTACACCCCCCTTTTTTGATGGCCGGTTAGGAGACATGGACCCCACATGGGATTTCTTTGTTATATTTTATAAGATATGTTGGGGAATATTCTAACACATATACCATAAAGATTTAGAGAATTTTATAAAATCCTAAATAAATACCACTCCATCATTCATCACCACCTAACTCACCATCACACCCTTCTTCCTTCTCCTTGGTCACGGCCCAACACCACCACCCTACTCCCACCATTTTCATTCCACTAGCAAGCAATCTAAGGTGAAATTAAGGTGTAAGAAGCATATCTAAGAAGGTGTGGAGCTTTGGAAGTTGAAGGACCTTCACCATTTGCTTTTAACCACCTTGTTTATCATCTTCATCATCTTGAGTTCTTCCCTATCCATAGTGCTAGTAGTAAGCTTCTTTGATCCTATTTTTACTTCTTATTTATGGTTAAAAGATTATGTAAGTGGTTAAATTCAAAAATCACAAAGAAATAAGAAGAAGATCACTAACATAAAGCTAAATAACATGAAATATAAGATGATTAATGTGACAACTCGAGTTTCCACGATTTCCATCTTCGTATTAATTGCGCGTTAATTGTTTAAGTGCTTGTTAAAACGACTTGTTTGTTTCACAACTGTTAAATCGTATTGTGATTGTTATGATATATATGGTGGGCCTTATAAGTGAGTATGTTAATATATGGTTTATATTAATATATGGTTGTATGTTTGCTAGTATATGGTGGTATGAGAAAATATTAGTATGTTTTATTATTAAACATGGAATCCTTGCCGAAAACCAAACCCCACCCCACGAAAACACACACCTCATGAAAACACTAGGTGTTTTCGTCTATTAAGAGGCCAACGAAAACAAGAATGGGCCTTGGCCCAGTGACGACCTGTTATATGCTTTGACTTCCAACCTATACGTAAAAACTGTTAATCGGCAAACCCTAGACAACTCTCATTCTCTCTCTCGCCTCTCTTTGAACCCGACGACTGCCTTCATCTTGTTCGAAATCAGATTCCTCGTGCTTAACCATTCCTAGTTCGGTTAGTGTTTTATTTGTTTAAGTTTGTTTTCATTCTTAATGTATGGCTATATTATGAACATGATCTGGACTATGATACAAACGATGAGTGATGATTTAATGCATGTGTGATGCCTTGAAAATGCAATCGATTGGATATGGAACACTACTTGATTGTCGGCCATTGTTTTTATAAGTATGCATGAGAATTGTCAATAGCATGTGATGGTGTAAATGGATATTTGGATATGTGTCAGTAGCATGGAAATTGTTAGATAATTAAATGGTTAATTGGATTGGATGGAATAGATAGGTGTGATAGAAACCCTTATAATCCGATGTAAGATGAGTAGTGCTATACATCCTGTGCATGTTTAAATTGATGTTGATGATATTGATATGTTGGTAGTATTATAATAGATGTCTAACAGATTGAAGCTTTATGTTAAAAGATATGACAAAAACCTAATTCTCACAACAACCTGCTATTGATGGATGATTGAAATATAATAGAATAATGATCAGGTCTCACAAATTCAAAAGGGATAATGATTGGAATCATTACTAGGTTGCTTGAATTGATGGGGTTATGAGCCAACATGAATTGTCAGAGTATGTTGGGATTGTGTGCATATGATATTGTCGGCCATATGTCTTTTAATATTGTGTTGGTATGAGTGTTGTTTTAGTTATTATTTCAAGATGCTAGGATGTTTGGAGAATTGTTTTCATTATTGCAAATGACGAAATAACAATATTGCAAACGTGATAAGGGATTTCGGCCCCAAAGTGATTTCGGCCCAAAGGGGATTTCGGTCCAAGTAATTTTCGTCCAAGGTGATTTCGTTATGTGTTCTCTATTAAGTTATTAACCATGTTAAGTCCTTAACTTTATTAGTTATTAATTCTGTTAGTTAATTAGCTGTGTTAGTCTATTATTCCTGTTATGTATAGAAATCCTCTTAAATTGCCAACTTTGTTAATACTGTTAACCCTCTTAAGTATGTAAATGAATAACCATGTCAGTACAAATTGTGATGAACATTTATGTGAAATATAAATTGCATGAGAACTTACTAACTGCTTACGTGGTGCATGATGTTAATTGCCAAACACACTTTGTGACATAGATTACATGTGAAACATTGCGAACTTGAACTGATTTAGTATATGTGCATACTATAGGATTTGATTGATTACTTGCGAGCACGTAATTTAGCATACCGAGCAAACCAAGGTGAGTTCACACTCTTACCAAGGCATGGGATTCCCGGGGTTGGGAATGGGGTTAAATGATTACTTGTACTTTCATCGTTACTGGAATACGTACCACTGACCTCGTTAGGGGAAGGTCACTTATAGATACAGCTAGACTAGTAACACATGGGAAGCCCCCACTAATCTTCGCACACATGCCTGGAATGGCCGCGATACGAATACTAATCTTCGCACACATGCCTGGAATGGCCGCGATACGAATACTAATCTTCGCAAACATGCCTGGAATGGCCGCGATACGAATACTAATCTTCTCACACATGCCTGGAATGGCCGCGATACGAATACTAAACTTCGCAAACATGCCTGGAGGGCCGCGATACAAATACAACTAGTCTAGAATACATGGGAAACCCCCACAAATCTTCGCAAACATGCCTGGAAGGCCGCGATACAAATAAATACGATACATAGTTTACTAAACAAACATACGGTTTACGAAACGAATACTATAACTAAACAACCAACTGTGAACTCGCTCAACTTTGTTGTTGACTCGTTGTTACATGCCTTGCAGGTCGTTAGGTACTCATGGAGCTTGCACGGGGAGGCACAGTCGTTGTGGGACATGGATCGAGGATGCCATGTTAAACGTTTATGACATTTCAAACTTATTGCTTATGTTGGGTTTTACATTTATGCTTCCGCTAAACACTTAACTATGCTTTGGTTTTGAACACCTTTCATTTTGTTTGGTTGAATTATTTTTACTACATACATGGTTCAATATGATTGGTGGCTTGATCCTGGTCATGTCACGCCTCCAAGCGGTGAAACTCCGCATGTGGACTTTGGGGGTGTGACAGATTGGTATCAGAACCATTGGTTATAGTGAACTTGGTTTTAATAAGGGAAAAAGTTTTTGTTAAAACCAGACTATAACCTGAACAGTGCTCAACGATCCACAACGACGCTTCGCTCCACGTGCAAGACTCAACATTCTAGGTGATACGATTTATGTTTACATTGCCTACTTGCTAGATTACATAGAACTTTGCTCATGGTATGCTTAGATAAACGTAACAACTGTTGATTGAAACACTTGTGTGCTTACTCTCTTCTGTCATCGCACTTTTGCGAACCTCTCTCACTCATGTTCTCTTTGGTATGAAGATCATGAGTGGACGCGTAAACCTAACTCAAGCCCAGTTGGCAGCTTTGATCATTGAACAAGTTACTGCAGCACTCGCAGCTGCCCAGGCAGGAGGTATAGCCTGCCATCGCAACTTACTCTAGGATCCTTAGATCCTACTCTCGTAAACCAACACTTGTGTTTAATTTTGTTTACCCTTACGCACACGATAGGTCAACACGCTCAGCCACCTGTGTGCACGTTCAAAACTTTCATGGACTGTTGTCCTAGTACTTTTAGTGGCACTGAAGGGGCCGTTGGACTCCTCCACTGGTTCGAGAAGCTCGAATCGGTCTTCGAAATGTGTGAATGCCCTGAGGCTCGTAGGGTGAAGTACGCCACTGGTACTCTCGAAGGCACTGCGCTAACTTGGTGGAACGCACAAGTTCAGGTGCCGGGGTTAGCGGCTGCTAATGCCACCCCATGGAATGATTTTAAGGAACTGATCAAACGTGAATACTGTAGTCGTGATGACATCCACAAGCTGGAAGTGGAGTTCTTTAACCTGAAGATGACGGGGTCAGAGATAGAAGCGTACACGAAACGATCCAACGAATTGGCAATGCTATGCCCAACTATGGTAGATCCTCCAATCAAGCGCATCGAGCTGTATCTCAAGGGTCTTGTACCAGAAGTTCAAAGCCATGTGACTTCGGCTAATCTTGCTACCATTCAAGATGTTGCTCGTCTAGCTCATCGTCTCACAGACCAGGCAGTGGAACAGAACAGGCTGCCTAAACGTATCAGTGCTACAACTACTGCTACTCCTAGTGACAACAAGCGAAAATGGGATGGAACCTCCAGCAAGGGTTCAACTTCGGTTCAATCCCAGGCACAGCAGCGAAAGACAGATAATTACCAGAGCCCCAGTCAGCAGTCTTCTGGTAGTCAAAGGCAGGGTGGATATCGAGGAAATCACCCAAAGTGCAATAGATGCAACAGACACCACAGTGGTCACATAGTCAAGGGTTGTAACCTCGTCTTAGCTGGTCAGACTTTCTCTATCGATCTCATTCCTATAGTTTTGGGTAGTTTCAACATCATGGGGATGGATTGGTTATCCCAACAGCAACCAGAAATCCTATGCAAAGAGAAGATTGTTCGTATTCCCCGTTCTGGAAAAGAACCTCTCGAAATTCAAGGCGACAAGAGTGGTGCTGTAGTGGGCATCATCTCCTTCCTTAAGGCCAAGAAGTGTTTGCAAAAGGGGCACACCGCTATTTTAGCGCTTGTTACGGACGCGTCAACGAAAGAGAAGAAGATTGAGGATATTCCAGTTGTACGCGATTTTCCTTAAGTGTTTCCTGAAGATTTACCTGGGCTACCGCCTCATCGCTAGGTCGAATCCCAGATCGAGCTAGCTCCTGGAGCAGCACCCATAGCTTGAGCACCTTATCGCTTAGCTCCAACCGAACTGGAAGAACTGTCTAAGCAATTACAAGAACTCTTGGATAAGAGATTCATTCGTCCTAGCTCTTCGCCCTGGGGAGCTCCCGTATTGTTTGTGAAGAAGAAAGATGGTACCTTTTGCATGTGCATAGATTACCGTGAACTCAACAAGGTGACCGTGAAGAATCGCTATCCTCTTCCACGCATTGACGACTTGTTCGACCAGCTGCAAGGGTCGAGCTACTACTCCAAGATCGATCTGAGATCGGGTTACCATCAACTGAGAGTCCGGGACGAGGACGTCTCCAAACCAGCATTCAGAACACGCTACGGCCATTACGAGTTTCTGGTCATGCCATTCGGGTTAACAAATGCACCTGCAGTCTTTATGGATCTTATGAACAGAGTGTGCAAGCCTTACCTGGACAAGTTCGTTATTGTTTTCATCGACGACATCCTGATCTATTCGAAGAGTCAGGGGGAACACGAGCACCATCTACGACTTATTTTGGAACTACTTCGAGCAAAGCAGTTGTACGCTAAGTTTTCAAAATGCGACTTTTGGCTTCGCGAAGTCCACTTTCTAGGCCACGTGGTAAACAAGGATGGGATACATGTCGATCCATCCAAGGTAGACTCGATTAAGAACTGGCCTGCATCTCGTACACCAACAGAAATCCGCCAATTCTTGGGTTTGGCGGGCTACTATAGAAGGTTCATCAAGGACTTCTCCAAGATTGCACAACCCCTCACCTCACTAACTCAGAAATGCGTTACCTACCGTTGGGGTAATACACAGGAATCAGCATTCCAGCACTTAAAGGATAGACTTTGTAGCGCGCCTATTCTTTCATTGCCCGAGGGCATAGACGATTTTGTGGTTTATTGCGACGCACCCATTCAAGGTATTGGGTGTGTGTTGATACAACGTGACAAGGTTATTGCTTACGCGTCACGTCAACTTAAGTTCATGAAAGGAATTATACCACACACGACTTGGAGCTGGGAGCTGTTAAGATATGGAGACATTACCTGTACGGTACCAAGTGCACCATCTACACCGATCACAGGAGTCTCGAGCATATCTTCAAGCAAAAGGAGTTGAACATGCGACAACGTCGATGGGTTGAGCTACTGAATGATTACGAATGTGCCATCAAGTACCCTCCGGGCAAGGCCAATGTGGTGGCCGACGCCCTCAGTCGAAAGGATACTACACCTAGGTGTGTACGAGCACTACAACTCACTATCCAATCTAGTCTTCCTGCACAGATACGAGATGCTCAGGTAGAAGCATTGAAACCAGAAAACGTCAGGGCTGAAGCCCTACGCGGCTCAAGGCAACAGTTAGAACAAAAGGCAGACGACGCCTACTATGTAACAGGACGCATCTGGGTCCCACACTATGGAAACTTACGCGAGCTTGTGATGAATGAAGCGTATAAGTCTCGTTACTCGGTACACCCTGGTTCGGATAAGATGTACCACGATCTCAGAACTACGTATTGGTGGCCTAGCATGAAAGCTCACATAGCAACTTACGTTAGCAAATGTTTGACTTGTGCAAGAGTCAAGACTGAATATCAGAAACTACCAGGCCTACTCCAACAACCAGAGATACCACAATGGAAATGGGAGCAAATTTCCATGGATTTCGTTACTGGCCTACCTAGATCTCAGCGCGGAAATGACACTATTTGGGTGATCGTGGATCGACTCACACAGTCCGCACACTTCTTGGCTATCAAAGAAACATACAAGTTCTTTACTTTAGCGGACGTTTACTTGAAGGAAGTTGTCTCGAGGCACGGGGTGCCCACCTCTATTTTCTCTGATCGCGATGCACGATTTACTTCAGAACGGTGGTAGGCAATGCACAAATCTTTTGGCTCACGATTAGTTATGAGCACAGCTTACCACTCGCAAACAGATGGGCAGTCTGAACGCACCATCCAAACCTTAGAAGACATGCTGTGGGCATGTGTTATCGATTTCGGCAACGGCTGGGAAAAAACATCTCCCGTTAGTGGAGTTTTCGTATAACAGCAGTTACGACACCAGCATTCAAGCCGCTCCGTTTGAGGCATTGTACGGGCGTAAATGCCGATCACTTCTTTGTTGGGCAGAGGTGGGTGATAGTCAAATCACGGGTCCATAACTTGTAGTAGACGCAACAGAAAGGATTGCTCAGATACGACAACGCATGGTAGCAGCTCGCGACCGTCAGAAAGCCTACGCAAACAAGCGCCGAAAACCTCTAGAATTCCAGGTCGGGGACCGGGTTCTACTCAAAGTCTCACCCTGGAAGGGTGTGGTTCGTTTTGGAAAAAGGGGCAAACTCAATCCATGTTACGTCGGACCGTTTGAAATCATTGAGAAGATAGGCAAAGTGGCCTACAAACTAAACCTACCAACAGAACTCAGTGCAGTTCAAGACGTTTTTTTTTCACGTGTCAAATCTGAAGAAGTGTCTGTCAGATGAGACCCTCATAGTTCCTTTGAAGGAACTCACTATCGACGATCAGTTGTGATTCGTCGAGGAACCAGTTGAAATCACAAACCGGGACGTTAAGGTCCTCAAGCACACCAGAATACCTCTTGTTCGAGTTCGTTGGAACTCCCGTCGTGGCCCAGAGTTCACCTGGGAACGAGAAGATCAAATGAAACTCAACTATCCCCAGTTATTCGAAAACAGTGCAACCACTACTGAGGCTGAAGCTACTACAGAATTTCGGGACGAAATTCCAAATCAACGGGGGGATGATGTGACACCCCAGGAAAATCAGTAAACTACACAACACCACTAGCTTCCTCAGTAACCACGTGTTAAATTTCGAGACGAAATTTCTTTCAAGTTGGGGATAATGTGACAACTCGAGTTTCCACGATTTCCATCTTCGCATTAATTG
This sequence comes from Helianthus tuberosus, assembly GCA_030545235.1. Taxonomy (NCBI): domain Eukaryota; kingdom Viridiplantae; phylum Streptophyta; class Magnoliopsida; order Asterales; family Asteraceae; genus Helianthus; species Helianthus tuberosus. Next base: position 26,864,039 of record CM060444.1, read on the forward strand.
CGCGTTAATTGTTTAAGTGCTTGTTAAAACGACTTGTTTGTTTCACAACTGTTAAATCGTATTGTGATTGTTATGATATATATGGTGGGCCTTATAAGTGAGTATGTTAATATATGGTTTATATTAATATATGGTTGTATGTTTGCTAGTATATGGTGGTATGAGAAAATATTAGGATGTTTTATTATTAAACATGGAATCCTTGCCGAAAACCAAACCCCACCCCACGAAAACACACACCTCACGAAAACACTAGGTGTTTTCGTCTATTAAGAGGCCAACGAAAACAAGAATGGGCCTTGGCCCAGTGACGATCTGTTATATGCTTTGACTTCCAACCTATACGTAAAAACTATTAATCGGCAAACCCTAGACAACTCTCATTCTCTCTCTCGCCAATCTTTGAACCCGACGGCTGCCTTCATCTTGTTCGAAATCAGATTCCTCGTGCTTAACCATTCCTAGTTCGGTTAGTGTTTTATTTGTTTAAGTTTGTTTTCATTCTTAATGTATGGCTATATTATGAACATGATCTGGACTATGATACAAACGATGAGTGATGATTTAATGCATGTGTGATGCCTTGAAAATGCAATCGATTCGATATGGAACACTACTTGATTGTCGGCCATTGTTTTTATAAGTATGCATGAGAATTGTCAATAGCATGTGATGGTGTATATGGATATTCGGATATGTGTCAGTAGCATGGAAATTGTTAGATAATTAAATGGTTAATGGGATTGGATGGAATAGATAGGTGTGATAGAAACCCTTATAATCCGATGTAAGATGAGTAGTGCTATACATCCTGTGCATGTTTAAATTGATGTTGATGATATTGATATGTTGGTAGTATTATAATAGATGTCTAACAGATTGAAGCTTTATGTTAAAAGATATGACAAAAACCTAATTATCACAACAACCTGCTATTGATGGATGATTGAAATATAATAGAATAATGATTAGGTCTCACAAATTCAAAAGGGATAATGATTGGAATCATTACTAGGTTGCTTGAATTGATGGGGTTATGAGCCAACATGAATTGTCAGAGTATGTTGGGATTGTGTGCATATGATATTGTCGGCCATATGTCTTTTAATATTGTGTTGGTATGAGTGTTGTTTTAGTTATTATTTCAAGATGCTAGGATGTTTGGAGAATTGTTTTCAATATTGCAAATGACGAAATAACAATATTGCAAACATGATAAGGGATTTCGGCCCCAAAGTGATTTCGGCCCAAAGGGGATTTCGGTCCAAGTAATTTTCGTCCAAGGTGATTTCGTTATGTGTTCTCTATTAAGTTTTTTAACCATGTTAAGTCCTTAACTTTATTAGTTATTAATTCTGTTAGTTAATTAGCTGTGTTAGTCTATTATTCCTGTTATGTATAGAAATCCTCTTAAATTGCCAACTTCGTTAATACTGTTAACCCTCTTACGTATGTAAATGAATAACCATGTCAGTACAAATTGTGATGAACATTTATGTGAAATATAAATTGCATGAGAACTTACTAACTGCTTACGTGGTGCATGATGTTAATTGCCAAACACACTTTGCGGCATAGATTACATGTGAAACATTGCGAACTTGAACTGATTTAGTATATGTGCATACTATAGGATTTGATTGATTACTTGCGAGCACGTAATTTAGCATACCGAGCAAACCAAGGTGAGTTCACACTCTTACCAAGGCATGGGATTCCCGGGTTGGGAATGGGGTTAAATGATTACTTGTACTTTCATCGTTACTAGAATACGTACCACTGACCTCGTTAGGGGAAGGTCACTTATAGATACAGCTAGACTAGTAACACATGGGAAGCCCCCACTAACCTTCGTACACATGCCTGGAATGGCCGCGATACGAATACTAATCTTCGCACACATGCCTGGAATGGCCGCGATACGAATACTAATCTTCGCAAACATGCCTGTAATGGCCGCGATACGAATACTAATATTCGCACACATGCCTGGAATGGCCGCGATACGAATACTAAACTTCGCAAACATGCCTGGAGGGCCGCGATACAAATACAACTAGTCTAGAATACATGGGAAACCCCCACAAATCTTCGCAAACATGCCTGGAAGGCCGCGATACAAATAAATACGATACATAGTTTACTAAACAAACATACGGTTTACGAAACTAATACTATAACTAAACAACCAACTGTGAACTCGGTCAACTTTGTTGTTGACTCGTTGTTACATGCCTTGCAGGTCGTTAGGTACTCATGGAGCTTGCACGGGGAGGCACAGTCGTTGTGGGACATGGATCGAGGATGCCATGTTAAACGTTTATGACATTTCAAATTTATTGCTTATGTTGGGTTTTACATTTATGCTTCCGCTAAACACTTAACTATGCTTTGGTTTTGAACACCTTTCATATTGTTTGGTTGAATTATTTTTACTACATACATGGTTCAATATGATTGGTGGCTTGATCCTGGTCATGTCACGCCTCCAAGCGGTGAAACTCCGCGTGTGGACTTTGGGGGTGTGACAATTAAGGGTATGTAAGAAACTTGTTTGTGGATTTCTTGTGTTTATGATGTTGATCATCATAATAACCTTGCTAGATGCTGATTAAACACATGATCTAGCAAGTATGAGGATGGATCTTGAAGAAATCATAATGATCATCCTTTATGTTAAACATGAACTTGAATATAAGCTTGTTTATGAGTAAGATGATTGTTGATACATATTACAAGTCTTGAAAATAAATGATTTCAAAGATAATTTTTTTCCAGAAACCAAAGTTTATTACAAAATTTACAAGATCATGATTTTTAAAGAAACTAATCATATTTTTAGTGATAAATCAAGTATAGAAACATGTTATTAACAAGAGAAATACAAAAGAATTGTTTTTTGGGAAAATCATCTTGTAAGTTGTAAAGGACTAGATTTTGCAAGAATGTGATTATTAAACAAATAACTATGTTTTAGAGGGTAACTTAACCTACTAAATAACATACTAAGTTACTACAACTTTTTACAAAATTTCAAGTTCATGTCAAAGTGTAAATTGCATATTTAAAGCATATGTTAAGTCTTGAATGATTTGTTGATGATTGATGATGATTTATAAAAGAAAATGATAAGCTTTGAAAGCATGGAAACCTCCATTTTTAAAGGGAAACTATGGCAAAATGTTTCTAAAAATATAACACTTAGAAAAATTATTTTTAAACAAATAATTACAAGTGTATTTTAAACCATGAAATTTTATATAAAGTTTGCCATAATTTTTATTACAAGATTATAAATATTAGAGGTTGGTTTTTGTAAACAAAAGTGACTAATATGTATTTAGGAAATATATATTTAGATGTCACCATGTGTGTGATTATTTGTATATTATGTGTATTAGTTATATTATTTTAGGACTTGAAATAATATAACTCACCAAAATACCAAGAAATTACAATACAAAATATTACCAAAATTCCAAGAAATGAATATACAAATTGTACCCAAAATATTGGAGAAACCGAACAAGGAATATAACTCACAAAATATTTCAGAATTTAATTCATAAGTATATTTTGGTAATTGGTATTTTGGACACCAAGAAAATGAAAATATGATTTTTACAATTATTACAAAATATATCATATTTTTTACAAGGAGAAAATATATTATTTTGGTAAGTAAAAATATATATTTTCTTGGAATTATTAGAAGATATATTATTTTTGGGAGAAAATGTATATTTTCTTGAACAAACATGAAATACAATATTTTTGGAGTGAAAAATATATTTTCATGAATAAACATGAAATACATTATTTTTGGGTGAAAATAAGTTTATATATATTTCCTAAGTTAGACTTGAAAATATATTATTTTTGAGACTTATATGAAATTTATAAATATTTTTGCCAAGGAAAAATTATAATTAATTTTTCTATGAAATATTTCTTAAATATATATTTTGGAAATATATATTGATGTATTTTTATTAGAAATAATATTCCGGGAAAGTTAATACGAAAAAAATTAAGTATAAGAATACTTAATAATTACAAGAAAATACGTATTCTCGTACGTATAAATACACCGAAATACGCCACCGATACTTGGCAAAAATATACAAGTATAAGAATGTGAATACAAATACACCCATCCTTGGGAAGGATACACATGTATAAATACATAAGAAGTAACAAGTTAAAATATATTATTTTAACTATTATTTCAAAATTCATAAATATAATTTAAGTTAAACTATTTATTATTTTAACAAATAATTATATAACTTGGAATAATATTAAGGACACAAAGAAACGTAACTCAAAGACACTAACTAATACTAAGTCAAGGCACGACCCGCTCGTCTAATAGCCCGTAGTACGTTGTAGGTAGTCGTGCACACTAGTAGCAACTTGAGTTACGTTGGATTGAAGAACGCAAAACCGTGAGTTCATGTCCCCCTTTTCTCTTAACTGTTTTCGGATTTATAACTCTAGGGGTGGAATACATGTTACGAATGTTTAAATGGTATGATTTGCCTATGAAATGAACTATTAGATCATGTGAGCATAGATTGAATTTGAAATGCCATTAACTCTCATAATAAATATGGACGAAGGTTAGATCTAAAGGGTACGGCTGAGCCCCACTCATGGTCCTTATGTGACCACTATGAGTGCTTTGGTGTCCCAGTCGAGGTGATTCGACAACGGTCAAGGGTGATTTGACATAGTCAAGGTGATTTGATACGGTCAAGGGAATTTGACACAGTCAAGGTGAATTTGACACAGTCGAGGGGAATTCAACACAGCCGAGGGGATTCAACGAGGGTATAAGCCTACTCATATTGAGTGCTCCCTATGTCTTCACATACATTAATGTCCTTGCAAAACATTAATCTGATCTGTTCATAGACGCTTTTCATACCTGTTTTCAAAGGAGTCTCTCAAATGTTTACAAGCTTCTCAGAACTCATACAAAACGCATGAACTCGCCCAACTTTTGTTGATGTTTTCAAAATTACATGTATTTCAGGTAACAAGTTGGATCTTGGGCGCTGGTGTTATTTCTAGAAGTAAATTCCAAGTTTAGATGTCATCCACTTTTGTTGGTTTGTAACTTAGTCGAAGGTTGTGTTGTATGAAACTTAAATGGCTGTCGTTTTGATCATATAGTTGTTTATTATGATTGAATGCAATGATATTAAACAAGTCACACATCATACGCTTCCGCAAAAGTCAGGGTGTGACAGACTGGGAGAAAATTTCAAGGGTTACATGGGAACTTAAAAGTAGGGTTGGATAAATCAAAGATAAAATGCTACAAGTGCAATAGGTTAGGTCATTTTGCTAGAGAGTGTAGGAGTCAAACAAGTGGACCCATCATCACACATCCTAGTCCTAGCCCTAGACCACAAAATAACCAAACCACTGTGCATTATTCCCAATATACCCCTGCTGCTCATGTAAACACTGCTCACTATGCACACCCTGCAACCCCTGTCCCTGTTCACTATGTCTAAACCACTGTTCCTCAGATACAGTATGTCCAGTCCCCAGCTCCTCAGGTTCAGGTGCAACAAGTTGCACCTCAACAAGCTGCACCAGCAGTGGTTCAACCAGATCAGCAAAGTTTTTTCACCCAAGGCTTTGTTGACTGGAGCAGCTTACCTGAAGAGTTAGGTGATGAAAACTTTGCACTCTATGCTAAAAATGATGTTTCTAGTGAAAATTTATGTTTTGTAGCATTGGAGTCTATACCAGAAGGGCTGGAAACTGAAGAAGGACAGTCAAATGAAGAAACAGTGCATACAATTGCTGAAGTAGTGGTTACTGCTGTTGTTGGTGAAATACTGTTGGGAGAAAATTCAGAACCCCTGTTGTAACCACTGTCTCGCCCCTGGTCTGAAGAAGAAGAGAAGAAACAAGGTGAAAAAGAAGAGAAAGTGCAAGAAGAAAGTGAACATATCTGTGATTGTGCCATGATGGCTGCAACTAAGGTATCATGCCAGGTTCTTAAAAACCTTTGTTCAGACAAATGCATCATAGCATTTTCAAACATTAAGGAGGTGAATGAAAACCTTAGAGATAGATTGTTAAATGGTGAAGTACAATTTGAAAAATCTTTAAAAGAATTGAAAAACAAATTGTCAGAAAAAGAAAATGAGATTTGCAGCTTCAAACAAGAGCATAGCATAACCAAGGACCAACTTCAGACAATGATAGAAAAATATAAGGTCTGCAAAAAGGAGTTGGAATCCACCCAAATCACATGTGAAAAATGGGTGGAATCCTGCAAAGGTTATGAGATTATACTTGAAAAACAGATTGAAAGCAATGTAAAATTTGGCATAGGGTTTAGAAAAAAATTACCAAGTTGAAAACACTGTTGCAAATCAATCTGGTTCTGTTGAAATCATTCCCACCAACAAGGATGGTCAAGAGGTTAAAATAACTGATAAACTTGGCAACAAAATCACTCTGGTAAGATCTGTGGGGTCCTCAACTTTTGAGAAGATTAAGAAATACCAATTTAAACCCACATGGTCTGATGAGTGTGACATCCTTGAAAATTTTAAACCCATGGATTTCACAACAGTGGATGGTGTCAAAGCTCCAAAGGCCAAGATCATTTCTCTTAAGGACATCCCAACAGTGGTTCAAAACTCTGTTGCAAGGGAGTCTGAAAAGAAGAAAAGAAAAGAAAAGAAAAGGTTAAAAACTTGTTTTGTAATTTCTGTGAAAAGAAAAATCATTTGACCAAAGATTGTTTTCATCTAAAAGCATATGATATTAGCAAAACAAGCATTATTGTGCCTTCAAATAGCTGCACCATCTGTGGTAAATCAAACCATCTCACTCAGGAGTGTGTGTATCTTAAATATTTTGATGTAAAAAAGAATGAGTACAGTTCAAAAACACCTATGAGTCCATCAAGTTCACAATTCAAGAAACAACCATCCTTTGTGCCTGTCCAAACAGTTGAACCAAAACTCTATTAAAAGAGAGGTTCAAGTGACAGATGCACCCCCTGCCAACCAATATAGAAGAGGTAAAGGCCAACCTCCATATCCAAGGGTCCCACATGTTTATGAAGCCTACAAAAGGTCTTCTAAACCCAGAGTGAACAGGCATCCCTTTGGATATCAAGAATTGATTGGAAATGGCTCCCAACAGTGGTTAGAGAAACAAGTTTCAAAAATTGTTCAATCCCCTGATCTAACCACTGTCCATCTTCCTGACCTTAACATAGACACTGTTGAGACCCCATCCAAAGCCTTATTGGCTTTGGAGACCCTCCTGAACTAATTATTTACTTGATGTGCAGGGAGCTTCTGCATGCTTAGATAGTCTTTGGTATGTAGATAGTGGAGGCTCCAGGCACATGACTGGATGTAGAGCCCAACTCAAAGAATTCAAAACTCATGGAGGGGGTGATATATCTTTTGGTAATAATAGTAAAGGGAAGGTGATGGGTTCTGGTACAGTACAGTCTAGAAATGTTAGGTTTGAAAATGTCAATCTGATAGACAATCTAAAATTTAACCTCCTTAGTGTCTCTCAAATGAGTGACAAAGGTTATGGATCATTCTTTACTAAGGAGTGTTGTAGGATTGTTGGACCAGAAATGGTTAAAAAGATTGAAGAAATAATAAAAAATGGAAAAACCCAACTTGTTGCTCAAAGGAGTGGCAATGTTTATGTAGTTGATTTGTCAAAAGAGAGCCACAGAACTGATGCCTGTCTGTTCTTAGCCGCCTCTAACAAAGAGACAGAATTATGGCACAGAAGATTGGGGCATACAAATCTCAAGACAATCACTAATTTGTCAAAACAGGGCCTTGTAAGAGGTCTTCCACAAAAATTGTTCACTTGTCCTGAGCATTGTGTTTCTTGCTTAAAAGGAAAACAACATAAAAGCTATTTTAAGTCCATTGAAGAGTCCAAAACAACCAAGTGTTTGCAAATGCTGCACATGGATCTGTTTGGCCCAGTAAAAGTCATGAGTCTAACAAAGAAAAGATATTGTTTGGTAATTGTAGATGACTTTTCTAGGTTTACATTCTAAAGATGAGACTGCAGGCATATTGCAAGACTTTGTCAAACAGGTTGAAAAGCAGTTTGACTTGCCAGTAAAAGTCTTTAGAAGTGACAATGGCACAAAATTCAAAAATAGGGAATTGGATGATTTTTGTGTGTCAAAAGGAATTGTAAGGCAGTACAACATTCCAAGGACACCTGAACAAAATGGGGTTGTTGAAAGAAAGAACAGAACATTGATTGAGGCTGCCAGGACCATGCTTGCTGATTCAGGTTTGCCATTAACTTTCTAGGCAGAGGCTGTAAACACTGCCTGCTATGTCTAGAACAGAGTTTTGATCAACTCCAGGCATCAAAAGACCACCTATGAAATTATATATAAAATCAAACCACTAATCTCATACTTCAAAGTCTTTGGCTGCCATGCTTCATTTTAAACTTAAAAGATTCCATTTCAAAATTTGCAGCCCAAGTTGATTGTGGTTATCATTTGGGATACTCAATCACTGCTAAGGCCTACAAAGTGTTTAACACTAGGACTAAGACAGTGGAAGAGACTTTGAATGTGAAGTTCAATGAACTCTCTTCAATGAAAATCCCCGCAAATCCTGCAGAGTTATTTGATCTTGATAAATTTACTTTTGAAAATGTTTCTATCAAGACTAACAGTGCAGGTCCATCTCAAAATCCTCTATCAGACTATGGATATGAAGTCATCATTCCACAAAAAAAAAGTCTGCATCCATTGCCAGAGCAGCAGATGTTCAAAACAGCTGTCAAAGCTCAACCACTGCTACCTCAACAGTTGTTGACCAAAGTAGCCCTTTAACCCCTGCTGTCACACCCCCAAAATCCACCATGCGGAGTATCACCGCTTGGATCGAGCCACCAATCATATTGAACAACACAATTAAGTAAATGAAACCAACTACAATACGATTGGTGACCTAAAGAAGGTAACCGATTTTTAAGATAACAGCGGAAGCATAAAAGTAAATCCAAAAGCATAAGTCCATAGTTTGTAAGTTAAAGTTCAAACATAAATTCCATAGGTTTATAAAGTTCAATTATTAAGTATGGGATATAACAACCCATATTCCACAACAACCTTCTCCTCATGCAAGCTCCAAAGGCACCTAGCGACCTGTAAGGCATGTAACAACGAGTCAACAACAAAGTTGAGTGAGTTCACGTTTGGTTGTTTGGTTTTAAGTTGTTTCTGAAAAACGTGGTTTGACTTTCGTTGGCTTATTTGCCGTGGGGGTTACCCCGAAGTTGAAAGTATGTTTAACCATTTCCTTTTTCTTTACCCAAACCGTATCCATAATTAGTGGGGGCTTTCCCCGTTTGAACTACTAGACAGAATGATATCGACTGCTACGCAAATAAGTTGTGCCCTATATCAGTGTCTATCATCACTGACAGTCTGCCATAGTCCATTAGTACACGCCCGTCCGACTGGCACGGTGTGAGGTTTGTTAAACCTAATAGCGCTATTAACTAATGACCCGCTCGCCATTGGCCTCGGCGATTAAGTCGATATAAATTGAGGGACTTCATGATAGAGTTTTGTCTAGCTAGTTTTAAGGTTGTTGTCCTACCCAAGGAGGACGAACGTACGTATTCTGCACCAGGAGAATTCGTAGGTTTAATAATGACATCCTACCTATGGAGGATGGCCGTACATATCCTACCCAAGGAGGATATGTAGATTCCAATTTTAATTTCTTAACCCATTCCCAAACCACCGGGAATCCCATGCCTTAGAAAGTGTGTGAACTCACCTCGGTTTGCTCGGTTAGATTCTCAATATAGCTAACAGTCAGGGTCGGTCAATCGCGTCCTAGTATGATTTATCAGTTAGTCATTTAGTGGCTTTCAATTAGAGCACAAAGTTCCTACACGTATCTAGCACATAACATGCGTTACTTTAATTGTTTATGCCCATGTATGTTTCCCATCCATTCCCCACTCATAATCAAACATACGATAATACACATAACATATATAGCATATTAGATCATTCACGGATAGCATACTTGACATTTAGACACGCGAGTCACAACTTATGTCATTTCAGCATTTATATTCAAAACCGGCTGTTTTCGGACATTTTAATAAAATAGTTAAATTATTCCAAAAATTCCCAAATTTTTACAGAATGTCGTAAAAGTTCCATTTTTTATTGTGTAAAAATGTCGGGGTCCGGTTCATTACCAATATTTTATAAAAATTCATATTCCGGACTGAACTCAGATTTATGTATTCCTGACCACAGTCCACGGAAAAATTTATTAAAAATTCCAGTGGGGTAATTACAAATAAATAGGTTGTTATCTACTGTACAAATTTCATGGTCCGATTCATCACAAAACTCAGGTTATGACTGAAAGTACGACACCCATTTATTGCTGTCAAAATTCAGCTTAAGTTGCTGTTACAAATTAACACTTTAAAAATAGTAAACGGAGTCCAAAAATTACGATTCCGGTGCCATTAGAACCGTATTTTATAATGACATATTTTAGATTCAAAATATCGGTTTTTCGTTAAGTTTATGACCTGTTTACAGCCTGTTAAAGGCGGCTGAAAATACACATCAGCAAGCTGCTTTCAGTCTAACGGCTACTATAACGCACACATATGATTACCATTCCTTCTAATAATGATTTACAACAGGTTATAAGTTATTTACAGCAAACTAATACTCATATATTTCAGATTCACCTTGTACTACCATGTTTCATCATTATTTACTCTTTAACCAACAAGTTTATCATTCTAGCAAGACTTTTTAGTTTTGATTTTATATGTTCACAATTTTAACCGACAAATCTCTTATTAACCACTCTAGACAAGATCAAGAAGGCGTTTAGAGCAACTTACTACTAGCTCGAGGCTAGGGAAGATTCTAGTCGAAAATCGAGTGGATAAAAGCAATGGGGTGAGGTCCTTCGCGTTCCGAATGCACCAAGGTTCCTTATACGCGTTCCTTAACACTTGTAGATGTATGGAATGGGTTGAAGGAAATCGAAAAGGTGATGGATGGGTGTGGGTGTCTTCGGCCGAGAGCTCCAAGGAGAGGGAGAGAGTGTGTTTTATTCAAGTGTTGGTGGTGATGGTTATGATGGTTTAAGCTTATTACTTATAGACAATTTCAAGTTCATTAACCAAGGGTTACTATGCTCCCTTGATATTAGGCAAGGATGAATATTTTAATCACATAAAGGACATGGGTGTGTCCCCTAGGGGACTAGTTCGGTTGGGGGGGGGGGCATCCTAGTTCAATTCCAACTAATAGTTAAGTATTAGTTAAGTTAAGTAGGGACTTAATCCGGTTACTAGCGTGTTGTGCATTACAGCGGGTGTTAGGGTATTCGGGGACCCTAACTGGCTCAGAAAAAGATAAACAATGTTAATGGCAATATTTTTATGTTCCGGGTAAAGTCCGGTTGTTCGGTTCGATCCTGCTCCGTTAAACCGCTTAATTAATCCGTAAAGCGTCCTACTTATATATTTTTGCAACGTTTTTAATTTTTAACACTCAGGAAGTCATAACAGACTATTTAATGATTTTTTTGTACACTACTAGTGTGTCAACATGCACATGTAAATATTACACATATATCAGAAAGCAGTTACGTAATTCCACACAGTCGTCAGGCACTTTATTATTATTAATACACTGTAAGTTACATGTAAATTCGAGGGTTGTCACATTCTCCCCCTGTTAAGAGAATTTCGTCCCGAAATTTAGCGCGTGGTTACTGAGAAAGCTAGTTAAGTTGCGTTGTTTTCCAGATTTTCCTGGGGCGTCACATCATCCCCCCGTTGATTTGGAATTTCGTCCCAAAATTCTGCAGTAGTTTCAGCCTCAGTAGTGGTTGCGTTTTTCTTAAACAGCTGGGGATACTTGAGTTTCATTTGGTCTTCGCGTTCCCAGGTATACTCTGGGCCACGACGAGCATTCCAACGAACTCGGACCAGAGGTATCCTGGTATGCTTGAGGATCTTAACATCTCGATCAGTAATCTCTACAGGTTCCTCGACGAATCGCAGCTGGTCGTCGATTGTGAGTTCCTTGAGGGGAACTATGAGGGTCTCATCTGACAGGCACTTTTTCAGATTCGACACATGGAAAACATTGTAAACTTCGCTGAGTTCTTCAGGTAGATTCAACCTGTAGGCGACTTTGCCAATTTTCTCGGTGACTTCGAATGGTCCAACATAACGCGGATTGAGTTTGCCTCGTTTGCCAAAGCGGACTACACCTTTCCAAGGTGAGACTTTAAGTAGCACTCGATCCCCAACCTGGAGCTCGAGTGGTTTTCTTCCTTTATCAGCATAGCTTTTCTGACGGTCACGAGCTACCGCCATTCGCTGTCGTATCTGAGCAATTTTCTCGGTGGTGTCTACCACAAGTTCTGGGCCAGTGATTTGACTGTCACCAACTTCTGCCCAACAAAGAGGTGATCGGCATTTGCGTCCGTACAATGCCTCAAACGGAGCGGCTTGGATGCTGGTGTGGTAGCTGTTATTGTATGAAAACTCCACTAGCGGGAGGTGCTTTTCCCAGCCATTACCAAAATCGATTACACATGCCCTAAGCATGTCTTCAAGGGTTTGGATGGTGCATTCAGATTGACCATCCGTCTACGGGTGATAAGCGGTGCTCATATCTAAACGTGAGCCAAAGGACTTGTGCATTGCTTGCCACAGTTCAGAAGTAAAACGCGCGTCACGATCAGAAATGATGGAGGTTGGCACTCCGTGCCTTGATACCACTTCCTTTAGGTAAATGTCTGCAAGAGTAGAAAACTTATCCGTTTCTTTGATAGCCAGAAAATGTGCAGACTTGGTCAGTCGATCTACGATCACCCAAATGGTATCATTTCCGCGTTGAGATCTGGGCAGGCCGGTAACGAAATCCATGGAAATTTGCTCCCATTTCCATTTCGGGATCTCCGGTTGTTGAAGTGGGCCTGATGGTTTCTGATATTCAGACTTGACTCTCACACAAGTCAAGCACTTGCTGACGTAGGTTGCTATGTGGGCTTTCATGCCAGGCCACCAATACGTAGTCTTGAGGTCGTGGTACATTTTATCCGAACCAGGATGTACCGAATAACGAGACTTGTGCGCTTCGTCCATCACAAGCTCGCGTAAGTTTCCATAAAATGGAACCCAGATGCGTCCGTTTACATAGTAAGCGCCGTCTTCCTTTTGTTCTAGCCGCTGCCTCGATCCTCGTAGGGATTCAGCCCTGATGTTCTCTACCTTCAATGCTTCGACCTGAGCATCACGAATCTGAGAGGGGAGGTTGGATTGGATGGTAAGCTGTAAAGCACGTACACGCCTAGGTATGGTATCCTTTCGACTAAGGGCGTCGGCCACAACATTGGCTTTGCCCGGGTGATACTTGATTGCGCATTCATAGTCATTCAAGAGCTCAACCCATCGGCGTTGTCGCATATTTAACTCCTTTTGCTTGAAGATATGCTCGAGACTCTTGTGATCGGTGTAAATGGTGCACTTAGTACCGTACAGGTAATGTCTCCATATTTTAAGCGCGAAAACAACTGCTCCCAGTTCCAAGTCGTGTGTAGTGTAGTTCCTTTCGTGAACTTTAAGTTGGCGCGATGCGTAGGCAATGACCTTGTCACGTTGCATCAATACGCAACCAAGTCCTTGGATGGAAGCATCGCAGTAAACCACAAAATCATCTGTGCCTTCAGGCAATGAGAGGATAGGCGCGCTACAAAGTCTATCCTTCAAGTGCTGAAATGCGGACTCTTGGGCATCACCCCAACGATAGATGACACCCTTCTGGGTCAGTGAAGTAAGAGGTTGCGCAATCTTGGAGAAATCTTTGATAAACCTTCTGTAGTATCCTGCCAAACCCAAGAATTGGCGAATTTCTGTTGGTGTACGGGGTGCAGGCCAATTCTTGATCGATTCAACCTTCGATGGATCCACATGAATTCCATCCTTGTTTACCACATGGCCTAGAAAGTGGACTTCGCGAAGCCAGAAGTCACATTTTGAAAACTTGGCATACAACTGCTCTTTTCGAAGAAGTTCCAGCATAAGTCGTAGGTGCTGCTCGTGTTCCTCCTGACTCTTGGAATAGATCAGGATATCGTCGATGAACACAATAACGAACTTATCCAGGTAAGGCTTGCACACTCGGTTCATGAGATCCATGAAGACCGCTGGTGCATTCGTCAGCCCGAATGGCATAACCAGAAACTCGTAATGGCCGTAGCGAGTTCTGAATGCTGTTTTGGAGACGTCCTCATCTCGGACTCTCAGCTGATGGTATCCCGATCTCAAATCAATCTTAGAGTAATAGCTCGACCCTTGCAGCTGGTCGAATAAGTCGTCAATACGTGGAAGAGGATAACGATTCTTCACAGTCACCTTGTTGAGCTCGCGATAGTCAATACACATTCTGAAAGTACCATCCTTCTTCTTTACGAACAAGACTGGAGCTCCCCAGGGCGAAGAGCTAGGACGTATAAAACCCTTTTCCAAGAGTTCTTGTAGTTGTGTGGACAGTTCTTCGAGTTCTGATGGAGCTAGACGATATGGTGCTCGAGCTACTGGCGCTGCTCCAGGAGCTAGCTCGATTTGAAACTCAACTTGGCGATGAGGCGGAAGACCAGGTAATTCCTCAGGAAATACCTCGGGAAAATCACGCACAATAGGGATGTCTTCAATTCTCTTCTCTTCCGTGGATGTGTCAGTAACGAGTGCTAGAATGGCAGTGTGGCCCTTTCGCAAACACTTCTGGGCCTTAAGGAAAGAGATGATGCCTTCGACAGCACCACTCCTGTCGCCGCGAATCATGAGAGGTTCTTCACCAGAACGAGGAATGCGGACGATTTTCTCCCTGCAAACAATCTCCGCTTGATGATGAGATAGCCAATCCATCCCAATAACGACGTCGAAACTACCAAGGGTGATAGGAACAAGATCGATAGGGAAAGTCTGACCAGCTAAGACGAGGTTACAACCTTTAACTACGTGTGTGGCTTCAAGACTTTTACCATTTGCTAGCTCTACCGCGTGTTTGGTGTTCAGGAGTGTTGGAGTGCGCTTAAGCATTTGGCTAACTTTTAAGGACACATAACTAGTATCGGCACCCGAATCGAATAAAACAGTAACAAAGAAGTCATCCAGAAGAAACTTACCCATCACAACGTTGGGATCGTTCCTTGCTTCTCCCTGACCAATCACGAACACACGACCCCTTGCTCCATTACCATTGTTGTTTCCCCCATTGCCACCTCCATTGTTGCCTCCATTGTTGTTCCCATTGTGGTTCCCGTTTCCTTGGTTGTTGTTGTTCTGATTCCGGTTCAGTTGGGGGCAGTTTCTCTTAAAGTGGCCTTCAGCGCCACACTGAAAGCATCCTTTATTGCCCTGTTGTTGTTGCTGCTGATGGGTCTGTGGAGCTTGTTGCTGTTGGCGATTCTGATTCACAGGACGCGGGCTCCTGCAATCCTTAGCTTCATGACCCAGCTTTTGACATCTCTGACAGCGACCTTTGTTGCACTGCCCGCAGTGATGCCTGTTGCACCGGTTGCACTTGGGGTGGTTTCCTCGGTATCCACCCTGTCCTTGGTTACCAGAAGATTGCTGACCAGGACTCTGGTAGTCATCAGTCTTTCGCTGCTGAGACTGAACTGAAGTAGAACCCTTTCCGGAGTTCCCATCCCATTTTCGCTTGTTATCGGTAGGTGCATCAGAAGTAGCTGTGGCACTGGTACGTTTGGGTAGCCTGTTTTGCTCCACCGCCTGGTCGGTGAGACGATGAGCCAACTTGATGATTTGTTGTATGGTACCCAGGTTGGCTGAAGTCACGTGACTTTGGATCTCTGGTACAAGGCCCTTGAGATACAACTCAATTCGTTTGATGGGAGGGTCCACCAAGGTTGGACACAAGATGGCCAGCTCGTTTGACCTCTTAGTATACGCCTCGATCTCAGATCCTGTCATCTTCAGATTGTAAAATTCCACTTCTAGCTTGTGGATGTCATCCCGACTACAGTACTCCTCTTTGATCAGCTCTTTGAAACCATTCCAGGGCGTGGCATTAGCAACTGCCAGTCCTAGTAGTTGAACATGTGCCTTCCACCAGGTTAACGCAGCTCCCTCAAGTGTTCCGGTAGCATATTTCACCCTACGGTCTTCGGGGCATTCACACATCTCGAAAACAGACTCAAGCTTTTCAAACCAGTGAAGAAGGCCCACTGCTCCTTCGGTGCCACTGAAAGTGGTAGGTCGGCAGTCCATGAACGTCTTGAACGTGCACACCGGAGGTTGAGCATTGTGACCTGTAGTGCGAGAATAATAGGCATGGTTAAGCACGAGGGTTGGTTTGTGAAGGTAGGATCTAAACGTCCTAAGGTGAGTTGGTATAGCAGGTTATACCTCCTGCAGGGTTAGCTGCGAGTGCCTCCGCAACTCGTTCGTTGATCAAAGCCGTCAACTGGGCTTGAGTGAGGTTGATACGTCCTTCGCGTCCGCTCATGATCTTCATAATGAAGCAACGTAAGTGAGGAAAGTGTCGCGAAAGTGTGTAAGTGTGTGGGGCGACATTAGAGAGTAAGCACACAAGGTTCAAATAGCAATTATCACATTATCTAATGCACAGTGAGAACTATCTAACCGACAACATAACATAAATCATACCACTTATGGTGTCGAGTCTTGCATGTGGAGCGAAGCGTCGTTGTGAATCGTTGAGCACTGTACTGGTTATAGTCTGGTTTTATCAAAAACTTTTCCCTTTTTAAAAACCAAGTTCACTATAACCAATGGCTCTGATACCAATCTGTCACACCCCCAAAATCCACCATGCGGAGTATCACCGCTTGGAGGCGTGACATGACCAGGATCGAGCCACCAATCATATTGAACAACACAATTAAGTAAATGAAACCAACTACAATACGATTGGTGACCTAAAGAAGATAACCGATTTTTAAGATAACAGCGGAAGCATAAAAGTAAATCCAAAAGCATAAGTCCATAGTTTGTAAGTTAAAGTTCAAACATAAGTTCCATAGGTTTATAAAGTTCAATTATTAAGTATGGGATATAACAACCCATATTCCACAACAACCTTCTCCTCATGCAAGCTCCAAAAGCACCTAGCGACCTGTAAGGCATGTAACAACGAGTCAACAACAAAGTTGAGTGAGTTCACGTTTGGTTGTTTGGTTTTAAGTTGTTTCTGAAAAACGTGGTTTGACTTTCGTTGGCTTATTTACCGTGGGGGTTACCCCGAAGTTGAAAGTATGTTTAACCATTTCCTTTTTCTTTACCCAAACCGTATCCATAATTAGTGGGGGCTTTCCCCGTTTGAACTACTAGACGGAATGATATCGACTGCTACGCAAATAAGTTGTGCCCTATATCAGTGTCTATCATCACTGACAGTCTGCCATAGTCCATTAGTACACGCCCGTCCGACTGGCACGGTGTGAGGTTTGTTAAACCTAATAGCGCTATTAACTAATGACCCGCTCGCCATTGGCCTCGGCGATTAAGTCGATATAAATTGAGGGACTTCATGATAGAGTTTTGTCTAGCTAGTTTTAAGGTTGTTGTCCTACCCAAGGAGGACGAACGTACGTATTCTGCACCAGGAGAATTCGTAGGTTTAATAATGGCATCCTACCTATGGAGGATGGCCGTACATATCCTACCCAAGGAGGATATGTAGATTCCAATTTTAATTTCTTAACCCATTCCCAAACCACCGGGAATCCCATGCCTTAGAAAGTGTGTGAACTCACCTCGGTTTGCTCGGTTAGATTCTCAATATAGCTAACAGTCAGGGTCGGTCAATCGCGTCCTAGTATGATTTATCAGTTAGTTATTTAGTGGCTTTCAATTAGAGCACAAAGTTCCTACACGTATCTAGCACATAACATGCATTACTTTAATTGTTTATGCCCATGTATGTTTCCCATCCATTCCCCACTCATAATCAAACATACGATAATACACATAACATATATAGCATATTAGATCATTCACGGATAGCATACTTGACATTTAGACACGCGAGTCACAACTTATGTCATTTCAGCATTTATATTCAAAACCGGCTGTTTTCGGACATTTTAATAAAATAGTTAAATTATTCCAAAAATTCCCAAATTTTTACAGAATGTCGTAAACGTTCCATATTTTATTGTGTAAAAATTTAGGGGTCCGGTTCATTACCAATATTTTATAAAAATTCATATTCCGGACTGAACTCAGATTTATGTATTCCTGACCACAGTCCACGGAAAAATTTATTAAAAATTCATCGAGTGTCCGATTTACGAAATTCCAGTGGGGTAATTACAAATAAATAGGTTGTTATCTACTGTACAAATTTCATGGTCCGATTCATCACAAAACTCAGGTTATGACTGAAAGTACGACACCCATTTATTGCTGTCAAAATTCAGCTTAAGTTGCTGTTACAAATTAACACTTTAAAAATAGTAAACGGAGTCCAAAAATTACGATTCCGGTGCCATTAGAACCGTATTTTATAATGACATATTTTAGATTCAAAATATCAGTTTTTCGTTAAGTTTATGACCTGTTTACAGCCTGTTAAAGGCGGCTGAAAATACACATCAGCAAGCTGCTTTCAGTCTAACGGCTACTATAACGCACACATATGATTACCATTCCTTCTAATAATGATTTACAACAGGTTATAAGTTATTTACAGCAAACTAATACTCATATATTTCAGATTCACCTTGTACTACCATGTTTCATCATTATTTACTCTTTAACCAACAAGTTTATCATTCTAGCCAGACTTTTTAGTTTTGATTTTATATGTTCACAATTTTAACCGACAAATCTCTTATTAACCACTCTAGACAAGATCAAGAAGGCGTTTAGAGCAACTTACTACTAGCTCGAGGCTAGGGAAGATTCTAGTCGAAAATCGAGTGGATAAAAGCAATGGGGTGAGGTCCTTCGCGTTCCGAATGCACCAAGGTTCCTTATACGCGTTCCTTAACACTTGTAGATGTATGGAATGGGTTGAAGGAAATCGAAAAGGTGATGGATGGGTGTGGGTGTCTTCGGCCGAGAGCTCCAAGGAGAGGGAGAGAGTGTGTTTTGTTCAAGTGTTGGTGGTGATGGTTATGATGGTTTAAGCTTATTACTTATAGACAATTTCAAGTTCATTAACCAAGGGTTACTATGCTCCCTTGATATTAGGCAAGGATGAATATTTTAATCACATAAAGGACATGGGTGTGTCCCCTAGGGGACGAGTTCGGTTGGGGGGGGGGGGGGCATCCTAGTTCAATTCCAACTAATAGTTAAGTATTAGTTAAGTTAAGTAGGGACTTAATCCGGTTACTAGCGTGTTGTGCATTACAGCGGGTGTTAGGGTATTCGGGGACCCTAACTGGCTCAGAAAAAGATAAACAATGTTAATGGCAATATTTTTATGTTCCGGGTAAAGTCCGGTTGTTCGGTTCGATCCTGCTCCGTTAAACCGCTTAATTAATCCGTAAAGCGTCCTACTTATATATTTTTGCAACGTTTTTAATTTTTAACACTCAGGAAGTCATAACAGACTATTTAATGACTTTTCTGTACACTACTAGTGTGTCAACATGCACATGTAAATATAACACAGATATCAGAAAGCAGTTACGTAATTCCACACAGTCGTCAGGCACTTTATTATTATTAATAAACTGTAAGTTACATGTAAATTCGAGGGTTGTCACACCTGCTTCCACATCCTCAAACACTGTTGATAAAAATCCTCAAACAGTGGATAAAAATCAACATGTTTCCATACCACTTCCTCCTATCCCTCCACCTCCATTTCAAGCCACTGTTGGATCATCAAAGTCACCAATAGTGGTTAGCTCAGATGATTCACATCTGCAGCCCTCACCCTTAAATGCCATTGTTCCATACAAAGGAGATTTAATCTTCTTGAAGTCTCATCCACCAGACCAAATCATTGGCAACATCATTGAAGGGGTGCTCACAAGAAGCCAATCCCAAAACATCTGTCTTTTTGCTGGTTTTCTATCACTCCATCAACCAGTCAAGTACCAAGAGGCACTAAAAGACAACAGTTGGGTAGAAACCATGCAGGAAGAGCTCCAACAGTTTAAAAGACAACAAGTATGGGAGCTTGTACCATTGCCAGAGAATGTGAGTCCTATTGGCACAAAGTGGGTCTTCAAAACAAAAGTGATGAAAGGGGCATTGTTGTCAAGAATAAAGCATGGCTAGTGGTTCAAGGTTTCAGACAGGAAGAAGGCATTGACTATGATGAAACTTTTTCCCCTGTAGCAAGATTGGAAGCTATCAGACTGTTCTTGGCCTTTGCTATCAACCACAACATAAAGGGGTATCAAATGTGCATTCCTCTATGGTAAGATTCAAGAAGAGGTATATGTTTGTCAACCTCCTGGTTTTGAGGATCCATTTTATCCAAATCATGTCTACAAGGCTAAATAAAGCTTTGTATGGCTTGAAACAAGCACCTAGAGCCTGGTATGAAACTCTTTCCACCTTTCTACTTTCCATTGGTTTCACAAGAGGTAAAATTGATAAAACACTGTTTTTAAAATGGAGAGTGAAAGATTTGATGATTGTCCAGATTTATGTGGATGACATCATCTTTGGAAGCACATGTTCTAAAATGTGTGAAGAGTTCAGACAACTCATGACAGCTGAGTTTGAGAGGAGTGCAATGGGTGAACTACAGTGCTTCCTTAGTCTCCAAGTTAAGCAACTGTAAAATGGTACTTTCATTCATCAAGGCAAATATGCCAAAAAACTTTTAACAAAATTTGACATGAATGATTGCAAACCATGTAGTACACCCATAGCAACCACCAAGTTAGTCATGTCTGATGAAAAAGGATGATTTGGTTGATCAAACTCTTTATAGAAGCATGATTGGGTCTTTATTGTACCTAACTGTATCTAGGCCAGACATCATGTTTGCAACATGTGTCTGCGCAAGATCCCAATCAGCCCCTAGAAAGTCCAACCTTATTGCTGTAAAAATGATATTCAGATACCTAAAAGGTGCTCCCACACTTGGTATCTGGTATCCAGCTGATGGAAATATCAAGCTTTCAGGTTTCTCGGATAGTGACTTTGCTGGATGCAATACAACAAGGAAGTCCACTTCAGGAGGGTGCCAATTCCTAGGCAATTGCTTAGTGTCTTGGCAAAGCAAAAAGCAAGCAGCTGTTTCAACATCCACTGCTGAGGCAGAATATATTGCTGCTGTAAGCTGTACAGCCCAACTGTTATGGCTTCAAAATCAGTTGCTGGATTTTGGTATCACTGCCTTAAAGACACCTCTCATGTTGGACAGTCAGGCAACAGAAAATATCATAAAAAATCCAGTTTCCCATTCAACCACCAAGCACATTCACATCAGACATCACTTTATGACGGATTGCTATGAAAAAGGCTTGATTTCTCTGCATCAAGTTCCAACTAAAGATCAGCTGGTAGATGTGCTAACAAAAGCATTAGACACACCCACCTTTGAAAGCTTGATCTCTAGGATTGGCATGCTGAACATGGATTAATAGGAAAAATCATGTTTTTCTATGAATAAAAGCATTAAAATGTTTTCAGAAAATCAAAATTTCATCTTTAAAAATAGCTAAAAATGAACATTTTCATTAAATCCTTAAAAGTCTGCCACAACCACTGTTTTGGTTCAAACATATGTTCTGTTGATATTGTCCACTGCTGAAAGTCAACCTCTGTTCCTTCATTTCCTTGTTAATCACTGTTGATCACACATCAGTGTTTTAATCCACTGATAAGGCTATCCACTGATAGTTAAAGTCAGCCACTGTCTTCATTTTCACCATTGTAAACCACTGATATTGATCCATCAGTGGTTTCCTAACAACTGTCATCCATTATTCATCAGAGGTTGGCACATGGATAGTACTTAGCCGTCAGATCTTTTGTAACCGCTGCCACGTCAGCATTCACTTTTGCACCTCATAAAACCCTGATCAAAACCCCAAACAGGATTTTCACTGTCGAATCGAATTCAAAATTCCTTTCAAAAGCAGTTATCACCAAATTCTCTCAAATCACTCATCGTCTTCTTCCTCTCACAACTACTCTCAAATCACCACGGCTCTCCCATTCAAAACTCCTCACAATTACTTGTGTACGCTTGAGAAAACAAGTCAAAACACAAATTTTCACTCCATTATTGATATCCTCTCATCTTCAAAGTACAAACCTATATTGACCTGCAACGCACCTATCTACCTGGATACCCAATGAGAATTCTGGAAAAATGCCAAGCTTGAGGTCAAAGACAAAAAGACTTTGGCTGTTACTTCAACTATCCGGGGCATTTAGGTCACTGTCACACCTCAAACCCTTTCAGAGGTCTTTGAAATCAATGATCTTGCAGGTAAATCCTCTTTCCCACAAGTTGATTATCAAACTGATTTCATTGAGAGAGGGTATGAAGAAGAAATGAAAAAATATACTTTACAAAAGGGCAGTTTTCCACCTACCATGAGGTTTTTATTCCATACCCTCCTCATGTGTGTTTCAAATAAAACAACAGCCTTCAATGAAATACCATTGAAAATCCAATACCTGGGCTATGCTATAATGTCTGAAAGTAATTTTAACTATTCCCAGGAGATTTTCAATGATATGGTCAAAAATATCAATAATATCAAAGAAAAGAAAAAACCATTTCTATTGTTTCCAAAGTTTTTATTGACAATAGAAATTTTCAAAGGATAATGCACATATGCTTATCCAAGGAAATCCTTTTCAAATAAACAGCCTGTCTTCTGAAACATTCACAAGGCTGTCAAAACCTTCAAAAACACAAACAGAGGAACCTAAGCAGAATTTAGCAGCAACAACTGCTCCTCAGGCTCCTGCTTTTGAGCCCACTGCTCCTGGTGATCATAGCAGCACAACCCCTGCTATGAAACCCACACCAAAAATCACCAAAAAGCCCAAAAAGAAAATTACCAAAAAGCCCCCCCCCCAAACCCACCAAAAAGGTAACTCTGGAAGATGAGATCCCAGAGATAATACCTGTGACCACACAAAAGTCACCAATAACCACTGCTGCTACTTCCTCACACCAGTTGGATGAGAGATCTCAACCTGAACCTAAAACTCCTCCTGCATCCTCTCAAAAGGATCAGGTTGTATCCATATGGACACCACATTATGAAGCAATGGATTCATTGAATCTATCTTCCACAGTCTAGCTCCCAGGGTAAATTCTCTTTCTACACCCATCCTCACTGCCTAAATTCCACCTTCAATCATACCCTTGTTGGATGCACTTGATATGGACCAGACACAAATCTGTTCTTCTCAACCACCTGTCAATGAGAATATACCTCAACAAGTGACTGAGTCTGGTTCCTCTATCCTTGCTAACCCACCAACAACTGAAGAGGCTACACTGCAGGAATTACAAGTAATTACTGTCAGTAGTTCAAGTGGAGCAGCAACTACAGGTGTTGAATCCACTGATTTACACCTGGCCAGTTGTTTCATCACTCGGACTCCCTTGAAGGCAATTTCCTCTTTGGGAACTACGGTGACTACTAGTGTGTATCCAATACCCAGTGGTGTGTTTACTTTGGTAACCTCTGCTGAGGAAAGAAGTCCCCAGTACCAAGAAAAAGGGGCATCAGTGGATGACTTTTGGGAAACTTTCCCTAAATCAGCTACAGATACAACCACTGCCAGTGGGAAATCAGATGATCCCATTAAGTTGGGTGATGGTTTAAAATACAAAGAATTGACTGAGAGGGTTGATAAAATTGACATATCTGTTGCAGAAATCAAAAATATGCTACAACTGTTGTTACAATATCAAAAGGATACACCCATTACTGCAACATCTGCTCATTCCTCCACTGAGCTTTGGAATCTATTTCAACCTATGCTTCATCAACAAAGGCAATATGTTGATCAACAACATGAAATTCAGCTCCAAATATTCAGAAACATGATGGAAGCTAGGTACAAGGATACACAAGCAGATATCAAGGCAATTAAGGCCCATTTGCTTCATACCACTGGCACTTCTTCTCCTACAGTTGTTTTTGTTGAGAACCCTGATGACGCCAAAAAGGGGGAGAAGGGTAAGAAGGGAAAAGAAGGTCTATATCTGCCACCAGATCCAATGTATAAACTTTTGGTAGAAATCCCAAAGCCAGATGGATCAAAGAAGGTTGATGTGACTCTAAATGCCTTTGCTGAAGAAAAAGCAAGGCTAAAAGAGAAAATGGAAAGAAAGGGAGAGAAAAGATTTGAGCGAGAGAAAAAGGTTATGATGGAAAAGGAAGAGCAGGGTACTTCTACAACCAAAAGAAGAAAGCCTACCAGAAAGGTTAGCCAACCCAAAGCCACACCTTCCAAAACCACCAAACATACTCCTCAAATCCCAAAAACTTCCTCACATCAAACCACCAAACCAGCATATGTTAAGACACCTGTTGTATCAACAGTTGTTGGTACTTCAGTGGTTTCAACAAATGTTATCCCAACCACTTCCATCTCCACTTCATCAACCAACACTCAATCCACTGCCATACCTAAAACAATATCACCACCACAAAAACCACCTGCCAAAAAGCAGAAGACAACAGATGACACATCAACTGTTGTAGTGACAACAGTGGTTGAAACACCTGTTGTTTCAACAACTGTTAGTCAGTCACCCATCATTTCAAACACTACCACTCAACCCACAAACACACCACCAACCTCTCCAAAGCACAAAAGAAGAAGGGTAACAAACATTGTACTGGAAGATGACACTTCCCCACCTCCAACATCTTCACAACCTCTGACCCTAGCTACTATTCCAAACCCTGTTCTAATCTCTTTTGTTCAAGCCCTCAATCCAAACACTGCCCTAGTCCCTATGGGAGTACAATATCCATTAAACCTTCCAGCAGTCAGGGAGGAGATCAAATCTTTCTACTCTGAAGATGACCCTGCAAAAAGGAAACTCCCATCTCTCCAAGGTTACCCTCTGCCAAGAAACATAGAAGAATATTTGAAATTAAAGGCCAAACAAGCAGAGGACATATCTTAAAGAGACACAAAGGGAAAGTCTGACAAAGAAATTCAAAGGAATCTGCAATACTGCTCACCAAAGTCAGAACCTTAGAGCTGTTCTCAAAAGATATTTGTCAGAAATTATCATAAAAAGATGATGAAAGTATGAGACAAGACTATCTTGAATACATCATGGCCTACAAGAAATATAAGGCAGACAAGTCTCAGTATAAAGAATGGACCATCAGTGAACTTAAGGAGGAGATTGCCAGAATTCAAAAGATGATTGAAGACAAAGTAAAGCAAACTCCTCCAGTCTGGGCAAATTACAAAAAGAATGTGCCAGAAAGGAACTTGAAACTGAAAAGAATGAAAGAAGAACTTATAGCTGCTGATTATGGGTCAAGGAACCAGGAACCAGGTTACAAGGTGGTCAGAGGTAAAAGTGTTAGATACCTATAAAAGGTTGGAAGAGTTAAGGAAGAAAGATCCCACTGCTCCCAAAAAGCCTGATTATCCAGAAGCAGTGGTTCCAGTTAAACAGAAGTTGCCCATTAGAAGATCCACTACTCCACCTGCTGCCATCCTTTATCAAAGAAGGAAACAAAAGTAGATGGATGCAGAAACTAAAGAAGACAAGACTCAAGATGAATACATCATGAAAATGGTTCTTTAGACACTGTTGACAGAAAAACAAGACTTAGTACAATCTCAAGACCCTGCCAAAGTTGTCATCACCAGGCCTCCATCTCCAAACTCATCAACAATAAAAACTCTCCCAAGAAACCCATTAGATTCAAAAATACTAAAGTGGAATTCTGATCAAAAGACCCACGTATTGACTCTGCTCAAATCCAATGGTGAGGTGAAGCATATATCAAGGGAAGAAGCACTTGGCCTGGGTGTTAAATATTTACAAGATCTCCTTGAGCTTACACTGTGCAGGGATGAGGATGATGTGGATTCCATGGACTTTGAATTACAATTCAAAGGACAAGTTAGGGAACTCCTGATGAGGCAATAAAGATCCAAAATAATGAAGGGTTTTGGCATCATCTGTTCCAGGGGGAGATTGTCAGATCAGTGGATCCAGAATAAGCAGTTGTTTGTACTTAATCTTTCCCCTTGAAAGTGATCCTATCATCTGCTGACCTCTAAGCACTGCTCATCACAACAACTGCTGATGCCTAAAGACTGATGAAGATAAAGCACTGATGCTCAATCTACAGATATGGTTCAAGTACTGCTGAAGACACAAAGCACTGCTGGAGCTATTACAGTGGAATGAAGAAGCAGTAGTTTACTTTATTCATTGTATTGTATTTGTAATCAGTACTTAGAAAGCAGTGTTTGTATAGAACAGTTGTTAGAGGTTGTTAGGAGGTTAGATGTCACTTTCATAGTGACGTCAGCCAAAGATGCTTAGTGGTTTGTTCTGTACTATAAATAGAACAGTACCCTGTACTGTTCTATTAGCTCTCTTCATCACTAAGT
Organism: Helianthus tuberosus; assembly: GCA_030545235.1. Taxonomy (NCBI): domain Eukaryota; kingdom Viridiplantae; phylum Streptophyta; class Magnoliopsida; order Asterales; family Asteraceae; genus Helianthus; species Helianthus tuberosus. The sequence continues at coordinate 26,890,673 of CM060444.1, forward strand.
CATTCTGTACGAACAATCATAGTGAGCTCGGGCTGAGGGGGAGATTAGTGCATACATGCATTGTTATTGATAGTTGTAATAAATACAATCATTTGATTTCAAGTTAAACATGTTTGCTAAAACTATTTCTCTCGTTGATTGTGTGTTGAAAGTTTGTTTCATTTAGTCCCGCTGCAATTAACTCTGTTTCATCTTCATTCTAATCAAACAAGCACAATCAAAAGAAACTCAGATCCTACAGATGTCATATTATATGAAACTCATTTTTATTAAATATTCAGTTATATATATTTTTGAAAGAGTTAATTACATAGTTAGTCCCTGTGGTTTACACTAAATAACAATCTATGGTACTAATAGTTTAAAATCACGCTTTAGGGTACTAACTTTTGATTTTTTAACAAAGTAAGGTACTAAGGTTAGTTGGCTGTTAATTACTAACCCTGACACCCTCACGTGCCATAAACGTGAGGGTAAAATTGTCATTCATTCCTGATGTCTGCTTTCCCTCCCAATTTATAACCCTAACAAGTTCTTTCCCCCCTTCCTCATCTGAAACCCTAATTAGAAGACAAGCAGTCGTCATCTCTTTAAAATTAGAAGACATCGGGATGGTGATGTGCAAGTGTGGTAGAGAAGCATTGATGAAGACATCGAAGACCTCCAAAAACCCTGAACGGAGATTTTATACATGCCCACAAATGGTAAGTATTTGATGCCTTATCACCTAATTTGTGTATTCACTGAATTTTTGTATTTGCAGAGATCAAAATGTAAGTTCTTTATGTGGATTGATCCTCTTGTTAACTCTCCTCCATACCCAGAGTTAGGGTTTCATAAACCCCCAAATCACAGTTCGAGCATTGAAGACAAATTTGAAGAATTGAAGCATGAAATTAGAAGAAAGGATGCAACATTAGTGGTGAGTTGGTGTATACTTGTTGGCCTTTTAGTGTTAATCCTTGTAGTTGTTTTGACCAGTCTTCTTTTGAAGACTTCATAATGTTAATCCAGTAATGAAATGTGAAGCTGTGTTTAGTTTGTAATGAAGTGAAATGTTAATCTGTGTTTTGTTTGTTATGAAATGTTGTAATGACAAGGCAAATTGACCATAATATGCCTTTAAAAGCTGACAAATAATACTGACAAGGCAAATTGATCATAATATGCCTTTAAAACCTGACAAATAATACTGACAAGGCAAATTGAGCATAAACTTGCCCTTAATAATTGACCATAAGTTGGCTTTAAAACCTGACATGAAACCTGACATGGGATATACAAACCTGACCATAAGATAAACAAACCATAGATAAACATGATCATAAGATAAACAAACCATATCCAAACCTGACCATAAGATAAACAAACCATATCCAAGTTTTACAAAAACCATATCCCAGTTTTACAAAAACCATATCCCAGTTTAACAAAAACCTGACCATAAGCACAAGACAAAAGACAAAATAACCACAAGTTTCAGCAGCCTAAGAACATCAAAAAGCAAAACCAAACATCCTATTTAACTAGATTGAGCAGCAGTTGAGCCTTGTCCAGTGCACCTTCTTTTATTGAGACCTTTTCCTCCACAGTTTCCACATGTCACTGTCTTCCATTTCCTACTCAACTTGCCATCTTTAACCATGCTATCTTCCTGCTCCATTGCATCCTTTCTTCTCATCTTCCTTGGTCTGCCAATAGGTTTGTGGTACATTGGTTCATGGAGTTTTGTAATACAACGTGCCCTAGGCCAAATGCTTCTTCCATTGATTGGGCCTATTTTGTAAGAGTATACCTTCTTCCATGTAGACAACCAATAGCACTCATCCACCCATCTCTCTGGTATGTCAACCTATGCAAAAAAAAAAGACATTAACTTTAAACCATTTGCAGCCACCTTAGTTGCAGTATTGACAATACCTTTAAACCATTTGCAGCCATATCCCAGTTGGTGGCAACAACATGTGTACAAGGCATTCCCCTTATTTCCCATTTCCTGCATGTGTAGGTCCTCTCAATGACATCCACAACATACTGTTCTCCATATCTTTCACCCAAATAACAACTAACTTGATACTTAGGACCACCATTCCACTGCACGCTTAAGTTGGGTGCATGTGTTTTGACAAGCTCAAAATGCTCAGCAGCTTTTGGAGTCAACACACCATCAGTCTTAGCAATAACCTTCAGCACATTGACAATCCTTTTCATGCAATACTCTCTAATATATTCAAGAGCACTGATAATGGGTTTATCCCTGCCTGTTAACATAATCAAATATAATCTTGCATCAAATATAATCACATAAATTCATTAAACACATATTAACTAATCATACATACCATCCACTAATCTTGCATTAAACACCTCACACAAATTATTTAACAACACCTCAGTCTTAGCCCTACCTGTTAACATGTTCAAAACCACTTAAGTTTATATTTGATTAAACAACCAATAATGATTAAACAATTGAATTACAATAAATATTATACCTGAAAAGTGACTTCTTGTCCAATGAACTGCTGGAATCTGGCTTAGATAGTGATGAGCATCAAGGTTCATCAATCTCATTTCCTCCATTTTGTCTTGGAACTACTGAACTGTAGTGGCTGTAGCTATGGCCCACAACATGTCCTTGTATGCCTTTCCCCTCCATTGTAACCTGAAATTCTGATGAATGTGTCTAACACAATATCTGTGTTCTGCACTAGGGAAGACATTAGCAATGGTTGGGATGATTCCTTTCTGCCTATCTGAGATGAAAGTGAAATTGGCATTCACAGGTAATTCAAGATCATCCCTTAAAAGATCCAAGAACCATGTCCAGAAATCTTTTGATTCTGCCTCAGCTATAGCATATGTCAGTGGGTAGATCCCATTATTGGGATCCATATCAGGAATGACCCCTTCATAAAAGCTCCATCCAAACCAAGAATTTCTCTTTTGCAAGCCTTAAAACCCTCCTTCAATGGACCAAGATAGATGTACACCCTTTTGAAAACCCTGTTATTTGAAGAAACATCAATACTAGATGGTTCAAGGTCAATTTTAAAAGTTGTGTTAGGGTTTGTTCTCTGTATTTCAAGGCTGTAATCTCTTAGCAGCCTGTATTACTTTGTGTAATCACCAATCACATGCTTTGCAGACATATTTTTGGCCCTAAATGCCTTCATTGTTGAAACTTCCATCATGAATTTCCTCTGCAACTGATCCTTGATAGCTTTTACTGGGATTTTGGGGTTTAATTCAATATCCAACATTATCTCCTTGGATATCCATTCAGATGTGAAGTGCCTTGAAGATCTTGTTTGAAAACACTTATGTTGTGGGTTATAGGTTTTGTTGGACCCAGTATGGCCTTAAAACAACTTCTTTTCACGTAATATGGTAAGTGATTTCAGTAGATGTGAAAAAGATGTGCGGAAATGGAAATCAGACTTTCAAGAGACAAGACCTACAGAATTATCAAGTTTATATCACTTTGAAACAAAATGGTTTACAAGGTGATTGTAAGATTATTATCTAGTACAAATGAATCTTGAATTCTGTGGGTGAGAGGGCAATGAAGTTTTGATGTATGCATGAATGATAAGCTTCAAACTCACTTTGCTTCTCCTGGTTGAGCCTTCTATTTATAGGAGGCTGGGTGCATGAATAAACAATAGTTTATTCATGCAATAAGTCCTGCAAAAAGTGCCCAATTGACATATTCATTTAATCCAATGTTCAAGTTGTCTTTTTCATCATGATATCAATTAATGTCAACTTGCTTCGGTAAGTGTGGCGGGACAGAGCCAATTTCAGACAAGTGGGGTATTTCATCAGAATTCTGATATACCACTCCATCAGAAATTCTGATGAACAAATCATTAGAAAAATCCTGATGATCAGAATCGTCAGAAACTGATGATATTTCATCAGAAATATCATCAGATCCATCAGAAGTGACCTTTTCTGATAATCCAATTCAGCTCTTGATCAACTTATGATTCTTTGAAGTAGATGCTATGCATTTCAGTTGTCCCATCTGATCTTCTTTTTCTAGTTCGTGATCTTCAGGACTGTGATCTCTTCATAGATCCAGTTGATTGTGATTTTCTTCAATACTTACAAATAAAATTTCCTAACAGTTTCCCCCTAAGTATTGTAAGAAAATGAACTATCTCTATATCTAACATAAACAACTTTCTTTGAAAGATAAATTTAAAAACAACTAAGTTCAGAAACATAGAACATAGTCAAACCAACCATAAGTCAGACAAAAATAAAATATTGTTCAAAAACAGGAATTTTAATCTCATTAATTCTTTTAATTGATCTTCACTCCACTTCTGTATTTGTCTCCTGGTTTCAGCCTTTTCTTTTGGTCAATTGCCTTTTGAGTTTCTTTGTACATTTCTTTATACCATCCTCTTGCTTCCATCCAATTTTCAATGCACTCTTCAATTGTTTGTCTCAGCTGTTCATTGTTCTTTCCCTTCTTTTTGAGCTGCTCTTGTTTATCATTCATGCAGTTCCTTATATATTTTAGAGTTTGATTTGAATACCTGCATATATCACTGCTTCTGAACAGAGCTTTCTCTTCATGAGCATCTTTGAAGACTACACTCATTTCTGGTTAATCAAAGATTGCTCCGGTTCTTACTAGCTTAGAAGGGATTTCAGCTGGAATTGAAGTGTTCAGAGGAGGTATTAGCACCTTGTTGCTGTACTCAAAATTGATACATAGATCAAAGTCTGCCAGTGCAGCTCTTTTGTATAACTTTGCTCCTACACTTTTGAGACTTTCAAGGGCTCTTCTGACTACAACTGAATTACCTTTCATTTCATCAATGATATTCTTCATTTTGACTATTCCCAATGGGTGAATATCATCAGCCAAATTTGCATCAGTAACCTTTTGTTCACTGTTATCTTTTCTGATCAGGGTATACTTGTTTTGTGCTTCAGTACCTAAGACACCTCCTCCAGTGGTCATAGTATCAATTCTTTCAATTGATACTATTGGATTGGTCATGTTCTTGTGTAGAATTACCCAACCTCCATTGTTTCTGTTTTCAACAATACCTTTACTCAATGGAGAGAGAGGTCTCTTTGGGTTGTCTTCTGGACCTTTCCAATAGTAATGCTTTAGATGTTCTTCAGGGTACATAATAGTGTGTAAATCACCTGTTAGCACATCCATTTCTCTGATGTTCCCTTCTGAATCTTCTATCATTTCTTTTCTTGGCCTTTTTGAGGAAGTTACTTCAAGTTCCATTCTTCTCTTCTCTTTTTCATCCATCCTTATACTTAACTCTGTTTCTCCTGTGATGGCTGTAGAAGATGACTGAACTGGAACATGATCTTTCTGATGTACCCTTGATGTGTCTGGCTTTGGGACATTTGGTGGAGGACCCATGAGTAGCTTTTGTTTATCTGGAGGTGGACCCATGGGTTGCTTCTGTTTTTGAGCTGTTGAAGTTTCTGTTTGTTTGGTTTGACCTTGTTGAATGGTTTCTGGTTGTTGTTGAGGAGTTTCTAATCTCCTTGCTTGTCTTTCTTGTGGAATTGGGGCTTTCAGTTCATGAAGATCAACATTTGCTAGTCTGGCAACATTATACTGTAATCTCTTTACTAACAGATGAACATTAGTGAGAGCTTGATTATTTGTTTCTTCTTGTTTCTTCATTTTCTGAAACTCCTGATTTTCTTGATTTCTTTGTGCAGCTAATTCCATCAACAGTTTCTCAAAAGCCTCAGCCATGCTGCTGTTGTTGGCTCTGAGGAACTGTATTTCTTCAAGAAGCTTCCCTGAACTTGAGCTTTCTCCTACAGTTGCAACCTCAGCCATCTTTTTCTTGATATCATGCAGTTCCTTGAGAGCCTTCTCAATTTTTGATGAGCTCTCTTTGTTTTCTGATGACTTTTGCAATTTGTTAAGGGCTGCAGCATTGTCTTCTGTTTGTTTCTGCACAGCTTTGACAGTTTCTGACAAAACCTTGATATCTGACTTTTGATTTCTGATTTCTTCTAGTATCAGATCAAGTTTTTCTTCTGTTGCTATTTTCACAGTAGCAGTTGTGTCTTCAAGTTCTTTGTGAAGTTGTTTAGGGAACATAGATTGATGTCTTTGGGAGATAGGAGAAACAACTGATGTTTCCCTTCTAACACCAGCAGAAAACACATTCTCTGCTGTTCTGAGGTTAAGAGGATTTGAAGATTCCAAATTCCCTATGTCCTCACCAGAAAATTGAAACACATTCAAGTTCTGGATTTCCTCATATCCTTGAACCTTTTCAGGTTCTCCATGAGTTGTTGAGAAACTCTTAGTTTTCTCATCCAGGTTTCCTTGATGAGCAAGCTGATCTCCACCTGTTACCACCACATTTTCCTCCTCAGAATCTGATTCAGAAAATGGGTCTTTGGTTTTACTCACATTTTGTTTTTCAGAAGTAGTGCCTCTAAGTAAAATTTCATGTTTTCCTTGAATTGATTCATCAGAATCACTCTCAGAAAAATGAAATATGTTTAATTTGGAGTGTTGTGCACCTGTTTCTCCCATATGTGAGATTTCAGCATGATGTTCTTCTGCCACAGGACTCATATTCACATCTTCATCAGCTGGATGAGGATCAGATTCACCCTGCTGTTCCATTCTTGGTGTGCTTTATTCTTGTGCATCATGCTCCATGGGGGGACACATTTTCAAAAACTCCTCTTTTCTCTGGCCTTTTGTTCAACATCTTCAGATATTCTGCTCTGTATGGTGAATCTTCTGGTATCAGATTCATCATTCTTTCTGATAGAGCAGGCACATCATAATCTGACTTCCAAGATCCTATGGCAGTCCAAGGTCTCATAGTTTCTGTTTTCCACATATTTTCTGATGCTGGAATTTCTAGGTTCCTTTCAGAAAAGGCATCAGAAATTATGATTGACAGAAATCTGGGAAATGGGTAGATGTGAATCTATCCTCCCAGTGGTTGTCAGAATTGATCTTCTGATCAGAATAAATATTTCTGCTCCAAAATCAATGTTCAATCCATTAATGAGACTGAATATGATTGTTAGAATGTTCATATTTATCTGATCTGTACCTCCAATCTTTGAAGATAGACATTTGTTCAGAATTTCCATTAAAACTTGCCAGAAGGCAGGTAGCTTGTTTCTCTTGAATTCATTGATTTTTTAAATCTTTGTTTTGTAACCCATTACAGCATCAAGTTGTGAGAACATATCTTCTTTTTCTGGTGCTTCTTCATAGCTCTGATTTAAGGGTAGTTCCAAACATTCCCTTATCTTTTCTGGTGAAATTTTAATAAAGATATTTCCCCATACATGTGCTGTTAGCTCAGTTTGACTTGAGATTTTGAGAGTTTTTACAACTTGTTGTATGAGTTCTTGCGGCACCTCTCTGGTTTTGTAAGAGCTTAAGCTATAGGGCACCTGGTTAGAAATTCAATGACAATTTGACACTTCATATCATACTCTTCGATGTTATCATTCATTGCTTCATTGTTGCTCTTTAATGGAAGAAATTCAGCTTCAGTGATGAAGGGAACAGAGTGTTCTGTTGGTGGTATGTTGATGTTGATAGCTGCCATTGAGAGTTTTGGTTTTTGTTTCGGAGAAGGGTTTTAGGGTTTCGAATTTGAAGGTTGAAGATGGAAGACTCTGTTTTTGAATGAGGTATTTATTGGGTGTACAGACAGAGATTTTTGAGTGTTTGTCGTGGGTTGTTTGTGTTCAACGTGATTAATGACACCTTTATGATGTTTTAATCCTTTAAGGAAACAACCGTTTTTGAAAAACCTTGGGTTTATCTCTAATTTAATGTAAATATTTTAAAGAGACTTAGAGACTCCAATGATTTTGCAGATAAACACTAATGTCCAACTTGCACCTTTTCTCTATGTGGGACCCTTTTGATTTAAAAGGTCCAATAGAAACCTTTTCCGAGTTTGTGTGTCTTCCCAGGTTTTCCTCTTAATGATATATATCAGAAAATTTTGAATGAAACTTTTGAGAGTTGTATCTTCTTTATATATCATCAGAATTGATTCAATTCATAGACAGAGAATGAATCTTCAGTTTTTTTTTTTTTTTTTTTTTTGAGATGAGAGGGAATAAGTAGAGTTCCGAGATTTTTACTTACATTGCAGTCTTGCAGTTTTGAGCTCCACACCTTTGTTCTGATATACAGGAAGTATTTTTCATACAGCTTGTTTCAGTGCTCAGAAAAAAAAATTGAAAGAAACTTATTTCAAGAAAATTTTGGACGGTCATAAGTTTCTTTGAATCTGGTTAAAAGCATTGTTTTTCTGATGATTAGTCAAACTTCCTGGCTTTCAAGAAATTTTTCTGATAAAAAAATTTGATTTTCGGATTTATTGTCAGATTTTCTGGTTAATTTAAACCTCTGTTTCTGGTGAATAATCAGTTTTATGTCGGATAATGAGTTTTCTGAATAAACACCAGATTTTCTGATTGATTATCAGATTTTCTGAGTTTTACTAATCCTGTCAGATCTCATGTGTGTTTCACCAGATTTTCTTTGTTTTTATCAGACATGTTGTGTTAGTTCCCCCTAGATCTATTGACTCAAAAAAAAATTTGAATGAAAAGAAATAATAGTAGATATGATATAAATAAAGGAAACATAAAACACATAACAAAAACAAACAACTACTCCTCTTCCTCCTCCAACACGTTGTACATGCACTTCACATATAACCAAAGACTGGTTATTCGACCGGTGTGATTCGTTGATGGCGTCAGGGTGGCTTCACTAATGTTTTCTTGAAGTACCAGCACGACCCTTGGATAGCAACTTCTCACTCCTCCAAAGTCCAGCTAACTTGTGATCACATTGGTTACGAATCGAGGGTAGATCAGAAAGGGTTGACGGTCGTGGATGTTTGCTTCTAGGTCTCTCATGAGAAACTTAGCATAGTTGTAAGGTTTTTCCTGTACAACAGCATGAACCACTTCCATCATTTTATGAGACAGCTCGTTGAAGTGTCCGATCTTCTTGGAGAAGCAGGCACTTAGCTGTGTTACCAAAAACTGGAAAGGTGGTATAAAACCAGATTTGCTAACAGCCCTTGACAAATTGAGTGTATGATAGCCCATTTCAGTCAGGGTTTGTTGCACATCTGCCTTATTCAGAAATTGGGTTTCATGATCATTACCCAGTTTGAGGACATTTCTGATTGTTTCCTCATTTAGGGTAATTTTTACCCCCATAACCTCACTCTCAATCCACATGGAAGTACCACTAAAAATGATTATAGAATTCCACCAGAACTCTTGGAGAAGTTTTGGATAAATGGTGACATGTGATGATACAGCAAAGCCCAAAGGACTTCGCATGATCATATTGTACACAAACCTGCAGTCCTCCCATGCAGGTCCTTCCAAGTTGGATCTTAATCTTAGATTATGAAGTCTGTGAAATGGGAGAGGGAATTGAGTAGCTTTCATCAGTTTTGGGCGACCCATTTTAAGATAAGAAAAATTCTGTCGAAGGGCTTATGAAGAGATGATTTTTGTGAAGAAAGTTCTTTTCAGGTTGTTAATATTTATACATGAAAGTGATATTAACAGTCAACCCTTTTCTCTTCAATTAAGACGATATCTGTTGCAGTGAATGTAACAGTGAATGTAACAGTGAATGTGACAGTCTACTAAGGCCCATGTGTGAGTAAGCATTTAATGACTAGGCGGCTACTTTCTACTAAGCCCCATGTGTGACAGTCTATGTGTCACTTAAGTTTCTTATGAAAAAATGACGTTGCATGCATTTGCAGAAAAAAACATGAAATTCAATAAACTGAAAAAAATTTGAGACGGTTGATTATCACAGTTGTATGAAATTTCATCAGTATGCATGTTACTTTTCCCCCTTTTTGTTTTTTTAATTAAAAAAATACAAAAACAAAATATATACAAAAATAAGTAATTACAATATGTGGGATATGCATGAGAATGGAAAAATTATTACAAAAAAAATTCTGATGTTTCAACCTAGTTTCTGATTTTATATCAGAACTTCTGGTGTTTTCACCAGAAATTCTGATATTTCTTCAGATTATCTGATACATTATCATTTATTGATGATTCATCAGACTTTCTAGTGTTCCATCAGATTGATGGATTGTTTCATCAGAAGCTAGTTGATTTGTTCTATGAATATCAGAACTTTGATGTTCAACAAGTTGGTTTTCAATTTGTGTCTTTGTGTTTTCTGAAAAATCTTCACCATTTAGATTAACCATGCCTAGTTTGCTGATCAAAAAATTGTGTCTCTTTTCATCAAGAGGCTTTGTAAATATATCAACAATTTGATTTTCAGTTGGAACAAAATACATTTCAATGTTACCTTTTTCCACATGATCTTTTATTAAGTGGTATCTGACATCTATGTGTTTGGTTCTTGAGTGATGAACTGGATTTTCTGTTATTGCAATAGCACTCTTTGAGTCACATAGAATTGGAATTCTTGTCAGAGTTACTCCATAATCATTCAGTTGAGTTTGCATCCACAACACTTGTGAATAGCAACTTGCTGCTGCTACATATTCTGATTCTGCTGTTGATGTGGCAACACAGTTTTGTTTCTTGCTTCCCCAACATACCAGTTTTTCTCCCAAGAGTTGACAGGCACCAGATGTGCTTTTCCTGTCAATTTTGCACCCTGCATAATCTGCATCTGTAAATGCAATTAATTCAAGGTTTGTATCCTTAGGATACCAGAGACCAAGATTTGATGTGCCTTTGAGATATTTGAAAACCCTTTTTTACAGCTTTTAGATGGGATTCTTTGGGATCACATTGATATCTGGCCAGAAAGCATGTTGCAAACATGATATCTGGTCTGCTTGCAGTTAAATAAAGCAGTGATCCTATCATCCCTCTATAGGTTTTAATATCAACACTTATACCATCCTTATCAGAATCTAACTTGTTCCCTGTTGCCATGGGAGTTTTTGAAACAGAGCAGTTTTCTAGTGAGTATTTTTGTAGAATTGTTTTCACATATTTTGATTGACTCAAAAATATTCCATCAATTCTTTGTTTTACTTGTAACCCCAAGAAAAAGGTTAACTCACCCATCATACTCATTTCAAAGTGGCTGGTCATCAATTTTTGAAATTTGTCACAAAATTTTTCATTAGTTGATCCAAATATAATGTCATCAACATATATCTGGACCAGCAAAGTATGACCTTTGTGTGTTTTGAGAAAAAGAGTGGTGTCAATAGTACCTTTGGTAAATTTAGAATTGAGTAAGAAGTTTGATAAAGTCTCATACCAGGCTCTAGGAGCTTGCTTCAACCCATACAAGGCTTTATTTAATCTATAAACATGATTTTGAAATTTTTGGATCAACAAAGCCTTCTGGTTGATGCACATAAACTTCTTCCTCAATTTTACCATTCAAAAAAGCTGATTTTACATCCATTTGATAAACTTTTAAATCCTTGGATGCAGCATAAGCAAGAAAAATTCTTACAGCTTCTAATCTAGCTACTGGTGCAAAAGTTTCGTCATAATCAATACCTTCTTGTTGACAGTAACCCTTGACCACTAACCTTGCTTTGTTCCTTGTGATTATGCCATTCTCATCAGATTTATTCCTGAATACCCATTTTGAGCCAATGACAGATTTGTCTTTTGGCTTGGGTACCAGATCCCATACCTTGCTCCTTTCAAACTGATCAAGCTCTTCTTGCATAGCCTGAATCCAGTATGGGTCACTTAGAGCTTCTTTGACAGATTTGGGTTCTACCTTGCTTAAGAACCCAGAAAATGCACACTCATGTGCAGTGGCAGATCTTGTTCTGACACCATCTGCAGGATTGCCTATGATGTCAGAATGAACATGTCCTTTGATCCATCTTAACTTGTTGTGAAAAGTTGTTGGTTCTGATGGATTTGAAGTTTCCCCCTGAACAGGTGCTTCAATTGTGTGTAAGATATCAGAATTCTGAGGTTCTGATGTACTACACCTTTGTTCTGCAGAGTTAGTACATGATGGATCTTTTGATTTGTTTTTGAAAGAATTATCATGTTCTAGGAAATCTTCATTTATTATTTCAAAGAGATGTTCATACTTTTCTTGTTTGTCAGAAAAATTTATTTCTTTCATGTATTCATCAGAAACCTCTGTTTCGGGTGAATCATCAAATGAGACATACAGACTTTCTCTGATCGTCCATGTATTGAGAATAAAAATTCTGTATGCTTTTGATGACAAAGAGTAACCAGGAAAAATATCTTTTTCTGCTTTTCTGTCAAATTTTTCAAGGCTTTCAAAATCATTGAAAATAAAGCATCTACAACCAAATGTATGCAAAAAATTTATACTTGGAATTCTTCCATTTATAATGTTGTAAGGTGTTTTGTTGTGCCTTTTGTTGATTATGGATCTGTTTTGTGTAAAACATGCATTTGCTATAGCTTCTGCCCAAAAGTGAGTGGGCAACTTAGCATAAGCAAGCATGGTTCTGGCAGCTTCTACCAAGGTCCTATTCCTTCTTTCAACCACCCCATTTTGTTGGGGTGTTCTGGGAGCAGAAAAATCATGAGAAATTCCTTTACTTACAAGGAAATTTTCAATTTTTGCATTCTTAAACTCTGTTCCATTTTCTGATCTGATCCTTCTGACTGTTAGTTTTAACAGATTTTCAATTTTCTTGACAAAATTAATGATTAGATCAGGAGTTTCACTTTTCTTTCTAAAAAATTCTACCCATGTGTACCTGGAAAAGTCATCTACTATTACTAGTATGTATTTCTTTCCAGAAAAACTTTCTGTACTTATGGGTCCACACAAATCCATGTGTAAAAGTTCCAAATTTTGTGAAATAGAAGACTCAGAAATTGATTTATGTGAGCTTCTCTTGGATTTACCCATCTCACATGCTTCACAAATTTTATCCTTCTTTGAGGATATCAAAGATAATCCTTTTACCAGACCTTTGCTTACTAGTTTGCTTAGGTTTTTGAAATTTAAGTGTGCAAGCCTTTTGTGCCATAACCAACTACTACCTTTGTTGATTTTTGAAAATAAACATAGTTTTGGATGTTCACTTTCTTCTTTGAAGTCAAAATAGTAAATTGATTTTCTTATTCTTTTCCCACTTAAATAGATTTTATTATCATCTATACCTATTAGCAAGCATTTTTCTGGTAAAAAGGTTACCTGAAAACCTTTGTCACAGAATTGACCACAACTCAGCAAGTTATACTTTAAGCCTTCAACATAGGCTACTTTCTCTATGGTCAAACATCCATACCTTATGCATCCATATCCCATGATCATCCCTTTCACTCCATGTCCAAAATTTACCATTCTACCCAGCCTTGAAACAAAGTTGCTGAGTAAGCTCCTGTCCCCAGTCATGTGCTTGGAGCTCCCTGAGTCGCCGTACCAGATCTGCTGCACATGATGGTCCTGAAATGAAATAATTAGAGGGTTTTTGGTACCCAGGCATGCTTGGGTACTGTTTCTGATGGAATCCTAATAATTTTATTTCTTCTTCTTGGTTTTGCATCAGAAATTCTGTTATATGCTGAGCCATTAACAGATTTTACAGTTTTCTTTTGAAGATGGTGTTGAACAAGCTTCAGTATGTCAACAAACATACAAGAGTTAGCAGAATTTTCTGATATTACTTCTTGTGATGGAATGAGTGGATAATTTTTAAAAGATGAGTGAACTGCTTCTGGAATCTTTACAGATTCTTGACTGCTTTCACTATTGTTTGTTTTGAAGTTTGGTTTTTCAAAAGAGTATTCAGAACAGGTTATTTTGCAAGATTCAGATTCAGATTCTGATGTAAATTTATCAGAATTCTGATGAGTTGCTTTTACAAAGATAGTGGGTTTATTTGATCTTGTAGATCTTGTATAACCTAAACCCTCTCCATTGTTCTTTGGTGTGGACTCAATAAAATTTATGAACTCTTTAGCCTGTTGAAAACCTCTTACATTGATTTCTTTGTCATTGATTTTCTTGTAAAGATCTTTTCTTTCATTTTCATAAAACTCAATTTTAGCTCTTTGATCTAAACTATCCTCTATAAGAAGTTGGTTTTCAAGAATGATTTTATTCAAAGTCCTTTGCAACTCATCAGATTTTCTAATATCTGATTGATGTGTTTCTTGCAGATTTAGAAAATCTGACATGAGCTTGTTTAGCTTGTGTTCAAGATCAAGATTGTCTAAATTTACCTTTTGTTCTGAAGTTTCTGGTAGACCTTCAGAGAGTGCCATGAGTCAGAAATTTGCCAATTCTTCTTCTTCATCATCAAATAACCATGTATCTGTTCCAGCAATTAAGCTTACTTGTTGCTGTTTCTTTGCTTCTTCAAGCTTTTTCTCATAATATGCAACATCCTTCAGCTTTTTGGTCTTGCATTCTGATGCATAATGACCTCTCTGCTTGCACTTGTAACACACAACTTCAGCCTTCCCTTTATCCTTAGATCTAACTTCTTCTTTAGATCTTCCATCCATCATTCCTCTGTCACTTCTCTGGTATCTCTGGCTGCCTCCCCTCAACCTCTGCTCAAATGTTTTGGTGAGCAGTGCTATTGCTTCAGCAAAAGCTGAAAAGTCTGATGATGCATCAGAAGTTTCAAGATTTTGGCTGTTTGATGGTTGTGGATCATTGGTTGTTGTTGATCTTTGTGAGTTTGAAATAAGAGCTAAAGATCCCCCTCTTTGAATGGTTTCTTCAAATATTTCTTCCTCTCTGGGGATCAAGATGCTGTATAAGTCATGAAGACTCATGTTTCCTAGTTCTAAGGTTGATGATAAAGTCATGGTTGGACTTCTCCATTCTCTAGGAAGGGCATCAAGAAATTTTATGTTTCTTTCATCATTTGACTTTGTTATTCCAAATTTCTTTAGCTCGTTTAAATTTTTTGTAAATCTTTGATATGTATCATTTAACCTTTCATTTGGCAAACTTTTAAACCTTTCATAAGATGAGACATTGTTTGTTCTCTTGTTTCTTCTCATCCTTCACAAAGATTTTCCAACTGATCCCATATTTCCTTAGCTGATGCACATGCATCAACTTGTGAAAATATGTCATTGGGGATGGCCATTATTAAAAGTGGCTTTTCCCTTTCATCCCCAGCCACTAGTTCTTTGTCTTCCGCACTCCAGTTTATTTCACTTTTGGGAGCGCGGGAGGTAGGGATAGCTGGTGATTGGTCAGTTGCTGGAATAGCAGGTATATCTGTCATTGGTGTATGTGGACCCCTTTCAATGGATTGAAACAGAGCTCGGTCATGACCATTAAGGAAATTGACCATCCTGATTTTCCATTGGGGGTATTCCTCTTTGACCAGAGTCGGAGGTTTGGACATAGAACCAATGTTAAAAACATTATTCCAGGATTGAAAGCTGGCCATATTTAGAGAAAAGAAGATGAACGATTGATCGTTTGAAAATAGTTTATTCAATCTGCTCTGATACCAATTATTTGACCCAGTATGGCCTTATAACAACTTCTTTTCACGTAATATGGCAAGTGATTTCAGTAGATGTGAAAAAGATGTGCGGAAATGGAAACCAGACTTTCAAGAAACAAGACCTACAGAATTATCAAGTTTATATCACTTTGAAACAAAATGGTTTACAAGGTGATTGTAAGATTATTATCTAGTACAAATGAATCTTGAATTATGTGGGTGAGAGGGCAATGGAGTTTTGATGTATGTATGAATGATAAGCTTCAAACTCACTTTGCTTCTCCTGGTTGAGCCTTCTATTTATAGGAGGTTGGGTGCATGAATAAACAATAGTTTATTCATGCAATAAGTCCTGCAAAAAGTGCCCAATTGACATATTCATTGAATCCAATGTTCAAGTTGTCTTTTTCATCATGATATCAATTAATGTCAACTTGCTTTGGTAAGTGTGGCAGGACAGAGCCAATTTCAGACAAGTGGGGTATTTCATCAGAATTCTGATAAACCACTCCATCGGAAATTCTGATGAACAAATCATCAGAAAAATCCTGATGATCAGAATCATCAGAAACTGATGATATTTCATCAGAAATATCATCAGATCCATCAGAAGTGACCTTTTCTGATAATCCAATTCAACTCTTGATCAACTTATGATTCTTTGAAGTAGATGCTATGCATTCCAGTTGTCCCATCTGATCTTCTTTTTCTAGTTCGTGATCTTCAGGACTGTGATCTCTTCATAGATCCAGTTGATTGTGATTTTCTTCAATACTTACAAATAAAGTTTCCTAACAGGTTTTAACGACCAAGGTAAGTTCATCTTTAAGCTTAGCCACATACACAACCTAAGGACATTTATTAGGGTTTTCTTTTGTTAACATACCCCTATCTTTTTGACTTTCAGTTGGGAAATTATCTTCAGTTGGGCCTTCTTTCTCTTGGGCCCCTTCAAAATCAGGAATTCTGCCTTTGCATTGGGCCCTTATCCTTTCCTGATCATTCCTATAGAAAATAATCTCTCTTCGTGTTTCTATTGCATGTCTTCTGATGAGGGTCTTCACCTGTGAATTATCACCAAAAGTTTGACCTACATAAAATGCACATTTTATCTTACTAGCTTCTTGCTGTTTCCTAATCCTCCTAAATGCTTTTTTCCTATGCTTTTCAATGGGAACTTCTCCTTCTGATTCAGATGTGCCAAGGGAATCATTGCTAAGATATTCTTTATCTAAGGGATCATGTTCAGTATCATCCACACTTGTTTCAGTAGCATTATGATTTTCTTTTTCATTGTTCATCTTATGCTTAGCCTGGAACTTGTCATTAAACTGACTCATATCAACTTCTACCAAACACCTCATTTTCCTCATCGACAATGTCCTCATCACCACTATATCATTATCGTGTTCAACCTTTTCACTTTGTTTTGCCTTTTCAGTCTGTTTAGCCTTTTCACTCTGTTTTGCCTTTTCACTATGTTAGCCTTTTCATTCTGTTCAGCTGGCCTTACATAAGGTTTTAAAATACCAGCAAGTGTGTTGTGATCACTAAACAAGTCATTAACAGAAGCATCACTAGTCTGTCCTAGGATATTCTCAACATCTTCATTACTAAACTTCTCAGTCCTATTTTCAACATCATTCATATCAAAGTCTACATTCACTGTTACATCTTTATCTACTTTTTGTGCATTCTTAGGGTCATCTACATTACCAGCATTGACTGTCACATCTTCATCTACTTTATGTGCATTCTTAGGGTCATCTACATTACCAGCATTGACTGTCACATCTTCAGTTCCAATGCCTAAACCATGCTCTACATATAGACTTCCAAGTTTGGAACCTTGTAGCACATATTGACTCATGCCTCGTACATCATCATCAGTGCTTAAAGACATAAGACCAGTATGTACCTCACTACCAGGAACCGCATAATAAAAATGATGAACATTATCTTCTGAAAACCCTAACAACCTCATAGCGTCACTAACATCATGGATACAAAACATGTCCGTATGCATGAAATCAACATAGATTACCTTACCAGTTATGTAGCAAAGATTTTGATTTTTGATTCAAATTGCCCATTGTAGTGTATCTTCAGAGAAAATAATCATGTTTGTGTACCTGAAAAGAACATTGATCGTTTTTTAGAATATGAAAATTATGCAAATCCATTGTCAATAGAATCCAATAAAGCATCATTGAGTAGGCGACTTACCATATTTGGCATCGTAGTCAAATGGTTCATCTTCTTGTCTCAGAAGATCCATTTCTCAAACCCTAGAATAAAGGGTTTCTTCGATTGGGTTTACATAGTATAGGGGTGTGAAGATGAATAGTCTGATGGTTGAAGTAGAGTTTAATTAAAAGCAACAGACCTTAGATTGAATGACAATTTTACCCTCACGTTTATGGCATGTGAGGGTGTCAGGGTTAGTAATTAACAGCTAATTAACGTTAATACCTTACTTTGTTAAAAAAATAAAAGTTAGTACCCTAAAACATGATTTCAAACTATTAGTACCTTAGATTGTTATTTAGTGTAAACCACAGGGACTAACTACGTAATTAACTCTTTTTGAAATTTAAAAATTTGAAATATGTTTATTCATGGCAAATTTCTAAATTAATTTTAATTATTCTTTAATTTATAACTATCATTTATTCACTTCCTAATATAACAACCTTATAACCAAAACTTATTTTATTTGTTTATTGTTGAATATAAAAGATTTAATTATAATGGTAATATAATTATGGAACAAATTAAGACCAATCAAGTTATTATTTTACTAACTTTTAAGTTTAGAGCATAGATGTTATATTATATGAAACTTATTTTTTTTAATAATTTTCAATTTTTCAGCTTGGTAAGCATTTTTTATTTTGTATGGTAAGAAAATATTTTTAATTGAAATACATAATTACTTGGTATATTACGATTTCAAATTCGAATTTGAAATTTTCTTTCCTCAATTAAATAATTAAATACATTTTCTTTTAATCAAATCAAATCAAATCGAATGTAAAATATACGATATTTTATTAAGTAATTTAAATGTCAAAAAAGTATTTTTATTATAGCAGATTTTAAATTCTAAATACCATTTTGTATTTCATTGGTATTTAAATTGATTACATTTTTAATGTATGTAAATATGGTGTTTCTAACACATTTGATGTTAGTAGACTGTTCATCAACTATGATCTTGAATAATTGATTTATTTAAGACAATGTACACTAAAATTGTTTCAGATTAACAAATGGTATTATCAATCATTATGAACATATATACAATTTTATTTTGTATTAGATAAAACACATTAATAAATATATAGGTATATTGAGAAACTATCTTCAACATCAACATCCACTGACCAAGTTGGGTCGTATGTTATTTCAAGCGTCGATGATGAATTCCTTAACAACACTGATTGTACTTTTATAGCTTTTCTCGGCACCAGATGAATGGTATATTTTTTTTTCTTTTGCATATACTTTTTGATTTATGATGCCTTTTAATTAGTATTTGATTTGTTATGTTTTATTAGAAGAAGAAGGTCTTGGTTATTGGGACAATTTCTGCCATTTGCAATGATAAGATATGGTATTATAATGGTTGCAACCATTGTAAATCCCGTGTCGAGAAAAGATTTGAACAATTGAAAAGGAGGATGGTTCAGGTGATGTGGAAGATAAGAAAGCTTTGGTTTGTACCAATTATGACTGTGAAGGCGTTGATATTTTCTTAATTTATACCAATTATGACTGTGGAAGATAAGAAAGCCTTGGTTACAATTTTACTCATTTTATACTTTTTAGATAAAACAACAAAATTTAATCATTCACGTTTTATTTCTTTATAACGTAAACAAATTCAAGATAACCATTCGCGTTCAAGATTGTACTGGTATTGTGACTTTACCCTGTTTAATTATGAAGCCTATAAGATTCTCAAGTAATCCGCAAAAGAACTCTTAGCAGCACAGCGAGGTAAATTTTATTTACAACTTTGTCATTAAAAGTATTTCAATATCTCATGTAGTCATATTTTACTCATATACTGTAGGTGTACAATTCTTGAGATATTCTCAAACCATATCAGAATCATTTGGTGTTCCTAAGCCGGAACTTCAATCTAATCCTACTGAATTTTCTAAGGTGTATTTTAAGACATGTTTGTGTTATTTGTTTCACATTGTGGTGCATTTGAATGTTTTCATTGATATATTATGTTTTCGAACACAATAAAGTGTTTGTTATAATTTGGGTTATGCGTTTATTGGCGATATTTGCTTTTAACATTATTTATACGAATATGTAAATAGATTTATACTAATAGTCAAACCTAACATTTATAATGTGTCGTATTTATAGTAAATAGTTATGACTTAATTTTAAGTATTTTTTATGAAGTTGTTTACTATGTTATTAAATATTGTTTAATACATATTTTATACAAATTTTGTCAATTAAGTTAAAATTTATCTCAACTATAATTGCTAATACAAAACAATTATAAAACTATATAATGTTTGAAAACATTTTTTTATTTTATTTAATGACATAATTAGATTAATATAAATTATTTTTTGTTGCCCGGAAAGTTCAGGTAGTCTTTTTAATTACATTTGTTGTATAAATGATTTAAATGGTCCAACCTGTTTAAGTTCACGGGGAATAACCTAGTATAAATAATATAAGAGATTCATTGTGAATGCTTTAAGTAAGTTAACTAAAATAACATAATTTACTTTCTTTAGATGAAGGTCCACATATATTCTTTACTCAACGAGTGTTACGGTTTCGTTCTACGTGCTTCCCCAACTCAGGTATTTCCTCCTTTTAATCGCTTTACATATCTAAATATATTGCAATTACTTACTATATTAATCAATTTTCATGCCATTCTATTTTTAGTTTCGGTAATAAGACGTTTCATTGTTTTGATTTGAGTGATTTTAGGGCTTATAACTTTCATATCATTCGACTTTGTGTTCCAATTCTACATTTATGCTTGCTGTTTTGATAAGTGTTACTTTCAATTTCATGATTCTAAAGTGTTAATTTCACCCACAAAACACGCATCTATGATAAATGGATACTAAGTAAGGAGGTGTTTGGATGTGGGTTTTGAGAATATTATGGGTTTCTTTTGTTTGAAGCTGCTACAATCACTTTAAGGATATTAAGTACTAAACTGATATTAGATAATAAGTTTTGAAGCACACATTTAAACACTATAAATTTGAATTAGTATAAAAAATAGTTTAATCCTCACATGGAAAACCAATTAAGAAGCCATAATGACATGTGGACTCTTTCTTTGAATCATTGGATTATTTCATTATTTGGATTACTATGCTCTATATCCTCACATGGAAAACCCAACTAAGAAGCCACAATGACATCTGACACAACAAGTACAAGAGGAAACATGGACATGATATGTAAACTTTGCTATGATCTACACCAAATTTGTTACTGCACCAGGGTCCAATACACGAGCTTACCCTTAATTTTCCTAAAGATGATTGTTTGGAACTTGATCAAATAATACTTCATTTGTAGAGGAATCATGCTGTCAAGAAACTACAACTATATGGACATGATTTAAGTTTGCGTTGGTATACATTACCATACATGTCTTCTCTTTTCATCACTTAACAGACTTGGATCTCTGCTATGTTGGAAGTTTAATCCAAGTACTGGGTATAAAATTTCGGGCCCAAGGGGTTAAATGGAAGCAACATATCAGTGTTGGGGAGATGTTTTTCGAGGCCCAAAGTCCCTTATTTTTTGCGGATCAATTTAAGGTGGTTGGGCCCAGGTGTAGCTTGTTTTTAAAGGCCCAATTCACAAGCCCAAAATTCTACTGTGGGGGTTTTATTAACCAGCCACTAAAGGCCCTATTTTGTTACATTTTATTAGGCTATGGTAGGCCTTCTTGTATGTGGACTACATCTTTTGGGCCGTCTGTTGTTTCTGTTGATTGGATCGCGAAGGCCCGCCAGTGGGTTTTTGAATATGGGGCCCATAATTGTTTGGAAGGTTGTTGGTGTGCTTTTTTGGATAGGCCCAATACAAAAGCCCATAGTTGGATCCCATGGGCTATAAATTTCTAATGGGTTTTATGGTACCTCAAGCCCATTGCTTGCAATCGTGGAAAAGGCCCAACGATGGGATCATATTTCCTTTGGATGAAGGCCCACTTGTTTTGTAAGATGCTATCGGTTAGTTTTTATGTTTGGGCTTGTGTCACAACCCCGGCCCCACCCTAGGCAGAAACCGTGAGCAGATACAAGTGGTACTGGTGTTTATTAAAATTATCATAGCAAAAAATTCATTAGGACCGAGTGTCAGGAAAATATCAGAGTTTTCAAAACACCGTAGTTTTCATTTCATAAACTGTGGGATGAAACCCATATTTACATAAAGGATTTTCACAGGGATAAATCCTTGATTATGAAACACGTTTTATTCAGGTTTACATAGCCACTTATTTAAGCTTGAGTGCCTCATAGCACTTTTCCTTCTATTCATAATAAATTTTCTTGTAACGCGTTTTAAAAACATTTGATCAGCAAAATTACTGGTGAGTTCATTCCATTTGTATGAAAACACATTCTTATAATTACAACATTAAGAGTTTTTACATTTGTTTATCTACTATAGGCTAACTCATTGTCCAATAGTAAAGAAATTACTTTTAATAGTATTTGTCACTCGCCCATTTCGGTGACTAGTGGTCATATCACTATTTGGCTAACTCGTTGTCCAAGAGTGACGCATAACAAGTAATGTATACAAAACCCCACATACTGGCAGTAATTCCAAAATACAAAGACTTAATCACTATAAGTACATTTTGGAAAACATTTAGGGTTCTAAAAGCATTTGATAAAAGAGAATGACTCACATTGCAGATATAGGGTTTTCAGTAATTGCCTCCTGGTCTAAGTCCTGGGTTCTTAATGAAACACACAATGCAACATGTATTAATGTATTAACCCAATTCAAACTTTAACAATAATCACGAGATAAAAACCTCAACGTAGATGACAAAGTATAGCTTTATTCAGGCAGCACTTTAACATCCGTTGATTTGGTTTCAGATCGAGCGGACAGGGTATCGTACCAATGATTAGGGTTAGCACTGTCACACCCCAACCGATGGCGGAAACATCGGGGCGTGGCACTGAGTGAAACAGATTGTCCAAGAGAATCCATAACAACTATTAATGACAATATATTTAACGTTAATGTCCCATACCACTAACATATAAAGCAAAACATTTATTACAGATAATAGTCTCAAAAACAAGTAAACTATTCTGACAACTTAGATTTCTTATTTGATGGGTTTCTAGACTTCCTACTTGATTCACCAAAGCATGGCAAACATAGCATCCTATTTAACATGTCACATACGTTAAAATAAAGTCAATACACAGAGTGTAAAGGTGAGTACATAAGTTTGCACAGCATATAGTATAGCGAAAGCGTTTACGCAGAACCAGCATCTAACACGTAGAAATGTGAAGCAAGTAAGCTATCGACAATGATGCATGCAACCGACATGATTGCAATGTAGAATGCGCAACACATTATCACCACTGTGACCATGTGAAGTAAGGCCCTTAACAACCCATGTCCACGACAGGTGCTGAGTCCAAACTATAGTACTATCGTTGCTATGGTGTCAGGCAAACAATCACTGTGTAAACATAAAATACAAGCATTCATCGAGTCACGTATAACATGCGAGAGTGGTTAGCGTTCATAAAAGAATTTGAGTATTGTGTGCGTTGTGAGTTGATATGGAACGTATGTAACACCCAAAAGTGCGTCAAGTGAAAAAGGGTTCCAGTATACTCACAGTATGTGTTTAGCTAGTAAACACAGTCTTGGATTGAATGGAGCGCGTTGGAGTTTAGCCTGAGCATAGAACAGTAGCGTAAGCGTTGAACAGCGTGTAACAGTGTGTCGAGTGATAGAGTGATCGGATGGTTATCTGGACGGATGACCATTCGAATGGTTGATCATTCGAATGAGTGAGTGTGTTGTAAATCGTTTGAAACTTTTGGAGTTTTCGTTGTAGTATTTAAGCAAGTCATCCGGTCGGATGGTCATCCGGACGGATGGCCATTCGATCGGATGGCTATTCGAATGAGGGTTTGGTAGTTTGAAGTTTTGGTCAAATCGTTTTGAACAAAGAATATTATAAAGGACAAGCCACCTGGTCGAATGGTCGTTCGATCGGATGGCCACTCGAGTGGGCAACCTGTTGTTTTGAAATCTTTTGCAAACTTCCTAAGTTAAAAGCTTGAGGTTTAATGGAGGCGACGTGATGATGTATCAAACAACATAAACTCTCCAAGTCCAGTTTAATCGATCGGATGGGAATCACCCCATTCGATCAGATTTACTATTCTTGAGGGAGTTTTATGTTTAACCCACTCATCAGTCACCTCTCCGGTGGGAATTCGTTTTTCAGACCGGCTCTCTACTAGAAATAAGTAGAGAGTCTGAATGGGTACGAGTTCTATCGGTTTTGAGTAAAAAAGTTGAAGAAGGTTGAAGAAAAGTAGAAAACTATCAAAAAAATGATACGATCTTGTTGAGATTGTGTTAAATAATGTGGAAATCCTTTAGATCTGAACCAATCTTGATGAGATGACGTCACACAACTGATTGCATAAGCAACTGAGATAATGTCACCTTCAAGGGGTCCAAATCAGGTGATTTCAAGGAGAAAACTCGTGATTTTGATGGAGAAGATGATGTAAAAGTGTGTAGTGATAATGATTGTACAAGATTTGAGGGGAAATACTTACGAAATGGCCTTGAATCGAGAGAAAGAGTGCTTAGGAGCGTCTAGAGAGAGAGAGAGGGTCGAATGGAGCTGTCACATCAGTGAACAGTAGCGTGTACAGGTATTTATAGTGTGAGAGAGAGGTTTAAGGCAGTGGAGTGAAGTATCAGATGGTATGCCGATCGGATGACCATCCGATCGGATGGTCATCCTGATGGTAGTCCATTCGATCGGTTGATTATCCGGACAGCCTAGTTGTGCGAGTTAGTTTTCCAACTTTCGGTTTTATGCGTTGAGCGTTTCGTTGCGTTTAATCGAGTTGCGAGTATGCGTTGCGTTGAGATAACCACATAATCATTTAAACAAGTAATCACACAAATAACACACATAAATTCTTAAAAGTAAATCCGCGTTTCGAGTCTGCGTTGAGTTTGCATTGTGATAGAGTTAGGTTTGCGTTTGCGAATAACATCCAAAACATATCCAGCACACACAAGTAAAGCACATAAGATCACACACATATAATATTACTAATACCAATAACTACATTTTGCGTTGTGTTGGCGTTGTGATAGCGTTTAGAAGTAACAATGCGATAAAGTGCGCTTAAATAGTAGTAATTATTGTGAATAGTTTTAAATGCGATATCATAGTTTAAAATATCATTTAACCCATTTGCGATAATCGAAACCTCGAGAGTACAAGGCAATCAAGCAATAAATGACAGATCTAAGTAATGACCCGGAAAGTTGGGTTGTTACAGCCTCCCCTACTTTAGGAAATTTCGTCCCGAAATTAAGTAGCAGGCGTAACAAAGATATGCTGATATTTGGCTTTCATATCACTTTCGAGTTCCCAAGTGAACTCAGCGCCGCGTTTGCCTTCCCAGCGAACCTTCACTATGGGAATGCAAGAGCTTCGAAGTTTCTTGGTCTCTCGGTCCATGATTTCTACTGGCTTTTCCACAAAGTGTAGAGTTTCGTTTACTTGCAAATCCTCGATAGGACATGCAGGTTTTCTTCAGCTAAGCACTTTTTGAGGTTCAAGACGTGGAAAGTTGGATGTACATTGTTGAGTTCCTCCAGTAATTCAAGTCGGTAGGCCACTTTTCCAATTCTTTCTAGAATCTTAAAGGGCCTAGCGTATCGTGGCGCTAGCTTTCCTTTCTTGCCGAATCGGATCATCCCCTTCTAAGGTGAAACCTTTAGGAGTACGTGATCACCGACTTCGAACTCAATGGGCTTGCGGCGTTTATCGGCGTAACTCTTTTGACGACTCCGAGCTTTCAAGAGATTGTCTCGTATCTGGAGGATCTTGTCAGTCGTTTCTTGTAACAACTCAGGACCGGTAATTTGCGCATCTCCGATCTCCTTCCATACAATAGGCGATCGACATTTTCTTCCATATAATGCCTCAAATGGTGCCATTTGAATGCTAGAGTGATAACTATTATTGTACGACTATTCGACTAAAGGTAAATGTGTATCCCAATTACCACCAAAATCTATAACGCACGAATGAAGCATATCTTCAAGGGTGCGGATCGTGCGCTCAGTCTGACCGTCAGTCTGGGGATGGAATGCAGTACTAAGATTAAGAGTAGTACCTAGTGCGGATTGAAAGGTCTCCCAGAGGCACGAAGTAAATCGACCATCACGGTCAGAGATGATGTCACGAGGTGCCCCATGTCGATAAATGACTTTGTCGGTATAGATTCGTGCTAATCGTTCCACCTTATAGTCTTCTCGTATCGGTAGAAAGTGGGCGGATTTCATAAGACGATCAACGATAACCCAAATGCTATCGTGACCTGATGGCGTGTGCGGAAGTTTTGTAATGAAATCCATGGCTATACTTTCCCATTTCCACATTGGGATTTCAGGTTGCTCGAGTAAACCAGAGGGTCTCTGATGTTCGGCCTTAACATTCGAGCAAGTTACGCATTTAGAAACATACAAGGCAATACCCTTCTTCATGCCAGGCCACCAATACATAGAGCGCAAATCTTGGTACGTCTTGTCGGCACCTGGATGAATGGAGTATTGGGACTTGTGAGCTTCCGTCATCAAGATATCCCTGAGGTTGTTGCGGTTAGGAATCCAAATGCGATCCGGTAGTAAAAGATGCCGTTGGATTTGCTTTCCAATTGGCTTTCAGAACCAAGTATTCTTTCCTCCCTTGTGGTATTCTCGAGAAAAACAGCGTGCTGGGCGTCGCGAATGAGAGCTTCGAGGTCGTATTGGGCTTGAACATTACGAACACTATGTAAATAGCTTCGTCGGAAAAGAGCATCGGCAACGACATTTGCTTTGCCCGGTTGGTAGCGAATCTCACAGTCGTAGTCATTGAGAAGTTCAACCCATCTGCATTGGTGCATGTTTAGTTCTTTCTGGTTTAAGATGTGTTGTAGGCTCTTATGGTCGGTGAAGAGTGTACACTTGGTACCATACAGGTAGTGTCGCCAGATCTTCAATGCAAAAACAACTGCATCGAGTTCGAGATCGTGGGTTGTGTAATTCTTCTCGTGATCCTTGAGCTGTCGAGACGCGTACGCGATAGCCTTGTCTCATTGCATAAGAACACAACCAAGACCTAGGTTATAGGCATCGCAATAAACAACAAAGTCGTCGTTTCCATCGGGTAGCGTGAGTACGGGAGCATTGCAAAGCAGACGCTTGAGAGTTTGAAAGGCATCCTCTTGTTCGGTTCCCTAAACAAAAGTCTTGTCTTTATGCGTTAGAGAGGTTAGAGGAACGGCGATTTTAGAGAAATCAGCGATAATAACCCGCCAATCCGAGAAAAGAACGAACTTCGGATGGGGTTTTTGGCGTAATCCAACTCTTAACTGCTTCAATCTTCGCAGGATCGACGTGAATACCTTGACTATTGACGATGTGACCGAGAAATTGAACCTCCTCAAGCCAAAATTCACAATTGGAGAACTTGGCGTAGAGGCGATTCCCTTGGAGAAGCTCAAGGACCAAATGAAGATGTTGCACATGTTCGGCCCTCGACTTTGAATAGATAAGGATATCATCGATAAACAGGATGACGAAGCGATCAAGAAAGGGTTTACACACGCGATTAATCAAATCCATAAAGACTGTGGGAGCTTTTGTAAGACCAAAAGGCATAACGACGAATTGGTAATGACCGTAGCGAGTACGAAAAGCGGTTTTAGGAATATCTTCCTCCTGAATTCGTAGTTGATGATAACCAGAGCGTAGATCAATTTTAGAAAAACACGTAGCGCCTTGCAATTGATCAAACAAATCGTCAATTCGGGGTAGAGGATAGCGATTCTTGGTAGTAAGCTTATTGAGTTCCCCATAATCGATGCACATTCGGAACGATCCATCCTTCTTTTTCATGAAAAAGACAGGCGCGCCCCATGGATATGTGCTAGGGCGTATGAAGCCTTTATCAAGTAATTCTTGGAGTTGGCTAGAAAGTTCATGCATTTCGGACGGTGCGAGGCGATAAGGGGCTTTAGCAACATGGTTAGCTCCACGAATGAGGTCAATACGAAAATCAATAAAACGAGTAGGGGGTAGACGGGTAAATCGTCAGGAAAGACATTAGGGAAATCACGAACCACGGGTACCTTTTCCATTGTTTTCTTTTCCTTTTCCGCTACTACAATGTGAGCCAAGAAAGCCATGTATTCCTTTCGGAGATACTTGCTCGCTTGAATGCACGTCATAAGTTTCAGTTCCTTCGAAGATACTTCGCCATAGACACAGAGTTGATCACCGTTTGAAAGAGAGAAACATATCATCTTTTCGAAACAGATGACTTCAGCACGATTTTTACGAAGAAAGTCCATGCCACCTATGACATCGAAACTACCAAGCTGCATCGGAATGAGATCAATCGGAAAGACGTGATTTTTGAGTTCGAGAATACAATCATGTAGAACAGAACTGATGGTGACGGTTGTTCCGGTGGCAACTTCTACGTCGATAGTCGTTGGGAGGTTAGCGCATTTACATTTTAGGAGCTTTTCAAAGTCAAACGACACAAAACAGTTATCGGCTCCAATATAAAATAAACACGAAGCATAAATACCGTTAACGAGAAACGTACCATTGACAACATTGTTGTCAGTCTGAGCCTGGCGGACATTGATGTTGAAAGTTCTTCAGCGGGATGCTTGTTGTTGTTACTGCGGTTGCTGCTGCTGCTGTTGTTGTTGCTGCGGTGGTTGCTGTTGTGGCTCTTGTTTCACAATTCGATTCGGGCAGACATTAGCAAAGGGATTAGGGTCACCACATGAGTAGCAACCTCGTGCATGAGCAGCGGGAGCAGGAGCTGCTTGGTTACCCTGGAGAGCGTGAGGTTGAGCCGGTGGTGCAGGTGGAGCTTGAGCTTGTTGACGTAGGCCAGTGCGACAGTTCGCTGTGAAGTGTCCATAGATGTTGCAGTGGACACAAAAGCGGCAAGCTATCCCAGCTGGGTGATGATAGGTGCAAGTCGGGCACAAAGGGTGAGGACCAGTGTACGCACGCTTAGCGGGGGTGCATTGGTCACAGGTGCTGCCACTTGGCGGTTCTGATTGTTGTTAGGTTGGATGGGTACAACGTTGAGAGGAGCGGCGGTAGTGCATTGGTCACAGGTGCTGCCACTTACGAAATGGCCTTGAATCGAGATAAAGAGTGCTTAGGAGCGTCTAGAGAGAGAGAGAGAGGGTCGAATGGAGCTATCACATCAGTGAACAGTAGCGTGTACAGGTATTTATAGTGTGAGAGAGAGGTTTAAGGCAGTGGAGTGAAGTATCAGATGGTCTGCCGATTGGATGACCATCCGATCGGATAGTCATCCGGACGGTAGTCCATTCGATCGGTTTATTATCCGGACAGCCTAGTTGTGCGAGTTAGTTTTCCAACTTTCGGTTTTATGCGTTGAGCGTTTCGTTGCGTTTAATCGAGTTGCGAGTATGCGTTGCGTTGAGATAACCACATAATCATTTAAACAAGTAATCATATAAATATCACACATAAATGCTTAAGAGTAAATCCGTGTTTCGAGTCTGTGTTGAGTTTGCATTGTGATAGAGTTGCGTTTGCGTTTGCGAATAACATCCAAAACATATCAAGCACACACAAGTAAAGCACATAAGATCACACACACATAATATTACTAATATCAATAACTGCGTTTCGCGTTGTGTTGGCGTTGTGATAGCGTTTAGAAGTAACAATGCGATAAAGTGCGCTTAAATAGTAGTAATTATTGTGAATAGCGTTAAATGCGATATCATAGTTTAAAATATCGTTTAACCCATTTGCGATAATCGAAACCTCGAGAGTACAAGGCAATTAAGCAATAAATGACAGATCTAAGTAATGACCCAGAAAGTCGAGTTGTTACAAGCACGCTGATTACGGAGCAGAGTTTAGGGGTTTAAGGGCTTCGGGTAATAGAATGGTAATTCGAGAGAGAAAGAGTATCGATTTTTTATATCGATTTGGTGCAACTGAACTACTCCCACGATTGCCTTTATATAGCCAAACTGGGATTCTCCCACGCGTGGCGCGACGGCTACCTATTAGGGCTAGGTCAGCCTCGTCAACAGCATAGCCTTGCCACTTGTCGCAAAACGGTGCCACGTGGCCTGGTACTCTCCCCCGCGTCGCGAGAGATGCAGGTGATTCTCTCGCATGGCGTCTGGGATGTCTAGTATTGAATTTTTCGTTTTTCGTGTTGGGCTTCGTCATGCGTGTCCGGGTTTCGATTACAGTTCGTTCTTGGGTATTTTGGGAGTTGTTACATCTTGTGTCCTTGTTTTGGTAG
Organism: Helianthus tuberosus; assembly: GCA_030545235.1. Lineage (NCBI taxonomy): Eukaryota > Viridiplantae > Streptophyta > Magnoliopsida > Asterales > Asteraceae > Helianthus > Helianthus tuberosus. Next base: position 26,920,763 of record CM060444.1, read on the forward strand.
GAAAATATATTATCCCTTCTATGATGTACAATGTTAGTAGGCGTTGTATGTTTTTCGTTTTTGGCGATCCCCAAAGCATGTTTTGGTGATTCGTTGTTAGGTTGGCGGGGGTATGCCCCTTTAAGCATGTAAACATTTCTTTTATTTATAAAGTTTGCCGGGAGAAAGCTCAATTACCCAAAAAGGGAACTTAGGCATTAAACGATGTAGATGGTATGAAATGAGTTTAATTTGGAAAAATAGCTGGGGTTAAACTTGGTTCTAACGGGTCGTTTTAAAAAGTATAAATGTGGTTTGGATAAAAACGGGTAGTCAACAAAAAAGACTCGCATTATAATGGGTTGTTTTAGAGAAAAGAGTTGCAAAATTGTTTCACTCGACTTTTGTTTTCTAGGGGCTATTGGCGATGCCAGACAAATGAGTTGGAGGTGATGGCGCTAAAGGCGATGGCAATGCCAATGGCGGTAGACATTATTGGTGGGGGTGGTTGTGGCGATGATGGTGGTGTTGGTTCTGGCGATGGTGGTGTCGATGATTGGTAGGCGGTGGTGATGGTGGTGGTTGTGCCAACGTTGACCAATAGGTAGTGGTTGTGTCCGCGACAGCGGAGGCAACTAGTAGATGGTGATGACAATGGTCGTGTCAACGATGATTGGTAGGTTGCGACAACGATGACAGTTGTAATGATGGATGATGGCGGCATCAATAGTGTTGCAACAACAAAAACAACAAATTAATATAATTTTTTTTTTTGAAAGGAGAACTTCATTAAAACACACCAAACCCGAAAACCGGGCAGGCCAACAAAAACAAGAAAGCTACATATTCACAAATTACACCAATCTACCCAACTAAACATAACTTTCTTACACCTGTACTTATACCAAAGAAAGCTAACTGTCCTAACCTCACAAAAAATCTCCTCAACACTACTTCTCTTGCCATTGAAACGGAGATTATTCCGAGCCTTCCACAACACCCAACAAGCAGTGTATATAATCCCTTGTAAAGCCTTTCTTTCCGTATCCTTTCTAGACCCGACGTTATGAACCTCCACTAAATCTCGAAAGGAAAACACAAAAAAATTCCGAATACGACACCAAAAACTGATTCTCTCCCAGATACTCATGGCAAACTGGCAAGACGAAAACAGATGAGATACCGAATCCGGGCCCGAACAGCATAAGCCGCAATCAGAATCCAAAACCACGACACCCCTCCTAGCTAGAGCTTCAACAGAAGGAATCCGGTCCATCTCCGCTCGCCACATAAAGATGTTGCACTTCAAAGGAACCCAGTTACACCAGTCAAGAACATACCGGCCACTGAAATCCTTCTTGTTGTCCAAAAGGTTCTTAACAGCAGACACCGAAAAGGACTCCGCCCCACCACCAGTCCATACCCACCTATCAGCAAGGAAAGAGCAAGAAACCGAGCCTAACGCCGTCGACAACTCACCCCATTCATTCCATTTGATTTCTGACTCCAAATCATGCTTCCATAACCAGTTACCTTCCCCGGCAACTCTATCCCGAACAACACAATTTTTAACCACCTCTAAATAAAAAAGAGCCGGGAACTTATCTTTCAGCGGGATGTCGAATAACCACGGGTCTAGCCAAAATAAAATACTGTCTCCCGAGCCAACCACACCTCTAAAAAGGTTCCGAATCGGGATATTACCTATCACCGGTCTCTTTAAAACAGAGGCAATTTTACACCACACGCCACCGAACGTTTTCCGGCTCGGGAGAAAATCCCAAGAAGAACCTCCCGAATGAATGGCACTGACCACTTTGACCCACAAATTATCCTTCTCCGTTTTAAACCTCCAACCCCACTTAGCTATCAAAGCGATATTAACCTCCCTAAGATTGCGAATGCCAATCCCTCCCATCTTTTTGGGCTAACGCTATTCATGGGCTGAATATTGGAGGTACTTAGGTGTCGAAGCCGTCGCTGGTCAAGAAGGAGGTGTTTACATTTTTTAGAGACAAATTTATGGAGGTTCGTGATGTTCGGCCTAGTCTTTTGTGCCCGGGCATAAGGCGTATTTCTGAGCATGATGCTGAGGAAATGGAGGCCCCGTTCTCCCGTCAGGAAATTAAAAGTGTCGTTTTCGATTGCGGGGATGATAGAGCTCCGGGCCCTGACGGAGTTAATTTTCGATTTGTGAAGCACTTTTGGTCCTATCTCGAGGATGACTTTTTTAACATTCTGTCTACGTTTCACGATGCTGGAGTGATAAGTATGGGCTGTGGTTCATCGTTTATTGGTCTTAATGATTATCGGCCTATTAGCTTAGTTGGTATCATTAACAAGGTCATCTCGAAGCTTCTGGCAAATAGGCTCAAGAAGGTGTTGAATAGCATTATTTCTCCTATGCAGACTGCTTTTATCGGGGGTAGATATATCTTGGATGGGCCGCTGATTGTCAATGAAATCCAAAACTGGATTAGGAAAGCTAGGAGAAAGGCGTTTATGTTCAAGATAGACTTCGAGAAGGCGTATGATAACATTAATTGGAACTTTGTGGTTGATATCCTCTCTCAAATGGGTTTCTCGGTTAAGTGGTGCTTGTGGATCAAAGGTATTCTTTCCTCGGCCAGAGCATCGGTTTTGGTTAACGGTGCTCCCACTTTTGAGTTTAAATGTAACAAATTAATATAATTTAAAAAGCAATTCGCTCGGTTTTAAGATCAAAACCGAACCATGAATTAAATTACCAACCGACTTGCTTCAGTTTAAACAGTTCAATCAGTTTCAACGATTTTTGAACTATCTCTAATATCAACAATTAAATATCTCAGATTTAATTCCAGCAAACTAAATCATCGGTAATCATAAAGAATCATGAAATCTTGTTAATAATAATAACTTTACTTGTTATGTTATTTGTTTTAACATGGGAGGGAAAAAAAAACAATTAAAAAACGTTAAGAATTGTTCGACGAACATCATGGAGCAGTTTCCATGTATGTCTCCCACAATACACACACGACACAACTCAACTCATTTGAAACCCTAAAATCCCCTCTTCTCTCTCATCAGTCTCTCTCTCTCTCTCTCAACAACCAACAGTCCGACATGAGTACCCCCTACACGTTAGTGAGAAATCGCATGAAAGATCTCATATCATGTTTCAACGCATGTAAACTTCCCGTAGACAAAGACAGCGAAGAATCGGATCATCCGAACCCAAAACCATCGTCAAATATTATCCATGACCGGACCCGCGAAAGAGGAAAGAAAGTGAAAGTTGAAACGACGTCATCTTCGTCGGCTAGAGCTGGAGGAGGAGGAAGAGGAGGTGCACCGATGAGCTTGCAGTCCGGCGAGTCGGAAGAAGATAATTACATTGTATTTTACTTCAAGGATGATGATAATGGTAGGGACGTGATAGAAGAACGAGGCTTAGACGCAGGTTGTTGCAATCGACATAAAAAGGTTTGTTTTTGTTTTTGGTGTTTATTCGTTAAATGTTTCTCGACATTAAATTTGGAACATGATTAAGATTTGGTTAATTGTTACCTTAAAAAAGGAAACGTGTCAAGGATCCACTAGCAAGGCCCGAGTTGATGCTCAGCGGAACGAGTTTGAGGCTGAGTTGGAGCAACACAGGCAGACGTTGAGCGAGTCAAGCGAGTCGAGTACAGGTTCATTCGCCTTCCCAACGTAAGTAACATCATTACTGTTAACCTCTTTTATTTGCATAGTCTGTTTTATTGTCAAATGGTCCTTAAAATGATAATTTTATGTGTAGTGATAGTATGTGATTGTTTGTTTGTTTGTTTGGTTGGTTGATAAATTGCAGGATCCAAAGGGAATGGACAGGTAGCCCTGTGTTGATGCCAAGACCAGAAGGACACAACAAGTCCTGTGGTGTTTGTGTTCAATGTTGTAAATTCTAGATTCATTGTTAAGCTTGTTGACTTTACAATTGGACAACGTTTCAGATTCGGCAGCCAGGACACTGGACTCTTGGAATTGATTCATTTTTGCCATCGCGCGTATTTTCAAGGGTAACATCGTCATTTCACAAGCATCGAGATAACAACGGGTATCTACCAGCTGTATGTTTAATATGGAAAGTTTGCACCTTGCTTTTCATTCTGCTGTAACTTGTTTGGCGTTCTAACATTGAATTTGTGGTTCGGTTAATCAGTTTTTTTAATATGTTTATTCGTTGAACAATTTTTGAAAGGTTTGTAGCTTGGTTAGAACTCATTTAACGAACAACGGAATCCCCACAGGTGATTCAATTTGTTCAAATAAGTTTAGTTTGAGTATATCCATTGACTGTATTTTCACAGTTAGTAACAATGTTTGAGAACCGAAGTATTTTCGTTACAATAGCATAGCAATTTAGTTTGCAAAATGAATTGTTGTGATATCTGTTCTCTTTAATAGTTAACTCTTTTAACATTCGGGAATATCACATGACATATCAAAACAGTATTTGTTTCCACAAAGGGATATTTGTTGCTAACAACCAATCAAGTTTGAATTCGGCTTTCTGTTTGGACGTTTATTTTTTATTTCTGGATTTTATATAAGGTCCGGTCCAATAAAAGCCGAATTGTAAAACCAAACCGTAACCAATCCGTTAGTAACGGTTTGCTTTTAATGTTCAATGGTTTGGTTTCAGTTTACGGTCATTAGTAACGAATTGGTAACGGTTTGGCTCATGGTTTGACCTAAAAACTGCCAAAATCTGGATGTGAACACTCTTAGATTGTGATATGTATATTATAATATGATGTACATGATATGAAGACTAAAGTTCATCTTTTGTTGATAGACATACAGAACATAATGGATATAGAAGTAGAATAAGAGGAGGAAGCTTTTGAAACACATCTAATTGACCATATTGATGCAAAAGGGTATTTGGTCATCACTAGCGGTTCATACGGTAGCCAAATGTTCCAAAATATAGTGAATTAATATTAAACGGGTCAAACTATATCAATCTAATATGAAACGGGTCAATCGTGCAAAAATATATTGAACTAATGTTAAACAGGTCAATATGTAGATAACTAAAGTGAAACGGTAACTGCAAAGTCTATTTTTTATGTTGAGTTCGAAGGTTGGGACGTCAGCTATCATCATCATTGCTGCAGTTGGGTGCAATGGTAAGTATTATTTATTTTGTTGAGCAACCTTTGGTCTATGAAATTAGCAACCAATTCATGAAAATTTACAAAAAGTTTTAACGAAAACAACCATATTATGAAAACTTTTATATGAGTCAAGAACAATTACAAAAATTTAGCTAACGAACCACACAAAACAATATCATTAAAAATTTGTTCAGACATTGATATGCTGCAAGTTGACTGCAGTTTGTACGCAGATCAGCCCTGCAACTGGTGTTTGGTGACAGTTTGGGCCTTTGGTTGGATCTGTTGTCCATTTAATTGTTTGTTGTATTGATTTTTGATTCTTTGTGAGTTGAGTTTCCTGCTGCATAGTTGTTTCTGTCCTACGTAATTATCGTCATCAAATGTTGTGGTGGTTTTGCTGGTTTATTAATTCTATACCGACTTGCTTGTTGGATCAATAGCCGAATTGGAAGAACTGTAACCTGAACAAACAAGCATTTGTGTTTTCGCTTATGAGGGAGAAATACCATGTGATGCGATAGCGAGATGTAGAAGATTATTTTTCGAAGAAGCGAATAATGTAATATCTATACGTGCAAGGAAATATAATGATGACTCAAGACTATAAAAAATAGATGCAAGTTAATATGGTTACGTCGTCTTCGTCACTGCAGGGTGATTAAGCAGAAGTAGGGACTCTGTGTAGGAGGCCACCTTGAAGTGCCAACCATAAATCCCAAGACCATTCATGTGTTCTGAGCCAGGTTCATGAACTTTAAGTTCACCACCACCTCCAAGTATCAGTTGGCCGTTCTTCCTAAATCCAATTATACTATGAAGCACAACGTTAACACTGAATAGCTTTGTAAACGAGGATTTTGGAACACCATTTTTCAGCATCATCCATATGTCACAAACTTGTTCCATTGCATAGTAGTATTCAAGCACAACAACAGACTCCTTGAGCTTAGATATATCCAGATTTTTACGGCTTTGTAAACCATCTGGAAGATCTACTTCTTCAAATTCATCACTTGTCAAATCATATGTAATGATCCTATGATGACATTCAAATTCATAATCATAATTAATCCGATGAATAACCCCATCTATAACTACCGTATTACCGGCCCTAAAGTGCAATGATTCATGAGGCGGACGCAGATTCATTGATATGCTTCTCCAAGCACCAGAACTTAATGTAAAAACTTCTGCCTCATTGGTATGTGAAAATTTAACAATCTTAGGGTCAAAAGTTTTAGGACAAACCCCGAAAACAAAAGCATAGTTTCCCTCTGGCAATACTATATCAACAGATTTCCTAATTGATGGATTCCAAAAAACAATCAATCCCTTCGAACGCACGAGCAAACTCACCAATCCGTGAGAGCAACCGAGCACCGATGGACGCCAAAGTGGCTTAACAGTAGGGGGAACCACAGGAGAAAACTTGTGATGCCGGGAACTGTCATCATCAACAATCGAAACATATCTGTCCTTAGAATATGCTGTGTACTTTATCAGTAGATGATGCGGTTGAGTCTGGTTGATGCTGTGATCAGTGATAAATTCCGAGCTATTGATCAAAGACTTCCATTGTTTTGAAACCGATCTGAACCTGATCAGTGATTTGACTGGAAACTTTTTCATGATTTCCCCTTGGATTTCAAAAGGAATGTAGGCGGACATTCTCACTTATGGGGATGGTTATTGTAGCAGCTTTGAATCTAGGTTTCTATGAGATTATGAGGATACGAATATTATGGAAACAAGTAAGGGAAGAGACGTAGAGGTGATGAAGGGATATAATTTTGTAAAGTCTGGATGAAATTTTGGGCCACTGGGCTTCTTCACATGCAATGCTACATGGATCACGGATGAGTCCATTGGTGTGTATGTTTCATGTTCTTTATATTTTTTTCCCATAAATTTCGTACCCATCCCAAAAAACCCGAAACCGGGTATGTTGATACGCGGGCGTAGTGTACCCGGTTATGAACTCCACCCTACCCGTAGATATGAATATACATCTAGGCGAGCGATATACGTTGAGACTCTTGTATCACCAAATCCCTGATCGAATTCTTCAGTATAACCAATTGCCGCCCACCTTATGATGATGATGATGATGATTCTGGTGACTAGAAAACCCCTTGTTTCTTTTTTATGATTGATTGTTTGTTTGTAATGCTGGTAGTAGACTTGTGTAATGGTACTACTTGTCTATGTAGCTTGGTTTGATTAATTCCTAAACATATATTAATATTTGAAACTGTTTTATATGATATAATAATAATAATAATAATAATAATAATAATAATAATAATAATAATAATAATAATAATAATAAAAAAGCTAATACGTTTTAGAATACACAGATCAGTCCTGCAACTGGTGTTTGGTCACAGTTTGGGCCTTTGGTTGGATCTGTTGTCCTTTAATTGATTGTTGTATCGATTTTTTATTCTTTGTGAGTTGAGTTTCCTCTTCTGCCCTACATAATTAATTAGGGTCATCAAATATGGTGGTAGTTTTGCTGGTTTATTATTGCTATACCTACGTGTTTGTTGGATCAATAGCCGAATTGGAATAACTATAACCTGAACAGATAAGCATTTGTGCTTTTGCTTATTAGGGAGAAATAAATACAATGTGATGCGATAGTGATGTTTAGAAGATATATTTTTCGATGTAGAAACTAGTATCTAAACATCTATACATGCAAGAAAATATAATGATGACCCAAGATTATTTGTATGCACTGCATTAGTGTATATAGTAAGTAACATTGATGAAATATGGTTACGTCGTCGTCACTAATGAATGATAGAATCAGGGTGATTAAGCAGAAATAGGGACTCTGTGTAGGAGGCCATCTGGAAGAGCGAACCATAAATCCCAAGACCATTCATGTGTTCTGAGCCGGCTTCATAAACTTCAAGTTCACCATCACCTTCATGCATCAGTTGGCCATTCTTCCTAAATCCAATTAAACAACTAAAACACCTAACCTTAACACAAAATAGTTTTGTAAACGAGGATTTTGGAACACTATTTTTCAGCATCATCCATACTTCACAAGCTAGTTCCATTCCATAGTAGTAGTCAAGCAAAACAAGAGACTCCTTGAGCTTTGATATGTCCAGAGATTTAGGATATATACGGCCTACACTATCCGGAAGATCTACTTCTCCAAAATTTTCACTTGTCAAATCAAATGTAATGATTCGATAAAAACGATCAAATCACAGTCCATTAGTCCAATGAATAACCCCCCCCCCCCCCCCCCCCCCCCCCCATCTATAACTACCACTTTACCCGAATTGTGCATTAAATCACAAGGCGGATATATATTCATTGATATGCTTTTCCAAGCCCCAGATGTTAAGGTAAAAACTTTTGACGATCCCAAGGTCAAAAGTTTTAGGACAAACCCCAAAACCATAAGTGTATGTTCCGTCCGGCAACACTATACCAACAGATTTCCTAATTGATGGATTCCAAAACGCAACCAATCCCTTTGAAGGCGCTAACAAACAAACCAATCCGTGAGAGCAACCAATCACTGATGGAAACCTAAGTTTTTAAGAGTAGGAGAAAGTGCAGGAGAAAACGTGTGATTTGTCCTCAAAGCATGCTGTGCACTTTTGTGTACCTTATCAGTAGATGATGCGGTTGAGTCGGGTTGACGCTGTGATCAGTGATAAATTCAGAGCTATCGATCAATGAATTCCAGTGTTTGGAAACGGATCTGAACCGAATCAATGATTTGACAGGAAGAACCGTTTGATGATTTCCTCCTGGATTTCGAAAGGAATGTTCAGATTTTCATTATTTTCAATGGTTACTGTAGCAGTTTTGATTATGGGGATGGTGATAAGGATACGATTCATACGAATATTAAGGAAAAAGAATATTAAGAACGTGTAAGGGAAGATACGTAGAGCAGTAGAGATGATGAAGGGTATATATAGGTTAGCTATATATACATAAGAGATAAGAATAGTAGGTAAGGTATTTTGGGCCAATGGGCTTCTTCGCATGAAATGGTCTATGGATCATGGATGAGTACACGTATAAGATTAAGATTGGTGCATATAATAGGTACACAAAACCGGGTTTTTTCAATACCCGGTTCAAGGTATGACCGGGTATGAAAAAGTCGTTGATTATATCCAGGTAGGGTTCGGGTCCGGGTCCAGGTCCGGGTAGTGACTTGAGAAACCATACCTGGCGTCACTGGTTCCAGGTAGGGTATGGAACCGGGTACTCTATACCCGGGTATTTTAATACCCTATTTTCGGGTGTATATAAAACCTTATTTTTAGGTATTTTTTGGGCATAGATCGGGTTTGGTAAATATAACTAAATAACATAAATGTTCCGAGTCCATTTTTTTTGCATTAAATCTTGAGAAACAACATGGTAGATAATATTTTTATTTGTCGACTAGTCGCCGCCTAATTCCGATTTTTACAAAACTGGTAAATATAATTAAATAACATAAATGTGAATGTATATTAGAAAATAAAAATATTACAAAGATAAATATTATAAAAGGCATAAAAACACCAGGTATTGGAAATACCTAGGTATTGAAAAAATCCGGTTTCGGGTTTGTGCCCGGAACTGGTTTTCAGGTATGAATCGGGGCAGGTTCCAGGTACGGATTGTTGTATTGAAATGCATACCCTATGGGTAGGGTATGGGTTCGGGTACCCGATACCCGGGTATAATAAACCCGATTCCAGTTTTTTTTATTGTGTTCGGGTTCAGTTTTTTCCATGTACTTCATATTTCTTCTCAATTTGAGGTGCACATAAAAACCTGGAAAAATCCGAAACCGGGTATGTTGATACCAATGTTACATACCAAACAATGTCACCTTGCAATGGTTTCAGTCCATAACAATCGACTCTCCTTAAGGGCTAACGTCTTCGTTGGTCACGGTGCCTCTTTCCAGGTCACCACTCAATGGGCCACCACTCCGAGCCTCGTTGGTCACGGCTGGTTCTCTTCGAGCAACCACTCTGTGGGCCACCACTCCAAGTTCTGGCTCGGATACCAATGTTACATATCAAACAAGATAACTCAACCCAAAAGACTAGTCTAGTAAGTGAAAGAGCTTATTTGGTATATAAACCCCACATTAATTGCCCATACAACCGATCTGGGACAAGTCTCATACCTTGCAATGGTTTCAGTCCGAAATAGGTATGAATAAAGTACATTTTCTATCGTAAAACCTAAACCTGGGTTTTTTCAATACCCAAATCGGATTTAATGAATACCCAAATTACCCTTAGAGTGGATCTAGCCATTTTTTAAGCAACTAAAGTCATTAGTCGCCTTTTCTACCATTTGAACCCTTATTTGTTAGTATAAATAGATAGTGGCTGTTTTGGTTGAATCACAAGCTAAAAAAATGTCAAAATCATAAATACGAATATCCGTTATGAAGAATACATTGTTATGATTATTGGCTTTGTTGTGATGAATATCTTATACGTCTTTTATCCAATCGCCCTTCACTTAAGAGCTTCGGTCTGGTAAGGTAGTTTCCACTTGAGTATATGTTCTCATGTCATGGGCTTTCGAAACTTATTTGGAAGTTGTAACGTGTTGTAGCTTATTCTTTGCTCAGATTTTAATGATAAATGCACCATTAATGAGTTATTCGAGTGTTTACCTGAGTTGAACATCTAACTACCTGGCATCATGTCTTTGAGGTAAAATTTATCCACATTATATATAACTAAAAGAAAAGTTTTAAACGTTGGTTTTAATCTTTGTTTTGGCATATGCTTCAAGTGGTTTGTACTAGACTCGGTTCCACAAGAGCTTCCAACCTCACTAATCCACCTCAAACACGTATGTTTCGAAGAAAGTAGTCTTGTTGACAGTTATGGGTTAGGTTTTCTTCTTGTTTTAATTATCTCTGTTCTTCGAACTTGGAGAAAATTAAGCTAGAGGTTAGTGATATAATTATATCTCATGTCCAGTTTGCCTTAGTCTCATGCCAAAATACACACACACAAAAAGGATGAACCTCATGTAGATTGATTTTCATCTTGATTATGAAGAATACTCCGTTGTGTGGGGAGAATATGCATATGTTCGCTTGGATCATTTGAACGAATTTGAGATCAAATATTTTCACAAATATTTGAGATCAATAGCCGAATTGGAAGAACTATAACCTGAACGAACAAGCATTTGTGTTTGCTTATGAGGGAGGACCTACCAAGTGATGCGATAGCGATGTTTAGATGATATTTTTTTGATGGAGAAACTAATATCTTAACATCTATACATGCAGGAAAATATAATTAGTACTCAAGATTGTTTGTATGCATTGAATTAATGTTATCTAGTAACAATGATGAAAAATTGGGATTATAAAAAGTAGATGCAAATTGAGATATGGCTCACATCTTTGTCGTCAATTGTCATCATGATGAACAATAGAATCAGGGTGATTAAGCAGAAGTAGGGACTCTGTATAGGAGGCCATCTTGAAGACATAACCATAAACCCCAAGACCATTCATGCATTTTGAGCCGGGTTCATAAACTTCAAGTTCACCATCACCTCCAAGTATCGGTTGGCCATTCTTCCTAAATCCAGTTATACTATAATGCATAACACTAACACTGGATAGCTTTTTAAACGAGCATTTTAGAACGTCATTTTTCAACATCATCCATACGTCACAAACCCATCCCCGTGCATCACCAATATAGTAGTGAAACACAACAAGAGACTCCTTGAGCTTAGATATGTTGAGATGTGTAAACCGTACTAAACTATCTGGAAGATCTACTTTTCCAAATTCTTCACTTGTCAAATCAAATGTAATGATCCAATTTTGACGTTCAGATTCAGAATCATATGCAACCCAATGAATAACCCCATCTATAACTACCACATTATTCGATGATTTATGAGGCAGACGCAGATTCATTGATATGTTTCTCCAAGCGCCAGAACTTAATGTAAAAACTTCAGCCTCATTGGTATGTGAAAATTTAACAATCTTAGGATCAAAAGGTTTAGGACAAACCCCAAAACCAAAAACATATCATAATTGTACTACTTTTATGACTAGAGAGGCATAATTATAGTAGATATGAATATTAAAATCAACTGAATTTTTTTTAACGGTCAACGAATCCTCCAAATGGTCTACTTGCGAAATTCACTACATCGGGATACACTCGCCTCCAAACCGGGGAATACCCTCACCTAGGGCCGAAGCTATTAAACACTCGCCCGAAGGCACGACAGTGCAGTGAGGTAAAACCCGTTCAGTTCAAAGATCGAACTAGCGATCTCCGCCTTGTCTCCCATCATTACCAGGTGCCGCAGAAACTAATGGAGAGGGCATGAATCGAACCTAGATCACTTAGAACACCAACTCTCTCGCGTACCACTCCACGACTAGCTCATTGGCTTAAAATCAACTAAATGAGTAAAATAAATTACATGTAAAATTAGAAATAATTAATAAGCTAAAAAGTTATGAGGATGTTATTCAGTTAAACATTACTTAATTTAGAAAAGATATCCAACATTCCTTGTACTAGAAGGTGGTATGCAAGTGGTGTTTGTGGAATGAATCTTAAAAGTAAGTTTGATATTATGTGATGTAAGGCTTTTGTTATGTGATCATATGGAGGTTACGCGTTTGAGACGTAAAAACAACCACTTGCATAAATGCAGGATAAGAATGCGTTCAAGGGACCTGGATATTAAAGGATGACCCGGATGGCAGGTTCCGGACCTGGTAAGGCAAGAGCTTTCAAAGGACCTGGGTATGAACCAACCAGCGGATGAATTCTATTGGAATAAAGTTGCTACACCAAAAGTGAACTTGTCAGTTATGCGGCTTATTGGAGGAATCAGTAAGCCACCTGCTTCTCCATTGTTCAGTGGCGAGAGAAGTTAATTGGAGTCAGATTTTGATGAGGGTAAATCTACCGGCTCAAAACAATTATGACGTGGTTAACGCGTTACTTCAATCTGTGAATCGGATAGTAGCCTCAAAGAAAAGGAAGAAGATCATACATGCGGTTCTACTATTAACATGTTTGAGGATTTGGCATAGCCGGAATGAAAAGATTTTTAAAGATGTGTCTAACTCGGTGAACAAATTGGTGAAATAAATTAAGGAGGGTTCTTTAAATTGGATCCAACACAGAACCAAGTTCAAAGGAATCTAATGCTATCCCTGTGCCGTTTTTAGCTAGTCTGTCCACTTGTGCTCTATGTGGACTTTGTTGTTTCTATTTTGCTTGTGTGTTGGGCTTCCTGAGCATCTTGCTTAGGAGTCCAGTTGGTTTTAATAAAATTTTCTTGTTAGTCGCTAAAAAAGGGCATCTGGTGGTCACGAACAGTTCAGATATTAGTCATATGTGATATTGATGCAAAAGGGTAGTTCGTCGTCACTAACAATTCATATGATATGTGCCAAAATATAGTGAAACAATACTAAATGGGTCAATATATATTAATCTAATCGTGGCAAAATATACTGACCTAAAACAGGTCAAAATATAGACAACTAAAATGAGACGGTCACTACCAAGTCTAAGTGTTATATTGACCTTGAAGTTGACCTCAGAAAACTGATACAGGTCACCGGTTGGTTGTTAGTGGCGGAGCTTGAACGAAAAATCAATGGGGACAGACTCTCAAATCCAAATCAGTGGGGGCCGGACTCTTAAAAATCCAATATTTTACACTACAAAAGTAATTCGGAAATTTTCGGTAATATTAAAACTATGAGGGAAAATCGGGAGGGTCCGGGGCACCCCTGGGCCACCAAGATGCTCCACCACTGGTTGGGGTGTTCAACTAATATCATCATTCCTACAGTTTGGTGCAACGGTATTTAGTATTTTATTTTGTTAAGCAACCTTTACACTATAAAATTAGCAACCAATTCATGAAAATTTACATAGTTTAACGAAAACAGCAATATCATGAAAATTTAAATGTTAGTTAACCATACCATATTACAAAAACCATACCTGCTAGTCAATAGAAATTAAAAGAAAACCAACTAACTAAACCACACAAAACAATATCACTGGACGGTGATGTGCTGCAAGTTGACCGCAGTGTGTACATAGATCAGCCTTTGGTTGCGGTTCCTGATGCATAGTTGTTTTCTGTCCCACATTATGATCATCATCAAATATAACTGCAGGAAAATATAATGAGGACTCAAGATTAGTTGTATGCATTGAGTAACAATGATGAAAACTGGGATTTTAAAAATTAGATGCAAAAGTTAAATTATGACTTACATGTTAGAATCAGGGTGATTAAGCAGAAGTAGGGATTCTGTGTAGGAGGCCATCCTGAAGAGCGAACCAGAAATCCCAACACGGTTCATGTGTTCTGAGCCGGGTTCATAAACTTCAAGTTCACCATCAAGACCTCCATGCATCGGTTGGCCATTCTTTCTAAATCCAATTATACGAAAAGGCACAGCCTTAACGCTGAATAGTTTTGTGAACGAGGATTTCAGACCACCATTATTCAGCATCATCGATACGTCACAAACCCACCCCCTTGCATCACATCTATAGTAGTCAAGCACAACAAGAGACTCCTTGAGCATAGATATGCCCAGATATTTACGGCCTGCAAAACTATCTAGAAGATCTACTATTCCAAATTCTTCACTTGACACATCAAATTTAATGATCCAATGACGACATTCAAATTCAGAATCCTCAGCAATCCAATGAATAACCCCATCTATAACCACCACATTATCCGAAAATTGCTCTAAATTACGAGCCCGATGTAGATTCACTGGTATGCTTCTCCAAACCCCAGATCTTAACGTAAAAACTTCAGCCGTGATCATGCGTGAAATCTCAGATATTTTGACAATCTTAGGGTCAAAAGTTTTAGGACAAACCCCAAAACCAAAATCAAAAGCATCTCTTGCATCCGGCAACTCTATACCAACAGCTTTCCTAACTGATGGATTCCAGACAATAGCCACTGGGAGAATAGGATCAAGCAAACACACCAATCCGTGAGAGCAACCGAACACATATGGATGCCAAAGTGGGTATGGGGGTACATCAGGAGAAAACTGGTGATGCGGGAAACTGTCATCATCAACAATCGAAACATATTTTTCTACTTTGCTCCTAGAATCTACTGCGTAAGTTATCAGTATATGATTGGCCTGAGTTGGGTTAACGCTGTGTTCAGTGATAAATTCAGAGCTTTCGATCAGAGACTTCCATTGTTTTGAGACGGATCTAAACCGAATCAATGATTTGACCGGAAGAACCCGTTTGATGATTTCCTCTTGGATTTCGAAAGGAATATTGGCAGACATTCTCACTTGGATTTTGATTATACGGTGTGTTCCCGAGTTAAAAATCTCTCCCCATCCCTCCCCTCCCCTCCATGTCTTTCCAAATAGGAAAGACTATTTTCAGGCAAAAAAAACCCCATTTTCCCTCCCTTCCCCTCCCCTTTCCCTGTTAAGTGGATCTCTGGAACACAGCCTAAAGTGCGGCGAGTTGATTGTAAACATACATACCGTCCATATGAGAGCGACCTTGGAGTTGTCGTTAGTGTTTCTAAAACCAGACTTGCCCGATATGTTAAATTGAAAATCAATGGTAATTGGGATACTACTTTGTGAACCTTCTACAAATATAAAGACTGGATTAAGTGAATAAGACAAAATCACTTTAAAGCCATAGGTAGAATTTAGAATAGTTTGAGACTGGGCCAACTGTCAAAGCTACATAGTACATACTAGTTCAACTAAAGGATCAGACCAAGGAGTAAAATAAGGGCATGTCTATTCACACACCCATGTCTATTCTGGTTGACAGGACCAGAACGCGGCCAAAGCTCGGCGTTTTGGTCAGGTCAACAGACCCGTCAGACACCCGTCAGTCTTTTGTCTGGTTGACCGGACCAAAACGCCACGCTCTGGCCACAGCTCGACACTGGGGGGTGTGTGAATAAACAAAAGGGTAGGTGGGGGTGTGTGAATAGCAAGACCCGTAAAATAAAGCAAGGACTTTGAGCCCTGCTTCTCTAACGCCCCAAATTCTAGGAAAAAGTTTATATGGATACACCAAGATAATACATGAATTATAGGATTGAAACAAATTTTTTTTTTTTGGTGACGAAAGGCCCAGTATTCATTATCCGCTTTGGACCTCCAAAAAGCTCGAGACGGCCTTGATTCAGACCGTTCAGTTTCATATCATCGATTGTAGTTGCAAGGTTTATTTATTAATTTAGTGTTTCATGTCAATCGATTCTCCAAAGGTGGTCTTATAAACAGATACCGTAAGGCGATCGACACTAACAACTTAAACAATCTTACACCCCCTTTACATGAGTGAGATGCGAGAATAATGATATTCTGATCAAATACCACTAGTTAGTTGTGGATGAAGGAAATTTCATTGTTACACGTGTTTGAGTGAGAGCAATTCAAAATGAGTGATCTCAAAGGATAACAAATCCGTAAGATATATTTATTAGAAAAATAATCGTAATTGATTAGTAGAAATGAGTGATTACAATTAAGACAAAGAGAAACTTAGAATTTTGCATGTGCTAATTGGAAACATTTGATTTTACACTATAGATCATGAAAAGGTTACCATCAAAATATTATGAATAATCATATCTTTAATTTCACACACCAAGGACAAAGTTAAAAGCGGCTATGCTCACAATTAAAGCAAAGAAAAAGCGTCCTCCATCGTCGTTTGTGGTGTCGCCTGTCAGCTTTCAGCATCCTCACTAGACTGTCCGGCCATTCTGACCTTAATCTTAATTCAACAATGATTCACAATATCAAACACACAACAACAGTTTAATATGAAACATGAGTTACATGCAAACAACAGGAAACTTACACAGGAAACGTAAAAGATCGCCTACTACTTGATCTACTAGAGACGCTATCTGTCAATGACCCCAAATGATTCTCTTTATTATAATATTGGATGTCTTCACCTGATTCCTCCTCGGATCACGTCACAAGCGTTCTTAATATTAAATATTTTGAAGCAGATTAAAAACAGAAGTTTGGATGGTTGTTGTAGCCACCTTGTGATCTTGATAACCTCCATTGTCCTTAAATATTTCAACATCCAAGCTCAAGAAAAACGCGAGTGTCTTGTGGTCCAAGTTGCAGCCTTTAATCGAACAAATATGATTTAAGAAACTTAAGTCACTTGAATTTGTAGCAGCACTGCAGTCGCCATTGATGCCAGAATCGGTTTGCGTGGAGTTCATAGATGTAGTAGTTCTAAGTGATCTTGAATTGTGACTCAATGAAGATGATAGTTAATCATGTAACGGTTTGCATGATCGAAAAGAAGCACCTGTTTAAAAAAAATTAACTGTAAATTATATAAAAGACCAAATTGATATAAAATGAATAAAAACAGAAACAACCATGATGATGATCCAAAACAATTAGATGAATTGAGTACATTTATAGAGAGATGATTTACGGTGATTTAATAGAGAGTATTAATTTGGAAAGAAAAGATTTGACTTTTAGAAATATATTGATGATGTACAATACAAAAAATACAGTGGTTTGTATATTTTTCAAAATTTGGTGATTTTAGGTAAAATTGTGGATATGTTTGAGAGCATCTATCTATAATGGGTATAATTGCTTATTTCTAAGGAAATTTTATAAGTAACGACTTTGTTATCTTAAAAATCATGGTTCAAAACGTTGTTCAGTTTCTCTAATAATTACCAAAGATCAAGTGAAAAATTTCTTAAAGAGTTGATGAAAATTTACTAAGACAATCACATAAACTAGTCTTCTTTTAGAATTTGTTACACTCATTTAGAAAACAATCACCATTGTAGACAGATGTTGCACATAACACATCACGTGTCAACGCATATCCCACTATAACGATTGGAACGATTATGAAACTCTTTTTCTTAAATTACCAAAACATTAGCTGTTTTCTAAACAAAACTCATTTATTACCATCTACATTGCCTCTCTGCTTTGATCGATCAACGGACGCTGAGGATGACACATTTCATCAAATATTCTATCATTATAAACAACAGTAAAGATTTTGCCCATAATCCATTGTTACTATCACCTTACCTTTTATTAGTTGGTGTCATTTTTAACTCCACATCTAACAAGAAACTTGTTTTACAGAAAAACAAGTATACAACTCTAGATTACCATCATAAATCTCAGCATTAATTCTCAAGAAAGTTGAGTGATCTAAAGGTCTTTGAAGCGACTCTCACATAACAGTTAACTGCCGGCCACACACGTGGGGCATGTAAGAGAGTCTTTGACATCTTCAACTGTTGTTTCTCATTGTAGAGAACACAAAATATGCTCATCTGCTTTAGCTTGGGTGACCTAGCCAAGATAAACTTCACAAAGTCCATCTCATGCTTCAAGTTATCGAATTCTCCAATCTCCAATTCATTCAAATTTTCCAACCAAACATTTGAATATTCTGGTTCTTCCCATACAACGGAGTATTCCTCTTCCATATATTCATCATCAGCAATATACACCAAGGTTTGTATCAATGTATTTTGACATGTGAATCAAAACAAGCACATCACAAGATATAATTACAAGTTTACCTCTAGCTTAATTTTTTCCAACTTCGGGGAACATTTGATTAAAAGAAGAAGAAAATTTAATATCTTGTTGTTATCCATGTAAACTTTGTTGAAACAAAAGTATTTGAGCTGGATAAGAGAGGTTGGAAGCTCTTGTGGAACTGAGTCTAGCACAAGCCGCTTGAACCACAGGCCAAAACAAAGATTAACAACCAAAGTTCAAAACTTATGTTTCATTTATATATAATGTATAAATATTAAATAGTACCTCAACATAATCAAGCCAAGTAGTTAGATGTTCAATCAAAGGTAAATGTAAGAATAATATTCAACTTGCCTTCATTCATTGATACAATGCCCTATAAATAGTACATCACGAAATCTTCTAAATATGAGAAGATATTGATACAATAAATGATACAATCAATAACATAATTACAGAATATTCTATTACACCCCCGCAGTCGAAGCGTTGGGAGGTCCGATGATGAGACTGGCACGAAAGTCGTCAAATAAAACCCGGGGAAGACCTTTGGTGAAAATATTTGCTATCTGATGTCGAGATGGAACATGTAAGACTCGAATGCGGCCACGCTGAACCTGCTCGCGAACAAAATGTATGTCGAGCTCTATATGTTTTGTTCGCTGGTGTTGAACGGGGTTACCTGAAAGATAAATAGCGCTCACATCGTCACAGTAGACGAGAGTAGCTCGAGTGAGAGGATGATGAAGCTCGAGAAGCAGATTACGTAACCAACATATATCAGCGACCACATTCGCCACACCTCGGTATTCGGCCTCAGCACTGGAGCGTGAAATGGTGGACTGACGCTTAGAGGACCAGGAGAGTAAATTGTCACCCATGTTGTAGGATCGTGTACGGACCCGAAACGAGTCAATCAAAGGCATTCTTCACAATATGAAAGGCGGAAACAGACATATTGTGCGTGATTCAGCAAGATATACACTTTAACTGTCGTTTATATTGATCTGGAACAGTTTTTACAGCAAGACGACACTTCGACAGAGCTTCGCCGTCGGAAATACACTCCCTAATTCTGCCCCAAATGAACCGGATCAAACTCTATATATAGACTCTCTAATTCCGCTTGAACATGACTCAAGCGGAATCACATTACAAGCAAACTCACAATTACAAACGAAATCAGCAGCTTCAAGCGAAATTAGCACTCAAGCGGAATTAGCTCATTTCAAGCGGAATTACTACTTTCAAGCGGAATTACATTCTTGACTTGATTTCTCGATCTTCGTGCCCTGAACAATGCAAGACTTGATACAAGACGAAGTTGACAGACGTATGCACTAACAGACTCCCCCTCGGATGTTGACGAGTCTTAAGTGTCGAGTCTTCAACGTATTAAGTCTTTATCAGTCTTCGGGCTTCTCTTCAAAGTATCTGACAATGTAAGCATCCTTAAACTTTATCTCTTTTTCTTCTTCAGTATCAACAGACTCTCCTCGAACATTCTTTCCTTGGATGTTGATAATAATCTGGCTATCACAGAATCAGGATTGTGACCTGGCTCTATACTCAGACTTCAGAATCCAGGTTATCCTGCACATCCTCTACCCAAAAGTAAAATTTCAAATTTAACAAAATTCTTTTAACAACATCACATTTATTGTGAGATAGATATGATTATAACAGTTTTAAACTCTGATGAACCACTTGTGAACACAAACACAACATTTTTCATTTATACATTTAAACATAACCTCCCCCTCACCACATGCTCATCATGTTTAGCACTTGGAATTTTGAAAATTAGCTTTCCAACATCAGTTATCAAAAATCTTTTTGGATTTTTCAAAATTTATGCTAAAACACACTAAAATCTTTTTGAATTTTTGAAAGAAACAAAATGCAGTAAAGAAATATATACAAACAATATTTTTGTGAGTTTGTGTAAGAGGATCATATCAGTTTTTGACAAGTCACAAGTACCGTTGAGCTTAGTTACACATTAAGAATTAAACAATTCACTTAGATTGCCGATATACTGATCTACTTAAATTTTCATACAAATTTCAACTGATTCAGGATATGAATTAGGTGAATTAAGAACTTAAACTCATTCATGTGTCCCAC
Organism: Helianthus tuberosus; assembly: GCA_030545235.1. Taxonomy (NCBI): domain Eukaryota; kingdom Viridiplantae; phylum Streptophyta; class Magnoliopsida; order Asterales; family Asteraceae; genus Helianthus; species Helianthus tuberosus. The sequence goes on from CM060444.1 coordinate 26,941,610, forward strand.
CTCTTGAATATACTCCCGTATCCAGATCCCAATATTCAGTCTTATAGGTGAGTATACCACATATGATATCTGTAAGGGGTTAAATGCGAAGAACCGTTCGAGCTCAGGTCAGAACTTCCGTTCAGTAGAGAGATGACGGCTTCGACTTTTGGTGGGTCCCCTTTAGAGGATCTTTTTTACAACAGCACATGATTAGCATTTTTCAATGTTTCATCATTTTTTGTACTGAGGGCAGGCTTTTATTTCAAGCAAGCGTAAAGTATTCTCCGGGGACTAGGCCATTGCTTCCGCAAAATCATAAGTCCCGGGATAATACCCCAGATATCACTGAGCATAAAGACCTAGTATCTCAGAAAGAGGGATCTTTCAAACGAAATTTCAGGGGTTACCTATATATCCAAGTAGTGTTCCCCACAAAATAAGCAAGTTTGAATTTAAGTTTATATCTCGAAAAAGCTTACTAAATGTGTAAAAACCTATCGGCATATCATCAGTGAGACCGTTTAACGCTATTTAAACATTACATTTCTTTAGCATACTGTAACTGCCTACTGATGTACTATCATTTCCTCTTTTTCACAACAAACTCATTTTCAATTTTATCTTGTTTTTGACTTTTTCAAATTTTCTAATGTTTTTGGATTTTCTGAAAATTTTTACTCCCCCTTAAATGCAAACACATTTAAGGAAAATTTGAAAACAAACTGTACAAGTAAATTGACAACTGATATCGAATCGCTTCAAATCGCCATCCACTTGGCATAAACAATCAGAACTCCCCCTTACAACAAACTATTTTCTCATTATATTTTCAAAACACTTAAGTTTGTTTTAACCAAAATGATTTTTCCGGAAAATAAGTTTTGTTGATTTTACCACTTGTAGGTTAGGGGTTCATCGTAAAATTTAACATTTTCCTATTTTAATAAAACAATATCATATGTAGAAAATAAAGTACAACTTAATGTCCCTGATTTACCACTTGTAGGTGAAATCCTTTTTCAATCACTTGTAAATCGAAATATCACTTTCGTGAATTTCTCAAGAAAGATGCCGATACCTGCTCCACACTTACCAACCTGGAAGCTCCGGCAAGTCATACTTCTCACTTATGAAAAACAGACATCCAAGCTTCACCAAACTTGGATGTTTCCTCCTCAGCTTCACTCGGGTAATAAGATGCTTTCTTTGTTTCATATAATTCTTTTACCCCTTTCACCTTACCCTCAACCATTTTTCCAAAAATCTTTTTCACATTTCCATTAAACGCTTTCTCGACATCAAATTTTTTCTTCTCAGAATAGAACTGATTCGAGATCTCAACTTTCCCAACTTTTGATTTAAAATTTTCAGCCCTCAATGGTGGAAAATGAACATCATCCATTGGAGGTACTGAGTTTTCATCTTTAACTCAACCTGTGGCTCCTCCGATTTTGTGGAATCAGATTCATCGCCAAATTTTACCTTAGAGTTTTTAACAACCCACTTTTGTTTGTCAGGATTCACACTTCTCCTGTAAAATCTCTTTGAACATTCACTAACTTCATATGTTGAATTTTCAAAAACTTTGAATTTTTCAGTTGGTGGTTCAGTTTTATCAACAACAATTTCTTTAAGTTTTTCTGAGATTCCCTGTTTTTTCTTTATAGTTTGAGGATAGTTCCATGCAATGTGACCAGCTTCATTGCATCTGAAACAGGTTCTAGTCTCTTTCTTCTGATAAGATCCAAACTTCTTCTTTTCAGCAAGAAACTCCTGGTTTGACTGTCTCCAGAAAGGTTTCTTCTGTTCTTCTTCTGCACTTCCTCCTTAAACAAATTTTGTGTTTGTTTTAGAAATTTTCTCATTTTTATGATTTTCAGGTGGAATAAATCCAAGACCTTTCCTTTTGAAATTACCGTTATGGTTTGGTTTCTTTTGAAAACCAGAACCAGAACTGTAACCTTTTTTCTTGTTTAACCGTTGTTGAACTCTTGAAGTGTACTTTTTAGGTTTTTCAGAAAGATTTACATCTTTTATTTTAGAAATATTAATTTCTGTTAGTTTGAAAACCTTTTTGATCATGTCAGGCTTAACACCTCTTATTGGAAATTCCTCATCCGAATATAATTTGTCTGAATCTTTCAAAGTATATGCCACTTTGACTGATTCGTCATTCAAATTAGATTTTGATAACATGAATTCTTTATTGTAAACCCGTTTAACCGACGTCTTAGAACTGTTGACCGACGAACTCGAACTTTTGACGGACGAACTTGAACATCCAGACTCAGACTTTGACTCGGACTTTAACTCTGACTCCTCATCTGTATCCAACACCTGATCGACCACCCTTTTTATTAACTCGGACTCATGATCAGTGTCAGACGATGTAAATACAACGTCAATATTTTCTGGTAATTCATCGGTTATATCGGACTTTAACTTTATATTGACTGCTTTTTCGACTTGCTCCTCATTCGGTTTTCTAGGAGAATACCCTTCCCAAATTGGAGGCGGACACTTGTTATAACTAACACTCTGTATCTTACCAGTATCCTTCTTCTTTTGCTTCTCATCTTTAAATGCTTCAAAACCTGCAACAGTTGAATAAATTCGATCAATCAGATAATCAGAACTAGAATAGCTTTGTAATAACCGTCTGATTCTTTCATTTTCTATCTTTTCATTTTCCAACTCCCGCTGCAACTTTGCACATTCTTCAATGTAGTGATTAATCGCCTTCTGCTTTGTCATCATCACAGCATTCATCATAGTCAGCGCATCTTCTCTTTCTGAATTAGTCTTTTGTAGAACAGTTACTGTTCTATTCAAAACGTCATACGACTCTTTCACATAATTGAGATTAAACAATAATTGTTCTTTCATCTTTTCTTGCTCACTTAGTTTCTCATCTTTTTCTGCACATTGCTTGCAAGATTCTGAACACTTTAAGCAAAACTTAATGACTTCCACAATCGTTTCAACTTCGATGACCTTCTCAACCTCAATCACTGGTTTAGCTTCAATCACCTTCTCAGCTTTAACTTCTTCATTTTGAACAGTCTCTTCGTTTTTATCAACACTTTCACACTTCATTTTTTTTTTTTGTTCTTTTGCTGCTCGTCTCTTCTTCAGCTTCTCCAAGCGATCTGCAAAATAAAATTGAAAACTTTCAGGAGATAAATGAGTTTTTGCAACATTAATATGTCTTTCTTCCTCATCATCACTACTGTCATCAGTTGGTGATTGATCAAAATCTATTGTCTTCTCAGAACTATCATCTGAAGAACTAGAATCAGATGGTGTTTGATCAAAATCTAATGTCTTTTCAGAACTATCATCTGAAGAACCAGAATCAGATAATGTTTGATAAAAAACAGTTGCTTCTTCTGAACTTTCATCGGATGAAACAGATTCTTCTACTTGATTCTTCTCACGAACACCAATCGCTTTCCTCCATTTTGTAAACAAATCAGATTCTTGAACTATCTTAGCAATAAAATCTTTAAACTCCCCATTCTCATCTACAAACTTATCCCAGCTAAATCCTGGAGCCATTTTCTCATCGTCTTAATCAATGATACCATAATATGCTTTCTTGTTTGCATCTTCGATCATTTTCCCATGAGCAGTTTGTGAATCTTTTTGTTGATGCGGTTGATGAGCAACTTGTTGATATATGGCTTTCCGATAGTAATCATCTTTTCCAAATGGATTCTTTGCTCCATTCGCTTCCTGATTTTTGCATTCTCTTTTGAAATGATCTTTCTCCCTGCATCGAAAACAGGTAACTTTAGATTTATCAAAACCCAAAGTAGACACATGTGCATCCAAAAAATCATTTCTTCCTGTGATCATTTTAAATTTTTCTGCTCTTATCAAAACACTAGCTAGACACCATTTGATGTCCATGAGCTCCATCTCTTCAGCGTCTATTTGATCGTAATCCTCTTTTGTCAGCATAGGATTTCCGATCCTCCCTGCAACCAAACCTTCATATGATTGTAGCACAATTGCAAGTAACGCCATGTGATCTTTTGCAATTTCTTCAGAAAAACTTTGACCATCTGGAAGATTCAATGCAATGTTGCACTGTATTACACAACCATTCCCACTTTTTGAGCTTTGAGAATGAAACCTTGAAGTTGAACTTTTTGGATTAACACTCGGATATGAAGAGAATCCACTGCTACTGTTTGAACTTTGATCAACATTTCCAGATGAGTTCCCAGCACTAAAAGCAGTTTGGATTTTCGGACTCATTTCAACCTCTTGAACACTGCCTTTGTAATACATTTTCACATCTTGTTGACCACTCGGATTATTCATTCTCGCAATCTTTTGCTGTTCAAGATCTTGACCTTCAATCTTCTCGATGAACTGAGAAATTGTCAAACCATCATATTCTCCGGTGTTCTTTAAGATCATCAAAAAATGTACCCCATTCTTTTTGAGGTAAAGCATCAGCTAATTTGTCTACCCATTCATCTCGTTCTTTTGTTATGCTTAACAACGACATAGAACGCACTAAGTGACAATATCTTTCAATCAATTTCTTTGTATCTTCCCCTGGCAGACTTGAGAATAGATCAAATTCTTTCTTAAGCAATGCCTTTTTACTTTTGATCATCTTATCACTTCCCTCAAATTTGATTTTAAGAGCATCCCAAATTGATTTTGAAGTTTTGTCATGTTGAAGCAATACAAAGATGTCTTCTTTAATAGCTTGCTGAAGTAGACTAATCATCATCTTTTCAGCTCTGTACATGTCTCGTTCTTTATCAGTGAATTCAGATATTGTTTTCTCAACTTGCAGATCAGTACGTGGTAGTACATATTTTTTTCAAAATACACTCCCAAGATCTCAAATGATTTGCTTGAACCCAGTTTTCAAACCGATCTTTCCAACCGTAATACTCCTCAATGCTCATTAGCTTCGGGGGTTTTTGCGTAGTTCCAGTCTCATTTTCCAAGTTCATGTTTTGAGCAATGGTAGCTGGAGTAGTCAGAGATGTTGCAAATGCGTTGTAAAATTCTTCACTCATGATCCAGTAAACTTTTTCTCAAAACAATCACTTTCAAATGAGATTAAGTTTCAAACGAGATCACTTCCAAGCGAGATTATCCCTTCAAGCGAAATTACCTGCACACACTTCAAACGGAATTAAGACTCAACAGTTTCAAGCGGAATTTTAACTTCAAGTGAAATACTCTTTCAAGCGGAATATCTAATTTCGCTTGAAAATACTACTCTTTCAAACGGAATCACAAACTTGAAACGAAATAACTAATTTCGCTTGAAACTTTCAAGCGGAATTACCAATTTGAAGCGGAATCACCAAACGGAAATAGGTTTTCAAGCGGAATCAGATGTCTCGTTCAAGCGGAATAAGGTTTTTACTCCATTTTTATCAGATTTAGTCCGAATTTTGGTCTAATTCTCTCAAGGATTTGTTAAAACAGTATTACGCTTATGTTGTGAAAAAATCAGGCCATTTTAACCGGTAAAACTTATTCAATTGATAAAAGAAGGTGTAGAAGTAAGAAAATGAGATAAAATCAAGCTGAAATCTGCAGAACTCCTCCTCCTGTGCTCTGATACCACATGTAGGATCGTGTACGGACCCGAAACGAGCCAATCAGAGGCATTCTTCACAATATGAAAGGCGGAAACAGACATATTGTGCGTGATTCAGCAAGATATACACTTTAATTGTCGTTTATATTGATCTGGAACAGTTTTTACAGCAAGACGACACTTCGACAGAGCTTCGTCGTCAGAAATACACTCCCTAACTCCGCCCCAAATGAACCGGATCAAACTCTATATATAGACTCTCTAATTCCGCTTGAACGTGATTCAAGCGGAATCACATTACAAGCGAAATCACAATTACAAACGAAATCAGCAGCTTCAAGCGAAATTAGCACTCAAGCGGAATTACATTCTTGACTTGATTTCTCGATCTTCATGCCCTGAACAATGCAAGACTCGATACAAGACGAAGTCGACAGACGTATGCACTAACACGTGTAAACACAGTAGCCGGAGGTCGAGCGACGAGTATCAGGGCATCCAGCCCAATCAGCATCGGTGTAAGCAACTAAGGACATATTGGTGACCGAGCCGAGATGCAGACCGTAATCGGCTGTGCCCTGAATATAGCGAATGGTGCGCTTTAGCGCATTCCAGTGCTCGAGCCGAGGAGCGTGCATATGCATACATACCTGTTGAACAGCATACGATATATCGGGGCGAGTGAAAGTGAGATATTGAAGCGAGCCTGCTAGACTACGGTAGGTAGACGGGTCATCATGCAAGGGACCGGAGGTAGCGGATAATTTGGACTATGTGTCAACCGGTGTAGCAACTAGTTTACAAGAGTCCATAGATGCTCGATGAATAATGTCTTTAACATAAGCCTGTTGAGACAAAAACATTTTGTTGTCGTTCCTGGTCACCTGTATACCCAAAAAATATGATAAAGGTCCCAAATCCTTCATAGCGAATTCCCCGGACAATGTAGACATGAACCGTGTACGAAGAGCCTCAGTCGATGTGGCGAGAATAATGTCGTCGACATAGATTAGAAGATACGCGATATCACGACCATGATGATAAATAAACAAGGAGTTATCGGACTTGCTTTGCTGAAAACCTTGCAAAGTGACGAATTCAGTAAATCGCTGATACCAGGCTCGCGGAGCCTGCTTGAGACAGTAGAGGGATTTGTTGAGACGACACACATAATCAGGAAAGTCGCGGTGTCGAAAACCCATTGGTTGATGCATATACACGGTTTCTTCCAGGTTGCCGTGTAAAAACACATTAGTAACATCCAACTGGTGAATCAGCCAAGACTTTGATAATGCTAGAGAAAGAACCAAGCGAATAGTGGCAGGCTTGACAACAGGACTAAACGTTTCGCCACAGTCAACGCCCGTTTGTTGCTTCCGACCATCACAAACCAACCGAGCTTTGTACCGTTCCAAACTGCCGTCCAACCTGTATTTATGTTTAAACAACCACATGCTGCGTATAATATTCATGTTAGGAGTCCTGGGTACAAGCTCCCAGGTCTTGTTTTTAATAAGAGCACTAAATTCATTGGACATAGCATTATACCACTCTGGTGAGGACAAGGCAACCTGTGGATTTTTAGGAATAGGAACGATAGTGGAGGTATGTAAATTAAATAATTGTTTGGGTTTAACGATGCCGCTCATAACTAACACCCTAACAGGTTTAACCTTAAAACAACGCAGCGGAAATTCGAGTCTTAAAATTTCTTTCATGACATACATCTTGACATTCTAAAAATTCATTTTCATATATAAGAACATAACTTATCAACACTAAATTACATATTTAAACATTCCCGTACAATCTGTCTTGTGACTCGATCTTCGATCTCCAATCCTTGGATATCCTCATGACTGGTACTACATGCGCTCACCACATAAAATTCATACATTAGTACGCGTTATAAACATACAAGGTTTGTTCACGTTTACTTCTCGCTTCATTTACTCTTTACATTCCAGCTTTTCCATCCTGTCATACCATCCGTGATGAGACTTCTTTGCCATTCCTGCATTCCACTTATAACTCCATGTACACGAATAAACAACGTAAACACTTGATCGTACCAAAATACTTACATACATACCTAAACTTCATACACACTATCTCCATACATACATACGTACACACATACATACAAACTTACATACAATTACATACCAATCATTCTATATGTATCTACATATATACATACCTACATTGTCATGTACGATCATGTTATCCCACCTATATACATTCACACATACATACATACGTACATACATACATACATACTCCTTATTACATGCCTTCACACAAACCTACATACGTGCATACATTCGTACATACTCACTTTCGTACGCATACATACTTCCTACATACACCCATACATACATACACTTAGATTTATAAAACATACATACGTACATGCCTACATACTTACATATATATTTATAACCACCTGCTTTAGCATACCCCACTCATACTTACCTATTCATATACATCTTCGTATATCCTTATGTACTTGCTTACACACTATAATCTTACATACATTCGCGCATACACGCTTACATACATTTCTACATACGTGTATAGAGATATACAATATCCATACGTACCTATCCACACATACGCTTACCATAATGGTCATAAAACATGAGTTAAACTAGTCATACGCGACCTAAAACGCGTTTAAACGAGTTCCCAAGGCAAAACGAGGCACGAAAACAATTTCCGGAAAAACATGACCCGTCGCGCTACGCGACGGGCCATCGCGCTACGCGACCCCCCACTTTTCACAGAAACATCGCAGCTGGTTGCTGCATATTTTCAGCACGATCCGTCTTTACGGAAACGAGCATAACTCCCTCGTTTTTGCTCCGTTTTACCCGATTCTTTTTCCTACGCGTCCGTAATTTAATTCCCCATCTAATGGAACTAAAATCCAACATCCGACTTAATAAAATTTCAGACTTTTAATCCTTCGGCTTATTACCCTTTTTCCCAACTTTGACCCGTCCATGCATTCATCAACGTAACTTGTTCGTTTTACCATAACCTCTTATAAACATAATGATATCAATGACGTCTATCATATATTACCAAATTCTTGGAGGACTTGCATCCTCTTAACACATTATCATTCATATGTTCATTTCGACCCGTTAAGGGTATTCGCACATTAATTGGTCTATGACTAACCAAACCATCATTCCCACTTTCATACTTGTCCAAAACATTACACTAATCGAATAACTTACTTCTAAACTACTTTTAAGATCGTCTACCCCAAAATACCCATCAAGGGCATTTTGGTCAACTTTAAACCCATCATTTACGACGAAAGACTTTAACACATATTTGACCTCAAACATCATGTTTAATTCATTACAATACTTTATTACTTACGCGTACTAAGAAGTGATTACGGAAATCACTTACCTTATGCGTCCGTGCTCGTATCCGATTCCTTGCCTCTTCTTGACCCGTTAACACCTTATGCTTGAGTCCGTCTCGGCGTGATTCCTATACTTTCATTTCATCGAAATCACGCTCTTATTAGCATACACCTTTGTACACGTAACAATCATATCACTCGCATAATTCACCCTTAACTTTCCTTAGTCATTTCTAACAAGCATTAAAATACATAATCAACTTCATATAATCATATCCGTATACGTTAAACTCATGCAACTCATCATGTCATTACATTTAACACGGATTGCTATAACATGTACCATACGACTTCCCATCAACCTACATTCACGACAACGAGTCAAGTCATGTTTCTTATGCTTAGTTGACTTTCAAGAGTCAACTATTAACCATACTTAACTATCGACTTATCATCATATACCCGTAACATCATAATCGACTATACGGACGACACTATATACATTTCATCATACACTTGATGTGAGTACTACCTTTTAAGCCATACGTACAACTATTTCATGCACAATTCTTCTAAACTCATACATAACCCATCAAAACCAACTACTAATCATTGTGTATCTTTCCAAATGAACATTAAACATAACATCATCATATTCCTATACTTTCATCTTAACAATAATTCATCCTACCCACATAATACATCAATCATTCAACAAGACTTGAACATAGGTGGTGATACTAGTCATCATCTTCACCCTAACTAACGGGTGTCACCTCTAAACATCAAATTAACCCAAACCATTCATAACCCATGTTCTACACGAGGATTCTAACGCTTGTACATGATCAATTTCATATTAACTCACGGATTAGAACATAACCCACTTCACCCATGATCACCAATCTTAGATTTAAGACATACCTTATGATCCCCTCGTGTTGGTGATCGTTAATCCATGCTCGGTTATGGATTTCAACTTCATCTTGCCTTCCAATTTGAGCTTAAAGGCGATTTAGGGTTTGAGGCTCCATGGGAGCCTCCTGATCTTTCTCGAACACACACGTATGTGTGTGTTTGTGTGTGTGTTTAGTTATCTTATAACTTAACTTTCATTTGTTCCATTTTACCCCTCGGGTTTACTTTTAAAACATAACTGACACTACCTTAATCATTTAAGACTTTCGACCATACCCTTAACTAGGTTAAATAACCTAGTTATTTATTTCCTGACGTACATACTCACTTTCGTACGCATACATACTTCCTACATACACCCATACACTTAGATTTATAAAACATACATACGTACATGCCTACATACTTACATATATATTTATAACCACCTGCTTTAGCATACCCCACTCATACTTACCTATTCATATACATCTTCGTATATCCTTATGTACTTCCTTACACACTATAATCTTACATACATTCGCGCATACACGCTTACATACATTTCTACATACGTGTATAGAGATATACAATATCCATACGTACCTATCCACACATACGCTTACCATAATGGTCATAAAACATGAGTTAAACTAGTCATACGCGACCTAAAACGCGTTTAAACGAGTTCCCAAGGCAAAACGAGGCACGAAAACAATTTCCGGAGAAACATGACCCGTCGCGCTACGCGACCCCCCACTTTTCACAGAAACATCGCAGCTGGTTGCTGCATATTTTCAGCACGATCCGTCTTTACGGAAACGAGCATAACTCCCTCGTTTTTGCTCCGTTTTACCCGATTCTTTTTCCTACGCGTCCGTAATTTAATTCCCCATCTAATGGAACTAAAATCCAACATCCGACTTAATAAAATTTCAGACTTTTAATCCTTCGGCTTATTACCCTTTTTCCCAACTTTGACCCGTCCATGCATTCATCAACGTAACTTGTTCGTTTTACCATAACCTCTTATAAACATAATGATATCAATGACGTCTATCATAAATTACCAAATTCTTGGAGGACTTGCATCCTCTTAACACATTATCATTCATATGTTCATTTCGACCCGTTAAGGGTATTCGCACATTAATTGGTCTATGACTAACCAAACCATCATTCCCACTTTCATACTTGTCCAAAACATTACACTAATCGAATAACTTACTTCTAAACTACTTTTAAGATCGTCTACCCCAAAATACCCATCAAGGGCATTTTGGTCAACTTTAAACCCATCATTTACGACGAAAGACTTTAACACATATTTGACCTCAAACATCATGTTTAATTCATTACAATACTTTATTACTTACGCGTACTAAGAAGTGATTACGGAAATCACTTACCTTATGCGTCCGTGCTCGTATCCGATTCCTTGCCTCTTCTTGACCCGTTAACACCTTATGCTTGAGTCCGTCTCGGCGTGATTCCTATACTTTCATTTCATCGAAATCACGCTCTTATTAGCATACACCTTTGTACACGTAACAATCATATCACTCGCATAATTCACCCTTAACTTTCCTTAGTCATTTCTAACAAGCATTAAAATACATAATCAACTTCATATAATCATATCCGTATACGTTAAACTCATGCAACTCATCATGTCATTACATTTAACACGGATTGCTATAACATGTACCATACGACTTCCCATCAACCTACATTCACGACAACGAGTCAAGTCATGTTTCTTATGCTTAGTTGACTTTCAAGAGTCAACTATTAACCATACTTAACTATCGACTTATCATCATATACCCGTAACATCATAATCGACTATACGGACGACACTATATACATTTCATCATACACTTGATGTGAGTACTACCTTTTAAGCCATACGTACAACTATTTCATGCACAATTCTTCTAAACTCATACATAACCCATCAAAACCAACTACTAATCATCGTGTATCATTCCAAATGAACATTAAACATAACATCATCATATTCCTATACTTTCATCTTAACAATAATTCATCCTACCCACATAATACATCAATCATTCAACAAGACTTGAACATAGGTGGTGATACTAGTCATCATCTTCACCCTAACTAACGGGTGTCACCTCTAAACATCAAATTAACGCAAACCATTCATAACCCATGTTCTACACGAGGATTCTAACCCTTGTACATGATCAATTTCATATTAACTCACGGATTAGAACATAACCCACTTCACCCATGATCACCAATCTTAGATTTAAGGCATACCTTATGATCCCCTCGTGTTGGTGATCGTTAATCCATGCTCGGTTATGGATTTCAACTTCATCTTGCCTTCCAATTTGAGCTTAAAGGCGATTTAGGGTTTGAGGCTCCATGGGAGCCTCCTGATCTTTCTCGAACACACACGTATGTGTGTGTTTGTGTGTGTGTTTAGTTATCTTATAACTTAACTTTCATTTGTTCCATTTTAGCCCCTCGGGTTTACTTTTAAAACATAACTGACACTACCTTAATCATTTAAGACTTTCGACCATACCCTTAACTAGGTTAAATAGCCTAGTTATTTATTTCCTGACGTACATACTCACTTTCGTACGCATACATACTTCCTACATACACCCATACACTTAGATTTATAAAACATACATACGTACATGCCTACATACTTACATATATATTTATAACCACCTGCTTTAGCATACCCCACTCATACTTACCTATTCATATACATCTTCGTATATCCTTATGTACTTACTTACACACTATAATCTTACATACATTCGCGCATACACGCTTACATACATTTCTACATACGTGTATAGAGATATACAATATCCATACGTACCTATCCACACATACGCTTACCATAATGGTCATAAAACATGAGTTAAACTAGTCATACGCGACCTAAAACGCGTTTAAACGAGTTCCCAAGGCAAAACGAGGCACGAAAACAATTTCCGGAGAAACATGACCTGTCGCGCGACGCGACGGGCCGTCGCGCTACGCGACCCCCCACTTTTCACAGAAACATCGCAGCTGGTTGCTGCATATTTTCAGCACGATCCGTCTTTACGGAAACGAGCATAACTCCCTCGTTTTTGCTCCGTTTTACCCGATTCTTTTTCCTACGCGTCCGTAATTTAATTCCCCATCTAATGGAACTAAAATCCAACATCCGACTTAATAAAATTTCAGACTTTTAATCCTTCGGCTTATTACCCTTTTTCCCAACTTTGACCCGTCCATGCATTCATCAACGTAACTTGTTCGTTTTACCATAACCTCTTATAAACATAATGATATCAATGACGTCTATCATAAATTACCAAATTCTTGGAGGACTTGCATCCTCTTAACACATTATCATTCATATGTTCATTTCGACCCGTTAAGGGTATTCGCACATTAATTGGTCTATGACTAACCAAACCATCATTCCCACTTTCATACTTGTCCAAAACATTACACTAATCGAATAACTTACTTCTAAACTACTTTTAAGATCGTCTACCCCAAAATACCCATCAAGGGCATTTTGGTCAACTTTAAACCCATCATTTACGACGAAAGACTTTAACACATATTTGACCTCAAACATCATGTTTAATTCATTACAATACTTTATTACTTACGCGTACTAAGAAGTGATTACGGAAATCACTTACCTTATGCGTCCGTGCTCGTATCCGATTCCTTGCCTCTTCTTGACCCGTTAACACCTTATGCTTGAGTCCGTCTCGGCGTGATTCCTATACTTTCATTTCATCGAAATCACGCTCTTATTAGCATACACCTTTGTACACGTAACAATCATATCACTCGCATAATTCACCCTTAACTTTCCTTAGTCATTTCTAACAAGCATTAAAATACATAATCAACTTCATATAATCATATCCGTATACGTTAAACTCATGCAACTCATCATGTCATTACATTTAACACGGATTGCTATAACATGTACCATACGACTTCCCATCAACCTACATTCACGACAACGAGTCAAGTCATGTTTCTTATGCTTAGTTGACTTTCAAGAGTCAACTATTAACCATACTTAACTATCGACTTATCATCATATACCCGTAACATCATAATCGACTATACGGACGACACTATATACATTTCATCATACACTTGATGTGAGTACTACCTTTTAAGCCATACGTACAACTATTTCATGCACAATTCTTCTAAACTCATACATAACCCATCAAAACCAACTACTAATCATCGTGTATCATTCCAAATGAACATTAAACATAACATCATCATATTCCTATACTTTCATCTTAACAATAATTCATCCTACCCACATAATACATCAATCATTCAACAAGACTTGAACATAGGTGGTGATACTAGTCATCATCTTCACCCTAACTAACGGGTGTCACCTCTAAACATCAAATTAACGCAAACCATTCATAACCCATGTTCTACACGAGGATTCTAACCCTTGTACATGATCAATTTCATATTAACTCACGGATTAGAACATAACCCACTTCACCCATGATCACCAATCTTAGATTTAAGGCATACCTTATGATCCCCTCGTGTTGGTGATCGTTAATCCATGCTCGGTTATGGATTTCAACTTCATCTTGCCTTCCAATTTGAGCTTAAAGGCGATTTAGGGTTTGAGGCTCCATGGGAGCCTCCTGATCTTTCTCGAACACACACGTATGTGTGTGTTTGTGTGTGTGTTTAGTTATCTTATAACTTAACTTTCATTTGTTCCATTTTAGCCCCTCGGGTTTACTTTTAAAACATAACTGACACTACCTTAATCATTTAAGACTTTCGACCATACCCTTAACTAGGTTAAATAGCCTAGTTATTTATTTCCTGACGTACATACTCACTTTCGTACGCATACATACTTCCTACATACACCCATACACTTAGATTTATAAAACATACATACGTACATGCCTACATACTTACATATATATTTATAACCACCTGCTTTAGCATACCCCACTCATACTTACCTATTCATATACATCTTCGTATATCCTTATGTACTTACTTACACACTATAATCTTACATACATTCGCGCATACACGCTTACATACATTTCTACATACGTGTATAGAGATATACAATATCCATACGTACCTATCCACACATACGCTTACCATAATGGTCATAAAACATGAGTTAAACTAGTCATACGCGACCTAAAACGCGTTTAAACGAGTTCCCAAGGCAAAACGAGGCACGAAAACAATTTCCGGAGAAACATGACCTGTCGCGCGACGCGACGGGCCGTCGCGCTACGCGACCCCCCACTTTTCACAGAAACATCGCAGCTGGTTGCTGCATATTTTCAGCACGATCCGTCTTTACGGAAACGAGCATAACTCCCTCGTTTTTGCTCCGTTTTACCCGATTCTTTTTCCTACGCGTCCGTAATTTAATTCCCCATCTAATGGAACTAAAATCCAACATCCGACTTAATAAAATTTCAGACTTTTAATCCTTCGGCTTATTACCCTTTTTCCCAACTTTGACCCGTCCATGCATTCATCAACGTAACTTGTTCGTTTTACCATAACCTCTTATAAACATAATGATATCAATGACGTCTATCATAAATTACCAAATTCTTGGAGGACTTGCATCCTCTTAACACATTATCGTTCATATGTTCATTTCGACCCGTTAAGGGTATTCGCACATTAATTGGTCTATGACTAACCAAACCATCATTCCCACTTTCATACTTGTCCAAAACATTACACTAATCGAATAACTTACTTCTAAACTACTTTTAAGATCGTCTACCCCAAAATACCCATCAAGGGCATTTTGGTCAACTTTAAACCCATCATTTACGACGAAAGACTTTAACACATATTTGACCTCAAACATCATGTTTAATTCATTACAATACTTTATTACTTACGCGTACTAAGAAGTGATTACGGAAATCACTTACCTTATGCGTCCGTGCTCGTATCCGATTCCTTGCCTCTTCTTGACCCGTTAACACCTTATGCTTGAGTCCGTCTCGGCGTGATTCCTATACTTTCATTTCATCGAAATCACGCTCTTATTAGCATACACCTTTGTACACGTAACAATCATATCACTCGCATAATTCACCCTTAACTTTCCTTAGTCATTTCTAACAAGCATTAAAATACATAATCAACTTCATATAATCATATCCGTATACGTTAAACTCATGCAACTCATCATGTCATTACATTTAACACGGATTGCTATAACATGTACCATACGACTTCCCATCAACCTACATTCACGACAACGAGTCAAGTCATGTTTCTTATGCTTAGTTGACTTTCAAGAGTCAACTATTAACCATACTTAACTATCGACTTATCATCATATACCCGTAACATCATAATCGACTATACGGACGACACTATATACATTTCATCATACACTTGATGTGAGTACTACCTTTTAAGCCATACGTACAACTATTTCATGCACAATTCTTCTAAACTCATACATAACCCATCAAAACCAACTACTAATCATCGTGTATCATTCCAAATGAACATTAAACATAACATCATCATATTCCTATACTTTCATCTTAACAATAATTCATCCTACCCACATAATACATCAATCATTCAACAAGACTTGAACATAGGTGGTGATACTAGTCATCATCTTCACCCTAACTAACGGGTGTCACCTCTAAACATCAAATTAACGCAAACCATTCATAACCCATGTTCTACACGAGGATTCTAACCCTTGTACATGATCAATTTCATATTAACTCACGGATTAGAACATAACCCACTTCACCCATGATCACCAATCTTAGATTTAAGGCATACCTTATGATCCCCTCGTGTTGGTGATCGTTAATCCATGCTCGGTTATGGATTTCAACTTCATCTTGCCTTCCAATTTGAGCTTAAAGGCGATTTAGGGTTTGAGGCTCCATGGGAGCCTCCTGATCTTTCTCGAACACACACGTATGTGTGTGTTTGTGTGTGTGTTTAGTTATCTTATAACTTAACTTTCATTTGTTCCATTTTAGCCCCTCGGGTTTACTTTTAAAACATAACTGACACTACCTTAATCATTTAAGACTTTCGACCATACCCTTAACTAGGTTAAATAGCCTAGTTATTTATTTCCTGACGTACATACTCACTTTCGTACGCATACATACTTCCTACATACACCCATACACTTAGATTTATAAAACATACATACGTACATGCCTACATACTTACATATATATTTATAACCACCTGCTTTAGCATACCCCACTCATACTTACCTATTCATATACATCTTCGTATATCCTTATGTACTTACTTACACACTATAATCTTACATACATTCGCGCATACACGCTTACATACATTTCTACATACGTGTATAGAGATATACAATATCCATACGTACCTATCCACACATACGCTTACCATAATGGTCATAAAACATGAGTTAAACTAGTCATACGCGACCTAAAACGCGTTTAAACGAGTTCCTAAGGCAAAACGAGGCACGAAAACAATTTCCGGAGAAACATGACCTGTCGCGCGACGCGACGGGCCGTCGCGCTACGCGACCCCCCACTTTTCACAGAAACATCGCAGCTGGTTGCTGCATATTTTCAGCACGATCCGTCTTTACGGAAACGAGCATAACTCCCTCGTTTTTGCTCCGTTTTACCCGATTCTTTTTCCTACGCGTCCGTAATTTAATTCCCCATCTAATGGAACTAAAATCCAACATCCGACTTAATAAAATTTCAGACTTTTAATCCTTCGGCTTATTACCCTTTTTCTCAACTTTGACCCGTCCATGCATTCATCAACGTAACTTGTTCGTTTTACCATAACCTCTTATAAACATAATGATATCAATGACGTCTATCATAAATTACCAAATTCTTGGAGGACTTGCATCCTCTTAACACATTATCATTCATATGTTCATTTCGACCCGTTAAGGGTATTCGCACATTAATTGGTCTATGACTAACCAAACCATCATTCCCACTTTCATACTTGTCCAAAACATTACACTAATCGAATAACTTACTTCTAAACTACTTTTAAGATCGTCTACCCCAAAATACCCATCAAGGGCATTTTGGTCAACTTTAAACCCATCATTTACGACGAAAGACTTTAACACATATTTGACCTCAAACATCATGTTTAATTCATTACAATACTTTATTACTTACGCGTACTAAGAAGTGATTACGGAAATCACTTACCTTATGCGTCCGTGCTCGTATCCGATTCCTTGCCTCTTCTTGACCCGTTAACACCTTATGCTTGAGTCCGTCTCGGCGTGATTCCTATACTTTCATTTCATCGAAATCACGCTCTTATTAGCATACACCTTTGTACACGTAACAATCATATCACTCGCATAATTCACCCTTAACTTTCCTTAGTCATTTCTAACAAGCATTAAAATACATAATCAACTTCATATAATCATATCCGTATACGTTAAACTCATGCAACTCATCATGTCATTACATTTAACACGGATTGCTATAACATGTACCATACGACTTCCCATCAACCTACATTCACGACAACGAGTCAAGTCATGTTTCTTATGCTTAGTTGACTTTCAAGAGTCAACTATTAACCATACTTAACTATCGACTTATCATCATATACCCGTAACATCATAATCGACTATACGGACGACACTATATACATTTCATCATACACTTGATGTGAGTACTACCTTTTAAGCCATACGTACAACTATTTCATGCACAATTCTTCTAAACTCATACATAACCCATCAAAACCAACTACTAATCATCGTGTATCATTCCAAATGAACATTAAACATAACATCATCATATTCCTATACTTTCATCTTAACAATAATTCATCCTACCCACATAATACATCAATCATTCAACAAGACTTGAACATAGGTGGTGATACTAGTCATCATCTTCACCCTAACTAACGGGTGTCACCTCTAAACATCAAATTAACGCAAACCATTCATAACCCATGTTCTACACGAGGATTCTAACCCTTGTACATGATCAATTTCATATTAACTCACGGATTAGAACATAACCCACTTCACCCATGATCACCAATCTTAGATTTAAGACATACCTTATGATCCCCTCGTGTTGGTGATCGTTAATCCATGCTCGGTTATGGATTTCAACTTCATCTTGCCTTCCAATTTGAGCTTAAAGGCGATTTAGGGTTTGAGGCTCCATGGGAGCCTCCTGATCTTTCTCGAACACACACGTATGTGTGTGTTTGTGTGTGTGTTTAGTTATCTTATAACTTAACTTTCATTTGTTCCATTTTAGCCCCTCGGATTTACTTTTAAAACATAACTGACACTACCTTAATCATTTAAGACTTTCGACCATACCCTTAACTAGGTTAAATAGCCTAGTTATTTATTTCCTGACGTGTCACATAATAACATACAACAAACATTAACATTCAGATTTTGGGGCGTTACATCATAGAGCGGGTTCGAATGATCCGATTGGTGGGAGGAGGGGGAGGGGGTGGCGGAACAGGAGGAGAGGGCTGCGGTGCGGTTGGGCTGGGAGATGGAGACGGGCTGGTAGGGGAGTGGGCTGGTGTGGTGGGATGGACCAAGGGATGTGGGCCGGTATTGGTTGGGGGCTGTGGCGGAGTGAAGTGGGCTGTGTAAGAATAATATTCAACTTGCCTTCATTCATTGATACGATGCCCTATAAATAGTACATCACGAAATCTTCTAAATATGAGAAGATATTGATACAATAAATGATACAATCAATAACATAATTACAGAATATTCTATTAGTAAACACCTGAATAGCTCATGAATGGTGCAGTCATCATCTGTTTCAGCTATAAGCTGCAGCGTTACATTATTCAGATAAGTTTTGAAGCCATGACGTGAGGACATTTATTCATGTGGGAACTTACCAGACTCAAGCTCTTAAGTGATGACAATTGGATAAAAGATGTAGAAGAGTTTTTGTAAGGATCCTTACACCCCTTATGTATAAGCTTCGAAGGCTACCAAATCCATTGAATATTGGTGGATGGTCAAGATCAAAATAACGGATTGTTAGGTCAGTTAAGTGACACAACGAGAAGACAGATATGGGCAATTTATACCAGTATTCGGGATCGTTATCCCACCCGGTAAGTGTTAGTTTCTTAACAGGAGGTTCCTCGACAAATAAAGTATTAGTTTATCCAATTTCAAAAATCTGTTTTCTTTGAAATTAATCATCTGATGAACCCTATATCAGATTATGACTAACGTATAACGGGTCATATAATCAGTCTAACACCGCACACAACAAAAATGATCAATAAATGATGAGTTTCTTATTTTACCATCAAGTGATTATAACAGCTTCAAACAAATAAAACACATAATAATTTGGTTACTTTTTTATTATTATTTCGATTAACATTTGAGAATAGGAATTGGAAGCATTGTTACCATAAGTTCTTGGTTATTAATCCTCAGAAAAAGTATAACTTGATGGTTTAGATTCCGCTGAAGAACAATATACTCAACAAAAACGATAAATTATGTTTTGGTTGCATTGAAAAGGTTCAATTGAAATATAATTTGTTTGAGAGACATATCATAGATTCTATCTAACATGGGCCCATTATCTGGCCCATCGGTCGTGCATTTGATAGCCCAGGATGACATAATGACTTAGGGGTTGGGTTGTTTATTTCAGTTCTAAGTTTTTAATGGTTCATACCTTTTACTAGAGATGGGCATAATCGGTTCCTTTTTATACCCGGAACTGGTTCCTAACCGGACCCGGTTCCTAACCGGACCCGGTTCCTGAATGTGTGTCAATGGAACCGGTTCTTGTTGTAACCGGTGCCGGTTCCTACCCGGGTTTTAACCATTAAAACTAGAACCGAGTGTAACCGGTTCAGGTCGGGGTGGAACCGGTTCCAGTTCCTTTTAATACCCGGTTCCAGTTCTTCAGAAGACCGGTTCCTAAGGTTACTATGAAAAAGCTGCAAATACTATTAGGAACCAATTCCTAATAGTAATTCAATGGAAAATGCTGCAAATACTATTAGGAACTGATTCCTTCGGTCAATTCAATGAAAAAAGCTGCAAAACTATTAGAAACTGATTATAAATTCCTTGCCTTCTTGCCTCCTTGCATCCTAAAATCAATAACTTACACCTTCAAACTTCCACAATTAAAACGACGTGCAACGACGAGGTTGTGATGGTTTTGGAAACTAAACGAAACCCCGCAATTTGGAAGCACTTTGACTTGTGCTTAATGAGCGATAGCCACGAGATGGCAAGGTGTAACGCTTGTGGGAAGTTCATGAAGGCTACGGCCAACTCCACGCTAAAGAAACACACCGATCGTCATTGTCCGGTTACAAAGCCGAAGAAAAACGAAATGGGTGAAGGATCCGGAACCGGTTCTTCGAAGGTTTAGTGTGTTTTATGTAACCGGTTTAGTTATGCTTAGTTTGACGTGTTTAGTTATGTTTCGTTCAATGTAACCGGTTCTAATAAATATTTATGTTTCGGTTTATATCTTTTAGGTGTAAGTTAACGGTAGAGATGGGCATATTGGGTTTTTTTTGCAATACCCGGAACCGGTAGGAACCGGGTTCCGGGTACGCACCGGGTCCGGGTACGAACTGATTTTATTTATAAAATGTGGAACCGGGTCGGAACCTACGGGTTTTTTTAGAACCCGGAACCGGTTCTACTATTAGCCGGGTAGGAACCGGAACCGGTTCCAGGTCGGTTCTGCCGGGTCGAGTTTGGAACCGGTTATTATGCCCATCTCTACCTCTTACTGATTCAGCACTTAGTGGTTCAGACTGTTTGTTTGGCGAGCAGATGTCTGCATGGTTCAGACATTATCTCTATATTTATAAAAAGTAGTAAAAAAAGAGCAGTAGGTACCCATTTACCAGTAAATGGTGGCGGCGCTTGCCCTGCCACAATTTTTTTTTATTTTTTAATTATATTCTCAAAATTAAATATCTTAAAACTTAATTTAAGATTGAATAACTTAAAGCATTACATATAATTAAAACTTAAACTCAAAACATTACAAAAACTTATAACATTACACATAATTAAAACTTAAAATTTAAAACATTATATAAAATTAAAATTATAAAACCTAAAAATTTATAACTTAAACGTAGTTCGCAAGAATGCGCCACGTCGCTACGTGGGTGAAATCCTCGTCGAAGTGGTGCTTGTAGTTAATACAAGCAACTTGAATAAGCTCGTCATCCGAGAGCTCGTTGTTGGGGTTTGGTACATTCAAGAATGTGGCATGGAATCTAGAAATTTGGTAACGGATCTAGGTGAATCGTGAATCTAATTGATTCGCGGTTCGGTTCGTGTCACCCACATTGGTTGCAAATAGCCCGTGCACCCGACTCCAAAAGGTGGACCGTCTCGTAGGAGATGTGGGTTCGTGTTGGACCGCTACATAAGATAACCTCAACGGAATGTCTTCTTCTTTTGTCCACGGGTTTGCCATTGGATTGTGAATGTGAAAGATTGAAATTGGTTGGTGAATCTATACTATATAATAAAAGAAAGCAACTTTGAGACGCTTGTCATCATATTAGGCCATATCTTATAGATAATTATTATTTAAGTTTAATCTCTTCTTATTAATTATAGATAACCCTCCTACGAAATATTATTTAGTTTAATATCTTATGAAAAATTATTATTTTATTTAATTTCTTCTAAATAATTATAGATAACTCTTCTACTAAATATTTTTTTGTTTAATCTCTTCTACTTAACTATAGATAATTATTATTTAATTTAAATTTAATATATTTCTCATTTATAATATTATTTATTTGACTTTCTATATCATATGACAAACACATACTTTTTATTTGTAATATACAAAATTTACTCTTATTCTTTTCGATTACCAAATAAACAAAAATTAATACTAAATCTTATTCTACTTTAAATGTCGAATAGAATACTTCTATTTTTCTAATAAGATATTATTCTTAAATTTAAATTGTTAATTTAAGATATTTTTAAATAACCAAATTATTTATCACTAAAATCAAACTTTGTATTAATATATTATTTATTTTTATTTTCATTATTAACAAATTATTATATCTATTTTATTACATAATTTTAAACAAATTGTATATAATTTCAATATTACTTTATATATAAAATTATATTTATTACGGGCTTTTTAAATATAATTTATATTTTATCACTCAAACGG
This sequence comes from Helianthus tuberosus, assembly GCA_030545235.1. Lineage (NCBI taxonomy): Eukaryota > Viridiplantae > Streptophyta > Magnoliopsida > Asterales > Asteraceae > Helianthus > Helianthus tuberosus. Next base: position 26,964,723 of record CM060444.1, read on the forward strand.
TTGTTTATTTGCTTCTTGAATAACATGTTTGACCACTGTATTTTCTTTTCAATAATTATCTCCGCAATCACCATATCTATCGTGTACCGAGTATACCCATTAGTTTTTTTAAATATAATTTTCTTATTTTTTGGTATATAAAATCATCTTTATTCAAGCCGTGTAATACACGAGGGTTTTAAAGATGTAATTTTTTTTTATTATTTGGTAAACCATAATACATTTATTTAACCCAGGTAATACACGTGATTTTAAAGATATAACTTTTTTATTATTTGATATATAAAATTACATTTATTCAACCAGTACAATATGATTCTTATAGATATAATTTTATATTATTTAATATATAAAATTATATTTATTCAACCCGTGCAATAAATGAGGCTTTTAAAGATATATTGTTTTATTATTTAATTTATAAAATTTATTTATTTAACCCGTGTAATACACGGGGTTATAACCTAGTGTGAATATAAAATGTAGAGAATTTTGTGGATTGGTTGTGTTGTGTTGTACGGATGGTTCTCGTAATTTTATGGTTTCATCCGTGATCCATTGCATGTGAAGAAGCCCAGTGGCCCAATATTCCATCCAGACTCTATATAGATATATTATATCCCCCTTTTCATTACGTATCTTCCCCTACACGTTCTAAACATCTGTTTCCTTAATATTCATAACGATCTCCATAATCAAAGCAGCTACAACAACCATCCCTATGGCTGTATTCCAGAGATCCACTTAACAGGGAAAGGGGAGGGGAGGGAAAATGGGGGTTTTTTTTGCCTGAAAATAGTCTTTCCAATTTGGAAAGACATGGAGGGGAGGGGAGGGATGGGGAGAGATTTTTAACTCGGGAACACACCGTTAGTGTACTCAAAAGTAACACGAAAGTATATTTCTCTAAAAGGAAACACAATCACACATGGTGTATTAAATATTGAAAACGTTTGTCACAAGATTTTAAATACTAAACATGAAATCAACAAGACATGCATGTGAATAGTTGGATTAAAGCCTTGGATTAAATTCTCAAAAATCCAAGTTATCAACGTTTGTCGTTTCAGTTTTAATTAAAAATGGAAATGAATGATAAGTGAAATAAAAAGGTTGGATTAAAGCCTTGTCAGCCACATACATAATATTATTCAAAATCACCTTAAATTTATATTATGAACTTGAACTAGAGATCATATCTAAACGCTACCTATTTTTATTGCAAGAGAAGGTTGAAATGAATTTTATGAACGTGAGATAACATATACTTGTGTTGTCCCTTGTGGTTTAACCGACTCATAGTTAAGGTCAAGGTCAAAGTCAAAGTCGGTTCTAATTTACAAGAGAAGGTTTAGCCCAATACCCATTTGATTTAAAAATAATAATAACGTTTCTTTGAGCGGCTTGCAAACATCAAATGACGTAAGGCCTAAGGGGCACTGTTTTCTAGGCTCGGACAAGGCACCAGAATTCTCAGGACCGACCCTGATGTCAAATGTCTTTTACTTACTATAAAAAAACAGGATAAAGTTTTATATTTTGATGTAGGTTGATAAATTTATAGTTTGACTATTTCCTTTGGTACTACTGGATTTTGTAATTAAGAGTAGAGGTGGGAAATGGGCAGGAGGGGTTAATGGTCAAAACTTAAAATGGGTATTTGTATAACGTCCGATAAAAATGTGCCAAAACACCTTTTTGAATCATTTATATAAATTATCATGTGACTTATGATTACAATTTTTTTTATCCATTTTCTAAAGTCTTGTTTGGTTCGTGTACTTTAAAGATGAATGAAAAGGTAGTCGGGTAGACTTGAATGTGTTGCAAGCATTAAAGGCCGTGTTTGGAGATTTAGGAGAGACATAAAAAGATGACATATGATTAAAAAAATATATAATAATGGATGCCATAACTCACGGAGGCAAAAGTTTTTTGTTTGAGCCAGGAACTACAAGTACGTTTTTGAGTGTAAGAGTGCAGCTTGATAAAGAGCATAAAGCATGATTGATATGAGAGGTACAAAGCGAAATACCGTTCCGACGACCACACTTTCCGAACCAAGCTATGCTGTCGCATCATTAACCGTGTGAAGATCCAATGTCATATGTGTTGGAAATATTAAAGAGGATATTAAAGAGGAACATACAAGTTGGTATGTTTCCTCCATCCCACATCGGTGGAGTGAGTGAAGTATGAGTGGTTTATAAGGGATTACCCCTTGTGAGCCTCCATAGTGTTAAATGGGTTGAGAAGTGAGTGAAGCCTACACGCACGCCGAGCCTAGCCGCGAGCTCGCGTTTGAGGCGCACTTACGCATCGTCGCTAGGAGCTGAGGAGCTTTTATTTTTAGCTAAGGTTCGGTTTCAGGTGGGTCAGATCTGTAAACCGAATGAGATGAGATAAGAAGGAGATAGAGATGAGTTCGAAACTGTGGGGGTTATCCCATTATCTTTCGAATTTGTATAGGATGTGTATCCAGTATTCGAATTCGTATAGGATATGTATACTGTAATTCGAATTGTTTATGGATTGATATATCACTCCCTATTTTTCTCATTCTCTGGTATAACCAAACCTATAAATAAAAGTTTCCTGCTACCTATTCTACACACCAATTTTAGCAGCTCTCTCTCTCTCTATTGTGTGTTCCTGTTTTCGTTCCAGCTTCTGCGTTTTCTGGTTTCCATTGCTGTTGGAATATCAGATCAGTTCTGCATTAAATCCTGGGAGTTTACGATGCAGCTCACAGCAATACGAGCGCGTAAAATCCTTTAAGGACAGGAGTCATCCGTGCAGTTCAAGTTTCTCGTTTAAGGATCTTCGATCTCAATCGCCAGGTTGGTTTTAATTTTGCATGTTCTTTAAATTTGTCCGACAACGGGACAGTCTCCTTCTACCTTTCTTTAATCAGTTTGCTCAAGTTGGAACAAACTGGTTTGGCTGATAACTCGGTAATTAATAAATTAACTGTTTGATTGAATTATTTTCAACAATCTTAAAGGATTTTATTTTGTGTGTTTTAATCAACAGTACAAATGGACTCTGAACTACCAACAGCCAATCTGAGATTCATGAATCAAGAGTTTGTCAAGTTGGATAGATTTGATTGTCAGAACTATACCCGCTGGGCGGACAAGGTTAAGTTCATGCTAGTTGTGCTGAAACTTTACTATATCCTTGATCCTGATTTGCCTGCAATCCCTGATGACCCTCCTCGTGAGGCAGGAGAGCTCCCAGATGCAGATTTGGCAAAGCAAAGACTTGTCCGTAAGGAAGCTGAAGATCTTTGCCTGGGCCACATAAAAAATTCTCTTTCGGATCGTCTCTATGACTTGTACGCGCCGGTAAAAAGTGCTAGAGAATTGTGGAAAGCTTTGGAAGATAAGTATAAGGCTCATGAAGAAGGTACTAACAAATACCTTATTGCCGAGTACTTAGACTTCCAAATGGTCGATGACAAGTCAATCCTGGAGCAAGTGCATGAACTCCAAGTTCTTGTTAACAAATTGACTGCACTTTCTATTCCGCTGCCAGAAATATTTCAAGTAGGGGTCATTATTGCAAAATTGCCTCCTAATTGGAAAGATTTCTCAAAAAGAATGATGCACAAGTCTGAGGACTACTCTTTGGATGAACTGTTGAAGCACCTTCGAATTGAGGAGGAAACGCGCAACAGGGACAAAAGAGGTAAAGTCGGATCGAGTGTAAATCATGTTGCTGGAGGATCTGGTCAAAAGGGAAAAGGGGCATCAAAGAATAAGAAGTTTACTGCACCAAAGAAAAAAAGAATTCAAGAAGACACAACACACTAACAATCATCAACCAAAGAGGTCTGGTAAATGCCATGTTTGTGGAGAAATAGGGCATTATGCACGAGAGTGCTCTCAGAGGAAATCTGGATCTACGGTTGGTTCTACAAGTGCTGTTGATGTTGAGAAAGTCACCAATCTAGTGGCCAGTGTGGGTCTTGGTGAAGTTAATATGCTTTCTCAATATACACGCATTGTAGCATGTAGAGGATGGTTCTTGGATTCTGGAGCCAATGTTCATGTTTGTGGGAATCGTGGTTCGTTTCTTACTTATGCTCCTGTTCCTTAAGGAACAGTGGTGGTGTGTGCTGATGGACATCGTGTAGAAGTACATGGTAAAGGCACGGTGCGACTAAACTTTAGAGATGGTCAAGTGGTTACCCTTCAGGACGTGTTGCATGTTCCTGGTATCACCAAGGGGGGTCTGGTTTCTGCTGATAAATTTGATCGGAATGGTTACAAGCTGGTTATCAAGAATCTTCGTGTGAAGTTTTCTCTAAATGACATCTATGTGGGTCAAGCAAAGAACACGGGTGGAATGTATCGTCTTGACTTGGCTGAAGATGGGATTGATGAAGAAGATTCGGATGAAGGGGGCGTTTCTGTGATTGATGGGTTTGGGAATGAAAGTGATAGTGATAGTGGTGGTAGTGTTAGTTCTAGTATTGGTGAATGTAATGCAATTGGTTTTGATTTGAATGAAATTATGTCTTCTGATTATATCGCTTGTTCAATTTCTTTATGGCATAAACGTTTAGCTCATACAAATATTAAAAACATTGAAAAAATGCAAACTAAAGGTTTATTAAAATTGAAAGATAAAGATTTTGAAAAATGCGAAATATGTGTTAAATCAAAATTCACAAAGAAACCTTTTCCAAGTGTCCATAAACGCAATACATCACTACTAGAACTAATTCATTCAGATATTTGTGAACTGAATGGAGTTCTTACTCGTGGGGGTAAGAGATATTTTATCACTTTCTGCGATGACTCGAGCCGATACTTATATGTTTATTTGTTGCATTCAAAAGACGAAGCTTTTGAGGCATTTAAAATATATAAAGCTGAAGTTGAAAAACAAAAGGAGAAACGCATTAAAATTCTTCGCTCGGACAGAGGCGGAGAATACTTTAACCGAAAGTTTGATGCATTCTGCGAAGAAGAAGGCATCATACATGAGAGAACTGCACCTTATACTCCCCAATAAAATGGTTTGGCTGAGAGAAAGAACCGAACCTTGGTAGAGATGGCTAACTGTATGTTAAACCAATCGGGTCTACCTCGTAATATGTGGGGGGAAGCTGTGTTAACCGCATGTTATGTTCACAATAGGATCACTAGTCGTGTGATACCTACGAGTCCATATGAGTTGTGGAAAGGAAGAAAACCAAACCTAGAGCATTTGAGGGTTTGGGGGTGTCTTGCCTACTATCGCGTACCTGATCCAAAGACACTCAAACTGGGAGAACGAGCTTTCAAGAGTGTATTCATTGGATATGCTTCGCATAGCAAATCTTACCGATTGTTGGATGACGAATCAGGTATAGTTGTAGAATCCAGAGATGTGGAATTCTTTGAGAACAAGTTTTCTAGAGATGATGAAAACTCAAATGGCACCACAACTTCTAGTACTTCTGAGAAAAGGGTTCAACCCTCACCAATAGTTGAAGAACCAAGGAAAAGTACTAGAGTTAGAAAAGAGAAAAGTTATGGAGATGATTTCTTTTCTTACCTGGTTGAAGGAACTCAAAAGAAAGTGACGAGAGAGGTCATTTTCGCTGTAAATTTGGATGATGATCCTAAAACTTTCAGCGAAGTAATGTCATCTAGAGATGCCCCTTTGTGGAAGGAGGCAGTCAATGATGAAATGGATTCCATTATGGGAAATGGAACTTGGGAGTTAGCTGATCTACCCAAGGGAAAGAAACCTATTGGATCCAAATGGATTTTCAAAAGGAAGTATCATCCAGATGGATCCATCTCTGCCTATAAAGCGAGATTAGTTGCTAAAGGGTATAGGCAGAGAGAAGGGATCGACTATTTTGATACCTATGCACCTGTGGCTAGAATAAGTTCTATTAGAACTCTAATAGCGGTGTCTACTTTGAAAGGGCTGTACATTCATCAAATGGATGTAAAGACAGCATTTCTAAATGGGTATCTAAATGAGGAGATTTATTTGGAGCAACCAGAAGGGTTTGTGATGCCTGGACAAGAGAACAAAGTGTGTAGACTTATTAAATCTCTGTATGGTTTGAAGCAAGCTCCTAAACAGTGGCATGAGAGATTTGACACCACTGTGACTGCTTTCGGGTTTCGACACAACAGTGCTGACAGATGTATTTATACTAAATGCGAACCCGGTTATACATTTGTGATTTGTCTTTATGTTGATGATATGTTGATCATTAGCACTCACCTTGAAGGTATTTCTAAAACTAAGAAATATTTGTCCTCGAACTTTAAGATGAAAGATCTAGGAGAAGTTGATACCATTCTTGGGATCAAGGTGAAGAGAACTGGAAGTCAGATTTCTCTAAGTCAATCTCATTACATAGAGAAAATTCTGACTAAGTTTCAACACTTAAATATTAAAGAGTTTAATACTCCGTTTGATCCAAGTGTGAAACTTAATGTGAACCCTGGAAGAGCAGTGGCTCAACTGGAGTATGCGAGTGCTATTGGAAGTATGATGTATGCAACGCATTGCACTCATCCTGACATTGCTTTTGCTGTAAGCAAACTGAGTCAGTATACTGTTAATCCAGGGACAGAACACTGGAAGGCAGTGGGCAGAGTACTTGGATACCTGAAAAGGACCAGTAACTTAGAACTGACATACACGTCATCTTCCAGAATACTTGAAGGTTATTCTGATGCAAGCTGGATTGATCGCAACAATGATTCAAAATCTACAAGTGGGTGGATTTACACTCTAGCAGGAGGAGCAATTTCTTGGGCGAGCAAGAAACAGACGTGTATTGCCCACTCAACTATGGAAGCTGAGTTCATAGCGCTAGCTGCGGCTGGCAAGGAAACAGAGTGGATTAGATATCTACTTATTGACATCCGTCTGTGGGATGTTCCAATGCCGTCTATTCCCATGTATTGTGATAGTGAGGCCACACTATCTAAAGTATACAACGCAGTGTATAATGGGAGGTCAAGACACATAGGTCTTCGGCACAATTATGTGAGACAACTGCTTGAAAGTGGTACCATCAAGGTTATCTATGTCAAGACAAGTAAGAACTTGGCAGATCCGTTTACTAAACCTCTGACGAGAGAATTGGTTGTGAATACCGCGAGAGACATGGGTCTAAAACCACAATAGAATCGTTAGTGATGGAAACCCAACTTGAACTTAGTGCTCCTATTTCTCAAGTTTAATGGGTAAAAACGAAGTCACTTAACGATAGAAGGTACTATCAAATTTGATAGATCCATGTGAGGTATGATAGTACGTCGTTGCCGAGAACAAGGGTGGGCTTATGCTCTTAACAAAGTTTTGGAGGCATCCAAGCAACGTGGATGATGTAAAACTTTGCCTATATGATCTAGGGGTGGTGCCGCCTCGAGTGAAGATTAGTGGCTTATCTTCTAAAGGGTCATGAAAAGGATTTATAGCGCACAGCCATATTCGCGCTCAGTGAGAACGCAAAGTCAGCTGGTGATGTGTGGGGGTAAACCGAAGGCGGCTATCAGGTTAATGGTTTAATTCCATAGGACACCATCTAATCTGTCTCTTCTTGTTTATCAACATAAACTGGGTTTAATCTTCGTGACACCTAGTGACATCATTAGTCTAAGTGAAAGGAAACATTCCAACTTGGTGGGGGATTGTTGGAAATATTAAAGAGGATATTAAAGAGGAACATACAAGTTGGTATGTTTCCTCCATCCCACATCGGTGGAGTGAGTGAAGTATGAGTGGTTTATAAGGGATTACCCCTTATGGGCCTCCATAGTGTTAAATGGGTTGAGAAGTGGGTGAAGCCCACACGCGCGCCGAGCCGAGCCGAGCCGCGAGCTCGCGAATGGTCGCGTTTGAGGCGCGAATGGGCGCGTTTGAGGCGCACTTTGCACTTCGCACGTACGCATCGTCGCTAGGAGCTGAGGAGCTTTTATTTTTAGCTAAGGTTCGGTTTCAGGTGGGTCAGATCTGTAAACCGAATGAGATGAGCTCGAAACTGTGGGGGTTATCCCATTATCTTTCGAATTTGTATGGGATGTGTATCCAGTATTCGAATTCGTATAGGATATGTATACTGTAATTCGAATTGTTTATGGATTGATATATCACTCCCTATTTTTCTCATTCTCTGGTATAACCAAACCTATAAATAAAAGTTTCCTGCTACCTATTCTACACACCAATTTTCGCAGCTCTCTCTCTCTCTATTGTGTGTTCATGTTTTCGTTCCAGCTTCTGCGTTTTCTGGTTTCCATTGCTGTTGGAATACCAGATCAGTTCTGCATTAAATCCTGGGAGTTTACGCTGCAGCTCACAGCAATACGAGCGCGTAAAATCCTTTAAGGACAGGAGTCATCCGTGCAGTTCAAGTTTCTCGTTTAAGGATCTCCGATCTCAATCGCCAGGTTGGTTTTAATTTTGCATGTTCTTTAAATTTGTCTGACAACGGGACAGTCTCCTTCTACCTTTCTTTAATCAGTTTGCTCAAGTTGGAACAAACTGGTTTGGCTGATAACTCGGTAATTAATAAATTAACTGTTTGATTGAATTATTTTCAACAATATGGGTATAAACAAGTTGGTTGTTGATGATTCCATTACATGTAGAGATGCACAAAAAGCCGTACTCTGAACCCGACCTGAGAAAAAGACCCGGAACCGGTTGTTTTTGTACCTGGATATTTTATACACGTAACCGAACCGGTTGTTTTTGTACCCGGATATTTTACAAGCGGGTATCGGTATACCCATACCCGCTTGTAAAATTGTGTCTCATACTCGACCCAATACCCGTTGGTTATTTTTCGGGTAATTACCCGTAGGGTATCGGGTATACGCGTGGGTATCGGGTCTACCCATTAATTGTTAAAAGATATACGTTAGGGTTTCCAAATACATTTTTTTACTATTATTATACATATTAATTGAGACTCTCCATGAATAGTAAAACAAATATTATATTCAACTTCTTTTTTAATTTTTTGATTTCAACCTTTATGCTTTAAATAATATACATTGTTAACTCATTTAGTTTTTATTACACTTGATTTTCTTTCAATAACTCACGTTCATATGTGATCGTGTTTAATAAATTTTTAACGATATTTTGTATAAACTTTGTTGAAAAAGAGTTTTATTCAAGACAGTAGAGTGGCGAACCAAACAAATACCGACACTTGTATTGTTTGTTATTATTGGGACCGATATCGGTAGGGATGAGCAAAATGGACCCGGTACCGGTACCGAATTTACCGAACCGGGTACCTTTTCGGTACCGACTTTTGACATTTTTGGTACCGGTTCGGTACCGGTATTTACTGGTTTTTACCCTTAAATAGCGGTACCGTACCGGTACCGAAACGTACGGTACCGGGTATATTCGGTACCGGTACCCACTTTTGAGGATTTTCGGTACCGGTACTTTCGGTTCCGGTACCGGTTCGGTACCGGTCGGTACCGAGCTCATCCCTAGATATCGGTATTCGTTTTTATGATTTTTTATCGACATTTGTAGCGGTATTGTTATTACCCGTACCGGTTTTCGTTTTAATGGTTTTCAGCGTAAAACACATTTATTTGTGCATATCATTGACTTTAAAATGAATGCCGGTACCATAGTGATACCTTTATGAACCGAACCATACCGACCAAATTCCCGCCACATCACATGGGGAATATATAAATTATGAACTATGATGAATAGTAACATAAGTTTTTTATGTTATTATATATTAAAAAAATATGTTTCAGTTTCACACGTTATGGTTTAAATAATATACGTTTTTAGCCAACTTATTTTTTTATTTAATTTGATTTTTCTCGAATAACTCGCGTTCAATATCCTTTTTAAGATGAATATGCGATTCTCTTTAAAAAAAATTTCTCAGCGTTCATGTATGAATACTGTTGAAAAAAGAGTTTTATTTAAAAAAGTATAGTGACGAATCGAACCTATGGTTACCTCGGTACCGGTATAGTTATTATCAGAACCGGAACCGGTCTTTGTTTTATGGTTTTTATTGATATCGGTATAGTATTGTTATTAACGGAACCGGTATTCGTTTTTATAGTTTTCGATGTAAAACACAATTTTTTTACAGTATGATTACTTTAAACCAAGTATTGATACTATACTGATACCGTCACAAACCAACCGAGTTCCTGGCGCAACGCGCGGGAAAATCTTGCTAGTTACAATTATTATATATTTTATTTATTAGCAACTATTATAAATTAAAAACGTACATTACATGATATAAGTTTTATCATAAATAAATAATAACTTTATAGTTCTTATACACTTATAAGTATATACTTCACAAGATACAAAATATAAATACTATTATCACATACATATACTAAAAGAATTTTTTTTTTCATGAACATACAAAAATAAATCAGTAATACACAAGGATTAATGGAAAATAAAAATATAAATAAAAAAATCCGGGTATATAATCGGGTATATAGTTCGGGTAAACGGGTACGTGGTTTCGGATAATCGGGTCGGGTATCACCTAATCCCATACCCGACCCATAGCCGCGAAAATTTTTAAATCTAATCCCGTATCCGGCCCAATACCCATCGGGTATCGGGTATACCCCATTTGTGTCGGATTTCGGGTATACCCATCGGGCTTGGGTATTTTTGCCATCCCTACGGGTATTAATACCCTGTTCCAGTACCCAGTTATACTCGAACCCAATCATACCCTACCCCGATACATAGGGTATAATTTTTCTCCTCAATACCCAACACGAACCCTACCTGATTTTTCAATATCCGATTCCATACCTGTAACCGATTCCATACCCGGAACCAGGTCTTAAAAAACCCGATTTATGCTCCTCTAGCGGGCACACAAAAACCATGACATCCGTTAATCCGTGAACATGTCGAGGCCCAAAACGCATGGATCCAATACTAAACCCAAATAGAACATCTTCAAATGCATGTGAATTCGTAAAATAATCAATAAGATATGTTGGGCCATCAAATGATGGGCCTATCCTTATATTTCTTCCGTTCTGTTGAATTTGATTTCTTCTATGTTGCCGTTAGGGTTGATGATGCCCGTCAAGCCGAAGACATCGATGACCTAAAACTCTTCTGGTAACAAAACTTCCAATTCCTAATTTTAAATGTTTATCGAAAGATAAAGTAACACCATCCAATTCCTAATTTTAAATGTTAGACTTTAGCTATTTAAAAAAAAAGGTAAAATAAGTTTATATAGATGGGTTATTATCCACTTTATCTTAAATTGATTTTCACTATAACTAGTTTTTGCAGCATTATTTAGTATCAATCCAACAAAAAGAACAACTGAAGATGAAAACTAGAAGTATGTACAAAGCTGAACGAATGTCTTTGGATAAGCTTCCTGAGCCCGTATTAGAAACCATCCTATGTCTTTTACCAACCGAAGAGGCAGCAAGGACAAGTATTCTCTCTAGGGAATGGAGGTACAAGTGGACCAATATTCCTAGCCTTCGGTTTACTTTGTGTAATAGAACTTCCAAGCCAACATCTGATATAGCAAGTACAAGGAAAAACATGGACATGAATGATTTACACCAAGTTTTGTTGCAGCGCCAGGGTCCAATACACGAGCTCACCCTTGTTATGGATGATTACTGGAAAGATTATAATTGTTTTGAGTTTCGTCAGATAATACTTTATTTGTCGAGGAACCATACTGTCAAGAAACTAACACTTTTTGGACCTTATGGATCAAAGAACATTTGGCATAAATTACCCACATCTGTTTTCGCATTGCATCACTTAACGGACCTCTGTCTTTCTACTTTTCATATTGACCTTCCATCAATATTTAATGGCTTTGGTTGCCTTGGAAGCTTATGCTTGATTTATGTAAAGATCTCTACACAAACTCTTCTACATCTTTTATCCAATTGTCCATCACTTAAGACCTTGAATCTCGTAAGTAGCCACTTGAATATACGTTCTCACGTCATGGACTTTCTATAGTTATCTGAATATTGTATCGTGTTTTTCAGAAAATAGATGAATCAGGTGATAAATGCACTATTAATGAGCTACTCAAGTGTTTACCTGTGATTGAACGTCTGACTATGTTGGGTGTTGTCTCCAAGGTAATATTTATTCACCATCATATATTATTGAAAGAATAGTTTTAAACTTTTAGCTGTTAATATTTGTTTTGGTCTATGGTTCAAGTGGCTAGTTCTAGACTCGGTTGCTCAAGAGCTTCCAACCTCACTAATCCACCTCAAATCCTTATGTTTGAATCAATCGTGTCTTACGGGGGCCTACGGATCAGCTTTACTTCTTGCTTTGATCAAATGCTCCCCGAACTTGGAGCATGCGTACCTAGAGGTGAATTATATAATTATATCTTGTGTTCGATTGTTTGATTCTCACTGACACAAAAAAATATGAACCTTCATGTAGATGAAGTGCGATTTGGACTTCTCCGCCATAAAGGATGAATATTCAGACGTTTGGTTGGAGCATCTGAATAAATTGGATATTTGTTTTTTCAGCAACTCGCTTGAGACGGAGTTTGTAAAGTTTATGTTGGCTAGGTCACCTAAGCTGAAGACGGTAAGCATATTCGTTGCGGTTGATCGGAAGCAAGAGTATAAGATGTTAAAAACGCTCTTACAGGCCCCACGTGCGTCTTCGGCAGTTAAAATTACCATTTGGACAGTCTAAGATGTTAAAAACACTCTTACTTTGTTGAGAAATATTGTTGAGATTTATGATGATAATCTAATGTTTGTATGGCTACTTTGCTAAATGCTACCGTATCACTTATTTGAGATATGTGACTTATTATTAGTTATTAAGTATTGTGGTTATTTTTTATGATTATTGTGTTAACTTGTTGCTTGATTATTTTTATTTTGACGTTTTAGTTATTCATCCGTTCAGTAGCCAGATTGTCTCGATAGTCAACATAAGTTTTCAAAATTGTTCAAGTACGCAATAAAAAGATTTTTTTTTGGAATATGTAGTACTTTCATATTTATTAGCATAATGGTTACTATTTCACAATGATTTTTTTTCTTCTTTTGGATGTTCATCGGATATTGGATGATGAACCTTGAATCTCAATATTGGTTAATGTAACGTTTGTTTAATTATGACTTTTATGTAAATGTTACGTTTGTTTAGTTATGACTTCTATGTAAACAAACTTGTTTGACTTGTGATATTCCAATTCAAGACCTCAAAGTCTCAATATCTAGAGTGCACAAAAAACCTGAACTCGGGTATTGGGTCCCCGAACCCGTACCCAACCCTACCCAAAGGGTATTCTCCGGGTATGATCAGAAAACTCTCAAGATGGCCAATCATGCAGGAGACAAGAAGTACAGAAGAACAGTGACGTGGAACCAATCAGGTTGCAGCGTTCACTGCTCCATGATCTCCACTCACAGCTGGTGAACAAGAACAACCGCCAGGCCACGTGGCTCCAATCATTGTGCGCCAATGTCTCTATCCTCTGCTAACAGTCGTGTCAGAGGAGACAAACAGTATATTCCTTATTGGCGACGTCCGCCCCAAGGCCCATCAGCCCATCTCCTTTTCTACACTTTTCGACAATAAATACAGACCTTCGACTACAAGTTTGAGGATCGGCTCCCTCACTCCCTCACCCTTAACACACACTCGTTTTATCTTCTTAAACGATATACTTATTCTCACGTCGGAGGGTGGTTACAAGGAGAAGCCCCAACCTCTCATCCTTGTAACGAGTCTCACGGTGTTTTGTTTTGTAGATTGCTTTCGGTTTATCATCGAGGAAAGACTAAGGATTCACCATTAGTTGACGAGATCATACCCACAAGGATAAATCCCTAGGATTAAGACTTGGTGTTTCTTCGTTGGCGCCCACCGATTTTTATACTACTCATCATCCTTTTCTTTCCTCTCTGATCATCTATATGGCTGATCAGGGTATGCCTTTCCTGAATTTCGGTTTAAGCTCTCAGCATGCCCCGGGTGTGGACAACGTGCACGTCTAAACCCCACATGTTGATGGGTACTCCGAGGGAGGGGTCACATACGCCACTAGTAGTGTTGCACGAGTCAACCGACACATTATACCAATGGCGCAAACATGAGCCCCTCCGCCCAGATTGCTTCTTTACTTTCAGAGGAGGAGACCCCCACCTCCTGGTTCATGAAATCTCAACCTGCACTAAATGCGTTATGCACACAAGCAACAAATACTACACATCAAACCCGAGCAGTGCAACCAAGTCCGAGAATTCTGGATTACACTTCTCCGCCAAGCGATTGCGCGCGAGCATGGGGGAAACCAGCACCAAAATGACGAGTCATATTATGACGTCAGCACCACTCGTGACACAGTGCAGTATGAATACATGCGCAAAAGAACCCCCCTCCAAGATCGTCTTGCTCCCCGACGTATCACTCACGACGAGTGGGACACGTACTCGATGGAATCTGATCTGACGTACAGACAGGGTGACTGATCAAGCATGTTCGACAGAATAGAAGCCAACCACCGGCCGTACAAACCATACCCACGCGTAGTGTTCAACCCAACCGCCGGACACGATTTAAGCCTAGTTTATAGACCAGCTGCAGAAGAATCTAAGTTTGCATCTAACATCGCTTTAGCCCTGTTAGAGAAGGCAAAACTCCCGCCGAATATGGGAAAGTTTAGTGGTTCGTCAGACCCAGACGACCACATCCTCCTGTTCACCAGCGTAGGTGTGACACCCGATGTGGTGTCATCTTTTTGTCCAAACCCTCACATGCGTAGTACGTGCATGGTTTGATAGTTTGCCAACTGGTAAGATTAAGTCATTTACAGACCTGCAGAGAAGACATGTTAGGGACTCCACAGACGTCATGAACATTTGGCGCAAAGAGAGCGAGTCGATTGAAGATTTCAACACAAGATACAACAAAGAATGTATCGAAATTGGGGGTGTAAGCATAGATCTAATATGCGCGTACTTCACTAAAGTTGTGCGTTGTAACGACCTGATCAGAACGATCTCATGGAAAGAGGATATGCCCAAGGATTGGGACAAAGTCATGTCAGCAGCCAAAGGGGCGCAAATAGAGCGAAACCTGACTAGAGTGAAGGGCCATCATTACAGCGGCAACAATAACAAAGATTACAGCCGACGCGACAAGAAAGGTAGAACATGCCCTGGAAAGGCCCCCAACCCAATAGTTATGAAAGAGATAAATACAACTCAAACGACGACGTGTGAGCAATGATCAACAAGATTGGTTATAGAAAGAACTTCAAGCAAGAAAATAGAGAGATATAATTGACTCCACTCACGAAATTCTGAGTACAGAGAACCATCAGTTTAAACCATCGCAGCAGAGGCGCAACAAAAAAGGTCAGGATCCCAACCTTTATGTGATTATCATAAAGACTTAGGGCACAAGACAGACGATTGCATCTGTCTATGCACAGAAATTGAAAAAGCCCTGAAGAGTGGCAAGCTCACTCATCTGGTGCAAAACGTTCGCAAAGATATAAGGGAGGTCACGCGCAATGATGAGGGACCAAGAAACAAAAAGATCCACCAAAATGGTACTCACATGATTCAAAGCAGACCTAGGAAAAACAGGAAAAATCAAAACAAGCGCCAATAAAATGACAGTTGGCATGAGCAACAAAGTGATTTTCCCGGTGGTGTGTGGCGGACCACGTGACGAATGTCCCGTCATTATCACCGGCGTCATAGGCAACTACAGAACAGATTATGTCTTCATTGATCCTGGAAGCACAATGGACATCATCTACGTACAATCCGTCAATCAATTTGATCCTGAAGATAAAGCACGCCTTGAGCCAGTTAACTTTTAGCTTATGTTGGGGTGCTAGATAAAATTTGTTTGTAGAGTTCGTTTTTTAAAGGCACAAAAAATATTTGCCAAGAAAACTCACTACACATATGATAAGTATTTTGGTAGTGTTACTTTTAACTTATGTTGGGGTGCTAGATATAATTTGTTATTGTTTAGCATATAATAATGCTATCTATATGACCTATATGGTCATGTCTTATGGTGAACATATATTTTTCTAGTAACTTCTAGTTACTCACCATATTTGATTTTATGTCTCTATTTAGTGCAATATATTCTAGTTGGAAAACCCTTTAGTTTTTTTTTAATATTGTCGTCTGGACATATTTGTCATATGAAGTATTGTAGATATTTCATATTATTTTCATTCATGGTATCCATGTGATAACCATTTATCCGAGTCTAAATAGAACTACGCAAGTATCTTCAAGTTACTAGAATATGAGACATTATTGATTAATAAACTTGGTATATGTGTGAAGAAACACTAGATAAATGGTCGGAACCGAGATATCTAGGGGGTTTGAATCCGTATAAAAAGGTTAGTTCCCTCTCGAATGATTCAGGTACAACTGGTCTTCTTCTCCGGTAATTCTGCAAAAAAGAAACACCGTTAGCCTCGCCAAGGGGAGAAGAGGGTTCTCTCCTTGACCCGACTCCGGTGTGAGAATAAGTATGGGTAATGAAGAAGAAGAGGTATTTGAGAAGTGTGTGTAACTTGAATTCATACATGGATTGTTTCTCATATTTATAGCCGGGAGTCGTTTTAGGCGGGAAAACCCGTTAGTGAAAAGTTGACGGAAGATGCTAACCCCGTAAGCGGTTACATTTCCTTCCGTTAAGTTCCTTGATCCGACGTGAGAGCACACGGATCGTGGTTTAGATCGAAGGCTAGGGATTTGCCACGTGTAAAGTGGTCAAGTGGAGATTATTCTCCAATTACATGTTTCCGTTGTGAATTCAGGGACGTCTGGGATGATGACACGTGTCCAGACGGTTGTAACCGTCTTGGTGGTGCACGATTGTATTACTTCTAGAAGATTACTGCTGTAATCTGGTGTGGCACTTTTATTGTGTGGAGACAGCTGAAAAGAATAAATCCCAAGTCTGGGTAAATAATATCCAAATCTGGATATTTTAAGCGGGAATGTTTATCTCAGGATTTTCATCCTTTGCTAATGGGAGAAGGCGCAATGATTTATGATTTCCTTTGGGCGCGCGACTATAGACTGCTGACTATTTTTTCCTTTTGTAAGACCAGTGCGCGGCCGCGCAAGGTTAAAAGGTCAAAGGGCAAGGTTGTGGTATGGTCCCAAGTACTTATTATGAGGTTTTTGGGACCTTACCCCTTCAAGTCCCCCCAGTCTAGTGTTGTACTTATGCAAATAAGTGGAGCACTGGACCTATGAGAGGGAAATGCTTTTGGGCGCAAAAAATAAGAAAACTTCTGGACGAAGACTCATTTTGATTTTTGTAAAGATTTTTGAAAATCTTTGACTTTTAACGAAACTAGCACAGTAAACTGAGTGACAGCCTGTCATTGTCAGTTGTTTTTACTGTCCGTGTCTTACACGCGCGCGTGTAAACGCGTGTGTGTTTGATATTCACTCTTTCTGCTGCTTGGAGATCTGTGATATCCGGAAAAGTTGTTGTGACGGTTACCGATGCTATTTATTGCGATGAGTATATATATCGTTTGGGTATCCTCTTTTGTGTAATCATTGTTTTGTTGAAAACTTTCCCCGTTCTTTTCTTCCAAGAACAAATTTCATCATTCTTCCTCTTATGTCAACCGGAGAACACCAAGAGGATTTTCTTGAAGAGATGTCGACTGAACTTCCACCATTGAAGTGGCCTAGGGCGACCTTTGATGGATTGGTTAAGAATTTCAAATTTCCGGAGAACTGGGGTGCTCTGTATCCTGAAGAGGGGCGAACTGCTGCAGATGCTCTGGCTGGATATATTACCCTTTTTTGGGATTTTTTCAGTGAAGGTAACTTTCGTTTGTCTGTCACTAAATTTTTTTCTTGAAATCCTTGGGTTTTACAACCTGCATATCTCCCAACTTCATCCAATTGGCATGGTTAGGGTTCGACATTTCGAATTCGTGTGTCGGACAATGCATATTGAGCCGACTGTTCCCCGATTTAGGGTTTTCTATCAGATGCATTGTACCCAAGGATTTTATTCGTTTGCTCAGAGGGCGTCTGCAAAGAAGATTCTACAGCAACCCCCAAAATCCTTTCACGATTGGAAGCAAAAATTCTTTTTTATCAAGGCCGGAGTGATTCGGGTGAGGATGGTTTTAAGGGGGAAAGACGATGTTCCGATTGAAACACTTCAGACTCCTGTTGACGAGAACTGGTATCAAGATTTGAAAGATGTGTGATGCGTGTGAAGTGTCGTATATATTAGGTGTATATTTTAAACCCTTTTAACACTTATTTCAGCCAAGTTTTAAATTTATAAAACACGATATTTTACTAACACTAAACACACATATGGGCAAGTGCACCCATCGTGAGCGTAGTATAGCGTTGGTAAGATACCGAGGTCGTCCAAGGACACAAGAGCTTTTAGTACCGGTTTATCCTCAACGTCTAATCAAAATAAAAAGTTTTAGAAAAATGTTTTAAACTAAGAAAAGTAAAAACTAACTAAAATGCTGAAAATAAAAATAAAATAAAAAACAGATAGACAAGATGAATCACTTGGTTCCGACTCGTATCTAGTATAACCTTTGATTATTTCCGCACTTTTGCACATAATTAAGAGATTATCTTGGTTATTGTAGTAGGCCCCTCTTTTGAAGGTGACGTTACCCTCACCCCAGTAGTTTGAGTCAGCAAGGATACAATCCTAAAAGGGTGGATTATTGGAAGATAATGAATTAAGTTATTAATGCAGTATTGTGGTAGGCCCCGCTTTTGGCGGTGACGTTACCCTCGGCTAAGTAGTCTGAGTCAGCAGGGATACAGTCCTAAATAGCCGGGTTATAGTATTAATAGTAGTTAACTTATGAGGGGGTCAAAGAGTTTGGACCCCCGCCATCCAATACCGTGAAGCATTGAAGGAGGTCCTACTAAATTTGACCCAGGTCCATTGCAGGACCTCTAAACGCTGAACAATGGCAAGACCTTTACCAAACTGTTCCCTTAACCCCCGACCAGGTAACCAACATACCTCCATATAGACCGTGGAGATATGAATTGTGAAAATCCTTTATTTTATATAGACAGTAAAATAATGCCAAGACACCACGGACAAACGATAAGGAAAGATCACCTTCAACATAAGTAACTAGTTATTAAAGTCATTAATACAAAACCAAATAAAAAGTGCAAAAGATTAGAAATAAAAAGTATTATACTAGACACTTTGTCTTCACCAAGTGATGTAAGAGACTTAGGCAAACATGGCCTTGATTGTCAAGAACTCTTACGATCAATCTTGGATCCCGAGACGACTCACACACTCTACGATGGACAATGGATGATGATGGTGTTATGGTGGTGGTGGGTGGTGGATGAAGTGTGAGAGAGGTGGTGTGCCAAGGGATGAGTTGAAATGAATCCAAGCACTCCTATTTATAGGCTGAACAGAGAGCTGGGCACGGCCCCGTGTCCGCTGGGCACGGCCCCGTGCCTGTCTGACACTCTCTCTCCTCATTAATTGTAATTCGCAATTACAATTAATGCGCCTGCTGTACTTTCGACACGCCCCCGTGTCCGCTGGACACGGCCCGTGGTGGGCAATAGAAGCTTCTATAGGTTTGTCTTTTTTGCTGCTTCTTGGGCACGGCCCCGTGCTGGCTGAGCACGTGGCTCGTTCAGCCTTCTGTCTTCTCTATTTTGCTTGGGAAGATGCCGTTGAGGGGTCGGGCAGTCCACTAGTGTTCCTTTCCTTGTATTTATGTTGGAATTAGCTGCCTTTTTGCTTCTTTTGTGTTTTTTAGCTCATTTAATCCTGAAAATACAAAAGGAAGACAAAAAACACTCTTTTTCCAATATTAGTACTTAAAAAGGGTTAGTTTTATGCCTTAATTGATGTAATTTATATGTTGCATTTTACACACATCAAATACCCCCACACTTGAACTTTTGCTTGTCCTCAAGCAAAACTCTTTAATATGTGGCTTACACTCCCAAATGGAATAGGTAGAAGAGAAGGTTTTTGGGCTTGTCGTAGAGTGTCGGGATATCCAAGATCTTTTTTGGGTTTTACTTTTATTTATTTACAATCCTATTCGCAATGATTTATTTAGAACGTTTCATAGGAGAAATTACTTATTTGGGCATAACATGCCTTTTTAAAATTTCATTTATATACAAGTTCACATACCTCACGGGAGAAATCACTCACACTCGGCCGAAGGTGTATTTTTAGTGAATCACTCGAGAGCGGCATGGAACTTATTCCTACCATAAGCTTGCCAAGCAATCAATCCTCCTCCTTTTTAACTTTTATACCTTTGTAAATATCAAGAGGACTTTGTGGGTTAAGGGTTAGGCTTGGGTTAAAGGTAGGTGGTTGGGGTAGTGGTTAGTGGTTAGTAAAAAAAAACGAAAAGCGTAACAAGTGTTGGTTTTCGTAAGATTTTCTATTTTTTTGTAACTCTTTATTTTGATGAAGCTTTTATTCAAACAAAGTTAATTTTTTTTTGATGAACTTGTTTGTTTATTTTTGCTTCATCCTCAACAGATTTTTTTTTTTTTAATTACCTTACGAAAAACCGAACTTGTTACTAAAACAAAGGGTTAAAATGAAAAAGGGTTTTTGTGGGTAAAAGGTTGTTGGGTTAAGAAATGAAAAGGTTTAGGCTCAAAGGGGTTAACTAGGGGGATTTTTGGGTAGGTGGTAAAAGAAAAATAATGGTGTAGAAATAAAAAGGGTTAGTCCTAATGCCTCCATCACTTACTTACTCGGGTTTAAGTTGATAAGGACCGGGAATGTATCGTCATGGCAAGTTCTAGAGTCGTAAGAACCAAGCGGCTATTCACACAAGAAACGAAAAATGAGCATTTAGTCTAATGATATGTAATTGTATGCTCAATAAAGGCTCAAAACTCACTTTTGTGGGAATGGGTTTTTATGTGATCAAGTATATATAATCAAATTTTAACTAAGTTTGTCATGCCTTTTCATAATTTTCTTATGTTGGTTCTTTTTATCACTACGCTATTGGTTGTAAATTTGTAAAAATATAACCTTTTTGAGAACTTGAATTTCCCGAATTGAACCTAGACAAGTAAGAAAAATGAAATTTTTGAAAAAATTTGGGGTGATTAGCGGTTCCAATAGAGTTTTGTGTAAGGCTTGTGTTTAGGACTTGCAAAAAATTCAAGGTTTTAGCATCCCCCCCACACTTAAATTACACATTGTCCTCAATGTGTCCCAAAAATAATTTTTTAGGTTGATTAGATGTGTAAAATAGTGTTAAAAAGCAAAAATTTTCTGTTACTGGGCGCTGAACACGGCCCCGTGTTATCCGGGCACGGCCCCGTGTTCAAGTGCCAGTAACAAAATTAAAATAAGAGAAACAGAAGTCTGGACACGGGGGCGTGCCGGGTGAACATGGCCCGTGTCCAGTTACCTGAACTGGGCGTTTTTCTGCAGGTGGTTCAGCACGGGGCCGTGTTGGTTGGGCACGGCCCGTGTTGAACCTTCTGAATTGGAGAGGATTGTCGGGTTGCCTTGTTCTTGTGCATGAAGTCATTTTTCTCATTCCCCTTTTCATCCCTTACCACCATGAGTGTGTTTTATTCATTAAAAACCATCCAAACTTTAAAAACCATCATTTCATTTCATCATAGAGAGAACTTACATAGTCCTAATAGTAAACTAGATAAAACAAAGAAATAATAAACCATGGAGTCCTAGCCTTTACTTTATTTTAATTAGCAAAATTTCCAAGAGACTATTAATCTTGGTTAGACAAGGCCTTTTAGAACTCCTTCTTCCGGGTGTGGTTCTCCTCACATGTCTACGAGCCATTCCTCCACCTCCCTTGGAAGGAGAAAAGAAGGCTCATTGGCATTGGTTTGAGGAGTCTCGATTTCCACCGGGATCTCTTGTTGGTGTTCCATGGGAGGTTCCGCTGGCAAATCTTCCCACCCAGTAGGGTTGTTAATTCCGAGTGCCAGGTTCCAATCCTGTTGAGGGAGGACTGGTTCCATCGGGGGTGCTACAAGAATATTCAACCTCTGGTGTAAGAGGTTAATTTCTTGGAAGCTGCTTTCGAGTCCCATCGTAAGATCGTTAATACGGTCGATCAGGACCTCCTCTACTGATGTCATTTCGTCGAGAGCCTCCCTTAATGCTACCACATAGTGCACAAGTGTAGCTTCAATGGAGGGTCTCCTTCCTCTTCGGCTGTTTGACGAATGCACAGAAGATGTTTCGCTGTTTTCACTCGACATCCTACGAAAAATAAACTGAAAATAGTTTATTTTAATGAAACAGTGACCGGGCACGGCCCCGTGCTCACTGAGCACGGCCCCGTGTTCATCTTTCTGCAGAATTTTGGAGCAAGGAAACTTGGATTTTTAAGTTATTTTCTGAACTTGTGGGGTCTTTGCAGTCGCTAATAACTTAAAACAATGTTACATAACATGTTTTTACCAAGATTCCTTGAACAAAACTCATTAATCCTTACCACAAAGTTGGAAGAATTCAAACTTTTAATGGTAGTTCTTAGAGAAAGATGGAGAAGAAGGAAATGACTAAAAGAGGAAAGGACAAGATGTGGTGTTGGAACCTTCTTTTAGACTTACCTAGGATAGTTTGAGAGAAGATTCCTGCAAATCTCTGTCCCAAGTTGGTCCAAATGTGCAGAATTCTTGGCTGCATTTATAGAAAATGACAGCATCCTGGACACGGCCCCGTGTCCAGTGGACACGGCCCCGTGTGCAGGTGGAGTTCTGACACAGTTTGTCCGTATTCTGACATACTGATCAGAATGGAATCTTTTGATGGACACGGGGGCGTGTTGGCTGGACACGGCCCCGTGTCGAGGGACTGTTTTATGAAGTTGTCTAGTTTTTAAGGAACTTGTTAGCATCGGGTGGCTCCTGATTGGTTGGAACAACCCCAAAGTGCCTAAGATACCTTAATTGTCCTAGACTAAGGCGAGAACGCAAGAGGTTGTCGGTGAGGGTAATTCCTATTTTCATTCTAGATGGACAAGTCCAACCCTTTTCCGGGCTCTCGTTAAAGAAGGTATATGCCGAATCGCTCAGGTCTATGTATGCACCGAACGAAGTCGATGGGGAGTCCTTCACGGCACAATCGACACAGGGACGACTATCGTCCAAGTCTTTGCTAGGTACGAAGGTATTTTCGGGAGCAACGAGGTTGTCGGAATGCGGTTCCAACATTTCTTCATGGTTATTGTCTTGGGGTGGATCAATAAAATCCTTCCTAAGCTCTTTTAACCAATTCAGAATTAGCTTTTCTAGTTGAAATAACTCATCAAGGAGCATTTCCCCTAGAATATCCGGCTGGGCGCATTCAAGGGAGAAATAGTGCTTATTTTTACTTTCGCCCCTCTTAAGGTTGTAAGAAGTCGGTGGGTCCATGTAGTGGGGCCTATAATTTAGAAAGTAGCATTTTACTTCTTCATGTTTGCCACCACATAATTGACACCACGTACCATAAGAGTGCCGAAAGTAAAAACAATTACTATCACTCATGTTTATGTCAGAAATTACCAACCGCCAGGATCTAACGGTTCTGTTTTCAGTAAGTGAATCTTGGGCACGGGGGCGTGTTGGGTGAGCACGGCCCCATGTTCAGCTTACTGTCTGACGTAAAACAGGATTGCCAGTTCCAATGATTTAGCACGGGGGCGTGTTCAGCGGGCACGGCCCGTGCTGAGCTCTGCAGAAGCTAAAAAACTAAGAAAAATCCTAAAAAATTAAAAAGAAAAAGGAAAAATGATTAGGCCGTTGATTCCTAACTTTCTTAAAATCCTTGTGTCCCCGGCAACGACGCCAAAAACTTGATGCGTGTGAAGTGTCGTATATATTAGGTGTATATTTTAAGCCCTTTTAACACTTATTTCAGCCAAGTTTTAAATTTATAAAACACGATATTTTACTAACACTAAACACACATATGGGCAAGTGCACCCATCGTGAGCGTAGTATAGCGTTGGTAAGATACCGAGGTCGTCCAAGGACACAAGAGCTTTTAGTACCGGTTTATCCTCAACGTCTAATCAAAATAAAAAGTTTTAGAAAAATGTTTTAAACTAAGAAAAGTAAAAACTAACTAAAATGCTGAAAATAAAAATAAAATAAAAAACAGATAGACAAGATGAATCACTTGGTTCCGACTCGTATCTAGTATAACCTTTGATTATTTCCGCACTTTTGCACATAATTAAGAGATTATCTTAGTTATTGTAGTAGGCCCCTCTTTTGAAGGTGACGTTACCCTCACCCCAGTAGTTTGAGTCAGGAAGGATACAATCCTAAAAGGGTGGATTATTGGAAGATAATGAATTAAGTTATTAATGAAGTATTGTGGTAGGCCCCGCTTTTGGCGGTGACGTTACCCTCGGCTAAGTAGTCTGAGTCAGCAGGGATACAGTCCTAAATAGCCGGGTTATAGTATTAATAGTAGTTAACTTATGAGGGGGTCAAAGAGTTTGGACCCCCGCCATCCAATACCGTGAAGCATTGAAGGAGGTCCTACTAAATTTGACCCAGGTCCATTGCAGGACCTCTAAACGCTGAACAATGGCAAGACCTTTACCAAACCGTTCCCTTAACCCCCGACCAGGTAGCCAACATACCTCCATATAGACCGTGGAGATATGAATTGTGAAAATCCTTTATTTTATATAGACAGTAAAATAATGCCAAGACACCACGGACAAACGATAAGGAAAGATCACCTTCAACATAAGTAACTAGTTATTAAAGTCATTAATACAAAACCAAATAAAAAGTGCAAAAGATTAGAAATAAAAAGTATTATACTAGACACTTTGTCTTCACCAAGTGATGTAAGAGACTTAGGCAAACATGGCCTTGATTGTCAAGAACTCTTACGATCAATCTTGGATCCCGAGACGACTCACACACTCTACGATGGACAATGGATGATGATGGTGTTATGGTGGTGGTGGGTGGTGGATGAAGTGTGAGAGAGGTGGTGTGCCAAGGGATGAGTTGAAATGAATCCAAGCACTCCTATTTATAGGCTGAACAGAGAGCTGGGCACGGCCCGTGTCCGCTGGGCACGGCCCCGTGCCTGTCTGACACTCTCTCTCCTCATTAATTGTAATTCGCAATTACAATTAATGCGCCTGCTGTACTTTCGACACGCCCCCGTGTCCGCTGGACACGGCCCGTGGTGGGCAATAGAAGCTTCTATAGGTTTGTCTTTTCTGCTGCTTCTTGGGCACGGCCCCGTGCTGGCTGAGCACGGGGCGTGTTCAGCCTTCTGTCTTCTCTATTTTGCTTGGGAAGATGCCGTTGAGGGGTCGGGCAGTCCACTAGTGTTCCTTTCCTTGTATTTATGTTGGAATTTGCTGTCTTTTTGCTTCTTTTGTGTTTTTGAGCTCATTTAATCCTGAAAATACAAAAGGAAGACAAAAAACACTCTTTTTCCAATATTAGTACTTAAAAAGGGTTAGTTTTATGCCTTAATTGATGTAATTTATATGTTGCATTTTACACACATCAATGTGCCTAACATTGCTTTGCCAGAAAAAGCTCTTGTTGGAGCCGGTATGAGTTTGAATTGGAAGATGGAGCGTGATGACAAACCGGTGTACACCGAGGATGGTCATGGTAAGATTGGGGTTTTTTCCATTTCCATTTCTCTCTTTTTTTTTTTTTTGACTTGCTTTCCTTTGCCTGCAGTTGTTTCACTGTATCTTGTTGCCTTCAAAAGGGAAGGCGGAAAGATGGGTACTATCAAGAAGAAACCTGAAGAGGAACTTTGGTACCATCGTATTGTAAGAAATTTTGTTCTTCCGCGGGATGCGGATCTGTCTGTCCAACCAGCTGCTGGTGCCGGTAAGTGATACTTGTTTTTGTTTTCCTTTTTGCGCTTGTGGGTAAATTTTCATTTGCGCCTTTGTAGGTGAGTTGTTAAATTTTGGCATAGGCCCCGAAAGGAAGAAACGCACAACAACTTCTACCTCTGCGCCGAAGAAGGGTGAAGCTGTTAGAATTCAATCTTTGAAGGCAAAGAATGTGGGAGAGAAGAAAGGTATGCGCCGTTCCTCTGACTCCAGGTGTGATTATGTGGTGGTTTCTGATTCTTTGGAGGGTCTTACCCCTGCAGTGACTATACGAGAACCAAAACCTGAACCGAGGGATTCTGCTGATATTCCCCCTTCCAACCCAAGTGAACCTATCGACTTGGATTCTAGTCCTGAACGTTTGGTGCACAGGAAGACTGGTAAAAGAAAACAAGCTGATACTGATGTGGAGGGTCAGCCTTCTAAGAAAATTCAGCGGAAGAAAATTACCAGGAGAGGGAATCTTGATTCCTTTATTTCAGAATCTATTCCTGGTAAGTGTTGCCTTTCCTTATTCTCTTAATGCGCGTTAAATCTTTACAGATTTTCGTTGTTTTTCCAGAGGTTCCTGTTTCCCCTGTTCCTACAGAACTGCAATCTGTGGTAAATGACGAACTTCCATCCACCCCTCCGCGTGCTTCTATTGGTGATCAGTTAGAGCCTACGGAAGTTGCTGATGCTGGTGTGGAGAATGTTGTTGAGGCTGAAAAGCCTGTTGATATTGCTACAGAGGCTGAAAAAGTTGTTGATCCAGGTGTAGTGGATGGTGTTGGTAAGCCACAAACCCCTGAAACTGTTGCTCAAGATCTGGGGAAAGAACAAACTGCTGAAAAAACTTCAACTTCTTCTCCTAAACCATCTGATGCAGTGCCTGAGCATGTTGAGAAGGTGACAGTTGAAGGGCCAGGCTCATCTGCTGGTGCTGGTAAACATTCTCTAATCCGCCCAGAAGAAACCTTGGGCGATTATTACTACCGGACTTATGTGGAGAAGGATGCCTCTGAACCTCACGCCCCCGTTTGGAATTTAAAGAAAGGTGACACTTTCTCAGATTGACGCGTGTGCCAAGATTGGTTGCAGGGGATTCTTCCGCCTGGGGAGATCAAGTT
Organism: Helianthus tuberosus; assembly: GCA_030545235.1. Taxonomy (NCBI): domain Eukaryota; kingdom Viridiplantae; phylum Streptophyta; class Magnoliopsida; order Asterales; family Asteraceae; genus Helianthus; species Helianthus tuberosus. The sequence goes on from CM060444.1 coordinate 26,991,729, forward strand.
TCAAGAAGGCCGGTCTTATGAACAGGCTTATCAATCTTATTTTGAAGAAACTGCTTCTCACGTCTCTACCACTCACCGTATAGTGCGTGAGTGGTACAGTATGTATAAGGACCGGGAAACCTTTATGGTGTCTCAAAAGAGATTAGCCAAAGATGAGAAATGCATGGCTCAGCTGAAGGCTAAATTGGAATCTGATCAGGCCAAGTTTGAAGCTGAGCGCAAAACTGAGGAATGGTCTGTTGCGGGTTGGAAAAGAAAGGCGGAAGCTGAAGCTACTCTCCTTTCTGATGAACGCAAAAACTGGAGGAGAATTTGCGAAAAAGATAATGCGGAGAAGGCAAACCTTCGTAATATCATAAACAACCTCAAGGCGGAGGTTGAAAAGCTGAAGAATCAGGATGCGGAGGTAGAAAGGTTGAAGAAAGAGAAAGCTGAGGTAGAAGTTGCTTTGGAGGAAGCGCGTTCTCATAGGGAGCGCAGTGAGCAGCGAGAGGTACAAGCTTGCGCCACTCTTGCTCTTAGAGATAAAGAATTGGAAGAACTTACCACTTTGCTTTCTGATCAGGAAAAACTTAAGAAGGATTTGGAGCTTGCGCATTCCGAGAATGCTGAAACCTCCCGCCGTTTGACTGTAGTTGAAGAGAAGTTAGAAAATTCAGAAACGGCGCGGGTTACAGCGGAAAGCGAGCTTGAACCTCTGAAGAATGATATGGCCTGGTTGAAAGATCGTGGTATTGCCTGTGTAAGTTTCTTTCTTCCTTTTTGTTGTGGAACAGTTAATGCGCTCTTGTATTCATTTTTTCTTGCTTTCATAGGTTGCTGAATCTGTGTTGAATTCTGAAGAGTTAGATAAAACCGTTGCGCGTTTGGTAGTTGCTGCGCGAAGAGATGGGTATGCGCAAGGATACGCTGAATGTTCCCATCATGTGAACAGTGCTTTAAAGGTTGACTGGGATAACAGCAAGTCTGCAACTTTCGGCGTGAACACTGGTGCTGCGCTTGCTGCCTTGAAGACAGAGTTTAACAACTTGCAACTTCCGGTTATGGATTTAATAAATGTTGCGCTGCAATCTGATGATTACGTGGCGCAATTAAGGGAAATCTTTCCGGATGAGGGTGAAGATTTAGTGTAGGTTGAAAAATGTATTGAACAATTTTCTTGTAATATTTGGGATGTGCATCCCTGTTTTTGTTGGCGCGCTGTTGCGCAAGTAACTTAAACACTGCCGTGTTTGAAAGTTTTCTGGGGCGTATCTGTACGCTGATAATGATGTTTCTATTTGTTTTGCTTGATGTTTTTACAATATTTTGCATGATTACAATTACTTTTATTGAGTAAGGCGAATGAAGTTGGTACAAAGCTCTTATGGCCGTTTGTGATGTGATCACTGACCGTTCATGAAGCTTGTTTTAGAACTACCATAATGTTTTTGCGCTTACTAAAAGAAATTGCATGCACTTTGTAAACATAGAAATAATAGAAACTTTGCAATTTTATTTACGGATAGAGCTCAGAGGCTTTTACAAAGTTTTTGCTAATAATTATGTGAAACTTAACTTACTCTCTAATATTCCCGCTTTGCTTGATGGATCATGTCTTTCCGCGGGAAACTTGTAGAGTCGTCTTTTAGGTTTTTGCCCGTTTGCTTGGGCCTTCCTCGCCCCGGGTTATCTGCTTAATCTCTTTGCGCACATTTTGGAGTAAATGCGTGAGTTCGCCGCTCTTGAGGGCTTTCTGTATTTCTGTGCGTAAAGAGATGCAGTTGTTAGTGGTGTGCCCGTTGTCTTTGTGGTATTCGCGGTATTGTGCCGGGTCTTGTCCACGTTTACTTTTCATTGGGATCGGAGGTTTGAATTGATAGTCTTCAGTACTCAGAACCTCCGTCGGGGTCTTTGTTAGGGGAGTCCACTGCCTCTCCCTATTCTCTTGTTTGTTCTCCCTCTGCGCGGAGAGTTTGTTGACTGTGGTGCGAGCGTCTTCAGACGATCGACTTCCTGATCCAGACTCGCGCCATGACTTCTTAAACCTTCTTTCGCCGGTTGAGCTTAAGTCCGCGGGCCTATTGTGTGGTGGTGGTGGCCTGTTTGTAGTAAGGTTTTTCTCAGTTTGCGCGTAAACCTTGGCCGCCGCCATTATCTTCTCCCAACTTTTTGGAAGGCCCTCTGTTCCAAATAAGACTTTAACCATGTCATCACATCTAACCGCGTACTTGAATTGAGCACGGATTAGTTGTTCGTGAACACCGCCAATCTCCAACACTTCTTTATTGTATCTGGTGATGAAATCCTCCAGATTTTCGTCATCACGACGCCAGATGTTCATGACGTCGGATGTGTCCCGAATGGAACGCCGCTGCTGGCTGAAGTGTGTCAAAAACTTTTCATGCAGATCTTTCCATGATTCGATCTGTCCAGTTGGTAGGTTATCAAACCAGATTCGCGCTGGGCCAGTTAATGTTTGTACAAACAAATGACACCATAGCGGGAGGGTCCAACCTCCAACCAATCCTGCGCTGGTAAACACTCTCAGGTGATCATCGGGGTCTGTTAACCCATTAAACTTCCCTATGTTGGATGGTAATTTAGCCTTCTCCAATGGAGCCAAAGCTATTTCCAGTATGAACTTTGAGTTTTCCGCTGCTTCTGCAGGGTGGTAAACCAAGTCATAATTGTGTTCTGCCTCAGGGTTATAAACCGCTCGAGGCCTGCACTTGTTATAGTTTGGCTGCAGTCGATTGAACACACTGGTATTTGCAATTAAACGGTATGTCGGATCAGATTCATCGGTGTGAGCATCTCGCTGAGAACCCAACCTATCATGAACCGATTGTCTTCGGTGTGTTCTACCATGATTCTCTCTCTGGTGACTTCCTGTCTGAGTGTATTCCTGTTGTGACGTAGATCTGGCATGAACTTCTGTACCTTCATAAGTTGATTCTTCCCGTTGGGAGGCATGAGCACGAAATCCTGGTCTCCGTGATTGAGTCAGGGGAGCAGTTTGAGCACACAACTGTGTGTATACTGCTTTTAATGCTCCTTGAGACCGGACATACCAGGATATCGGAGTTTCTCCTGGTGGTAAAATTGATTGAGCAGGGTTTGCTGGTAACATTCCTGGAGTGACAGGATCGTTTGCTCGATTGGATTGAACCTCGTTATCGTCCGAGGCATCTTCTAGGATTCCTTCTACTTGTAAATTGTTTTCGACGTTCGGTCGAGGACCGAGTTGCCGGTGAGATGATGAGTTTTCTGCCATGCTAAAGTTGAGAGCGAAAAGAACTGAATCGAAACGAGATGAAAACTGAAAAAACAGAGGAATCGGTGGGCGCCAATGAAGAAACACTAGATCAATGGTCGGAACCGAGATATCTAGGGGGTTTGAATCCGCATAAAAAGGTTAGTTCCCTCTCGAATGATTCAGGTACAACTGGTCTTCTTCTCCGGTAATTCTGCAAAAAAGAAACACCGTTAGCCTCGCCAAGGGGAGAAGAGGGTTCTCTCCTTGACCCGACTCCGGTGTGAGAATAAGTATGGGTAATGAAGAAGAAGAAGAAGAGGTATTTGAGAAGTGTGTGTAACTTGAATTCATACCTGGATTGTTTCTCATATTTATAGCCGGGAGTCGTTTTAGGCGGGAAAACCCGTTAGTGAAAAGTTGACGGAAGATGCTAACCCCGTAAGCGGTTACATTTCCTTCCGTTAAGTTCCTTGATCCGACGTGAGAGCACACAGATCGTGGTTTAGATCGAAGGCTGGGGATTTGCCACGTGTAAAGTGGTCAAGTGGAGATTATTCTCCAATTACATGTTTCCGTTGTGAATTCAGGGACGTCTGGGATGATGACACGTGTCCAGACGGTTGTAACCGTCTTGGTGGTGCACGATTGTATTACTTCTATAAGATTACTGCTGTAATCTGGTGTGGCACTTTTATTATGTGGAGACAGCTGAAAAGAATAAATCCCAAGTCTGGGTAAATAATATCCAAATCTGGATATTTTAAGCGGGAATGTTTATCTCAGGATTTTCATCCTTTGCTAATGGGAGAAGGTGCAAGGATTTATGATTTCCTTTGGGCGCGACTATAGACTGCTGACTATTTTTTTTCCTTTTGTAAGACCTGTGCGCGGCCGCGCAAGGTTAAAAGGTCAAAGGGCAAGGTTGTGGTATGGTCCCAAGTACTTATTATGAGGTTTTTGGGACCTTACCCCTTCAATGTGGGTAAGATGTTAGTGCTCTTTCGGAGCATTTGATATACTACTAACACCTTAGAGCTAGTACTAATAGTTGTCTCTCCTAGAGGCAACTAATGTTTTTATGATGTTAGTTGTGTTGTTGTATATTTGGCATTGTCACCCAAATTTGTCATACCTTTGTTGGAGCTTCTAGACATGCATAGATATAACATATGCATTTATATAAGTTTCAGAACATCTTAGTATAATTGTGGTTGGTCAATCCGCATTTATAGTGGTTGGTGTCTTACTCCTTTAAGATCTCCCACTCAGTGTCTTACCCCTTGAAACCTCTCTCTTTCATAAATTGTTTCATCCATGTCCACAACCCTCTACTGGGCCGCAAACTATTTTCCTATCCTTTATTCGTCATGTATGGTAATCGTATTTGCTTCAATGAACGTACTAGCGCCAGTTGGTCGCGCCTTCTGACTTTAAAGTTTGTACTTCTTTATTTTGCCCCACAACTAGAAGACATGACATAAGATATGAGTATTCATGGGGAATTCATAACAAACTGTTGAGAGGATGATAAGGAAATGAACTTATAGGTCCAATGTGGATCTAGAACATGGATCTACATTTAATAGTTCTATCAATCCTTTTTTTTCCGTTTTCTTGTCAACGGAACTTTGGAATGTAGATTATAGGTGAGGTAATTGTCCTTGGAGATGTGGAGGGCAACAGACTCGAAAAGTGCTTTTGTATGTTTTTAGGAGAATTTCAGGTTTTCTACAAGTAGAACTAGAGGTTCTATAATTGATATCACTCATCTCCTTTTAGGGGCAATTTGTGTGCTTCGAGATTTTTAAGTTTATATATTTGGATGTTTGACTATTTCAAGTCATTTTGGATGCAATTGATAGTATCACTCTAAATTGAAATGATTACGCTTATCACAACCTTACATTTTTATACAATGTTGCTTGTAATGGAGATACTTTTCTTCTTTTCCTTGTTAGGCTAAGTTCTTTATTTAGGGAGCTAATGGAGATACTTTTCTTCTTTTCCTTGTTAGGCTAAGTTCTTTATTTAGGGAGGGCATTATTTGCATACTAGTTGGTAAACCATGCTACTGTATATACATAAGGTACAAGTCTAGGTTTCATATCTAGATTTAAACATACTACTACTAGAATAAATGTTAATTCACATTCAAGATTAATTCACTTCCCTAAAAATTAATTACATGAGTGGACGTTTATCAAACAAGTATCTTATTATCGAGGCAAGGAATTAGCATTTAGAAAAAGAAAAAAAATCTTAGATATCTATGTTTATCATAATAATCCACAAATATGGTCTCTACTAAGCTGAATATTTCTTTTCTCCTCCATCGGCATTACAATATTTTACCGCATTCGCTTCAAGGAATAGGATTCATTGTGGTTTATTATAACGGACTTTGCGTATAAAGTGTATATTTTCAAAGAACTTCTGGTTCTCTTTGAGTAGAACTGCATGTTCTATAGTATAAAGTTGTCGGTGTATAGTTGAGAAGGGCCAATTTCTTGTATGATTAAATTCTAGAAGTCGTCCAATCTAGTTACAAGATTTCTTGAGTTTACCAATGGTATCTATTTATTGCATCATGTATATTATCTGTATTAAAGTCATACACATTAATTCTAAAGTCAGTAACTTGTCATTGAGACAATGGGCATATAGAAGATGAATTATTGATAGGATTGTAGAATAGAATTTAAGTTATGCTTCAAAAGGTGCTTCTATATGGTCTATATAATGACTAGTAATAACAATCAAGTGATCAACTAACAAGCTGAATGTGAGATTAAATATATTATTAATGTAATATTTAATCTTGTAGCCTTTATAATCATTTATATTATATTAGATCAAAATATATTAATAACCTATTAATAATTAGTTGGTAATTGTTGATGGACCATATTACCCTTATTAACTAATTAGGTTTCCTCTTGGGTGTATAAATAAGGAGCTTATTAGAGAGTTAAAGGGTGACACACAAGTTAAACAATTCACCAACCCTCATAACATCAAATTCGTCTCTCTCTCCCTAACCGAAACCTCCCTACTTTCGGTTCATCACCATCATCATCTTACACCCTAAGGAGGAACCAGATCACACTGACAACTATGTCGAACTCAATGGCTGCATCTCTGACTGGATTCTCTGCTGGCCTGTCTGCTGTAACAGGTATGTGATTCATGTTTTCCATTATGTTTAAACAGAACTGATCAACATGTGGTATCAGAGCATATGTTGATAAATCAGTTATGTTTTCGTATCCATTATTCTGGGATCAAAATCTGGAAAACAGAATTTTTGAAAGTTTATAAAAATCAAAACTGTTTTCGAGTTTCTTGTGCCGAATCACTGTTTTCGGAAAAGGTTATATGATAAATTGACTCGAAATCATAAAGGGAAAACTAATATCCGAAATCTGTTAATAAAAGTCTTAAAAATTTAAGGTTTCGGATCCCAGATTATGTTTTTATTTTTTAGGGTTCATCATACTGTTCTAAGAAAAACTCGAAAAATTCCCTAAGTTTTGGTATATAATTTGGATTAGTGGGTGTTTTCATTGTTTTGATCTTAATTTTATCTAATTAAAGTTTCGAAAACTGTTAAAGGATAATCAGTTATTATTTTCGAAATCTTTTGATAAGTTTAGATCAAAATAAAATAGGAAACACTATCCCACAATCCCTCAAATTTCGAGTTTCAGTTATTATCACACTAAACAGCCTTAACAGTGGTTTCGAAATTATAAATGTAACTAATCGCACAAGTTCCCTTCAGTCGCACAAGATCAGATCACATAAAATATGATCTGATCGCACAAGGGAAATCGCACAAGACAGTCGCACAAGATTTGTACAACTAATTAAGCATATTGTACAAGTTAAGACTGCATAATCGCACAAGATTTGTGGATCGCACAAGACTTGTGGATCGCACAAGGCATCACTGATCGCACAAGTTTTGGGCATTACTGATCGCATAAGTTTTGGGCCTTACTGATCGCACAAGACTCGAAACCTCATTATTTTAAGCTGTTTAATGTGAACTAAAAATACTTGGTTTTGTTAACACTTAATTAACTAATCAGAATTAGATAATTTTTACAAAACCAAAATAGCTTAACTTGAATGAGCTTCTGATGTATTAGTTCTGGCCAAAGCTGATTTAATACATCTATTTATTGTTCAAGTATTATAAAAGCTATGTTAAGTATGCATTACAAACGTGAAATGTCTTAATTCTGGCCAAAGCTGATTTAATTCATTTATGTTTAGCATGCTTGACAAGTGCATAACTAAAGTGATTGTCTCATTTCTGGCCAAACTTGATTTGTCACGATTACTTTGCACACATACTTAAATGATTACACTTCTGGCCAAAGCTGATATGTTTTTGTTTAAGTAGGATTTTACTAAGTCTATTATTTTGATGTTAGTAATAGACATTATCACAGCTTCATAATTAAAATGGTCATTATTTATGCCTGCCTTAGTATAACATGCCCTTAGATCACATTAGGACTTCTTCCTTAGTATCATAACTTGCTCATCTTATTTCCACTATCAGCGCCCAATTGCGGGATTCCACCTTTGACTGGTGATAACTTTGCTGCATGGAAGGATGCTCTCATGCTTACGCTTGGGCTGCTGGACTTTGATTATGCTCTAAGAGAGAATAAGCCAGCGGACCTTACTGCTACAAGTACTGCTGCTGAGCAGATAGTTCATGATAAATGGACTAGGTGTAACCGCATGTCTCTCATGTTCATGAAGCAGTCCATTCATAACTCAATCAGAGGAGCCATTCCTGATTTTGAAGATGCTAAAACCTATTTGGCTTCTGTGGAGGATCAATTCAAGGGAACATCAAAAGCACACGCTAGTACTCTTATCCTCAAGCTGGTGACAACTAAGTATGATGGGAGGAGCGGCATTCGCGAACACATCATGATGATGCATGACATGGCCAATAAGCTGAAGTGCCTAGAGATGGAAATCAGTGATGGTTTTCTTGTTCACTTCATCATCACTTCGCTTCCTTTGTCCTATGAAGCATTCAAGATCAATTACAACACTCAGAAGGACAAATGGACGATGAGTGAGCTGATCGCTATGTGCGTGCAGGAGGAAGAGCGTATGAAGATGGATCGCACTACTGATGTTGCTAACTTCACCACCTCCAGCTCTAAGAAGAGGAAGAACACTTATCAAAGAAAGGATGCTTCTAAGGTCCAAAAGCCAAATCCAAATCCTCATACAAGTGCACCTTCCAGCTCTAAGAACTCCTTAGGCAAACCCTACTGCAAGTTCTGTAAGAAAACAGGACATAAGCAAAAGGAATGCCCTGACTTCAAGGAGTGGCTGGCTAAGAAAGGTAACGATTTTTTCATGATACTTGAGTCCTTTAATTTAAATGTTCCTGCTAATTCTTGGTGGTTTGATTCTGGTTCTATGGTTCATGTTACCAATTCAACTCAGGGATTCCTTACAATCCGGAAGCTGGGAAGAAACCAAAGAACACTTAAAGTTGGAGATGACCGGGAATTAGAAGTGAAGGCCATAGGAACATTACAATTATTTTTGAAAACTGGTTTATGTATTAAACTTTATGATACCTTATATGTTCCTGAGGTAACTCGGAACCTTGTATCAGGACCAAAGTTAGACATGGACGGTTTCGTTGTTTCTCATGGTCATCGCAAACTCTCTATTCTCTATGATTCCATTGTTTATGGTACTAGCATTCTGGATGGTGGTCTCTGTAGATTAGAACTAGATGATAATTTTTTCAAATCTTTGTTGTCATATAATATTAATGAATCACTCACAAAGATGAAACAGGTTCGAGACTTAGAGACTTCATCTATGTTGTGGCATCAACGTTTAGGCCACGTCTCAAGAGAACGATTAAATCGTTTCGTAAAGGATGAAGTCTTACCTCCTCTCGATTTTACTGATTTTGGAACATGTATCAAATGTCTCAAAGGCAAAATGACATTAGCGAATAAGAAAGGTGCCACTAGGAGCTCTAATTTATTAGAACTCATTCACACTAACATTAGTGGTACTTATCAAATCGCTGGTATAACAGGACATACTTCATTTATCACTTTCATTGATGATTATTCTCGTTACATGTACTTGTATCTTATAAAGGAAAAATCTGACTCTCTTACAACTTTTAAAGATTATAAAGCTGAAGTTGAAAAGCAATTAGATCGTCAGATTAAAGTTGTGAGATCAGATAGAGGCGATGAATATTATGGAAGACATACTGATGTGGGTCAAGCTCCTGGTCCATTTTACGAGTTTTGTAAGGGCCAGGGGATTGTGAACCAATACACCATGCCTGGTACACCTCAGCAGAATGGTGTCGCTGAACGAAGAAATCGTACCCTTATGAACATGGTGCGCAGTATGTTAGCCAACACTAATTTTCCATTATTCCTCTGGACTGAAGCGTTAAAAGCAGCTATTCATATACTCAATAGATTTCCTTCTAAGTCTGTCCCTAAAACTCCTTATGAACTTTGGACAGGAAGGAAACCGAGTCTTAAATATATGAAAGTATGGGGCTGCATTGCTGAAGCAAAACTCTATAATCCTTTCCTAAGGAAACTTGACCCTAAAACAGTTACCTGCTTCTTTATCGGGTATCCTGATCATTCGAAGGGTTATCGTTTCTATTGTCCTTCCCATGTCACCTGTATTGTTGAAACCAAGCGTGCTGCGTTCCTGGAGGATTTCAAGGTCAGTGGGAGCAGTACCAACCCTTACGAAGAATTGCAAGAAGTACAAGACGCGGGGGGGGGGGGGGAGACTCGTCGCTTACCACTACTCCGTTTACTCCTCTTGTACCCCATGCAACTGCACCTGAAGCTACTGCACAAACTCCATCTCCACAATCAGAACCCATTATACCTCATAACGAAGGCACATCAAATGCTCAAAACCAAGACAACGCTGAACCCGATAATCAACTCAGGAGGTCATCTAGGCAAAGAAGGCCTACTAATTGGGATGATTATGTTACCTACCTGACTGAAATGGATGCTGGAAAGCTCAATGATCCTATCTCTTATAATGAAGCCATTAGCAGTGATCAGTCTTCTGAATGGAATAAAGCAATGATTGATGAGCTTGAATCCATGAAGAAAAATGACGTTTAGGATTTAGTCGAATTACCCAATGGTGCCAAACCTGTAGGTTGTAAATGGGTGTTCAAAACAAAACTGGATCCGAATGGGAACGTTGAACGCTACAAAGCAAGATTGGTTGCAAAGGGCTACACTCGGAAAGAGGGAATTGACTATCAAGAGACGTTTTCACCTGTCTCTCGTAAAGATTCATTAAGGATCGTTATGGCCCTAGTAGCTCATTTTGATTTAGAGCTGCATCAGATGGACGTCAAAACTGCTTTCCTTAACGGAGACTTAGACGAAGATGTTTACATGAAACAACCTGAAGGCTTTAAACCTGAAGGTCAGGAGCATCTAGTCTGTAAGTTGAAGAAATCCATTTATGGGTTAAAACAAGCATCACGTCAATGGTACCTCAAGTTTGATGAAGTCATGAAGATGCAAGGTTTTATGAAGAATCAAGTGGATCAATGCACCTACCTCAAGATGAGTGGGAGTAACTTTACTATACTTGTCATTTACGTAGATGATATTCTATTGGCAAGTAATAGTTTAGACATGTTGCATGAGTCGAAGCAGTTACTCTCGCATAACTTCGACATGAAGGATCTCGGAGATGCTTCTTACGTCATTGGCATCAAAATTCACCGAGATAGACACAAAGGGATCTTAGGATTGTCTCAAAAGACTTACATAGATCGTGTCCTCACACGTTACAACATGCAACAGTGCAAACCCTCCGTCGCTCCAGTAGTTAAGGGAGATGTTTTCGGTTCATTCCAGTGTCCGACAACAGAGGTTGAAAAGGAGCAAATGAGCCAGATACCTTACGCGTCAGTAGTCGGGAGCCTGATGTATGCTCAAGTCTGTACTCGCCCAGATATCGCATATATTACTGGAATGCTAGGTCGTTATCAGACTAATCCTGGCCTAGATCACTGGAAAGCAGCTAAGAAGGTCCTTAGATATCTGCAAGGGACAAAAGACTATAAACTGACTTATAGAAGAAGTGATCACTTAGAAGTGGTAGGTTATTCTGATTCTGACTTTGCCAAATGCAAAGATGACAAGAAATCCACTTCGGGCTACATCTTTATGTTAGCAGGCGGACCTATCTCATGGAAGAGTCATAAACAACAGTTAACTACAACTTCCACAATGATGGCAGAGTACATTGCTGTTTACAACGCAACCTGTCATGGAATGTTGCTTAGAAATCTGATCACTGGACTTAAAATCGTTAATTCCATTTCTAGACCATTGAAGCTTTACTGTGATAACTCAGCTGCCATTAGTTTCTCGAACAGTAACAGTTCGACTGGAGCTGGTTTATATCTCGATACAAAATATTTGTTCGTACGCGAACGAGTTGAGGAAAATAATCTTTGTATTGAGTATATTAGTACTAAAGATATGCTTGCGGATCCGATGACTAAAGGTCTCCCACCTAAAGTTTTCGAAGAACATGTATCGAATATGGGACTTACTAAAGACCTTGTTTAATGGCATATTGTACTAGCTTATGTTTAAATTAATAAAATTTCCTCAGTTTGATTTTGTATGTCTCTAACATATGTTCTGCCGGTGTAATGACATATAGACAAATATAAATACAAATCAGACACTAAAGGGCTTATGCATATTTTGATCATAACTGTTAGGTTTTAAATTGAGGCTATAGTATGACTAATTGGGGTCCTAAGTCGAATGATGATTCAACGGCTGTATTTCTCTGCTATAGTTCTTGGTTTAAGGCTAAAATGAGTGTTAACTCCTGGCCAGGCTTACCTAATACTCATGATAAATGATTACTCGGCTAAGTGGGAGAATGTGAGATTAAACATATTATTAATGTAATATTTAATCTTGTAGCCTTTATAATCATTTATATTATATTAGATCAAAATATATTAATAACCTATTAATAATTAGTTGGTAATTGTTGATGGACCATATTACCCTTATTAACTAATTAGGTTTCCACTTGGGTGTATAAATAAGGAGCTTATTAGAGAGTTAAAGGGTTACACACAAGTTAAACAATTCACCAACCCTCATAACATCAAATTCGTCTCTCTCTCCCTAACCGAAACCTCCCTACTTTCGGTTCATCACCATCATCATCTTACACCCTAAGGAGGAACCAGATCACACTGACAACTATGTCGAACTCAATGGCTGCATCTCTGACTGGATTCTCTGCTGTCCTATCTGCTGTAACAGGTATGTGATTCATGTTTTTCATTATGTTTAAACAGAACTGATCAACACTCAAAAGTTAAGGAACAGTAAACATATAATCAACATGTTTAATATAAGAGCTAATTACCAAAATAGCCAAGAATTTCTTTCACTTACCAAAATGGCCATTTGATGCCTCCTTGGAGCAGGGCATCACGGATTCAAATGTGCGGGATGCCTCTTTCAAGACCCCTCATGCGTCTTTAAATATGGAAGTGACACGTGTCTCAATGATTAGGTAGATTCCTCCAATGCCTCAGGCAGACTCTTCCAATGCCTCAGGCAGACTCATCCAATGCCTCAAGCAGACTCATCCAATGCCTCAGGCATGAGTTAAAATTTTATGTGGGACCTACCACCCACTTCATCTTCACCACCGCCACCGCCACCACCACCACCACCACATATTCTTAATTCATCAGGTCACACATATCATCCATTCAGAATAACAAATTATTACTTATTCATATTCTGCATTTTCTTAGCTATTTGATGCTCACCGCATATTCTTAATTAACAAATTCATCAGCTAAAAAAAAAGCAGAATTTGTTAATTCATCAGGTCACCCATATCAAGTCACCATCGAACCTGCATTAAAGCCACTACATATTCTTAATTCATCAGGTCACCCACTTCATTTACCTACTTTATTAACTAGTACAAAGTTCGTCATCAAAAGCAAGGCCGTATGCTTATAGTTCACGGTCTGTCTCCCTGTTCATTCGTAGACCGATTAAAAACGCCGACAACAGTGACTCGCTATCCGTTCGTTTTTCTGACGGAAAGAGAGAAACAGAGTCGTCAGTTCGTTTTTCCGGCAACAGAGAGAAAGAATCAGAGCTTGCTTCTAGTGTTGCAGGTTCGATGGCGGTTTGATGGGGAAGAGAGCGACATTGAGAGAAAGAAACAGAGCCGTATCATCATTTTCCCACCATCGATGGCGGTTCATTTTGCAGGTTCGATGGCGGTTTGATGCTCACCATCACTGTGCTTATGTTGATGATGTGGTTTTGTTGCTTGGAGTTCGGTGGACGGCTAGAGCAGCAGCGGTAGGGGGTTGGGTGCTCGGAGTTGGGTGGTGCCGGAGGGGGTGCGGTGGGGTCGGTTTTGTCGGGAAGACAGATTGTAGGTAGTGGTGGTTGTGGTGGTGGTGGTGGTGGCGGTGAAGATGAAGTGGTTGGTAGGTCCCACATAAAATTTTAACTCATGCCTGAGGCATTGGATGAGTCTGCCTGAGGCATTGAATGAATCTGCCTAAGGCATTGGAAGAGTCTGCCTGAGGCATTGGAGGAGTCTACCTAATCATTGAGACACGTGTCACTTCCATATTTAAAGACGCATGAGGGGTCTTGAAAGAGGCATCCCACACATTTGAATCCGTGATGCCCTGCTCCAAGGAGGCATCAAATGGCCATTTTGGTAAGTCAAAGAAATTCTTGGCTATTTTGGTAATTTTCTCTTAATATAATGATCTAACTTGATTTCATAGGCATTGATACATGCCACCGTAGTATTAAGTTTTTTTTTTTTTTTTTTGAAAAGTCCACCGTAGTATTAAGTAACACGTATAATTTGAAAGTGTTGTGGTTTTCATAATTTCTTCTTTTGATCCAATTGATACAAAAGAGAATCATCCGAGACTTGGGAGAAAAATGGTTGTTTATGAGATTTGTTCCATCAGTGATTGTTTGGCTTTTGCTAAATGATAATCCCACAATCGAAATATGAAAAACTGACAGGACGAACAAATGGGTTTGTGATATGCGCTGACGGTTGGATTCTGATCAAGATAAAGAAAGTTGTTTTTGAAATAAAGATCAAAAGGTTTTTCCAATAACCTCTTTATCAAGATAAAAAAAACAAGAGAATAAGTGCTGATAACGTAAGAAAAACCAAAGAGACATGTAGATAAACTAGATAAACTGAATGCTTATTCTTCAATGTATTCAACATCTATACATATAATAAAAGAAACCATGTTAGGGACACATGGCGGTCTATGAGTCGGTCTTAATTATTTATCTAAATATTTATTATGAAAAGTCAATTATTGATAATATTAAATTTAAAATTTGTAGAATAGATTTTAATGATAAAGACAAAGATAACTGATAATAATAGAATATTAATTATTATATCATATATTAATTATTAAAATCTAAAAAAAATATATTAGCGTTTTAAATATTTATAAAGATAAAGATTTTATTTAATTGGTAGTTGTAATTGTTTTTATATTTTGATGATAAGGACAGAGATAACTGATAATCACATATTAAAATAGAAATCTTTATTTTAATCAACTGTTTCATTAAGAGGATTGATTCAATACATGTAGAACATATATATTTTTTATACATGGTATATTTAGAATCCTATTTCTAATAAAGGATCACATTATCCCATTTTACACTCCAATGAAATAATAATATTAAATCATAATATCCAGCTTATCTCTTATATATTTAATATTTTTTACTAAAATATTTCTTTTCTTTTTTTTCTAATGATTATCCAACATCAGGTAATACGTAAGTTTCTAACCTAATAATAAATAAAAAACAAAGTAAAATGTTATAAACCATGTAATACACAACTCTCTAACCTAATAAAAAATAAAGTGAGATGTTACAATAAGTAAATAGTACCTCAAAGTTCATTTTGTTAGAAAACACATCTTGATGACTAATTGTTTTAACGGATTACATTATTCGTGTAAGACATGTTTTTATTCAAACCGTGCAATACACGAGTTTTTAAAAGATGTAACTATTTTATTAATTAGTATATAAAATTATATTTATTTAACCCGTGTAATACACGGGGTTCTAACCTAGTTAAAATATATAGATAAATATAACTCTAAACCTTAAAGCCTATAAGTATCAGGTTGGGCCTAAAATCTCATTTTGGTTTAGCATGTCGTTTCCATGGCCTTATAATCCATTTTTAATTAAACTTAAAAAATGTATAATTATTCATCATTTAATAAAATGTGGTTTGCAGGGTTTTCTAAAAACCACATGTGTTTACACACGGGTCTTACTACTAGTATTAATTTATATTCCATTTTTATATTTAATATACTGTACAGATAAATACTTAAAAATATTATATAGATAACTACAACTCTCGGAGTACTCCGTTTGCCCAGTGGGTGCCCCGAGAGTGCTCGGGATTGATTTTGTTGGCCGTTCAAAAAAGAAATATGGATAACTACAATTAATATATTTTACTACAAGTAACTTCTATATTGTTTAATCGTTATTATGTTTAACTACAATGACCACATAGCAATTTTTCGTTCAATTTTGTTATCATCAATAAATAATATATTTTACTACAATTAAAATTATTCAACAATATAGATAACGATTAAATATAATAAAATATAGTCAAATATATTGTAGATTCTCTGATGTATTTAATGAAAATCATTTCATTACTTCGTTACTTGATTGGCTAACAGTGTAAAATAATTAAAAAGTTTCCTAAAGAATTGATGACTGTGACAAACACTTTACAAATGGGTTGGGTATTAATTATCATGAGTTAAAGATTACAAATTTGTAGAATAACTAGGGTTAAGACCCGCCCGCGTTGCGGCGCGGCTACATCGTAAATATTGAATGGATTAGTCCAAACGTTATATGATGCATTAACCATATGAGAACACATATTTCGACGTAGCAAAATTTAGAACGAAAAATCAAAATGTTAAGCCAAAGACGCACGCTGTGATGTGTTAAGTCACAAAATTTAGAACCAAGCATAGAGCGCAAAATTTGCGGAAAATGAAAAACTATTTGTTTTTTACTTTTAACCCAAAACCTTTTATCTTTTACAATCTATCCTCAAAACTTTTTTACTTTCAACTTTGGTCCTTTATAGTTTTCATTTTCCGCAAATTTTGCGCTCTATGCTTGGTTCTAAATTTTGTGACTTAAGACATCACATCGTGGTGGTCGCTTCCAGCGGTGTGGCATTGATGTTATTTGGCATAGTTTTAGGCCCCCGCCGCAACGCGGGGGTGAGGCCTAACAAATTAAGGCACAATGTACACAAACAAATTATAAACGCTATCTAATAACATTTATAGTGGTGTACAAATGATTATGCATTTGTTAATGTGCCTGTAGTGCGTACCTCTTATGGAAACCATACTCCCGGTTGTGTATTGCCCTCAAGAACAACAAGAGCAAATGTAGCTGTTGAATAACCAACTGATCTGAAAAGCATTCATGCAAAATACAATACCAGTCTTTTAATGAATTCTCAAAGAATAGGCCATTGATTATTCTATATTAAGTCTAGGAAAAATATGACTTACATAGAGAGTCTTTTATGACTTAAAACGCCAATTGTTTGCCGTCCACCTGAACACTCTAAATCAACCTGTTCAAAAGTAGAAAGAATATATATACGGTTACCATAACTAAACTGAGGGCAGCTATGAAGGTCTTATTAGTGGAGATTATATTTTTGTATAAAGAAAAAGATTTTTGAACAAATTACTCTCATTGAGACACGCTCTGTAGCATATCCATCTATGACACGAACTACTGAATAAAATAGTCGAACCATCTCCTGTACTCTGCTTCTGTCTCGTAGGACTTCCTAAAAAATTACAATGAAGCATGTAAGATAAATTTGGGACTTATTCGTCTTCTTTCAAATTCAAACCCTACCAATATTGTTGTTATAGCAAGTAACTAAGATCTACAATTTCCAATTGCAGATCTCGAGTAATTCATTCATAAACCACAAAGTTAATAATATTCAACATTCCACTCAAATTAGCAAATTATAACAACCCTAACTAAAATCATAGTTAACAGGAAAATGAAAAAATCAAACATCTATGACCGAAGATCTAGCTTCAAATTAACAGAAACACACCTCTACATACACAACAACAGCAATTACAGAACAATAATAGTAGATCTGAGAGAAACACTTACAGAGCCAGTCACCACGGTAGAATGTTTGGTTTGCGGCCCAAAGAGTGTAGTTGTAATTGGTGGTCCAGCCCATGTTTCCTCCCACGATGTACCGTTTACCGGCGACTAATTCTGGCAACATCACCGCTAATGTGGCAAACAATGCCAGAGTTGCCGCCAAGAGAGACGATTGGTGGAAACCTAAGCTCCACCGTGAACCACCGCGGACCACCTACTGTTTTAAAACGGGAGAACATGTTAATGTAATAACTGTCGAATAATAGGGGGTATGAACGCAGTAGCAGAACTCTAGCAAGCTGAGGAAGAAGGCCGGCGTGTCTCCGCCACCACCTCCGCCACCGCCTCAATCTCTCTCTCTCCTCTGCACCGTAACCTCTTTCTCTGGCAGATTTTGTTAGAAGTTTTTGGTTTTGAGACAAAGAAATAATTTGGGGGATGTGTTGATTTTGTGGGAAAGAAAGAAACCAGGGTCACAACTCACACGCGTATAAGATGATGAAGAAGCACTTGTACACCCAAGTACAACATACATCTGCACAAGAAGTGTGTTTTTTTTAAGAACACCCAAAGCACATGTTACAAGTCATGGAAGCCAAACCATGTTGCTTCTTTATATAGATTGAAATTATCATGTACTTTGTTTGTCTTATTTACAAATAAATTATTTTTTATTATTCAACCATGTATACACGGAATATAAGTTAGTTGTTTTAATATTATTTTGCCAAAAGTTAACCATTTAGATTATTTTATCAAATAGTTTAATAATATTTCGCCACCATACAACAAAAGTAGGTAGTACGTTGCATCAAAAATAAAATAGAGTAAACTTCCGTTTTGCTCCCTGTGGTTTGGTTACTTTAACGGTTTTGCCCCAAACCTTTAAAAATAGCCAGTTTACTCCCTGATCTATGAAGCCTTTCTCCATTTCACTCCCCGCCCCTAACTCTGTCTAAAATGTATGTTAAAGATAAGGGTATTATAGTAATTTAATAAATAATGATTTAATTATATATAAGTAATTTGTTAATATAAAATATCAAATATATCTTTATCTATTAGTACAGCTGCCAACAATCACCATCCCTAATTTTCTCCATCTTCTAATCGGACACCACCACCATCCTACCGCCGCCACCTGCCATCATCACCAGTCCACCACCATCCTCCAGTTTATTTAAGGAGCTTCTACTCCCCACCCATCTTCCCTATAATCTAGACCCCTCTATGTTCAAATCCGTTGACCCAAATCAAACCCTAAAAATCTCAAATCTTCAAACAAACAAACAATTTCACACCGATTTTGATTCAGAGCTTCAAGATCTGTTTGATTACACCCTCGGATCTCACCCTGTTCCAAAAAGGTAAGATTTTTATTATTCTTCTAAAGATTTTTAATCACCCCTGTTCTTGATCTTCAAGATTTGTTCAATATGATGATAAAGATTGAATCTTTTTGTGTTTTCCTTTGTGGGTTTTGTTAAAGATTGATTTTTTTTTTTTTTTGTGGGTTTGTTGAATTATTGCAGATCTGGTTCAGTTTTATTGAAAAGGTGAAATATCCATCAAGAAAAATTGAATCTTTAAGATGTCTGATGTTCTGAAAAGTGAGTCGTCCATTGGCACAGTTTAAGAATATTAATGATTATAATTATGTGACTTTGAAGGATATGTTGAAATCGATTCAATTGGGTCTTACTTTTTCTGATGAAGATGGGAATTTACCCACTTATGGGACTGATAAGCCATGCATTTGGCAATTTAATTTTCGCATGTTTAATGTCAATGAAGATATCTTTGCTAATGATTCGATCGAGATGTTAAGGCAGCGTGGGATTGATTTCAAGAAGAATAGTGTGATTGGTATATAGAGAGAAAAGATAGGTGGTTGTTCTGATTTCATGGTGGTGGTTGATGGTGGTGGGCGGTCGCCGACGGTGATGATGGGGCTGATGGTGGCTGGGTAGAG
The DNA here is from genome assembly GCA_030545235.1 of Helianthus tuberosus. Classification (NCBI taxonomy): domain Eukaryota; kingdom Viridiplantae; phylum Streptophyta; class Magnoliopsida; order Asterales; family Asteraceae; genus Helianthus; species Helianthus tuberosus. Next base: position 27,011,281 of record CM060444.1, read on the forward strand.
TTGAGACTTGAGAGAGAAGAGAGTGCAGAGAGGGTAGAAGAGAATGAAGAGATAATGGGTTTGTTATATTTTATTATTATATAATATAATCTTTTATTTGTAGTTTACTAAAATACCCTTAGTTTTATATTTGAAGTTACCAAAATACCCTTTCAGTTAACAAATAATTTGGATGGATTTAGAGGTGGGGAGTGAAATGGAGAAAGGCTTTATAGATCAGAGAGTAAACTGGCTATTTTTAAAGGTTTGGGGCAAAACCGTTAAAGTGACTAAACCACAGGGAGCAAAACGGAAGTTTACTCAATAAAATAAGTTTACTTGGTGTTCTTGCAAAGATTTGTATATTTTTTTATTCTGATGTTATTAAAAAATGTAAATCATAGCGTTAAATTGCTTCGCACCTACCAGTTTCCAAAAATACTCTTATTATATTAGGAACACATGCTTTTTTATGTGAATAATCTTATTGCTTTTTTATGTGAATAAAGTAGAGGTAATTTGATCAAATATGATCATAGCTAGGGAAGACCGGTGTTAGGTACAGGGTCAAATGAACTCGGACAACTTTTTGTGTTATTTAGTATGCACTATTTGATTGTTATGTGTATCACATGAACGATGATAAATGATTTACCACATGTATTCAAATACGGATAATCAACAACTGAACAAACAAGCTACACATATCTCAAAAAATGTACAACTAATACCCTCTGAAGTGGTAATATGAAGCGGGAGTGTTCTTGCCACTTCAAGCCCCAAAACGCCATGCACACCGCCCCCATGGGCATGATTCGTCCAAATTTTCAAATGGTGTGTTTGTAGAAACGCCAGGATGATTTTGATTTGGCCAATATAACTGTTTGTTTTTGTTTTATTTTCTAAAGAAATAATAATAATTGGGTAATCATTCTTGGGGCATTATGTCCCTTTGCTGACTAGGACAGCACGTGTCAAATAATGCCAAGAGAAGGACTTGAACTTCAAGCCCCACTACACATGGTCTAAGTTCTACTCTGAAGTCATCGTTTGCACAGCACCGGCATATGGCCGGAGAAGAATGGAGTATGGCAGAAAGGACAAGAAGTTTGCTTCTTATTAAGTAATTTGCCAACACAAATGGAGTGGAAGATGTCGCCGCACTGACTGAGCTGGCAAACCACATCATCCTTATCATAATATTTGGAGCAGATAAAGCACATCGGCCCGATAGATGATCTAGGGCGGTGATTCTGTAGATCTTTGAATTGAATAGCAGGAAGATCCAACATGCATACGTCATCTTCCTGACTGTGAGGGTTAACCCTACCGTCTCTGAAATTGTTTAAGACGGAATTTTTGAGAGACTTGATTAGAAAGATGAGGATGATGAAACAGATGAAAAAGAAAATATTGATCAACATTTTTGAGTTTTGTTGGTTATTGGTGATCTAGTGAGGAAAATACTACATGCATTTATATATAATAGATAGAAGACTATGGTCCCACTAGACCATATATTTAATTTTGGAAAAAGAGATTTATTGAAAGAATAGAAAATAAATTAAAATATACATTTTCAACAAAATAAAAAAATTAAGGTTACCTAGAATTGTGTCATGTGTCCCATATATATACAAAATTTAAAAAATTAATATAAGTAACTTTCTTGAGTCTGGGAAACAATCTCGGATGATAACCTAGTTAATTAATAGGGCTAATTGCATATTTCTCCTTAAAAAACTCTTTAATTGCATATTTACCCAACTAAAAAATGTAATTGCATATATCCCCTCTCTTAACTAATAAAATTGCAAATTTACCCATTTTGATTTATTTTATTAAAAATAAATTATATACTGACTATTTTACCGATAATTTAACTAAAACTTAAAAATATTATATAATTACTCATATTTTTAATAGTTTTGGTGTTTTGTTCACAATTTTTTAATAGTATAATGTGATTTACAAACTTCTAGTGTATTGTGATCAAACGTAAACATATTTTGAATGTTAAAAACATATTACTTTGCTTTCAAATTTTAAGAAAATCATTCTACTGTATTGTGATAAAACGTAAACATATTGTGAATGTTAAAAACTTTTTACTTTGCTTTCAAATTTTAAGAAAGTCATAATTATTGTCTGCATCTAATGACTTTTATATGAAAATGGCACCAGTTATATACCTCATTGCTATAAGAATACAACCTGATAATCTTCCATAAACACAAAAAATTGAAAATAAATATAAACATAAACATCTACCAATTCTATGTTGAACCAAACAATGACCACCATTTGCCTTTGTCGAAGAGTAATATGTTTCCTTTGCCATATCAAGGTCACTATACCCAATGTTTCAGCTTCCCAATCTAATTTACTCTACCCCAAAAGCTTCAGTATCACCAAAGTTGATTAAATTCCCTTCTTGGTGAACTGATAACGTGAAATCTACAATCTGAAAACGTTGATTGAATTGCGGGGGGAGAAAGCTGATAATCGCAATCTGAAACCTTGGTATCCGAGTTCGTTTGAACCGCCGGGGAAGGAGGAATTGGAGAGTCGTTCTTTTGCAGAAGAATTGGATAAAAGATCTTTTAATATTGAAATGGGGTAATTTAGTCGAGGGGAAATATGCAATTTAATATTGAAATGGGGTAATTTAGTCATTTTATTAAAGAGGGGAAATATGCAATTTAAATTTGTGATTTGGGAAATATGCAATTAAGAAGCAAAAGAAGGGGAAATATGCAATTATCTCTAATTAATAATAATAGAATACATAGAGAAGAGATAGGGATATAGATAGATATCTAATTCTAATAAAGAATTCCACTAAATGTCACATGTCAATTTCTTATACTACCTCCACCATAATCTATACTATCTATAATAAGAGATTATTAGCTGATGTAAATCTGCCTATGTGTCAACTCCTAAGCTATGCCACATGTCAATGATGATGTCATAATTCCACATTCACCTTTTCAAACCACTGCCATCAAACCTCTGATGACATATACATAAGGGCAAACCATGTTCAAAAGGGAAACCACTGATGTTCATCCAAACCACTGCCCAAATTCAAAATCATGGCTCCAAATTCAAAATTTAAATATGACTCCAGATTCAAAATTTAAACAACTGACCTATAAAAAGCTCAACTCTCTCTCTAAAATTCAAAATCTGAGCTTCACTTTCAGAAATCAATCCATTTCTCTTTCAATTCTCTCTCTCTAAAATTCAAAATTTGGGCTCCAATTAACTTAAAATTCTAAATCTGGGCTCCATTTCTCTCTAAAATTCTCTCTCTATAAAATCAATCCATTCTCATCTTCAAATCCAAAATAAATATGTTTACCAAAGGGATTCATGGAAGGGAAGACTTCGAAGCCGACTTCAAATCCAAAATAAATATGTCGCCACCGCTCCTCCACTTCACTCTCCTACACTCAATCGCTTCTCCGCCGCACTTCTCCGGTCGCCGCCACTTCAATCCTTCACTCTCCTACACTAAATCCTTCAATACATGGTATATTTTATTTTATATCATTATGCGTGTAGCTTTATATTTGTTTCAATTTAGTGAGTGACATACATAAGAATCATATTTCTGAATCACAGAAAGTGACAATAAAAAAAGATGATTTCCCAAATTAAAAGTTTCAATTTTGAAGTGGAATCACACCTCAACATCTTCAACAGAAGAGTTTCTAGGTTTTGAGATTTTCTTGAAATTGAAAGATGGGGATAAGATTTGATGGTGAATTTTGTGGTTGAAATGGGAATTGAAAGGTTTGATGTTGAGTGGGATATTAATGCTGGATTTGAAGAATGATGAAGGTGGTGTTTGGGTTTGATTTGAATATGGGTTTATTTATATCACCGACATAACAGTTAATGGGTATGCTCTTCTCTATTATCTTGATTTATCTTATTGGTTTGCTTGATTTTGCATACTGTCGAATTTCTATTTGAGCTTTCATGTCTTTGTTCAATTGCATGTGATTTTGGGCATCCATTTTTATGTTTATTTTCTAATTGGATAAGCTTTTTGAAGTTGGGTTTTATGAAGCCCACCAACTGTTTGTAAAAATGTCAGTAACAAAAAATGTTGGGATTTGTCTAAGAGGGATATTGCATAGTGGAAGAGCTCACGTACGACTACAGGTTTTCTTCTATATGGTGTTTAGATCTTATCCATTAACTATTATTGTTTTGTTTAATGACGATTCATAATATTTGATATTGCATATTCTTTTCAACTGATGAACGACTTCCATGTTATTGTGGTTTTCCAAGTTGCCGAGGTGTAGGTAACGACATTGATGCTGAGGTACAAGTGGCCGAGCTATGTGCACCACGCAGTAAATGAAAAGACAAATCTGTTCGTGTTTGATTGTTTAGAACAGTTTATACATATTATATGTTTAAAAGTCTAAATTTCAGTAACACTTCAACGTCATACCGTGTTGATTGTTTGTCAAATAGATTTCAAACTAATTGTTGATTGTTAGTTGAAGGTTTTCGAAGAAGATAACAAGTGTGTAGTTGTGACGAGTCTTGAAATCTAGATTTGAATCGAAACTAAAAGCAGTGTAGATCAGTATTGTTGTTTGTTTCGTCGAGTTAAAATTCTGCATATCATATTCAAAGCTGGTAATTGTAGTTTGCTGATAAGAAATAGAAAAAGTTATCGAGTTGCAGTTTGGAACGAACAAACAGGATGCACAGTGGGGTGGTTTGGGTGTTTTGTATAAGAATTGTGATTAAAATCAAAATTCGAACACTTTTAGTTCATTTCCGAAACTGAAACTCTATTGAACTTGTTGTTTTCGATCAAAGTGTTTGATCATTTCGAACATTGCAAGTTCACTTCAGATCTGTTTGAACGTTTAAACATAGATAAAATTTGAATTTGTTTTTGAAATCCGGTTCTGAATTTGAATCGAAGTTGACAAAATGAAGTTTTGATCTGAATTGTGTAGACAGTTGATGATTTCGAACTGATTGACTTGATTCAGTTGAAAGTAAATAACTTTCGGACTGATATTGCATTTTGTTTGATAATCATACAGTTGCAGATTGCTGTTTAAGTGACGAATTGACAGTATATTTCTTTCATATTACGCAACAGGTGCTCGTGAGCTTTGAAAGTCAAATCATGGCTAGACAATGAGACCACATCCGCTCTCTGCCTTCTGCGAAACCATCCAGGTATTTGAAAAATAAAATCAACTTTGAATTTGTTTTTGAAATCCGGTTCTGAATTTGAATCGAAGTTGACAAAATGAAGTTTTGATCTGAATTGTGTAGACAGTTGATGATTTCGAACTGATTGACTTAATTCAGTTGAAAGTAAATAACTTTCGGACTGATTTGGTTATTTGTTTGATAATCATACAGTTGTAGATTGCTGTTTAAGTGACGAATTGACGGTATATTTCTTTCATATTACGCAACAGGTGCTCGTGAGCTTTGAAAGTCAAATCATGGCTGGACAATGAGACCACATCCGCTCTCTGTCTTCTGCGAAACCATCCAGGTATTTGAAAAATAAAATCAACTTTGAATTTGTTTTTGAAATCCGGTTCTGAATTTGAATCGAAGTTGACAAAATGAAGTTTTGATCTGAATTGTGTAGACAGTTGATGATTTCGAACTGATTGACTTGATTCAGTTGAAAGTAAATAACTTTCGGACTGATTTGGTTATTTGTTTGATAATCATACAGTTGCAGATTGTTGTTTAAGTGACGAATTGACAGTATATTTCTTTCATATTACGCAACAGGTGCTCGTGAGCTTTGAAAGTCAAATCATGGCTGGACCATGAGACCACATCCGCTCTCTGCCTTCTGCGAAACCATCCAGGTATTTGAAAAATAAAATCAACTTTTGCAGCTTAGAAACAATGGATTATATTCAGTTATAAGTTAGTGGATTATAGTTTGAAAATGTCAGAATTATGATTCTGTTTTAGCGCAAGTGATTATCATTATTTCATTTGCTAATCGATTAAATAATTTGTTTCTATTTCATTGATTTGGTGCAATTGAGGATTTGTAACTAATTTGCTATGTGTTTATGCTTGCAGTTGGAGTGTCAACTAGAGTGCTTAATGGTTGAGTTTGAGTCCAATCTTCATATTGATGAGAAGCCTCCCATACTTCTAAGAGACGTCTTCGAAAAATGAAGCCATTCTTAATGGCTTATGAAAATATTCAAACTAAAAAAGTATGGCATGTAAGTCAACATCCCAAGTCCATTTTGACTTTTGACATACTTAAAATTCATTGACAATCTTTCTCATTTACGTCTACTCTTAATAGGGTTAGCTGACTAAGTATAGTTCTTTTTTTTCCCAGTTTGGAATACGTTACTATTGGTTAAACAGATCGGTTAATGACCAATATAACTTTCATGACCGAGGTTAGCAACTTTATTACTCTCTATATTTGTATGACATTTTTACTGAACTATCATGGTTTTAAGTTCCAAATCGTTAAAACTAAACCGTGAACCGGACCATATATATTTAAAGTTGTAGTAACAAGAGATTACAAGGCTATTTCTTCGAAGGTAATTCTTATTTCGATTTGCCTGCTCTTGGTCTGTTTGATACAGAAGTTGAAGCAGCCAGGTAAACTAATTTTTTTACCTTCTAGTGTATAACAGTGCTTTGAAGAACCTGCTCCTCCTAATGACAGACTCAACATCTGCTACTCCAAAGGTCTGGCAAAGCTAAAGTCTGCCAAAAGAGAACATCTGCTTGAAGATAAAGTCTGCTGATCCAAAGGTCTGCCAAAGTGAAACTCTACTGATGAAGACAAAATCTGAAGAAGCAAAGGTCTGCTATGGCTCAACAGATGTTAAAGACCAACAGATGATATTCAACAGATGCTGCTCAACAGAGGTTAACAATGTAACAGTGCTTAGGCTAATAGCAGATGTTAGGAGTTTATTAGGCTATTTTACCATAGTTAATGTTTGTTGAAAGTCAAGTTGTATTTCATGTATTGATTTTTTTCAAAGTAAAGATTTTAAGTTTGTTAGTATATTCATTTGATATTTTACAGCTTATGTATCGAAGTTTAATAAGCATATCTCCAACAGATATGAACATTCGGGAAAGTAATTCCCTTCAAAAAAAAAATATAGTGATTCGTTGTTTTATATATTATGCATGGTTTTCGAAAAAATGACCCGTGGTTTTCGAAACAATGATTTGGCAAAACAGAGAATACCCGTTACAAACAGTGGTTAACTTTAGTCAAACAGAGTTTTAGATACCTTAAACAAATGATACACTCTTTTGAAACCTAAAATCTATTTATTAATGAGAGGTTTGGTTTTTTAAAACAAATGTTAAATGTCTGTTCACTTTTGGTCAATCAGATGTTTGTTTTTCCTTATGTAATCTCTGTTTTTTTAAACAGACGTTAGGATTTCAAACAGTGGTATAAGAAACATATGTTTGAAACCTCTGTTTGGTTACAAACAGAGTCTTGAGAAACAGTGATTTGGCAAACACAAAGATTACCCTTTACAAACAGTGGTTGACTTTAGTCAAACAGAGTTTTAGATACCTCAAACAAATGATACACTCTTTTGAAACCTAAAAATCTGTTTATTAATCAGAGGTTTGGTTTTTGAAAACAAAGGTTAAATGTCTGTTCACTTTTGGTCGATCAGATTTTTGTTTTTCCTTTGTAATCTATGTTTTTGAAACAGAGGTTAGGATTTCAAACAGTGGTATGAGAAACATATGTTTGAAACCTCAGTTTCGTTATAAACAGAGTCTTCAGAAATAGTGATTTGGCGAAACAGAGATTACCATTTACAAACACTGATTGACTTTAGTCAAACAGATGTTAGGTTAACTTCTGTTGACTAACCATTTTAACATGGGTTGACTAACATCTGATACTTAGCATCTATCAATGTGACAACCTCTGTTGGAGATAATAGATGAAAGTTGTTAGCAAACGTCTGTTGGAAAGCAACAAAGGTTTTTAACAGTCGATAGACAACAATAGTTAGGTTATCAACATAATGGAATTCCAGTTCACTAAACCTATTAACCATTAGTTTATATCAATTTTTTAAGTCTGCATTAATTACTTTTTAGTTTCTATCAAAATGTGTTATGCATGGTTTTCTAAGAAACGACCTGTGTTTGCACATGGGTCTTACCGCTATCTATAATAAGAGATTATGAACTGATGTAAATCTGCCTATGTGTCAACTCCTAAGCTATGCCACATATCAATGATGATGTCATAATTCCAATTTATAAATCGATAAATCTATAAATCTATAAATAGTATGTAAATCTGATTTTTATTAGTGTTATCTTTAGGCGGGACAATTTAAAACATTTAAAAATTGAAAGGCCCTTTTAAACACATCTCATTTAAAGATTTTCTTTCTCTTCCATCATTCTATTGCTAAACTATGAGTTCATTCTCACCGGCAATGTCGTCTCTTTCAGCTCTACATTCTCGTCTTCAGAATATTCCATGTTCACCTGTTGTTCCTCACCTTACAGGTATATTTACACACACACTATTCTCTATACTTAATATCATGCCCAATTCCCCATATTTTTGCCTTGATTTCTTCAGGATCCAAGAAACCCCATCATCAAAATCTCATCTTTTGCATGACCCATCATCAACATCAAGATTTATGGTAATTTTCACTGTTTAATTCCTTTCTATGGAGTATTTTATTCAAATATACCATAAAAACTGAGAAGCAAAATGTCCCATTTTTTTTTACTCCCAAGTGTTCGATCAAAAGCCACAATGAAGTTTGCATTTCTTTTTTACATTTTTTAAATTATTTCAGCTTCAATGTTGAAGATGGATCTCTAAAAGTTCAAAGAAGAGGTCTTTTAATGCACCCTATATTTGGTTCAGTCTTTGCACCTGCAATGGTTCTACTTGCATTTGCATAATAAGAAGGTAAGGACACATTGAAATGTTTTAAAGCTTCCATTTGCATAAGAAGGTAAAGACACATTTAAATTGAATATGCAGTATGTTTGTTACTTATTTATGAAGTTGTATAGATATTTAAATGTGAAATCTGTGTTATTTTACCATTAATATTTTTTGGAATTTTTTTTTTGTGGGTGTTTGATTTTATTTCGCAAAAATTGTGGGTTATATCTAGATATTGGTTTTACTCTTGCAAATGACTTTGTGTAGATTAGAAACCCTAGATATTAGCATTGGGGATCTGGGTTCATGGTAAAATCAGTTTGATTGAAAGAATCTACAACTGCTGTCATTAAGTACTGCTTGTGTACAACAACTGCTGAAGACAAAGTGCTGCTATTTAATCTACTGCCCTCAGTTAAATGCTGCTAAAGACCAAAGCCCTGCTTGGAAAGAAGCAGTGGAATGTAAAAACTGCTGACATATTAAACTTGACAATTTGCCTCTAAAATGTATTTTGTTAAGGATGGCATTCTTGCAGATGTTTCATAAATCACCATCAACAGGTATTGTAATTTACATTTTCATTGATTATTTCCGGTGAGATTTTTATTATATCAATGACTTATAGTTATTCGTTTCGACAAAACGGTCTTATGGCACTTTATGATACACTGTTTAGCTAGGTAAAATCCATACTACATGATTATATTTACAGAGTTTATTCTTGAATTTGGTTTGTTTTGTGATTGTTTCTTGGTATGTGGTTTATTTTTAGGGTGATCAGTGGTTTATAATCGGACCAGGTGACACATTAAAACTTTTCAATGAGATAATGGTAAACAATATGTGAACTCACCCCCGATATACCAGGTGACACTGTTGTCCATTAAGTACTGCTTGTGTACAACAACTGCTGAAGACAAAGTGCTGCTATTTAATCTACTGCCCTCAGTCAAATGCTGCTAAAGACCAAAGCCCTGCTTGGAATGAAGCAGTGGAATGTAAAAACTGCTGACATATTAAACTTGACAATTTGCCTCTAAAATGTATTTTATTAAGGATGGCATTCTTGCAGAGGTTTCATAAAACACCATCAACAGGTATTGTAATTTACATTTTCATTAATTATTTCCGGTGAGATTTTTATTATATCAATGACTTATAGTTATTCTTTTAGACAAAACGGTCTTATGGCACTTTATGATACACTGTTTAGCTAGGTAAAATCCATACTACATGATTATATTTACAGAGTTGATTCTTGAATTTGGTTTGGTTTGGTTTGTTTTGTTTTGTGATTGTTTGTTGGTATGTGGTTTATTTTTAGGGTGATCAGTGGTTTATAATCGGACCGTCCGGTTCATTCATCAGGTATTATTTCCTTTTCATTTTCACTACATTGATTTAGCGTTACCTACTGTTTAACTGTCGCAACCCCCGATCCCTGATCCCCGGGAACGGGCGGACGTGAACTCAGAGTTTGGTGGTATCAGTGTTATTTAATCTCGCAGCGGAATTTACATCAGGACCGTAGTTAGGAAATGTTTATCTGAGTAAAAAACCACCTCATTTAATATTAATAAACACATGGGTAAAACCCAAGTTTCTTATTTCAATACATTTATAGGGACAAACCCCATTTTACTGAATGTGACGACTCTCATCAAAAGTCATAATTACTAAAGTAATTTGACCAATAGGAAACCCTAATTGAGACACCCAAGTGATTCTACGCAAACCCTAAGATTTTCATAATTTTCAGAATCAGGATTAGGGCCCCTAAAACTCAGGGGGGGGGGGGTTAAACCCTATTGACGATTATCCACTTAAAACGTAGGCAGAAAGGAATTTTCAGAAATCGTCGACTCAGCTGAGCTAGTCCCACACGTGGCAACCCTATGCATGAAAATAGTTCTCACGCGGGCCGCCTCAAGTTAGCTTAATTCTCACGCGGGCCGCCTAAGGGACAAAATTCACCTATAAATACAGGAGTTTGGGACTTGAATTCTGGCTTCAGAACGACGCTCAAATTCACTTTGTGCGCTGAGATAAGTTCTGTATACTCCAATTAACACACACGATTCACTAATCGACGCCGCAATCAGGGTATTAGCACGATCGCTATTACGATTCATTGTCCGATCGATCAATGTACTCAATGGATGTTTAAGTGCTGCCCACATTAGGGTGATGCTTTGTCATTAATCGTTAATTCGATGGATGTTTAAGCATAGCACTTTGTCATTCGTTGTGAGGGTTGATCTCGTGAGTTATCGTAAATGCTGGATTGATTACTAACCTCGAATTGTGTGCCTGTTATTAAAATTAGGTTGAAAAGGCTAAATCAGTAGGCTAAACTCTGCCCGTATAAATTTACAATGTGAGTCATTCACCTTTTCTCACAGTTTGTGAGTCATTCTCTTTTTATCAACTATTTTACAATACCTCAAATTATTTTCAAAAGTTATAATTACAGGGACTAAGTCGTGGATATCTTGAATTACTAGTTAGTGGGGTATTGTGCACATTACTAATTTTCTCCCAGTTAGGTTCATTGACCTACTTGGGATAATCACTGTTAGGTTCATTGACCTACAGAGATAATCATCACTATTTAGGTTCATTGATCTAAATAGTGGTATGACCATCGTCACCATTGTGACAGAATGCCAGATAAAAATAAGATAGAAGCCATTGTAATCGCTCTTATGCTGTAATTGATAACTATGCATCATTATGCAAAATAGAATGATTCACTCAGTATTTCCCGCTGACAAAACCTTTTTAAACATGTTTCAGGTGACCTGTTATGAACCAGGAAAAGTGCCATATAGCACTACAAGCTCAAAGAAGTGGCTCAGTATAAAATAAAGAAACATGTTTTGTAATATAAAAGATTTCGTTGTGAAATCAAACTATTGTAAATTACCGGGTTTATCCCGAATTGATAAATAAAATAATCGGGAAATATTTACATTTTAAAAGATCCTGATAAAAACTTCCGCTGTCAAACTCAATTAATTAAATACCGCAGTATTTCTGTCCCGCGGCTCCTGAAACGGGTCAAACCGGGTCGGGGGCCGTGACAGAAAAAGGTGGTATCAGAGCCACTGATCGAGCCACTGATTTAAGTCAATTAAGTATTTAGAAAATACTTAATTTTTATTAATTGCTATTTCATGATTATATGTTTTATTATCTGACTAATTTTGAACAGTATGGGCAGATTTTTATATGTTAGCTACTGTAGTAGTAAATATAAATCTTTAAATAATTTGACTCAAAGTTTTAGCACTTTTATTATCTACAGTCTATAAATCTTATTCAGTAAATAAATTTACAAATAAAACCTAGTATGTTTTCATATTCGGTTGTTTCATAGTTACCCAATATGAAATAATATTTAAAAGTTTTCTATGAAATTTGATATAATTTCTAAACTTAGTAATTATGTGTATCTTGCATAAACAGCATGAGTGATCTGTCGGAAGCCCTTCAGAATTTAAATCTCTATCCAGTAAGAATTGAAGTTTCCAGCGATTTCAATAGATATATTCCAGACATAGAAGAACCTATAGAATTCAACGCTTTACCTCTCGAGAAACTTAAGAAAAAGAAAATGGAAATTGGGGAAAGCTCTAGGCAAATTGAAGAGTTACCATCTCAAGAAGAACTAGATTTTATAATGGCAACCGATGATACTATTGAGCCTGTTAATGAAAATGATTTTATTCATTCTCTTGAAACACAACTACCAATGAATTTAGAACCAGCTATTTCAAACCTTTCAATCCACTCGCAAATAGACGAATGGGTGACTAATGAAATACTGTTACAAAATCATCCCTATAGGCTTTTTCCTAAGTTCAATCCAGAAACTTTATCAAATTCACCAATAAGTAACGAGAATATAGCTAAACTCCATCATTTTGATGAAATGGATGCTGGGAATAGGATTCAAGAGATTTTGGGGCAGATCTCCTGGAATTACGATAAGAAGGAACGCCGTTACTAGAACATCACCTGACAAAGGATAGGGGATTATGAAACTGTGGTTATGTAATAGTAATAGTAAAATCGGTATGTGTAAAATAAATAATAAAACGGGTGTATATAGAAGCAAGACATAAGGAAATTTTAGAAAGTTACAAATTTTGTTTGTATATTCGTTTATGTGATTATGTGCAATTAAATTGTGACATTGGATTATTTCCTTTATACTAATTATGTATCTATAAATTAGATATCAGATGGAAAACGCTAATAATGAACCAGTTAATGAGGTTAATCAATCTGAGCAAGAACCGGGGGATCAATATGTGACTAGGCAAGATATAGAAAATATCATTGCTCAAGGGATAGCCAACGCTATTCCAGGAATAGTTGCTCAAGGGATAGCCAATGCTATTCCAGCAATCATTGCTGCTGTTAAAAATCCAATTGAACCGCAACAAATTGTTCCTAGTAAACGTATTTCTGAAGATAATTTCAGTAATAGCGTAAACGGAGGTAATAATCATGTTAATCATGATAATGAACCACGGCAAGCTCCGCTCCCTAAGAAAAGGAAAGTTGCAACGCCTGGTTGCACTTACAAAGAATTTCTTGCTTGTAAACCCACTGAGTTTGCAGGCAATGAAGGAGCGACTGCGGCACTGCGTTGGTTAGAGAAAACCGAGGCAGTAATTGCCATAAGTAAATGTGCTCAGGATGATCAGGTCATGTATGCGTCAAACCTTTTCAAAGAAGTGGCGCTAGAATGGTGGAATACGGTGTTACAAGCTAAAGGAAGAAATAGGGCTTATGCCATAAAATGGGAAGAATTTAAGAGTCTTATAGAAAGAAAATTATGTCCTGAATATGAAAAAGATCAAATGGCAAATAAGTTTCAAACCCATCGGATGGTGGATGTAGATTGTCGAGGGTATACTACGACATTCTTCGAATATGCTCGAGTGGTACCAACCCTGGCTTCGCCAGAGCCGGTACTTATCTCTCGTTATATTTGGGGATTGATTTCCGAAATCCGTAATATCATCAAGGCTGCGAAACCTCATACGATTGATGATGCAGTAGAATTAGCCAATACTCTGACTGATGAACTAGTACGGACAAGAGAAGAAAACAGAAGGAAGGAAGTAGCCCAAAAGATTACCCAAGAATTCCGTTCGAGTAACCATAACAATTTCAAGAAAAGAGAGAATGGGCAATCTACCACTAGTCCATTTTGCAATTCTTGCAAAAGGAAGCATTTTGGAAAATGCAAAGGATATTGCAATTTTTGCAAAATTCCAGGGCATCAAGAAGAAGACTGCAGGAGGAAGAAATTTTCAGTCTGCTACAACTGTGGAGAAGCTGGACATCTTAGGCCAGAGTGTCCAAAACTGAACAAACCATCTGACAATAAAGCCAAACCTGCAGAAGGAGCAAAAAGGAATGTAAGAGCCTTCCAACTGACTGCTAAAGAAGCAGAACTCATTCCAGATGTGATAGCCGGTACGTTCTTAGTTCACAACGGTTACACAAAAAGTATTATTTGACTCTGGTGCAAACCAAAGTTTTATAAATACTTCATTCTACTAAACTCTTAACTTATCTTTTAACCCGCATTAGGCAAATTTCTACAGTAGAAACAGCAGATGGGAACTCAGTTAAAATAAATAAGGTTATGCAGAACATAGAAATAAGTTATAAATTTTCTGCAACCCTATTATCTATGAAATTAGTTGAATTCGATGTTGTGTTAAACAATCATGCTCGAATTATCTGTGACCAGAATTTCTTAAAAATACAATCAACCACCGGAGAAGTAATTATGATTATAGGAAATAAATCATGTAAAACCATAAAGTTCATAATCAATAATGGAAGTTGTTAATTATGAACGAAAGCAAGGAATAGTATACATGATTTCAATAATCATTAATACTAAAGATAAAAGAACTTAAGGAATTTCTGTAGTATTCAGAATACTCAGATGTATTCCCAGAAGAGTTACCAGGGTTATCACCATATAGGGAGATAGAATTTAGGATTCATCTAATTCCAGGAACTATACCGATAGCCAAGGTATCTTACCGGTTAGCTCCTACAGAAATATTAGAACTGAAAAAGCAATTAGATGAATTACTAAGTAAAGGTTTCATACAACCTAGTTTATCCTCAGGGGAGGCATCAGTGTTGTTTGTTAAGAAAAAAGATTGTTCGATAGAATGTGTATTGATTATAAGGAATTGAATAAAGGTTACACTTAAGAATCAATACCCATTACTTAGGATTGATGATCTATTCGATCAACTTCAAAAGAGCTAGATATTTTTACGCTTCGGTTATCATCAATTAAAAGTACAAGAGAAAGACATACCTAAAATCATTTTCAGAACTAGGTATGATCATTACGAGTTTACAATCATGCCCTTCGGATTAACGAATACATCTCCAGTATTCATGGACATGATGAATAGGATTTGTAGACTATATTTGGATAAATTTGTAATTATCTTCATCGACGATATACTTATGTATTCCAAAAGTCAGGAAGAACATTATCAGCACTTGCATGTACTCTTAACTTTGTTAAGAAAAGAAAAGCTTTACGCCAAATTTTCGAAAAATGAATTTTGGCTGTCAGGAGTACAATTCTTAGGACACATGGTGAATCACGAAGGTATTCACATAGATCATGCTAAGATAAGCAGTAATTACCAAATGGAAAATTCCGCAATCCGCAATAAAAATTAGGAGTTATAATTTTGCCCTTAAGATTTGGGAAAAAGGATTAAAACACGAGGCAAAAGGAGATGGATGAAAATTCTAAGTGATTACGACTGTGATATTCAGTATCACGAAGGAAAAGTTAAAGACAGCTAAGGATAGCTGGTAGGGTTATACAGATAATAAACAAAAGCCGTTGAAGTTCGAGTTAGAGACAAAATACTATTGAAAGTATATCCTTGGAAAGGAGTTGTTAAAATCAGTAAGAAAGAAAAGTTAAGGTACGTAGGACTATTTTCAGTAATCCAACGTATAGGACCAGTTGTTTATCAACTATCAAGAAAGTTAGCTGGAATACATGATATATTTCATGTATCCAATCTCAAGATATGTCTAGCAGACGAATCTTTGGTAATACCTTTTCAAGATATAAAGGTAAACGATTAATGTTAGTTCAAGTAAAGTGGGATTCAAAAATAGGACCCTAATACACTTGAGAACTGGAATCAGAAAGGAAACAAAAGTATACTCAATTATTCCAGTAAATCTCGAGGACGAGATTTTATTAAGGTGGGGAGAATGTAACGACTCTCATCAAAAGTCATAATTACTAAAGTAATTTGACCAATAGGAAACCCTAATTGAGACACCCAAGTGATTCTACGCAAACCCTAAGATTTTCATAATTTTCAAAATCAGGATTAGGGCCCCTAAAACTCGGGGGGGGGGGGGGGGTTAAACCCTATTGACGATTATCCACTTAAAACGTAGGTAGAAAGGAATTTCCAGAAATCGTCGACTCAGCTGAGCTAGTCCCACACGTGGCAACCCTATGCATGAAAATAGTTCTCACGCGGGCCGCCTCAAGTTAGCTTAATTCTCACGCGGGCCGCCTAAGGGACAAAATTCACCTATAAATACAGGAGTTTGGGACTTGAATTCTGGCTTCAGAACGACGCTCAAATTCACTTTGTGCGCTGAGATAAGTTCTGTATACTCCAATTAACACACACGATTCACTAATCGACGCCGCAATCAGGGTATTAGCAAGATCGCTATTACGATTCATTGTCTGATCGATCAATGTACTCAATGGATGTTTAAGTGCTGCCCACATTAGGGTGATGCTTTGTCATTAATCGTTAATTCGATGGATGTTTAGGCATAGCACTTTGTCATTCGTTGTGAGGGTTGATCTCGTGAGTTATCGTAAATGCTGGATTGATTACTAACCTCGAATTGTGTGCCTGTTATTAAAATTAGGTTGAAAAGGCTAAATCAGTAGGCTAAACTCTGCCCGTATAAATTTACAATGTGAGTCATTCTCCTTTTCTCACAGTTTGTGAGTCATTCTCTTTTTATCAACTATTTTACAATACCTCAAATTATTTTCAAAAGTTATAATTACAGGGACTAAGTCGTGGATATCTTGAATTACTAGTTAGTGGGGTATTGTGCACATTACTAATTTTCTCCCAGTTAGGTTCATTGACCTACTTGGGATAATCACTGTTAGGTTCATTGACCTACAGAGATAATCATCACTATTTAGGTTCATTGATCTAAATAGTGGTATGACCATCGTCACCATTGTGACATGTCACCATTGTGACAGAATGCCAGATAAAAATAAGATAGAAGCCATTGTAATCGCTCTTATGCTGTAATTGATAACTATGCATCATTATGCAAAATAGAATGATTCACTCAGTATTTCCCGCTGACAAAACCTTTTTCAAACATGTTTCAGGTGACCTGTTATGAACCAGGAAAAGTGCCATATAGCACTACAAGCTCAAAGAAGTGGCTCAGTATAAAATAAAGAAACATGTTTTGTAATATAAAAGATTTCGTTGTGAAATCAAACTATTGTAAATTACCGGGTTTATCCCGAATTGATAAATAAAATAATCGGGAAATATTTACATTTTAAAAGATCCTGATAAAATGTTCCGCTGTCAAACTCAATTAATTAAATACCGCAGTATTTCTGTCCCGCGGCTCCTGAAACGGGTCAAACCGGGTCGGGGGCCGTGACAATCTGCCACGGCCCGCGTTAACTAATGTGAACACTTACGCGGCCCACCTCAACTAAAGAAATTAGCGCAGTCAATACCAGCCTTGATACCGCCCGCGTAATAGAATGGGGTGGGTTTACGCGGCTCGGTTTTTACATACGGTGTATAATATAAAACATATTGGGAAATTTTATAATATATTAGAGGGTCGGAAATATTATGAGGGTGTTGGTTTTACCGAGGGTTGTTACATTCTCCCCACCTTATTTAGAGCTCGTCCTCGAGATCTATTGGAATAAGTATGGATATTTTCTTTGCATTTCTGACTCGAGCTCCCATGTGTACTCAGGTCCTCTTTTGGAATCCCACCTCACTTTGACTAGAACTAGTCTCTTGTGTTTGAGATTCTTGACTTTCCTATCTTCAATCTGTAGAGGTCTTTCTACAAATTTGAGTTGTTCATTTACCTCTATATCCTTAAAAGGTAGTATCAGTGATTCATCAGCTAAACACTTTTTGAGATTAGATACATGAAACACATCATGTATTCCTGCCATTTCCTCTGGCAGTTGTAACTGATAGGCTACAGGTCCTATTCTTCTAATAATCTTAAAAGGTCCAATATACCTGGGACTTAGCTTTCCCCGTTTGATGAATCTTACCACTCCTTTCCAAGGAGAGACTTTTAACAACACTTTATCTCCTACCTGAAACTCCAATGGCTTGCGTCGGTTATTAGCATAACTCTTTTGTCGATCACGTGCTGCTTTTAGTCGTTCCTTGACTTGAATAATTTTGTCAGTTGTTTCTTGTACAATCTCAGGTCCGGATAGTTGTTGTTCCCCAATTTCTGCCCAACAGACTGGGGTGCGGCACTTTCGTCCATAAAGTGCTTCGAAGGGTGCAGCATTTATACTTGTGTGATAACTATTATTATAAGAAAATTCTATTAAAGGTAAGTGATCATCCCAATTACCTCTAAAATCGATTACACAAGCTCTAAGCATGTCTTCCATTGTCTGAATTGTTCTTTTGCTTTGTCCGTCCGTTTGAGGATGATAAGCTGTGCTTAATTTCAACTTAGTTCCCATTGCCTTTTGGAAACTTGACAAAAAATGAGAGGTAAATCGACTATCCCTATCAGAAACAATTGATAAAGGAATGCCATGTAAAGAAACAATTTCATTTACATACAACTTAGCTAATGGTTCCATACTAATTGTTTCTTTCATTGGTAGAAAATGAGTTGACTTGGTTAGTCTGTCTACAATCACCCAGATTGTATTATTTCCTTTCCTGGTTTTGGGTAATTTAGTAACAAAATCCATTGTTATTAATTCCCATTTCCATACTGGCATTTCTAATTGCTGTAACAAACCTGAGGGTTTCTGATGTTCAGCTTTAACTTGTGAACAAGTTAAACATTTAGAAACATAGGCTGCTATGTCCTTCTTCATTCCTATCCACCATAATTTTTTCCTTAAATCCTGGTACATTTTATCACTTCCTGGGTGCATCGTGTATTTAGACTTATGGGCTTCTTCTAGTATACGATTACGTAGGTTTCCTAATTTAGGTATCCACATTCTCTTTTCATGGAATCTCCATATTCCATCTGTTCCTTGTTTTAATTCTTTTAGCATACCTTTTAATTTTTCAGAATCATCCTTGATTACTGATTCTTGTGCTTCTCTTATTTGATCATTTAAATCTACTTGCAGATTTAATTTAAGAGAACGTACCCTTTTTGGCTTTTCATGATATTTTCGACTTAAAACATCTGCCACTATATTTGCTTTTCCTTCATGATACTGGATATCACAATCATAATCACTAAGAAATTCCATCCAACGTCTTTGCCTCATATTCAACTCTTTTTGCTTGAAGATATACCTTAAACTCTTATGATCAGTGAATATGGTAAACTTACTACCATAAAGGTAATGTCTCCAAATCTTAAGAGCAAAAATTATAGCTCCTAATTCTAAATCATGGGTTGAATAATTCTCTTCATGATTCTTAAGTTGTCTAGATGCGTAAGCTATAACCTTTTGTCGTTGCATCAACACGCATCCATAACCTAACTTAGAAGCATCACAATAGACTACAAAGTCTTCAGTTCCTTCTGGTAATGCTAGTATAGGTGTATGGGTTAATCTTTGCTTAAGAATTCTAAAGGCTTCTTCTTTTTTTAGTCCCCATTCAAACTTAACAGATTTACAAGTTAACTTAGTTAAGGGAATGGCTATTTTAGAGAAATCTTTAATAAATCTTCTATAATAACCAGCCAATCCTAAGAAACTTCTAACCTCAGTTGGCGACTCAGGGTGATGTATTGTAAAATACATCTTTATTCGCGTCCGTTTTAGTCGTTAGATTTTCGTATTTTGTCCGTTTCTAGCGTAGAATGTACATACTTTTGATGTTTTTGTATTTTCCAGGTCTTTACAGCCAAAAGGAGCAGAAACGACTGAAAATCTGGAGAGGCGAAAGTCTGGAACGGAAATCGAGGAGCTCGGGAGCAAAACGAAGGAAAAATCAATTCTGGGGCATTGAGGCGGGCCACGACAGCTTATACTTAAAAAATTAGGCGGGCCGCCCCAACTTAAAAGAGGATTGCAGAAATTTAACACGCGCGCGGGCCGCGTAAACTTAGTCCCATATACGACGCGGGCCGCGTAGACGTTGTGTATTGAGAAACAGTCGTGAACAGCAAGGAATTTAGGGTTTTCTTGGATATATATTATCATCAACAACATCAGCCGAGGGGGGAACGAATTTGAGAGTTCTTGGACGATCTTGGAGACTGATTTCAGAGGTTTTGAAGGTTCGGGTCGTGAAGAATCATCGTGAGAAGCTCAGGAGCATTCGGATTGGAAGATATTCGGGTTATCTCTTCTTGTTTATCATTCGGTTTGCTTGTTCTTGATTTGTAATGATGAATTCAGATTTAAACAAGTTTATTATCGTATTCTTGAACATGTTTAGCGGCTAGATTTCTTGTTACTACCTAGACATGGTTGAATGATTGCATATGTTTTGATTATTCTTGGATTTTTGAATGCTATGGATAGTTTATAAATTGTAAACGGTTTGTTCTATTAGTTAGATGTGTTTGCGTGCTTGATGTTGTTTAATTATTGATTATTTCTTCGCATGAATCTTGGTGACGGTCTTTATCATATAATAGAGTCATGCTAGGTTTTAGATTTTGGTGACTGTCTATATCACGTAATAAATCTTGAATCTTTAGGGTTAAATCGGCCGATAAACCTTAGAAGTAATAATTGGTATTTTTATAAAATCAAGTGTTCTACTAATCGTCAATAGCTGTAAGGTGCGAGATTATTGCTAGGTCTAAGTGATTAAACCATAAGGTGGGTCCTTCTTAGGAAGTTAACCTTTTGGCTGCTGTCTAGCAAGTCTAGCTGAGAAAACAAACCTATCCTAGGTTTAGGTCTCGTAAGGGAGTGAGCCTTTTAGGATACTTTTATTAACCCATTAGATGTCTTGTAAAGGAGTCTAATAACCGGTAATTTAACAACCTTTAGGGGATCTTAGCGTGCTCTTGAGAAGGGTTAGGGGTCCTTAGATTTCCCGAGAGGTGAGAATTTTAAGATCCCGGTTCCATAGCAGACAACTTCCAATTATAATCATAACTAAAAGCAATCAGGATTCCTGTCTAGGTAGTTCCTTCATCATCCTTGAGTTCAGCCTTCGTGTGAGTTCGTGTCTAGTTCGTTTAGTTAATTTAGTTGATTTTTAATTATAATCTTAGGATATTTAGAAACCCCCCAAATTAATAAACAATTTAGTTATGTCGTGTCAGTCTTAGTCTAGATAGAGTCGTAGCGTAATCAGAAGAGTCTCGTGGGTTCGATACTCGGACTTGCTTTAGCTTTACTACATTGATCGGTTCACTTGCCGGTTGTGTGGTTTAGGGTTTAGATCGAGTCTTAGTTTTATAAATTTAAAGCTTAGAGAGAGTCTAGAATTAGGGTAATTTTAGCTGTTTTTAATTAACCCATTTTAGCACATCAAATTTTTGGCGCCGTTGCCGGGGATTCTTGGCGATTGCGTTGACTACTTTGTTTGGACTTAGTTGACATATTACGTGCTATTTGTGTGTTCGTTGAGTCGTAGGAGTCTAAAAATTATAAAAAAAATCCAAAAATATTTGCTTTAGTGTCTTTTCTAGATTAGTGAGTCATTGTTAGAGTCTTCTTACTTGTTCGTATTTGGTTTTTGCAGTTGATGCCCCATACGCGTTCGCAGGGACCTCCGCCGCTTCCGTTTACGATCAAGTCTTCTGTCTCGTCTTCTGCGTCCGAGTTAAGTTCTTCTAGTTCTTCTTCGTTTTCGCAGTCCACCCCCGCTTTCGATTACACACCGAAGCCATCACCACACAATTCCCCACCACCCTCCCGTTCTCGTACACCTAGTCCTCCACCAGTAGTTCAAATGGCGAACCGCACCGTTTACCAGCAGGCTACCACCGGTTTCACCGGTGCCACTTCACACATCACCCTTCCCGCCATTGCAAATGATAGATCCTGGCAGATTCCTTCTTACATCATGACGGCCATTACCAATTCTTGCCAGTTCCATGGTCGTGACGAAGAGGATGCTCCCGCTCACATAAATCGCATCACTCGTCTTTGTGGCACCTTTTCCATTGAGGGTGTTAATCTAGAGACTAGGTACCTTCAGGTTTTCCCATTCTCTCTCGCTGGACGCGCAGCCGTCTGGTTTGATTCTCAGCCCGCAGGCACTTTCACTACTTGGGCAGGTCTTCGCGATGCTTTCATAGCCAAATACTTCCCACCAGCCAAGGCGTCTCGCCTTCGTGATCAGATTCATTCCTTCCGTATGGAGCCTGATGAGCCATACCACTTAGCTTGGGAGCGTTTCCAGACGCTTCTTTCTCGTTGTTCGCAGCATGGTTTGTCTGATTGGGCGTTAGTTGAGAAGTTTTACAATGGTCTTACTCCTGAGATTAGAGCTCATTTCGATACTTCAGCAGGAGGGCAGCTTATGGGAAAGAAGACGGTGAATGAGTGCAATGATTTGTTCGAGAGTTTCGCACATTCTGATATGGACTACAGCTCTATCGGCAGGAATTCCATTCCTGTTCATACCTCATCGGCCGGTCGAGGGGGGAACCAAGTTAGCTTGGATCCATCGGTAGCTGCTATAGTCGAGACTTTGAGGAAAGAGATGAGGCAAGAGATGAGGCAGGAGTTGAATGAGATTAAGAAGAAAATGGATAGGTGTGAGGTTTGTAGGGGAGGTCACGACACGCTCGATTGTCCCACTCTTACTTTAGAGCAGGTTGAGTTCATAGCAGGTCAGTCTAAGGGTCAGTTTAGTAGTAATCATAATAGTTTTAACCCCAACTGGCAGGGTAGTGGTAATAGTGGTAGTTATCGATCTTCAGGTAACCCCCCTGGTTTCCCATCTGGCCAGTATCAAAATAGGGGGCCGGGTCTTTACACGAGTAGTGGTTCAGGAGGTCAGTTTGCTAGTGGGGGTTCGAATCAAGAGCGTCAAGGTAATGGAAAGGCTGCAGAGGGAAATTTGAGTAGGTTAGAGGAGATGTTCGCCCAGATAATGACGCAGAATCAGGCGTTCATGCAAGCTCAGGATCAAATTAATAAGAGTCACGAACTTCAGCTTAAAAATCAAGAGTCCACTCTTTTAGATCTTAAGAGAACAGTAGGGGATATAGCTAGGCAGTTGAAAGAATCCTCTTCTGGTCAGTATTCAGGTACCACTCACCCAGTTAACCATTCTGTGAAAGCAATTACTACTCGTAGTGGGATGAGTCTAGGAGAGGTAGTGAGAGAAAATGTTGAGTTACAGAGTGATGATGAGGAGATAGAGATGGAGGCTCCAGGCAAGGTGCACATGAGGCTAGACCCAGCGAGTACCGCACACGCCAAGGAGTGGCCAGTAGAGAAGAAAGTGGAGAAGCAGCTAACGAAGGTTCGGCCACCACCAGTGATTGATATTTCCCGCCTTCCGTTTCCCGCTCGCGCTAGGCAACAGATATATGCTAGGGAATACGAGAAATTTCTTGAGATGTTCACCCAGCTGAAGGTGAATCTTCCGTTCATAGAGGCCCTGAGATCCATGCCCAAATACGTCAAGTTTCTTAAGGATTTTCTCAAGCGTAAGGATAGAGTAGGTGAGTGTTCTAGTACTCCATTGAATGGAGAGTGTTCTGCAGTGATTTTGAATAAACTTCCTGAGAAACTCACTGATCCAGGCATATTTACGATCCCATGTTTGTTTGGTGGTGATGTTAAAAACCACGCGTTGGCAGACCTTGGTGCTAGTATTAATTTGATGCCATATTCATTTTACGAAAAACTAGGCCTTGGTGATTTGAAACCAACTCGTATGACCCTCTCGTTAGCAGATAAGACGGTTAAGTACCCTAGGGGAATTGTTGAGAATTTGTTAGTGAAAGTGGATACGTTTGTCTTTCCGGCTGATTTTGTAGTGTTAGATATGGAGGCCGATGATAAAGTGCCGTTGATTTTAGGGCGCCCGTTCTTGAACACGGCTAAAGCGCTTATAGATGTCTTCTTAGGCACAATCACACTTAGAGCGGGCGACGATTCGGTAGTTTTCAAGGTGAATAATGCGAGAGGGCCAAGTGAGAGAGTTGAGGCGGTAGCGTCGGTGAAGGAGAGTGAGAAGAATGAGAGAGATGAGAAAGAGGTGATGAGTGAGCCGAGTCTAGAGAAGATGTTAAAACCCAAGTGTGGGGATCCACCTGATAGGAGAGTAGAGGAGTTGGAAGAGAGGTTGATGAGGTTGGAATCCAAGGTAGAGACACTGAGCAAGGCTCAGTGTGGGGATAGGTATAAGTATGAAACGTATAGATTTAAACCTCCCGATGACGAGTCGAAAGATCAAGCTAGGTATGAGAAAGTTAGGGGAGATGCAGGAAATATTAGAGATGGTAGTGCTATGGCCCGTAAGAGTTGGTATGGAGGTGAGCTGCACTTACATGATCCTCCATGAGTGCGTGAACAATTGTGACCCACTTGTAGAGTTTGTACATTGAGTCGTCGTTCGCGTCGTGTCTTTAGTTTAGTGTTTATGTGTTTTAGCGTCTCTTGCGTCGTTTTCGTGTTTTTGCGTCTTTTGTGTTTCGTAAAAGTTTTTTGCAGGTACACGCTCCTTCACGTGGCCGAGATCGACGTCCGAGTAGCTTGCCAGGTTTGTTGAACGCTAAAAACGATGAAACCACATGCAGGGGCATTTAAGGAAATCTAAAAAAATCACATTCTGCACATTCTGCTGTTGCTGTAAGCTATGCTGCTGTTATATGCTGTTCAGGCGGCCCGCGTAGACTACCTTGTCTATCTTACGCGGGGCGCGCGGACTACAAAAGCACTGCCGATTGTTTAAGTTAAAGCGGCCAGCCTAAACTTGCCCATCTCATATACGCGGGCCGCGAGCCCATTACTGTCGACAGAGGGCAGTTAAGGCCTAACGGTTTCAGCCATTTGATCCATTATCCATATTTACTTTCATCCATTTATCACCATCATCATTCGGCTTGGGTCGTCGACATTCAGGTATGTTTTCCTGCATTTGTTGTTGTTGTAATTGAGTCGTTGTTTACTGGTTTTATTTCCATCTTAAGTGTGGGGAAACGGGTTGCATATTTTTAAGGCATTAAAATGTGATTTCTCACTAAACATTCGACCCGTTATCCATTGCATCCACATTTTGGTCAGGTTTGGCACTTGGGTTGTTCGAGGGCGAGCAAAGTGTCGGGAGGGGGTAAGATGGTAATTCGGTTGTGTACTTTGAGTCTTTTATTTTGTACCATGCGTCTAAGTTAGAAGTTTTGAGTCATTTTTGTGTTTCGAGTCGGTATTGCTTTGGTATTTTGCTTGTTTTTGTTGATGCAGGTTCGAATATGTACCACCCGTACTCAATCTCCATTCGGGTGAGTTTGGAGCGGTTTATTCAAATTTTGGGCATGTATCGAGCATATCAGTCATTGTCAAAGCCGATCACGAATGAAATGCTATACGCTCGAGCTGGATTGGATGAGAGTTTGGAGCATACGCGTTATATAACCAGCTAAGTCCTTTCCGATTTGCCCTTTTGGTTTTTTTTTTCTTATTTATTTTTAGTTCTTTTGAGTCGGTTTCCATCCTGCATTGAGGGCAATGTAGAGTTTAAGTGTGGGGATGGGAAACTATCGTTTAGTGTCCAGTTAGTAGTGTCTTGAGTCTTAAAAATAAAAAAATAAAAAATAATAATAATAGAAAATGTCTTTTGAAATAAGAAGTTTGCAAAATAAAAACAGAAAATGATCGAAAAGTTGGGTTTTTGTTCGGGTTCAAATAATGATAATATGAGATAAAATAATCGTGCTTGTGTCTAGTTTGGGATGCGCGGGTAGGCTCGGTTCGGTTCTGGGTTCCTTTGATTTAAAATATACCTAATTGTTGGTCTACTAGTGGGTTCTCATCTAGGGAGAGTGGGGAAATTGAAACCGCCAAAAATAGTATAAGGGATGCCGTTATAAGCTAAGATCGTTAGAGTTTTTGGTCATTATCTCGTTGAAAAAGAAAAAAAAATAAGTGAGCTAGAAACTAAATGAAAGTAACACAGGTCTATGTAATTCGAGTTGGGGATAGCGACTCTACAGCCGGAATGCCTCTGGGATGTGTGAAATCGAATTGCCAATTAAAAGTACCGAAACCTAAGTAATCTGTGGTTGGGGATAGCGACTCTACAGCCGGAATACCTCTTGGTTAGGGAAAGCATCGTCTAGACTCACGAAAGAAAGAAAAAAAAAAGCAAAGCAAAAGAGAAAAAAATATATATATAGATTTGATTTTAAACTCTCTGGATCTTGGTATAAGGCGGTTAGGAAATAACCCAGTGGTTGTTCCTTTTGTCCTATAAGCTTGAGGGGGGATTAGGTGGACTTGCAATTCTTAGAGTGAGACCCTAGGTAGATTGACCGAACTTGAACTAAATTGCATGATAAGGGATCGGAACCGGGTTGGGTTTAAGAGGATCGATATACTTGCAATCGCGACTAACACGAGTTTTGGTTTTAATAAAAAGAAATTAAGCTTTGGCCCATTCGATTATCCCGACTATGATTCCGTTTGCATAATTCTTTTTCGAGGACGAAAAAAGATTAAGTGTGGGGATATTTGATGTATTGTAAAATACATCTTTATTCGCGTCCGTTTTAGTCGTTAGATTTTCGTATTTTGTCCGTTTCTAGCGTAGAATGTACATACTTTTGATGTTTTTGTATTTTCCAGGTCTTTACAGCCAAAAGGAGCAGAAACGACTGAAAATCTGGAGAGGCGAAAGTCTGGAACGGAAATCGAGGAGCTCGGGAGCAAAACGAAGGAAAAATCAATTCTGGGGCATTGAGGCGGGCCGCGACAGCTTATACTTAAAAAATTAGGCGGGCCGCCCCAACTTAAAAGAGGATTGCAGAAATTTAACACGCGCGCGGGCCGCGTAAACTTAGTCCCATATACGACGCGGGCCGCGTAGACGTTGTGTATTGAGAAACAGTCGTGAACAGCAAGGAATTTAGGGTTTTCTTGGATATATATTATCATCAACAACATCAGCCGAGGGGGGAACGAATTTGAGAGTTCTTGGACGATCTTGGAGACTGATTTCAGAGGTTTTGAAGGTTCGGGTCGTGAAGAATCATCGTGAGAAGCTCAGGAGCATTCGGATTGGAAGATATTCGGGTTATCTCTTCTTGTTTATCATTCGGTTTGCTTGTTCTTGATTTGTAATGATGAATTCAGATTTAAACAAGTTTATTATCGTATTCTTGAACATGTTTAGCGGCTAGATTTCTTGTTACTACCTAGACATGGTTGAATGATTGCATATGTTTTGATTATTCTTGGATTTTTGAATGCTATGGATAGTTTATAAATTGTAAATGGTTTGTTCTATTAGTTAGATGTGTTTGCGTGCTTGATGTTGTTTAATTATTGATTATTTCTTCGCATGAATCTTGGTGACGGTCTTTATCATATAATAGAGTCATGCTAGGTTTTAGATTT
Organism: Helianthus tuberosus; assembly: GCA_030545235.1. Classification (NCBI taxonomy): domain Eukaryota; kingdom Viridiplantae; phylum Streptophyta; class Magnoliopsida; order Asterales; family Asteraceae; genus Helianthus; species Helianthus tuberosus. The sequence continues at coordinate 27,039,027 of CM060444.1, forward strand.
TGGTGACTGTCTATATCACGTAATAAATCTTGAATCTTTAGGGTTAAATCGGCCGATAAACCTTAGAAGTAATAATTGGTATTTTTATAAAATCAAGTGTTCTACTAATCGTCAATAGCTGTAAGGTGCGAGATTATTGCTAGGTCTAAGTGATTAAACCATAAGGTGGGTCCTTCTTAGGAAGTTAACCTTTTGGCTGCTGTCTAGCAAGTCTAGCTGAGAAAACAAACCTATCCTAGGTTTAGGTCTCGTAAGGGAGTGAGCCTTTTAGGATACTTTTATTAACCCATTAGATGTCTTGTAAAGGAGTCTAATAACCGGTAATTTAACAACCTTTAGGGGATCTTAGCGTGCTCTTGAGAAGGGTTAGGGGTCCTTAGATTTCCCGAGAGGTGAGAATTTTAAGATCCCGGTTCCATAGCAGACAACTTCCAATTATAATCATAACTAAAAGCAATCAGGATTCCTGTCTAGGTAGTTCCTTCATCATCCTTGAGTTCAGCCTTCGTGTGAGTTCGTGTCTAGTTCGTTTAGTTAATTTAGTTGATTTTTAATTATAATCTTAGGATATTTAGAAACCCCCCAAATTAATAAACAATTTAGTTATGTCGTGTCAGTCTTAGTCTAGATAGAGTCGTAGCGTAATCAGAAGAGTCTCGTGGGTTCGATACTCGGACTTGCTTTAGCTTTACTACATTGATCGGTTCACTTGCCGGTTGTGTGGTTTAGGGTTTAGATCGAGTCTTAGTTTTATAAATTTAAAGCTTAGAGAGAGTCTAGAATTAGGGTAATTTTAGCTGTTTTTAATTAACCCATTTTAGCACATCAAATTTTTGGCGCCGTTGCCGGGGATTCTTGGCGATTGCGTTGACTACTTTGTTTGGACTTAGTTGACATATTACGTGCTATTTGTGTGTTCGTTGAGTCGTAGGAGTCTAAAAATTATAAAAAAATCCAAAAATATTTGCTTTAGTGTCTTTTCTAGATTAGTGAGTCATTGTTAGAGTCTTCTTACTTGTTCGTATTTGGTTTTTGCAGTTGATGCCCCATACGCGTTCGCAGGGACCTCCGCCGCTTCCGTTTACGATCAAGTCTTCTGTCTCGTCTTCTGCGTCCGAGTTAAGTTCTTCTAGTTCTTCTTCGTTTTCGCAGTCCACCCCCGCTTTCGATTACACACCGAAGCCATCACCACACAATTCCCCACCACCCTCCCGTTCTCGTACACCTAGTCCTCCACCAGTAGTTCAAATGGCGAACCGCACCGTTTACCAGCAGGCTACCACCGGTTTCACCGGTGCCACTTCACACATCACCCTTCCCGCCATTGCAAATGATAGATCCTGGCAGATTCCTTCTTACATCATGACGGCCATTACCAATTCTTGCCAGTTCCATGGTCGTGACGAAGAGGATGCTCCCGCTCACATAAATCGCATCACTCGTCTTTGTGGCACCTTTTCCATTGAGGGTGTTAATCTAGAGACTAGGTACCTTCAGGTTTTCCCATTCTCTCTCGCTGGACGCGCAGCCGTCTGGTTTGATTCTCAGCCCGCAGGCACTTTCACTACTTGGGCAGGTCTTCGCGATGCTTTCATAGCCAAATACTTCCCACCAGCCAAGGCGTCTCGCCTTCGTGATCAGATTCATTCCTTCCGTATGGAGCCTGATGAGCCATACCACTTAGCTTGGGAGCGTTTCCAGACGCTTCTTTCTCGTTGTTCGCAGCATGGTTTGTCTGATTGGGCGTTAGTTGAGAAGTTTTACAATGGTCTTACTCCTGAGATTAGAGCTCATTTCGATACTTCAGCAGGAGGGCAGCTTATGGGAAAGAAGACGGTGAATGAGTGCAATGATTTGTTCGAGAGTTTCGCACATTCTGATATGGACTACAGCTCTATCGGCAGGAATTCCATTCCTGTTCATACCTCATCGGCCGGTCGAGGGGGGAACCAAGTTAGCTTGGATCCATCGGTAGCTGCTATAGTCGAGACTTTGAGGAAAGAGATGAGGCAAGAGATGAGGCAGGAGTTGAATGAGATTAAGAAGAAAATGGATAGATGTGAGGTTTGTAGGGGAGGTCACGACACGCTCGATTGTCCCACTCTTACTTTAGAGCAGGTTGAGTTCATAGCAGGTCAGTCTAAGGGTCAGTTTAGTAGTAATCATAATAGTTTTAACCCCAACTGGCAGGGTAGTGGTAATAGTGGTAGTTATCGATCTTCAGGTAACCCCCCTGGTTTCCCATCTGGCCAGTATCAAAATAGGGGGCCTTCGTGTGAGTTCGTGTCTAGTTCGTTTAGTTAATTTAGTTGATTTTTAATTATAATCTTAGGATATTTAGAAACCCCCCAAATTAATAAACAATTTAGTTATGTCGTGTCAGTCTTAGTCTAGATAGAGTCGTAGCGTAATCAGAAGAGTCTCGTGGGTTCGATACTCGGACTTGCTTTAGCTTTACTACATTGATCGGTTCACTTGCCGGTTGTGTGGTTTAGGGTTTAGATCGAGTCTTAGTTTTATAAATTTAAAGCTTAGAGAGAGTCTAGAATTAGGGTAATTTTAGTTGTTTTTAATTAACCCATTTAATTGATGATATCCTGACCTTAAATCGATTTTAGAGAAAAATCGAGCTCCTTGCAGTTGATCAAACAGATCATCGATTCTTGGTAATGGATACCGATTCTTAATCGTAACCTTGTTTAATTCACGGTAATCAATGCACATACGCATTGATCCGTCCTTTTTAACGAACAGTATCGGCGCTCCACATGGCGAAGAACTTGGTTGTATAAATCCTTTTTCCAACAATTCGTCCAATTGTTTCTTTAATTCTTGCATTTCAGCGGGTGCCAAACGATAAGGTGCTTTGGCAATCGGTGATGTTCCTGGTAGTAGGTGAATTCTGAATTCAACTTCTCTGTCTGGAGGTTGCCCTGGCAATTCTTCTGGAAAGACATCTGAAAACTGAGATACTACTGGAATGTCTTTTAGTTCTTTTCCTTTAGTGTTAGTGACTATAGAAATCAAATACACTATAGAACATTTTCTTATACAACTTGCAGTTTTCATCACAGATATAAATTTTGTGGATCTAGAGGGCTTATCTCCTTTAATTGTGATCGTTTTACCTTTTGGTGAATTTACTTGAATTGACTTTTGATCACATAAAATATTGGCTTTATTGGCTATTAACCAATCCATTCCTAAAACAACATCAAATCCTACCAGATTCATGGGATATAGGTTTGCAATAAATTTCTGATTTAAAATTTCTATGCTTGCTCCCTGCAAGATTTTAGAAATCCTAACAGTTTCTCCATTAGCTGTTTCTACTAGACATTCTTGTGGTAGTTTAGTTAAAGACTGATTTAAAATTTTGCAAAATGAAGTATTAACAAAACTTTGGTCTGCACCAGAGTCAAATAATACTTTAGCAAAAATATCTTTAACTAAAAACGTACCAGCAATGACATCTGGAATCATTTTGGCTTCATCTGCAGTCAGAACAAATGCTCTAGCATTTTTAGTATTCTTGTTGTTTGTAGCTGGGGCCAATTTCGGACAGTTTGGCCTGATATGACCTTTTTCTCCACAGTTGTAGCAATATCCATTACTGGATTTCTTCTTGCAATTTTCTTCCTTGTGTCCTGGCATCTTGCAATAATTGCAGAGAGTGGAGCATTTTCCCGAATGCTTTTTCTTACAGACCTTGCAGTATGGTGTAGAGGTAGAACCTGTATTCCTACGATTGTAATTCCCCGAACGGAATTCTTGAGTAAGCCTTTGGGTTAGGTTCCTTCTCTGGTCTTCTTCTCTAGTATGGACTAATTCATCAGTCAAGGTATTTGTTAATTCTACAGCTTCTTCTATGGTTTGCGGTCTAGCTGCCTTGACTATGTGTCTAATCTCTCCAATTAATCCCCAAATATAACGAGAGATTAACACTGGTTCTGGTGAAGCAAGAGTTGGCACTATTCTAGCATATTCAAAGAATATTTTAGTATACCCCTTACTATCTACACCAGTCATCCTAAGATTTAGAAATTTGTTTGCTATCTGTTCCTTCTCATTGGGTGGGCAGAATTTTATTTCTACTTTGTTTTTAAATTCTTCCCATTCCATATTATAGGTTTGATCACTTCCTCTTGTCTGGAGGATAGTATTCCACCATTCTAGTGCTGCATTCTTAAATAGATTAGAAGCAAACAGTATCTTGTCTTCTTCGGCACACTTACTTATCCTTAAGATTGCCTCAGTTTTCTCTATCCAGCGTAATGTTGCAATGGCCCCTTCGTTGCCTGAGAATTCCATTGGTTTACAAGAACAGAATTCTTTATAAGAACAACCGTTAGGCACGGTTCTTCTTCTTTTGGGAATAGGTGTAACAACCCTCATCAAAACTATTATTTATTTTATTATTTCATCCAATAGGAAACCCTAATTGAGACACCCAAGTGATTCTGCATAAACCTTAAAATTTTCAGAATAATCAGAATCAGGATCAGGGCCCCTAAAACTCAGGGGGGGGGGTAAAACCCTAGTCACGATTATCTAAATAAAACATTGTCAAAATTGAAATTTACGAATCTGTCAAGTCAGCAAGGCTAGTCAAGGACGTGGCTACCCTACGGTGAATTCGTGTCCCTTACGCACCGTAAGGGATGAGGCTTACGGTGCGTAAGCCTGGTCAAATTTTGTGTATAAATAGCAGACTTTGGGACTGGAATTTGGGCACTGAAACGACATAAAATCTCGTTACGTACACTGAGTTATATCAGAAATAGTCTAAAAACACACACGAATCACGAAGTGCTGCCGCAATACAGGGTAATAACTTGATCGCTGATACGATTCAATGTCCGATCGATTAAACTATCCAATGGATATTTAAGTGCTGCCCACATTAGGGTTTATGCTTTGTCATTCATTGTTAATTCAATGGATGTTTAAGTATCGCGCTTTGTCATTCGATGTGAGGGTTTAATCTCGTGAGTTATCGTAAATGTTGTATTAAGTTACTAACCGAATTGTGTGCCTGTTATTAATTTAGGTTAAAAGGCTAATCAGTAGGCTAGTCTCTGCTCAATTAAATCTGCAATGTGAGTCATTCTCTTTTTATCAAATTACTTTCAAAATCATGTTTATTTTCAAAGTTATAATTACAGGGATTAAGTCTTTGTAATCACCAAATTACAGCCGGTATGTGGGGTTTTGTATACATTACTTGATAATCGTCACCATTGGGGCAGCCAATGGGGGATATGACCATAGTCACAGATCCGGTCGAGTGACAAATACCGTGGGTAGTTGGTTTGATATCAGAAACACTGTAATCGCTCTTAATACTGTAAATTATAACAAAAGAGTCGTTTTAGTAAAAAGAATGATTCACTCAGTATTTCCCGCTGGCAAAAGTTTTTTCCAAACATGTTTCAGGTGATCTGTTGTGATCCAAGAAAAGTGCCATGAAGCACTACAAGCTTAAGGAAGTGGCTCAATATAAAATAAAGAAACATGTTTTGTAAAATAAAGATTTCTCCATGAAATCTTATGATTGTAAATTACCGGGGTTTTATCCCGAGTTGTGAAATAAAATAATCGGGAAATATTTCAGTTTTAAAAGATCCTGATGAAAACTTCCGCTGTTAAATAAATACCACGGGATTTTCTGTCTCGCGGCTCCTGAAACGGGTAAAACCGGGTCGGGGGCCGTGACAGAAAAATGTGGTATCAGAGCCACTGATTTAAGCCAATTAAGTATTTAGAAAATACTTAATTTTTACTAATTGCCATTTTGTGATTATGTGTTTTATTATCTGACTATTTGTGTACAGTATGGGTAAGCAAAAGCTTTCAAATATCTATCTTAGATTAGATAGGTCATCAACCGAGAAGGGAAGTTCATCCCAAACAAAATCCTCAAATTACTCCGTAATTCCTGATGAAGGAATATTTGTGCGAAAGGCACAATATGAGGAACCACTTTCTCCTAATAAAAGAAATTTGATTATTAGGAAAACTAAGGAGAAAATAAAGAAATCTCGAGAAAAGAAAGTTAAACAGGAAACCCAGGAATTAACCAGTAAATCACCTTGGGAAGACAAGTTAGATGAAAAATGGGCAGATCTTTATATGCTAGCCACCGTAGCAGTAAATGAAAATCTTTAAATAACTTATTTCAATTTTAGCAACCCTATCACCTACAAGCTAGAAAATCCATCCAGTAAATAAATAAATTCCAATAAAACTAGTATGTTTTTAATTTTCGGTTGTTTTGTAGTTACCCAATATGAAATAATATTTAAAGGATATTTATGAAAATTTTGACTTAATAATTTTTGTATTTTTCATATTTACTAAACAGCATGAATGACTTGTCTGAAGCCCTTCAAAACCTAAATCTCTATCCAGTAAAAATAGAGGTTTCCAGATATTTCAATAGGTATATACCAGATATAGAAGAACCTATTGAATTCAATGCTCCACCTCTGAAAAAGCCAAAACCTCAGAAAAGAAAGAGATATGTATGGGGGAGGCGTGTGCGTAGGAAAAAGCCAGCCAAGAGACTTCCCAAAATAGAAAATCCTTTAGACAAAGGGAAGGGAATTGAAGTTGGGAAAGAATCTAGGCAGATGGGAATACAATTTGAAGAATATTCTAAGCAAATAGAGAGGGAAGTTGGGGAAAGCTCTAGACAGGTTGAGGAGTTACCTCTTCAGGAGGAATTAGATCGGGCATTGGCGAGCTGTGATGTCGTTAGGCCAATTAATAATAATCTATACTCTTCTCTTGAAACACAACTACCAATGAACTTGGACCCAGCAATCCCAGAACCTATAATCCACACCCAACCTCTAGGAATGGACGAGTGGTGGATGAATGATTGGCAGTTCCAAAACCTGCTCAACAGTCCTTATTCCTTTCTCCCTCAGTTCGACCCTGAACCAATACCTAATCCACCTATGAGTAACGAAAATTTAGCTGAACTCCGCCACTTTGGCGAGGAGTTAATGGATGCAGGAAATAGGATCAGGGAAGTAGGAGAACAGATCTCCTGGAAGTATGATGAAAGGGAGCGCCGTTATTAAAATATCAGTTGACGAGGAATAAGGGGTTTATGAGGCTGTGGTTGTATAATAGCAATAATAATATAATCATGTGAAATAATTTAAAATAAAACTTTGTAAGATAATGGTGTGTATTGATGCATACTATTAAAATATAAATGGAAATCGAGAAATCGATAGTTTTGGCTATATGTGTATATTTAAAATCTGTATGATTGTTTTATGTCTAATTGTTATTTATTTGATACTAATAAAATATATATTAATTATCAGATGGAAAACGCTAATAATGAACCAGTTAATGAGGTTAATTTATCTGAGCAACAACCGGGTGATCAATATATGACTAGGCAAGATATAGAAAATATCGTTGCTCAAGGGATAGCCAATGCTATTCCAGCAATTGTTGCTGCTGTTAAAAATCCAATCGAACCGCAACAAATCGTTCCTAGCAAACGTATTTCTGAAGATAACTTCAGTAATAGCGTAAACGGAGGCAATTATCATATTAATCATAATGAGGAACCACGGCAAGATCCGCCCCCTAAGAAAATGAAAGCTGCAACACCTGGCTGCACTTACAAAGAATTTCTTGCTTGTAAACCCACTGAGTTTGCAGGCAATGAAGGAGCGACTGCGGCACTGCGTTGGTTAGAGAAAACCGAGGCAGTAATTGCCATAAGTAAATGTGACAAGGATGACAAGGTCATGTACGCGTCAAATCTTTTCAAAGAATGGGCGCTAGAATGGTGGAATACAGTACTACAAGCCAAAGGAAGAAATAGGGCATATGCCATGACCTGGGAAAAATTTAAGATTCTTGTAGAAAGAAAATTCTGTCCCGAATATGAAAAAGATCAAATGGCAAATAAGTTCTTAAACCATCGAATGATAGGTGTAGATTGTCGCGGTTATACTTCGACATTCTTTGAATATGCTAGAGTGGTACCAACACTGGCTTCACCAGAACCGGTACTCATTTCTCGTTATATTTGGGGACTGATTAGTGAAATCCGTAACATCGTTAAAGCTGCTAGACCTCGTACTATTGACGATGCAGTGGAATTAGCTAATACCCTAATCGACGAATTGGTACGCACGAGAGATGAAAACAGGAAGAAGGAATTGGCTCAGAAAATTACCCAAGGAGTTCGTACGGGTAATAACAACAGTTTCAGGAGAAGAGGAACAGGGCAATCTTCAACTCCGTCATTCTGCAGGAAATGCAAAAAGAAACATTATGGAAGATGCGATATAACCTGCAATTTTTGCAAAACTATAGGACATCGTGAAGAAAACTGCAGGAAGAAATCCACAATTTGTTACAATTGTGGAGAAGCTGGGCATTTCAAAACAGAATGTCCTAAATTGGTCAAATCAGCAGACAACAAAGCCAAGACAGCCGACGGAGCTATTAAAAAGAATGTTCGAGCTTTTCAGTTAACTACTCAAGAAGCAGAACTCATTCCAGATGTGATAGCTGGTACGTTCTTAGTTCACAACATTTACGCAAAAGTATTATTTGACTCTGGTGCAAACCAAAGTTTTATAAATACTTCATTCTGCCAAGCTCTTAATTTACCCTTAACCAACCTTAGGCAGATTTTTACAGTCGAAACTGCAGACGGAAATTCTGTTAGCATAGATAAAGTTTTGCAAAAAGAAAATATAGAACTCTCAGGTCATAAATTCTTTGCAAACTTGTTACCTATGAAATTAGCTGAATTCGATGTTGTGTTAGGAATGGATTGGTTAATAGCCAACCATGCTCGAATTCTTTGTGATAAGAATTCCATATAAATTCAGGCACCCACCGGGGAAGTAATTATGATTACAGGAGATAAACCACGTAAGCCCATGAAGTTCATATCAGTAATGAAAGTTGCTAGTTATGAACGAAAGCAAGGAATAGTGTATATGATTTCTGTAATCATTAGCACTAAGGGTAATGAAATTAAGGAAATACCAGTAGTATCAGAATACCCAGATATATTTCCAGAAGAATTACCAGGATTACCACCAGATAGGGAGGTAGAATTTAGAATTCCTCTAATTCCAGGAACTATACCGATAGCCAAGGCACCTTATCGGTTAGCACCTACAGAAATGTTAGAATTGAAAAAGCAATTAGATGAATTACTAAGTAAAGGTTTCATACAACCTAGTTCATCCCCGTGGGGAGCTCCAGTATTGTTTGTAAAGAAAAAGGATGGTTCGATGAGAATGTGTATTGATTATAGAGAATTGAATAAAGTTACAATTAAGAATCGATACCCATTACCTAGGATTGATGATCTTTTCGATCAACTTCAAGGAGCTAGATATTTTTCTAAGATAGATTTACGCTCCGGATATCATCAATTGAAGGTACAAGAAGAAGAAATACCTAAGACTGCTTTCAGAACTCGGTATGGTCATTACGAGTTTACAGTCATGCCCTTCGGATTAACGAATGCACCTGCAACATTCATGGACATGATGAATAGAATCTGTAAACCGTATTTGGATAAATTTGTAATTGTCTTCATTGACGATATACTTATTTATTCCAAAAGTCAAGACGAACATTGTCAGCACTTGCATGCACTCTTAACTTTGTTAAGAAAAGAAAAGTTGTACGCCAAATTCTCGAAGTGTGAATTTTGGTTGCAAGAAGTGCAATTTTTAGGTCATATGGTGAATCACGAAGGTATTCACGTAGATCCTGCTAAGATAGAGGCAATTACCAAATGGAAGGTTCCACAATCCGCAATGGAAATTAGAAGTTTTATAGGTTTAGCTGGATATTATAGACGGTTTATTAAGGATTTTTCCAAGATCGTTGTACCATTAACTAAGCTAACCTGTAAAGCAGTTAAGTTTGAATGGGGACCTAAACAAGAAGAAGCCTTTAGAATCTTGAAACAGAAATTAACCAATGCTCCAATCTTAGCCTTACCAGAAGGAAATGAAGATTTTGAAGTATATTGTGATGCTTCAAAACTAGGATTTGGATGTGTGCTAATGCAACGCAAGAAGGTAATTGCGTATGCTTCAAGGCAATTGAAAAAGCACGAGGAAAATTATACGACTCATGACTTAGAATTAGGAGCCGTAATTTTTGCCCTAAAAATCTGGAGACATTATCTGTACGGAAGTAAGTTTACTGTCTATACAGATCATAAAAGTTTAAGATATATATTCGGGCAAAAAGAGTTAAACATGAGGCAACGAAGATGGATGAAAATCCTAAGTGACTACGACTGTGATATTCAATATCATGAAGGAAAGGCAAATGTAGTTGCAGATGCCTTAAGTCGTAAGTACCATGAGAAACAACGACGAGTTCGTGCTCTTAGATTAAATCTACAGTTAGATTTAATGGAACAACTAAAGCATTTCCAAGAAACAGCAATCAAGGATGATACTGAAGGAATGAAAGGACGAATAAAAGAATTAGAGCAAGGAGCTGATGGAATTTGGAGATTCCACAAAAGCAGAATATGGGTACCTAAGCAGGGAGAATTAAGAAATAAGATTTTAGAAGAAGCCCATAAGTCTAAGTATACCATACACCCTGGAAATAATAAAATGTACCAAGATTTAAGAAATAATTTCTGGTGAATAGGCATGAAGAAGGATATAGCTAGATATGTTTCTAAGTGTCTTATTTGTTCACAAGTTAAGGCAGAACATCAGAAACCTTCAGGTCTACTACAACAACTAGAAATGCCTGTATGGAAATGGGAACTCATAACAATGGATTTTGTTACCAAGTTACCCAAAACCAGAAAAGGTAATGATGCGATTTGGGTAATTGTGGATCGATTAACCAAATCTGCTCACTTTCTACCAATGAAAGAAACCTTTAGCATGGAAAGATTGGCAAAGTTGTATGTAGATGAAGTCGTATCTCTACATGGAGTTCTACTCTCCATTGTATCAGATAGGGATAGTCGTTTCACTTCGCATTTCTGGAAAAGTTTCCAAGAAGCAATGGGAACTAGACTAAATCTGAGTACTGCATATCATCCTCAAACAGACGGACAAAGCGAAAGGACAATCCAAACTCTAGAAGACATGCTCCGAGCATGTGTAATAGATTTTGGTGGGAGTTGGGACGATCACTTACCATTAATTGAATTCTCCTATAACAATAGTTATCATTCAAGTATTGAAACTGCCCCATTCGAGGCACTATATGGAAGAAAGTGCAGAACTCCGGTTTGTTGGGCAGAAATAGGAGAAAGTCAATTGTCAGGTCCCGAAATAGTGCAAGAAACTAATGATAAGATTACTCAAATCAAGGAAAGGCTGAAGACAGCTCGAAATCGCCAGAAGAGTTATGCAGACAATAGATGCAAGCCGTTAGATTTTCAAGTTGGAGACATAGTACTATTGAAAGTTTCTCCTTGGAAAGGAGTTGTTCGATTCGGCAAGAAAGGAAAGCTAAGCCCAAGATACGTAGGACCATTTTCAGTGATCCAACGTATAGGACCAGTTGCTTATCGTTTACAACTACCAGAGGAGTTAGCTGGAGTACATGATGTATTTCATGTATCCAACCTCAAGAAATGTCTATCAGACGAATCTTTGGTAGTACCTCTTCAAGATATAGAGGTAAACGAAAAGTTAAAATTTGTTGAGAAACCTATTCAGATAGAAGACAGAAAAGTGAAGTTTCTCAAACACAAACGACTAGTGCTAGTTAAAGTCAAGTGGGATTCGAAACGAGGACCCGAATACACTTGGGAGCTGGAGTCAGAAATGAAGCGAAAGTATCCTCAATTATTCCAGTAAATCTCGAGGACGAGATTTTTATTAAGGTGGGGAGAATGTAAAAACCCTCATCAAAACTATTATTTATTTTATTATTTCATCCAATAGGAAACCCTAATTGAGACACCCAAGTGATTCTGCACAAACCTTAAAATTTTCAGAATAATCAGAATCAAGATCAGGGCCCCTAAAACTCAGGGGGGTAAAACCCTAGTCACGATTATCTAAATAAAACGCTGTCAAAATTGAAATTTACAAATCTGTCAAGTCAGCAAGGCTAGTCAAGGACGTGGCTACCCTATGGTGAATTCGTGTCCCTTACGCACCGTAAGGGATGAGGCTTACGGTGCGTAAGCCTGGTCAAATTTTGTGTATAAATAGCAGACTTTGGGACTGGAATTTGGGCACTGAAACGACGTAAAATCTCGTTAGGTACACTGAATTATATCAGAAATAGTCTAAAAACACACACGAATCATGAAGTGCTGCCGCAATACAGGGTAATAACTCGATCGCTGATACGATTCAATGTCCGATCGATTAAACTATCCAATGGATGTTTAAGTGTTGCCCACATTAGGGTTTATGCTTTGTCATTCCTTGTTAATTCAATGGATGTTTAAGTATCGCACTTTGTCATTCGATGTGAGGGTTTAATCTCGTGAGTTATCGTAAATGCTGTATTAAGTTACTAACTGAATTGTGTACCTGTTAGTAATTTAGGTTAAAAGGCTAATCAGTAGGCTAGTCTCTGCTCAATTAAATCTGCAATGTGAGTCATTCTCTTTTTATCAAATTACTTTCAAAATCATGTTTATTTTCAAAGTTATAATTACAGAGATTAAGTCTTTGTAATCACCAAATTACAGCCGATATGTGGGGTTTTGTATACATTACTTGATAATCGTCACCATTGGGGCAGCCAATGGGGGATATGACCATAGTCACAGATCCGGTCGAGTGACAAATACCGTGGGTAGTTGGTTTGATATCAGAAACATTGTAATCGCTCTTAATACTGTAAATTATAACAAAAGAGTCGTTTTAGTAAAAAGAATGATTCACTCAGTATTTCCCGCTGACAAAACCTTTTTCCAAACATGTTTCAGGTGATCTGTTGTGATCCAAGAAAAGTGCCGTGAAGCACTACAAGCTTAAGGAAGTGGCTCAATATAAAATAAAGAAACATGTTTTGTAAAATAAAGATTTCTCCATGAAATCTTATGATTGTAAATTACCGGGGTTTTATCCCGAGTTATGAAATAAAATAATCGGGAAATATTTCAGTTTTAAAAGATCCTGATGAAAACTTCCGTTGTTAAATAAATACCACGGGATTTTCTGTCCCGCGGCTCCTGAAACGGGTAAAACCGGGTCGGGGGCCGTGACAATAGGCATTTGAAGTATAGGCCCATTGTTCACGCTGTTTTCTGGTTCAATTGGTCGCTTACTACTATGTTTACTTTTATTATTCGCTTCTTGAATTGTTTGAATAATAAAAGGCATTGCATCTATAATTCCTTGTGCCACAATGTGTTGAACGGCACTATTGTCCATTTGGTTTTCGTTGTTATGGATACTTGGATTCTCATTAACCACGTTAATGTTACTCTGGTTATCGTTATTCAGATTATCTTGATTTCCTTTGTCGGCCATCTGAATTTTAAACATTTACCAATAATTAATATCACAAGATAGTAAGTAATATAGTTGATCACATGACACGCAATCTAGCCAGAAACGTAGATCATCGCTACTTACTCTATTCATATACTATTATGCATCTATTACAAACTAGTACTGAAATAAAATTACAATACCAACAGAAATAGAATCACACTAATAGTAATATGCATCCGTACACACATATTTTATTTTATTATTATTATTATTACTACCATTGTTTCACCATCTCATTCACGGGTATGGATTTATCCAAAAATCCATATTGCGCTCATCGTATTTCCATACGAGACGCTCTCCAACCTGACGCATTCTCTCACTGCTTTCTAAAATTTCCTCCCCAAAAGTCCTAAGTTCTTTGACGTTTTCTGCACTCATTGGGGGTGCAGGTTCTAGGACTGGGTTCGGAATATGGGGTGCTGGTTCCTGATATGGGGGTAAAAGTGCCTGTAATCGGTAAGGATCTTCTAAGATTTCCCTGATGTAGTTATCATGGTAATAGGGATCTAAAGGGTCCATACCTGAATAGGCTTCTATGTTTTGTATGGGTGGATAATCCTGGATAGGGTAATGTTGCACAAAGTCCCTATTGTCGTCCCACCAGGTATCCTAGGAATTTCTTTTGGGTTAAAGTCGTGCATCTCCACTTGGTTGTCAGGTTTTCTATTTCCATGGGTTGTTCTGGGTTTTGTGGTTGTGGGGCTACTAGTTGTTCCAGACTTGGGTCAGCAGCAGTTGTAGCTAAGATATGGAAATTAGCTAGGCTTCTATTTAGCATATCTTGAGTATGGGCATCTGTCTCTCGCTTAATAGCTGCTAAAGCCCTTTGCTGTTGCAATTTCCGCATTCTCTTCCTACAAGCAAAAGCTTCTTTACTGAACCATCCTCGCTTCTTATTAGGAAATGGTTCTTCAGATTGAGCTCTAAAGGAAAATATCCCGTCTTCCTGATCAGCAGTATACCCAGAAAGGGCAGGCTGTGATGATGTACCTTCACTCCTAGGTGAATAAGATAACTGACGATTCACGTCTGATGGTCCTTGATCACTCATACTGAAAACTAACAAATAGTTAAATAACACATAACAAGTAAATACAATTATGCACGTATTTCTGTAATTTATTTCCTAACACAAAATTTAGAATTTTAAGTGTCAGCAGAACACTTCTTTGGCTCAGACCAGTGGCTAGGCTCTGATACCACCTTCTGTCGCAACCCCCGATCCCTGATCCCCGGGAACGGGCGGACGCGAACTCAGAGTTTGGTGGTATCAGTGTTATTTAATCTCGCATCGGAATTTACATCAGGACCGTAGTTAGGAAATGTTTATCAGAGTAAAAACCACCTCATTTAATATTAATAAACACATGGGTAAAACCTAAGTTTCTTATTTCAATACATTTATAGGGACAAACCCCATTTTACTGAATTTAAAACATCGTTTATTAGGTAACTTTTATAGCCACATTATTCCCAAGCCTTCAGTGCTTTCCAGCTGGCTTTTTACTAATTGGCTGTTACATTGGGTTACCTGAAACGTGTTTTAAAAACATTTGTCAGTCGGAAATACTGGTGAGTGAATCCCAGTTTAATCAAGAAACATTTTATTAATTAAAACAGTATCGAGGACGATTACAATGTTTATGTCTACACAATTACTCCATTTGGTACTATCAATCCACTGACTTGTGGGTCATATTACACATTGGCTAACTCATTGTCCAATGGTAACGTACTGTCATACTCGACTTACTACTCGCAGGTAGTACAAATTTTGTATACAAAACCCCAACATACCGGCAGTAATTGAAGAACTACAAAGACTCAATCACTGCTTAATTACATTGTAAAACATTTAAGGTTTTGTAAAAACTGTTAATAAAAAGGAGATTACTCACATTGCTATCTTAGGCTTTTCGTAAGGGTTTCCTGGATATAATCTATAATTTATACAAATGTACATTGGTTAGTATCATAACCCTTTGAAAATATTAATAATACCCTCCCCGAGACGGCATTCCAACAACTACGTCGGGCAGAACCACGACAGTTGTTACGGAACCCTAAATCAATCGGGCAGCGTAACTATTATAAAACTGGGGTTATAATACTTACAACAGAGCAGAACCTCGCTAATTAGAGGTATAATACCCGACTATAATGCCTCTACTACAGAATTGAGATTTGAGATTGAAATGTGAGCGACGAAAAAAGTAAACTGATGAGTTCTATTTATATTATTGGATTCTGACTTCCAGGCGGCCCGCGTAAGGTAAGGCTAAGCCTTACGCGGCCCGCGTCAACACCGGTCAACTCTATAGCTTAGCCTGATCACCAAGTAGACTCGACACGATGTTGACACGTGTCAGCACCGGATGTCTCCGCGTTTCATGATCTGTCGCGGCCCGCGTTAACTAATGTGAACACTTACGCGGCCCGCCTCAACTAAAGAAATTAGCGCAGTCAATACCAGCCTTGATACCGCCCGCGTAATAGAATGGGGTGGGTCTACGCGGCTCGCCTCAGCTCCATTTTTCTTGTTTTTTGATTTATTTTATATGTTAAAACATAATTCGGGCTCGGTTTTTACATACGGTGTATAATATAAAACATATTGGGACATTTTATAATATATTAGAGGGTCGGAAATATTATGAGGGTGTTGGTTTTACCGAGGGTTGTTACATTAACAATCGAGAAAAATATGTTTCATATCATACCTGCTTTAGAGTTTTACTTGTATCGTTTAAAACAAAACCCAAAAAAAATTGTTTCCGAGTGAAGAACCTATAACACATCAAAAATTCAGCATTTAAAACAAAACCCAAAAAAATTGGTCAGCCCAAAACCATACCTAAAATTATAATGAAACAGAAGCAAAAATAAAGTGTCATAAAAAAAATTAAATCGTTTATAGTATAAATATTTAAAAAAGTTACAATTACATAAAAAAAGAAAAGTAATCAGACACTTAAAGTCTAATAGCAAGAATGAAGAAACTTTAACTTCAACTCCATGGAGCTCTGCACTTCTCGATGTATGTCATTGATCTTTCTCATGAAGTCCAGGTCTGTGTCTCCACACTCTATATTATTCGCAACACACAGGTCAGGTCACGAACGGAAGTAGTCGGCATCGCCCTCAGGTCTCTTGAAACTTGGTCTCTTGTCAGCAGACCAAGTTGCAGTCCGTTAAAACATCTCTTCAACTCTTGAAGAGTACTCCTATCAGCAAAAACTTGCTCTTCGATTTCTTTAATAAAGTGTTGCTTGAAATCCTCAGATTGTGCAGAAGTATGTGACTCCATTTTAATGTATTTATAACAACTAAGGCAAAACAATAAGAGTTGCTCTTCTATTTCACTGAATGAATCTGGTTATGATGAAACAATATTTGAATTTGCAATGATATTATATAGGATATGTATCAGCCCAAAGGTCAGGTTTAAATGCAACCATTAAATAAAAATTTATATTTAAAAACCTGATACATGTAATGATTTAATAATGAAAAACGTGTATATGGCCAACATGTCTCTTCATTTACCTTATCAAACATTTTAATGTAAAACCTTTGAAAAATGATCTTTGTTAGCAGACGTCTCTTCGTTTACCCTATCAAATATTTCAAACACTATAAAGGATCATGATTGCTCTACTTGAAAACATCAAGACTTCATTTTTAAAAAACCCTTCATGCTAAAACAAAACGTCCAAAACCACTCACAGTCTTTCTAAATGGCAAGCAAAACCTTCTACCATTGGTCGGATAATACCGATCTTAAAATTGAATATTCAAGATGGTCACTCCATGAACAGAGAAAAGCTGAAGAAGTCAACAAAAAAGCTGCGTTGGTAAGTGATAAATATTATAAGCAGACGTGGAGTAGCATTGCACTGCTGGATGAAGTTATCTCTTCTCCTCCATCAGAGTTTAAAGAAAAAGCAGAAGAGTTTATGACACATCTGCTGAAACAGGATCAGAAGACCTGTGATATGCTAGCAGATCTGCTAATTAAAACAAAAAATAAAATTGCATGGAAGAAGGCCAGAGAAATAGATATCCTAGGAAGTGTTAATTGTAATGTTTAGTTTTTAATATTTTTCAAACTCAGAATTTTGTAATACTATTTAATATCGAATGAAGAAGTGTTTATTGCTAGCAGAATTTTGTAAAAGTTGGATTTTGTATAGGCTTCTATGTAGTTTGTTTGTTTGTTTTTTTTTTTTTTTTTTTTTTTTTTTTTTGTTCTATTTGGGGTGTATTTGCCCTTGAAGAGGTACCACCATCTTATTTTTCAATATCATAATATTATTATTAACCATTGAAATAGACTTTCCCCTTGAAAGTCGTTATTTGTTTAGGCCAAATAAGACTGGTCCACATCAGTGGATTCATCATAAGCAGCTGTTTGCATTACACCTTCCCCTTGAAAGTGGTTATAACATCTGATGGCCCTCATCCACTGTTTGTATACTACAACTGCTGTCCATTAAGTACTGCTTGTGTACAACAACTGCACCAGACAAAGTGCTGCTATTTAATCTACTGTCCTAAGATAAGTGCTGCTAAAGACCAAAGCCCTGCTTGGAATGAAGTAGTGGAATGTAAAAACTGCTGACATATAAAGATTGACAATTTGTGTGTAAAATGTATTTTGTTAAGGATGGCATTCTTGCAGGTATTTCATAAATCACCATCAACAAATGTTGGAAATGATATTGTGTTTACGCAAGACAAAATCATTCAACAAAATCATTCAACATAATCTCATTAAACAGTTGCTGATTTAATAGTCTTTCAAATCAGTATCATTTCCTTACCCCTTACTACTGTTGTGCTCAAACATATGTTTTCTAAATACTATCCACTGCTATTCATCATAAGCAGTTGTTTGCATTAAACTTTCCCCTTCAAAGTGGTTATAACATCTGATGGCCCTCATCCACTGTTTCTATATCAAAGATGAATTAAATACAAACAATTTAAATGATGTATTATAATCTATTTCGATGGTTATTAAAACTACCTGTGTGGTCACACATACTGTCTTGAACATTACTTTATAAAGATATAGAATTAAAGACCAAAATTTAAATGATATATTATAATCTGTTTTTTAGTATTTGATTTCGATCATTACTAAACCTACCCGTGTGGTTACACTGGTCCTACACCTAGTAAATTTCAAAGAATGTCATGTGTCAGTATCTTCTTCACTCTTAAGAATATTAATACATATATATATCAAAATAATCTTACATTCATGGTTATATCACTTCGATATTATTAATAATTAACTACTGTGATTTTCCCCGCGCTATGCGGCGGGAGCTCAATCAATAGCTACAGTACCAACACTCGCCATAGCTATTAAAAGAGAGCCTAAAAAATAAATTTGGGTGGGATGTCCAAAAGATATCAACACGCTTTTAGATCAATCAGTTTACGTCGATTGAAAACCAAAAAAATCAAATATGGGTACCATTTCCATTAATACTGATACTATTGGTACCTATATTGTTCAATCAGAATCAATTTGGTTAATCACAATATTGGTTCACACAAAATTTATATCAGAATGTCAAGCATGTGTTTACTATGTAGAGTATTGTTGGTCTTTAAATGAAGAGTACTGTTAGCAACATCTGTTGTTGCCTAACAGAGGTTTGCAACATCTTTGTCTGCTGGAGTTGTAGAAGCATGTGTTTACTATGTAGAGTATTGCTCCTCTAAATGTCTGTTAGAGGTAAACTCTGCCCAAAGAGAACATCTGTTTCAAGTGATCCTCTGCTGATGAAGACATAGTCTGAAGAAAGTTTGAAGAAGCAAAGGTCTGCTATGGGTCAACAGATCTTAAAGAACAACAGATGATAGACATTAGATCCTGCTCAACAGAGGTTTTAAAAGACAATTGAGAGGAAATTTTGACACTTGTAGTTTTTATATAATTAGTTGTGTTAAAATTATTAACTATGTTTGTTATTTAAATTAATTAAATGAATATTTAGGTTTGAGAGTTTAAAAGCTTGTAATATTGGCAAAGGTCTGTTTAAATGATGAAAGCTCTATTCTTGTGAACAGATGTTTGAAAATAAAACAGTGGTTGATACATCTGTTGACTTTGGTCAACAGATGGATGAAAACAGATGTTTGAAACCACTGTTGGGTTAAAGCAGAGTGTTGTGGAGAAAACTGTGGTTGAAATCGATGTTGGGTTAAAACGGTGGTTTAAAACCACTGTTGGGTTAAAATAGTGATTTGTGGAGGTTGAAGTGGATTGAAACGACTGTTGAGTTAAAATATTGTTTTTTTGAGAAGGAACATGCGTGAATGCAAATGTTATTTTGTTTACAAAAGATTAATAAGTTGTACACTTTTGTATTTTTCATACTCTAAACTTTAAGTAATTAAGGTTGAAGTTGGGGGGATATGGTTGAAGTTGATCTAAGCAATCAAGTTTTGAAGTACCTCCAACATGTTGACAACTACAATGGTCTGAAATGAGCTTTATTTATCGAGACTACTGTTTCGCCCATTGATTAGAAATTATTTTGCTGTATTTTACTGAATGTTGTTTGCTGTTTTGAACTTTGTTTATCATATAGTTACCTCTGTTTGACACTTTCATATTTTATATAATTAGTTGTGTTAAAATTATTAACCATGTTTGTTATTTAAATTAATTAAATGAATATTCAGATTTGAGAGTTTAAAAGCTTGTAATATTGGCAAAGCTTTGTTTAAATGATGAAAGCTCTGTTGTAGTGGACAGATGTTTGAAAATAAAACAGTGGTTGATACATCTGTTGACTTTGGTCAACAGATGGATGAAAACAGATGTTTGAAACCACTGTTAGGTTAAAGCAGAGTGTTGTGGAGAAAACTGTTGTTGAAACCGCTGTTGGATTAAAACGATGGTTTAAAAACACTGTTGGGTTAAAATAGTGTTTTGTTGTGGACAGATGTTTGAAAATAAAACAGTGATTGATACATCTGTTGACTTTGGTCAACAGATGGATGAAAACAGATGTTTGAAATCACTGTTGGGTTAAAGCAGAGTGTTGTGGAGAAAACTGTTGTTGAAACAGCTGTTGGGTTAAAACGGTGGTTTAAAACCACTGTTGGGTTAAAAGAGTGTTTTGTGAAGGTTGAAGGGGATTGAAACGACTGTTGATTTAAAATATTGTTTTTTTGGAGAAGGAACATGCTTGAATGCAAATGTTATTTCGTTTACAAAAGATTAATAAATTGTACATTTTTGTATTTTTTATACTCTAAACTTTAAGTATTTACCGGCTGATTTATCTATTTATAAGTCTATAAATATAACCATATTCATCATTTATAGTTGTTATGCATGGTTTTTTAAGAAACCACCCGTGTTTGCACACGGGTCTTACCGCTAGTATTAGTGTAAAAGATAAACGTGGAAGAGTAATTATGGTAATGACACGTGTCATTTTATCATAGGGGTTATATTAAATTATTAATTGTAAAAGTAAGTGATGATATGCATTGTACGATTAAGGTTTGTTGAGATTTATTGGTATAGAAAAGATACACATGTTTGTAAAAAAGTATGAAATTTGATGTGACTCAAATATGAATCCAAAACCGCAAGTGCGAGTCGAGAACAAAGTATCATCTACACTCTTAAAAGTCATCATGTTTCATGCCTTAAGAAACATATATACAAAACTTCTTAGAAAATACCAATTTTACAATAAACATTGCACCATGTGACTTTATTTAATGTTAAAAATCATCATGTTTCGTGCCTTTAAGATACGATAAGAAACATATCTATAAAACTTCTTAGAAAATACCAATTTTACAATAAACATTACACCATGTGACTTTATTTAATGTAAAGTTTTAAAATTCTTAACGGTCGAACTTTTAACACTACCTGCTAACCTATACACATTTTCAACTACTACAAATATAAGTTGGTGACGTCATTATTTAATAGTTCGACCATTCAATTGGCCAAAAAGGGCGGCAGGCTCAACAGTGCCAGGCAGCTGCCTTGCACTCCTCTATTGGCCCAACAAATTTACAATTTTATCCCCTTTCAAAATTACGATTTTGCCATCCGTTAAAAAATTATGTTTTCGCCCCCGCTTAAAAATAAATTTACGCTTTTGCTCCCAGCTAAATATTTCAATTTTACCCCCGGTTAAAAATGACGATTTTGCCCCGTTTCAATTTACATTTTTGCCATTAGTTTTTTTTTCCTTTAAAAATACGATTTTCCCATCAGTTCAAAATTATGTTTCTACCCCCAGTTAAAAATAAATTTACGCTTTTGCTCCCGGCTAAAAATTCCAATTTTGCCATAGGTTAAAAATTACGATTTTGCCCCGTATAAATTTATAGTTTTCCCATTAGTTTTTTTCCCTCGCAGCCAAGTTACGATTTTACCCTCAGCTTAAATTTACATTTTCCCCATCGTTTTTGTTTGTTTTCCTGATGACATTACAAGTTTGCCCCCAGTGTAAAACTATAGTCGTGCCGGCAACTTCCTGGCACTCCCCCGTTGGTCCATTTAGTTTACAATTTATCACCGAATTAAATTTATGATTTGGCCCTCAGTTAAAAATTACGTTTTTCCTATCGTTTTAGTTTTTTTACCAAAAATATAAAGGTTTTTTTAATTGGTTTACTCGATTTAATTTTTTTTCGTGTCAAGGAGTTGCCTAACACTAGCTCATTAGTCCTGAAAAATTACTGTTTGTTTGCATCTGAATGGAGCCATTCAGAGCCAACCTCTGAATCGGTCAGAGGTATCAGCTGTTTGGTTACAAAAACTTCACCTCTTAATAGAACCCATTCAGAGCTGAATGGTTCAGCTAGTTTTGATCGCTGAATGAGATATTTGACACTCATGCCCCTTGCTCCACAACACCAGAACGCCATCATCTCCTCCCCTACTCTCCTCTGCTCCACAACTCCGCCGCCCTCCACCACTCTGCCGAGCTCCACCACTCCGCCGTAGTCCTCCATCGCAGCGCCCTACACATCCTCTATTCTCCTTCGCCGCCCTCCACCACTCCGCCGAGCTCCACCACTCCGCCGTAGTCCTCCATCGCAGCGCCCTCCTCCATCCGCTGTAGTCCTCCGCCGAGCTCCACCCTTCACAGCCTTCGTTCTCCTCACACCGACCCTCCACAGCCTCCATCTCCACAGGTGAGTGATTTGTTGTGGGTTTGTAGAGATGGGATCAGGGAAAGGAGATCAGAGAGAGATATTCTGATTTTAGAGAGAGAAGAAAGGCGATGGAGGATGGGTACTGGATTTGTTGGTGGTGGTGGGGTGTATTTATTTGGGTATTTATTTGGTTAGGGGTAAAAAAGACATTTTACACAACCATTCAGATGTGCAACCAAACAGCGTTTTAGTGGTTCAGCACTTACTGGTTCAGACCCTCTTACCCATTCAGAACTCTTATTCATTCAGCACTTATTGGTTCAGATGTTGCCAAACAGCCCCTTAAAAACTTAAAAGCCTATAGTCTACCCATACCATAGCCTAGGATCTAAAGGATGTCGATGAGGAATTAAACCGGGTGCTACTAAATTGTACCATTCGTTACTGGTTATACTCTCTCATCTCACATACTTACAATTGAGGGGTATAACTAGTAAGGAGGAAGGTACATTTAGACGAAGCCTAAGGAAATTAATAAGGGAGGCGTGGAAGCGATTTCTTTACAAAAAATGATTATAGTATGTATAATTGTGATGTTTTCAAACACAGATTGGTTGGATCCCTAGTCGACACCTTGTCGATTTGGGCCACCAACATGTGAACTGATCGTATTTTATATTTCGTAGTTGAACAAACAAAAGTTGGTCGGGTCAAACCAGGTTTACGGACTCGATGAAACCCACTTGGCATTGCAAACTGTGATGGGCTGAACTTGGTTCAACGAATTTTAAAGCATCTTAATTTGTACAGGAGGAAATAGATAAAGTTTTTACATAGAACAATATAAACAAAGAAGATCATTTTATAATGAAAATTAGTGGAATTCTCTGCGTGTTATGTTGGGAATTTGGGCCATACCTGTTCAGTTCGTTATAATACATATTCGGTTTGTTAAGATATCGATACGGTTTTGGCACAACCGAAAGGGAAAACCAAAAAATAAAGCCGTGATATGCTCAAAAAATATCGACACATGTTTTATATCAATCAAAATTATAAAAATGAGTACCTGTTCCGATGTTAGTACAAATATAGATGTACTAATATACAAAATTATATTAGTACACTCGCTATATACAAAAAAAATATACTATTTCGTTTTCAACAAAATTTTTACTAGATTTTTTTAGAAAAGTTAAACGAAAAAAAGTTAATAACGAAAATTCAAATCGAATAAATATTAAGTATGTTAAAAGCGTATTTGTAATATAACTGTTGAAAATGAAACTAAAAACAGCAATTGTGAAGGTTCCTTTACAATTTTGAAATTCATTGACCCGCAATAGCACACTCCCTTAATTTTTTCATCAGTTTAAAGGAGACTTCACAACATCAGCTTTGAAGTTGCGTTTCAATGCATTGTTAGCTATTTTCGTCACTCTTGACCTTAAAAGGTAAAAAAGATTAAAAAAAATAAGTAAAATGCCATTTTCGTCCCTGAGTTTGAATGTCGAATACCCAAATCCCGGCTGACGTTCAATGGATTTTCGCTGACGTCAAGATACTCCGTTCCTTGTATCTACAAAAGAATAAACCGTTAGCCTCGTCACGGAGGGCCCCGGGGGGGGGGGGATCCCTGACCAAGCTCCGGCGTGAGAGTAAGTAAACTTGCCGGAGAGATGGAGGAGCCTATTCCGATGAGTATAATCACCGGAACGTTCCTTCAAAGGTATGAATCCAATAAATGTGGTGTATGTGATTAATGTGTGAGAATATTGGTCGGAAGTAAATGTGAGAGTAGTAAATGAGAGTGAAGTAAATGAGATAGTCCTGAAGATGATACCTCTCTTTTGTTACCGTTTTCTTCCTCTTATATAAGTCCCAGGCCTTATCTTGCATGTGGGATATTTGTTGAGATGATCCGACGGTTTTGGGAAGTCTTCGAGGGGCTCAGACACATGTCTGACCCCTAACGGTTGGATTGGCAGCGTCATTTATTATTCCGGCAGGAGAAGTACAATGCCAGCCATGATACTCTTCTTATCAGTCATTAATGGAGGCCTGTAAGCTCTGATTCCTCGTTTCCCGCTCGTTTTGTAATGGAGAAACCTTAATGTACAAGTTAGACTCCGGTTGGGCTTGTATCCTGTTGGGCCCTTCATGAAGTCAGCCCAAAGTGGGTAAAATGGGATCTCCCATTGGCCCGTCGTCAAGTCATCTTTAGTCCCTGGTTCTGAGACCCGAGGCTCATGATCCGGGGCTGAATCATAACTGTACAAGAGGGAGTTCAATTTTCTTAAACTATGAGTGTGGGCCCATTCCTGGCTAGCCATTAATTATCACCTTTTCTCGCTAGACCCATCATTCCTCCGTAGACTAGTGGCGGGGGTTTAACCCCTTAAATGCACGTGTCCCCTTTTTTGAATTTCGAAAGGACGAATGATTTGACGGTTACTCGCCCTGTCAGTTTTCTTTTTTAAATACCCCCTTATCCTTCTCGAACCCTCATTTCACTTCTGTCATTATTCTCTGTTTCTTACCCTCTTTATCCTCTTCCGATCACAATTTTCCTTTTCAGACATGAGTCGTTCCGGTCGTCTTGCCATTAGGTCAGTTTTAACGGCGAAGGATCTAAAGTCTTTTGTTGAGACGTACAACATTCCTGAGCAGTTTTCCCCTACCTTGCCGGGTCCCAACGAACTGGCAGAATGTACACCGGACAGAATTCCCCTTTATACATTGGCGTTTTCCTCTTGCGGAGTTCGATACCCTCTTTCCCCTTTTAAGGTTGCCTTGCTTCGTCATTTCGGAGTTTACTTTTCTCAGTTGCATCCCCTAGGGTTCATGAGAGTGGTGCACTTTGAGTTGTCCTGTGCGGCCGTTTCTGGTGAACCTTCCATCCCCTTGTTTTGCATGTTCTACAAGCTGATCTCTGATGGAGATTGGTTTACCTTTGCCAAGAGACAGAACAGCGTGTCGAAGCCCTGTTATACTTTCATGCCAACCTCCACTTAACCGAAGGATTGGAAAAGTAGGTTCATTTTTGTCTCCACTGCCATGATACCAGAATCCCCATTGCCCAAGGATGTTAACGCCACTATTGAAGATGATGTTCCTACTCTATCGGCTAATGAGACTGTTCAGTGGAAACGCATGTATGAAAACCCTACAAGGGCCTTCACCTTTTCTGAGGGAGTTTTAGCCATGGGAGGGTTGAGTCCTTCTTACCCTGTTCGTCCCAAGGCTTTCTTTGGTAAAAAAGGTATCTTTTTGTCTTGGATCTCCCTTTGTTTGCTTTTGTTTTCTGGTATTTGTGTAGTTATCTTTAGTGTCTTTCTCTCACAGAGTTGACTTTATGGAGGCTGCTTCAGGGAGATTCTAAGGATGTGAAGTTTGTAGTTGGCGATGAAGTTGATCCGGGCTTGAACCGGAGTGGGATGGTGCAGGTTACCGGGGGGTCTACCCAGGCAGGGGGCTCCGTCGCTGTAGAAGGGGATGAGGAAACCTCCTCTGATGGGGAGGAGAGTTCCCCTGATCCTGCCCCTGTCAAGCATTCTGATCAAAGCGATGATGAAGCTCTGGAGGTTCGTTTAGTTCATAAGAGGAAGGCTACAAGTCCTAAGCCAGCCCCTGCTCCCCGTGACATCCGGCAAAGGCTTCGGAGTGCCAGTGGACAGAAGCCCCCTCCTTCATCGAAGGCTGCTTCCAAGCTTCCCCCTGTTGGGGTCAAGGGTTCTCTGTCCAAACACCTGAGATCTTCGAGTCTTGTGAGTGCACCTTTGCTGGTGAGTTCCTTTTTCTTCTTGTTTGTCTGCCCCACCTCTGTTTTATTTCTGATGTTATTTTTCTTTTTGTGCAGGGGAGTTCTCATGATCCCATAGAGATTCCTACCGGTCCCTCTTCTTCCCGTGTTCTGGACAAAACCCCGGAAGTAGGCATGGCTCATTTTACCTCGGCCTTTGAACTCTCACCTCTTCATGCTACGGGGACCAGTAAACCTACTGAACCTGAGGGTCTTACCCATCGGTCCCCTCTGGCTCCTCTGTTTGCTGATGCTATCCCCTTCACCTATGTCCCTAAATGGAAAGTAACTCACTCCTCGGTGATAGGGACTCCTGAGGCTGCTAGGGACTTCCTGAGTCATGATGTTCCTCCCTCCCATAAATTCGTAAATTCCTCTTTGAGGGATGATCTTTTCGAGGATCAATATAGCATGTCTCTTTGTGAAAGTTTTTTCAGAGGTGATGGCATGCTGCAGCGGATTGATGATTTGAGGAGGGCAAATGAGGGTCTCAAGGGTGAGCTTAAAACCTCCCAGTCTGTTGCTGCCGGACTTAGGTGCCAAGTGGTCGAGGCTGAGAGAAAGTTGCAGGAGGAGAAGGTACATAGCCTTTCTCCCCCTTCCTCCCCCCCCCCTTTTTATTTTCCAACTGTTTTTGGATTTCTTGCGATGCTTTTTGTCCAGGGGGCTGGAGCCATGTTGGAGAGGAAGGAGCGAGCTTGGGAACAGGAGATGGCGGTGTTGGTGGGCGAGAAGGAAGAATTGGCCGCTGAGTTGAGGTATCTGAAGGAAGTTGGCTCCGTTTCTCAGGAGTAATTGAACACCATGTATGCGGATTATGGGATAACTTCTGACGACAACCAGCGGTTAGCAAAGGAGAAACATTGGTTAATTACTGAGGGTTTTGGAGCCTTCCTTACCGCCGTTGCTCAGTCGGAGGAGTTTAAGAGTAGCTTGGAGGAGGTGTACAGGGCGTACCGGGATGTTGGCTACCAGGCCGGATTGAAGGATGGTTATCTCTACTCTGCTCAAGGCCTAGGCAGAAAGGAAACTCCGCTTTACAACTCCAAAGCAAAGAAGAGACTATCCAAGCTGGATGAGGAGTTTGGGAGTAAAACCCCTGCCATTCTTCAGAAGATCCTGGAGCATCCCATGATATCAATTGATGAGTTGAAAGCCCTGTTTTCCTCAGTTGGTCCTTCGTCTCCACCGTCTTTGTCTGGGGGTGATCCCCAGTGATTTCTAGACATTAACATCTTTCGATATGGTTGTAATCTGGATAACTTACCTGCCCTAGGATACTTTAAACTTTTGTGGTTGTTTGGAAGGAGGTCCTTCGTGTTGGGGGCCTCCTAGGTGTCTAATCGTATGGCTTATGACTGTGTATCGCTTTCTTGTTTTTGCTTGTTTTTTGTTGTGGTTTTTCATGTTGCAGGGGCTTTTTGCCAAGAATCAAGTTGGCGTTTCCCTGAAGACCCTTGGGTGTTTTGCCAGAAGATGTGCTTTGGTCTAAGTTTGTTGTGTTTGTTGTTTTGTATGCTTTTTTGCTTTTGCCAATGTTATTAGGGCTTTTCTTTGTACATTTATTTTGCAAAAAAATAAAGAAAGACTTCTTTTTGTAGTTTGCTTACAGAAGTGTATTGTATTTATGGTTTGTTTGGAAAACCAAGATTGTCTGTTCGAGGCCAATCACTGGACAGGTTTATAATGTGAGATTATGTTTTTGGTTTGTTTTGTCCGCTCTCTTTGGGTTAGCTAGACCCTATTTTGCCCCACAGCCGGGATTTTGGTATGTTTGATATACCTTATACACGTGTGTTCATTTATTGGTTAGGTTTATAATATTCCTGGGCACGTCTGCCTGGTTATAACACCTGTTATTTTACCAAAAGAGGACAGGTTTGTTGTCCGTTTGTCATTTACTTCTTGGGGGTTAAACTTCCCAGCATAAGTTGTTACAAAAGATCTGTTCTTGGGGGAGCCCCAGACTAATAGTTAAATATTACAAAAGTGGCTCTTGGCCGTTTTTCCTGGGGATAAACCCCTCATATGTAGTACTTCCTAAGTTGCATGAGGTTCCACGTCCTGGGGACCTCCTTGCCTTGGAGAGTTTCCAATTTGCAGCTTCCTTTGCCGTTTGCCCATACGACCCGATAGGGCCCTTCCCAATTGGGTCCTAACTTTCTAGTGCTCTCCTGCAGGCTGGCTTCATTTGCTCTCAGGACCAAATCTCCCGGGACGAGGTTAAGCTTCTTCATCTTGGCATTGTAATAGCTTTCCAGCTGTTTCTTATACTTAGCCTCCCTGACTGCTGCCACTTCTCTCCTTTCTTCCAGTAAGTTCAGGTTCATTCGGAGGTCTTGTTTGTTCTCCGCCTCCCTGAGCTTCATCCTTGTAGTCGGGGATCCTATCTCAGCTGGGATGACCGCCTCAGTCCCGTAAGTCAGGCTAAAAGGAGTTTCCCCGTTGCAGTTCTTGGGGGTGGTCCTGTATGCCCACAGTACAAACGGTAACTCCTCCAGCCATCCTTTTTGTTTCCTCCCTAGTCTTCCCTTCATCCCTTTGATAACTCTTTGGTTGGCTCTTTCTACCAGTCCATTGCTTTGGGCATGAGTGATGGAGGTAAACACCTGCTGTATGTGCATCTGCTCGCACCATGGCTTGAAGGGTCTCCCAGCAAATTGGACACCGTTATCACTTACCAGCTCTTTTGGGACCCCGTACCTGCAGATGATGTTATCTAGTACGAATCGCCTCATCTGTTCCCCGGTTATTTTTGCCAAGGGCTTTGCTTCGATCCACTTGGTGAAATAATTAATAGCGACAACCACATACTTGACCCCTCCTGGACCCTCCGGAAATGGCCCGATTATGTCGATGGCCCACTTATGGAAGGGCCAGGATGTTGAGACTGGTATCATCGGGTGTTTGTGTCGATGAGTCATAGGTGCGTGTACCTGGCAATTATCACATTTTTTAACCTCTTCGGATGCTGTTTCGTACATTCGAGGCCAATAGAATCCCGCATTCATCGCCTTTGCTACTATCGTCCTTGGCCCCGAATGCATTCCACAAATTCTCTCATGCATCTCCTTAATCACATACTCAGCTTCTTCCATGTCAACACACTTCAAGGATGGGCCCAGGTATGACCTCCGGTATAGTTCTCCATCAACCATCTCATATTGCAAGGCCTTTACCCTTATCTTCCTAGCTGCCCAGTCTCCCTCGGGTAGTGTCCCGTCCTGGAGGAACTTTACGATTGGTGTCATCCAAGTTTCTTGTACATTCTCAACCGTAGCTACCTCCTTTGTGCTGAGGGAGGGAGAGGTTAGGACTTCCACTTTGACTTCTCTGGCTAGGTGGTCAAATGCAACTGAGGCTAGCTTACTGAGGGCGTCAGATTTTCTGTTTCTCCCGCGGGGGATGTATTCCAGCTTAAAAGTTTTGAATGCCTTGGCCGTCTCTTTGACCTTTGCCACGTACTGAGCCATGGTGTTGTCTTTGGCCTCATATTCTCCTTGGTATTGTTTGACTACCAGCTACGAGTCAGTACTGGCTTCCACATGCTTTGCTTTCATCTTTTCTGCCAATCTCATCCCTGCTAGAAGGGCTTCATATTCTGCAGTATTGTTGGTGTTTTCAAAATCCAGTCTTATGGCATAGGTTAGCTCAACTCCTTCAGGGCTTGTCAAAGTAATGCCCGCTCCGCTCCCTTCTTCGCTGGAGGCTCCATCTGTGAATAGCTTCCACACAGCCTCATCTTCCATTTCTTTCTCTTCTTTCTCCAAGGCCTCCCATTTTAGGAGTTCTTTTTCTTCATCCTCAGGGACTTCTGCTAAGAAATCGGCCAGTATTTGTCCTTTCATGGCTGTCCTGGGTTTGAACTCTAAAGAGTGTTCTCCCAGTTCCACGACCCATTTAGCCAACCGCCCCGACAGCTCCGGCCTCCTGAGTACCTTTTGGAGGGGTTGATCAGTCATTAGGGTGATCTTGTGCCCTTGGAAATATCTCCTGAGTCTCCGGGATGCGAAAACAAGGGCCAATGCTAACTTCTCCAGAGACATGTAGCGTTCTTCAGGTCCTTTAAGTGTTCTGCTGATGAAATATATCGGTATCTGTTTTCTCTCCCGTTCCACCATCATGGCCGCACTTATGGTTGTTTTTTAGGCGGACAGATATAAGAGGAGCTGCTCTCCGGGTACTGGGGTGGCCAATGTTGGGAGTTTGCAGATATAAGCTTTCATTTCTTGAAAGGCAGCCTCTGCCTCGGAGGTCCATTTAAACCTGTCTGTTTGGAGACAGTCCTTCAGCACCTTCATGAAGGGGAGGGTCCTGTCAGCAACTTTTTGACAAAAAACGGTTTAATGCGATTAGCCTCCCGTTCAGCTGCTGGATGTCCTTCAGGGACCCGGGAGACCGCATTTCAGCCACAGCTTGAGTTTTCTCCGGGTTAGCTTTGATTCCGCCCTTAGTGACTACTACCCCCAAAAATTTTCCCTCTTCTACCCCAAAACAGCACTTCCCGGAGTTTAGCTTCATATTCACATCTTGCATAGTGCGGAGGGTCTCGTGTAACAACTCTCATCAAAAGTCAAAATTATTAAATTAATTTGACTAATAGGAAACCCTAATTGAGAAACCCAAGTGATTCTGAACAAACCCTAAAATTTTCAGAATAGTTGAAATCAGGATTAGGGCCCCTAAAACTCGGGGGGGGGGGGGTAAAACCCTATTAATGATTATCTTTATAAAACGCTGTCAAAATTGAAAATTCACGCAACGTCGACTCATCAGGGCTAGATAGGTGACGAAGCAGGCCTACCCTATTTTGACACCACAGGCGAGTCGCGACAGGGACCATGTATTCTGTCGCGACACGCGGGAGATGCAAATTTAGGGTATAAATACAGGGGCTTGGGACTTGATTCCTGGCTTCAGTTCGACGTAAAAATTCACAAAATACACTGAGTTATGCTCTGTTTATCACAATTAACCCACACGGATCACTAATCGACGCCGCAATCAGGGTAATAACTCAATCACTAATACGATTCAATGTCCGATTGATCAAAATATCCGATGGATGTTTAAGTGCTGCCCACATTAGGGTTTATGCTTTATCATTCGTTGTTTATTCAATGAATGTTTAAGTATCGCACTTTGTCATTCGTTGTGAGGGTATGATCTCGTGAGTTATCGTAAATGCTGTATTGATTACTAACCCAGAATTGTGTGCCTGTTATTAAATTTAGGTTAAAAGGCTAATCAGTAGGCTAAACTCTGCCCGTATAAATCTGCAATGTGATTCATTCTCTTTTTATCAACTATTTTACAATACCTCAAATTATTTTCAAAGGTTATAATTACAGGGACTAAGTCGTGGATATCTTGAATCACTGGCTAGTGGGGTATTGTGCACATTACTAATTTTCTCCCAGTTAGGTTCATTGACCTACTAGGGATAATCATCACTATTTAGGTTCATTGATCTAATAGTGATATGACCATCGTCACCATTGTGACTTGTCACCATTGTGACAGAGCGCCAGATAAAAATAAGATAGAAGCCATTGTAATCGCTCTTATGCTGTAATTAATAACTATGCATCATTATGCAAAATAGAATGATTCACTCAGTATTTCCCGCTGACAAAACCTTTTTCAAACATGTTTCAGGTGATCTGTTATGATCTAGGAAAAGTGCCATAAAGCACTACAAGCTCAAGGAAGTGGCTCAGTATAAAATAAAGAAACATGTTTTGTAAAAATAAAAGATTTCTTCGTGAAATCAAATGATTGTAAATTACCGGGGTTATATCCCGAGTTGTGAAATAAAATAATCGGGAAATATTTCAGTTTTAAAAAGATCCTGATAATAAACTTCCGCTGTTAAACTCAATTAATTAAATACCACGGGATTTCTGTCCCGCGGCTCCTGAAACGGGTCAAACCGGGTCGGGGGCCGTGACATAAAAAGGTGGTATCAGAGCTACTGATCGAGCCACTGATTTAAGCCAATTAAGTATTTAGAAAATACTTAATTTGTATTAATTGCTATTTTTGTGATTATGTGTTTTATTATTTGATTAATTGTGTACAGTATGGGCAGATCTTTATATGCTAACCACTGTAGTAGTAAATACAAATCTTTAAATATTTTGATTCAAGTTTTAGCATCCTTATTAAATATAAGCCAGAAACCTGATTCAGTGAATAAATAAATTTACAAATAAAACTTAAGTTTCAGTTGTTTTGGTAGTTAACCAGTATGAAATACTATTTAAAAGTTTTCTATAAAATTTTGTTATGATTTTTAACTTAGTAATTGTGTGTATTTTGCTAAACAGCATGAGTGATTTGTCTGACGCCCTCCAGAATTTAAATCTTTATCCAGTAAGAATAGAGGTTTCCAGAGATTTCAATAAGTATATACCAGACATAGAAGAACCTATAGAATTCAACGTTTTACCTCTTGAGAAACCCAAGTCTAATAAAATGGAAATTGGGGAAAACTCTAGGCAAATTGAGGGGTTACCATATCAGGAAGAGCTAGATTTTATAATGGCAAGTTATAATACTATTAAGCCTGTTAATAAAAATGTTTTTATTCATTCTCTTGAAACACAACTACCAATGAACTTAGAACCAGCTATTCCAAAACCTTCAATCCACTCGCAAATAGATGAATGGTTGACTAATGAAATACAGTTACAAAACTATCCCTATAAGCTTTTTCCTCAGTACAATCCAGAACCTTTACCAAATTTACCAATGAGTAACGAGAATATGGCTGAACTCCGCCACTTTGACAAAGAACTAAGGGATGCTGAGAATAGGATCCAAGAGATTGGGGGACAGATCTCCTGGAAATACGGTGAGAGGGAACACCGTTACTAGAATATCATCTGACAAAGGATAGGGGATTTATGGAACTGTGGTTGTGTAATAGTAATAGTAAAATCAGTAGGTGTAAAATAAATAATAAAACGGTTGTATATCAAAGCATGATATAATCTATAAAACAAATGAAATTTTAGAAAATTTACAATTTTGTTTGTATATTCATTTACGTGATTATGTGCAATTAATTGTGACATTGGATTATTTCTTTTATACTAATTATTTATCTATAAATTAGATATCAGATGGAAAACGCTAATAATGAACCAGTTAATGAGGTTAATCAATCTGAGCAACAACCGGGGGATCAATATATGACTAGGCAGGATATAGAAAATATCGTTGCTCAAGGGATAGCCAACGCCATTCCAGCAATAGTTACTCAAGGGATAGCCAACGCTATTCCAGCAATTGTTGCTGCTATTAAAAATTCAATTGAACCGCAACAAATCGTTCCTAGCAAACGCATTTCTGAAGATAACTTCAGTAATAGCGTAAATGGAGGCGGTAATCATGTTAATCATGATAATGAACCACGGCAAGCTCCTCCTCCTAAGAAAATGAAAGCTGCAATGCCTGGTTGCACTTACAAAGAATTTCTTGCTTGTAAACCCACTGAGTTTGCAGGCAATGAAGGAGCTACTGCGGCACTGCGTTGGTTAGAGAAAACCGAGGCAGTAATTGCCATAAGTAAATGTGCTCAGGATGATCAGGTCATGTATGCGTCAAACCTTTTCAAAGAAGGGGTGCTAGAATGGTAGAACACGGTGTTACAGGCTAAAGGAAGAAATAGGGCTTATGCCATGAAATGGGAAGAATTTAAGAGTCTTGTAGAAAGAAAATTCTGTCCCGAATATGAAAAAGATCAAATGGCAAATAAGTTTCTAACCCACCGGATGGTGGATGTAGATTGTCGAGGGTATACTTCTACATTCTTTGAATATGCTAGAGTGGTACCAATGCTGGCTTCGCCAGAGCTGGTACTTATTTCTCGTTATATTTGGGGATTGATTTCCGAAATCCGTAATATCGTCAAGGCTGCGAAACCTCGCACGATTGATGATGCAGTGGAATTAGCCAATACTCTGACTGACGAACTAGTACGGACAAGAGAAGAAAATAGAAGGAAGGAAGTAGCCCAAAAGATTACCCAAGAATTCCGTTCGGGTAACCATAACAATTTCAAGAAAGGAAGGAATGGGCAATCTACCACTAGTCCATTTTGCAATTCTTGCAAAAGGAAGCATTTTGGAAGATGCAAAGGATATTGCAATTTTTGCAAAATTCCGGGGCATCAAGAAGAAGACTGCAGGAGGAAGAAATTTTCAGTCTGTTACAACTGTGGAGAAGCTGGACATCTTAGGCCAGATTGTCCAAAACTGAACAAACCATCCGACAATAAAGCCTAACCTGCAGAAGGAGTAAAAAGGAATGTAAGAGCATTCCAGCTGACTACTCAAGAAGCCGAGATGATTCCAGATATGATAGCCGGTACGTTCTTAGTTCACAACGTTTACATAAAAGTATTATTTAACTCTGGTGCAAACCAAAGTTTTATAAATACTTCATTCTATCAAACTCTTAATTTACTTTCAACCAGCATTAAGCAAATTTTTACAGTAGAAACAACATATGGGAATTTAGTTAAAATAAATAAGGTTCTGCAAAACATGGAAATAGAACTTTTAAGTCATAAATTTTCTGCAACCATATTGGTTGAATTCGATGTTATGTTAGGAATGAAATTGATTAGTAAACAACTATGCTCGAATTATCTACGATAGGAATTCCATATAAATTTGTGTAACCACTAGAGAAGTAATAATGATTACATAAAGTTTATATCAGTAATGAAAGTTGCTAGTTATGAACGAAAGCAAGGAATAGTATATATGATTTCAGTAATCATTTATACTAAGGGTAAAGAACTTAAGGAAATTTCTGTAGTTTCAGAATACCCAGATGTATCCCCAGAAAAGTTACAGGGTTACCACCAGATAGGGAGGTAGAATTTAGGATTCATCTCATTCCAGTAACTATATCAATAGCCAAGGCACCTTATCAGTTAGCACAGTCTTGGTTGTTAAGAAAAAGGATGGTTCAATGAGAATGTGCATTGATTATAGAGAATTGAATAAAGTTACAATTAAGAATCGATACCCATTACTTAGGATTGATGATCTTTTCGATCAATTCCAGGGAGATAGATATTTTCTAAGATCGACTTACGTTCCGGATATCATCAATTGAAAGTACAAGAGGAAGACATACCTAAGACTATTTTCAGAACTAGGTATGGTCATTACGAGTTTACAGTCATGCCCATCGGATAAAAGAATGCACCTGCAGCATTCATGGACATGATGAATAAGATCTGTAAACCATATTTGGATAAATTTGTAATTGTCTTCATCGACGATATACTTATTTATTCCAAAAGTCAGGAAGAACATTGTCAGCACTTGCATGCACTCTTAACTTTGTTAAGAAAAGAAAAGCTTTACGCCAAATTTTCGAAGTGTGAATTTTTGGCTGCCAGAAGTGCAATTTCTAGTCATATGGTGAATCATGAAGGTATTCACGTAGATCCTGTTAAGATAGCAGCAATTATCAAATGAAAGGTTCCGCAATCCGCAATAGAAATTAGGAGTTTTGTAGGTTTAGCCGGATACTATAGACAGTTTATTAAGGATTTTTCAAGATAGCTATACCATTAACTAAACTAACCTGTAAAATAGTTAAGTTTGAGTGGGGACCTAAACAAGAAGAAGCCTTTAGGATCTTAAAGCATAAATTAACAAATGCCCCAATCCTAGCCTTACCAGAAGGAACTGAAGATTTTGAAGTATACGGTAATGCTTCAAAGCTAGGATTTGAATGTGTGTTAATGCAACACAAAAACGTAATTACGTATGCATCAAGGCAATTGAAAAAGCACGAAGAAATTATACGACTCATGATTTAAAATTAGGAGCCGTAATTTTTGCCCTTAAGATTTGAGCTCTGTATGAAAGTAAGTTTACTATTTATACGGATCATAAGAATTTAAGATATATTTGGGCAAAAAGAATTAAACATGAGGCAAAGGAGATGGATGAAAATCCTAAGTGACTACGATTGTGATATTTAGTATCACGAAGGAAAGGCTGAAGACGGCTAGAGATCGCCAGAAGAGTTATACAAATAATAGAAGAGAGCCGTTGGAGTTCAAGTGGGAGACAAAATGCTATTGAAAGTATCTTTTTGGAAAGGAGTTGTTAGATTCGGTAAGAAAGGACAGCTAAGTTCAAGGTACTTAGGACCATTTCCAGTGATCCAACGTATAGGACCAATTGCTTATCGTTTATAACTACCAGGAGAGTTAGCTGGAGTACATGATGTATTTCATGTATCCAATCTCAAGAAATATCTATCTAACGAATCTTTGGTAGTACCTCTCCAAGATATAGAGGTAAACGAAAAATATGTTGAGAAACCTCTTCAGATAGAAGACAGAAAAGTGAAGTTTCTCAAGCACAAACGACTAGTGCTAGTTAAAGTAAAATGGGATTCAAAGAGAGGAGCTGAATACACTTGGGAGCTGGAATCTGAGATGAAGAAAAAGTATCCCTACTTATTCCAGTAAATCTCGAGGACGAGATTTTTATTAAGGTGGGGAGAATGTAACAACTCTCATCAAAAGTCAAAATTATTAAATTAATTTGACTAATAGGAAACCCTAATTGAGAAACCCAAGTGATTCTGAACAAACCCTAAAATTTTCAGAATAGTTGAAATCAGGATTAGGGCACCTAAAACTCAGGGGGGGGGGGTAAAACCCTATTAATGATTATCTTTATAAAACGCTGTCAAAATTGAAAATTCACGCAACGTCGACTCATCAGGGCTAGATAGGTGACGAAGCAGGCCTACCCTATTTTGACACCACAGGCGAGTCGCGACAGGGACCATGTATTCTGTCGTGACACGCGGGAGATGCAAATTTAGGGTATAAATACAGGGGCTTGGGACTTGATTCCTGGCTTCAGTTCGACGTAAAAATTCACAAAATACACTGAGTTATGCTCTGTTTATCACAATTAACACACACGGGTCACTAATCGACGCCGCAATCAGGGTAATAACTCGATCACTGATACGATTCAATGTCCGATTGATCAAAATATCCGATGGATGTTTAAGTGTTGCCCACATTAGGGTTTATGCTTTGTCATTCGTTGTTAATTCAATGAATGTTTAAGTATCGCACTTTGTCATTCGTTGTGAGGGTTTGATCTCGTGAGTTATCGTAAATGCTGTATTGATTACTAACCCAGAATTGTGTGCCTGTTATTAAATTTAGGTTAAAAGGCTAATCAGTAGGCTAAACTCTGCCCGTATAAATCTGCAATGTGAGTCATTCTCTTTTTATCAACTATTTTACAATACCTCAAATTATTTTCAAAGGTTATAATTATAGGGACTAAGTCGTGGATATCTTGAATCACTGGCTAGTGGGGTATTGTGCACATTACTAATTTTCTCCCAGTTAGGTTCATTGACCTACTAGGGATAATCATCACTATTTAGGTTCATTGATCTAATAGTGATATGACCATCATCACCGTTGTGACTTGTCACCATTGTGACAGAGCGCCAGATAAAAATAAGATAGAAGCCATTGTAATCGCTCTTATGCTGTAATTAATAACTATGCATCATTATGCAAAATAGAATGATTCACTCAGTATTTCCCGCTGACAAAACCTTTTTTCAAACATGTTTCAGGTGATCTGTTATGATCTAGGAAAAGTGCCATAAAGCACTACAAGCTCAAGGAAGTGGCTCAGTATAAAATAAAGAAACATGTTTTGTAAAAATAAAAGATTTCTTCGTGAAATCAAATGATTGTAAATTACCGGGGTTATATCCCGAGTTGTGAAATAAAATAATCGGGAAATATTTCAGTTTTAAAAAGATCCTGATAATAAACTTCCGCTATTAAACTCAATTAATTAAATACCACGGGATTTCTGTCCCGTGGCTCCTGAAACGGGTCAAACCGGGTCGGGGGCCGTGACATCTCGGCTATGTCATCTATCATGGCCACCTCGGTCAGGCTCTTGATAACGATGCCATCAACGTATACCTCCAAGTTCCTCCCCCGTTGTTCCCTGAAGAGGGCGTTCATAAATCTTTGATACGTGGCCCCGGCGTTTTTAAGACCGAAGGGCATCTTGGTATAACAAAATGTCCCTTCGTCCGTGATGAAGGCGGTTTTTTCCTCGTCCTCTATTGACATTTGAATCTGATGGTATCCTTTATAGGCATCTAGGAAACATTTCAGGGGGTATTGGGATAGGGAATCCACCTGGACGTCTATTTCTGGGAGGGGGTAGCAGTCCTTAGGACATGCTTTGTTCAGATCTTGGAAGTCAATGCACATCCTCCATCCCCCGTCTTACTTCTGAACCATGACTGGGTTAGCAACCCAAGATGGGTGCTTCACTTCCCTTACTATTCCGGTTGTGAGCAGCATCCTGGTCTCTTCACAGGCGGCCCTCCTTTTATTGGGACCCATGCTTCGTTTTTTCTGCTTTACCGGCTTTACCCAAGTGTACGTATTCAGCCGGTGTTCAGTTAGGCTCCTTGGGATTCCTGTCATATCCCCATGTTGAAATGCAAACACATCAATGTTGAGAAGGAGCAATTCCTTGAGAGCACTCTTGCACTTGTCACTCAGGTGGCTTCCTACTTTAACCGTCTGCTCCGGGAACCTGTCGCTAAGGACCCATTCCTCGACCCCCTCCTTCTGGGGCTTCTCGGATGTTTCCCCCTCAGATACGGAAGAAACTACTTCGTATGCAGACTTTACCCAAGCCACGCCCTTTGGCGTTTGGAACACTAAGGCTCCGTGTGGGGTGGATGCTTGTGCTTGCAAGTCCCCAATTCCAGGTCTTCCCAGGATTGCGTTGTATTTTGAGGGTGCCCGGACCACTGTAAAAGTTAGGTTTATAGTTCGAACGCGATCTCCTACCCCAACTGTGAATGGGAGTCTGATCTTTCCCAGGGGGTGTGACACACTGTTGTTGAATCCTACTAGAGGGATGGAGTCCTCCTCAAGCCTGTCTCTTACATCCCTGTCAAACCAGAGGAAACAGTGCTCGTATATAACTTCTACCCTAGATCCCCCGTCCACGTGTATTCTGCCCACTTTGTGACTGGCTATTATGGCTGAGATGTTTAGTGGGAGCCGCTGCACCTCACTTTCCTCCAAGTGTGGCATCAGGATGGGAGCTTTCATGCAGTCCGGGGAGCCCATGATTCTGGCCTTTACGCTTCTGGTGGTATCAAATTCATTCCTTCTTCTGATCATATCTACATCTGCCCTCCCAGGCTCCCTTGCATCTTTCCCTCTGCGATCCCCCCCTCTTTCCATAATTTCCTTAACCAGATGGGCCAATTTTTCCGTTTTTACCGCGGCTTCTATTTCCCTCTTTATGTACATGCAATCATCGGTCTTATGGCCAAATCCTTTGTGAAAGTCACAATACTCGCTTGGTTGTGCCTTTGGACCAGGCTTTATGGGTGGTGGCCTTGGGAAGGAGCTCTTCACCCTCTCGGTGGCCAATATTTCACTAGGGGTCTTGGTGAGAGGGGTGAAGCTGTCAGAATAGGGGGATTGGCCACTCCCCCAAGGTCTATATGGGGAGTATGAGGGTCTTGCCCTATCATGCAACATTCTATCAAAAGCAGGTTTTCTGGAATAAGGTGTACCTTTATCAAGAGGTTTGGCAACCGGGGTGACCCTTCGGGGTAGGGTATCCGTCTCCTTAGCCTTGCTAACTGTGTCTTTGCCTCTGACAAAGGCCCTGACCCTGTCCATGAGATTGTCAAATGAGTGTGGGAACTCTTCCCCTAGTTTCTCGCATAGTTGTGCATGTTTTAATACGTTTATGAAACTGCTGATCTTCATGACTTCTGGGACGTCCTTGATGTTCATGCTTTCCTTGACAAACCTTTCCATGTACTGGTCTATCCGTTCGTTATCCCTCTGCCTTATGTGCAAGATCTCGTTTGGGTTCTTGACCACTTTTCTTTGTTGACCAAAGTTCCTCAGGAACTATTCACTTAGTTCTTCGTAGCTGTCAATTCCCCCAGGAGGGAGGCTGTTAAACCAGAGCCGGGCCCCCTCCGTCAGGGTCTGTACGAACATATGGCACCAGACTGGCATGGGCCACCGCCTCAGTTGTCCTGCTCCCCTGAAGGCATGAAGATGATCTTCGGGGTCTCTCGTCCCGTCATACCGGTCGAAGTTCGGAGGTAGTTTTGTTTTGGGGGGCATAGGTGCCTCTGCTATCCTCCGAGTGAACTTTGAGACTTCAGCCAGGTCCCGAGGAAGGTAGGGTGGGTCTAGACCGTCACCGCTTGGGTTTTCTTTCTCTTTTCCTTTTCCCTTCGGTCTCTTTCCCGTGATGAGATCCTCCCTTTCTTCCGAGGACATCTGTCTAAGGGCTGTCATGAATGTTTCTAGTGGGTCACTACCACTGCTCTTGCTCTTAGGGTTTATCTCGTCCTGGTTGGAAGGTGTATCGAAAGACAGTTTCGCCCTAAGACTGTTAAGCATTTCTTGTCTCTCTAGATCTGCGAGACACTGTTTTAACTTGTCCTTATGCATGGCGACAAAATCTGGA
The DNA here is from genome assembly GCA_030545235.1 of Helianthus tuberosus. Lineage (NCBI taxonomy): Eukaryota > Viridiplantae > Streptophyta > Magnoliopsida > Asterales > Asteraceae > Helianthus > Helianthus tuberosus. The sequence goes on from CM060444.1 coordinate 27,080,045, forward strand.
GTGATGGCCTCTTCTCCTTCCAGGATTTCCACCTGGTTCTCGTTCTCATCCTCATGAGTTATGTCTTCTACTGTGACTTTGTCATGGTCATTTTGTACCGTCTGGGTGATCTGTGAACCGGGTGTAGCATCCATGTTGTCATTTCTGAAACGAGTTATCTTTAACGTCGAAGTTCAGTGTGGAGACACCGGTCAGGCTGATGTCCCACGGATGGCGCCAATGTCGAATACCCAAATCCCGACTGACGTTCAATAGATTTTCGCTGACGTCAAGATACTCCGTTCCTTGTATCTACAAAAGAATAAACCGTTAGCCTCGTCACGGAGGGCCCGGGGGGGGATCCGTGACCAAGCTTCGGCGTGAGAGTAAGTAAACTTGCCGGAGAGATGGAGGAGCCTATTCCGATGAGTATAATCACCGGAATGTTCCTTCAAAGGTATGAATCCAATAAATGTGGTGTATGTGATTAATGTGTGAGAATATTGGTCGGAAGTAAATGTGAGAGTAGTAAATGAGAGTGAAGTAAATGAGATAGTCCTGAAGATGATACCTCTCTTTTGTTACCGTTTTCTTCCTCTTATATAAGTCCCAGGCCTTATCTTGCATGTGGAATATTTGTTGAGATGATCCGACGGTTTTGGGAAGTCTTCGAGGGGCTCAGACACGTGTCTGACCCCTAACGGTTGGATTGGCAGCATCATTTATTGTTCCGGCAGGAGAAGTACAATGCCAGCCATGATACTCTTCTTATCAGTCATTAATGGAGGCCTGCAAGCTCTGATTCCTCGTTTCCCGCTCGTTTTGTAATGGAGAAACCTTAATGTACAAGTTAGACTCCGGTTGGGCTTGTATCCTGTTGGGCTTGTATCCTGTTGGGCCCTTCATGAAGTCAGCCCAAAGTGGGTAAAATGGGATATCCCATTGGCCCGTTAATAACGAAAATTCAAATCGAATAAATATTAAGTATGTTAAAAGCGTATTTGTTATATAACTGTTGAAAATGAAACTAAAAACAGCAATTGTGAAGGTTCCTTTACAATTTTGAAATTCATTGACCCGCAATAGCACACTCCCTTAATTTTTTCATCAGTTTAAAGGAGACTTCACAACATCAGCTTTGAAGTTGCGTTTCAATGCATTGTTAGCTATTTTCGTCACTGTTGACATTAAAAGGTAAAAAAGATTAAAAAAATAAGTAAAATGCCATTTTCGTCCCTGAGTTTGAACATTTTTGCAACTTTCGTCTAAATGTGTCATTTTCATCCTTGAGTGCCAAATTTTGAGGTACGAAAGTCGCAATAAATTGCCAACATCAAGGATGAAATTGGCAAGAAAAAAAACCAAAGGTGAATGACTGAAATGCACAAAAAAATTATTTTGGATGGAACAGACAAATATGCCCAAACCCGAGGGACGAATTTAAAAATGTAGTCGTTTCAACCCAAATTTGTTTTGGCCTGTTACAAAGAAATCCGAGAATGATTTTGGTAGAGATCATGCTTCCTTTGTTACAAATGTTGAATTTTAACAGAAAGTCAAGAGTAATTTGGTAAATGATGTAATTGCAGACAAACTTGGTAATTTTGGTAACATTAACTTTGGTGACAATATAGCTAAAATGTCCCTGAAGGCTGATGAATGATCTTGTTCTTTAAGGAATCTAATTATTGTAAAATCTTTATGAAGTTCACCTTGCCAATTTTGATGCAATTCATTCGCATGATTTGCCATATAGGATATTGTGGACCTTTTTTTTTAAAGGTATACTTCATCAACGACACTGTCGACCCAAGACGGGACGACAAAACAGGACAACACAGAAAATTACATTTTTACAAAAGAGCACAAATCTCTCCACTCTATCCCCTTAAACTTAGATCTATTCGAAAACCAAAGAAAACCCAACGCTTTAACCTCACTCACAATACTTTCGATCTTAACTTGCTGATTAGAGAATCTGAGGTTGTTCCTAGCACGCCAAATACTCCAACAGGCGATGATGATAATGCCTTGAACAACTACCTTCTTCTTCTCTGAGACTCTAAGCACAGAATGCAGTTCGAGGAGATCTTTAATCGAGAAGGCGAATATGTTAGGGATTTTACACCATGAACTAATACCGTTCCAAACCGAAGCCGCTATAAAACACGAAATAAACAAATGTTCCGTGGTCTCTTCGTCCGACCTGCACAAAGGGCAAAGAGAATCTTCGATTTGAATGTTCCTTTTCCTTAGCGCTTCTCCAGTTGGAATCCTGTCCATTTCCAAACTCCACGCGTGTATGTTGCATTTAGCTGGAGTCCATTGACACCAATCCAAAACATATCCGTTCACCGCCTCATAATCCGAATATAAAAGTCGTTTAACCGCTTTAACCGAGAGTCCCCGCTCGAACCAGACAACCATTCCCATTTGTTGACCCGATCCGAAAGCTAAACGCAATCCAGGAGAGACTTAAGCTGCTGCAAGCTGGTAGAAACTTCCCCGCTAGTCGCCGATGATCTCCAGTTCCAACTTAACTCAGTCCCGTGACCAAGAGACAATATCCGATCGGCTACCAAACATTTTTTGTCGATCTCAAGGCTGAACAAAACAGGAAATTTCTCTCTAAGGGGTTCGTTGATGATCCAAGGATCGAGCCAAAAACGAATTTCCTTTCCATTTTCGATAGAGCCTTTGAAATAATTCTGGATTGGATTCCCCTTAACCTTAGTTTTAGTAAACACCTTAGCTATATTATTCCACGTGCCACTCAAAGACTTCTTGAACGGGATACATTCCCACCCCACCCTACTTGAATGAAAAGCGTCGATGACTTTCCTCCAAAGGTTATTTGGCTTCGTTTTGTATCGCCATCCCCATTTAAACAAGAGTGAGATGTTAATTTCTCTAAGCTTATTAAGACCAAGGCTGCCCTCCATTTTATGACGAGAAACACGGTCCCAAGCCACCCAATGCATCTTGTTCTCCTCCAAGGAACCTCCCCATAAAAACTTTTTGATCATTGCCTCCAAATCCGAAATAACCTTCTTGGGGGCTTTGTAAAGCGAGAAATAGTACGTCGGTAAGCTTTCCATCACCGATTTAATAATAACTACTCTACCTCCAATAGAGAAAAGATGTGACTTCCACTTAGCTAAACGACTCCTGAACGTGTCGTAAACCGAATGCCAATTATTAATTCTATTCATGTTGGCTCCTACTTTTAGCCCGAGATACTTGAAGGGCGGAGCGTCCGATTTACAACCAAACTCCTTAGCCATGTCTCCAGTCTAATCCAATCCCACTCCAATACCAAAAAGATTAGATTTCTCAATGTTAATTTTTAAACCAGAGCAAAGATAAAAGCACCTGAGAATTCTGACGATCTTAACTACTTCCTCCTTAGACCATTCGCCCACAACCATGGCATCATCCGCGTAGAAAAGATTAGTAATAACCGGCCCGTCGTTCGGAGTAAAGATCCCCTTGATCGTTCCCGCTTCCTTCGCCAAGTCAATCATGCAAGACAAAGCTTCCATCACCACCAAAAAAAGAAACGGAGAAAGCGGTTCTACTTGTCTCATACCTTTTTCGCACTTGAATTGAAACGTAGGAGCCCCGTTCACCAGGACCGACGACCTTGCCGATTTGAGAATTCCCAAAACCCAGCTGCACCATTTGCTAGAAAAACCCATTTGGAAGAGAATATTAACCACAAAATTCCACCTAACATTGTCGTAAGCCTTTTCAAAATCGATCTTAAGGAAAAAAGCTTTCGATTTCTTCTTCTTGGCCCAAGAGATAAGCTCGTTAATAATGAGAGGCTCGTCCAAAATAAATCTTCCTGACAGGAACGCCGATTGGGAAACCGAAATGATACCGTCCATCACCTTTCTCAGTCTATTCACTAAAACTTTGGAAATTACCTTGCTGATGACACCAACTAAAGTAATGGGTCTATAATTGTTGAGAGAAACCGGGTCTATGACTTTAGGAATAAGAGCAATAAAAGAAGAGCCACTACCGTTACTAATCTCTCCCTTAGAGTGAAACCAGTCAAAGATTTTGGAGAAATCCTCTTCAAATAATTCCCAGAAATGTTTCACAAATCTAAAATTCATCCCGTCGGGACCCGGAGCCTGCTCGTCCCCACATTCAAAAACCGCTTCCTTTATTTCTTGTTTAGAAAAAAGGTTCGACTATCTTGTTAGTCTCGACTTCAGAGATTTTTTTAATATTATTGGATACCACCTCGGGTCTCCCCATGACCTTTCTTTGAACTTGTCACGAAAGAAAGAAAAATTTTCTTTCTTTATTCTAGCCGGCTTCGTGCACCGATCCTCGTTAATATTAAGACCATGAATGGAATTCGTCGCCTTTCTATTATTAACCAAAACGTGAAAGTATTTGGAGTTTTCGTCTCCTTCCGTAACCCACTTCGAACGGGCTCTCTGTTTGAGGTCCAAGTTTTTTCTAATCTCCGCCCCTCTGGTTATTTTCCTGTTTTCCGCCATAGTCCACTCTTCTTCTTCTTCTTTCGAGAGATCCCTTGTTTCCATGTCCAATTCAAGTTCTTCCAATTCGGTTAAGGCAATGTTTTCCTTTTCTTTCTCTTTAACAAGAAAAGCGTCCCTCCATGTTGTAATCATCGATCTGATTTTGAGCCAATTTAGAGGACAAACACGAATCTGGGGGGTCAAACTGCTCGAAATCCCTCACAGCTTCCTTAACCGTATCTTTGAACCCCTGCTTCCCAGTCCAAGAACTGAAAATCCGAAAAGGCTTTGGACCAAATCTCATATCCGCCAACTCCAAAATAATGGGACAATGATCCGATTGATAACACTGTAACACTCTAACATAGGCAGAAGGCCATTTGTTGAAAAAATCGTTATAGACCAAAAAGTGGTCCAACATACTAAGTTTTCTTCCATTGTCCCTAATACACGTAAACTTTCTCCCCTGCATCGGATATTCACACAAATCATTGTTGAAAATAAAATTATTAAAATTACTAGCGCATACCGGTTTGTACTTGGACTGTTTTCTCTCGTCAGGAGAACTGTCACACCCCAAAATTCCCACCTAGGGTATGTCCCTATTAGGAGTGCGACGATCCAACAACGAGCCACTAATTATATCAAACGCATTCAATTAAAAGATAAAGTACTTGATTGTAAATAAAACACTGTCTGTAAGTTTAAATGGAAACCAAAGTATCAGCGGAAGCAAAGTTATCCAGTTTTAAAACCAAAGTAATGTATCAGTAAACCAATAAAATAAATACGTCCATCAAGACCATGCCCACTCCAGCTGCCCCAGATAGCAAGTCCCAAAATATCTCAGCTAACGACGTACAAGCATGCAAACAAGTGTGTCAGACTACGCTGGTGAGTTCAAAGTTTTGTTACCGAGTTTAGTTACCAGTCACATGTGTAAAACAGTTTAATAAGATGATTTGTTGATTTGATGTTTCGTTGTTTTGATGTTGTTATTACTCGATTACCGAATAGCTACAAGATATGTGATTGCCCAACCCCAATGTCTCTATCAAAACATTGGTCATGCTTTAAGGAAATTAGTTCACGACCGGCCTCCCCGGTACGGTGTGAGGGTGCCAAACCTAATAGCGCTATCAACTAATAACCTCGTTGCCTCCTCGGCAACTGTCGGTAGATGTAAGGGGTCTTACGAGATAGATACTGAGTACAATAACAAACATCCCAATAAACACGCGTTCCTCCCCGGAACGTTACCCGATATCCCTCCCCGGGATGCATGCTTGAGAAAAGCAGTGAACTCACCTTAGTTTTGCTCGGTAAGATTAGTTATTCGTTCTACCGTTGGACACACCAAACCCTAATGTAATCCCAATGATAGTTAGTTTCGTTTACATAGAATCCACTAATTCATTGTACATTTTCCACATGTGTTAGCACACATTCTCATGCAGGTTATAACGAGTATTCGGGGTTCACATCAATAACATCCATCGTTCATGAAACATACCCACGTGCAAATCAAAACATGATAGTTTATTTCTCTAATGTAAGTTGTCACCCAACAGTTTAACACATAACATATTGCATACATTCATACGAATCCTGCCCGTATACCCTTTTTTTTATTAACGTAATAACAATTTGACCCACATGATCTTGCAACATAATTTCTTAAATTCGTACATATACGCAGTTTTATCTAGGTGTTCATGTCCTATCCATACATGATAATACATACCTTAGCCTATATAAAATTCATGTGCACAAGATCCGAACATACTGTCATCACCTTCCTCCCATACATACATGTCACTATGGACTAATTAACTCACTAACAATTAATATTAATCCCCACTATACAATACTCGCAAATTAGTAATAACGTCATACAAGAAACCGACATCATTTGATCATGTATAATAGCATCGCATACACATAATCAACCAGGCTTAACATCTAACAGGCAACAAAGATCAAAATACCATAAACATACTAACCGAAAAGATGCGGAAATATAATGAAAACGATCACAATGGGGCGTTCCACTGTTGCCGTGCGTCGCAATCAGGGAAGAGAGGGGTAGGGTTTGCTCCTTGGTTTCAAGTTCTTGTCTACCCAACTAGCACATTACGTGCATAAATAATTATAAGGGTTTTGGGCGGTTTGGGCTTTGACCGAATAATAGGTTTGTTTGTTGAGTTAATATATGGGAATGCCCATAAAAACAGCAAATAGAATTGAGGTCGGTTCCTTCTATCTTGGCTGATCCTAACCGTGGGCTCAAGCCCAATAGTAACTTAGACCCACATATTTCTAGATTAATTGCAAAAGGCATAGTGGGCCGATGTTTGTAGATGGTGTGGACTTGGAAACGCCAACTGATATGGGCCGGGGTTACTCATCGTTGCCTAAGATAGGTTGGGCTTCGGCCCAACGTGGATGTCTAGCCCACAGACGTATGCGGCCCAATCTGCCATTGGGACCGAGCTAATGTAATTCACTAAAGGTTCGGATTGTTCATATAGCACGTTAATTACAGTCACACGTTTTTATAACAATTGTCTTATCTAAAAAGGCGTAAAGAACTAACAATGAGATAACAGAGATTATATGATGAAGAGATACCGACCTTGAGAGTTAGGGTTGTCACATCATCCCCAACTTGAAAGAAATTTCGTCCCGAAATTTGATAAGTAAGTACAGAAGAGTGAAATGAGGTGATCAAGATTGTTGCGGGTTTGGCTCGGGTGTCACATCATCCCCAACTTGAAGAGGAATCTCGTCCCGAGATTCACCAGCTTTACTAGATTCTGGTTTGTCTTTAGGAAAAAGGTGAGGATACTTGAACTTCATTTGATCTTCTCGCTCCCATGTGAACTCCGGTCCCCGCCGCGAGTTCCAACGGACTCGAACAATCGGAATACGACTATGCTTGCGTACTTTGACCTCCCTATCCATGATCTCAATAGGTTCTTCGACAAACTGCAACTTGTCGTCGATCCTCAACTCTTGATATGGTACCACTAGCGGGTCGTTTGTAAAACACTTCTTCAACTGCGAAATGTGGAAGACATCGTGAACATTACCCAGCTCAGCAGGTAATTCTTGCTTGTAAGCCACTGTACCGATGCGCTCAAGAACTCTAAACGGCGCAACGTAGCGTGGATTAAGCTTGCCACGCTTTCCAAAACGTACAACACCTTTCCATGGTGAAATTTTCAACATGATGCGGTCACCCACTTCGAATTCTACCAGCTTGCTACGTTTGTCGGCATAGGCTTTCTGACGATCACGAGTTGCGGCCATACGTTTCCTGATCTGAACAATCATCTCCGAAGTTTCTAATACCAGCTCAGGACCTGAAATCTGACTGTCACCCACTTCAGCCCAACAGAGAGGTGAACGACATTTCCTCCCGTATAATGCTTCAAACGGAGCTGCCTTGATGCTAGTGTGATAACTGTTGTTGTAGGAGAACTCAACCAACGGCAAATGTTTCTCCCATCCTTTCCCAAAATCAATGACACACGCTCGCAACATGTCTTCTAGTGTCTGAATAGTGCGCTCACTCTGACCATCAGTCTGCGGGTGGTAAGCCGTGCTCATATCAAGACGTGAGCCAAACGACTTATGCATAGCCTGCCATAACTCTGAAGTAAAACGAGGATCTCGATCAGAAATGATAGAAGTTGGCACCCCGTGCCTTGAAACCACTTCCTTAAGGTATACTGCCTCCTTGATGGCTTGGAAATGTGCTGACTTCGTGAGACGGTCGACAATCACCCATATAGTATCGTTCCCAGCCTGGGTTCTCGGTAGCCCTGTGACGAAATCCATGGAGATCTGCTCCTATTTCCACATCGGTATCTCTGGCTGTTGGAGTAGACCCGAAGGTTTCTGGTACTCCGCCTTGACTCTAGCACAAGTCAAGCACTTACTCACGTATGTAGAAATGATAGCTTTCATGTTCGGCCACCAATACAAAACCTTGAGGTCCTGGTACATCTTATCCGACCCCGGATGAATAGAATATCGTGACTTGTGCGCTTCGTCCATCACAAGCTCTCGAAGGTTACCAATTAAAGGAACCCATACCCGTTCCATAATGTAGTGGATACCATCAGACCGTTGTTCAAACTTCTTCTGCATACCCCGCAAACCCTCAGCTTCGATGTTTTCTTCCTTTAGGGCCTCGGTCTGAGCTGAACGAATCTGAGCAGGTAGATCAGAGTGAATAGTAAGCTGTAGAGCACGAACCCACTTCTGTCTCGGTTCCTTGCGACTGAGAGCATCTGCTACAACGTTGGCTTTACCCGGATGATACTTAATAGCACACTCATAATCATTAAAAAGCTCGATCCAACGACGCTGCCGCATATTCAATTCCTTCTGGTCAAAGATATGCTGGAGACTCCTGTGATCGGTATAGATGGTGCATTTGGTACCGTACAGGTAATGTCTCCAAATCTTCAATGCGAAGACCACAGCGCCTAACTCCAAGTCGTGAGTCGTATAGTTCTTCTCGTGTACCTTCAACTGTCGAGAAGCATAGGCTATCACCTTGCCGCGTTGCATCAACACACAACCAATACCCTGAATCGACGCATCACAATGAACCTCGAAGTCCTCCGTACCCTCCGGTAGGGACAAGATCGGTGCACTACACAATTTCTGCTTTAATAGCTGAAAGGCATCTTCCTGTTTCGCTCCCCAAGAATAGATTACCTTCTTCTGTGTCAAGGAGGTGAGAGGTCGAGCGATCTTAGAGAAATCCCGAATGAAACGACGATAATATCCCGCAAGACCAAGAAATTGTCGCACCTCCGAAGGGTTCTTCGGTGCCGCCCAATTCCGTATAGCATCAATCTTTTCGGGATCTACATGTATACCCATCTCGTTAACTATATGCCCAAGAAAGTGTACTTCTCGAATCCAAAAATCACACTTAGAAAACTTCGCGTACAGCTGCTCCTTCCTCATGAGCTCTAAAGTAAGGCGTAGATGTCGCTCATGGTCCCCCTTGCTCTTGGAGTAGATCAAGATGTCGTCGATGAAAACAATGACAAAGTCGTCAAGATACGGTTTGCACACGCGGTTCATGAGATCCATGAAGACCGCTGGTGCGTTAGTCATCCCAAACGGCATAACCAAAAACTCATAGTGGCCATACCGTGTTCGAAAAGCTGTTCTGGGTACATCCTCCTCTCTGACTCGTACCTGATGATAACCTGACCTCAAGTCGATTTTAGAATAAAAACTTGACCCTTGCAGTTGGTCAAACAAGTCGTCGATGCGTGGTAAAGGATAACGGTTCTTGACCGTCACCTTGTTGAGCTCGCGATAATCAATGCACATGCGAAAAGACCCATCTTTCTTCTTCACGAACAATACAGGGGCTCCCCAGGGCGAAGAGCTAGGTCGGATAAAGCCTCTATCCAACAGCTCTTGGAGCTGATTCGACAACTCCTATAACTCTCCTGGTGCAAGGCGATAAGGAGCACGGGCAATCGGTGCTGCTCCTGGCTGGAGGTCGATCTGAAATTCCACCTGACGATGTGGAGGTAAACCAGGGAGTTCTTCGGGAAATACATCAGGAAACTCTCGAACAACTGGAAGATCTTCGAGTTTCCTCTTGTCAGACTGCGAGTTAGTAACAAGAGCCAAAATAGAAGGATAGCCCTTACGCAGACACTTCAGAGCCTTCATTGCCGAGATAATACTAACTGTGGCACCACTACGATGACCCTGAACTGATAAAGATTCTCCACTAGGGAGAGGAACACGTACGATTTTCTCCTTACAAAGAATTTCTGCCTGATACTTGGACAACCAATCCATGCCAATAACCACATCGAAACTTCCAAGAGTAATAGGGAGTAGGTCAATGTCGAACACTTGACCCATGAGATCTAGTTTGCAACCAACAAGAACGTGTGTAGCTTCAATCGTTTTACCATCAGCTATCTCTACTATGTGTTTAGTGACAAGAGGTGTAGGACTCAACCCTAAACGACTACTGAACTCCAAAGATACATAACTCCAATCGGCACCAGAGTCAAATAAAATAGATGCAAATATACCGTTCACTGAAAACGTACCAGTAACTACATTGCCGTCATTCCTCGCCTCACCAGCTCCAATAGTAAATCCGCGCCCACACGCCACATTGCCCCCGTTGTTCCCATTGTTGTTCCCGGTGTTGTTGTTACCCGTGTTCTGATTCAGCTGAGGGCAGTCTCGCTTGATGTGACCCTCGGCTCCACACTGAAAACACCACTTTCTGAACCCTTGATTATGCTGAGGTGGCTGCCCTTGCTGTCGCTGATACTGCTGATTCTGCTGCTTTGGCTATGGAGCCCTGCAATCCTTGGCCTCGTGGCCTACCTTTTCACACCTACGACAAGTTCGAGCACACTGCCCAAAATGATGATAGCCACACTTGTTGCACTGGGGCTTCTTCCCAACATAAGAACCCTGATTCTGATTAACTGATGACGACTGGCTAAAGCTGCGAGTACTGCCAGTGTCTGTCCTTTTCTGCGACTGCACTGAATTGGATGCCTTATCCACATCATTCCACTTACGCTTACTGTCAGTGGCAGGGGTAGTATTTGGTGTCGTAGCAGTAGAGGTAGCGGCAGATTTGCGAGCCGGTAAGTTGCCGCGTTCAACCTCTTGATCGGTAATCTTGTGTGCCGCGTGGACAACCTGTGCCAGATTGTTGTGGTTTGCTGCGGTGACGTAACCCTTAACTTCTGGAGCTAATCCCTTGAGATACAGTTCGATTCTTCGAGGTAGAGGTCTAGACAGATTGGGGCATAAAATTGCTAACTCGTTGGACCTCCTCGTGTAAGCCTCTATCTCTGACCCCTCCATCTTCAAGTTATAGAACTCGTTTTCTAGTTTCTGAATATCGTCACGGGAACAGTACTCCTCCCTGATCAACTCTTTAAAGTCATCCTAAGTGGTGGCGTTTGCCTCTTCAATACCCAACAGCTGAACCTGGGCATTCCACCATGTCAGAGCGGCATCCTCGAGTGTGCCCGAAGCAAACTTCACTCTATCCCCAGCAGGACAGTTACATATAGCGAAAACGGATTCAGCCTTATCAAACCATCTCAGCAGTCCCACAGCCCCTTCAGTCCCACTGAAGGTTTGTGGCTTACAGTCCATAAATGTCTTGAATGTGCAGACGGGCGGGTTGTTCTGTTACGCTGGCTAACCAGCCTGATAGGCTGCCAATGCCTCAGCCACGCATTCGTTGATCAGATCTGTCAACTGGGCCTGAGTCATATTGATGTTGCCACGTCCACCGCCGCGGCCACCTCCACGTCCACCATTTCGTCTGCCACGTCCGTTCATGATTCTATATAAGGAGAGGGAACGAATTTAGGAGTCGAGAATGGGGAAAATAATCAGGTATCACATTGAAATCTATAGCTTACCAAGTTCCTACGCAATAGGAAAGAATCCCTCTCACGCTTGTTAAGCCTCACTGAGACTTGCATGCACCTCGCGTTATTATTATGTGTGCACCCATGATAATAAGGCGACTTGCATGCTCATCTCAATGCCTCTTAACTTGCGCTCGAAGTTTCTCCCCGCATTCAATTAACATAGACTCAAGTACTACATGATTATAATTCACAGAATTCGAGGGGTAGTGTTACACTATCAATGTACTATGATGTCTAACATATCGTTTCATGCATGCTATAAGTATGTGCTTAATAGACGAGTAATGCATAAAGTAACGGGAAACAAACCTTGCAATCTGAAGCTGAGCGTCATGGTCGATTTCGGATCTGTTCAGTTATAGTCTGGTTTTATGAAAACATTTTTAAAACCAAGTTCTCTATAACCAGTGGCTCTGATACCAAACTGTCACACCCCCAAATTCCCACCTAGGGTATGTCCCTATTAGGAGTGCGACGATCCAACAACGAGCCACTAATTATATCAAACGCATTCAATTAAAAGATAAAGTACTTGATTGTAAATAAAACACTGTCTGTAAGTTTAAATGGAAACCAAAGTATCAGCGGAAGCAAAGTTATCCAGTTTTAAAACCAAAGTAATGTATCAGTAAACCAATAAAATAAATACGTCCATCAAGACCATGCCCACTCCAGCTGCCCCAGATAGCAAGTCCCAAAATATCTCAGCTAACGACCTACAAGCATGCAAACAAGTGTGTCAGACTACGCTGGTGAGTTCAACGTTTTGTTACCGAGTTTAGTTACCAGTCACATGTGTAAAACAGTTTAATAAGATGATTTGTTGATTTGATGTTTCGTTGTTTTGATGTTGTTATTACTCGATTACCGAATAGCTACAAGATATGTGATTGCCCAACCCCAATGTCTCTATCAAAACATTGGTCATGCTTTAAGGAAATTAGTTCACGACCGGCCTCCCCGGTACGGTGTGAGGGTGCCAAACCTAATAGCGCTATCAACTAATAACCTCGTTGCCTCCTCGGCAACTGTCGGTAGATGTAAGGGGTCTTACGAGATAGATACTGAGTACAATAACAAACATCCCAATAAACAGGCGTTCCTCCCCGGAACGTTACCCGATATCTCTCCCCGGGATGCATGCTTGAGAAAAGCAGTGAACTCACCTTAGTTTTGCTCGGTAAGATTAGTTATTCGTTCTACCGTTGGACACACCAAACCCTAATGTAATCCCAATGATAGTTAGTTTCGTTTACATAGAATCCACTAATTCATTGTACATTTTCCACATGTGTTAGCACACATTCTCATGCAGGTTATAACGAGTATTCGGGGTTCACATCAATAACATCCATCGTTCATGAAACATACCCACGTGCAAATCAAAACATGATAGTTTATTTCTCTAATGTAAGTTGTCACCCAACAGTTTAACACATAACATATTGCATACATTCATACGAATCCTGCCCGTATACCCTTTTTTTATTAACGTAATAACAATTTGACCCACATGATCTTGCAACATAATTTCTTAAATTCGTACATATACGCAGTTTTATCTAGGTGTTCATGTCCTATCCATACATGATAATACATACCTTAGCCTATATAAAATTCATGTGCACAAGATCCGAACATACTGTCATCACCTTCCTCCCATACATACATGTCACTATGGACTAATTAACTCACTAACAATTAATATTAATCCCCACTATACAATACTCGCAAATTAGTAATAACGTCATACAAGAAACCGACATCATTTGATCATGTATAATAGCATCGCATACACATAATCAACCAGGCTTAACATCTAACAGGCAACAAAGATCAAAATATCATAAACATACTAACCGAAAAGATGCGGAAATATAATGAAAACGATCACAATGGGGCGTTCCACTGTTGTCGTGCGTCGCAATCAGGGAAGAGAGGGGTAGGGTTTGCTCCTTGGTTTCAAGTTCTTGTCTACCCAACTAGCACATTACGTGCATAAATAATTATAAGGGTTTTGGGCGGTTTGGGCTTTGACCGAATAATAGGTTTGTTTGTTGAGTTAATATATGGGAATGCCAATAAAAACAGCAAATAGAATTGAGGTCGGTTCCTTCTATCTTGGCTGATCCTAACCGTGGGCTCAAGCCCAATAGTAACTTAGACCCACATATTTCTAGATTAATTGCAAAAGGCATAGTGGGCCGATGTTTGTAGATGGTGTGGACTTGGAAACGCCAACTGATATGGGCCGGGGTTACTCATCGTTGCCTAAGATAGGTTGGGCTTCGGCCCAACGTGGATGTCTAGCCCACAGACGTATGCGGCCCAATCTGCCATTGGGACCGAGCTAATGTAATTCACTAAAGGTTCGGATTGTTCATATAGTACGTTAATTACAGTCACACGTTTTTATAACAATTGTCTTATCTAAAAAGGCGTAAAGAACTAACAATGAGATAACAGAGATTATATGATGAAGAGATACCGACCTTGAGAGTTAGGGTTGTCACAAGAACAAACCGAATTGAAATCACCTGTGAGAACCCATAACCCAGCGTCCGGATCAATCGAATTAGTGATTTCATCCCACAAAATTCTTTCTGCCACCGTGCTTTGAGGCGCATAGACGTTAACCAAATTAATACGATCCCCACTACCCGCTACAGTACAACTAATGATCAAAAAACACCTGTTCCGGACAATATTGTTTATCTTCAAAAATTTTGGATCCCAAATCCAGACCAAGCCTCCGGATTGACCGACAGAAGGCACATTAGCTGACTCGAAGTTACTATTCCCCCAAAACTTAACTAACTCAGCCGAAGAAACCGACTCCACCTTAGTTTCTTGAAAGGCCACTGCACCAATCTTATTAACTAACCTCTTTTCTTTAACCCACGCCGACTTAGAACCCCCTCTTAAACCTCTGATATTGAAGGATAAAATATTCATTTATCGACCACATTGTTACCTTGGTCTCTGATGGTCTTCCTGATGAGAGACCCATGTTCATTCCATTTAACTCCTACGATGTTCCCAATGCTGACCGTGGCAGCACCTTCATCCTCCAAATGAGTAGCGAAAGAATCTTCGACAACTTCGTTGAGGCTGCTATCCACGAGATTAGCGCCGGGCGAATCCTCAGATGAAATCGAAGCATTCCTATTGGCTGAAAACATTTCCGGACCCTTCTCCTGTAACTCCTCGTTGCCGTCGTTGTTATCTTTCTGAGATGAAGCTTCTGGAGTTTGACAAGCCTGGACATTAAGGTCAAAACTGAAAACACCCGTGTCCCTTACTCTCTTTTTGGGCCTTTCCACAGAACCTAGGCTCAAGTTTCCATTAGGAAGGGACTTTGAAACTCTGGTCCGGATTTTCGTACGATGTCTCTTGGGCCTACCATTATCCAGTGAAGAAAAGAAGAAAGGGTCATTCCGCAGAGCCCCCCCCCCCACCCCCATGTTCCCGTGAGGCACCTGGGGAATTGTGTCTTCAATTAAAACTCTTGAACTTTCCCTAGTTTCTTTTTCACTATTCTCGCCCTCTTCAACCCTGTTGTCTTTGTTCCTAGCGTGGCCTACTTCATTAACGGCTATAAACCCTTCGCCTTCCGACGATAACTTCTCCTTTTCCAAAGAATTTCCAAGAGGATGTTTGGGATCCCCATGCAGCCCCAAACCGCCGTCATCCATCCCCAAACCGTCATCATCCATCAATGCATCAAGAAACTGTTGATTCCCGTTCACCTGTTCGTCTCCCACCGGAAAAGCCTCCGACGTCTTAGGCTGCTGATTCTCCGGCCAACCATCAACCTTCAGACCAACAACTCCCAAGCAGTCCGGAACCCAAACGTCGTTGACCTCTACAATCCAGACCTGAAAGTTTCTATTTTTCCATTTGAGGGTAATTGATTCATTGATAACCTTATCGTCACCGACCAAAATACCCACACAAGCATTGGATAAATCCCCATCATCAATGGATAATCAAGTGGGTTGGACAAGAACTACGAATTCTTTCACAATACTATTGAAAACCGAGTTTTTCGCAAGATGTAAAGGGACCCCGAACAAGTTCAGCCACGCCACTCTTTCAAACGGCAATGTTTGGCCTTCCCACATATCCAACACCGTAAACCAATTTTTCCAAACATCTTGTTTCAAAAGAAACTCCGTCGCTTCTTCATTATCTTTGAAATTCAGCAAGAGCGATAGGCCCCCTACGTAGTGAATTTCCACCCCGTAGTGACCCTCATCCCACAGTCTACTATCCATTTTGGTAAGAGTATTGAGGATCAACCGTTCTTCCGATCAAAGCTCTGCCATGAAGGTAATGAAAAGCCTTGACATCTTCGGACACTTCAATTGATTTACCGCAACTGACCTCAATTCTCGACTGTGTAACCTTAACGTCACCATTCCTCTGCCCGTTGTTTCTGAATAAATTCGCAAATGAGCATCCACCTTTCTGTCTGGTACTGTTGACATAAGGGCAATAGTTTTGCGATTGTAAATTCTTCCCGTTGAGATTACACTCAGCCTTTGTCTTAGTTTGGTTTGCAGCCTCCAAAATACCTGCGTTTTCTACTGCAAACTTTGCTATATTGACTTTGAGTATAAACCTCCCTATCTTAACCCCGTTCATGTTGTGTTCCAGTTCTTTCGCATCCTTCACGTTCTTAAAGGTCACAAATCCAAACATGTTCCCCTCCCTGTCATATTTCCTAGCGATGTACGTACCCACTATCTCACCATAATACCTGAGGAACTATGTCACTTCCCACGCGGTGCAACCAAATGGAAGATTAGTGACGTAATATTTAGTAACATTCCTATCTGCTGTCTTTTCCCTGTTCCTTCCTTTACGATTCTGGCGGCCCGGTACATCCCTCCATTCGTCTCCTTCATACTCTCTCCCTGTAATAGATAGCAATCCCACTAATTGCTATCTTTCTCGTAAATCACTCCTAGTCAATATTTTGTATTAAATGTATTTATTATTTTCCTTTTTTTACTTTGTAAGTAATGTATATATATATATATTGCTCCAATCTCTAGCAATAATGTACAGAGACTTTTAGTCTTTACATGGTATCACGCCTCTCGATCCTATCTTCCCTACTTTTCACTACTTTCATGTGCTTCTTTTCTTCCACCTTCCCACATCTCTCTTCTTATGGCAACCAATCCCACTGATGGCACCCTTCCAATGGCCACCATACTTCATATGATTACCCTAAAACTCTCCTCCACCAACTACCTCTACTGGAAAAATCAAATTCTACCCCTCCTTGCCTATCAAAAATTAATCGGTCATGTTGACGGCTCCATTGCTTCTCCTCCTACCACTATTACCACTGATGGTAAGGAATCAGTCAACCCTAAACACACCGACCGGTTGGACGCGGACCAGCGTGCGATTCTCATCCTCAACTCTTCCCTCGCGGAAGAGGCGGTGGCTGAAGTCTTGGATTTAACATCTGCTAGACAGATTTGGCTAGCCCTCGAGGCCGCGTATAGCAACACCTCTATTGAGCGGATGTATCTTCTTCGTGATAGCCTCCGTCAACTCACCAAGGGCTCGACATCCGTTACTGAGTTTGCTCGGAAATTCAAAGCAATTTGTGACCAATTGGCTGCCATCAGCCATCCCGTCATTGACATCGACAAAACCTACTGGTTCTTGTGTGGGCTCGGGTCTTCCTTTGAAAATTTCTCTACTGCGGTTTGCACTAACCGGGATACACTTGCCTTTAGAGATCTGGTAACAAAGGTAGAAAGCCATGAACAGTTTTTGCACACTCTTAACCCACCCATACCACCTCCGGTTGCTTTCACAGCAAACCAGCAACGTGCTCAGGGTTCGGGTTCAGGTTCATCCCAAAACAAACCCAAGTCGGGTTCCTTCTCTCGTGGTTCTAGCTCTCAGTCATTCTCTCGTGGCCCGCTTCGACTGCCGCATTGTTAATTGTGTAGAACCGATGGACATTATGCAAACAAATGTCCTCGCTTGTCGTCATTTGCCTCTGCCTCGACTACGGATGAGAATATTGCTCAAGCTTTTCACGCCCAGTGCCACGTTACCACCGGTGATCCAGATTTGGTAGCCGATTCGGGAGCTACTACGCACATGGCAAACTCTCCGAGTAATCTTCATACCATTGCCCCGTATAAGGGTACCTCTACAGTAGCCTTTGGTAATGGCAATTCATTACCAATCTCTCATACGGGTCATTTTTCTATTAATAAGCACTTATCTTTAAAAGATGTCTTGGTTATTCCCAACTTAACCAAGAATCTACTATCCATAAGTCAATTAACCACTGATTATCCCGTTGATGTTTTATTTTCCCAACCTTATTTTACTATTCAGGGTCGGAAAACAAGCCAACCTCTCGCTCAAGGTCGGTGTGAAAATGGTCTCTATGTGCTTCGGGATGGGAATCTTGCTTTTGTTGCTTCACTTTCTTCCAATAAAGCCTCTTTTGAACTTTGACATTATCGTTTAGGCCATGTTGCCTTTGATACTATTTCTATTTTAAAGAAATTTGGTTATTTGTCGTTTACTTCTATTTTACCTAAACCGAATATTTGTTCCTCGTGTCAACTTGCAAAGGCTCACAAAATGCCTTTTGATTTAAATGAAAAACGAGCATCAAATCCTTTAGATCTTGCTCATTGTGATTTATGGGGTCCTTCGCCCACTATGAGTGTTGATGGTTATAAATATTACGTTGTGTTTGTTGATGATCATTCGCGGTTTTCATGGCTTTATCCGCTTAAAACGAAGAATGGTTTTTATTCCGTCTTGTCAACTTTCTTGCGTTTTGTGCAAACACAATTTTCAAGAAAAGTTAAGGTTTTTCAAAGTGTCGGTGGTACCGAATTCATCAATCAACACGTCCGGAAAATCTTTGATGAAAACAGCACCTTTCATCGGTTATCTTGTCCCTACACTTCTCCTCAAAACGGTAGAGCCGAAAGGAAACATCGACATATAGTAGAAACTAGACTAGCCATGCTATTTCATGCTCGCATCCCGGCCACTTATTGGGTTGAAGCATTTAGCACCGCTACATATATTATAAACCGTTTGCCGTCCGGTGTGTTAGACAATAAATCACCTTTTGAAATTTTATTTTCTACACAACCAACATACCCCAACTTTCGGGTTTTCGGGTGTCGCGTCTACCCGTATCTTCGTGACTATGCACCGAATAAATTAGCTCCACGAAGCATTCCTTGTATCTTCATGGGGTATGCAACCCAATACAAGGGATATAAATGTTTAGACCCACAATCGTCTCGCATGTATGTCACTCGTCATGCTCGTTTTGATGAAACATCATTTCCATATGACCACAATTATTCCATTTCTGATTTGACCACTTTATTGCTCTCCACTTACCAAGAGGAATACCCCACTCATAATATTTCCTCTAATTTTCAACCTAACCACCCTAGCCCTACCCCACCTGCTTCCACCAAAACTCCACCCTCGTGTATTCTGTGTAAACATGACCCACCCATGCATGATTCTTCCCATGCAAACTCAATTCACACACCTTAAATACCAAATTTAACCAACACAACCCAATCTATCACAGAACCTACTCCTCAACATACTACACTGTCCCAAACCAAACCGACCCACTCCTCAACCGACTCACAAACTTCCCCAGCCCCAACCGAACCATTCCTCAACTCACCTTCCTCAACTCAATCAGTTGGTTCTAACCATCCTCCTGAAGCATCTTCAGTCCATCCTATGGTTACACGGTCTAAGGTTGGTTTTTCAAACCTAATCCCAAGCATCGTGCCACTCTTGCTCGTACCATGCATCACAGTTTATATGTTGCTTTGCTTGCCACCCCGGATCCTAAAGGCTTTCGAACCGCTTCCAAAAGTCCTAATTGGATGAATGCGATGCAAGAGGAGATTAAGGCTCTACAACGAAACAATACTTGGAGCTTAGTACCTCGACCCGCATCGGCCAATATAGTAGGCTCCAAATGGGTATTTCGCACCAAATATCACTCGGACGGTTCGATTGATCAACATAAAGCACGCCTTGTTGCTCAAGGTTTTACTCAAATTCCGGGAATTGATTTTTCTCACACTTTTAGCCCAGTTGTGAAAGCCTCAACTGTTCGCGTTGTATTATCACTGGCCGTCATTAACAAATGGCCCCTGCATCAACTTGACGTGAATAACACCTTTTTAAACGGGTCCTTGACCGAAACCGTCTACATGGAGCAACCACCGGGTTTCATCGACTCGAGTTTTCCAGATTATGTGTGTAAACTAAGTAAAGCTCTTTATGGTTTAAAACAGGCGCCGCGCGCATTGTTTCAAAGGTTAAGCTCGTTTCTTGTTACTCCTGGCTTTACATGTAGCCGGGCGGATACGTCTTTGTTCGTTTTCAATCAAGGAGATTGTCTTATGTATCTCCTCGTTTATGTCGATGATCTTATCCTCACCGGTAACAAACCCGTTATGCTTGCCAACTTCATAAAACGGCTACATAATGAATTCGCCATTAAGGATTTGGGGTCGCTAAATTATTTTTTGGGCTTGGAGGTTATTCATACCAATGACGGGTTGTTCCTAAGTCAAGTAGAATATGCACATGACATCCTTAACCGCGCCGGGCTTCTTGATGCCAAGCCCGTTCCCACACCTCTTGCAACAACTGATTCTTTCACATCTACCGGTACACCATACTCCGATCCTACCTTTTATCGTTCGATCGTTGGTGCTTTACAATACCTAACCATCACCCGACCTGACCCGATCTTGCATATGCGGTTAACCAAGCATGTCAATTTTTGCATACTCCAACCGAACATCACTTCCAACTTGTTAAACGTATACTTCGATATATAAAAGGGACAATATCACATGGCCTTGTATTTCAAAGACCGAAGCATACTACTCTTTTGGGTTACTCCGATGCCGATTGGGCTCGATGCATTGAAACACGACGGTCCACTTATGGTTATTCAATCTTTCTAGGTGGCAATCTTGTGTCATGAGTGCAAAGAAACAACCTACCGTATCTCGATCAAGTTATGAGTCGGAATATAGAGCTATGGCTAACACCGCCGCTGAAATCATTTGGATAACTCACTTGTTACGAGAACTTCATGCGCTTCCACCGGATAGACCCACACTACTTTGTGATAACCGTAGTGCCTTATTCATGAGCCAAAATCCCGTTTCTCATAAACGGGCTAAACACATCGACTTAGATTATCACTTTGTTCGTGAGCTCGTTATGTCCGGTAAGCTCCATGCTCGCTTTGTTCCTACTAAGCTTCAACTAGCCAATATTTTTACCAAAAGTTTGCCGAAACCGCAATTTGAACACTTTCGGGAGCTACTTCGTGTTTGTTCACCGCCGTCTCGCTTGAGGGGGGATAATAGATAGCAATCCCACTAATTGCTATGTTTCTCTTAAATCACTCCTAGTCAATATTTTGTATTAAATGTATTTATTATTTTCCTTTTTTACTTTGTAAGTAATGTATATATATATATTGCTCCAATCTCTAGCAATAATGTACAGAGACTTTTAGTCTTTACACCCTGCCATGCAACCAGAAGAAAAGCTAACCGATCCCCAAGCGGCGAATGGAATAAGGCAAAACTCAATTAGAGAGAAGAGTTTAATCTAGGTTGCAACCAGTATGCATACCGATAGAACTCCGCACGCTAATCAAATTTATGCCGTCATCGTCGAGCACACACGGCGGAGGTTAGGGTTTCGGCAGAGAGAGCTTTTTTTGACCTTTGATTGTCCTTTGCACATGCCTTTAGTTTATATTGTGGATTGATGATAAGATTAACACCTTCAGGGGCGGATCTATGTAGGATCAAGGAGTTGCCCGGAAACCCCTCAACTTTCTTCGCGAAGTGTAATTTTTGTTTTAATCTTTGTTTTATGTATTTGGGATACTCCTGAACAAATATTAGAATACCCCTAAGTGTAGATGAAGATGAGACAAAAAAAATTCCGCTCAACGAAGACGAAAATTCCGATCGACAGAAAGTTGCAGCATAACCAAATTGAAGAAGAAGAAGAAGAAGAAGTTATTGCCAATGATCCGCATACCAATTGGTTTGGGGGGAGGTAGGAAGGTTTACCCACTTATGTGGGGTTCCTGCCCAGGAGGTCTCAGGGTCGAATCTTGCTTGGGGCGAACTGTGACACCGATTCAGGCAATAATATGTCAACCGCGAGGTTCCTACTCGTGACCTGGGTGATGAAAGGCCAAAAGCCTAAACGGGTGATCTAGCCGTAAAAAAAAGAACTTATTACTTTAATGTGAGCATTGGAAAGATAAATGAAAATGGCAAAGAAAGTCTAGTAAAAAATTAAATGTATAGAAAATAGTCCAACCATTTAATTTTAGTTGAATGTCTACAAGTAAAAAGTTACATGTAGACAAAATAGTCAAACCATTTAATTTTAGTTGAAATAATTGTTTTACTTGAATTTGTGTGATTTTATTTTTGAATGGCTAGGAACGATGTGTCAACCATCGTGATATCAGGAGTTGTGACTAAGGTCAACTAGTCGACCGCCGCAAGCCCCTTGGCTCTCCTAAATGCGCGGAAACCCGACCTACATCCGCCGGAAGGCACGATACTGGAATAATCGGTAAAACCTCACCTCCCATCCAAGACGAACTGGCGCCACCCGTATTCGCCCTTCACCTGGATGCCGCAAAAAATAATAGTGAGAGTGGAAGTCGAACTTAGGTCACAAGGAACACCAAGTCTTTTCCCAACCACTACACCACTATCTAATTGCGACTTGAATTTGTGTGAGGAGGTGAATTTAACTGTTAAGAATTTCAAAGTGGTGGGTTAGTTTTGGATTAGGTATGGTAAGGATAATGGTGAATGAGACCACCGGGTATGGGGCTCGTCCCCAGGCCGTCCCTCCTGTCTTGGGCCGTCGCACACCGCCCCCTAGGGGCCCGTCTCGGCGCCTTCGTCCGCCAAGAGACGTTGGAGACGGAGCATGGGTTTGAAAAAGTGGCCCCCCTAACGGTAACATTCCAATTTAAAAAAAAATCACCCCACCACTATAAATTCAACCCTTTTCACCCCATTTTTTAACCAAATACTTCCACTTTTCACCCATTTTTATAAAAAAATCTCTCCTAACCTTAAAAAAATCATGGATCCCTACAACCCAAATAATCCCAACTCAATTTCACTCCCGTTTTCGTCACCCGGCTACACACCCGTCATGGAAAACTCTTTTGCGGGTTACCAACAAATGCCCAACGCTTTCAACCAACGAAACCAATACCCTATGCAACAACCCAACATTCCGTTCAACCCAATGCAAATGCAACAACCCAACATTCCGTTCAACCAAATGCCATATCAAATGCAACAACTAATGCAAAACCCGCTAAATATGCCATATCAACCACTGCCACAAGCACATCCAACACAAATCGAGGAAGAAGATGATGACATAGAAGTTGTGCCAGAAACGCAACCTGAACCTTCAAAAAAGAAAAATACAAAGAGAAAGGGTAAAAAAGAAGACGCAGCCGCCAAACAACAACAACGCCAATGGTCAAAAATTGAGGAAGAGGTGTTGGCGAAGGCATATATTGGCTCGTCAACGTCTCCTATAATCGGTAAAAATTAATTTTTTTGTACAATATATTATTATTGTTATTAAATATTATTTATACATTATATTTTTGTTAGAAAATATTATTATTGTTACTAACATTTATTTGAACACTATATTTTTCTAACAAAATATTATTATTATTGTTACTAACTTGTAGGTAACAATCAACAAAGCGATGGGTTTTGTCAAGAAGCCCTTGATATATTCCACGAGATTATGGAACAAGGAGAGTATAGAACCGTTGATTCTATCAGCTCCAAGTGGCCAACGCTTTTGTGGGTTTTATAACACAACGCTCGCCAACAAATCGAGTGGATGGAACAACGAAAATGTTTTCAATGAAGCGTTGCGTTTATACGAAAATGACAACAAATCTTCTTTCCCACATGTCCGTGCTTGGCACATTGTAAAGGATCATCCAAAATGGAAGGGAACTCCAAATGAGGTTGCAAGGGCGAAATGAGCAACCAAACGGTCTAAAACTTCCGAGTCAGGAAGTTATAGCGTTGGAGGCTCAACCGGTCGTTGCCAAATAAATATCAACGACGAGCCCAAGTATGAGGAGGAGCCGATTGGAGAGGAAGAACGTCCCTCAGGAAGGGACAAAAGTAAAAAGATAGCGGCTGAAAAAAAGGAAACAAGCCGCATAAGGAAGTGGTGGTGGTTCGAAGTTGGAAGGTATTATGGTCGAGTTGAAAGCATTCAACCAAACCTTTACCGAGAAGCAAACCGAGAAGGTAAATGTGAAAAAAAAAAAAAACAAGCCGAGGAGAAGCAAAGGAGGCAAGAAGAAGCGCAACAGTTGGAGGAATGGAAAAAAATGACCACCGACCTTAGCGAATATCCACCGGAAGACCGTCCCATTTTACAAATGATGAAGGAAAAAATGGAGTGGGGGAGTGTAGTTTTTTTTAAATGTAACTTTAGTTTTTTTAAGTGTGTTTTTTTTAGTTTTTATTTAAATGTAACTTTAGGTTGTTTTTTTTAGGTTTTATTTAAATGTAACTTTTTTATTTTTATTTACTTTGTTTTAATTAATTAATTAAATCAAAAAAATAATAAAAAAATAGGGGAGGACCATCCACCACACCCTTGGGTAGTCCCTAAAGGGATGATCCTCCACCTTTGCTTACTTGACACCTACATGACGGATAGTCCCTTTAGGGACTATACTCACCATACCCTTTGGTCTGAGACTTTTGTTATCTACTTGTTAGTTTCAAGGCAATGATTAGGGTTTGAACTATTTAATTCTACACAGAGCAGTAGTTTTTCTAGGCTGTGTATAGTTGGCATGTTGAACATGGATATGTTGGAATAGGCATGAGGTCTGTACCGGTATTGAAAGTATTGGCACCAAAAATATTGGTACTGAAAACGTTAAAAAGTGGGCACCAAATCAGTACCAGTACCAAGTCCCAAATGCTTATTTCTATGTTGGAAGTGATTTTGAGTGTTGCTGCTATGAATTCGATGGGTTGAGTTCTTGAGGGGGGTTGGGTTTAATGAAGGTGGTTGCAAGTGGTGCTTATGGTGGAGGGTGGGTAGTGATATGATGGTTGCAGGCTATGTAGTACGGGAACGGGTATGGGGAACGACAAAACCAAAAAAATCAAAGATACGGGTATGACAAAAAAATATAAAAAATGAAAATATATTTAACAAAGTTCAAAATAGATATATATTGATGTATAGTGTAAACTCTAAAAACACTCTATCAACCATAGGTAATTATTATTATTATTTATGCTACTTTATATATTAACAAATGTGACTACATATTGTTAAGTGGGTTGAGTTATAATACAAAGTATTTAAAAATAAGAAGGGTAAGAAGCCACCAGAGAGTGACAAGTGTCCTAGGAGAAATTAAATGGAAAGGGTAATTTTGTCTACAAGAGGAAAGAGAATATGCACATGCAAGTCACATGTTATTCCCCCCCCCCCCAAATTTTTAAACGTCCGTAACTTTTTTTATACATCATTTGTTTTTGAAAAAAATTATACCATAAAATCGAGCCTTTTTTATCTTTAATATGAGTACCATATTGTTATATTTTTCAAAAAAAAATTCAAAAACCCAGTTGCATATTACACAATGGACATGATGTAAAACACAATGTAAAGTAGATCAAAAACACAATCAATGACAACAGATAAAGACACAATGGACAACATACTAAAACACAATGACCATAACGTATAACACAATGGCGATAACATATAACACAATAAGTATCAGACTAAATAAAAACACAATTGATGACAACAGATAAAAGACACAATTAATGACAGCAGATAAAAGACACAATGGAGAGCAGATGAAGACACAATGGAAAACAAACTAAAAACACAATACACAATAAACTAAAACACAATGAAAAAAGATAATAAAAAAATTGAACAAATTATTAAAACACAATGGACAACATATTAAAACACAATGAATAACATATTAAATACAATGACCTGAACTAATAACACAATTTATAGAAAACCCAGATATAACACCATCTTCATTGTGTCATATATTGTGTTATAGGTTCTTATAAAAACGCAATGGATAGAACCCAAATTAACATTGTGTTATAGGTTTTGATAATAACACAATGGACATGATGTAAAACACAATGTAAAATAGATCAAAAACACAATCAATGACAACAGATAAAGACACAATGAATAACATACTAAAACACATTGACCATAACGTATAACACAATGGCGATAACATATAACACAATAAGTATCAGACTAAATAAAAATACAATTGATGACAACAAATAAAAGACACAATTAATGACAACAGATAAAAGATACAATGGAGAGCAGATGAAGACACAATGGAAAACAAACTAAAAACACAATACACAATGAACAAAGATAATGAAAAAAATTGAACAAATTATTAAAACACAATGGACAACATATTAAAACACAATGAATAACATATTAAACACAATGACCTGAACTAATAACACAATTTATAGAAAACCCAGATATAACACCATCTTCATTGTGTCATTTATTGTGTTATAGGTTCTTATAAAAACGCAATGGATAGAACCCAAATTAACATTGTGTTATAGGTTTTGATAATAACACAGTGTATAGAAACTCTACTGACCAAAACCCAGTTAAAAGACACAATGACCAGAACCTTTAACACAATGCAAAAAAAACCCAGTAAAAATGAAAATTTTTATTTTATTTTTATATGATAATATGGTACTCATATTAAAGATAAAAAAACGCTCGTTATTATGATTAATTTTTTTTTAAAAAATGTCATATGAAAAAGTTATAGACATTTTAAATCGATGGGGGAATTGGCATATGCCTTGCATGTGGAGAGAGAAAATCCATAAATATAGGATTCCATTTATGCCCTTCTATTATCTTCTTTTCCCTACAACTAATCTCAACCCTCCAAATCTAAGATCAATGGACTAGAATCCTTCTTATTTATTTTATCATTTGTATTTGATCCTAACCCATTGTTAAGTACACTTAAAATGGTAGTAAAATCAAAAAAACATTCTCTGCGCATTTTCCTATTAAAAAACATTCTATACGGCCCGAATAAGTGTATACGGCCCGTATACAATAGGGGATGTGAAAATAAGATATAGGGGGTGTGGAAACAAGGGGACCCATATAATAAATTGATTGGTTTACTTTTTTGTAGGGCTGTAAACGAACCAAACGAACACGAACAAGACCTTGTTCGTGTTCATTTGTTAAAAAAATATACGTGTTCGCAAACCGTTCACGAACACTTGTCGAACGGGATTTTATGTTTGTGTTCGTTTGTTAAGGAAATGAACTTGTTCGTGTTCGTTTGTGTTTGTTTGTTAATTTTAGACAACTAACGTTGACAAACACAAATGAGCACAAACTAATGTTCATGAACACAAATGGAAACAAACGAAAACAAACAATCGTTCATGAACAGAATATATAATACACTGACACTTATTAGATATTTAATTTGTCAGAATTTTGATATATTTAAATAAATATAAAAACTAAAAACACTAATTAACTATCGAACACAAGCGAACACATTACCGAATGTTCACGAATATAAACGAACGAACGCCACCTCTGTTCGTGTTTGTTCATTTAACTAAACGAACGAAATTTCTTGTTCGTGTTCGTTTGTTTAATAAACGAACGAACACAAACGAGCTTCCCGCCGAACGTTTCACGAACTGTTCGCCGAACGTTTTGTTCGTTTACAGCCCTACTTTTTTGTAAAGTTAACTGGTATGAAGCCGTATATATTCCTAATAATATGTTAGCTAATAATCTTAAGAGTAAATTACAAAGTTCGTCCTTTATGTATGTCATATATTACAAAGTATATCCTTTATCTTTAATAAGCTCAGAAAACATACTCAATGTTTGTAAACCCTTACAAGTTATGTCCTTTAGTCATAACACAATTAGTTTTCATGGTTAAAGTTGACTAAGTCAACCCCACATAAGGGTATTTTAGTCATTTTATCCTAAATATTATAATAAATAATCATAAAACCAATAAATAAAACAATTTTTGAATTATATATGTAAATATATACATACAGACAACAACAGCAGACCTGGCTTCTTCATCTCTCTTATCCACCTCGTCTTCTTCAACCTTATTTCCACCCTTATCCACCTCCACCCCTCAAACCATAACCAACCATGGCTTCTTCATCTCTCTTTTCCCCAACCCCTAGAACAACAACAACAGCAGACCTTCAATCTCCATGGTCAACCCAAAAAGTCAAACCAAGAAAACCCCCCAAACCCACCACTCATCTCCCCACTCTTCAGCTCTTCAAAACCCCAATCTCTAAACCCCTTAATTTACTCTTCTTCTTTCCCCCACAACCTAAAGTTACCATTGACGAAAATTTCACCAAGAATCTTGAAAAGCTTGCAACTTTACAACAAATCCCAAATGGGTTTGATTCAGTTACCAATTTGGAGATGAACCCAAAAAGGGTTTACATTCAAGAACCCCCTTGGATTACTTCTCTCCCCACCACCCACCAACCTCGCCTCCGCCTCCGCCTGTGACCATCAACCACCCCCACAAACACTAGTCAAAATTAGATTTACACATGATATCGCATTCAACACAAAACCTTTTACTAAAACACAGATCTGGTCGATCTGGAGTTCAATCTCGCATTCAACACATGAAACGGAATCGAAGTCAGCACCTCTTTGACGCCTGAAACTTCAATCTCGCGGTGGTGGTCGGTCTGCTGAGGTGTACGGCGGTGGTGGTCGTGGTCTTGCAATGAGAGAGAGAGAGAGAAAGCTGGTGTGTGTGTGAGAGAGAGAGGGTGTGGTGGAGGTGAATGTTGAAGATGATTATGATTATTAATTTTAGAGTAAATTACAAAAGACAGGGTAAAAAGACTAAAATACCCTCATGTGGGGTCCATTAGGTCAGATTTAACCATAAAAACTAACTGTGTTAGGGTTAAAGGACATAACTTGTAAGGATTTGCAAACATCGAGTATGTTTCTTGAATATATTGAAGATAAAGGACACGGTTTGATATAAGTGACATACATAAATGACGAGTTTTGTAATTTACTCTAATCTTAACCAATATCAATAGGTTCGTTCAAATTATTTTACCAAATATGTTCCTATAATATGTCACTAAATAATAAAAAAAAAAATTATTTCTCAATTATATATATCGTTAAAAAGATAAAAAGACTTTAAGAAAAAAATATTTCTCAATTTTATTTAGGTGGGGTTTTATTAGGGGTGCAAACGAGTCAAGCGCGAGCTCGACCAGGCTTGAGCTCGATTAATTTATGAGAGCTCGAGTTCAAGCTCGACTCGGTTTGAGCTTTGTTGTCAAAGCTCGAACTTGGTTTGTTGGTAATTTCTCAAGCTCGAGCTCGGCTCGTTGATTATTTATTAATTAATATATTAAAAGAAGATAGCAGAAATGATAGATAAGGACTAAGGGTGTAGGGAGTGGTTAAACACTTTGAGTGGCAAACCAAAAAACCGACCAATCAGAGCGCGCCATGTCAATTAGTCAAAAGTGTTTAAACTTTGGTGAAAAGTGTTGGCAATGGTTTAGACACTTGGTGAAGTGGTAAACTATTTAAAAAAAAATGTGTGATTGGTTGAGATTGGATTGGACCCCACCCCACAATACCCTCTCTCTCTCTCCTTCCTCCCCTCACCGATTCGGCATGCCACCACCGATTTGGCAAACTTTGGTGACTAAACACATGTTGGCGGTGGTGTTTGCCGATCGGCAAAGGGGTTTGCCACCCTTTACCAATCACCACACCGTACACCCTAAATGTGAAATTTTGCCAAAGCACAGAGACTATCCGTGCATTATATTCTTATTAATAAATAATCTACATATAAACAAGTTGCGAAATACTTAGCAGTAAATGTGCACAAACCGGGTTTTTTTCTAATATCTGGGTTAGGATATATACCCGGGTATGGGTATAACCGGGTTTTGACTTTTCGGGTATTGGTCATATTCGGGTCAGGTTCGTGTAGGGTTCGGGTTCGGGTTTTCAATACCCGGGTATTAGAACACCCTATTTCCGGGTAGGGTTCGGGTATTGAACAGAATATGCATACCCGGTCCCTACCGTACGGGTCGGGTTCAGGTTTTTTTATGCACCTCTCTCTACTTAGCAGTTAGTTAGCACACAAAAACCATGACATCGGATCGGACCCTGAACCCAGAAGGCTAAACATGCCCAGGCCGAAAGGATATGAACCCAATAATAGACCCAAACAAAACAAGTTCAAATGCATGTTGGGCCATCAAATGGACTACCCTTATCCTCAGAGTTCTCTTTTAACGGCGTTACGTTTCTTGTCTATTCTTCGATATCTGGTCGCCGCCGTTAGGCTTAGGGTTAGAGGACAGAGTCCTCACGGCAAACTGTTAAAGACATCAACGACCAACAACTCAGGAGCAACAAGTGAACTGTTCCGGTAACTTTTCACTTCCAATTCCTTATTTCAAATGTGTTTCTTTTGTGTGTTTTAAAAATACAAGGGTGAAGGGAGTGGTTACCTATTTGGAATAGACGGTGCCACGTTAATTCACCTAAATTGTTTACATAATACTTAAAAACGTTGGCGGTGGTTTACCTAATGGGATTTAGGTAAACTATTTAAAAAAAAAAAGGAAAAATGTCTGATTGGTTGAGAAGAAATGGACCCACCACACACCCATCTCTATCCCCTTCCCCTCCCTCTCACCGAGTCGGTAAGGGTTCACCGAGATTGGCCTTCACGATCGGTAAACCAAAGGTTGGCGGCGGTGTTACCGATCGGTAACCCGCTTTACCGAATGATTTACCACACCACTCCGCTCACCCTAATAATTGTCTAAACAGGGTAAAATTACAAGATAGTATAACTCATCATATGATAATCACTTTTGTTGTGTCTGGTATTCAACTTACTAAATCCGCCCGTTTGTGGCCTAGTGGTAGTGGTAGGAGATTTGGGTTTTCCAATGGAGACTCAAGTTCAATTCCCACTTGTGTCATATTGGGATGGATATAACTCTGGGTTTATGCTCAGTGGTTGGGCAATGATGGTGACAAACCCACCGAGAGGGGTTCAATCCTGAGCCACAACCCGGTTTTTATCCGGCTGTTACTTCAATGAGGCAACTCGTGTGGAGGCAGTACGGTTTCCGGAGAATGCCGTAACCAAGTCTGACCAACCCAGCGCTGACCCGGTTAAGACAACGTAGTCTGGGCAGATCTTGGCTAGGCCGCCGTTTAGGCGGTGTGAAATTGGGTCACTAAAAAAGAAACTCACCTTTCACAAAAAATTCAACTTACTAAAAGTGAGAAGCCGTCGTATAATCAATTTCAAAGCAAACAATAAAACATTATAAATTTTAAAGAGTAAGAAAATGGTTTAAGCTTTACATGTATAACCCAATTAAGAAGGATTGCCATATAGATTCTATATGTACTATCTTGAATTTATTTTCACCATTAGCTAGTTCTTGCAGCATTATTTAATATCAGTCTAACAAAAAGAACAAGTGAAGATGAAAACTAGAAGTATGTACAAAGCTGAACGCTTTGTAGATAGAATCAGCACACTTCCTCAACCCATATTAGACACCATCCTGTCGCTTTTACCAACTAAAGAGGCGGCAAGGACAAGTATTCTCTCAAGGGAATGGAGGTACAAGTGGACCACTATTCCTAAACTTTGGTTTACTTTGCATAAAAGAACTTCTGAGCTAACATCCGACATAGCAAGTACAATGAAAGACATGGACACGCATGATGTGTACCAAGTTTTGTTGCTGCGCCAAGGTCCAATACACGAGTTCACCCTTGTTATGG
Source organism: Helianthus tuberosus (assembly GCA_030545235.1). Classification (NCBI taxonomy): domain Eukaryota; kingdom Viridiplantae; phylum Streptophyta; class Magnoliopsida; order Asterales; family Asteraceae; genus Helianthus; species Helianthus tuberosus. The sequence goes on from CM060444.1 coordinate 27,112,023, forward strand.
ATGATTACTGGCAACATTACCATTATTTTGAATTTGATCTGATAATACTTCATTTGTCGAGGATCCATCCTGTCAAGAAACTAAGACTTGATGGACTTGATGGATCAGAGGACATTTGGAGTGAATTACCCAAATGTGTTTTCACATTGCATCACTTAACGGTATCACTAGATGAATTTGATGGATCTGAGAAGATTTGGTATAAATTACCCAAATCTGTTTTCGCATTGCATCAGTTAACGGACCTCTATCTTTGTAAATTTCATATTGAGCATCCATCGATATTTAATGGCTTTGGTAGCCTTGGAAGCTTATGCTTGATTTATGTAAAGATCTCTACACAAACTCTTCTACATCTTTTATCCAATTGTCCGTCACTTAAGAACTTGAATCTCGTAAGTACCCACTTGACCTCTATCTATATATGCTCTCATGTTATGGACTTTCTATACTTTCTGAATATTGTAATGTGTTTTTCAGAATATAGATGAATCGGGTGATAAATGCACTATTAATGAGCTACTCAAGTGTTTACCTGTGATTGAAGATCTTACTATGTCTGGTGATGTCTCTGAGGTAATATATATGCACCATCATATGCTATTGAAAGAAAAGTTTTGAACTTTTGGTTGTTAATATTTGTTTGGCCTATCGTTCAAGTGGCTAGTTCTAGACTCGGTTGCGCAAGACCTTCCAACCTCACTAATCCACCTCAAATCCTTATGTTTGAATCAATCGTGTCTTTCTTGGGGCAACGGATCAGCTTTAGTTCTTGCTTTGATCAAATGCTCCCCGAACTTGGAGGATTTGCAGCTAGAGGTGAATGATATAATTATTAATTACATCACGTACTCTGTTTGTTTGATTCTCACTGACACAAAAAATTCCAACCTACATGTAGATAGAGTGCGATTTGGACTTCTCCGCCATAAAGGATAAATATTCAGACGTTTGGTTGGAGCATCTGAACGTATTGGGTCTCTGTTTTGGCAGCAACAATCTTGAGACGGAGTTTGTAAAGTTTATATTGGCTAGGTCACCTAAGCTGAAGAAGGTGACCATACTCACTGCGGTAGATCGGAAAACAGAGTCGAAGATGTTTAAAACGCTCTTACGGGCCCCACGCGCGTCTCCCAAAGTTATAATTACCAAATTTAATTTTCTTAAGAAGTAATGTTGAGATTTAGGATGATAATGTAATGTTTGTATGGTTACTTTGCTAAGGTATCAGTTATTTGAGATTTGTGACTTGTTATTAGTTATCCGGTATTGTGGTCATTTTCTGGTCCATTATCAGTTATTTTTGTGTTAACTCATTGTTTGATATTTACTTATTTTGATGTTTTAGTTATTCTGTTTGCCAGTTGTTCAGTAGGAAATTGTCGCCATCTTCATTATGGTTTATTTTAATGTTTGTTTAATTATGACTTATGTAAACCAAACTTGTTTGAGTTGTGATATCACATATAGAGTCAAAGGTAGAAAAAAACAGGCTGGTTTATCTCCAATTTGACTTTTACTTTTAGTTATTTTTAATTAGTTTTGTTTTGATATTATATATAACCTACTAATTCTGTTGGTGGTGTTCGTCATTATTATTATTATTATTATTATTATTATTATATATTAATTTGTAAACGGACACTTCCACACAAAGGTTGCTATAGATATTTACCATTATTTACGCATATTGTACATGTATCTATCTACGTAATATTTCCTCCATTTTTCAGCATATGTGTCTGTACTTTGTATTTATCTTGCTTCCATCTCCTCCTTTTTCCTTTCGTTTATGGGGAGTTCGGGGCTCAGGACTCACGACGATCGATTTGTGACTAACAACAAAATTTAACGGGGAAAATGGCCCAATGACAACAAAATTTACTTCCGAATGGGTCAATTTGGGTGGTATTTCTTTTACAACATGTCACAGGGAAAATGGCCCAATGACTTGAACTTCGCACTAAATCTATTTTTCACGCATACAACCACCTATATATTTTTATTCAAAATTCAAATTTTCCTTGTAATAATATTGTTTATCTTAATCTGACTATTAGAATCATAGTACATTAAGCTTTTAGTCCATGTGGTGGCGAAATAACCCTTTTACCTTGATGTATCTAATTTGACCTTTCCAGTCATTGTATTTTTTTTTTTTTTAGAAATTTACGAAAATAGCCAAGAATAAGTTTGACTTACTAAATGGCCACCTCATGCGTTGGTGGAGTAGGGCATCACTGATTACGAGACACCTTTTGCGTCTGCAGGGCTGATTCATGCGTCCGCCAATATACAAGTGACACGTGTCAATGACATCCATGCGTCCCATTCGTCCCATGGGTCCGTGACTCGTAAAATTTACTTTTAGCTAGATTTGAGGCATCCCATGCATCCGTGACTCATCCCATCATCTCATGCGTCAGTGACTCATCCCATGCGTCCGTGACTCATCCCATCATCCCATGCGTCCGTGACTCATCCCATGCGTTGCCGACTCATCCCACGCGTCCGTGACTCATCCCATGCATCCCATTGAGACATGTGTCACTTCTATATTTAAGGACTCATGAGATGAGTCGGCAACGCATGGGATGAATCACGGACGCATGGGATGATGGGATGAGTCACGGACACGTGTAACTTCAATATTTAAGGACGCATAAGGTGTCTCGTAATCGGTGATGCCCTGCTCCACCGACGCATAAGGTGACCATTTTGGTAAGTCAAACTTACTCTGGGCTATTTTCGTAAATTTCTCTTTTTTTTTTACCTGATGGGCCTGATAATGGGGCCATGTTAGATAGAAAAGGTGAAAGTGTGAAACCATCAAGTTGTACTTTCGTCATCTCGATCGGATAGTGTCTTCGCCACACACATACATATTTGTTCTCCTTCTGTTTACGGCGCCGTTAGGGTTAGAGAACAGAGTCCCCACAGCAGCCGTTAATGTAGGAAAAGACATCAACGACCAACAACTTAGGAGCAACGATTGAACTATTCGGTAACATCCATAATGAAAAGAAACCATATGAAGGGGTATGGTCCCAAAAAGCCGCGCAGACCATTTTCAGGTCGCGCGCTGGACCATACTCCATACTCAGAAACCTGATGAGTCTTCAGACCCGCGCGGGCTACTCAGGCAAAACCTGACCTCGCGCGAGGTCCAAACAAGAGATGACATCAGTTTCCACACTTAGTGTTCTGAATAAGAGCATCAGCCCCTGCAACCCTTCGCGGGCTAGTTACGTGCTCAGCAAGGGTCGCGCGGGAGTTAGGGCGTAAGGCCACTTCAGAGAGTACAAAAAGTACAAGTAGCAGAAAAATAAGCCAATCAGCATCCTACAGGCTGTGCTATATCGTGCTCCACGATCGTCTGATGTGCAGGAGACAGAGAATACACAAGGATGCCTATGTGGCACCAATCAGGGGGCGGCGACACCTGCCCCATGATCTCCACTTACCTGCTGATGGCAGAGGGACAACAAGGCCGACAACTGGGACACGTGGCTCCAATCATGGTGCGCCAGCATCGGAGATATTCTAGAAGACATTAACGGTCGATACCAGTGAGACAAGGAGGATATTCCCTGTTTGTCGCCTTCCGGCCCAAGGCCCATCAGCCCATCTCCTCTTACACATCTCCAGCTATAAATAGAGACCCTCATACACAGGTGAAACATTCCATTCTCTCTATTCTCACTCTTAACACACACTTATTTCCTCAAAGCAGTTACTTATTCTCACGCCGGAGTCTGGTTAAGAGAGAAACCCCCCATATTCCCCTCTTAACGAGCTAATGGTGTTGCTGTTTTGCAGGAAGAAAGGATCACATTGGAGCTCAAGAAAGTTTAAGAAGATTAACCCTTATGATTGAAACATAAACCAAACTAATTAACCCTAAAATTAGTTCCGTGTTTCTTCATTGGCGCCCACCGATTTTTACAATCATTATCATCTTCTTTTTTCTGAGTTTTCTGTCCTCTTGATCATGGCCGGTCAAAGGATCATTCCTGATTTCGGTTTCGGCACAAACTCTAACGTAGGATTGGGGGAGGACAATTCGAATGTTCAAGTCCAGCCTGCTGAAGAGATTGGTGAAATTGAAGTAACAAACACCGGGGGACCCCGCGTGAGCATCACTTGCATCACTCAAATGGGAACCCCAATAAGTCACGTCGCTAGTCCTTCAAACCCAGCTCCAAACCCGAACATTTCGGAGCTACTAGGGCTACCAGAAGGCGAGACTTTAGCTTCCTGGTACGCCAAGCATATTGCGACTATAAATACTACGTATCAATCCTTGAGTGCACAACAAGCAATTTTGCAAGCAGAACCATCCTTGGTTACTCCTCCGGGTCCAAGTCAGGGTGCGCGCCAGACACCCCCGCAGCAGAACTTTCAAGGAAAAATCAACAGACCTCCTCCCCAGAGAAGGCCAAGCATGCATGACACGCGCGATACACGCGGGGAGACAGGCAGCTATTATGATAATCCGTCAAACGTGCAAAGGGGTCCAGTTCACAGCCGGCTGGGGCCGCGCAACATGAACAACGAATGGGATGACACGGATCCGGGTGATTATACTTGGCAAGAGGATGAAGGGTCCTCAGTTTTCAACCGTTTGCAGAAAAATCATTAGTCTTACAGGCAAAGACAACGCATCGCATACAGCGGAGAAGCAGAATGGGATTTCAGCCTCGTCTATATACCAGCTGAAGCTACGAACACTCGAAGTTCATTCCAAAGATTGCTCTAGCCCCGCTATCAAAAGAGAAACTGCCTCCAACAGTGGGAAAGTTCAACGGTCTCACTGACCCTGACGATCATGTTCGAGTATTTACAAGCGTTGGTGTTATGGGAGGATGGAACATGCCAATGTGGTGCCATCTGTTTATCTAGAATTTCACATGGGCTGCTCGCGCTTGGTTCGACAGCCTCCCGCCTGGAAAAATCACGTCATGGGTCGACTTCAGAACCCAATTTGTAAACCATTTCAGCCAGCAAAAACGCTATCAGCGCGATACGTCTGAAGTAACAGACATCTGGCGCAGAGAGAACGAGGGGTTAGAAGATTTTATCACTCGCTTCAACAAGGAGTGTTTAGAGATCGGAGGTGTAAGCGAACAACTGATGCGCGCTCACTTCAAGAAAGCCATTCGATGTGATAGTCTGATCAGGACTATCACAGGAAAATACGGTATGCCCAAAGAGTGGGACAAACTAATGGCAGCTGCAAAGATCGTAGCGCAAACTGAGGAGTCACTGGCTGGAACCAAAAACTCTTACACCGAAGATCGTTTTTCCAAGGGAAGTTCACGCGACAACAACAGGCGAAACAGAAACAGAAACCCTGGATGGAAAGCAAACCAATCCAATGGCTATGAAGAAAGGCCTCGCTTTAAAGAAGACGCGCGAGACACAATTGATCGCATCGGTTATCGAAAGGCAGTCAGGAACGAGAATCGAGAAAAACAATGGACTCCGCTCATAAAGACACCAAAAGAGGTACTCATGACGGAGAATCATGACTACAAGGCACCAAAGTATATGACAAACAAGAATAGGCAAGACCCGAACCTGTACTGTGATTTTCACAAGGATACAGGTCATCTGACGGATGACTGTATCAATCTAAGGCAAGAAATTGAAAGAGCGCTGAAAAACGGCAAGTTAAGCCATCTGGTAAAAAATGTGCGCAAGGAGACACGCCAGATTCAGCGGAATAACGATGGAAACCAGAAGAAGGTTAGGCGTCTAGAAACTCACATGGTCGATGGACCAAGATACAACGCAAGAAGCAAAGGCAGGCGCCCATTCTAACCAGCATGGCAGGAGTAACAAGACATTTTTCCGGTCGTGCGCGGGGGTCCACGTGCAACACGCCCCGTTGTCATTACTGGCATCATAGGCCATTATGAAACAGAGTACATCTTCATTGATCCAGGAAGCACGGCCGATATCATCTACGAACAATGCTTCAATCAGTTTGATGATGAAGATAAAGCTCACCTCGAGCCTGTTGATTATCCTCTATCGGGATTCTGCAATGAGACGGTCTTCCCACTAGGCCAGATCAGTTTCCCCGTCACGCTATCTGACGGGAATCATTCAAGAACTACAAACGTCAACTTCATGGATGCCAGCCAAATCAAGGCATGACGTTTTAATCGGGAGAGAAACCCAAGGAGAGATGAACATGGTAACTTCCACGCCCCACTCAGCCATTGGATTCCCAACTGAGACAGGGGTGGCGATTATCTATGCAAACTGCAAAGAAAGAGGTGATGGCAGCAGAGGACACGCGTCCAGTCAAAGCAGCAAAAATTTCAACAACCGAGCCAGAAAAATGGGTCTTGAACCGCAAGTACCCAGAATAGGCGGTGACGATAGGCCACGCAATCTCACCAAGTATCTGGACGCACCTCAAGCAACTATTATTCAGGAACATGGACATCTTCTCCTGGACTTCGGCCGACATGACCGGTGTCCCGCGCGACATCACTGAACATTGTTTGAACACTTATCCCTCCGTCGAGCCAAAGGTACAAAGAAGGCGCAGCCTAGGAGCGGATAAGACTAAAGCCATGAATGAGCAAGTTTGTGAACGGCTAAAGGCAGGTATACTGAGGGAGGTGCGCTACCAAAGTTGGGTTGCAAACCCTGTTATGGTCGAGAAGTCTCCCGGAGGATGGCGAATGTGTGTTGATTACACAGATCTCAATAAGGCATGCCCCAAAGATTGTTATTCGTTGCCTGAAATCGACAAAAAGATAGACTCTCTCGCGCCGTACAGATGGAAATGTTTTTTAGATTGCTACAAGGGGTATCATCAAGTCCAGATGAAGCTGGAAGATGAAGATAAGATAGCTTTCCGCACTAACATCGGAATCCTCTGTTATACAAAGATGCCTTTTGGGCTCAAGAACGCTGGCGCAACTTATCAGCGACTGATGGACATGATATTTGCCGATGACATCGGAAAGCATATCGAAGTGTACATTAACGATCTTGTGATCAAAAGTCCCGAGGAGGACCATATGCTAAAAGACATAGAGAAGACGTTCAATTCTTTAAGGAGCGTAAACATGAAGCAGAATCCAGCAAAATGTTCTTTCGGTATGGAGGAAGGCAAGTTTTTAGGCTTCATGGTTACAAACGGCGGTTTCAAAGTTAACCCCGAAAAAGTTCAAGCCATTGAGCGGATGCCATCACCGCGCATGATCAAAGAAATGCAAAGATTGGTCGGTCGCCTAGCCGCGCTTAATCGATTTCTATCAAACCACGCTGCAAAATCTTACCCTTTTATTAGCACCTTGCGCAATTGCGTAAAAAAGCAGGAATTTAAATGGACGCCAGAAGCGGAAGCAGCCTTCCAACAAATGAAGGAGTGTTTGATCAAGCTCCCTACCTTAACCGCACCATTCGAGAAAGAGCCACTCATTCTGTACTTGTCTTCTTCGGACAAGGCAGTTGGGTCGGTGTTGTTGGTAGAAAGAGATGGAGTTCAGACTCCAATCTACTATGTTAGTAGGGTACTCACGGATCCAGAAACACGATACTCAACCATGGAAAAGTTAGTGCTCGCGCTGCTACACGCCTCCAGGAGGCTGCGTAGGTATTTCACTGGGCATGTAATCACTGTACTCACTAACTTCCATATTTGCACAATCTTGCAAAAACCAGAGACGTCAGGTCGGTTGGCAAAATGGGTAATTGAACTGGGGGGCCACAACATCCTGTACAGGCTGCGCCCAGCTATCAAGGGCCAAGTGTTAGCGGACTTCATCACTGAAGTCCCAGAAGACAAGATCAAAGATTGTGAAGTTGTTGATATTCCCATCAAAGACACGTCAGATGAGTTATGGTTGTTGTATACTGTATACTGATGGAGCCTCAAACGAAGATGGCACAGGAGCTGGATTGCGCCTTGTTAGCCCAGAGAAGCATGAGTTCACATATGCCATCAAGTTGGATTTCAAAAATAGCAACAACGAAGCAGAATATGAAGCGTTTTTGGCAGGCTTGCGCCTAGCCATCAAGATGGGAGCACAAAACTTACAAGCGCATGTCGACTCTCTCCTGATCGTGAGTCAAATTAATGGGCTGTATGATGCAAAGGACGAGGTTATGGCCTTGTATTTAGAACAGGCAAAAGAGTTGCTTCAACAGTTCAAATCATACAAGGTCGTTCATATCAATCGATCAGAGAACAAGCCAGCAGACGCGCTTAGCAAGCTTGCTTCAACAGATTTCCAACATCTCGCTAAAGATGTAAGAATCAAAGTTTTAAAAAACCCATCTATTTTGTTGCGTCAAGTCAACGTAATCGAGATAGGGCCACCATCGTGGATGACCCCTATCATCCAATATCTTCAAGAAGGAATTCTCCCTGAGAACAAGGCTAAGGCCAGAAAGATACAGAACAAAGCGCTGTTCTATGAGATGAATGGAGGAATTTTGTACAGAATATCCTTCTTAGGGCCACTACTGCGTTGTGTAGACCCTCAAGATGCAAGTTACCTGATCAGGGAGATTCATGAAGGCATCTGCGGCATTCATGCGGGCCCGCGCATGGTCGTAGCAAAGATAATGAACGCTGGTTACTATTGGCCAGGGATGCATGTTGACGCTTTGAAGGAGCTACACAAATGCGACTCCTGTCAAAGACACGCTCCAAATGCCCTGCGCCCGAAGAATGATCTCATCCCTGTGTCCACTGCCTGGCCTTTCCAGCAGTGGGGGATTGATATGGTGGGACCTTTCCCTGAAGCTCCTGGAGCAGTGAAGTTCATAATTGTTGCCGTTGATTATTTCACTAAATGGGTGGAGGCCAAAGCCCTTGCTTCAACTTCTGCAATGATGGTGCGCAAATTCATCTTGGAACACATCATTTGCAGGTTTGGTCTCCCGCTCAAGATCGTAACCGATAATGGCACCAATTTTGCTTCTGAAGACCTTCAACAATGGATGAAAGAGCTGAATATCGAGCACACTTTCTCTTCCGTTGCACACCCTCAGGGTAACGGTCAAGTAGAAAGTGTCAACAAGAGTATCGTTGAAGGGATAAGACTGGGCACTAAGAGAAGAGGCTGGGTAGATGAGCTCCCTAGCATTTTGTGGGCTCATCGAACCATGCCAAAAAACAAGCACTAGCGAAACCCCTTTTAGCCTGGTCTACGGCTCTGAGGCGGTTATCCCAGCAGAGATAGGCCTCCCTCGCTGCGCTTATCAGCACTCAACAAGATTGATAACGAGGCAGAGTGCCGTCTAGACTTGGACTTTCTCGAAGAGAGGCGCGGAATAGCGCGAATCAAAGAGGCCAAGTATAAGACACAGGTGGAGAGGTAGTACAATGCAAGAGTGCGCATTTGTACCTACAATCCAGGTGAATACGTCTTCAGGGACAATGAAGCCTCCAATGCTGAACGCCCCGGGAAACTAGCACCTAAGTGGGAAGGCCCATACTTAATACATGAGGTGCTAGGGAAAGGGGCATACAAACTGTGCACCCTGGATGGACACATCATCCCGCGTACATGGAATGCGCAGCAATTGCGCAAGTGTTACATGTGATTACTCCTGGCCATACGCCTTTCTATCTAGATATGTTGGCCACGTGCCTTTTTAATTACCTATGCTGGCTATACGCCGTTTTATTTCGATGATGTATGTTGGCCTCGCGCCTGTTTTTAAGCTACTTAATGGAAGCATTGGCTATACCCTATGTTTTTATCATCATGACTTCAACGTTACAAATGCATGTTAAAACTTTTGATTAGCACGAAAACACTTCAGTAAATTACGAGCTCTTGAGTTAGGCCTCCAAGGTCTTCCGCGATCATAGCGCAAGACCGGGCAATCACACTCATACACGAGCCACACTTACATTTATTCGCGCTAACCTAAACAAAGTTTCAAACAACATGGCAATAATTGTAACTTGACAAGATTAAATAGCAAACATCATAAGTTTGATTCAAAAAGCGCGACCGCGCAAAAAGTTACATTAAAATCTAAAATGGAAATTACAAGGCACCAGCCTATGAACACTATCACTTACTCATAACCATCACCATCATCCCCATGATCATCTCCATCGCCATCGCCATCTCCGTCGGCTGTCTCTTCCTCATCCGTCAACTCCACAGTTTCTAGAGGGTCGAGGATAGTCTTTAGCCGCGCGCACCATTCATCGTGCTTTAACGCTTCAGTGACCAAATCCATAACAGGCAGTGAAAGATGGTCATAGACTTCTTCAGCGCGGGCTAGCACAACATCATCCTGATCTGTCACCGAGCAATGACTGGTATCCAACTCCTGACCAAAGGCCTCTTCCACGTGATGAGCGCATTCTAGATAACCCCCGCGATGCCCAACAGCACGCGAAGCATATATGAGCGCGGCAACAGTCGTATCCATCTCAGAAGCATTCAGAATAGAGTTAGCAATCTACAAAAAAGACAACGGATAAGAACAAAGCAACAACAAATAAAACCTAAGGTAAAAGAGGAGAAACTCACCGCAGCCACTCCCCTAGTGCGCATCCATTCGGAGTCAGAAACTAGCGTATCCATGATTGCTTGAGCTTCGGCATAATTGTTCTGAGCTACGTTAAGGGCGGAGGTGCTAATATCTCGCGCCTCTTCGGCCCTTTGTTTGGCCTCCTAGGCAGTAGCAACCTTCACCCTCTCAGCCTCTAGATCAATATCCAATGATTCATTCTTGTCAATAACCTCATGCAATCGACACTTCAACTCCGCAATCTCCACATCTTTGGCAGTTAAGTCTTTATCTTTGCTGGCAACCTGCGCCTTCAACTCAGCCTGTGAAGAATGAAAACAGACTTAAAACAATATTTTGACAAGTATAAAACAACATAAAGAGGAAAGGGTTGAAATTTGTTGAACCTCAACGCGCCCTTTGTCCGCTTCGGCGTCCTCAACCTTTCCTTTTAATGTGGCAATCTGAGCCTCAAGGTCGATAATCTTGGAGTGAGCAGCATACATGCGCTGGTTATCTTTTTTGCATACCTCTTTCCATTCAGCCCATTCCTTCGACAAGAGCTCCTCAGCGGCACGCAGCTTGCTCTTTAAGCCCTCGCGGCCCCACTCTTCAGATTTTTTCTCCGCTTTGAAGGCGGCCTTCTCCTCAGCAAACACACTTTTCATCTTCTCAAAATCTTTAACCTGCCTTAACAAACGATCATGGTACTTCTCCCAATCCCCCCGCTCTCTAACCATTGTGCGCCATTCGTGCACAATCTGGTGGTTAGCAGCACGGGTGTTGGCCTCCCCAACAACGTAGGCATGATACAACCCATCGTGGGTTCGCGCCCTCTGCCTGTTAACTTCGCCGGGAGGGAAAGAGTTCAAGTACCAGTCACGACAAGGAGCAAACTCCATGAACGTGTCTTTCTGCTTTAAGCCCCATGGAGGTTGGTGAGAAGCATCACCGCGAGCCTCCTCAGTGCAAGTCTTGTAATAAATATCTCCTAAGGTATTCCTTAGGACCTATTGGAGCTTGTGGCATCGAGCTTTGACCCCCTGCACCAGCCTGGCCAGCAGCGAAAACACTTGGGGTGCTACCAGAACCCCCAGCACCTGCTCCACCCGCAGCGGTAGTTGTAACTTGCTTAGTTTGGAGGGGGACATCAGGCTGCACAGGTTTCGCCGATTTAACAACCTTGGGCCCCTTTCCCCGAGTAGTTTCCTTCTCCTTTTCATGAAGGGGTTGGTCAAGTCCTGTGATATGTACGACCTCCGGACCCTGCGCTTTATCAGCAGTAGCAATGGTCTCGGTCTCCTTCGATTTGTCACCCGAAGGCTTCTCAACAACCTTCTCTCTCTCCTTCTCCTTTTCTTTCTCTTTCTCTTTCTCCTTTTCTCTTTCTTTCTCCTTCTCAGCCTCCAGCTCAGCAGATCTAAGAGACTTGATTACAAACTTGGTTTTCTTAGGCGCCGGCTCTTTCAGATCCTTGAACTCGACACCCTTAGTTTTTTCAGGGGTCTTCTTTAAAGCCTCTGCAGAAATAAAAGGTTAAGAAATTGTACAAAGGAAAATAAGGAATTCATCTTAACACTAACCTGGAGAGAACTTATAAAGGGAACACAGCTTGCTCTGCTTCCCTATTACTAGGGCTCCCCCAGCCTTCTGCGCTGCTTTAGCCCCAACAGCAGCCTCCTCTCTACTTCTTTTCCTGCACACTAATTGACCATCAGGCTCTTCGTGTTCTTCTTCTTCTTCCACTTCATCATCAAGTGCGATCGAAGAAGGGGTAGCACCAGCCTCAGGGGCCCTTAACCCCGCGCTTCCAGAACTTTTTGAGCTAGCAGCGCTGGCCTTCTTCTCACCTATATGGGACAAACCCTCAAGTGAGTCACTCGCAATAACGTAATCTTCCAGGTGACTCTGCCAAAATCGAATAGTACCATTGTCAGAGGCTCTAGCTGTCACGCGACTACTCCCGCCCTTCTTGCTGGTTGCTCCAGCATCAATGGTTATCACCTTCTTCTTCTTCTTGTTCGGTTTCTAATTCTTCTCCTCCAGATCTATACCAAGGTCGCGCAACACACCCGCAAAGATGTTAGACCAGGAACTTATCTCCCCATTTGATGACCCTACAGACTCCTCGCTGGAAAGATAAAGAATATCTTTCCTAGCGGAAGTCACAACACGCAAGGCCCTGGGGTTGGGTAGATGTGCACCATCGGTTGCAGCAGGAGGATTGGAAAAGGCTCCAGCAGGAGAATAAAGAAAAAGGCCTTTGATATGCTCGTACCAATAAGGCTCCCCTGGTTGTAGCGGGCGCACACCCATAGACCCACCAAATGTGGGGAAAGCAACTTGATAAAGGTGCGCCTCTGCAATCAGATTCAACAATTAAGCGCAGATAAATTACAAAGGAAGATAAACCAAAGAAACAGCATACCTCTATCTTCAAACTTCAGAATGGGTACTTCGTTGTTGTTGTAACGCCCTGCTTATTATAGCAAGTCTTGTTCGTATTTCTATTTTTGGAAGTCTTGTGTTCTTGTAATCGTTCTTTCTTTGCAATCGTTGTAAAATCTGAGACTTGGATCATAAATAAAACTTTTATTTTGTTAAATTCATGTTATACATACTTTATACATGCTCATACATTCGATTTCATGAAACAAATGATGCCTATTCGTAATTCTTGGAAACTATGTGCTAAACTTGCAAATACGTGAAACTTACGCATAAAACGTGCTTTGATCGTAAACGATACTTAAATACGACATTCATACACTTAATTATACTTGGTTTATGTTCCTCATGCTTAAATTTATCTTAAACTATGTTTTTATGGCGAAAATAGTCCCTAAAAGGCCTTAAAACCCTAATTAGTAAACTTCAGGGGCCAAATTGCAAATAATCAAAACTTGGTCACCAGCCCCCCTTTTCACGGCCCGCGTACACTTCCCCCCTCCCCCTAGGCGGCCCACGTGAACTACGAATCCGAGACCAGCACGTTTCAGCTTACGGGATTGGGCCATTTTGGGGTGTTTGTTGCTTCCAATGTGTGTTTCTTGCATTAAAAACTCACAACCACCAACCCCAACCCTTCCCCTATAAATACCACACCACTCCAAGTCATTTTCACTTTACAAACCTCCTCACAACTCTCTCAAACACTCAAAATCGTTGCTGCAATCTGAAGTTCGGACATAAGTACTACTCTTCACTAAAGTGAGCATAACTCACTCATTTCTTATCCTTTTGAGCTCATTCTTTTTCCAGAACACTTGGATCGACCTTAGCTTCGATTCCATGGGTATTTCACAGTGAATAAGTCCCAGGAACTCCAGCAAATAGGTTCCAAAGTTCACTGTTTGAATCTGATTTCATTTATCTTTGCTAATACTTGTTTAACTTGAGTATAACTCAACTCAAACCCACGTCCTTATGCTTATAACCACTTCTATGGTTAGTTAAGCTTAAAAATGGGGCTGAGACATACAAAATTAGAGGTTAAACCTCATATATATTCTGTTTTGTTTAGGGTTCTTAACCCACAAGTAATGTTCAAGCTTCAAGCTTGATGAAGGTGTGATTATGGACTAACTTGGGTTGTCCAACATAAAATCCCCACATTTCTTGATAATTTCTCATAGTGTAGTTGTTTATTATTCTTGTATTAATATTAGTTCATGACCCTCCTTGTATGTTTTTACATCAAGTGTAGTGGTGAACTCATAAGAGGTGCCTAAATGGAAGCTTGTTCTTCTTACCTCCTACATGGTTTCCATGATACTTAGAGGTACCTAAATGAAGATTTAATCTTCTACCTCATGCTTGACTATTGGACATAACAATACATATAATACTTATATATACATACTATTCAATATTCGAACCCTTGATGGTGAACTTGTGTTCATTCGTCAAAGTATTAGAATAATTTCATCCAAGACATAAGACTTGTTACGATTCTAATGAGTATACTACTCATGAAAACATTAACCCTTGAGGTTTCATAGTGTCAAGAACAAGTACTTTGTGTTAAAGGATGATTACTTTTGAATACATATGTTCTTGTGTTTTAACTTCCTAAATCCTTAATCTACCGTTGATCTCCGTTACTCATACACTTTGTTACTTCGCATAGAAGGACTTGGTGTTCCTACCTCCAACAACAACTCACTCGCGGATTCACAAGTAGAAGACTTGCAAAACCGTGAGTATACTCGCAACCCCCTTTTTATGTTTAGCACTTTTGGGGTGTAACATGTTAAACTATTAAACTACACTTAAACTTATTCTTTATGCAATGCACGAAAGACAGTCCTTATACATGAATACTATGTTGTTATACTTGATGCTTATACGTGGACCATACTTATGTGATATGTTTTAGTCATTAGCTTTCACGAGTCTCCATTTGACATGTATAGCGCTATAGGAGTAACGCACCGCCCGTAGACTAGTGGTCATGTTGAATTATATCATTTTGCTTAAACAGAGGGTTGACTAGAAATATTGCATGCCATGTTATATTGATCTTGTATAAACTAAGTTGCCATGTGGATTCGTTTTAAACTTTTATACTTATACTTATTCTTAAACTTGTATACTCGCCTTTGCTTTTGCATTGAATTGTATTTTAAACATGTTAAAGGTTGAGGATTGATGATGCTATGAAATGGATTAGTAATGATGCTTAGATACTCACTTAGACGTTTAGGTTTAAAGTGTTGTATCAATTTTGTTATGTTTATGTTTTGAACAATGTTGTTATTTGAATTTCTTGTAATGTTTTGACAATTTATTTATGAAATGAAATCGGTTGAATTAAATATTATCGCAAATAGTGTTATGAAGTCTCTTACAATCTCGAACTAGTACCACTCCGATGATTTCGCCATTGGTTGGGGTGTGACAGATTGGTATCAGAGCCATAACTATAGGGAATTAGGTAGAATTGCCATGTTCGACCTAGTCTATAGTAGGAACCATGTTTTTGACCATTCTTGATTCTTGCTTAAAATGTTATTCTTCCTACTTTGCTTCTTTCTCTTCTCTTTGGTCTTAATATTTACATAATGTCTTTCCTAAGACATTTTACACAATACACTTGAAGACACTTTTTATACAAAAGAGACGAGTTTACCAAAATAGGCGTGAAACCCACAATTTGGTGAACGACTCTCATTCTGCTTATTCTTATTTTTGCACGAAATTTCGCCATTTAGCTAGGAGTGAAATCCACATCTAAATGGTGAATTTCCAATTCAAAGTCTAGTGGACCCTC
The DNA here is from genome assembly GCA_030545235.1 of Helianthus tuberosus. Lineage (NCBI taxonomy): Eukaryota > Viridiplantae > Streptophyta > Magnoliopsida > Asterales > Asteraceae > Helianthus > Helianthus tuberosus. The sequence goes on from CM060444.1 coordinate 27,127,798, forward strand.
GTCATAGTGTCGAAATTATATTTTGACCCGACGAGTACCAACCACATTAGGGTACGAAATCGTCAAGTCAGGGGTGAAACCCGCACCTTGTCGATTGAGTCCCATTCCTCGATTTTCAATCTCGCCAAAGTTTTGATTGTTTCAATCGATTAGAGGCGTGTAGTAACTGGAAGGGTAAGATACCGTTAATCGCTTCTCGACGAGAGTATCTTACCTATAGGCCAAAGCACGTTTCTCTAATTTGAAAGGGCTTTCGATTCACTTTGGAATAGTCGACGTTTCTATACACGAAACAATCCTATGTTTTATGAGCCTCTCTTTTATGTGATTCAATTTATATGTGATTTTTATACTTGTCACCTCGTTCGTTTAAAAACGTTACACGATTCGCACGTCTAGCGCAATCAAAAACAATAATAATTCTCATGAACAAACTAAATTTATACTCTTTTTACGCATTCATACGTGTTTATACTTGTTGAATACTTGTTGAAATCATGCTATGTGAACCATACGTGTTACATCATGTTTACATGTTTAAAACTAGCAAACCTATTTTGAGTTTATGATCAAGTCCATCCTTTTCCTTCTCTTTCGATTCCTTAGATGTCGTCCAACGGTGCTTCCAAGAAAACCAAGTCAAAGAAGGGTTCGACCTCCAACGCCAAATCCAACTCCATGTCACAAAGGGATTGCATGAAATTCATGGCCAAGCAAATGGCTAAGGTCATACCCAACATTGTTAGCAAAATTCAGCCAAACACCGATTCACCGCATGGCTCTGTCGATTCGAAGGCCGAAAAACCTAAGCCGACATTCCAATTCAAGCAATTTATGGCTTGTAAACCTTTGGAGTTTACAGGCGAAGATGGCATAGTTGAGCTTACATTCTTGCAAAGTGGTTGCCCTGATGAACTACGAACCTTGAACGCAACTGGAGTCTTCCGCTCGAGGGCACTCAAGTGGTGGACCACCGAACGCAACAAGAAGGGAAACGATGTTGCACATGCGTTACCTTGGGATGAGCTTAAGCAGCTTATGAAAGACCACTTTTGTCCTCCTCACGAGCTCCAAAAGTTGGAGAACGAATTTTGGAATCTAATGCAAAAGGGGAGCGACATGTATGGTCTGATTACGCGCTTCAAACAGCTTAGTGTCCTTTGCACTGGAAAAGTCGACTCCGTCCCCAAAACCATAGCCAAGTTCATTCGTTGTGTTGCACCTTCCTTGACCAATCATCTTGCCTCTGCTAACCCTAAAACCATAGAGGAAGCCTATACCATAGCTACCGAACTTAACAACAACTGCGTTCTTCATGGAACCTATGACAAGGTTTCGATGAAGAGTGCGCATCAAGTTGTCACTGATACCACCAATACTACCACCGTTGTTGAACCTTCATCCTCCCAATCCAAGAAGAACAAAGGCAAGAAGCGGAAGGCTTCAAGCCAAAATTGTGCGGTCATCACTCAGCCAAACCCACAACCCTTACAAGCTTTAGCCGCCGTTGCACCCGCAAACACCGAACCACCAAGACAAGGCTATGTTGGATCTTATCTTGAATGTACTACCTGTTTGTTTCACCATCCTACCAACGTACCCTGTCGCAAATGCACCAACTGTCAGAGGTATGGTCATTTTGCTAACCGATGTCGAAACTTCCCTCAAGCCCAAAACAACCAGAATCAAGCTATCGTTGCAAACCCTGTTCCTAACCAGGCTCAACCTCAAGCTGCTCCTGTGCGAGCATGCTTAAAGTGTGGCGATCTCAATCATCTCGCCAATGTTTGTCCCCAACATTGTCAGCCTCAACAACAGCAGCAGCAGTAACCGCCACAACAGCAGCAACAGGCTCAACAACCTGCTAGAGGCCGAGCTTTTGTCATCACTGCCGCTCAGGCTCAGAACACCAACGATGTCATTACTGATACGTTTCTTGTGAACCATGTCTATGCTTCTTGTTTGTTTGATACTGGCGCCGATAAAAGTTTTGTGTCGCTAGAATTTGAACAATTGCTTATGTGTAAATGCTCTAAGTTGCCAAAATCTTTCGCTATCGAAGTCGCTAATGGTAAATCCGTCACTGTCGATTCCATTCTTTCCAATTGTTCCTTGATTCTCAATGATCATACGTTTTCAATCGACCTTATACCTATGCAAATGGGTAGCTTTGACATCATAGTAGGCATGGACTGGCTTAGGAGAGTTCGTGCTGAAGTTGTTTGTTCTGAAAAGTTTATCCGTCTTCCTCTTCCAAACGGTGATTTTCTACACGTATATGGTGAGAAACCTTCTCAAGGTCTCAATATTATGTCAGGTATCCAAGCAAACAAATGCTTACGCAAGGGTACCTTCGCCTTTCTCGGCCATATTGTGGAAAAGAAGGACAAAGGCCCAAGCATAAGTGACGTTCCCGTTGTACGTGATTTTACCGATGTGTTTCCCGACGATCTTCCTGGTCCGCCTCCTGCTCATTCTGTTGACTTTCGTATTGATTTAGTGCCTGGTGCTACACCCGTCGCTAAGTTTCCTTACCGCTTAGCACCCTCTGAGATGCAAGAGCTCTCGAGTCAACTTCAAGAGCTTCTTGATAAAGGCTTTATACGCCCTAGTACTTCTCCTTGGGGCGCTCCTGTTTTGTTCGTTAAAAAGAAGGATGGGTCATTTCGTATGTGTTTTGACTATCATGAGCTCAACAAGCTTACTGTCAAGAACCGACACCCTCTTCCGCTCATCGATGATCTCTTCGATCAATTGCAAGGCGCGACCTGCTTTTCAAAGATTGATCTTCATTCTGGGTATCATCAACTTCGAGTCCTCGAAGAAGATATACCTAAGACCGCCTTTCGTACACGTTATGGTCATTACGAGTTTGTGGTCATGCCCTTTGGTTTGACCAATGTACCTGCTGTTTTCATGGATTTGATGAACCGCGTGTGCAAAGCATACTTAGACCGTTTCGTGATCGTCTTCATCGACGATATTCTTATTTATTTCAAGACACAAGGAGAGCATGAGTGACACTTGCGTATTATCCTTGAACTTCTTCGTACTGAACGTCTATACGCCAAATTCTTCAAGTGTGAATTTTGGTTAAAAGAGGTTCAATTCCTTGGTCATACTGTCAACGAACTTGGCATTCACGTTAACCCCGCTAAAATCAAAGCTGTGAAGAACTGGATCGCACCTAAGTCTCCGTCTGAAATTCGTTCGTTTCTTGGTCTTGCTGGTTATTATCGTCATTTTATCTCTAACTTCTCGAAGATCGTTATTCCTTTGACTTCTCTGACTCAAAAAGAGAAACCTTTTGTTTTGGGGTCCCGAACAAGAGAAATCTTTTCAAACGCTCAAGGAGATGCTTTGTAATGCTCCTATCCTCACGCTTCCTGATGGTAACGATGACTTCGTTGTATATTGCGATGCTTCACACCTTAGTCTTGGTTGTGTGCTTATGCAACGAGACAAGGTCATCGCTTATGCATCGAGACAATTCAAAATACATGAGAAAAACTATACTACTCATGACCTTGAACTTGGCGCATTTGTTTTTGCGCTGAAGATTTGGTGAAACTACCTTTATGGTACTAAGTGTGTGGTCTTCACCGACCATAGGAGCCTTCAACATATCTTCGACCAAAAGGAACTGAACATGCGTCAACGTCATTGGGTGGAACTGTTAAACGACTACGACTGCGAAATAAAAAACCATCCAGGTAAAGCGAATGTAGTAGCCGACGCGCTTAGTCGTAAAAATCATGTGAAGAGTGTCCGTTGTCTCCAACTCGTTAAGGATCTTCAATGCCACATTCGAGAAGCTCAATATGCCTCTATTAACGAAGGCAATCTCTCTGTCGAGATACGAGGCACTAAGGAACATGAACTCGTGTCTAAATGTGACGGTATTCTATACTATCTCAATCGTATTTGGATCCCTAATCATGAAAACCTTCGAGACTTTCTGATGAAGGAGGCACACAAATCGAAGTATTCCGTTCATCCTGGCGCTGATAAGATGTACCATGATATGCGTACGTCATACTGGTGGCCTGGGATGAAAAGGGATATTGCCTCCTACGTTGTAAAATGTCTCACTTGTTCGAAGGTAAAAGCTGAACATCAACGTCCCTCTGGCTTACTCGAACAACCAGAGATTCCTGTCTGGAAATGGGAGAGCATTGCCATGGATTTTATCACTAAACTTCCGCGTACTTCATCTGGTCATGACAGTTTTTGGGTGATCGTCGATTGATTGACCAAAACAGCTCAGTTTCTTCCCATTCGTGAAGATTACAAAGTCGAGAAATTGGCTAGAATCTACACTGATGAGATCATCTGTCGTCATGGTATCCCCATTGACATCATTTCCGATCGCGATGCTCGTTTTACGTCTCGCCTTTGGAAAACTTTTCAATCTGCTATGGGTACTGTTCTTAACCTTAGCACCGTTTTCCATCCTCAGTCAGATGGTCAAACCGAGCGTACTATCCAAACTTTAGAGGATATGCTTCGTTCTTGCGTAATAGATTTTGGTGGCAACTGGGATTCACACTTGCCTTTGATCGAATTCTCGTACAACAACAGTTATCATGCGAGTATTCAAATGACACCTTTCGAAGCATTGTATGGTCGCAAGTGTCGTTCGCCTATTTGTTGGCACGAGATTGGTGAATCTCAATTCACTGGTCCTGAGCTTATACAAGAAGCCACGGACAAGATTTTACAGGTTCGAGACAATTTACTGAAAGCCAGGAGACGACAAAAGAGTTACGCTGACAAACGTCGCAAACCCTTGGAATTCGAGACAGGTGACTTGGTACTTCTCAAAATATCCCCTTGGAAGGGTGTGGTTCAATTTGGTAAGAAAGGGAAACTCGCACCTCGCTACGTTGGTCCTTTCAAGATACTCGACAGGATTGGCAAGGTTGTGTATAGACTGGACCTACCTGAAGAACTCAACAATGTACATCCTGTCTTCCACGTGTCAAACTTAAAGAAGTGTCTAGCTGACGAAGGGCTTCAAGTTCCACTCGAGGACCTCCAAGTCAACGAGACCTTGCATTTTGTGTAAGAACCCATCGAAATCATGGATCAAGGAGTTAAGTTATTGAGGCGCAGTAAAATTCCTATCGTCAAGGTTCGATGGGAAGGTAAACGTGGCGCTGAATTCACTTGGGAACTCAAGAGTCACATGAAGACGAAGTATCCGCATCTTTTCATTACATCTTCCAAAATTTCGGGACGAAAGCCCTGCTTATTTGTACTTTCCATTTATAGCAAGTCTTGTTCGTATTTCTATTTTTGGAATTCTTGTGTTCTTGTAATCGTTCTTTCTTTGCAATCGTTGTAAAATCCGAGACTTGGATCATAAATAAAACTTGTATTTTGTTAAATTCATGTTGTACATACTTTATACATGCTCATACATTCGATTTCATGAAACAAATGATGCCTATTCGTAATTCTTGGAAACTATGTGCTAAACTTGCAAATACGTGAAACTTACGCATAAAACGTGCTTTGATCATAAAAGATACTTAAATATGACATCCATACACTTAATTATACTTGGTTTATGTTCCTCGTGCTTAAATTTATCTTAAACTATGTTTTTATGGCGAAAATAGTCCCTAAAAGGCCTTAAAACCCTAATTAGTAAACTTCAGGGGTCAAATTGCAAATAATCAAAACTTGGTCTCCAGCCCCACTTGTCACGGCCCGCGTACACTTCCCCCCTGCCCCTACACGACCCGCGTGAACTACGAATCCGAGACCAGCACGTTTCAGCTTACGGGATTGGGCCATTTTGGTGTGTTTGTTGCTTCCAATGTGTGTTTCTTGCATTAAAAACTCACAACCACCAACCCCAACCCTTCCCCTATAAATACCACACCACTCCAAGTCATTTTCACTTTACAAACCTCCTCACAACTCTCTCAAAAACTCAAAATCGTTGCTGCAATCTGAAGTTCGGACAGAAGTACTACTCTTCACTAAAGTGAGCATAACTCACTCATTTCTTATCCTTTTGAGCTCATTCTTTTTCCAGAACACTTGGATCGACCTTAGCTTCGATTCCATGGGTATTTCACAGTGAATAAGTCCCAGGAACTCTGGCAAATAGGCTCCAAAGTTCACTGTTTGAATTTGATTTCATTTATCTTTGCTAATACTTGTTTAACTTGAGTCTAACTCAACTCAAACCCACATCCTTATGCTTATAACCACTTCTATGGTTAGTTAAGCTTAAAAACGGGGCTGAGACATACAAAATTAGAGGTTAAACCTCATATATATTCTGTTTTGTTTAGGGTTCTTAACCCATAAGTAATGTTCAAGCTACGAGCTTGATGAAGGTGTGATTATGGACTAACTTGGGTTGTCCAACATAAAATCCCCACATTTCTTAATGATTTCTCATAGTGTAGTTGTTTATTATTCTTGTATTAATATTAGTTCATGACCCTCCTTGTATGTTTTTACATCAAGTGTAGTGGTCATAAGAGGTGCCTAAATGGAAGCTTGTTCTTCCAACCTCCTACATGATTTCCATGATACTTAGAGGTACCTAAATGAAGATTTAATCTTCTACCTCATGCTTGACTATTGGACATAACAATACATATAATACTTATATATACATACTATTCAATATTCGAACCCTTGATGGTGAACTTGTGTTCATTCGTCAAAGTATTAGAATAACCTCATCCAAGACGTAAGACTTGTTACGATTCTAATGAGTATACTACTCATGAAAACATTAACCCTTGAGGTTTCATAGTGTCAAGAACAAGTACTTTGTGTTAAAGGATGATTACTTTTGAATACATATGTTCTTGTGTTTTGACTTCCTAAATCCTTAATCTACCATTGAACTCCGTTAGTCATACACTTTGTTTCTTCGCGTAGAAGGAATTGGTGTTCCTACCTCCAACAACAACTCACTCGCGGATTCACAAGTAGAAGACTTGCAAAACCGTGAGTATACTCGCAACCCCCTTTTTATGTTTACCACTTTTGGGGTGTAACATGTTAAACTATTAAACTACACTTAAACTTATTCTTTATACAATGCACGAAAGACAATCCTTATGCATGAATACTATGTTGTTATACTTGATGCTTATACGTGGACCATACTTATGTGATATGTTTTAGTCATTAGCTTTCACGAGCCTCCATTTGACATGTATAGCGCTATAGGAGTAACGCACCGCCCGTAGACTAGTGGTCTTGTTGAATTATATCATTTTGCGTAAACAGAGGGTTGACTAGAAATATTGCATGCCATGTTATATTGATCTTGTATAAACTAAGTTGCTATGTGGATTCGTTTTAAACTTTTATACTTATACTTATTCTTAAACTTGTATACTCGCCTTTGCTTTTGCTTTGAATTGTATTTTAAACATGTTACAGGTTGAGGATTGATGATGCTATGAAATGGATAAGTAATGATGCTTAGATACTCACTTAGACGTTTAGGTTTAAAGTGTTGTATCAATTTTGTTATGTTTATGTTTTGAACAATGTTGTTATTTGAATTTCTTGTAATGTTTTGACAATTTATTTATGAAATGAAATCGGTTGAATTAAATATTGTCACAAATAGTGTTATGAAGTCTCTTACAATCTCGAAATAGACCCACTCCGATGATTCTGCCATTGGTTGGGGTGTGACAGCTGTCCTCCGGCCACTTGTCACTCATTTGCGCCGCGACCAAGACATTTTCACCAAAAATCCGATTTGGTGTTGCAGTTAGTTTCAAATACCAGTCGGCTACCTTGGGGATTGGCAGTTCCTCTTTCTCTATTGTATCCGGCTCACGAAAGATCATTGCGATCGGAATGACTTCTTCTCTGATAAAGAAGAACTTCATCTTCCAATCGTGGAAACTCTTTGGAGGATTTTGAAGAATCTTCTTGGCAGAACCCCTGTTGCCGAAAGAGTAATACCCTATATTCCCAATCAACTGGTAAAACACCCTGAACTTCGCAACTGTGGGCTCTATCCCATGTGATCGGCACAGAAATTCGAAGTGTCTCACCCTCACCATGCCGGGTGGACTTAGTTGAGATATATGAAAACCATAATAGTGGAGTATATGGGCCATAAACTCCTTCGCCGGCAACCGGAAATTCCCTTGTAAAAAGAAATCTTCAAAAAGGGTTATATACCCCGGTGGTGCGTCGGCGGCAGTCTGACCCTGCCGGGGATATTGTGCATCCCATTCCGCTGGAAACCGGAATCCTCTAGTTATCTGTTCAAATAACCCCTGGTCCCATTTAAGGACAGGGAGGGGACCTTCTTCAAGATGAGTTTCCTCTTCAGCCATTTAGATAAAAGTAAACGAAAACAAGATGAAGATCTTCTAAACTTCTGGGAAAGTTTGAAGATCACCTTCAGAAAGTTGAAGATTTGCTATAAGATCTTTGAAGATTTGAAGAAGATATGAATACTCGAGAAAGAAAAGAGGAAACAGGAGGAAGATGTGTGCAACTCTCTCCCCTCCCATCGACTATATGTACTCATCGCATTTAATGCGATGGGTAAACGTACCGGATTCACTGCACGCGTATCCAATCAGCAGTCGCCACGTAAGGCAGGATTCTCGGAGTGACAGTTACCACGCGCGCGTGGGCCCCACTCGCCTGACGGAAAGCCGAACCGTCAGTGACAGCATGCTGATGGCCGTGTCAGCAGTCAACTCAAACGTCGCCGTCAACGACATTTCGCACCAACCTGTCAGAATTCAAAATTCAAGGTTTTTCCCGCTCAAAGTTACTACAAACTTCATGCAGAAGTCACCAAGGCCGCGCAACATTCATGATTACTCAATTAGCCCGCGCGCTTACAAACAAAAGCAAGAACTGCCAGCAGGCTAATCTGGTAGCCGCGCCGTAGTAAATGACAAACACTTACACGCGCGCCGCCTACCAAGACCTAGCAAGCATTTTTCAAAGCCAACACTTTCTTTTTTCTAAGTCCAGAGCTCCAACCACTTACTTTTCGCATGGAGCAGCACTGGACTGGGGGGACTTGAAGGGGTATGGTCCCAAAAAGCCGCGCAGACCATTTTCAGGTCGTGCGCTGGACCATACTCCTTACTCAGAAACCTGATGAGTCTTCAGACCCGCTCGGGCTGCTCAAGCAAAACCTGACCTCGCGCGGGCTGCGCGGGCTAGTTACGTGCTCAGCAAGGGTCGCGTGGGACTTAGGGCGCAAGGCCATTTAGAGAGTACAAAAAGTACAAGTGGCAGAAGAATAAGCCAATCAGCATCCTCCAGGCTGTGCTCTATCGTGCTCCACGATCGTCTGACGTGCAGGAGACAGAGAGTACACAAGGACGCCTATGTGGCACCAATCAGGGGGCGGCGACACCTGCCCCATGATCTCCACTTACCTGCTGATGACAGAGGGACAACAAGGCCGACAACAGGAACACGTGGCTCCAATCGTGGTGCGCCAGCATCGGAGATCTTCTAGAAGACATTAACGATCGATACCAGTGAGACAAGGAGGATATTCCCTGTTTGTCGCCTTCCGGCCCAAGGCCCATCAGCCCATCTCCTCTTACACCTCTCCGGCTGTAAATAGAGACCCTCATAGACAGGTGAAACATTCCATTCTCTCTATTCTCCCTCTTAACCCACATTTATTTCCTCAAAGCAGTTACTTATTCTCACGACGGAGTCTGGTTAAGAGGGAAACCCCCATATTCCCCTCTTAAGGAGCTAACGGTGTTGCTGTTTTTCAGGAAGAAAGGATCACATCGGAGCTCAAGAAAGTTTAAGAAGATTAACCCTTATGATTGAAACATAAACCAAACTAATTAACCCTAAAATTAGTTTCGTGTTTCTTTACCATATTAACAGACTGAGTGATAAATGGATAATAATTTTGTTACTATGCACTTTGATGTGGGTTTTGAGAGTTATTATCTGTTTCTCTTGTTTGAAGCTGTTATAATTACTTTGATGGTGTTTAGTGTTCAAAGAAAGGGTAAAATAAGATGGTATAACTCATCATTTGATAATTATTTTTGTTAAGAAAATGGTTTAATCTTCACATGGAAAACCCAATTAAGAAGCATAGCCACAATTATATGTTTTTAGACTTATTGTGCTATGCATCCTCCAAATGTTGTATTAATTTGGGTTATTATCACTTTATCTTAAGTTGATTTTCTTAGGGGTTGTTTGTTTACCTCTTAATGAGGCTCTTAATGGTTCAGACATCTTACTGGTTCAGTACTTAATGGTTCAGGCTGTTTCTTTCACGAGTAGATGTCTAAATGGTTCAGACATTTGCCTCGAATGGTTAAACTTTACACAGAGTCTGAATGGTTAAGACCTCTAATCTGAATTGGTCAGACATTTGCCTCTAAATGGTTAAGCATTATACAGTCTCTTAATGGTTAAGACCTTTTACTGATTCAGCACTTAATGGTTCAGACCTCTTACTGGTTCAGCACTTAACCATTCAGATGTTGCCAAACAGCCCCTTAGTAACTAGTTTTTGCAGCATTATTTAGTATCAGTCCGACAAAAAGAACAATTGAAGTTTAGAAACTAGAAGTATGCACAAAGCCGAACAAATGTCTTTGGATAGAATCAACATGCTTCCTAAACCCATATTAGAAACCATCCTTTGTCATTTATCAACGGAAGAGGCGGCAAGGATAAGTATTCTCTCAAGAGAGTGGACGTACAAGTGGACCACATTTCCTAAACTAGATTTGTCTCATAGCATGTGGTGTGACTCTGCCTCCAATCAAAAATCCGGCATAGCAAGTTCAAGGAGAAACAAAAACATGAGGTGTAAATCTTGCTATGATATGAAACACATTCTGCTGCTGCGCCAGGGTCCAATACATGAGCTCAGTTTTCTTATACCTGTAGAGGATTGTTTGGGATTGGATCCAATAATGCTTCATTTGTCGAGGCACCATCCGATCAAGAAACTAACACTTTCTAGTTGGGATTTTTAGAGTGGGTATAAATTACCCACACCTCTCTTCTCATTTCATCACTTAACAGACCTCGTTATCTTTTGTCTTGATCTTGATCATCCACAAATATTCAATGGATTTGGGAGCCTTAAAACATTATGCTTGAGGTTTGTTGGAATCTCTACAAAAACTCTTCTCTGTCTTTTATCCAATTGTCCATCACTTAAGACCTTGACTCTGGTAAGCTTCCACTCAAATATTGTCAAATATTACACGGAATCAACTTAGAACTCTTATAAAGAATCTGAAACTAACACGAACAAAGATCAACGAAATCTCCTCACAATCAGATCATCAACACGATGATCTGCATACACTCACAGTAGATCTAACAATATGATATAAGATCTCAACAAGAGATCATCAATGTATAATCGGAAAGTGTAAACCCTAAGTGAGAGAAAACTGGATCTTAGAGAGAAGAGTTTAGAACAATAATAGAGGCGAACAACAATGACTCGTGCACATTAAGCCAGGGGAGTCTTTTATACAAACCCAGACCCACATAACCACTTCCGGGTTACCCGGAGACTTCATATAATCTTCAAATGCATAAAGTAAGCCAAGCCCATTTCTTCAGTCCAGCAGCTCTTCAGCCCAGCAACGAAGTAAACCCAGTCTTCCAGTTGAGGTCCAGGTTACGAAACACAAAACACAATGCATTAAAACAACTAATAAATATAATAGAATTGATTTAAAAATATATCATTTTAACACATCCCCACAATTCTATTAGGTAGCGTTTGGTATGCAGGAATGAGAGGTGGAATGGAATGGAATGGACCATTAAGAGGGAATGAAGAAAAGAGTGTTTGGTTGCTCGATGGAATGGAATTGCCCATTCCAAAATGCATTCTATTCCCTCAAAATCATTCCATCACTCCCCCCTATTTTTTTCCATTCCATTCCCTCTTCACCCTTCATTAACAACACCACAACCCACTACCGTTGCCACCACCCACCAACACTGTCATCCGCCGCCGTCACCCACCACCACCGTCACCTGCCACTGTCGTTGCCGCTACCCACCTCCATCTCCGCCACTGCCGTCGCCGCCATCAACCATCGCCATTGCCACCTCCGATCACCGCTACCACCCACCTTCGATCATCGCCGCCACCATCGCCGCTGCCACCTCCGATCACCGCCGCCGTCGCCACCCACCTCCGGCATCGCCATCAACCACCACCACCCACCGCCACCATTGCTACCACCTGCCACCACCGTCGCCACCGCTACCACCTCTGACCACTGCCGCCACCCACCTTCGCCGTCACCCACCACCACCACTGTCACCACACGTCACCGTCTCCACCCACCACCGCCGCCGTCGCTACAACTGCCACCTATCACCACCCACCATCGCCGCCCATCATTGACCACCGGCATCCGATTTTATTCCTTCGTCTTTTCTCTCATACCAAACAACAAAATGTAATGGTTCATTCCACTCTCACATGGTAACCAAACAAGACATGCAATGGTAATGATCAATTTCATTACCTCATCCATTCCATTACCTCGTCCATTTCATTCCCCCGTCCATTCCATTACCCCATACCAAACAGACCCTCAGTTAAACAGATCAAAGAGTTTCAAATTTCTCACAAAGAACTTGATGTATTTTAAGCAACATTCCTTTCGTAAATATGTCCGCAACTTGATTTGCGGACTCTATACCGACACATTTCAAAACATCTTTAGAAATCAAATCTCTCAAGAAAAATAAATCCAATTCGAAATGTTTGGTCCTGTCATGAAATACTGGGTTTGCTGCTATAGACATAGCAGCATTATTATTACAATACAAGTTGATAGGTATATCCATTTTAATTTGTAACTCACCCAATAAATTTTTTAACCAAATTAACTCACATGCAGCAGCACACATTGACCTGTATTCAGCCTCACCTGAAGACCTAGACACTGTACTTTGTTTCTTACCTTTCCAAGAGACCAAACAACCACCCAAGAAAACACAAAACCCTATAACTGATTTTCGACTAACTAGACACTTAGCCCAGTCAGAATCAGCAAAACCAGACAGATTAAACGAACTACTCTTACTAGGGATGAGCAAATACCGATCCCGTCCCGATACCGATAATCCCGATCCCGAAATTTCACGAATACTTGATACCGATACCGAAACATGTCGGTTCGGTACGGTATCGGTATTTTGAGGGTAAAAGTCGGTATTTTACCGATACCGTACCGTACCGATACCGAAAAAACCAAAATGTGGATACCGTTTCTGATACCGAAACATGTCGGGATCGGGATTATCGGTATCGGGATTTGGATGGGATCGGTATTTTATACCATTTGCTCATGCCTACCTCTTACTAAACAAAAGACCTTTCCTAGGGGCTGATTTAAGATATCTTAATAAGTGAAAAACAAGTTTCAAATGTCCTTCTGTAGGACTATGCATAAACTGACTAAGAACATGTACTGCATATGAGATATCAGGTCGAGTATGTGACAAATAAATTAATTTTCCTACCAACTATAGATAACCAATAATGTTTTTTAAGGACTAGAATTAATGTTAAGCAAAGTATTAACAACATGACTTTGATCAATTGGTAAGCTAACAGGCTTACAGCCTAACATACCGTACTCAGTCAATAAATCAGTACAATATTTCCTTTGTGATATACATATACCATCATCACAAGACAAGACTTCTATGCCTAAGAAATATTGTAACAAACCAAGATCTTTAATCAAAAACGTTGTTTTTAAACTTTGCTTAATATTTTCTATCTCAGTCAATGAATTACCTGTAACAACAATATCATCTACATATACAAGTAAAACAACAAAGACACAAATATTTTTAACAAACAATGAAGTATCACACTTGCTTTGTACAAAGTTAATGCTAAGCAACACACTAACTAGTTTTTCATTCCACATTCTAGGGGCTTGCTTAAGCCCATACAATGACTTATTAAGTTTACACACTTTGGACTTTGACTGATAACCGTTAGGTAATGACATATAAACTTCCTCATTTAGATCACCACATAAAAAAACATTATTAACGTCTAATTGATACAAGTTCCAATTATTCTGAATAGCTAAAGCAATAATACATCTAACAGTTACTAGTTTAACCACAGGAGAGAAAGTTTCTTCATAATCAATTCCCTATTTTTGGCTAAACCCTTTAGCAACTAACCTTGCCTTATATCTTTCTACTTCACCATTAGATTTGTACTTAATTTTATAAATCCATTTACATCCTACAATACTTCTACTCTTAGGTCTGTCAACAACATCCCAAGTGTGATTTCTATGCAAAGCTTGAATTTCATAATTCATTGCAGAAATCCAGTTGGGATCTTGAACACCCTCCTTAAAATTCTTAGGTTCAACAACCTTAGAAAGAACAGAGGCAAATCACTAATTATCACATGAAAGTTTAGATAAATTAACCATTCTTTCAATCCCATATTTAACATTTCCTTCTACAACAAAATCATTTAAACTCTTTGGTAAATTAGAAGTCCTAGAAGACCTCCTAGGAAGAAAAGATGTATCGGAACCCTCTGTGTCACCCTCAGAAGGAATTCGGACTTCATCTATGATACTCACCGGTTCTGCCCTATCAGAAAACTTTGAACCTCATCAGATTGCTAAGCATTAGTCTCAACATTAGAGGTATCAAGATTCACTGATTTCTGAACACCCGGTGTTCTCACATCAGTCTCACCTAGATCCCTTCTTTCATCATAGGGATCCTCCACAGTTTGAAAAGGTTTGGGCTCTGAGTTTTCATACAATTCGAAAAAAATTAAGAGTATTAATGTCTTTAAAATGATTAGAATCATAATTTTCAAAAACAGATTGTTCCTTAAAAGGAAAGATAGTTTCATAAAACTTCACATCTCTTGAAAAAATAATAGACTTTGAATCAAGACTAAAGAGTTTATACCCTTTTTTCTCAAGCGAATATCCTATAAAGACACATTTTTCTGCTCTACTATTCAATTTATCAGTTTCATTTAAAACAGTATAAAAACATAAGCACCTAAACACTTTAAGATGATCCAAGAAGGGTTTAAATTTGTAAACTAATTCATATGGAGTCTTTCCAACAAGCACAGAGGATGGAGTCCTATTAATAATATAGGCAACAGTTAAAACACATTCATGCCAAAACCTAACAGGTAAATTACTTTGGAACAGTAAAGCTCTAGTAACATTCAGTAAGCGCCATTTTGTTGGGAAGTATATGCACATGAAGTTTGATGAACTATTCCCAGCTGAATACAAAATTGACTCATTTGATTGTTTACAAATTCTGAGCCATTATCACTTCTGAAACATTTCACAGTTTGTTTGAACTGAGTTTTGACAATGTTAACAAAATGTCTTATATTTTCAAAAACTTCAGTTTTATTTTTCATAAGACACACCCAAACAGCCCTGGAATAGTCATCAACAATGGTCAAAAAATACTTGTGACCTTCCCTGCTAGCAACCCTATAAGGACCCCATACATCCAAGTGAACCAGTTCTCCCAACTGAGAACTTTTATGTTCACTTAAAGGAAAGGGCTCCCTATGTTGCTTAGCCCTATGACACACATCACAAGGGCCATGATCAACCTCAGTTGAAATGTTTAAAGTATCTTTAAACATTTTAATGGCTTTATCAGCACGGTGTCCTAATCTAGAATGCCACAATTTATACACAGAAGCATTAAAAATAGACATATTAGACACAACAGTATTACCACACATGTATAAACCTTGCAGTTGACTACCAATCAACAAGATTTTCCCTGTTAACAAGTCCTGTATATAACATTATGCTCATCAAAACCAACAAACAACTTATTATCCCTGGCTAATTTATGTACAGAAATTAGGTTAACACTATATTCAGGGACAACAAACACATCATGTAAAACCACACCATCAGCCAATTTAAATGTTCCAATCTTAGTTACATAAGCATTAGTCCCATTAGGATGCTTTACTTGTATTTTAAGACTAGAAACATCAATATAGTTAGTTAAATTTGTTTCAGATTTGACCATGTGATTATTAGCCCCTGAATCTATTATCCAACCTGAACCACTACCCACATCATGACCAAAGGAATACACAGGATAACTAAAGGCAGTTGAACAAAACAACCCACCTGAAACATTACAACTCTGTGATAATTCAGGTGTTTTGTCATTAATCAAACTGAGCAACTTAGTCAACTGATCAGAAGTTAAAGCAGTAATAGGAATGCCTCATCCACCTTAGAGCTATTACTAGAACTATTTTTCTTCCCTTGGTTCCCTCTTGGTGGTTTCATCCAAGAAGGATATCCAATTATCTCAAAACATTTCTCAATTGTATGGCCTACCTTATTACAGTGAGTACATTTTAAGTTTTGATTTTAAAATTTATTTGTTTTCTTAAACTCAACTGAAGGACTGATTTTAGACACAAAAGATATGTTTGGATTTTTCTTATTACCACTACTCTAGTTTCTACGAGATTCCTCTCTAGAAATTACAGCAAAAGTCTCTTTAACAGTTGGCAATGTTTCTTTCATCAAGAGATTAGTTCTAACCCCTTGATACATATTATCCAAACCCATTAAAAACTGCATTAATTTTATCATATGATTAAAATCATTGAACTCCTTAGCAGCATTACAAGAACAGGTAGGCAGTTGCAAAATCTGATCTAACTGACACCGCATAACATTCAACTTATGATAGTATTCAGACACACTAGAACCATTTTGACTAAATGAATTAGTTTTCTTATACAAGTCAAACACAACAGATCCATCAACTTTGTTATAAGTTTCCTTTAAATCTGACCAAACATCACTAGCCAATTTAGAAAAGACATTACCCATATATAGCTCTTCACTTATTGAATTCAAGATCCAAGTTAACACTATAGAGTTACATCTATCCCATAACACAACTTTTATCAATAAATCCCCATTTATTTTTTACTTGTAAAGCAAGTTGCATAGCGTTAGACCAAATTGTGTAATTCTCATAACCTTTAAGTTTAAAGGAAACAATAGTCAAGTTATTAGAATCAGACAGATGCAAGTATAAAGGGTCACTTGCATCAATTTTACTCACAAGTGTCTCAGGTGGTGGATCACTAGGACCAGGACCACCACTTGTGACAACCAGACCATCAACCATTATAACACAAAATCATATAGTAATCAAGAACCAACAACCAGAAAGTTACAACAATAACACTAAAGAACCACAACAATAACAGAACCTAACACGAGCGAAACCTTGACAGGGACCAGATCAGAGGGTCATCACTCAAGGTGCCCCTGCAAGCCTTATCAAGGGAGCCAACTAGACCTAGACAGAGGACTCAATCTAAACCAATAACAACAAGTAACAAACAGAATGGGAAACAAATAACAACCAGAACAGGAATCAAATAACAAACGGAACTGAAATCAAATAACAAACAAACAGCAAGTAAAAATGCAACAGGATGTACCCTTCTTGTGTCCCAATCAACACCGGCCTAACTAGTCCGGCAACAATAATGCCTAAATGCAAGAACATGAAATAAAAAAGGCAAAAACAAGGAACGAACTCACCAGGGGGTGCGTATAACTCCTGCAAATCAGTCTTGTAACCTTCACTTAGGGCTACAAGAACTGATTAGAAGATAGCTACACACATCCGGTCAGTTTGCTTTGTAACCTTCTAGGGTTACAAAGACCAACGCGAATCACTGCAACAGCACCACGGACACCACAAACCCTAGATTAGGGTTTCAATCTTTCATGATCCCCAAATTTCTTCACAATATAAGCACTTCAAGAACTGGAATGCCACGGAACCGGCGAGAACAATAAACGGATCTTCAACAGAAGAAGAAACCCCCAATATCGAGAAACCCTAATTTCAGAGAATCAACAGTCGAACAACTATCAACGAAAGCAAATACCCCAAGAGCTACAAAAGCTCTGATACCATGTCAAATATTACACGGAATCAACTTAAAACTCTTATAAAGAAACTGAAACTGACACGAACAAAGATCAACGAAATCTCCTCATAAGCAGATCATCAACACACGATGATCTGCATACACTCACAATAGTTCTAACAATATGATACAAGATCTCAACAAGAAATCATCAATGTATGATCGGAAAGTGTAAACCCTAATTGAGAGAAAACTGGATCTTAGAAAGAAGAGTCTCGAACAATAATAGAGGCGAACAACAATGACTCGTGCACAATAAGCCAGGGGAGTCTTTTATACAAACCCATACCAACATAACCACTTCCGGGTTACCCGAAGACTTCATATAATCTTCAAATGCATAAAGTAAGCCAAGCCCATTTCTTCAGTCCAGCAGCTCCCAGCAGCGAAGTAAGCCCAGTCTTCCAGTTGAGGTCCAGGTCCAGCTCAGCAATGATATGAAACACAAAACACAATGCATTAAAACAACTAATAAATATAACAAAATTGATTTAAAAATATATCATTTTAACAAATATACATCCTCATGTTGTGGGCTTTCGAAACTTATTTGAATATTGTAACGTGTTGCAACTTGTAAGTTATGTAGATGATAAATGCATCGTTAATGAGCTATTCAAGTGTTTACCAATGATTGAGCATCTAACTACTTGGCCTCATGTCTCTCGGGTAATATTTATTTATCCACCTTATATGTAAATGAAAGAAAACGGCTAAATGACGAAACGAAACAGCTAGACGGCTAAACGACTAAATGACGAAACGACGTGACGACAAAACGACACGACAAGATGTTGATTCAAGACTAGTTACAAAAATTATATTGGGTATTTTTATGTCTTTTTAATATAAAATATGTAATGTTAGCTGAAAAAAGTATTATTTTTTTTTAAAACGTATTTTTATTTGGTTTATTTGTTTGTTTTATAATTTTCCAGATTTTTCTGCATTTAAAAAAAATAGAAAAAAAAATCGTTTTTTAACAGATATTTTATTAACCTATCGGTTATTATCAGTTAGAGTTTCTCCCTCGAATAATCAGTTATTAATCGGTCGGTTAATAACCAAAACCATTTTTTTTGCCCAATAACCTATGAAACCGGTTTCAATTTGAGGTGCACAAAAAAACCGGGTCTGGTAAAAAAAACCCGGAACCGGTTTTCCATAAACCCGGGTATTCTATACCCGAACCGACCCTATCCGTAGGTGATAGATAGGATATGCATTTTGATCTCAATTTCTGGAACCGGAACCGATCATACTTGATTAATACTCAAAACTGGACAAGAATCGGAATAGGAACCGATTATGCCCGATTGTACCCGATAAATGATTTTAATATCTATCTTTTAAATTTATGTTAGTGCATTTATTTTAAAATTTTACATTATACAATGGATATTTAATAATAATAAACAAAAAGACGAGAAAATAGGGCAATAAAAACGCAACGGAGTATTAAAAAACCTGATTTTTATACTAGGTTTCTTAAGAACCGTAACCAAACCCTATGGAACCGGAATCAAACGGGTTATAGTAATAACGGTTCCAACCCTTAAAACGAGAAACCGAAACAGGTTCCATTATGAAACCGGTTATTAAAAATACCAATGGAACCTGTTATTAAAAATACCTGGTTTGTACACATCTAGTCAATAATCGGTTCCAACCCTTAAAACGAGAAGCCAAAACTGATTCCATTATGAAACCGGTTATTAAAAATAGCCGGTTTGTGCACATCTAGTCAATAATCGGTTCCAACCCTTAAAACGAGAAGCCAAAACCAATTCCATTATGAAACCGGTTATTAAAAATAGCCGGTCTGTGCACATCTAGCCAGTTAAAAAAACCCAGTTTGTGCACCTTTAACAAAAACCATGAGAACGCCCAGGCCCAAAATACATGAGCCCAATAATAGACCCAAACAAAACATCTTCAAATGCGCTTGGGGATCAGAGTTGTCTGGATCGGCGTTAGTATCTTCACCTCCGTCGAGAATATGTCGCCGCCGTTAGGGTTAGGGTTACAAGACATCACTGATTGAACTGTTCTGGTAACACTAACATCACTTCCAGTTTCTAATTTCAAATGTCTTTCTTTTGTTTGATGGTGTAATTTAGTGTTTTTAAATTATAATTTTTTTTTTAAATAAGATGGTATAACTCATCTTTTGATCATCATTTTTGTTCCGTCTTGTATTCCAACTTATTATAAGTTGTTGATCATAATCTGATATAGGACCTTTTATCAGATAATCAATTTCAAACCACACATTCAAACACTATAAATCTAAATGAATGAGTATAACAAAATGGTACAATCTTCAAATGGAATGATGAAGCATAGCCACAATGATATATATGTACTCCTTGTTTCTTTGAATTGTAGGATTATTAGACTTATTGTGCTATGCATCCTCCAAATGTTGTATTTATTTGGGTTATTATCACTTTATCTTAAATTGATTTTCTCAGTAACTAGTTTTTGCAGCATTATTTAGTAGTATCAGTCTGACAAAAAGAACAATTGAAGATTAAAAACTAGAAGGATGCACAAAGCCTAACGAATGTCTTTGGATAGAATCAGCACGCTTCCTCAACCCATACTAGAAACCATCCTATGTCTTTTACCAACCAAAGAGGCTGCAAGGACTAGTATTCTCTCAAGAGAGTGGAGGTACAAGTGGACCACAATTCCTAAACTAGATTTGTATCATCATAGCATGTGGTGTGACTCTGCCTCCAATCAAACATCCGGCATAGCAAGTTCAAGGAGAAATAGAAACATGAGGTGTAAATCTTGCTATGATATGCAACACATTCTGCTGCTGCGCCAGGGTCCAATACATGAGCTCAGTTTTCTTATACCTGTAGATGATTGTTTGGGATTAGATCCAATAATGCTTCATTTGTCGAGGAACCATCCGGTCAAGAAACTAGCACTTTCTAGTTGGGATTGTCACAGTGGGTATAAATTACCCACATCTCTCTTCTCGTTTCATCACTTAACAGACCTCGATATCTTTTGTCTTGATCTTGACCATCCACAAATATTCAATGGATTTGGGAGCCTTCAAACCTTATGCTTGAGGTTTGTTGGGGTCTCTACAAAAATTCTTCTGTCTTTTATCCAATTGTCCATCACTTAAGACCTTGACTCTGGTAAGCTTCCACTCAAATATACATCCTCATTTCGTGGGCTTTTGAAACTTATTCCAATATTGTAACGTGCTGCAGCTTGTAAGTTATGTAAATGATAAATGCACCGTTAATGAGCTATTCAAGTGTTTACCAATGATTGAGCATCTAACTACTTGGCCTCATGTCTCTCGGGTAATATTTATTTATCCACCTTATGTGTAAATGAAAGAAAAGTTTTGAAATTTGGCTGTTAATCTTTGTTTTGGCCTATGTTTCAAGTGGCTTGTACTAGACTCAGTTCTGCAAGAGCTTCCAACCTCACTAATTCACCTCAAAGACATTTGTTTCGAACAAGTATTTTGTGTTCATGGCTATGGGTTAGCTTTTCTTCTTGTGTTGATCAAATGTTCCCCGAACCTGGAGACAATTAAGCTACAGGTAAATGTGATTATATCTTGAAATGTGTTTGTTTTGATTCTCATGCCAAAATACACTGACACCAATCATCTCACGGTAGGGTGATCCAGATGATGATTGTAAGGAATACTTTGTTGTATGGGAAGAATATTCAGATGTTTGGTTGGAGCATCTAAATGAATTAGAGATTGCATGTTTCAGCAACTCGAAGCCTGAGATGGATTTTGTGAAGTTTATCTTGGCTAGGTCACCCAAGCTGAAGAAGGTGGCCATACGCAGCATTGTTGATCGGGATCAAGAGTCAAAGATGTTGAAAACTCTCTTACAAGCCCCACGCGTGTCACCGGTAGTAATAACCGTTCGGTGAGAAACTAAGAGTTGCTTTAAAGACCTTTTGATCACTCAACTTTCTTGTGAATTAATGTTGAAATTTATGATGATAATTTGTAGTTTGTATAAACCTTTAGATGGCTCAACTTGCTTCAAACTTTAGACCTTTGGTCAGTCTTTGGGCTTTTTTAAGTGTTGGCTTCCGCGCCACCGCTATACTCCAAACGTACTAGATGCTATAAAGAGTCAGAAAGTTGTTTGGTCTCAATTGGCTACTGGCTAATAATAGATGTAGAGTTATGGACGTTGTATTTCCAAGATTTTAGGTAAGATGATAAAAGGTAAGGTAACAATAGATGTGGAGTTTTGGGCTCAAATTTACCCCATGAAAAAGAAAGCTATGTTTGTGTTCATTTCACTCTTTTACTAAAAATGAAAGTGAAATTACGAGTTTGCATGCTCAAATTCTTAGGAAGAATTTGGTGATGTCATGGTAATGTATTTTGAAAAAAAAAATGTTATGAAAATGATTAAATGTTTTATAACTAGGTGAGACAACTGAGCTACATTGGAAGGTATCTGGTAAGACTCTAATATGATATGGGATATTGTTCTGTCCGTATATGTTCTTTTTGTCACGGTGAATAACAATAAAAAACAACTTATTTTATCCTAACAACACTATTATTTTTAACAAAATTTATGTTGGAACATCGAAAAAACCATAAAAATGAATATTGGTATCGGTAACAATGTCCAAACGGTATCGTTTCAATTCGTCACAGTAAAGATAAAAAAACTATAAAAATGAATTTGACTCATTCGATTTTTATATTTTTTTTATCGAAACGTAGATAAAATATGCACATCTTAAAAGGATTGCAAGATATATCAACAGTTTTTTATTAGTTAAAAATAAAACATGACTAATTTTATAATATAAGTAAAATATGCACATCTTAACAGCCCACTAGGACATTTCCGATCAACAGATGTGTTCTTGGTTTAAAAAGGCATGAGAGGAGGAAGGTTCACGAATGCGAAAGGGAAGCTTCACTTTTTATAATTAAAGGTCATGATATCGTACATACGTTCTTAACTTAACTAAAGATGAGTCTGTTTGACGATAAAGCCTGCCTAGATATAGGCTAACAAATCTCGTCAGGCTGACACCATAACCACACCTTAAGTTGGTCGCCTATAACATATGTGATATACTGTTTTTGTAGTTAATTTTCTTTATATTATATTTGCTTTTGTAGACTTATTTTGATTTTTTTTTTTCGCTTGATGTTGTTCGTTAGTGTCAAGTCAGTGACAACTTTTTCACTTTTGTTTTACCTACCTTTTTTCCATTTGATGTTTAAGTATTGGGTTTGGTCGCGTGCCTATTTTTACTTCCTAAATGTTATATGTTTTTCATTATGTATGCGAATAATAGAGCATAGACAAACTATTGGGATTTGTGGCGACTTTGGTCTATAGGGGCAGCCTTTTGTTTTCAAATAAACGCTAATCTATTTAGTATATATAGGTCATTAAGTTGACACTGTAAATACATTTCTGGTTTGATTTTGTTTCAACATTAGTTTCAGATCCACGTGTTGGTCTTGAATCTTTTATATTTGCTCTTGATAAAAAGTCAACTTTTTTCATGATATTTAGTTTTAGTAGTTGGAATTTTTTTTCCCGGTTTGTGTGTTGTTAGTTAGGGTCTGCTACTCAAGAATAACTTTTTAAAATTTTTCCTTTTTTCAAGCAGATAGGATTGTCTGAAGATTGTCTAAAGTTGTTACATTATTTCTGAGGTTAGATTCTGAATGAGTTATTTTGTTAACATACTCTTTGTGTGTTACACCCGCTAAAATTAAAGTCGGTGTGATTTGTTTGGTATCTTCATTGCATAGCGGAAGTATAAAGCTAAGACTTCTAAACAGTTGAACGCCCGCTAAGTACTCGAATCCCCATGGGTTCTTCTATTCTAACCGTTCCATAGTTTGAAAATGCAACCTGAGGAAGAACATGCAAAAAATCAACATAAAGTTGGCGAGTTCATAGTTTGTTTGAAAAATCTTTGTGTGTGGCTGAGGGAGGAGGAGGTTTAGGGGGTGTGGGCGGCCTGTCAGAGAACGAATGTTGTGTCCGGTCTCCCATGTCTTCATCTGGCCTCTCATGTCTCTGTGTGTGATGTGTGTTAGGGTTTCTCCAAGAAAAAAGAAAATGCAGAAAAGGAAGTAAAAAGAGGGTAAAATTTTGAGTAAACTGCTAAAATCGTCCCTGAGGTTTGACTCAAAATGCTAGATCAGTCCAAAATCAACTTTTGTTGCTAAAACAGTCACTGAGCCCAAGTTCTGTTGCTAGATCAATCCAATTAGTTAACTGAAGTTAGTTTTTAACTTTTATTTATTACACAAACAGTCCCTGTAGTTATAATTTACAAGTTTTAACTATGAGTTAATAGCCAAAATGGTCCCTGAGGTTTGCACCACCACCACCGCCACCACCGCACCGCCGCCACCACCACCACACCGCCACACCACCACCGCCACCACAGCACCGCCGCCACCACCACCACCACCACAGCACCGCCGCCACCACCACCACCACCGCCGCACCGCCACCATCGCCACAGCACCGCCACCACCACCACCACCACCATCGTCTGGTCACCATCACCATCGCCATAGTGGGTTGCAGGTTTGACCGGAAAACTCGAAACAGTGGGTTGCAGGTTTGACCGGAAAACTCGAAACAGATTATATCACGCGTGGAACTTTGTTGTGGGGGTGGATATCACGCGTTATCTTTTGTTTTCGTGATAAAATAACGCACCACCCCGGGCGGCCTTACTATTTTTTTTTTACAGATAGAGAATATTTCGAGTTTTCCGGTCAAACCTGCAACCCACTGTTTCGAGTTTTCCGGTCAAACCTGCAACCCACTGTGGCGATGGTGGTGGTGGTGGCGGTGCGGCGGTGGTGGTGGTGGCGGTGGTGGCGGCGGTGCTGTGGTGGTGGTGGTGGTGGTGGCGGCGGTGTTGTGGTGGCGGTGGTGGTGGTGGTGGTGGTGGCGGCGGCGGTGCTGTGGTGGCGGTGGTGGTGGCGGGGTGGTGGTGGTGGTGGCGGCGGTGCTGTGGTGGCGGTGGTGGTGGTGGTGGTGGTGGTGGTGGCGGTGCGGTGCGGTGGTGGTGGTGGTGGTGGTGCAAACCTCAGGGACCATTTTGACTATTAACTCATAGTTAAAACTAGTAAATTATAACTACAGGGACTGTTTGTGTAATAAATAAAAGTTAAAAACTAACTTCAGTTAACTAATTGGACTGATCTAGCAACAGAACTTGGGCTCAGTGACCGTTTTAGCAACAAAAGTTGATTTTGGACTGATCTAGCATTTTGAGTCAAACCTCAGGGACGATTTTAGCAGTTTACTCTAAAAATTTTATGTGTATATATATAGTTAGGTTTTAAATGTGGGTTGGGCCCTAGGTCCGTTAGCATAGTTCTAGTTGTTTTGAGCGGCCCAATCACATTTCCGAAGCCCGTTTTCACTCCCGATTGTCATAAAATGTCGTAGAATATTATTTTAGGGTCAAATGCACTTAAAATTACGCCGTAAGTCGTTAATAGACGTGTATGCTCGTCGGTCGCGTTAAATCGCGTCAAACACTTCGGTTGTCGTTTCTTGTTCGTTTTTCGATCCGATTTAAACTACGAACATTAAAATTTGAAAACGAAGCCAAATATATCATATTATATTAATATCGAGACATAACTCGAGTCTGGTGCTTCCGTTTCGTTGTTGATTGTCGGTGCGTTATTGTTTCCGCGTTTTTTCGTTCACGTTTGCGTTTTGTGCCGTTCGAAAGCATGTTATTTTCGCAAAACCACATTCATATGTATAAGTTATACGTATAAACTTTTTATTTGTCGGCGTTGTCAGTATTTTGTCCGGTGTCAGTTCGTTACCGCTTAACGCTCAGTAGATACGCGCACTGTAAATTTAGATGGGCGTTCCTAGGCATTCCAAAAGCCTAATTAAGTTAATTCGTGCCTTAAACACTATTTATTATTGCCTTAAACGTTTGTTAATCATGTAATTAAGAGGCGTTAATTACCGGTTATCACATTGTGAAACTTTACTGGATGTTCTTGACAAAAGGCGCAACCTAAAGTATATTTGGGTCTGGCTGAATTGAATCTGGCACTAAACCTAAAATAGGAAAAAGAGGGTTGTCTAAAACTAACTCCTAAGATTTTCAACTACCATGAGTGTAACCCATCAACAGAGCGATATTGTTGTTACAATTGTTACTAACAAAAAAATACCATTTCATGAATAAACTTCGTCAGGAATGCAAAGCAACCAATATATCCAAGACATGTAAGAAGACAACAACCCTCTTTTGGAAAACTGCAAAACATTTTGGGCGCCACGGATCGGCTTTTCTTCTTTGTTTGATCAAATGTTCCCCGAACTTGGAGCATGCGCACCTAGAGGTGAATGATATAGTTACATCACGTATTCTGTTTGTTTGATTCTCACTGACACAAAAATACAAACCTTCATGTAGATGGAGTGCGATTTGGACTTCTCCGCCATAAAGGATAAATATTCAGACGTTTGGTTGGAGCATCTGCATGTATTGGGTCTCTGTTTTGGCAGCAACAATCTTGAGACGGAGTTTGTAAAGTTTATATTGGCTAGGTCACCTAAGCTGAAGAAGGTGACCATACTCACTGCAGTAGATCGGAAACAAGAGTTGAAGATGTTTAAAACGCTCTTACGGGCCCCACGCACGTCTCCCGGGGTTATAATTACCCCCTTCAGGAGTTAAGTGAGAATTGCTTCAAGGTCTTTATATCATCACTCTTTAATTTTTTTTAGAAGTAATGTTGAGATTTATGATGACAATTGACAATCTAATGTTTGTATGGTTACTTTACTAAGGTATCAGTTGTTTGAGATTTGTGACTTGTTATTATCCAGTATTGTGGTCATTTTCTGGTCCATTATCAGTTATTATTGTGTAAACTCATTGTTTGATTTTTAATGTTTTAGTTATTCTGTTTATCCGTTCTGTAGGAAATTGTCTCGATCTTCATTATATGGTTTTAACTTGTTTTCAAGACTTCAAGTCAAGATATGTCATATAACAAAGAAGGGGGCCGTTTGGGATCATTGAGAGATAAAAGTCAATTGTTGAATTGTGATAGTTATGCTACCATCAAAATTAACCGAAGGTAGAAAAAACAAGCCGTCCTCAGGGGTGTAGCTCAGTTGGCCAAGGCGGGAGTAAGTTGCATCCATAAGCGCGAGTTCGATTCCGAGCTACTGTGTCTTGTCCCTCTGAGTTAGCTCCTGCCCTCTCGCCCCTAAACCTTAGTCTCTGACGCGGGCGGGGGGATCAAAACGAGGGGGACGCCTCCACCATCATCGGGGCAATGGTGTGGGCCGGTTTGCGTGTCCGGTAATACACGTTTTTACATCCAGAAAAAGCAGGCCGGTTTATCTCCAATTTGACTTTTACTTTTAGTTACTTTTGTTTTGATATTATATATAACCTACTAATTCTGGTGTTGGTCAGTATGAATAGTTCGTCATTAAAATTTATTTATTATTTCATATATAAATAAGCAAGTTTTTAGTGCATAACCACTTGTACCGTGTGCTTTGTGAGTTTTTTATAAAATAAAAAGAAAAAAACTTGATATTTTACTTTTAACCCAAGGGTTTTTAGCTTTTGTAATTTTAACCCTACATAATTTGTTTTTTTAACTTTAACCCAAAACTAAACTTGATTTTTTTACTTTTAACCCAAAGATTTTTACCTTTTACGATTTTAACCCTACATAATTTGTTTTTTAACTTTAACCCAAAACTTTTCATTATTTGCAATTTAACTTCACAACTTTTGTCACTTATACTTTTCATCTTTGGAAAATTTTCGTTTTACGCATGGTTGTAAAAATCCCGACTAGGCACCGATTAATCCTCGATTAATCATCGATTAATCTTGATTAATTTTCGATTAATTACAATTAATCCCGATTATATCCGATTAATCCCCGGTTAATCCCGATTAATCGCTAGTCCCCACCTCACCGACCGACTAGCGACTAGCGATTTCTACAACCATGGTTTTACGTATAGTTCTAAATTTTTCGACTTAACACAACGCAACGTACGAGTGTGGTTCAACTTTTTTATGTTTTTTTTTTTATTTTGCATGTTAACACGGCGCAACGTGCATGTGTGTTTCAACGTTTTTACCTCTATTTTTTCATGTTTGACAGGTTCGTTGCAACACGCAGATCCTAGGTCGAGTCAGTGTTGGTAGTCGATGACGGTTGTGTGACATTAGTACTATTTGGCACTGTTTTACGCCCCGCCGCAACGCGGGGTGTGCTTTGGGGGTTTTCTAAAGAAAAAATGGTTATGCATATGGTGGTCGTGACCTTGGCTTTGGGGGTTTTTCAAAAAAAATGATTTTTTTTTACTTTTCACTAAAAAGTATTTCATAAATTACTTTTAGCCCAAAACTTTTTATCTTTTGCAATATATCATCGCAACTTTTTTTACTTTCAACTTTGGTCCTTTATAGTTTTCATTTTCCACAAATTTTTCGTTTTATGCTTGGTTCTAAATTTTGTGACTTAACACATCGCAACGTGCGTCTTTCGTTTAACGTTTTTACATTTCGTTCTAAATTTTGCGAGTTAACACGACGCAACATGCGTGTGTGGATGAACGTTTTTACATCGTCTATTTTTTTCCCGTTTGACAGGTTTAACATAACGTGCGGGTCCTAAATCGACTTAGTTCTAACTAAAGAATTCCCGCCGCATTGGGGCGGGTCTCAATTCTAGTTCTATATTAATTTGTAAACGGACACTTCCACACAAAGGTTACTAAAGATATTTACCATTATTTACGCATATTGTACATGTATCTATCTACGTAACATTTCCTCCATGTTTCAGCATACGTGTTTGTACTTTGTATTTATCTTGCTTCCATCTTCTCCTTTTTCCTTTCGTTTATCTTCCGGGCTCAGGACTCACGATGATCAATTTGTGACTAACAACAAAATTTAAGAAAACATTACGAAATTGCTGATACAAAAAGGATTAGGGTTCGAAGAAAGCATACCGAGGAAGAAGGCATAATGCGGTGAGGACATCTTAGAACACAATAGATTGCAAAACTTTGGGGAATTTAGGATATGAGAGTTTGAGAGATAAAGCGAGGTTAATTAGAATTTTGGAGCTTGAGATAAGCACGATGGTAATTAATAGAGTAATAATCTCATACATATCCATATCAAAATTTCAAACGTAGCATCATGAACCTTGCAGTTAGAGGGGGCCAAACCATTTACTTCAGAATTGGTCAATTTGGGTGGTATTTCTTTTGCAATAGGTCACAGGGAAACAGGGAAAATGGCCCAGTAACTTGAACTTTGCACTAAAATCTATTTTTTCACGCATACAACCTCCTAGCTATTTTTATTCAAAAGAGTTAATTGCCCGGATGGTCCATGTGGTTTCACGTTTTTTCCCGTTTAGTCCCTACCTTTCGGAAATAGCAGGTATGCTCCCTATGGTTTGTCATTTTGTTACTCGGATAGTCCCCTAACATTTACTCAGGGGACTATCCGAGTAACAAAATGCAAACCATAGGGAGCATACCTGCTATTTCCAAACTAACTGACATCTACTCATGGGACTATCCGAGTAACAAAATAACAAATCATAGGGAGCATACATGCTATTTTCAAAAGATGGGGACTAAACGTGAAAAAACGTTAAACCCCAGGGACCATCCGGGCAATTAACTCTATTCAAAATTCAAATTTTCTTTGTAATAATATTGTTTTTCTTAATCTTGACTATTGGTTTAATTATTTATCGGAAGTTGAAAATTTGACAATTAAAGTCTTAGTCGTCTTATCCCATTTTAACTCGCTACCCATTCACCCATCTAGCCATTTCTATTTGTAGCAGTTGAAATGATAAATGGAGTGATGTGCTTTTAATTTGGAGTTTTAATTAGCAGGGGTGGATCTACAACCAGTTTGGACGTTCCCAGAAACACGTTTGGTTCGTAATTTATAGTGTTAAGTTATAAAGAAAATTCTAAAGAAACCCTTTAATATTTTTGTAAGGAACCTTATAAACACAAATCTAAAGAGTGGTCTACTGGTAAATACTTGCTATGGTTATGCTTGAAGTCCCGTGTTCAAGTCAGTTTAAAGTCGTTTTTTTTTCCAATTTTTTGTTTTGTGTTCCTTTCTCTATTTTTTTAAACTCGAAAACGAATAAGGGTTTCGTTGTCGACCGTTCCTGTTTACTCTAAACCCAAACACGCACAGAAAGTCACATAACAGAACACACGCTACCACTCATCCACAGATCCACTCGTCTCCAGCCACCAGTAGGGTTGTTCATGAGTCGATCAAGGGCAAGCTCGGGCTCGGCTCAGATTTGAAACCAACCTGAAAATCTAAGCTTGGGCTCGACTTGGTTTTAAACCGAGCTGGCTCGGCTTGTTTTGTTTCGATTTAAAAAAAGAAAAATTAATACATATCTCTCAAAATTCAGTGGTCTAAACTAAAAAAAACATCTTCAAAATAAGTTCAACCTAATATATTAGAAAGCCAAAACCAAGTTCAACAACACACACTAAGCTTTAAATTTCAACAAAATACAATATTAGAGTATTAGTTCATTAGCATGGTAATCAACATTCAAATATGTTATAGATATCAAATTACACTCCTCAATACACGTAAATAATAATCTGTTTTTTTGTAATGTATTAAATGTATATAAAATAAAGAGTTAATTGCTCGGATGGTCCCTGTGGTTTCACGTTTTTTTTCACGTTTAGTCCCCACCTTTTGAAAATAGCAGGTATGCTCCCTATGGTTTGTCATTTTGTTACTCGGATAGTCCCTGAGTAGATGTCAGTTAGTTTGAAAATAGTAGGTATGCTCCCTATGGTTTGTCATTTTGTTACTCGGATAGTCCCCAGAGTAAATGTTTGGGGACCATCCGAGTAACAAAATGACAAACCATAGGGAGCATACATGTTATTTTCAAAAGGTGGGGACTAAACGTGAAAAAACGTGAAACCACAGGGACCATCCGGGCAATTAACTCTAAAATAAAATATATTACATGTAAAATCATCCGAGCTAAGCCGAGCTACCAAGTGAGCCAATCTGGCTCGTTATGAGCCGAGCTGAGCTAGGCTCACTTCCTAACCAAACAGGGCCAGATCGGCTCCGTTTCAAACCGAGCCATATCGAGCGAGATTTTTCCAAGCTAAATCCGAGTGAGCTTCAAGCGAGTTACGAGTTGCGAGCTTTTTGGACAGCCCTAGCCACCAGCCCACCACACGCCGTCAGCCATCACATCAGGGGCGTACCCACCCTAAGCCGTGGGTGGGCGGGCGCACCCCTTGAAAAAATATTTTTAGTGTTATTTTTCGCCGAAAATTCTGACCGCACCCCTTGGAAATTTTCACCCCGCACCCCTTGAAAATTTCAACCGCCCCACTTAGAAAAAAATATTACGAATTTATAAAAAAAATAATAAACACTAATTATCATTTAATATATAAGTATATAACACAATTTATATAATTATTCTTTAACCACTTATTCACTTTATTGCTTAACTCAATCAAAGCCCAATCTACAATCTATTTTTATTAAACCAAGCCTAAACCCAACCCAAATAAATTTGAACTAAATAAAATAACCCAAACTAATCCACCCATTCCAATTCCAAATCCGCCCCAAAAAAACTTCCAGCGACTTGACGCCACTGCTCACGACCAGACGACTTTTTTTGGCTGAAAAACCAAAATTCTGGCAAGACCGACCCATATTACGCCAGAATTCCGATAT
The DNA here is from genome assembly GCA_030545235.1 of Helianthus tuberosus. Lineage (NCBI taxonomy): Eukaryota > Viridiplantae > Streptophyta > Magnoliopsida > Asterales > Asteraceae > Helianthus > Helianthus tuberosus. The sequence continues at coordinate 27,159,608 of CM060444.1, forward strand.
AGAGCTAGTATGGTTTTTTTATTGATTTTTTTGTTGTTGTTTTATGTGATGATTAGGAGAAAATATAGATGTAAGGGTTTAATCTTTTTATTTTTATTTTTTGATATTTTTTTGGTTGTTCTAAACTTGCAGTTAAATGATTTTTTTCATAGCTTTGTTTATTTAATTGATTAGTTACAGTTACTCAACATTTAATACTAGGTTTTGAATGGTTGAAAATAAAATTGAAAATTATGGACTATGTTTGAACATGATTATTTATTTTGTTTAAGTGTTTAGTGTTGTTTTATGAACTTATGGAGCGATTTATATGTGATAGGAACCATGAGTACGAATATAATGAACTTATAGTGTGTTTAGTATCTCTAGATGATGTTTTAGATATATTTAAAAAATGAAAACTTGAGGGGCACAATTTTAAATATGTTTGTAATGACGTTTAACGTGTTTTTGATGATTATATAAATTTTAGTTTAATGTTCTTTTGTCTTACATGACCCGACCCGATCCGACCCGCTATGAACCGATTTTTTTTATACAGCAAAGGCCTAGAATCTTTAAAAATATTTCACACCTCCAAAAACAAATTTCTGGGTCCGCCACTGATCACCAAGGTTGAAGAACTCGTTAGTCGCTAGTCGGTTGGTGAGGTAGGGACCAGCGACTACTCGGGATTACTCGAGACTAATCGGGATTCATTGGATCGGGTTTTTTATATGTAATTTTCAGTTTTATGTATACATATACATATACATATTTTTATAGGTAAATATTTTAAGTAGCTAGGTTTTAACACTTACTTAACTCATTTTTTTAAGTATACAAGATTAATTTTAGAATTCACATGGTTTGGTTGGAAACTGGCCGGAATTTAGAGGTTTTGGCTGGAATATACAGTTTTTTTGCCGGAATCGCCAATTTTTGGCTGGCCGACTAGGTCCGACTAGCGATTAATGGACTGATTAGCGAAAAATTGCTCAGTCACTTGCCGACTAGCGATTAATCACCGACTAGTCGCGATTTTTACCACACTGCTGATCACATACCGTCGGCCGTCACACGGCCGTTCGCCGGAGCCACTCCAGCCTCCACACGCAGTCACGCAGCCCCTTCCCTCACTCAGTCACTCTTTTCAGCCCTTAAGGTTCATTTAAACCCTATAAGCAGTTGATTTTGATTTACATGTTTGTTTAGATATTCAATTTAATTTCTTGGTAATTAGTCTTTAACGGTTGATGTTCTCGCTTCCTTGCTATTTGGTGAATCAATTGGGTTGGTTGGAATTGTGGGTCTTGCAGCTTGCACTTCTTTAGATGTATGCTAATATCAAAACTGATTATGATTTTTTTTGTTATTTAGAGTTAAACTTTCATTTTTATTAAAATTCGACAAAGTTGTGATGAATTTGTTATTGTTGCAGGTACCTGCTCTTTCATTTGATGGGAAAGGGGATGCTTCTAGTGCTTGGCGGTTGGCATAGTCATTGGCCTATGTTTTTTTTTAAGGTGAATTTCTATATACTGACCGTAGGTCACCGAGAGCTTGTCAAAGACAATCTCCCGTCAGTCCTGCCCCTGGAACGCGATGTTCGATCGGGCCCCGGCCCCCGCGCAAGCTGACCTTCGCCCGGAAATCATACTATCCCCACACGAGAAACTCGTTAGGGTAACAGCTGGATAAAACCGGGTTGCCCTCCAGCCCGAACCATGCCTCGGTAGGAAACGAGCTATCATAGGGACGTCCCCCCCTATGACAAATGACAGAAATCTTGTAGAACTATTTTTTTAATCTTTTTATTAACGAAAAGTAGCGATTTTTATTAAAAAAATATTAAAAAAAATTGTGTATTTTTTAGATTTTTTTAGATATTTTTGGTTGTGTTCACACTAGTACTCGCGGTTCTCACAATAAAAGGTGGTTACTAACGGATCCTTCTCCTATTGCGAGAACCAATGTGAACACAACAAAATAAACCCACTACACCACCGAAAACCTAAATAACCTAACCCCCAAGCTAAATGCTAAAAACTAAACCCCCCCTCCCAACCCAAGCTAAATGCTAAAAACTAAACTCTCAAAAAACCTAAAAAAATAAAAAATCTAAAAAACACAGAAAAAATTAATATTTTTTTTATAAAAATTGCTACTTTTAGTATCCAAAATTTTTTTTTAATTTTTTATTAACGAAAAGTAGCGATTTTTATAAAAAAAAATATTAAATTTTTTTCTATTTTTTTTTATTTTTTTAGGTATTTTTTGTTGTCTTCACACTGGTTCTCGCGTTTTCGCAATAAAAGGTGGTTCCTAACAGATCCTTCTCCTATATATATATATAATGAAGTACGATGAATAGTAACTTTATTTTTATAATAATAAATAGCTTTTTATTATTTTTTATTTAATATATTATAATAGTTTATTATTATATTTACTTTTATTAACATATTTTTTTTTTTTTTTTTCCTTTTTTAAAACCATATATTTCTTTTACCATTTTTTTAATAATTCTCTTTTTCTATTTTAGAACATATATTAATTTATCGATTAATTTGATATTTCTTTAATAATTTACGTTTATAACTTTTTTTCTAAAAACATAAGTACGTAGCTGTGCTTGTTTTTTTCCCTGACATTCCGTTATAAGTTTTGTTAAAAACGAAGTTGTACTCAAAATAAAGTATTTATTTGGTATCATAAAATGGTACGATAATAAACTAAACCATTCTAATGGTTTGTCTTTCTAACAACAAGTTTTATTTTCAAATCACGTATGTTTAAATTATCATTTGCTCGGTTTCGTCGCAACACACGACGTCAACTAAACCAGTGTATATTAATAAGGAGCCTTTGTATTTGATCCTAATTCCTATTTTCAAATGTCTTTCTTTTGTTTGATGGTGTTTAGTAGGCCCGGCAATGGATTGGATATTGATCCATATCCGATCCAATCCAATCGAATCCATTTAAATCACTTTATTGGATCATAAAAAAATATCCCATAATCCATTAATCAATCCAATGAATAGATCCATTTTTCCAATTAATTATATGAATCGAGTCATGATACATCCTCCGGATCGATCCATTACTTGAATATCTAATTGCACGTGCTCTCAAAAGTCCAAACCCTGAATTGTGAAATCAATAATCCAGCCTCCTCTCTCCAAAAGTCAGCTTCAACCGGAAAGAACTGCGTATTCGCCACCAGTGATTTCTACTCGTTTCATCCAGCGATCGACGAATTCTGCTCGCTTCATTCAGGCCAGTGGCAGAGGCGATATTTTCTGCTGGTATGTTCAATCTTCGGTTTATTGCAAGTTGTTCACGATTCCTATGCTAATTTCCAATAACAATTTGTACAGGTGTTATTGTACTTCTTTCTTTATTGTGAATGGTTTTGCAAGATTTAGGTGCAGATGAAAAGCTATTGTTTTTGTTTGTTTTATGATCACCAAGTATTCGATAAAAATCCCCAATGAAAGTTTTAGTAGTAGTAGTAGTAGTAACTAGTTAGCACCCTAAAAGAAACTTAGTTCATGGATTCATAGTGGTATATTGGTAATCATCAACATCGTGTGGCTTTTTAGTTTTCTGTTGTGTGTTGATTTACAATATCACATCATAATTGTGCATTTATCTTTCTTGTATTGATAATTGAGATGCCATTGGAGATTGTCCTTCTGTGCTCGTTTATGCTCAAGAAATTGTATGTTTCTGTGATGAATTAAAATATAAAAAGGTTATATTGTGACCCATCTTTTCATTGTATGACTGTTTTCATGGGTTCTTTTAACTTAGCTGGGACTGAAATAACAACGGGTGGTAATACATAAAGGACACAAAAGCTTGAACGCTACTCGTTATCGGCTCGGTTAAAAGCTCGAACGAGCCTGGGCTCGAGCCTGAAATAGAGCTCGTTTAGTGATCGAGCCCGAGCTCGAGCCTGAAATACAAAGCTCGTCTAGGCTCGCGAGCCTAAACATGCCCAAACAAACTTTTTCTTGAGACAAATATGTGCATTGTTAAGCGTATTCAGTCTTAAAGTTACAAATTTATTGGCCAAAGCAGCCATTAAACTGGTCAATTTATTTCATTCTGAGGCAATCAAACTTGTTTTTTTTTTGCATTGAAAATGAAAGCTTCGTCAAATGGTTATCCGGTAGAAGGTCGGCAATTCTGTTCTTTAATTTGCCGCTACTGTTGCTATTTGTGCTTATAAACCATAAGCTTAACAAGAGCTATCCTCTGTTTGTAGCTTGTAACTGATTTATAAACTAAACTTTTTCATCTTTATCAGGTAAAAGTAATAATAATTCAAAGTAGTCATAATTTTGTTAAAAAAGGATATGAAGATCAGGGGTATAGTGTACATGATTGCTACTTCCACAAGCATATTTCACCAAGTTCTTATTTTTATTTTTTCCCTTTCTGTAGTTAAATGTCACCATACCTTTTGAATAGGCAGTTAGATATATTCAAGAGTTTTTTTTGTACAAATTGTAATGGTCAGGTTCAAGGAAGGTAAATTCTGGGCTGGGTTCAAGAATGAGTTTTTTTGAATAGCCTCTTTTCTTGTATATGCCTAACATTATAACTGAAAACCAGCCATTAAACTGGTCAAAGCAGCTTCTTTCTAATTCACCCCATCAACCCATTTTCTAATATTTTCCTCTAAAAACTTTAGTTTATACACTCTTTTGTCAAAAAATATATTTTGGGGCTTTCTGTATTTCACACATTCAAGAAAATTCCCCTGTTAAAAACTACAGAACATTTTTTTTTTATTTTTTAGAATTTTTTAGATTTTTTTGAATTTTTTATTTTTTTAGATTTTTTTATTATTTAAAATTATTTTTTTTTATTTCTTTTGATTTTTTTTTTTTTGAACTTTTACAAAAAAAATTTGTGATTTTTTATTTTTATTTTTAGGGGTAAGTTACTTTTTGAGTCCTTGTGTTTTAGTAGTTTTAACTAGTTGAGTCCAAAAGCAAAAAGTTTAACGACCTGAGTCCCTATAAGCATTTTCTTTAACCATTTGAGTCATTTTGAGTCCAAATTTTAACATTTTGAGTCCAATTTTTTGGACTCAAATCGTTATAAAATGAACAAAATTGGACTCAAAACGATATAAAATAAATGGCTAGGGACTCGGGGCGTTATAAACCTCCATTCCCTTGAATGAACAAAATTGGACTCAAGTGATTTTGGGCGTTAAACACAGGGACTCAAAAAGTAATTTACTCTATTTGTAGAGGTTTTTTTATTATATTTTCTTATATGGATCGATCCGGATAGTGATCCATCCATTTAAAATTATTTGGATATGGATCGGATCACGATCCATTATGTTGGATCATGGATCGGATCATGATCCATTTAAGTTGGATCATTAATGGATCGGATCATGATCCAATCCATATCCATCCATTGACAGGCTGTTTATTCTTCCAACACGATAATTATTTTAAGAAGGGTAAAGTATAAGATGGTATAACTCACTCATCATTTGATCATCACTTTTGTTATGTCTGGTATTCAACTTATGTAACTTAATCATAATCTCCAGTTAAGAAGCATAGCCACATCTCTAATTGTAGGTTTTTTAGGCTTACTCCATGTGCTCAACATCTCTAAATATTGTTTTTCCCTTATTATCACTTTAACTTCAATTAATTTTTGAATTTTCATAGTAACTAGTTTTAGCAGCATTGTTTAGTATCAATCCAAACAAAAAGAACAACTGAAGATGAAACCATATTGTGAAGCTGAACAATTGCCTTTGGATAGAATCAGCACACTTCCGCAACCCATTTTAGAAACCATCCTATGTCTTTTATCAACTAAAGAGGCAGCAAGGACAAGTATTCTTTCAAGGGAATGGAGGTACAGGTGGACCGGTATTCCTAAACTTAAGTTTAAATTGGATAAAACAACGATTAAAATCAAGAAGCAAATGTCTGTTTCCGAGCCAACGTCTGACATTGCAAGTACAACGAAGAAGATGGACATGAATGATTTACACCAAGTTCTGTTGCTGCGCCAGGGTCCAATACACGAGCTCACCATTTCTATGCGGAATTACTGGGAATATTACGACTGTTGTGAATTTGATCGGATAATACTTCATTTGTCGAGGAACCATACTATCAAGAAACTAACACTTAAGGGGCTTTATAATTCAGACGACGATTGGTATAAATTACCCGTATCTGTCTTCTCGTTGCATCACTTAACAGACCTCTATCTTTATAAGTTTGATATTGACTATCCACCAACATTCGATGGCTTTGGTAGCCTTGGAAGCCTATACTTGCGTGGTGTAATAATCTCTACAAAAAATATTCTACATTTTTTATCTAATTGTCCTTCACTTAAGAGCTTCAGTCTGGTAAGTACCCATTTGAATATATATTCTCATGTTATGGACTTTCTAAACTTATTTGAATATTTTGACGTGTTCCAGGAAAAAGGTGAACCAGATGATGATGAATCAGATGATGATGAATCAGATGGTGAATGCACTATTAATGAGCTACTCAAGTGTTTACCTGTGATTGAACGTTTGACTATTTCGAATCGTGCCTTTCAGGTAATATTTATCCACATTATATATAATTGAAAGAAATGTTTTGAAATTTGGCTGTTAATATATGTTTTGGTCTATGGTTCAAGTGGCTAGTTCCAGACCCGGTTCCGCAAGAGCTTCCCACCTCACTAATCCACCTCAAATACTTACGTTTGGAAGGAATGTGTATTACTGAGGACTACAGATTAGCTTTTCATGTTTTGATCAAATGTTCCCCGAACTTGGAGAGATTTGAGCTTGAGGTATATGATACGGAATATATTTTGCTGTTGCGCCAGGGTCCAATATACGAGCTCACCCTTCAATTGCCTGGATATGAAGATGCCTATCTGGAACTCGATCAAATAGTATCTCATTTGTCGAGAAACTATACGGTCAAGAAACTAACACTTTATGGATGGTATAATGACCTTGTTGGAGTTAATCTTTACCATCCACCAATTTTCAATGGATTTGATAGCCTTGAAAGCTTAGTCTTGAGGGGTGTAACGATCCCTACAAAAACTCTTCTACATCTTTTATTAAATTGTCCATATGTTAAGAACTTGAGTTTGGTAAGTTCCCACTTAAATATACGTTCTCATGTCATGGGCTTTTGAAACTTATCTGAATATTGTAACATGTTGCAGCTTGTACGTGCTTCCGATGAAAAATGCACCATTAATGAGCTATTAGAGGGTTTACCTATGATTGAACATCTAACTACTTCGCCTCATATCTCCAAGGTAATATTTATCCGCATTTCATATAATTGAAAGAAAAGTTTTGAACTTCGGTTGTTAATCTTTGTTTATACTATGGTTCAAGTGGGTTGTGCTAGACTCGGTTCCACAAGAGCTTCCAACCTCACTAATCCACCTCAGATACCTTTGTTTCAAAGAAATGACTCTTGTTGAGCGTTGTGGATTAGCTTTTCTTCTTGTTTTTATCAAATGTTCACCGAACTTGGAGAAAGTTAAGCTCAAGGTAAATAATATAATCATATACTGTTTGTTTTGATTATCGCATGCTAAAATACGCTGACACAAACTCTTCTGGGTATCTATGGGAAATTTGATATATAAGAAAAGAGAAAGTTTCATACTTACATTTGTGGGTGGATAATAAAGCAAAAATAAATATATATGAAACTTATACACCTCAAAAGTACATAACCTTGAGAATTATAACTGGTAAGCACGTAAACTTGTAATCATGTATTTGTAACTTATATTTCAGTCATGAGATACGTGACTTCAAAGTCGCATATCAATTTTAATCACTATCAATATTAATTTAAGTCATATGTAACCTGTGATTATCGTGTTTCAACTTCACATACTCGTAACATCATCAAGCCTTTCTTCGGCGAACATTTGTTGACATAAATCAATATATATACTAAGAAAAGTCCTATATATCACGTATTGATTTTTACTTTATTTCTTTATTAGAATTGGATATTTCAATCCAAAATACGCTGACACAAAAAGTTGAACCTTCATGTAGATTTATTGGGGGATTATTCTTCATGAGAAATACTCCTTTGAATGGGAAGAATATTTAGATATTTGGTTGGAGCATCTGAATGAATTGGAGATTAAAGGTTTCAAAAACTCTAAGCCTGAAATGGATTTTGTAAAGTTTATCTTGGCTAGGTCACCAAAGCTGAAGAAGGTGACCATAAGTTGCATACGCAGTGAAGGTCATCAGACAGAGTCGGAGATGTTAAAAACTCTCTTACAGGCCCCACGTGTATCACCGGAAGTGATAATTGCTTCAAAGGACTTTAGATAACTCAGCTATCTTCAGAATTAATATTGAGATTTATGATAATAATGTAGAGTTCTAGTATGGTTGTATCGCTTTTTTTAAGTAATTTTTTTTGTTGGTTGTCTTTTAGACTGTTGGCTCCCACACAATCGGTATTTTTTTAGTCTTTTGGCTGTTGGTCTCAGTAGGCTGCAATAGTAGATGCAGATATATTTATGGGCTCTAATTTAACCCATTTAACTGAATGCTACTTTTATATTCATTTTACTCTTTCATTAAAATGAATTATCGGGGATATGGATGTAAGAAGTATGAAAGTATGTTTGTAAATGGTGAAAAAAAACCTTTTTTTTAAAGAATAGAATATTCAATGAAACGTGCCAACATACGTTGATCAAAAGGCATTAGTACAATGTTGATGGTAAGACATGAATTAGTAATTGATATGCGACTTTGAAGTCACATATCTCATGACTGAAATATAATTTACAAATACACGGGTTGAATAAATGTAATTTTGTATAATAAATAATAAAAAAATTATATCTTTAAAAACCTCATGTATTGTATGGGTTCAATAAATCTAATTTTATATACCAAATAATAAAAAAAAAGTTATATCTTTAAAACCCCATATTAGGACTCAATCATTCGTATTCTGCCTCGTTGTTTGTACTCTTGAAATCTAAGTGTATTGCGTATGTGAGCTCGTGATCGTCTGGGCTAACCAACCGGAGAACTGCTCCTGCACCGTCGTCGTTAGAAGCTCCGTCTGTATGCAACGTCCAGACCCTATCGTCGAAGACTGGAATAGGGTTTTGGATTTCCTCGCACTTTTGTATTTTGCCTATGGGAACTTCTGTGGTGAAGTCTGCTAATACTTGCCCTTTGATTGCCGGTCGAGGTCTATATAGGATATTGTATCCTCCTAGCTCAATGGTCCATTTGGCTAATCGTCCCGCGACATCGGGTTTAGACAGGATTTGACCCAGGTGATAATTAGTGAGAACTGTAATAACATGACCAGAGAAATACCGGCGTAGCCTTCATGATGCATGTACTAGCGCAAGGACGAGCTTTTCTATCATAGAGTAGCGTGTCTCCGGGCCAGTTAACATCTTACTAATGTAGTATATCGGGGTTTGAACGCCCTCTCTTTCTACCATTAACACTGCGCCAACCGCTACTTCTGCTGCGGACAGATATAAGATTAGCGGTTCTTCTTCTCGCGGTGCTGTCAATGTTGGTAACTGGATTAGACATTCCTTCATTTGTTTGAAGGCTATTTCTGCTTCTGGTGTCCACTGAAAGTGGCTCTTTTTGGCGCAATTGCGCAACGTACTAATGAACGGATAGGATTTCGCGGCGTGGTTTGCTAAGAATCTGTTCAAGGCTGCTAATCGACCCGCAAGTCGTTGCATTTCTTTCACTGTTGCAGGTGACGGCATTAGCTGGATGGCTTGTACTTTCTCCGGGTTAACCTTAAAACCATCTCTGGTTACTATGAACCCTAGAAATTTGCCCTCCTCCATTCCAAAAGAACATTTTGTTGGGTTGAGTTTTAAATTGACGTTGCGCAGAGAATCGAACGTGCGCTGAATGTTCGCGAGCATAGTCTCTTCTTCTTGACTCATGATGATGAGGTCATCCATATAAACTTCCACTGTTTTACCAATGTCTTCTCCAAAGACTCTATCCATCAAGCGCTGGTAAGTAGCCCCTGCGTTGCGTAGGCCAAAAGGCATTTTTGTATAGCAAAAAATACCCTTATCTGTACGGAAGGCTGTTTTGTCTTCATCTTCCTCTTTCATTTGTACTTGATGGTAGCCTTTGTAACGGTCTAGAAAACATTTCCAGCGGAAGGATGCTAGCGAGTCGACTTTCTTGTCTATTTCTGGTAGCGCATAGCAATCTTTCGGGCAGGCTTTGTTGAGGTCTTTGAAGTCGACACACATACGCCACCCACCACTATGTTTTTGAACCATTACTGGGTTGGCGACCCAGGTTTGGTATTGTACTTCGCGCAGGATCCCAGCGTTGAGTAACTCTGTTACTTGCTCGTTCATTGCTTCTTCTTTTTCTGCGCTGAGACTGCGTCTTCCTTGTGCGACGGGATCTGCTGAAGGTCGGACGTTCAGACAGTATTGCGCTATGTCTCGTGGAACTCCAGTCATGTCCGCTGGGGACCAAGAGAAGATGTCTCTATTGTTTGAAAGTAATTCCTTCAACTGTATCCGTATTGCCGGTGAAATGGCATGCCCTAGTAAGATGGTTTGCTCTGGATACTCCTCGTTGAGAACCCATTTTTCCGGTTCGTTTGATGTTGAAGGTTTGGCAACCTTTGCTGGTGGCTCATCGTCAACGTACATGACTTCCTTGCTGGAATACAGAACTGCCACCCCGGTTTCCGTCGGAAAGCCGCAAGCAGCGTGCGGTATGGAAGTAGTCATGCTGAATTCTCTTTGAGATCGCCTTCCTAGCAATACGGCATGGCGTGATGTTGCAGGCATAACCATGAAATTTACTGTGACAGTGCGCGAGTGTTCGCCATCTGAGAGAGTCACAGGAAAAGCAACTTGACCCAACGGGAACACGGCTTCGTTGCAGAAACCAGTGATAGGGAAATCAACTGGTTCTAGGTGTGCTTTATCTTCTGGATCAAGTTGTTTGAAACATTGTTCATAGATTATATCCATCGAGCTTCCTGGATCGATGAACATGTAGTCAGTTCTGTAGTGGCCGAAGATACCCGTGATTATTACCGGACGTTCTTCCTGAGGGCCTCCGGGGACGACAGGAAATACAACTTGTTGCTCTCTCCAATGCTGACTATGGCTTCGTTTGTTTGACCTTCATGAGGGACCTCCTTGTACCATATTTATCTGCCTTGGCTTGATATATTCGGATTTACGTATCTCCTTGTGATTGCTGGATTGGATGTCCCACTGACGAGCTAACTGTGGGTCCAACGCTGTAGTGCCACATTTACCCTTACTTTTTTCCTGGTTATCAGATCTGCTATTTGATAACTCGGATCTGATGTTTTTGTGCGAAAATTTGGTTTATGGCGATCTGGAACTTGTTGAACCAGTACTCTGGAGTTTTCTCCTGGAATAGATCTGAATGGTTATGAACTCCCGTTTGCATCAAGGAATCCTTTCCTTCCAAATGACTTTTGTTGCTTTCTTTGTTGCCCATGATTCCGTCGATCTGCAGATTTCGGGTTATAGTACCCTCAATTTCAGATCGAGGACTTGATGGGTGAAATGATGGATTCTCTGCCATATGAAATAGGGAATGAAGAAAAATGAATCGACACGAGAAGAAACAAGTAAAACTGAGAAATTGGTGGGCGCCAATGAAGAAACACTGGTTAATCGACCGGAATCGACTAGGCCAGGGGGTTTGAATCTATCATAAAGGGGTTTGTCTTCTCGAACAATTCTCGGATGAGCGATCTTCTTCCTCAATGAATACTGCAAAATAGAAACACCGTCAGACTCGCCACGGGGAGAATGGGGGTTCTCTCCGTGACCACCCTCCGGCGTGAGAATAAGTATAGGTTTATGAAGAAGAAGAAGAAGTATAAGTGTAGTGAATGTAACTTGAAGATTATACCTGAATTATTCTTCTATTTATAGCCGAAGTTTGGGCGGGAAAACTTGTTGGTGAAATATTGACAGAAAGTGTTAATTCCGTGAACGGTTATTTTTCCCCCCGTTAATCACTTGACGAGTGTGAGAGCACACGGATCGTGATCTTTGATCAATCGGCAGGGGTATTGCCACATGGAAAGTGGGCAAATGAAGATCTTTCTTCAATTTCATGCCATCATCGTGACTTCAAGGGAGCCTGGGATGATGACACGTGGCCAGACGGTTATAACCGTCTGGTGATGCATGATAGAGTCTTTCAGAAGATTACAGTTGTAATCCTGTGTGACTTTTTACTGTGTGGCATCAGTGAAGTAAATAATATCCAAGTCCGGGTATTATTTATGCGGGGGTGTTTATTAGGATTTTTATCCTTGTTTGCTGTGAAAGTTTGCGCAAGGATTCTTTAGTTTCCTTTTGGCGCGCAAGTGTTAGTTATGATTTTCTTTCTAACCCTTCTTTGTAGGACCAGTGCGCGGCCGCGCAAGGTCTAAAGAAGGTTAGACATGTGAGGTCGTGGTATGGTCTCAAGTGCTTGAAACAAGGTTTTTGGGACCTTACCCCTTCAGGTTTGTAAATTCCACTTTTTGATCTAGTCTGCATAGGATGAGTAGGTATCGGCCCAAAAGATGATCCATCCTCAGGATTTGGAGTAGTGGTAGGAGGAGGGCCAAGAATACTGGTAGAAGATTGAGGAGCGGGTGCAGTGAGAGACTCGGATGATTGGGCCGAAGGAAATGAGGTGTGCGATTGGGCCGAGGTGTGCGAAGGAGAGGTGGGAGGTGAAGAATCGAAATGGGTCGAGGAAGCGTCGGAGTTAGAAGTGGTGGAAGCACCATATTGGGCCGAGGAGGCTGGAACAGTTTGGGCGGATGGAGCGGAAACGGGCTGGGCCGAGAAGTGGGCCAATGAGGGTGGAAAGGAGGGGGCCGAGCACATGTTGGGTTTGGAAGACGATTAGTTGGAAGGGTCTCATCAAAATTTGAGAAGATTAATTTAGCCTGATCAACCGGAGAAACATGTGCACCAAAGGGAAAATTTTCCTCATCAAATTGTGCGTGACGAGTAGTGCAAATGAGTTTAGTGGAAGGGTCTAAGCACCGATAACCCTTATATTGAACATCGTAGCCAATGAAGATGCATTCCGCACTGCGAGGCGCCAGTTTGTGTTTGGCATAATCTCGTAAGTACGGGAAGACACGACAACCGAAAATGCGAAGGTTGGAATAGGTCGGACAACGACCATATAAGATTTCATAAGGAGATTTGAAGTTAAGGACCGAGGAAGGTAGGCGATTGATGATGAAAGTGGCGGATGTAAAGGCATCGGACCACAGAGTGGCGGAAGCATGGGAGTTGAAGAGCATAGCAAGACCTGTTTCGGTTATGTGTCTATGTTTTCGTTCAGCACGGCCATTTTGTTCAGGGGTGTAGGGACAAGACATTTGATGATGAATGCCTTGATCATGAAAAAAATTTTGAACACGATTATTTGTAAATTCAGTTCCCCCATCACTTTGAAACACCTTTATTCTGCATGACAATTGATTTTGAACAAACGGTGCAAAAATTAATAAAGCCTCATAAAAATCTGACTTTTGCTTAAGTGGATAAAACCATGTAAAGCGGGAGTGATAATCGACAAATATGGCATAAAATCGATAACCACTAGAGGAGATGACAGGTGATGGCCCCCATAAATCACAATGTACTAAATCTAAAGCATGCATAGATCGTTTAGAATTTAAAGTAAATGGCACACGATGAGATTTAGACAATTGACAAGAAGCACAAACATTAGGTTTTGGTAATAATGAAGTAACAATTAAAGAACCATGTTTATGAAGTCTAGAAATAATATCAAAAGACACGTGTCCAAGGCGGTCGTGCCACTTTTCATAGGAGGCTTTTAGATGCGGAGTCGAGAGGAAGCAATGAAAGCATGATTTCCTTCACGAAGAACATAGAGACCATTTTCACATGTTCCTTTTACTAGGATCGCCTTGGTTTTTCGATCTTGAATATGAAAAGCATTATTAGAAAATAAAACATCAACAGGAGAATCACGAGTAAGTTTGCTGATGGATAAGAGGCGTTCGGTGAGATGTGGTACAACGAGAATATTTTTTAAATGAATATTATTTGAAAGTGATTTTGTACCAATGTTCGTTACGGGTAATGTATGACCATTACCAAACCGAACAAAATCAGGACCCGATAAGGCTGAGGAAGTATCAAGATCCTCAACAAAGGGGGTCATGTGGGCAGACACACCTGTATCACCAGTCCAGTCAGGATGGTCCTTGTTAGTGACATGACATTGGGCATGAAACGCATGCGCGAGATGAGCGTCTACAGTGGGGGCAGCTTGTTTGGCAAAACTGGCAAGACTTGGGCACGTATTGGTATAGTGACCATCAGTTCTGCAGAGTTGACAATGGGGTGGTCGTCGAGAGCGACCACGGCCACGACCACGACCTACATGATTAGAATAAGAGGAAGTAGAGGTGGAACAAGAAGGATTACTAGTACGGGATTGTTGGGCCGCAAAAGCAACTGGGGGCGGTTGCTGGCCATGGAGAGACTGCATGAAAGTTTCTTGATTTTCAGATTTTGCTAGAAGCTCACGAAATGAAGCAGTGCCGAGAGCACAGTGGGTTGTGGAAAAGTGCTCGTAGGCCGGACCAAGGCCACAGAGAAACCAATGGCACTTGTCCGTTTCAGAAACTGGATGTCCAATGGCAGCGAGTTGGTCACAAATAGCCTTGAACTTGTGACCAAACTCGGCAACTGTGGAGGAACCCTTCTGCAGAAGACGAAGATTATCACGCAGTGTATGCATCCAATCGGTTGAACGATGGCTGTAGGCACTCTCTAAGGCCAACCAGACTTGGCGTGCCGTAGTCAACCCTATAACTTCGGACATGGCTTCTTCTGACAGAGAGGATTGAATAAGAAGGCAAATAGTCTGATCATCGGATATCCAAGTTAGATAATCAGGGTTTGGAGAAGGTTTTTCATTCACTTGAATGGTTTCGGCTGGGATGGATTCTTTACCGTCAATATGGCCAGTAAGTTTTTGTAGAGATAGCAAAAGGGTGATCTGTTGGCTCCACACTAAATAGTTGGAGGAGGTGAGTTTGTGGGGAATGAAGTGAAGAAGGGAGTGAAGATTGGTGGTGGCTGCAGTCGAAGAAGAGGGAGAGGCCATGGGCGGCGACAGGTAGGGTAAATCAGAATCGAAAGGAGACGGCTGGTAGGGTAAAGACGGATCGAAGGAGAAGGGAAAAGAGGTAGGATCGCCGTGTTAGGCTGATACCATATTAGGACTCAATCAATCGATTTATTATTGAACAATAGGGTACAATATATAGATGTATAAGAGAGCCTAAACTAGGAAAGGAAATAAAACAGAATAATACAATAACTACAATCCATATATACATAAATCACTACCGTGATTTACGGTAGACTATTACCCCATGTATTACACGGGTTTGAATAGATGTAATTTTGTAAATCGCTTTTCAAATTCACAGTTTAACCAATCTACCATGTCTAGAGCTCTAAACATCAAACATAGCCTAAAGGCTTTATGATTTCAGTTCAATGAGTGTACATTACATCAACATGCTTTAAAAGTGCATAACTTTTGCTCTAATGACTAAATTGAGTTTACTATAGCTGTTCAAGAAGCCAATGGAACTAAAAAACAATCATTTTGTAGTTACAGGTCTTTGTACTACATCTGATGGTTCACCAGTTTTTGTAGTTGTTCAAAGGTGAAGTCTCTTGATCTTTAAATAAATTTTTTATTATATGAAGTCGAATAGTAGTTTCGATATAGAAAATACATAAGGTGGAATGGTCGTGTTTGTTAATGACTAACCTAACTACCTTGTCAATGATGACAATAGTTTGACGCTTAACGAGCTAGGTGGTGGCTTGGGGAAAAGAAGCGGGTCAAACGGCTTGAATACGCGGAAAAAGAGCGAAATCGGATAATAGGTAACTTAAGCTTACACCCTTTTTTAATTACAATACACTTACTTGTGAATATTGATTATGAATAATGTTAAGTAATTGAAATATGATGTTCCGGCATGATACAATGCAAGTCGGAATAAGTAAAAAGGTAAGAAACCATAAATTATGGTAAAAAGGGGTAAAATGGTAAATTAGTCGGGTGAGGACTAATAAATAACAAATCTTGAAATATTTCGTTATGGTGTAAACCGGAATGGGTAAAAGAGCGAGATGGTAACTAGATATCATTTCAAAAAGGAAAATGGTCGTTCGGACTAAACGGGTCAAATGACATTGGTAAAATCATTTGACAATAATAACTGACGACTACTTGTTGAGTTTTTGTGATCACAGGAAATAACATGTGTGTGCAATGCTTTAACTAGAAAAAAAATTACAGCAAAAAGTATGTATACGGGTCGATGCTATGACCCGAGCCAGGTACGCATATTTAGAATTATACTTAAAAGCGATATTTTGGTCAAATATTAGCGAAAGTCCTTCGTCGTAAATGAAGGACTAAAATTGACCAAAAAGCCCTTGACGGGTAAACTGAGCAAATGACCCATATGGGTTATTTAGGAACTTGTATGGTGATTATGAAATATAGGTAGATACTTCAGATATGGAATCGCGAAGTGTGAAAAAAAATGAGGTAGTTTTAGACTTGGTTGCTTAAATCCCCAAAACGGGTCAAAACGGATTTATGCGCATAACTTGCGTACTAGTTGCATAATTCATAAGAATTATGAACCCGAGCTAGAGATCTTGAGTTAAATACATTGATGTATGTATTTGGTTGTTTAGGAAACAAGTTGGTAGTTTTAAATACAAACGGGTCAAAATGTTGAAATTGAAAAATAAGCCGAAGACTTAAAAATCTAGAATTTTTTAGTTTGAATGTTGAATTTTAACTACATGTGATGGAAAATCAAATTACGATCGCGTAGGAAAAAGAATCGTGTAAAACGGATATCTAGATCGAAAGTTATGTAAATTTTAAGTTAGAATTTGGTAAAGTATTGTAGCTGGGCATATGCTGCATCAAAAACCAAACAGTCTATCGAAATCATGTCGTCGCGTCGCGCGACACCACCCTAGGATTACCGTCGCGTCACGCGACACTAGTCGCGGCCCGCGACAGAGTTGAGCGACAGCAGTCGCGGCCCGCGAGGGCCTTAACTGCTGCAAATTGTTTGAATTTTTGCTGTTAAACGCATAGAACTTGATATAATTTATTTATTTGCTAACAAAACTAACATTTAAGTTGGTTTTGTTTTTAGGTGAACGTCAATGACTCCCGGATGAAGATCAAGCGAATAAGAAGAACCGAACTCACGTTAAATGAAGCTTCTGCGTTAAACCTTGTTTTGTTTTGTTATAAGTGAATTATGTAAACACTTACAACTATGTTTTTGAAATGTTTTAAAACATATGGGAATGTTGGTATGACAAGTTTTTATAAAGTCGGATTTTAGCATTAAAATGTGTATTTTATTATTAAAATCTTGATTAATTGAGACAGGTGTTACACCACTTTTCTAAGCCTTTAGTGCTCTCCAGCTGGCTTTTATTGGCTTCACACTAAGTTACCTGAAACACGTGTTTAAAACATTTTATCAGCAAGAAATACTGGTGAGTGAATCCCAGTTTAATCAAAACAGGTTTTATCAGTTTACAGCATTGAGTACGATCACGTAATTACATTTGTTTATTTGTCTACTTTAATTACCACCCACGGTATTGTCAACCCGACTTGTGGTCATGTTACTACTCACAGTGTAGTAACAAATTTTGTATACAAAACCCCAACATACCGACGATAATTGTAGAATACAAATAGTCAATCACTGTTAAATATAAATTAAAACAATTGAGGTTTTGTAAAAACAGTTTGCAAAAAGGAGGATTGCTCACATTGCTATCTTAGGAAATTTCCTGTGGATTCCTGGCTATAATCTATAAATTTTAATGCACACGCGTTAGTATAATAACCCAAATTTACATTAGTTATACCCTCCCCGAGACAGAACTCCAACGACTACGTCGGGTAGAGCCTCAACAGCCGTTACGGAGCGCTAGATCAATTGGGCAGCGTATCTAATACGCAACCGGGGGTTAAAATATTTACAACGAGGCAGAGCTTCGCTAATTAGGGGGTATTAGGCTATAGCTTCAGCCTATAGAAAGTTGAGAAGAAAGAAAGAAAATGAACGAGGATGAAATGCTGTGCTCGGCCCTATTTATAGCTGATCAGCCAATCCGTCACGCCCCGCGACGGTTTCATTTTCATCTGTCGCGGGCCGCGAGGGCCATAAAGGCGGCAATGTTTGATGAGTCATCACCCCGGGTTCCGACACGTGTCCGACACGTGGCATCACAGGTAATCCGCAAGGATGAGCTGTCGCGCCCCGCAAAGGATCTTCCTTCGTCTGTCGCGGGCCGCGAGCGACTGTCAAACTTGGTTTTTCTTGATTTTAATAAGTGTAAGGGTATTTCGGGCTCGTTTCTCACGTACGGGGTATATTTAGGGTCGTTTTCGAGGGTTGTTATATTTTGGGTATAATTCCTAAACTATTTAAAAATATATAATGCACTCGCATTAAGTATAGTAACCCAATTTAACTTTATCCCTGCGTCACGAGACAGAACCCCAACAAACTTAGTAGGGCAGAGCCTTGACATGTGTTGGTGGGTCCTAAATCAATCGGACAGGGTATCAATGATTAGGGGTTAAAACACTTAAAACGAGGCAGAGTTTTATTATTATTATTGGTCATATAAAAAGAATATATATATATATATTGTTTTGGTCAAAAATTACCGAAGCAATTAAGTGATCAAATTAGTTAAGTGAGGTAGTGTGCCAGAAATGTGTGTTAAAAATATACTAGTTAAGTTATTTGCAAAAACAGTTTCAGGATACGGCTCAGGATATAGAGCTGTATCTTAAATCAAACAATGAGTGAAAATGTAAAGGGTGACACAGGATGTACGAGGAAAGCCCTTGATCAATCTAGATCGCCGGCACAAAACCTTGGGAGCTGACAATCGCAGCTGGCTTGTTCTTCTATTACTTCAAATATCAGGATACAGTGCAGGATATGATGCGGATCAACTAGGCGTTACAATGTAATTCGAGTACAAGTGTTTGTGTGTAGTGATTGTTTGCAACAGGAGAGAAAAAGTGTGCGAGAGAGTGTCCCTTAATCTGATCCGATCAATCTATTTATAGTAAAAGGAAGCTAACTAAACATCCTATTATTCCGGGATTCAGCGGATATTCCCTATATGAACGTTGCAGTCCTGGTCTTCCGGATCCAACGTCTATAAGCCAACTGATTTGCCCGAGTCTTGAGGGGAAGAAGTCCACTTGAACATTGGAGACTCGCACCTTCTAATCTGCACGTGGTTAAATCAGTTACTACCAGGATATCGTACCAGGATGTTACCAATATCCTAATCCGGTATCCTGATTACAAATAAACAATCAAAGCCAGAATATTAGTCAGGATATATGTTCAGAAAACGACCCATAACAATTGTCCCCAAATATATCTGTTGGTATACCAATCCAACGGATATATTTTAAAACTTTATCTTGTAAACCGAGGCAATTAAAACGAAATGACGATTGAGGTGACATTGTGCAACTTCCAATGCGACATTTACTCCTTACCCCTATATCCAGCCTATATTAGCCGAGGGATTCTTCATTATGATCATCTCTATCTTCAAGCAAACTTCAGGTATTTTCTCTATCTCCCTTCCCTGTTTTCCTTGTTTAAATCACTTATCCTTTGGTCGAGATTCTCCATGGCTACCCGCACTAGATCCCAAATGGCGGATTCCGTTCCCCCCTTTCACAAGCAAAACCTGCTCAAAGAACCCTCAATAGAGGTGTGTTCATTCGATAATGCCGATATCACGGCTTTACGAGCCTCCAGTGCCTTTCCTGTCAGGACAATCTTCCATCCATTCGACCGAGAGGTCCGATCGGATTTTTGTTCCGACAAGTGGGTATGCTTTTTTGCTTATCCTTTCTCCATAGGGCTTCAGTATCCATTTTCACCCTTCATATCTCGTTTCTTCGAGCTTACTGGCCTTAGCTTCGCCCAAACCATGCCCATGGTTTGGCGCGTATTAGTTACCTTGGAGCGGATTAAGGCTCGTCACATGCCTAACTTGTGCATTGAAGATCTTCCGATGGCCTATCGTTTAAGATCCCATGGTTCCAGTCGGTTCCTTCTATTTTCAATCTCCAAAGATCCTCTCATTCTTAAGGCTACCAAGAACGAGGATAAATGGACAAGAAAATTCTTTTTTGTGAAAAGGGACTCCATTGACAGGGGTTTTGACCTTCCTAAGAGATGGTTGACTTCTGGTAGGATTTAGGGTTTTAGGAATATCCCCAATCATATCCCGAGACTACATCTTGAACTGATATCCTGATATGTTTATTTTTTGCAGCAAACTTCAAGGAATTAGCTCCCCCAAGTGCCGAATCGGAAGGAAGAATAAAAGAAATCTACAAGCTTCCTGAAAGTGATAGGACTTTTACTCTGCTACTTACAAGTTCAAGTCAAAGATCAAGTTCCAACATGTCTGGTAAGCATATTTTTAGAAATTATTTTTATTTATCAAACCGACTATATTTTAAGGGTATAACAAGTCTGAACGTATCTTCCCTTACGCAGTGCCGGTTATCAACCTTGAAGGCTTCCAACTCGACGAGTTGGATAGTTACTCTAGCCTCGCACCTGTCAAGCAAGAATCCAATCCGAAGCCAGCTGCCACACCAAAGCCTACCGGTTCGAAGACTGCTACTACTCCCAAAGCTCCCCCAGCATCCAGGACCCGGGCCTCCAGCTCCCGGAAGAGGAAGGAAGCAGATTACCCTGCTACCCCCCACGTGTTCCCATTTGAGAATTATGGGTTCACAGAATCCAGCAAATTCATGACCGGTGTTAGGGGAGGATTTTCTAAATCCTAAGGATCACGAGTCCTCAACTGCTACCAGGATCATGGATCCCCAATTCTGTTTGAATTAAGGATCCTCAGCAGGTGTCGCAGTATCAGGATTTAGGATCACTGTTGTTATCCTACTACTAACAATTGTCTTCCTTGTATGTAAACCTGTTTTACAGGAGCGAAGGCATGGACCAAGTCTCACCGAAATTCCTGGAGCATATTCTCTAAAGATTCCGCACGTGTTTGACCATTATAGACGTTGTGGAGATCGTGGGGAGCTTGCATGATTATCGGATAGTTTGTTAACTTAGTCATTTCTAATTTAAATGGGGATAACAAGCTTGATAGAAAACACTTAGCAAATTTAGCAACTACACACACTCGTAACAGCTCTCAGTCAGCTCTCAAGCAATACTTGGCGATTTCATACATTTTATTGCACACTAGTGATCCTTGTAACAAGCTTGTTACCATCCCGAGTTGTAAACTACTTTTGTTTAATCTTAGTCGGTGATCGGTAGTTTCCATCACCCGAGGTTTTTTATGCCAGAGATCAACTCTTGATCAAGGGCTTTTTCCTCATATAAATCCCTATGTCACTTGTTCATTACATTTCCGAGTGATCCTTAATATTGTTCATTGATTCTAGCATCATACCTCACAACAAAAAGTTTGGTTGCATTACCTTTGCTTGATTTTTGACCAAAACAGTTTGGCGCCCATCGTGGGGCAATTGGTGCTTCATTCTTGAGAAATTATTGTTCTTGTGATCATTTCGGTTCATTACAACCAAGCAGATGGCTTCTTCAGCAAAGAACACATCAAGCTCTATGCCAGCAATGAGTTCGTCACAGGGCGTTCCTCCTTTGCCTCCACCACCTTCTGGATCCCAGAAGAATGCTGAAAATGCTGCAAAGAGACAGAGCCCCATTTTCCCAAAACCACCAACTTCTTCTGTTTCTTCTAATCCTACTACTAACAATCTTTTTACTCTGATTTTGTAGATGAGGGATCATATACAAGAGCAGGACAAAACCAATGAAAGGATCCTCCAGGAGATCGGTGACATCAAGAAACAGAAGAGATCAGGGGAGGATCACTCTCCTCTGGTACCAAGGTCACTGGATTTTGACACTCCAGCCGTAACCGCCTTGCAATCTGCAGCTCCAGATATCTAGTACCAGAGTGGACCATTGGAAAGGCGTTATGGAGCAACAACTATGAGTCAGGCTTTTGGGTCTCACTTCCAGCCTCAAGGATCTAGTGTCCAGCCTTCGGGATCCTCTTTCAGCATCAAGGATCCTTCGTCAGCTCAGGAGGATATTTGGGAATGCACACTGTCCAAGGATCCTCTGGGGTTCAAGGATCCTTTGGGCTCCAAGGATCTTCCGGGGTCCAAGGATCCTCCATGGTTCAAGGATCCTCTCAGGTTCAAGGATCCTTATTTCATGTTCAAGGATCCTCTCAGCCTCAGGGATCCTCTCAGGTTCAAGGATCCAACATCTTTCAGGATCAAGGATTCTTAAGAAGTATACAACCCCCAAGCACAGATGTACATCAAGGAGACTTCATTCCAATGCAGACCATTGCCTCTTCTGGTCCTTCAATCATACCAGAATCCCCTCAATATGGATTCACATCTGCAATTCCTAACCTAAATCCTCCGGGAGGTAACACTTTCAATAATTCTTATAACACTAACCATGGCTCTATGCAGGATACAGGTATCAATCAAGCCATGGCTAGGGAATTACAGAAGCTGAAGGATATATGATATCCAGCATTCCAGGAGTGGTTAAGCCCATTCCTGAAATTGCAGATGGGAGCCATAGGATATCTCGTTTTGCACCACCTATTTGTGATGCTGAGATACCCAAAAGGTTCCTGATTCCAACTATGAAGCTATATGATGGCTCAACAGATCCAGAATAACATGTAGCTCAATATAGAGAGAGGATGGAGATCAACCCCATCCCAGAGAGGTTAAAAGAAGCATGTCTATGCAAGGGTTTCGGACCCACACTTACAGGATCTGCTCTTAAATGGCTGCTAAGTCTTCCCCCTTACTCTATTACTTCATTTGCTAATCTAGTTAATCTGTTTAATAGTCAATTCTCATGTAGTAGAAAATTTGAACGTTTAACTAGTGATCTATATAGGGTAACACAAGGTCAAAATGAATCACTTAGAGATTACATCACTAAGTTTAGTAAAGAATCCTTAGATATCCCTAACTTGGATATAGCTACGGCTGTAGAAGCCTTTAAAATGGGTTTGCTTAGGGATTCATTATTCTATGATGATCTTGTTATGACCCCATGCAGGAATCTTGATGAAGTGAGAACCAGGGCCCTTAGATTCATCCGACTAGAGGATGATAAAAGGATCCAGGAGAGATTGGCAGGATCCTCAAAACAGGAAAAGCAAGGATCCTATTTTAAGAATAATAAGTTCAAGTCCTACAACAAGTCTGATAACCAGAATGTGCGTGCAGTTGAACAAGAAGAGGATGATGAGGATTATCCTCCAATTTCTGAATACTGTTTTTCTGTTGATAACAATGAACTAATTCTTGCAATGCAGAATCTAGGTGAGAAAGCAAGATGGCCAAGGAAAAGTGATAAACCAGCTGCTACAAAAGACAAATCCAAATGGTGTGCATATCACGAGGATTTTGGGCATCTCACTGAAGAGTGTATTGCACTTAGAAAAGAAATTGGATACTTGTTAAGCAAGGGACACTTGAAGGAGCTTTTGGGACGAAAGAAATCAAGGACCCAGGATCCTGAAAGGATCCCGGAAAAGGCCCCTGCTCCTCCAGCAGATGCACAAGTTATAAATTTCATATCCGGTGGATCAGACATTTGTGGTACTTCCTTTTCAGCAGCCAAGAGACATGCCAAGGAAACCAAGATGGATAATGGAGACAGACCCATCCGGACCTCCACTGTTACCAAGGATAAAATTATATCTTTTGATGAGGATGATGGTGTTGATATTCAGGATCCTCATCATGATGGTCTTGTTATTACTCTGTTTATTTCTAACCACTTTGTTCGCAGGATCCTGATAGATGGAGGAAGCTCAGTGAACATCATTCAGCTTGATGTCCTCAAGAAGATGAACATTCCTGAGTCAGACATTGTCCCAAGATCCTCAGTACTTGTGGGATTCAGCGGAGAGACCAAAAATACATTGGGGGACATCAAACTCCCTATCTATATTGAAGGACTTCATTCTTATCAGAAATTTTGTGTTATAGATTGCTTATCCTGTTGTAATGTTATCCTTGGCAGGCCATGGATACATGACATGAAGGCAGACCCATCTACCTATCATCAATGCGTAAAGCTTCCTAGTCCATGGGGAGTGGTGAAAATTGAGAGTGATCAACAAGAAGCCAAGAATTGTTACACGTCATTAATGAAACCAGCCTCAAGACCAAGGGAGCAATAGCAATTAAAGCATCCTTCAAGAGATGTCTTGGAGGCAAGAGAACAGGATGTGAAAGAAATCCTAATGGATCCTCATGATCCTGAATCCATAGTCTTCATAGGATCAGGGATCCTTTGTAACATTGAACAGGATCTAATATCCTTCCTTGAGAGGAGGAAAACTACCTTTGCCTGGAAGCATGAGGACATGACAGGTATATCTAAAGATATAATTACTCATAAACTTGGCATTGACTGGTCATTCAAGCCAATTCATCAGAAGAGGAGGAAGTTTGCACCTGAAAGGAATGCTATTATCCAGGAAAAGGTAGATAAACTACTTCGGGCAGGTATGATAAGAGAGGTTAAGTATCCAAGATGGTTAGCCAATGTGGTTGTTGTTCAAAAGAAAAATGGAAAGTGGAGGGTAGTGTCGATTTTACTGATTTAAACAAGGCATGTCCCAAGGATCCTTTCCCATTACCCCACATTGACTCCATGGTGGATGCTACCGCGGGTCATGAGTTGTTGACTTTTATGGATGCTTCATCTGGATTTCAACAAATTCAGATGGAACCATCTGATCAAGAGGATACAGCCTTTATGACCCCAACTGGTATATATTGTTATATTGCTATGCCATTTGGACTAAGGAATGCAGGTGCTACTTATCAAAGGCTAGTCAATATGATGTTCAAGGAACAAATCGGACACACTATGGAAGTCTATATAGATGACATGGTGGTTAAGTCCAAAAAAGCTGAGGATCACCTTAGAGACTTGGAGGAAGCATTCAATATCCTTGATAAATTTAATATGAAACTAAATCCTTCCAAGTGTCACTTTGGTGTTAAAGCAGGTAAATTCCTAGGCTATATGGTGACAAAAAGAGGCATTGAAGCAAGTCCAGAGCAAATTAAGGCTATTGTGAATATCAAATCTCCTGCCAATGCTAAGGATGTGCAAAGATTGACAGGCAGGATCGCAGCCTTGAACAGGTTCATATCCAAATCCTCAGAAAAATGCAAGGAATTCTATGACATTTTGAGGAAGAACAAGAAATTTGAATGGACTGAAAAGCATGAAAATGCTCTCAAAGCTCTTAAGGATTACCTATCCTCAGCCCCTGCCTTGATGAAACCAGAAAAAGGGGATATATTATCCTTGTATTTGGCGGTATCCTCTAAAGCACTAAGTGCGGTCCTTGTTAAGGATCACGAAGGTACACAACATCCTGTCTATTATGTAAGTAAGAGTTTGCTTGATGCGGAATCCAGGTATTCACATTTAGAAAAACTTATCCTTGCACTAATTATGGCATTTACTAAATTAAGACATTATTTTGAAACCCATGCCATTATTGTTAAGACTAATTTTCCAATTAAGAATGTTCTTAGGAAACCTGAAATGTCAGGAAGGATGGCTAAGTGGGCAGTGAAGCTTAGTGCTTATGATATAAGATATGAACCAAGGACTGCCATCAAATCCCAAGCCTTAGCTGACTTTGTGGCAGATTTTAGTAGTGACTTGCAAAAGGAAGCTGAGTTAGAAGTCCAACAGCTAGAAGAAACTAAGGATCCTTGGATACTTTTCACTGATGGAGCCTCTAATGTCAAAGGAACAGGACTTGGAATACTACTAAAATCGCCACAGGGGGACACAATACCCCACTCCATAGCTTGTGAGTTTCAAACTACTAACAATGAGGCTGAGTATGAAGCCTTGATAGCTGGTTTGCAAATTGCCAAGCATATGAGGATCAGGTATCTTGAGGTACATGTAGATTCATTGTTAATTACTAATCACTTTAATGGATCCTATGCTGTTAAAGGCGAAAAGCTAATCAAATATTTAGAGATAGTCAGAGAATTGGCACTCTCTTTTGTTTCCTTTAGTTTGACATAGGTACCTAGAGAAGAGAATGCAGAAGCCGATGCATTGGCCAATCTAGGATCATCCTTGAAGATTCCAGAGGATATCAGGATCCCTATTATCCACATCCTATCCCCTGCTATTGAGGATCATGTAGCCATGGAGATAGGAGAAGATTCTGCAATCATCCCTAGTGATGATACACAACCTCATTCAGGATCATGGATCCTTCCAATCATGAGATACATACAACATGGAGAGATCCCTACAAGAGAAAACCCCAGGGCTTTCAAAATCAAGGCATCTCAATTCACAATATTGAATAACATGTTATATAAACAATCTCTTGCAGGACCATATTTAAGATGCATTGAGGATCCTGAAATCCAAGAAATCCTAAAGGATTTTCATGAAGGAGATTGTGGAAACCACACTGGGGGCAGGGCATTATTCTCAAGGATCCTGAGGACAGGATACTATTGGCCTACCATGAAGAAGGATGCTGTGGAATATGCCAAGAAGTGTGATCCTTGCCAGAGACGTAGTAATATCCTTCATCAACCAGCAGAGCTTTTGCATCCTATATCCTCTTCTTAGCCATTTATGAGATGGGGAATGGATATAGTTGGTAAACTTCCCAAGGCACCTGGTGGAAAAGTATTCATGCTTGCTATGACTGATTACTTCTCCAAGTGGATAGAGGCTGAAGCCTTCGCTCAAGTCAGGGAAAAAGAAGTGATATCCTTTATTAAAAGAAACATTATTACTAGATTCAGTATTCCTTCTGAATTTGTTTGTGATAATGGATCCCAATTTATTGGGAGTAGAACTACTAAGTTTTGTGACAGTTGGGGGATTAAGATGATAACATCAACACCAGTCCACCCACAAGCTAATGGTCAGGCTGAATCATCCAACAAGATCATCATCAACAATTTGAAGAAGAAGCTTGGATCCAAGAAAGGAAAATGGGCAGAAGAACTACCTTATGTACTTTGGGCTGATAGGACAACTCCCAAGAATGCTACTGGCCAAACTCCATTCTCTTTGGTATTTGGAGCAGAATCAGTGATCCCTACAGAGATGGTGGTTCCTACTGCAAGAACAAGCATTCGTGATCCTGAAGAAAATGCTGAAAACTTGGTTCAAGATTTGGATACTATAGAAGAACTCAGGGATTTGGCAAGGATAAGGATGGCTAGTTATCAACAAAGGATGGCTGGAGCCTACAATAAGAATGTCAGGATCAGGAAATTCCAAGTTGGTGATATGGTATTAAGGAAAGCATTTCAGAATACCACCAATCATGCTGATGGAAAGTTAGCACCAAAATGGGAAGGCCCCTATTTGATTGAAGCTGAAGCAGGAAAGGGGGCATATCGATTGCTAACAATGGAAGGCGATTTGCTACCAAGAGCTTGGAATGCTGTCCACTTGAAGAAATACTTCATGTAGTAAGGATTCATGATCCTTAGCTAACGAGTATCCTCGAATGATCCTTACAGGACAGGGGATCCCCAATTTGGTAATGATCTAATCTCAGACTATTTCATTCTTTAATTATCCTATATACAAGGATAAGGATCCTGGATCCTTTATCCTCCTTTCACTTGATTCTGAGTTTTGCAGAAGGCTTAGGTATCCTTAACAAAGGATTGAGTATCCACAGAGGTATTCAGTTATTTGGGCTTGACCCCAGTTATTTGGGCTTGACCCCAGTTATGTGGGCTTAACCCCAGTTATTTGAGCTTGACCCCAGTTATTTGGGCTTGACCCCAGTTCTTTGGGCCTGTCCCCAGTATTGCCAGCAGCGCACGATGATCCTGGTACAGTTCATGGCAATGGGACCAGTACTCGCTTTAGGGGCTGACAATTTCATTGTACTGGCTGTATCCGGGATCCTACGTATAATGGTAGATGTACCATACATCCGTTCCTAAGGTTTCTAACGTTTTCACGTTAGCTAAGGTTTTGGCATTTTCATGTCACTAAGTTTGGATAGTCGCCAGTGAGGGCCATACTCTAGTTTACACACGATCCTTTGGGCTTGTCCCCAGTTATCCTTTGGGCTTGTCCCCAGTATATTGGGCTTGTCCCCAGAATTGTTGGGCTTGTCCCCAGTTACTAACTCTTCTCTTATATTTGGCTTAGTCCCAAGTTATGTTCTGTTTCAGGGTTTTGACGTTATACAGCCAAGGATCCTTGATCCTTATCTTTTTCTAAGGTTTGTCTTTTGGTTATCCTGATTATGAGTGTTAAAGGGTTAGGATCCTAACTTGGATTCTCAGGTATGATCCTTAATTACTTTGATTTTATTCATTATTCATCTAAGTGACCCTTATCCTTTGACAACAGAACTAGTGATCCTTAAGTTACATAACTTTTCTGAATTTATTGACTATAGGATATTTGATCCTTGATCATATCCTAAAACTTTTAAACATGATTTATTAAATCTTTATCTTTACTTACAAATTCAAACAAAATACACAACAACAGTTGAAAAGTAAAAAAAATTCATAAGGATAACAACACAAGATAGCCAAAAGTTAAAGGTTTTATTTATTCATCCATAGTTAAACCCTTCAAGGTTGTCAAAATTACCTACCCCAAGCATCTACCAGCAATACGTGGCCCGTCCGCCGGGGTAGGTAAAGGGTGTCCATTGTTAATAGGTCTTTCAAGTGCAGGAAATATAAGATGGCAGGATAACAAGTGGCTTCATCCCCCAAACAGAGGATCCTTCCACCACCTATTATCCTACCTATTGTCTAAGGATCCATGATCCATAACCCTAGAAACTATTGTTCAAAGTACAACCCAACATTGTTTCAAAACACCATAACAAAAAAAACTACCAAATCCTAAAAAATGGGCTCCGGCCACGTCTAGAAATATCCATCATTGCCCATTTTAGCAGCTTAAACCTTGGCTGCATCACCACCAGCTTGGTCCTTTCCGCTGCTGCCTGCCTCAAGCGCCAAGACCTCAGTAGCCTCCTCTTCATCCTCCAGCTCTACCAGTTTTGCTTTCCAACCCTCCTTGTCCCAAGTGGTCCTGTCGAAATTAGGATCCTCAGCCTCCTGAGCTATTTGCAACTTGATCTTATACATGGTGATGGCAGCAGAGACTTTAGGATCCTCCAGCAGGTCGTGCCTCTCATGATCAGCCTCTATCTAGGCCATGACCGCTTGCTGCTTTGCCAGAGCGAGATCCTTTTCAAGGCGAGAAATGGTCTGATCCTTGGCCAAGAAGAACTTTTGGAACTCCTGGTGCTTTTGTTCTGCCTCCTCAACATATGCATCAAACAACATTTCTACCTCAGCAAATTTCTGCAAAGAAGACAAGGTAAAATTCAGGATCACATGATCCTCAAATGGGCAGGATAATCAAGCATAGTAAGTGATCCTTACATCAGCAAAGTACTCCTGGAACTGGTGGCGGATTAGAGGCAAGCCCTCAAGATTGTCAGCTTCAGAGGTCTTTCTCTTCTTTCCCCCATTGGAGGTGGTAGGCTTGGGAACCACAGCACTCGGGCTAGCAGCAGTTTTCTTCTTCCCAGACCTGGGAGCCACGGTAGTATGATCGGTGACACTAAAGCGAGAGGCAGACCTTGAAGATTTTCCAGCGCCTGTCAATCCAAAATAACAAGATAAGCGTTCCTGTTTTATTTTCATTTAAACATTTAATTACATACAAACATGGATACTTACTTGACATAGTGACTGAGCCTGAGGATACTTCTTGAGAATCCTTGGTGATTGCTTGGAATGATCTTGTTGCAGGATCAAGATTCCAGAAGGCCTTGATCCTCTTCTTTGTTGCAGGTGATGTAATGAGATGAGAAACGGAGATGGCTGCAAAACAAAAAAAGAATCAGTGATCCTCAACAGAAAGAAGGTTATCCTATGATCCTTCTATAAGGATCCTCTATCCTACCATGGGTAGCCCAATTTCTTGGAAGATCCTTCCTATCCGGGATGGAATCCCTCCTGACAAAGAAGAAACGTTTCTTCCACTTGTTATCATTCTTGGTGGTTTTCAAGATCGGATGAGGTTCACCGGGTTTATGTTTGAATAGAAAGCGGTGTGAACCATGGCTCACAAGGTTGTACAAGTCAGCAAGTTTAGACAATCCTAAATCTATATCCTCCTGTTCAATGATCCTTTCAAGGGTAAATAAGACCCTCCACATCATTGGCATAGCTTGGATATAAGATATGCCGGTAAGGGAGAAGAAAGATTGGGTAAAATCAGGAAAAGGATAGGAGTATCCTATAGAGAAAAGGGTGACTGGAAATGCAACCCATGTTTCAGAAATAAAGTCACTCAGGACGGTAGGATCAAAGGGTTTGAAAACAGTGCTCGCCGGAAAGCAATGGCGAATCCTGTCGATCTCAGGATCGGTAAAGCAGCAACGTTTTTTTGGGAAGCCTTCGATGATCCCTTGGCCTTTTAAAGGACTGTCTTTTCAATGATCCTTAGCAGGGGATGATCTTAGCTTCATTGTGATTCGGATATTTTGAGAAAGAAAAAGAAACAGAGTAAGAAGAAGAAGAGAAAGAGGAAAGAGAAGTACCTGCTTGATCTTCAAATGTGGATTTAAAGGGGGTTTCGCTCGAATTTAAATGCACATTGACCCTTATCTCTAACTTCAATTTATAATCATGATTCTGCAGGGACGTCGCTTCAATGACGTGTGATCGGTAACGGCTAGTCAGATTACAACGGCTATATATCCGTTGGTTTGTTACGGATAAGATCAAGAAAATATAACTCGACAATTTACACTTTACTCCTTATATTTTGGGGGCAATTGTTAGGGGATGATTTTTTAAATCCTAAGGATCACGGGTCCTCAACTGCTACCAGGATCATGGATCCCCAATTCTGTTTGAATTAAGGATCCTCAGCAGGTGTCGCAGGATCAGGATTTAGGATCACTGTTGTTATCCTACTACTAACAATTGTCTTCCTTGTACGTAAACCTGTTTTGCAGGAGCGAAGGCATGGACCAAGTCTCACCGAAATTCCTGGAGCATATTCTCTAAAGATTCCGCATGTATTTGACCATTATAGACGTTGTGGAGATCGTGGGGAGCTTGCATGATTATCGGATAGTTTGTTAACTTAGTTATTTCTAATTTAAATGGGGATAACAAGCTTGATAGAAAACACTTAGCAAATTTTGCAACTACACACACTCGTAACAGCTCTCAGTCAGCTCTCAAGCAATACTTGGCGATTTCATACATTTTATTGCACATTGCACACTAGTGATCCTTGTAACAAGCTTGTTACCATCCCGAGTTGTAAACTACTTTTGTTTAATCTTAGTCGGTGATCGGTAGTTTCCATCACCCGAGGTTTTTTATGCCGGAGATCAACTCTTGATCAAGGGCTTTTTCCTCGTATAAATCCTTGTGTCACTTGTTCATTACATTTCCGAGTGATCCTTAATATTGTTCATTGATTCTAGCATCATACCTCACAACAAAAAGTTTGGTTGCATTATCTTTGCTTGATTTTTGACCAAAACAACCGGCTTCCTCAACCAGGTTAGTATCCTTGACCTATATCCTGCACCATATGCTGGTTATAAAAGTTAATTAAGGTCAATATCTGTTTTCTTATTTTGCAGGGTCTCAAACGTCTGGTATTCCTTTATGAAGACGCGTGTAGCACAAACGTCATGCTGGAGAGCAAGCTGAAAAAGACCGAAGCCACCATTGCAGATCAAGCAGCAATTGCCACCGCCAAATCGGAGCACTATGAGGCTAAATACAAGGCAATGGTCCAAGAGCATCAGTCTGCCATCCCGAAGATTACCCAGGAGGCCCAAGCTAAGTCCGATGCTGCCCAAGTTCAACATGAGCAGGACATGGCTTCATACCGGGAAAGCCTCAAGAATTCGGTTGTCATCTCCCTCCTCCAGGCCAGCCTGAAAATGGCTTATGAGGCTACGGCTTTGGGCGTTGAATGCCCTTCGTGGAATATCAAAGCTTGGGAGATGAAACTAAAAGATCTTGGTGGCAACCCTGTGGAGCCCCCTTCAAAGCCTGCTGCAGAGGAGCCTGCTAAGGTGACCGAGAAGGTAGATGATGTTGGTGCTTCAAAGGATGCTGGTGGTGATGCTGGGACGAATGCTGGAGAGGATGCTGGAAGGGATGACGGAGAAGATTTTGCTGATGAAGTCATGACGGAAGAGGGTGCTGCCCCTTAAAAGCAGTGAAGTGGGCGATGATGGATGTATGTGCCTAGGCTGGAGCCCACTTTTTTAGGTCTGATGATTGTGGTTGTTTGAACAATTTACTTTTCATGTCTCTAAACAATTTACTTTCCTGTATTAAGACAATATGATGACCAAAGGTGGATGGGTCCTGGGTTTCAGGATGAAGCCCTTGGTCATCAATTAGTATAACCTGTTTTGAACAATATAACAGTTGGAGGCGGATGGGTCTCGGTTTGAGACGAAACCTTCAACTGTTAAGTAAATAAGGTAAGAATCTAATTGTGCTTCTGGTGGATGGGCCTCGGTTCGAGGTGAAACCAAAAGCACAACTTTTGACATGTTAATAATATAAGCTCCTTTTGACTTATTTGTTGTTACCTTTTAATTTTTTGTTATGCATTGCTTAGTTTAGATTTCAACTTTGCAAAATTAGTGCAATTATTTTTGAAAATATCATGATCAACATACTCAGCGATATCCTACAAAGACTTTCGTCAAATAGGGTTTTCCAAAATTCAAACAATCCAGATAAAGTCTTTAAAGAAAAAAAGGATAGTTTATTCTTCAAAATTCATTTTGATAATACTTGTTTGACCAGAGTATTAGTTTTTAACCCAAGCATTATATCCCAAATATTCCAACCAAATATCCTGGAATATATTCTGAAAGCACATTTCGAGAATATATCTTTAATCAGGATATTTAAACCTTTTCCAAACATAGTTTCAAGAATTCAAATGACTTAAGTAAGGTTCACAAAGGAAAGATCATACCAGGAATAGAGTGTAACCCTAGTATCGAACTTCAATCCTTTTGCAAGTTCTTCCACTAAGATGTCCCCAGTCCGAGATACTTAGTACACTAGGTCCAAATTTGATATTTCGAGCTCTACACAATCGCCTCAGAAGGAATGTCCCCTGTGCATGAAGTCTTTGAATACTTAGAAATTTTTTTGAATATCAGTTCCAACTGTTCGAACCGTTCTTGTGTCACAGGGGTAAAATCCAAAAATATACTGGAGATAAATCCTTAATATCTTGGGGAAAATCCCATAAGTATCCTGGGGAAAATCCCATATTTTCATGTGCTACAGGCGGGAGTGTATAAACTCCAAGACTTAGAAAGGTGATAACCTTTAAACCTTAGAGAGTATGAAAATACCCTTCCGTGAGAGAGGGTGATCAATCATCATATACCTTTAGGATCCAGGATATAGCCAACAATAACGAAATTGTCAGCCACTTTTACATGGACTGTGTTAGGGGAGGATTTTCCAATCCTAAAGATCACGGATCCTCAAGCACTGCCAGGATCACAGATCCTCAATTCTGTCTGAATTAAGGATCCTCAGAAGACATTGCAGGATCAGGATTCAGGATCCTTGTTGTTATCCTTGTACTAACGTTTGCCTTCATTACGTTTAAGTTTGTTTTGCAGGAGTATACACCTCGGACTTGGTCTTGCCGATATTCTTGGGGAATATGCCCTCAATATTCCGCACGTGCATGGCTTTGTGAACGTTATGGAGATCATGGGAAGCTTGCACATTTAGCAGATAGTTAGTTGTTTTAGTTATTTCTAAATTTAAAAAGGGATAACAAGCTTGAATGAGAACACTTGGCAATTTTAGCAAACACACACACTTGAAACAACTCTCAATAGCTCTCAACAGTTCATTTGGCGATTTCATACACATTACACTATAGTGATCCTTGTAACAAGCTTGTTATTATCCCGAGTTGTAACAATCATTTGTTTAATTGTAGTTGGTGATCGGTAGTTTCCATCACCCGAGGTTTTTTATGCCGGAGATCAACTCTTGATCAAGGGCTTTTTCCTCGTATAAATCCTTGTGTCACTTGTTCATTTCATTTGCAAGATATTCATACTTTCGTTGTTGGTGCATATTTGTGACAACAGCTTAGATTTGGTCTTTGGATATCTTGTAATTAGTTAAACGATAAACGGTTAGCGGGTTTAGCTTTGTAATAGTTAGTAATAGTGTTTGGGCTATCCAAACCCATGCTTATGGGGATATGGGACGAATTGGGTCTAGCCCAGATCGCAGCCCATGTTGGAAACCTTGGCCCAAGTAGCAAACCTTGTGTTATATAAACAAGGCTATGCTTTAGGGTTTAGGTTAATCAGCCAAAACAGATTGAGAGAGAAATTTCGTAAGAGACTAGGGCTTGGACGAAATTAGTGTGTGTTAGGGATCTTGATTGATTGTAATCACTTTGATAGATAATCAATAAAGATCTGGTTTGATTGTGAATTGCTGGTTTCTGTTCTTCTACTTGTTTCTGTGATATTCTGATCAAGAGGATTCCGCACTCTTGATTAGATTGACAATTATGTGAAAGGTCCATACGAATCAAGGGGACCTACATTCGTTCAAGCATCATTCCTCACAACAAAGATTTGGTTGCATTATCCTAGCCTGATTTTTGACCAAAACAGTTTGGCGCCCACCGTGGGGCAATTGGTGCTTCATTTCTGAAAAATTTTGTTCATTGTGTTCATTTTGGTTCATCATCTTCAACCACATGGCTTCTTCAGCGAAGAACACTTCAAGTTCAAAGCCGGCAGTCACTTCTTCACAGGGCGTTCCACCTTTGCCTCCACCACCTTTTGGATCCCAGAAAAATGTTGAAAATGCTGCAAAGAGACCAAGCCCCATTTTCCCAAAACCACCAACTTCTGTTGTTTCTTCTAACCCTACTACTAGTGATCTTTTTACTTTGATTTTGCAGATGAGGGATCACATACAAGAGCAGGACAAGACTAACGAAAGGATCCTCCAGGAGATTGGTGACATCAAGAAACAGAAGAAATCAGGGGAGGATCACTCTCCTCTGATACCAAGGTCACTGGATTTCGACACTCCAGCTATAACTGCCCAGCAATCTGCAGCTCCGGATATCCAGTACCAGGGTGAACCATTGGGAAGGCGTTATGGAACAACAACCATGAGTCAGGCGTTAGGGTCTCACTTCCAGCCTTCAGGATCCTATTTTCAGCCTTCGGGATCCTCTTTCCAGCATCAGGGATCCTTCATCAGCTCAGGAGGATATATGGGGACGCACACAGTTCAAGGATCCTCTCAGGTTCAAGGATCCTCTCAGGTTCAAGGATCCCCTCAGGTTCAAGGATCCTCTCAGGTACAAGGATCCTCTAAGGTTCAAGGATCCTCCTTCCAGGTTCAAGGATCCAACATCTTTCAGGGTCAAGGATTCTTGAGAAGTGTACAACCCTCAAGCTCAGATGTTCATCAAGGAGACTTCATTCCAATGCAGACCATTGCTTCTTCTGGTCCTTCAGTCATACCAGAATCCCGTCAATATGGATTCACATCTGGAATTTCAAACTTGAATCCTCTGGGAGGTAACACTTTTAATAATTCTTATAACACTAACCATGGCTCTATGCAGGATACAGGTATCAATTAAGCTATGGCTAATGAATTACAGAAACTGAAGGATATGATATCCAGCGTTCCAGGGGTGGTTAAGCCCATTCCTGAAATCGCAAATGGCAGCCATAGGATATCTTGTTTTGCACCACCTATTTGTGATGCTGAGATACCCAAAAGGTTCCAGATACCAACTATGAAGCTGTATGATGGTTCGACGGATCCAGAGGAGCATGTAGCTCAATACAGAGAAAGGATGGAGATCAATCCAATTCCTGAGAGGTTAAAGGAAGCATGTCTATGCAAGGGTTTCGGATCCACACTCACAGGATCAGCTCTTAAATGGCTGCTAAGTCTTCCCCCTTACTCTATTACTTCATTTGCTAATCTAGTTAACCTCTTTAATAGCCAATTCTCATGTAGTAGAAAATTTGAACGATTAACTAGTGATCTATATAGGGTAACACAAGGTCAAAATGAATCACTTAGAGATTATATCACTAAGTTTAGTAAAGAATCCTTAGACATTCCTAATCTGGATATAGCTACGGCTGTGGAAGCCTTTAAAATGGGTTTGCTTAGGGATTCATTATTCTATGATGATCTTGTCATGACCCCATGCAGGAATCTTGATGAAGTGAGAACCAGGGCCCTTAGATTCATCTGATTAGAGGATGATAAAAGGATCCAGGAAAGACTGGCAGGATCCTCAAAGCAGGAAAAGCAAGGATCCTACTTCAGGAACAACAAGTCCAAGCCTTACAACAAGTCTGATAACCAGAACGTGCATGAAGTAGAACAGGAAGAGGATGATGAGGATTATCCTCCCATTTCTGAATATTGTTTTTCTGTTGATAACAATGAACTGATCCTTGCAATGCAGAATCTAGGTGAAAAGGCTAGGTGGCCAAGAAAAAGTGATAAACCAGCCACAACAAAAGACAAATCCAAATGGTGTGCATATCACGAGGATTTCGGGCATCTCACTGAAGAGTGTATTGCACTGAGAAAATAGATTGGTTATTTGTTAAGCAAGGGGCACTTGAAAGAACTTTTGGGAAGAAAAAAGTCTAGAATCCAGGATCCTGAGAAGGTCCCAGAAAGAGCTCCTGCTCCTCCAGCAGATGCACAAGTTATAAACTTCATATCCGATGGATCAGACATTTGTGGTACTTCCTTTTCAGCAGCCAAAAGACATGCCAAGGACCTGCTAAATATCCGATGGACAATGGAGATAGACCCATCCGGACCTCTACTGTTACACAGGAGAAAGTTATAACCTTTGATGAGGATGATCGTGTTGATGTTCAGGATCCTCATCATGATGGTCTTGTTATTACCTTATTTATATCTAACCATTTTGTTCATAGGATCCTGATAGATGGAGGAAGCTCGGTGAACATCATTCAGTTTGATGTCCTCAAAAAAATGAACATCCCTGAATCAGATATTGTCCCAAGATCCTCAGTTCTTGTGGGATTCAGCGGAGAAACCAAGAATACATTGGGGGACATTAAACTTCCCATCTACATTGAAGGACTTCATTCTTATCAAAAAATTTGTGTTATAGATTGCTTATCCTGTTGCAATGTTATCCTTGGCAGGCCATGGATACATGACATGAAGGCGGTTGCATCTACCTACCATCAGTGTGTAAAGCTTCCTAGTCCATGGGGGTGATAAAGATTGAGAGTGACCAACAAGAAGCACAAAATTGTTACACTTCATCAATGAAGCCAGCCTCAAGACCAAGGGAGCAATAGAAACTAAAGTATCCTCCAAGAGACGTCTTGGAGGCAAGAGAACAGGATGTGAAAGAAATCCTTATGGATCCTCATGATCCTGAATCCAAAGTCTTCATAGGATCAGGGATCCTCAGCAACATTGAACAGGATCTAGTATCCTTCCTTAAGAGGAGAAAAACTACCTTTGCCTGGAAGCATGAAAATATGACAGGTATATCTAAAGATATAATTACTCATAAACTTGGTATTGACAGGTCATTCAAGCCCATACATCAGAAGAGGAGGAAGTTTGCACTGCCATTATCCAGGAGGAGGTAGACAAATTACTCCGAGCAGGTATGATTAGAGAGGTTAAGTATCCAAGACGGTTAGCCAATGTGGTTGTTGTTCAAAAGAAAA
Organism: Helianthus tuberosus; assembly: GCA_030545235.1. Taxonomy (NCBI): domain Eukaryota; kingdom Viridiplantae; phylum Streptophyta; class Magnoliopsida; order Asterales; family Asteraceae; genus Helianthus; species Helianthus tuberosus. The sequence goes on from CM060444.1 coordinate 27,197,690, forward strand.
ATGGAAAGTGGAGGGTATGTGTCGATTTCACTGATTTAAACAAGGCATGTCCCAAGGATCCTTTCCCATTACCCCACATTGACTCCATGGTGGATGCTACCGCGGGTCATGAGCTGTTAACTTTCATGGATGCTTCATCTGGATTTCAACAAATTCAGATGGAACCATCTGATCAAGAGGATACAGCCTTTATGACCCCAACCGGTATTTATTGTTATATTGCTATGCCATTTGGACTAAGGAATGCAGGTGCTACTTATCAAAGGCTAGTCAATATGATGTTTAAGGAACAAATAGGATACACTATGGAGGTCTACATAGACGACATGGTGGTTAAATCTAAGAGAGCTGAGGATCACCTTAGAGACCTGGAGGAAGCATTCAATATCCTTGACAAATTCAATATGAAGTTGAATCCTTCAAAGTGTCACTTCGGTGTTAAAGCAGGCAAGTTCCTAGGTTACATGGTAACAAAAAAAGGCATTGAAGCAAGTCCAGAGCAAATTAAGGCTATTGTGAATATCAAATCTCCTACCAATGCCAAGGATGTGCAAAGGTTAACAGGGAGGATCGCAGCCTTGAATAGGTTCATATCCAAGTCATCAGAAAAGTGCAAGGAATTTTATGACATTTTGAGGAAGAACAAGAAATTTGAATGGACTGAAAAGCATGAAAATGCTCTCAAAGCCCTTAAGGATTACCTATCCTCAGCTCCTGCCTTGATGAAACCAGAAAAAGGGGATATATTATCCTTATATCTCGCGGTATCCTCTAAAGCAGTAAGTGTGGTCCTTGTTAAGGACCACGAAGGTACACAACATCCTGTTTATTATATAAGAGTTTACTTGATGCTGAATCCAGGTATTCACATTTAGAAAAAACTTATCCTTGCTTTAATTATGGCGTCTACTAAATTAAGACATTATTTTGAAACTCATGCCATTATTGTTAAGATTAATTTTCCAATTAAGAATGTTCTCAGGAAACCTGAAATGTCAGGAAGGATGGCTAAATGGGCAGTGAAGCTTAGTGCTTATGATATAAGATATGAACCAAGGACTGACATCAAATCCCAAGCCTTAGCTGACTTTGTGGCAGATTTTAGTAGTGACTTGCAAAGAGAGGCTGAGTTAGAGGTTCAACAGCTTGAAGAGACTAAGGATCCTTAGATACTTTTCACTGATGGAGCTTCTAATGTCAAATGAACATGACTTGGAATACTACTAAAATCGCCACAGGGGACATAATACCCCACTCCATAGCTTGTGAGTTTCAAACTACTAATAATGAGGCTGAATATGAAGCCTTGATAGCTGGTTTGCAAATTGCCAAGCATATGATGATCAGGTATCTTGAGGTACATGTAGATTCATTGTTAATTACTAATCACTTTAATGGATCCTATGCTATTAAAGGTGAAAAGCTAATCAAATACCTAGAGATAGTCAATGAATTGGCACTCTCTTTTGTTTCTTTTAGTTTGACACAGGTACCCAGGGAGGAAAATGCAGAAGCTGATGCATTGGGCAACCTAGGATCATCCTTGAAAATTCCAGAGGATATCAAGATCCCTATCATCCATGTTTTGGCTCCTGCTATTGAGGATCACATAACTATGGAGATAGAACATGATTCTGCAATGGTTCCTAGTAATGGTGCACAGTCTCGTTCAGGATCATGGATCCTTCCAATCATGAGATACATGCAACATGGAGAGATTCCTACAGGAGAAAACCCCAGGGCTTTCAAAATCAAGGTATCTCAATTTACAATATTGAATAACATGTTATATAAACGATCTCTTGCAGGTCCATATCTAAGATGCATTGAGGATCCTGAAATCCAAGAAGTCCTAAAGGATTTTCATGAAGGAGATTGTGGAAACCACACTGAGGGCAGGGCATTGTTTTCAAGGATCCTTAGGACAGGATACTATTGGCCGACAATGAAGAAGGATGCTGTGGATTATGCCAAGAAGTGTGATCCTTGTCAAAGACATAGTAATATCCTTCATCAACCAGCAGAGCTCTTGCACCCTATATCCTCTTCTTGGCCATTCATGAGATGGGGAATGGATATAGTTGGTAAACTTCCCAAAGCACCAGGAGGAAAGGGGTTCATGCTTGCCATGACTGATTACTTCTCTAAGTGGATAGAGCCTGAAGCCTTTGCTCAAGTCAGAGAAAAGGAAGTGATATCCTTTATTAAAAGAAACATTATTACTAGATTTGGTATCCCTTCTGAAACTGTTTGTGATAATGGATCCCAATTTATTGGGAGTAGAACTACTAACTTTTGTGACAGCTGGGGGATTAAGATGATAACATCAACACCAGTCCACCCACAAGCTAATGGTCAAGCAGAATCATATAACAAGATCATCATCAACAACTTGAAGAAGAAGCTTGGATCCAAGAAAGGAAAATGGGCAGAAGAACTACCTTATGTGCTATGGGCTGATAGGACAACCCCCAAGAATGCTACTGGCCAAACTCCATTTTCTTTGGTATTTGGAGCAGAATCAGTGATCCCTACAGAGATGGTGGTTCCTACTGCAAGAGCAAGCGTCCGTGATCCTGAAGGAAATGCTGAAAACTTGGTTCAAGACTTGGATAATATAGAAGAGCTTAGGGATTTGGCAAGAATAAGGATGGCTAGTTATCAACAAAGGATGGCTGGAGCCTACAATAAGAATGTCAGGATCAGGAAATTCCAAGTTGGTGATATGGTATTGAGGAAAGCATTTCAAAATACCATAAATCCTGCTGATGGAAAGTTGGCACCAAAGTGGGAAGGCCCCTACCTGATTGAAGCTGAGGCAGGAAAGGGGGCATATCGATTGCTAACAATGGAAGGTGATTTGCTACCAAGAGCTTGGAATGCTGTCCACCTAAAGAAATATTTCATGTAGTAAGGATCCAGGATCCTCAACCATTTTCATGATCGATATCCTCGAAGGATCCTTACAGGACAGAGGATCCTCGTTTTGGTAATGATCTAATTTCAAACTATTTCATTCTTTAATTATCCTATATACAAGGAGAAGGATCCTGGATCCTTTATCCTCCTTTCACTTGATTCTGAGTTTTGCAGAAGGTTCATGTATCCTTAACAAAGGATTGAGTATCCACAGAAGTCTCTAGTTATTTGGGCTTGACCCCAGTTATTTGGGCTTGTCCCCAGTTTTTTGGGCTTGTCCCCAGTATCGCCAGTAGCGCATGATGATCCTGGTACAGTTCATGGCAATGGGACCAGTACTCGCTTTAGGGGCTGACAATTTCATTGTACTGGCTGTATCCGGGATCCTACGTATAATGGTAGACGTACCATACATCTGTTCCCAGGGTTTCTAACATTTTCAAATTAGCTAAGGTTTTGACATTTTCATGTCACTAAGTTTGGATAGTCGCCAGTGAGGGCCATACTCCAGTTTACACAAGATCCTTTGGGCTTGTCCCCAGTTTTTTTGGGCTTGTCCCCAGTATATTGGGCTTGTCCCCAGAATTGTTGGGCTTATCCCCAGTTGCTAACTCTTCTCTTATATTGGCTTAGTCCCAAGTTATGTTCCATTTCAGGTTTTTGAAGTTAAACAGCTAAGGATCCTTGATCCTTACCTTTTACAAAGGTCTGTCTTTTGGTTATCCTGATTGTAAATGTTAAAGGTTTAGGATCCTAACTTGGATTCTTAGGTATTGTTTTGGTCAAAAATCAAGCAATGACAATGTAACCAAACTTTCTATTGTGAGGTATGATGCTTGAATTGATGAACAATAATAAGGATCACTATGAAGTGTAATGAACAAATGACACGAAGATTTATACGGGGAAAAAGCCCTTGACCAAGAGTTGATCTACGGCACAAAAAACCCCGGGTGATGGAAACTACCGATCACCAACTCAAATTAAACAAACAATCGCTTACAACTTCGGATGATAGCGAGCTAAGTACAAGGATCACTATAGTGTATCGTGTAGAAATGTATGAAAAATGTTAAGTGTTTTGTCGAGAACTGGTGAGAGCAGTTGTATGAGTGTGTGTGTAGCCAAAAAATAGCCGAGTGTCTCTAAATTAGCTCGCTACCCCTTTAAAAATAGAAAATATCAAGCCTAACTAACATTCCGCAATTCGTGCAAGTCCTCCACGACTCCATAACGTCCATTTCTGACTAAGCACGTGCGGAATAGACTGAGAATATTCTCCAGGAATGTCGCCAAGACTAAGTCCAAGTTGATATTCCTGCAAAACATTTACGAATTCAAAGTAGACAATCGTTAGTACAGGGATCCTTATAGTGATCCATGATCCTGATCCTGCAACACTTCTGAGGATCACTACTTCAGACAGAATTGAGGATCACTAAATTCAACAGTAAATAAGGATCACTGGTCATTTAGAAATCCACCCCTAACAGGTATGATCCTTTATCATTTTGATTTTATTCTTTATGTATCTAAGTGACCCTTAATCTTTGACAACAGGACTTATGATCCTTAAGTTACACTACTTTTTTGAATTGATCGATTATAGGATATTTGATCCTTGATCATATCCTAAATTTTTTTGACATAATCTGTTAAACTTTTATTCTTAACTTAATGAATTCAAACAAAGTGTATAATAGCAACTGAAAAGTAAAGTGTTCACAAATGTAACAACACATGATAAGCCAAAAGATTAAAGTTTTATTTATTTATCAATAGTTAAACCCTTAAAAGGTTGTCAAAATTGCCAACCCAAGTTTCTACCAGCAAAACGTGGCCCGTCCACTTGGGTTGGCAAAGGGTGTCCATATTTAACAAAGGTCTAAGTGCAGGTAACAAAAGGCGGAAGGATAACAAGTGGTTTCATCCCCCAAACAGAGGATCCATCCACCACCCATTATCCTACCTATTGTCCAAGGATCCATGATCCTCAAGCCTAAAAACTATTGTCTAAGTTATTACAGAACAACTGTTGTTCGAGAAAAACATCAACAACCAAAAACCACTACCAAATCATAAAAAAATGGGCTCCGGCCACGTCTAGATAAATCCATCATCGCCCATTTATGCAGCTCAAACCTTCGCTGCATCACCATCGCCTCCTGCTCCAGCATCACCCGCCTGATCCTTAGCTCTGCTGCCACCTGCCTCAATTGCCAAGACCTCTGTAGCCTCTTCCTCATCATCCAGCTCAGCCAGCTTAGCCTTCCAGCCCTCCTGGTCCCACTTGATCCTGTCAAAGTCAGGATCCTCAGCTTCCTGGGCCATCTGGAGTTTGATCTTGTACATAGTGATGGCAGCAGAGACTTTAGCATCCTCCATCACCTCAGCTTTCTCATGATCAGCATTAATCTGGGCCATTACCACCTGCTTCTTTGCCAGATTGAGATCTTTCTCGAGGGAGGAGATGGTTTGATCCTTGGCCAGGAAGATCTTCTGAAACTCCGAATGCTTCTGCTCAGCCTCTTCAACGTATGCATCGAAGAGCATCTCGATCTCGGCGAATTTCTGCAAAAAGAAAAGGTAGGGTTCAGGATCCATTATCCTCAAGTGGGGAGGATAATCAGTCAGAATCAGTGATCCTTACATCAGCAAAGTATTCCTGAAACTGGTGGCAGATGAGGGGCAGGCCATCAAGATTGTCAGCTTCAGTGGCCTTCCTTTTCTTTCCCCCCTTGGAGGTGACATGCTTGGGGATTATAGCGCTCGGGCTAGCAGTAGACTTCTTTTTTCCGAACCGGGGAGCCACAGTGCTAAGATCACTAACACTGAAGCGGGAGGCTGACTTCGAAGATTTTCCAGCGCCTACCAATCCAAAACGACAGATAAGTATTCTTGTTCTATTTTCATTTAAACATTTAATTATATACAAATTTGGATACTTACTTGACATTGTGACTGAGCCGGAGGATACTTCTTGAGAATCCTTGGTGTTTGCTTGGAATGATCTTACTACAGGATCAAGATTCCAGAAAGCAGCAATCCTCTCTTTCGTTGTAGGTGATGGAATGATACGAGAAACAGAGATAGCTGCATAAAAGATATAAAAAGGGGTCAGTTATCCTCAACAGAAACAGGGTTATCCTATGATCCTTCTATAAGGATCCTCTATCCTACCATGGATGGCCCACTCTTTTGGGAGATCCTTCCCATCCGGGATAGAATCCCTCCTAACGAAGAAAAAACGCTTCTTCCAGTTGGTGTCGTTCTTGCTGGTCTTGAGGATTGGGTGTGCATCACCGGGTTTATGTTTGAATAAGAAGCGGTGTGAACCATGGCTCACAAGGTTATACAGTTCAGCCAGTTCCGACATCCCCAACTCTATACCTTCCTGCTCAATGATTCTTTATAGGGTATATAAAACCCTCCACATCATTGGCATTGCCTGAACATAGCACATGCCGGTGAGAGATAAGAAGGATTCAGTGAAGGCAGGGAAAGGATATGAGTATCCTATCAGGAATGGAGTGGCCGGAAAAGCAACCCAGGTTTCAAAAACAAAATCACTTTTGGTGGTAGGGTCAAAGAGCTTGAAGACGGCATTCGCCGGAAAACAATGGCGAATCCGGTCGATCTCCAGATCAGTAAAACTGCAGAGTTCCTTCGGAGTATTCTTGATAATCCCTTGGCTTTTCAAAGGACTATCTTTCTGGTGATCCTTGGCAGGGGAGGATCGTAACTTCATTATGATCTAGAGATTTCGAAAAGGAACAACGGAAGAAGATGAAGAGAGAAGGGAGAGAGAAGTACCTGATCAATCTTCGAATGAGGATTTAAAGGGTGTAACGCACGAATTTAAATGCCTCCTAATCCTTATCTCTAACTTGAATTTATAACGATGATTTTGCAGGATTGTCACTTCAATGACGTAAGACCAGCAACGGCTAGTTCGATCCAAACGGCTATATATCCGTTAGTCAGTTGGAGATAAGATAAAAAATACAACTCGTTAAATTACATTTTACTCCTTATATTTTGGGGGCAATTGTTAGGGGAGGATTTTCCAATCCTAAGGATCATGGATCCTCAAGCACTGCCAGGATCACGGATCCTCAATTCTGTCTGAATTAAGGATCCTCAGAAGATATTGCAGGATCAGGATTCAGGATCCTTGTTGTTATCCTTGTACTAACGTTTGCCTTCATTACGTTTAAGTTTGTTTTGCAGGAGTATACACCTCGGACTTGGTCTTGCCGATATTCTTGGGGAATATGCCCTCAATATTCCGCACGTGCATGGCTTTGTGAACGTTATGGAGATCGTGGGAAGCTTGCACATTTAGCGGATAGTTAGTTGTTTTAGTTATTTCTAAATTTAAAAGGGGATAACAAGCTTGAATCCTTGGAAGGATTCTCGGAAGGATTCTGCTGCTGCTGTGGCCGGCGGAGTGACCGCGACAAGTCTGGAATCCTCGGAAGGATTCTGCTGCTGCTGTGGCTACTGCTGGTGGTGCAGAGGAGAGTTGTGCTGCGGCTGGTGCAGGGGAGAGTGGTGTGGCTGGTGCAGGGGAGAGTTATGGTAACTGGGGGTAAATGCCCAGTCATACTGTTTGAACATCTCCTCATAACTGTCGGGACCATTGTAAGGTGATCCCACAAACGGTGACCCATCAGAAATTTCGATGGGGTGGTTCGGAGTTCCGGATAGTGGCATTGAAGGATCGGTATCTTCATCGATGTCCATCGGGTTGCCACCAGAGAAGTGGTCTTCGGGTCCAAGTGGGTTAAAACCCACTGCTGCTCCTAAGTAGTCGTCAGGGTTGAACTGACCCTGGAAGACGGGTGATGGATGGTTAAAGGGTGAATTGTGTCCTAGTAGGGGAATGTAGGACTGTTGAGAGTTGTGGGGCTCATTCTCCGAATGAGGCCCAAAGGAGTGTGGGATAGACGGGGAGGTACTCAGTGAAACTGAGCGTCTCGCTGGTTCAGTAAGAGACCTCCAAAGGTCTTGAGCAGCTGTGTTATGAGGATCCGAAGGTGTTCGCCGGTGTGACGGTCCGGCCTCGTGGTCGTTTGGGGCTACATGTGCTCCATTTCCCCTTCCTCGTCCTCTCATACGTGGCGGCATGTTGATAACCTGTCAAAACAACAAGTGATACAACAAAAATATATATAAGACAAAATTAGAAATAAAACCAAAAATTTGGAAATTTCCTAAGTTCCTTGTCTAGACTCGAGAATCGAGGATTGTGCAATTGTGTAACTGAGATTAAACACAAAAGGCTAGTGTTTAATTCACTCAGAGTTGGCTCTGATACCAACCTGTCACACCCCTATTTTCCACGTGTCACTGGTGGGCCCGGTGGGGAGTATCATGACGTAGTTGGTATCATCATAGACAAACAACACAATATATAAATGCACAGCGGAAGCAAAGATAGATTCATTTCAACTTTAATAAAGTGTAATATTAAATATCACTAATAGTTGAAACGGATCCACAGGCGGATCAAAATAAAATAAGATATTGTTCAACAGTTTATTGTCATCCAAGCTTGCGAGACTTATTGTGGACGCTCTAGAAGACAGCCAGCCTATTACGTGTAGTACCTGCACTTAACCTTTTGGGAAAAATACGTCAGTTTACACTGGTAAATACAATTTAACTGACTCATTTTGAAAATGGTTGAAAATTGATTTGAATGCTCATGGCACAAAACATTTTATAACTTGGGTCAATTATTTAATATAATCTTGTGAACGAATTACATGTTACTTGTGCGTTCAGTAGCCCGGATCTTGTCCGGGTTAAGGATCAATAGACCCACCACATTATTGAGTTATACACTGACAGGTGTACGCTTACACCTCGTGCTCAGGTCGTGGCCATCTCGTAAGATGATGCCAAGGATATCCGGGACATGGTCATTAACCCCCCAAAGGCTTTAAGTGAACAAGACTGTTTAAACGACCCGATCAAATTATTCAATTAACCATTCAAAGATGTAAGATTTGATGCTCGATCAAGCGGTGTTCTATATACCGTAACCCAAGCCCGTATAGGGAAAATAAGTTAAAAGTATTTACCTTGGTAAGTATAAATCACAACAAGCAAGTGAAGGTAGCTTTTACTGTTTCTTCTATTCTGGAACAAAAGGTTTATAATAACCTATTAGACTTCTAACGGGTCTTTATTTAAGCCTAAGCCTAGACCGGTTAGTTTTAAGGATGATACGGTTCAAACGCACGATTAAGCGAAGACCGGATAGAATGTAATTTAGACCCGACAAGTTTGAAGACTTGTATAATATGGGTATACTAAACACATTCTGGATTTTGAGACAAAAATGATAATGTTTGACCCGTTTCGGTCAATTTATGCAAACTAGTTACATAAACCGAACCGGACGCGAAAAGGGCGTTACGGGTAACCATAAGAGTCATATGCAAGTTCCCTGAGATAATATGGCTTAAATATGTTATAACATCAGTAAGGTATCTCCTATTATGCCCAAAACGGATTTAAACACAAATTATGCCTCATAAGGGCATTTTGGTCATTTAAAAGATTATAAAAGAGTTTATTTGTAAATCTGAGTTACGGGTCTGATTTATACAGTAAATATACTTAATTTAACATGTTATAACAGTAGGGTATGACCCATATGTGAAACTTATCATTTAAAACCAAACTATGCACCTTAGGGGTATTTTAGTAATTTCACAAGGGCTAAAAATGTCAAAATTGGAAACCTGAGTTTATAAACTTGTACTTACTATTATTATATAAAAATATGCTAAAAACATCAGTAGGTATCAATCTTATATGTCTAATATGGTCATAGCGCATACTATGCGATAAAAAGCTTAAAAAGGCGATTTGGAGCCATTTCTGGGTTTTTAAAGGAAAGCTGATATTTTTATAATTCCAGAAGGCTCAAAATATTTTATTTAACAAATAAAATCAGTAGAAAAAGGTTTGAGGTCAAAAGGATTTATAAAACTCATTTTATGGCTAAAAAGGGCAAAACCGTCATAACCGAATCAAACCTAGAGACCTATGTTATGCTTAGCCAAAAATTAAATAAAAATATTTAAAAATCCCAAAATATTATATAACATCAGTGGGTAAAAAGTTTGATATCAAAAAGTGGGTTTAAATGGGTTATATGCTAATTACGCCGTTTAAGTAACATAAAGCTTTCAAATTACGATAATGAGCATAACTCTTAATCTAGACCTCAAACTGATATCAAATTTTAGGTGCAAGCTTATAAATCAGTAATAAATGTTTCTACTCTTTCACTTTTTCAAAAATCACGTTTTATAGTCAAAAGGGCATAATAGTCAACTTTTAAGCATTAATCGGAAACATGCATATGAATCGGATAAGTGTTGAACCAAGTTGTAAAATCTCAGAGAGTTAAACTTATATGAAAATTGGTCCAAAATAAGCTCTAATGCAGATCTCAAACATGCATGAACGGATCAGAACTGAAAGTCAAAGAAAAAGTCAATTTATGCGACTTTCGGTTCCGATTCGGGTTTAAACTGAAAATTGTCGAGATGAACATGTTGAGACATGTTCTTACATTAATTACCAAGTTATTTTAATGATCAAACAGGTTGCATGTACCCTACATTGCTAATTATGCTTAATTTTGAAAATACACATTCTGTTGACTTTTTGAAACAAGCTTTGACTCGACAATTATCATACTTAGAGTGGGAATCTGAAAATACCCTTTTGAGGGTTTGTTACCCACATAAATACCAACTTGTAGGTACTTTCAATTTGAGAAAAGACTGAGCAAATTTCGTTTAATCACAAAGTCAAACTAAATTTACGATGGTTTGACTATTAGCTAATTTACCAAGCTAGAACGAATTTGAGAAGGTTATGAACACTTACAAGAGTCCTAATAATGCTTAGAGATCACTAGAAAGTTGTCTTGACGTCCAGAGAGCTCCAGAGATGATCTTGTGAATTTTTGAACATGCAAGTAATGAATGTTTGCAACTACAAGACCCTTTTATCACAATTTTGATCTCATTATAGGCTGCCACAAAGGTCTAGGAGTGTTATAAGAAGAGGACAAGTGCCCCTAAATGCATGTAAACCCATTGGAGAGCCCCAGGTATCGACAACAGCTGGAAACAACTCGAAACAGACCTGTTACTGGCACCTGTTCGCTGATTTTGTCGCTGGCGACTTGTAGGCGGGCCGCGAGAGGCCGTACGCTGGCCGCGTACAAGTGATAACCAGCCAAACAAGTTTTTTTTTGTTTTACAATTTGGTCCTTGTCCTTTGATACGTGGTTTTTGCTATTTTCCTTGCACTCTAGACCCTCAAATCTGATTTTTAAGGACCTTGGGACTTTTATAAACATGGTAAAGTCCTTGGTTAACTTTGTGCTTACCCGAAAAGTCTCGAAATTCAACGTTAACGCAATTAACCCTTCGTGCACGGTTTTGATCATAACTTTCTCATACGATAACGAAACTTGATGAAATTTTTATCACATATTCTAGTGAGTATATTTTATCATTACAAAGCTTCGGGTTGCCAAAAGGTCACTCAGAGGTATACTTTCAACATGTTGACACATTTAGCCCCTGTAGTTTGTAATTCCTCACTTTCTTTCATTTTCCGCTTCGTATGATCCATGATTTATCCGTTTAAGATTATAAACATCATGTAGGGTTATTTTAGAGTCTATTTATCCATTGTTGACACTTTGGACCCTTATATCCACATAGTTTCACTGTTTGTCAACTTTAGTCCCTCTAAAGTATGTTTTTACATATTCAAAGCCCATGACACGTGTCAATACATTATTGGACGTAAATTTTCGAGGTGTTACAGTTTAAGTAAGTAGTTATATATGAATAGAATAAGGACACTTATCTGTTTTGGGTGAGTAGGCGCTGGAAAATCATCAAGATCCGCTTCCAAATTTAGTGTCACTGAGCTTGACACCGTCCGATCCTCCAAGAAGAAGCTTCCTGCCAGCCCAACTGCTTCGATCCCCAAGGCACCCGCTAAAGGAAGGGGTGGCAAGAAAAGAAAAGCCTCCGAAGCTGAGGATCTGCAAGGTCTGCCCCTGATCCGCCATCAGTTCCTTGAGTACTTCAACGAGGTAAGGATCCTTGTCCCTGCTTTAGGTATCCAGCTTATTTGAGGATCACCTGTTCTTGAACTGTTCTCTATCTTCTTTGCAGAAATTTACTGAGATTGAAGACTACGTTGGGCATGTCGAAGAGCAGGACAAGAAGATTGCTGACCTCCAACAAGTTGCATTGCTTAAGGATCTCAAGATTGCTGACCTCCAAAAGGACCTCCAAAATGCCAAAGCTGAAACGGCCAAGATTCTGATCAACTTTGATTATGAAAAGCACGAGATCACAGAGGATGCCAAAGTCTCCTCTGCCATTGCCTTGTACAAGACTAAACTCCAGATGGCCTTGGAAGCTCAGGATCCTGACTTCGACAGGAGCAACTGGGATGTGGAAGGCTGGAAGGCAAGGCTGGCTGAACTGGATGATGAAGATGAGGCTGATGAGGTTCTGGCAATTGAGGCTAGTGGTAGTGGCAAGGATCATGGTGGTAAAGCTAGTGGAGCTGGAGATGGTGATGCAGCGAAGGTGTAGGCTGCAACAATGGGCAATGATGGACATTTCTAGACGTAGCCGGAGCCCATTTTTTAGTTTGGTTATGTTTTTTGTTTTGATAAACAATGATTGGTCTGTACTTGAACAATAGTAATTAGGGTTGAGGATCATGGATGATCCTTTGAACAATAGGTAGGATTACAAATGGTGGAGGGATCCTCTGTTTAGGGGATGAAGCCATTGTGATCCTGCCGTCTTTAATTTCCTGCACTTGTTAGACCTATGAATAATGGACACCTTTTGCCAACCCATGTGGACGGGCCACGTTTTGCTGGTAGAAACGTGGGTTGGCAATTTTGACAACCTTAAAAGGGTTTAAGCTTTTGTGAATAAAATGACTTTAACTTTTTGGCTATATCCTATGTTGATATCCTTATTGTTATTTTTTTTTTTTCAATCTATTGTGATGTTCATGTCGTTTAAACTCATCAAGTAAGGAAAAATTTAAAAAATATCCCTTAAGAGTTAAGGATATGATCAAGGATCACATAAAAAAATTATTTAAGGATCATAATTTCAGTTGTCAAAGGATAAGTGTCACTTAAACACATAATGAATAAAATCAAAACAGTTAAGGATCATACCTGAGAATCCAAGTTAGGATCCTATCCTTTAACACTTAAAATTAGGATAACCCAAGATACAAACCTTAGTTGAAAGTAAGAATCCTTGGTCATTTATCTTCACAAACCTGAAATAAGATATTACTTGGGACTGAGCCAATAAAAGATAAATGTTATTAACTGGGGACAAGCCCAACAATTCTGGGGACAAGCCCAATATACTGGGGACAAGCCCAAAAGATAACTGTGGACAAGCCCAAAGGATAACTGGGGACAAGCCCAAAGGATAACTGGGGACATGCCCAAAGGATCGTATGTAGACTGGAGTATGGCCCTTACTGGCGACTATCCAAACTTAGTGACATGAAAATGCCAAAACCTTGGCTAACGTGAAAACGTTAGAAACCTTAGGAACGGATGTATGGTACGTCTACCATTATACGTAGGATCCTGAATATAGCCAGTACAATGAAATTGTCAGCCCCTAAAGCGGGTACTGGTCCCATTGCCATGAACTATACCAGGATCATCGTGCGCTACTGGCGAAACTGGGGACAGGCCCAAACTGGGGACTAGCCCAAACAACTGGATACTTCTGTGGATACTCAACGCTTAGTTAAAGATACCTGAACCTTCAAAACTCAGAATCAAGTAAAAGGAGGATAAAGGACGCATGATCCTTATCCTTGTAAGAATAAAAAGAATGAAAAAGTTTAAGATTGGAATGTTACCAGAAAGAGGATCATCTGTCAGCGGGGATCCTTCAAGGATACTTGTCTGATAAGGATCATGGATCATGATCACATGAAATATTTCTTCAAATGGACAGCATTCCAAGCTCTAGGTAGCAAATCACCCTCCATTGTTAGCAATCGATATGCCCCCTTTCCTGCTTCAGCTTCAATCAAATAGGGGCCTTCCCACTTTGGTGCTAGCTTTCCATTAGCAGGATTGGTGGTGTTTTGAAATTCTTTCCTTAATACCATATCCCCAACTTGGAATTTCCTGAGCCTGACATTTTTGTTGTAAGCTCCAGCCATCCTTTGTTGATAACTGTCTATCCTTATCCTTGCTAAATCCCTGATTTCTTCTATAGTATCCAAGTCTTGAATCAAGTTTTCAGCATTTTCTTCAGGATCACGAATGCTTGTTCTTGCAGTTGGAACCACCATCTCTGTAGGGATCACTGACTCTGCCCCAAATACCAAAGAAAATGGAGTTTGGCCTGTAGCATTCTTGGGAGTTGTTCTATCAACCCAAAGCACATAAGGTAGTTTTTCTGCCCATTTTCCTTTCTTGGATCCAAGCTTCTTCTTTAAATTGTTGATGATGATCTTGTTGGATGACTCTGCCTGACCATTAGCTTGTGGATGGACTGGTGTTGATGTTATCATCTTAATTCCCCAACTGTCACAAAAGTTAGTGGTTCTACTCCCAATAAATTGAGATCCATTATCACAAATAATCTCAGAAGGGATGCTAAATCTAGTAATAATATTTCTTTTAATAAAGGATATAACTTCCTTTTCTCTGACTTGGGCAAAGGCTTCAGGCTCTATCCACTTAGAGAAGTAATCAGTCATAGCAAGCATGAATACTTTTCCACCTGGTTCCTTAGGAAGCTTTCCAACTATATCCATTCCCCATCTCATGAATGGCCAAGAAGAGGATATAGGATGCAAGAGCTCTGCTGGTTGGTGAAGGATATTACTATGCCTCTGACAAGGATCACACTTCTTGGCATACTCCACAGCATCCTTCTTCATAGTGGGCCAATAGTATCCTGTCCTCAGGATCCTTGAGAATAATGCCCTGCCCCCAGTGTGGTTTCCACAATCTCCTTCATGGAAATCCTTTAGGACTTCTTGAATTTCAGGATCCTCAATGCATCTCTAATATGGTCCTGCAAGAGATCGTTTATACAACATATTATTTAATATTGTAAATTGAGATACCTTAATTTTGAAAGCCCTTAGGTTTTCTCCTGTAGGAATTTCTCCATGTTGTATGTATCTCATGATTGGGAGTATCCATGATCCTGAATGAGATTGGGTATCATCATTAGGGATGATTGCAGAATCTTCTCCTATCTCCATAGCTACATGATCCTTGATAGCAGGGGTCAGGATATGGATAATAGGGATCTCAATATCCTAAGGAATCTTCAAATATGATCCTAGATTGGCAAATGCATCAACTTCTGCATTCTCTTCCCTTGGTACCTGTGTCAAACTAAAGGATACAAAAGAGAGTGCCAATTCTTTGACTATCTCCAGATATTTGATTAGCTTTTCACCTTTAACAACATAGGATCCATTAAAGTGATTAGTGATCAATAAAGAATCTACATGTACCTCAAGATACCTGATCTTCATATGCTTTGCAATTTGCAAACCAGCTATCAAGGCTTCATATTCAGCCTCATTGTTGGTAGTTTGAAATTCACAAGCTATGGAGTGGGGTATTATGTCCCCCTGTGGCGATTTTAGCAGTATTCCAAGCCCTGTTCCATTCACATTGGAGGATCCATCAGTAAACAGTATCCAAGGATCCTTGGTTTCTTCAAGCTGTTGGACTTCTAGTTCAGCTTCCTTTTGCAAATCACTACTAAAATCTGCCACAAAGTCAGCTAATGCTTGGGATTTAATGGCTGTCCTAGGCTCATATCTTATATCATATGCACTCAACTTCACTGCCCACTTAGCCATCCTTCCTGACATTTCAGGTTTCCTGAGAACATTCTTAATTGGGAAATTAGTTTTAACAATAATGGCATGAGTCTCAAAATAATGTCTTAATTTAGTAGATGCCATAATTAATGCAAGGATACATTTTTCTAAATGTGAATACCTGGATTCAGCATCAAGTAAGCTCTTACTTACATAATAAACAGGATGTTGTGTACCTTGGTGATCCTTAACAAGGACCGCACTTACTGCTTTTGAGGATACCGCCAAGTATAAGGATAACACATCTCCCTTTTCTGGTTTCATCAAAGCTGGGGCTGAGGATAGGTAATCCTTAAGAGCTTTAAGGGCACTTTCATGCTTCTCAGTCCATTCAAATTTCTTGTTCTTCCTCAGGATGTCATAGAACTCCTTGCACTTTTCTGAGGATTTGGATATGAATCTGTTCAAGGCTGCGATCCTGCCAGTCAACCTTTGCACATCCTTAGCATTGGCAGGAGATTTGATATTCACAATAGCCTTAATTTGCTCTGGACTTGCTTCAATGCCCCTCTTTGTTACCATATATCCTAAGAATTTACCTGCCTTTACACCAAAATGACACTTAGAAGGATTTAGTTTCATATTAAATTTATCAAGGATATTGAATGCTTCCTCCAAGTCTTTAAGGTGATCCTCAGCTCTTTTGGACTTAACCACCATGTCATCAATATAGACTTCCATAGTATGTCCAATTTGGTCCTTGAACATCATATTGACTAGCCTTTGATAAGTAGCACCTGCATTTCTTAATCCAAATGGCATAGCAATATAACAATATATACCAGTTGGGGTCATAAAGGCTGTATCCTCTTGATCGGATGGTTCCATCTGAATTTGTTGAAATCCAGATGAAGCATCCATAAAAGTTAACAACTCATGACCCGCGGTAGCATCCACCATGGAGTCAATGTGGGGTAATGGGAAAGGATCCTTGGGACATGCCTTGTTTAAATCTGTAAAATCGACACATACCCTCCACTTTCCATTTTTCTTTTGAACAACAACCACATTGGCTAACCATCTTGGATACTTAACCTCTCTAATCATACCTGCTCGAAGTAGCTTATCTACTTCTTCCTGGATAATAGCATTTCTTTCAGGTGCAAACTTCCTCCTCTTTTGATGAATTGGCTTGAATGACCTGTCAATGCCAAGTTTGTGAGTAATTATATCCTTAGATATACCTGTCATGTCTTCATGTTTCCAGGAAAAGGTGGTCTTCCTTCTTTTGAGAAAGGATACTAGCTCTTGTTCAATATCGCTAAGGATCCCTGACCCTATGAAGATCTTGGATTCAGGATCATCAGGATCCATGAGGATTTCTTTCAAATCCTGTTCTCTTACCTCCAAGACATCTCTTGAAGGATACTTTAATTGCTATTGCTCCCTTGGTCTTGAGGCTGGTTTCATTGATGAGGTATAGCAATTCTTAGCCTCCTGTTGATCACTCTCAATTTTCACCACTCCCCATGGACTTGGAAGCTTTACACACTGATGATAGGTGGATGGGACTGCTTTCATATCATGTATCCATGGCCTACCAAGGATAACATTACAACACGACAAGCAATCAATAACACAAAACTTTTGATAAGAATGCAATCCTTCAATATAGATTGGGAGTTTGATGTCCCCCAATGTATTCTTTATTTCCCCACTGAATCCCACAAGTACTGAGGATCTTGGGATAATATCGGACTCAGGGATATTCATTTTCTTTAGAACATCCAGCTGAATGATGTTCACAGAGCTTCCTCCATCTATAAGGATCCTGCGAACAAAGTGGTTAGAAATAAACAATGTAATTACGAGACCGTCATGATGAGGATCCTGGATGTCAACGCGATCATCCTCATCAAACGTAATGACTTTATCCTGGGTGAAAACGGAGGTCCGGACGGGTCTGTCTCCATTATCCATCTTGGTTTCCTTAGCATGTCTTTTTGCTGCTGAGAAGGATGTACCACAGATGTCTGATCCACCGGATATGAAATTTATGACTTGTGTATCTGCCGGAGGAGCAGGAGCCCTTTCCGGGATCCTTTCAGGATCCTGGGTTCTTGACTTCTTTCGTCCCAAGAGTTCCTTTAAATGCCCCTTGCTCAACAAATAACCAATTTCCTTTCTAAGTGCAATACACTCTTCAGTGAGATGCCCAAAATCCTCATGATATGCACACCACTTGGATTTATCCTTTGTAGCAGCTGGTTTATCACTTTTCCTTGGCCACCTAGCTTTCTCACCTAGATTCTGCATTGCAAGGATTAGTTCATTGTTATCAACAGAGAAACAATATTCAGAAATAGGAGGATAATTCTCATCATCCTCTTCTTGTTCCACTGCGTGCACATTCTGGTTATCAGATCTGTTATAAGACTTGGATTTGTTGTTCCTGAAGTAGGATCCTTGTTTATCCTGCTTTGAGGATCCTGTCAATCTGTCCTGGATCCTTTTGTCATCCTCTAGGCGGATGAACCTAAGGGCCCTAGTCCTTACTTCATCAAGATTCCTGCAAGGTGTCATAACAAGATCATCATAGAATAATGAATCCCTAAGCAATCCCATTTTAAAGGCTTCAACAGCCGTAGCTATATCCAGGTTGGGAATGTCTAAGGATTCTTTACTAAACTTAGTGATATAATCTCTGAGTGATTCATTTTGACCTTGTGTTACCCTATATAGATCACTAGTTAATCGTTCAAACTTTCTACTACAAGAGAATTGACTATTGAACAAGTTAACTAAATTAGCAAATGAAGTAATAGAGTAAGGGGGAAGACTTAGCAGCCATTTAAGAGCAGATCCTGTAAGTGTGGATCCAAATCCATTGCATAGACATGCTTCTTTCAACCTTTCAGGAATTGGATTGATCTCCATCCTCTCCCTGTACTGAGCTACATGCTCTTCTGGATCCGTTGAACCATCATACAACTTCATCGATGGTATCTGGAATCTTTTAGGTATCTCAGCATCACATAAAGGTGGTGCAAAACGAGATATCCTATGGCTACCATCCGCAATCTCAGGAATGGGTTTAACCACTCCTGGCACACTGGATATCATATCCTTAAGCTTCTGCAGCTCCCTAGCCATGGCCTGATTGATACATGTATCCTGCATAAAGCCATGGTTAGTGTTATATAAATTATTAGAAGTGTTACCTCCCACAGGATTCAAGTTTGGAATTGCGGATGCGAATCCATCTTGTCGATACTCTGGCATGATTAAAGGACCAGAGGAGGCAATGGTCTGCATTGGTATGAAGTCTCCTTGATGGACGTCTGAGTTCTGAGGTTGCATATTTCTCAAGGATCCTTGATTTTGAAGGGGGTTGGATCCTTGGAAGTGCGATGATCCTTGAACCTGAAAGGATCCTGGGACCAGGGAGGATCCTTGAACAAGGGAGAATCCTGGGACCAGAGAGGATCCTAGGACCTGGGAGGATCCTTGGACCTGGGAGGATCCTTGGACCTGGGAGGATCCTTGTACTACATGCATTCCCACATATCCTCCTGACGTGAAGTATCCCTGATGCTGGGAGGAGGATCCTAATGGTTGAGAAGAGGATCCCTGAGGCTGGAAGTAAGAGCCAAATGCCTGACTCATTGTTGTTGTCCCATAACGCCTTCCTGATAGTTCACCCAAGTATTGCACGTCCGGAACTGTTGAGTATTGTGAAGTTATGACCGGAGTGTCGAAGTTCAGCGATCTTGGCATCAGAGGGGAGTGGTCCTCCACTGATTTCTTCTGTTTCTTGATTTCATCGATCTCCCGGAGGATCCTTTCGTTGGTCTTATCCTGCTCTTGTGCATGATTCCTCATCTGCAAAATCAGGGTATAAAGATCATTAGTAGTAGGATTAGTTGAAACAGAAGAAGTAGGTGGTTTTTGGAAAATAGGAGTTGGTTTCTTCGCAGCATTCTCAGTATTCTTCTGGGATCCAGAAGGTGGTGGAGGCAAAGGAGGAACGCCTTGTGAGGAACTGAATGAGGGCATCAAACTTGAAGCATCCTTCACTGAGGAAGCCATCTGTTTGGTTGTAGCGAACCGAAATGACCACGAAAACACGAATCTTTCTAGGAATGAAGCACCAATTGCCCCACGGTGGGCGCCAAACTGTTTTGGTCAAAAATCAAGCAATGACAATGTAACCAAACTTTCTATTGTGAGGTATGATGCTTGAATTGATGAACAATAATAAGGATCACTATGAAGTGTAATGAACAAATGACACGAAGATTTATACGGGGAAAAAGCCCTTGATCAAGAGTTGATCTCCGGCACAAAAAACCCCGGGTGATGGAAACTACCGATCACCAACTCAAATTAAACAAACAATCGCTTACAACTTCGGATGATAGCGAGCTAAGTACAAGGATCACTATAGTGTATCGTGTAGAAATGTATGAAAAATGTTAAGTGTTTTGTCGAGAACTGGTGAGAGCAGTTGTATGAGTGTGTGTGTAGCCAAAAAATAGCCGAGTGTCTCTAAATTAGCTCGCTACCCCTTTAAAAATAGAAAATATCAAGCCTAACTAACATTCCGCAATTCGTGCAAGTCCTCCACGACTCCATAACGTCCATTTCTGACTAAGCACGTGCGGAATAGACTGAGAATATTCTCCAGGAATGTCGCCAAGACTAAGTCCAAGTTGATATTCCTGCAAAACATTTACGAATTCAAAGTAGACAATCGTTAGTACAGGGATCCTTATAGTGATCCATGATCCTGATCCTGCAACACTTCTGAGGATCACTACTTCAGACAGAATTGAGGATCACTAAATTCAACAGTAAATAAGGATCACTGGTCATTTAGAAATCCACCCCTAACAGGTATGATCCTTTATCATTTTGATTTTATTCTTTATGTATCTAAGTGACCCTTAATCTTTGACAACAGGACTTATGATCCTTAAGTTACACTACTTTTTTGAATTGATCGATTATAGGATATTTGATCCTTGATCATATCCTAAATTTTTTTGACATAATCTGTTAAACTTTTATTCTTAACTTAATGAATTCAAACAAAGTGTATAATAGCAACTGAAAAGTAAAGTGTTCACAAATGTAACAACACATGATAAGCCAAAAGATTAAAGTTTTATTTATTTATCAATAGTTAAACCCTTAAAAGGTTGTCAAAATTGCCAACCCAAGTTTCTACCAGCAAAACGTGGCCCGTCCACTTGGGTTGGCAAAGGGTGTCCATATTTAACAAAGGTCTAAGTGCAGGTAACAAAAGGCGGAAGGATAACAAGTGGTTTCATCCCCCAAATAGAGGATCCATCCACCACCCATTATCCTACCTATTGTCCAAGGATCCATGATCCTCAAGCCTAAAAACTATTGTCTAAGTTATTACAGAACAACTGTTGTTCGAGAAAAACATCAACAACCAAAAACCACTACCAAATCATAAAAAAATGGGCTCCGGCCACGTCTAGATAAATCCATCATCGCCCATTTCTGCAGCTCAAACCTTCGATGCATCACCATCGCCTCCTGCTCCAGCATCACCCGCCTGATCCTTAGCTCTGCTGCCACCTGCCTCAATTGCCAAGACCTCTGTAGCCTCTTCCTCATCATCCAGCTCAGCCAGCTTAGACTTCCAGCCCTCCTGGTCCCACTTGATCCTGTCAAAGTCAGGATCCTCAGCCTCCTGGGCCATCTGGAGTTTGATCTTGTACATAGTGATGGCAGCAGAGACTTTAGCATCCTCCATCACCTCGGCTTTCTCATGATCAGCATTAATCTGGGCCATTACCACCTGCTTCTTTTCCAGATTGAGATCTTTCTCGAGGGAGGAGATGGTTTGATCCTTGGCCAGGAAAATCTTCTGAAACTCCGAATGCTTCTGCTCAGCCTCTTCAACGTATGCATCGAAGAGCATCTCGATCTCGGCGAATTTCTGCAAAAAGAAAAGGTAGGGTTCAGGATCCATTATCCTCAAGTGGGTAGGATAATCAGTCAGAATCAGTGATCCTTACATCAGCAAAGTATTCCTGAAACTGGTGGCAGATGAGGGGCAGGCCTTCAAGATTGTCAGCTTCAGTGGCCTTCCTCTTCTTTCCCCCCTTGGAGGTGACATGCTTGGGGATTATAGCGCTCGGGCTAGCAGTAGACTTCTTTTTTCCAAACCGGGGAGCCACAGTGCTAAGATCACTAACACTGAAGCGGGAGGCTGACTTCGAAGATTTTCCAGCGCCTACCAATCCAAAACGACAGATAAGTATTCTTGTTCTATTTTCATTTAAACATTTAATTATATACAAACTTGGATACTTACTTGACATTGTGACTGAGCCAGAGGATACTTCTTGAGAATCCTTGGTGTTTGCTTGGAATGATCTTACTACAGGATCAAGATTCCAGAAAGCAGCAATCCTCTCTTTCGTTGCAGGTGATGGAATGATACGAGAAACAGAGATAGCTGCATAAAAGATATAAAAAGGGGTCAGTTATCCTCAACAGAAACAGGGTTATCCTATGATCCTTCTATAAGGATCCTCTATCCTACCATGGATGGCCCACTCTTTTGGGAGATCCTTCCCATCCGGGATAGAATCCCTCCTAACGAAGAAAAAACGCTTCTTCCAGTTGGTGTCGTTCTTGCTGGTCTTGAGGATTGGGTGTGCATCACCGGGTTTATGTTTGAATAAGAAGCGGTGTGAACCATGGCTCACAAGGTTATACAGTTCAGCCAGTTCCGACATCCCCAACTCTATACCTTCCTGCTCAATGATTCTTTCTAGGGTATATAAAACCCTCCACATCATTGGCATTGCCTGAACATAGCACATGCCGGTGAGAGATAAGAAGGATTCAGTGAAGGCAGGGAAAGGATAGGAGTATCCTATCAGGAATGGAGTGGCCGGAAAAGCAACCCAGGTTTCAAAAACAAAATCACTTTTGGTGGTAGGGTCAAAGAGCTTGAAGACGGCATTCGCCGGAAAACAATGGCGAATCCGGTCGATCTCCAGATCAGTAAAACTGCAGAGTTCCTTTGGAGTATTCTTGATAATCCCTTGGCTTTTCAAAGGACTATCTTTCTGGTGATCCTTGGCAGGGGAGGATCGTAACTTCATTATGATCTAGAGATTTCGAAAAGGAACAGTGGAAGAAGATGAAGAGAGAAGGGAGAGAGAAGTACCTGATCAATCTTCGAATGAGGATTTAAAGGGTGTAACGCACGAATTTAAATGCCTCCTGATCCTTATCTCTAACTTGAATTTATAATGATGATTTTGCAGGATTGTCACTTCAATGACGTAAGACCAGCAACGGCTAGTTCGATCCAAACGGCTATATATCCGTTAGTCAGTTGGAGATAAGATAAAAAATACAACTCGATAAATTACATTTTACCCCTTATATTTTGGGGGCAATTGTTAGGGGAGGATTTTCCAATCCTAAGGATCATGGATCCTCAAGCACTGCCAGGATCACGGATCCTCAATTCTGTCTGAATTAAGGATCCTCAGAAGACATTGCAGGATCAGGATTCAGGATCCTTGTTGTTATCCTTGTACTAACGTTTGCCTTCATTACGTTTAAGTTTGTTTTGCAGGAGTATACACCTCGGACTTGGTCTTGCCGATATTCTTGGGGAATATGCCCTCAATATTCCGCACGTGCATGGCTTTGTGAACGTTATGGAGATCGTGGGAAGCTTGGACATTTAGCGGATAGTTAGTTGTTTTAGTTATTTCTAAATTTAAAAGGGGATAACAAGCTTGAATGAGAACACTTGGCAATTTTAGCAAACACACACACTCGAAACAGCTCTCAATAGCTCTCAACAGTTCATTTGGCGATTTCATACACATTACACTATAGTGATCCTTGTAACAAGCTTGTTATTATCCCGAGTTGTAACAATCATTTGTTTAATTGTAGTTAGTGTTCGGTAGTTTCCATCACCCGAGGTTTTTTATGCCGGAGACCAACTCTTGATCAATGGCTTTTTCCTCGTATAAATCCTTGTGTCACTTGTTCATTTCATTTGAAAGATATTCATACATTCGTTCAAGTATCATTCCTCACAACAAAGATTTGGTTGCATTATCCTAGCCTGATTTTTGACCAAAACAGACTGGTCCCGCTATCTTGAACTATCCCTGGATAACTTGCGCTCCAGGCGGGGTGTTTAAACCCAATCCGAGAGAAAGGTGAATACCTTTAAACCTGTGAAGGGATCAGGATCCCTTAAACGTGAGAGAGGGGGCCAATCCTCTAATCTTTCAAAGTATCCTGAATGTGTATCCTGGAGCTATATCCCGAAGCATATACTGCAAAACAATTGTAAACTAAGGTGGGTGTTAGCCTGGCTAACACCCCTCCGATGTTTAAGTCAGTAATGGGTTCAAAAGAATAAACAATATCAAAACATATTAATAGAGATAGAATCCATTCCATCCTGAGTTAGAATTTAAATTCCAAACTCACTTGAAATATAGCTTTAGATGTATAGCATTCCAGGATCTTGGTAGCATATCCCCCTCCATATTCTTGAGTCGGTATGCTCCTTTTCCTGATTCTGATTAAATTTCATAGGGTCCTTCCCATTTCGGAGCCAACTTTCCATCAGCAGGATTAGTAGTATTCTGAAAAGCCTTTCTCAATACCCAATCTCCAACCTGGAACCTTCTAGTCCTTATATTCTTGTTATATGCTCTGGATATCCTCTGTTGATATGCTGCCATCCTTAGCCTTGCTGCGTTTCTTGTCTCATCAACCGTATCTAATTCCTGGCAAAGGACTTCAGGATTCTGCTCAGGATCCCGGAGGTTGGATCTTGCTGTTGGAATCACCATTTCCGTTGGGATTACCGCTTCTGCCCCAAATACTAAGGAAAACGGGGTTTGACCAGTTGCACTTTTCACCGTTGTCCTATTAGCCCATAAAACAAAGGGTAGTTCTTCTGCCCATCTTCCTTTTTTAGCTCCTAGTCTCTTTTTCTGGTTGTTGACAATTATCTTGTTTGATGATTCTGCTTGTCCATTTGCTTGAGGATGTACTGGTGTGGATGTGATCATTTTGATTCCCCAACTATTGCAAAAGTTAGTAGTCCTCTTACTTATAAACTGAGATCCGTTGTCACAAATTATCTCAGCTGGTACTCCAAACCTAGTCAGGATATTCCTTTTTATGAAGGATACCACTTCTTGATCTCTAACTTGAACAAATGCTTCAGCTTCGACCCACTTAGAAAAATAATCAGTCATTGCCAACATAAAGACCTTTCCTCCTGGAGCCTTTGGCAATTTTCCTACTATATCCATTCCCCACTTCATGAATGGCCAAGGGGAAGCTATAGGATAAAGTGGCTCAGCCGGCTGATGTAATATATTATTGTGTCTTTGACATGCATCACATCTTCGAGCGTATTCCGCAGCATCTTTTCTCATCGTCGGCCAATAATATCCTGTTCTTAATACCTTTGAGAATAACGACCTGCCCCCAGTATGGTTACCACAATCCCCTTCGTGTATATCCTGAAGCACTTCTTTGGTTTCGAGATCCTCCAAGCACCTCAGATATGGTCCTGCAAGAGATTTCTTATACAAAACATTATTTATAATAGTGAATCATGATACCTTCATTCTAAAGGCCTTAGGATTTTCATCTTTTGGGATGTGTCCTTCCTTGAGATATCTCATGATTGGAGCTATCCAGGACTTAGGATCCTCATCAGGATACTCATCATCAGGATCCTGAACACTTACTACTTCCTTATCATGAGGATCCGTCGCAGGATATAGGATATGTAATATTGGTATTCGGGTCCCTTCCGGTATCTTGACTGATGATCCCAGATTTGCCAAGGCATCAGCCTCAGCATTATCCTCTCTTGTTACCTGTTCAAGTGTAAAAATAGTGAAATATCCTGCTAATTTTTGAGAATTTCGAGATACTCGATTAACTTCTCACCTTTAACTGCATAGGATCCATTAAAATAATTAGTAATTAACAAAGAATCAACATATACTTGCAAACTCTTGATATTCATATTTTTAGCCAATTCTAATCCTGCAATTAAAGCTTCATATTCTGCTTCATTATTAGTGGCAGGAAACTCACATCTAATAGCCTGGCGTAATAAATGTGTCCCCCTGTGGCGATTTTAGTAGTATACCCAAACCTACACCTCTTACATTAGATGCACCATCAGTATATAACGTCCAGGATTCTAAGCTTTCTCCTAGCTATTGGACTTCTAGGTCTACTTCACTTTGAATATCACTACTGAAATCAGCCACAAAGTCAGCTAAAGCCTGAGACTTTATGGCATTTCTAGGTTCATACACTAGATCATATGCACTTAATTTCACTGACCACTTAGCCATCCTACCTGACATCTCTGGTTTCCTAAGCACGTTTTTTACAGGATAGTTGGTTTTAACATGAATCCTATGTGTTTCAAAATAATGTCTAAGTTTCATTGACGCCATAACTAGGGCTAATATTAATTTCTCTAAATGAGAATACCTAGTTTCAGCATCTAATAAACTTTTACTAACATAATAAACAGGATACTGCTGACCTTCATGATCCTTTACAAGGACAGCACTTACTGCATTCCCCGATACCGCAAGATACAGGGATAATGGTTCACTATCCTCAGGCTTCATCAATAGAGGTGCGGTTGAAAGATACCGCTTCAAATCCTGCAAGGCTGCTTCATGCTTTACTCCCCATTCAAACTTCTTGTTCTTCTTCAGGATATCATAAAATTCCTTGCATTTTTTCTGAGGATCTTGAAATAAATCTGTTTAATGCTGCTACTCGCCCTGTTAACTGTTGAACATCTTTCATGTTAGAAGGTGATTTGATATCCAAGATGGCTTTGATCTGTTCTGGACTTGCTTCTATCCCTCTTTTCGTCACCATGTATCCTAGAAACTTTCCTGCCCCCACTCCAAAATGGCATTTAGCAGGATTTAACTTCATGTTGTACTGGTCCATGATATCAAATGCTCCTTTAATATCCTGGAGATGATCCTCGGCCTTCTTGTATTTTACTACCATGTCGTCGATGTACACCTCCATAGTGTCCCCCAGCTTGTCTTTGAACATCATGTTCACCAATCTTTGATACGTTGCACCTGCATTTTTCAAACCAAAAGGCATAGCAGTGTAACAATAAATACATGTTGGTGTCATGAAAGCAGTATCCTCCTGGTCAGAAGGTTTCATTTGGATCTGCTGGAATCCTGAGGATGCATCCACAAAGGTTAACATCTCATGGCCGGCAGTAGCATCCACCATTGAGTCGATATGAGGAACAGGAAATGGGTCTTTAGGACAGGCTTTGTTCAAGTCAGTGTAATCCACACAAACTCTCCATTTCCCATTTTTCTTCTGTACCACAACTACATTTGCTAGCCATCTTGGAAACTTGACCTCTCTGATCATTTTGGATTTCAATAACCTTTCTACTTCTTCTTGAATAATCATATTTCGCTCCAGGGCAAATTTCCTTCTTTTTTGTTGGACAGGCTTGAACGACCTGTCAATACCGAGCTTATGTGTTATAATATCCTTGGATATTCCTGTCATATCCTCGTGTTTCCACGCGAATGTTGACATCCTGCATTTCAAAAAGTTAGTCAATTGATCTTCAATATCCTTAGGGATATTGGTTCCTACGAGCACCGAGATATCCGGATTATCCTGATCCAGGATAATTTTCTTCACATCCTGTTCTGAAGCCTCCATGATATCCTGGCCTCGCATCTTTAATTGCTCTGCTGCACTAGGTTTCGTTGAGGGTTTCATTGAAGAAGAATAACACTCCTTCGCCTCCTGTTGATCACTTTCCACCTTGACAACTCCCCAAGGGGTAGGGATCTTGATGCATTGATGGTAGGTTGACGGAACAGCTTTCATATCATGGATCTAAGGCCTGCCTAATATAATATTATAGCAGGATAAAGAGTCCATGACACAAAAGCGCTGCATTGAGTTGACCCCTTGAATATACACGGGTAGCTTTATCTTTCCTACGGTATTTCTAGCTTCTCCACTGAAACCAACGAGCACAGTGGACTTCGAAGTAATATCCATCGGGGATACATTCATCCTCTTCAACGTTTCCAGCTGAATTATGTTGACTGAGCTGCCATTATCCACTAATATCCTGCGTACAAAATGGTTAACAACATATAACGTTATTACTAAAGCATCATGGTGGGGACCCTGGACAGTATCCCTGTCATCATTATCGAACGTGATGACTTTGTCAGTCATGAGGGTCGACATCCTTGTTGGCTTATATCCCCTCTCTGGTTTGGCCTCCTTCGCGTGTCTTTTTGCCGCAGAATATGATGTGCCGCAGATGTCGGATCCTCCTGAAATAAAGTTAATTATTTTTGCATCCGCAGGAGGTGATGTTGCACGTTCAGGATCCTGACCCTTATTCTTCTTTCTTCCCAAGAGGTCCTTCAGATATCCCTTACTTAATAGATAGCTTATTTCTTTTCTCAAAGCGATGCAATCCTCAGTAACATGTCCGAAATCCTCATGGAAAGCACACCATTTGGACTTGTCTTTCCAATCAGCCTTTTGTTGATTCTTTCGGGGCCATCTTGCTTTGTCTCCAAAACCCTGCATAGCATACATCAGTTCAGTTATGTTAACAGAAAAACAATATTCAGACAACTCAGGATACTCCTCAGGATCCTCGTCTTCAACAGCATTCACTTTTTTGCCTTCATTTCTGCCATACGGTTTAGAGCGATATGGTTTATATAAGGATTCTGATTTCCTGTTGGTTGACTCATAGGTTGTGGATGAATTCATCCTTTCTTGCATCTTTTTGTCGTCCTCCAGGCGAATGTATCTTAAAGCCCTGTTACGAGCTTCGTCCAGATTCCTGCAGGGATTCATTACAAGATCCTGATAAAACTGAGAATCTTTTTGTAATCCCATCTTAAAAGCCTGCACAGCTGTTGCAACATCAAGATGCGGGATATCTAAGGATTCCCGACTAAACTTGTTCACATAATCCCTCAAGGATTCCTGAGGTCCTTGAGTTATCCTGTAAAGATCACAGGTTAGTTTCTCAAAACTCCGGCTGCAAGAAAATTGACTATTAAATAAATTAACTAAATGAGCAAATGAAGTGATTGAGTGAGGAGGAACGTTTAATAGCCATTTTAAGGCTGATCCTGTTAAGGTAGAACCAAAACCCTTGCACAGGCATGCTTCCTTGAGATCTGGAGGGATAGGGTTGATTTCCATCCTTTCCCTATACTGGGCAATATGCTCTTCAGGATCCGTAGTTCCATCATAGAGTTTCATGTTGGGGGTTTGAAATCTTTTCGGGATTTCAGCATCACAAATAGGATATGCAAACCGTGATATCCTGTGGCTGTCCTGGGATACTTCTGGAATTGGCTGGACCACCCCAGGCACACTGGATATCATGTCTTTCAGTTTTTGAAACTCTCTAGAAAATGCTGATGTCATACCTGCATCCTGCAAAGATCCAACACCATTAGTAGCGAGAGTAATATTATTATTAGATACATTACCAGTCTGGGGATTCTGGCCATATCCTGAAGCATATCCTGAGCTTCTCACAGTTGATACTCTTACTGAAGAGGGTATCTCAGGAGTATGATTCTGGGAATGGCTAGGCACAATATTCCCCCGGTTATCTTCAGTATAAACTGCAGAACTGGAGTTCAAAGCCCTGGGTTGCAAGGGAGTGACAGTATCCTCAGCAGGCCTACTTGGGTCGGACTTCAAGAGTTGTATCTCTGTCATCAGCATCTGATTAGTTTCCTGCAGCTGCCTCATTTATTCCTGTACACTACCAAACAAATTTAGAATTTCTTTGTTAGAAGCCAAAACAGGAGTAGATCCCTGGATATTGCGAGCGGGGATAACATCCCGAGCCACATGACTTTCAGTAACCTGTGAAGAGGCTTGCATTCTCGGAGGAGGTGGTGGAAGCACCGAACCAATTGTTGCAGAGGTTGTAGCAGACACGGTGGAAGAGCTCATGTTTGATCTCGAGGCCATTGAAAATAATGTAGCAAAATTTTTTGAAAATAGAAAACCAAGTAATGATTTTGCAAAAACTTTTAGTAGAAGTAGCACCACTTGCCCCACGGTGGGCGCCAAATTGTTTTGGCCAAAAATTACCGAAACAATTAAGTGATCAAATTAGTTAAGTGAGGTAGTGTGCTAGAAACGTGTGTTAAAAATATACTAGTTAAGTTATTTGCAAAAACAGTTTCAGGATACGGCTCAGGATATAGAGTTGTATCTTGAATCAAACAATGAGCGAAAATGTAAAGGGTGACACAGGATGTACGAGGAAAGTCCTTGATCAATCTAGATTGCTGGCACAAAACCTCGGGAGCTGACAATCGCAGCTGTCTTGTTCTTCTATTACTTCAAATATCAGGATACAATGCAGGATATGATGCGGATCAACTAGGTGTTACAATGTAATTCGAGTACAAGTGTTTGTGTGTAGTGATTGTTTGCAACATGAGAGAATAAGTGTGCGAAAGAGTGTCCCTTAATCTGATCCGATCAATCTATTTAAAGTAAAAGGAAACTAACTAAACATCCTATTATTCCGGGATTCAGCGGATATTCCCTATATGAACGTTGTAGTCCTGGTCTTCCGGGTCCAAAGTTTATAAGCCAACTGATTTGCCCGAGTCTTGAGGGGAAGAAGTCCACTTGAACGTTGGAGACTCGCACCTTCTAATCTGCACGTGGTTAAATCAGTTACTACCAGGATATCGTACCAGGATGTTACCAATATCCTGATCCGGTATCCTGATTACAAATAAACAATCAAAGCCAGAATATTAGTCAGGATATATGTTCAGAAAATGACCCATAACATATATATATATATATATATATATATATATGTGTGTGTGTGTGTGTGTGTGTGTGTGTGTGTGTGTGTGAAGAGATAGAAAGGAGGTCAAGACAGAAGACAAAAGGAATGGCAGCGTTTAAACTTTCATTTGTGCTTGTATTTATTGCTTGAAACTTTACTTAAGGAATACTACTATCATCAAGAATCCTACACGTAACATCACTTTCATTTATTGTAGTTTTTATTTTAATATTAAAATAGGACACGTTGGTTTCTATACATTAAAGGTAAATGTATGATTTTTTTTTTTGATTTCTTTTTCAAAAGTGTACACGTACACTTACATACTTCATATGTAAGTTTACTTAATTATTATTTTATTATATATATATATATATATATAGGGAGGGGCTCATGCGAGAACCACCCTTATTGTGAGAACCGCGAGAACCAATGTGAACACAACCTAAAATAGCTAAAAAAACCTAAAAAAACCTAACCCCCACCCCCCCCCCCCAAGCTAAAAAAAACCTAACCCCACCCCCCCCCCCCCAAAAAA
This sequence comes from Helianthus tuberosus, assembly GCA_030545235.1. Taxonomy (NCBI): domain Eukaryota; kingdom Viridiplantae; phylum Streptophyta; class Magnoliopsida; order Asterales; family Asteraceae; genus Helianthus; species Helianthus tuberosus. The sequence goes on from CM060444.1 coordinate 27,228,988, forward strand.
AAACCTAAACCCCCCTCCCCCACCCCCCAAAAACCTAAACCCCCCCCCCACCCCCCCAAGCTAAAATGCTAAAAACTAAACCCCCAAAAAACCTAAAAAAATCTAAAAAAAATCCAAAATTTTTTTTTTGATTTTTTTAATATTTTTTAGGTTAAAATCGCTACTTTTCGAAGCCAAAAAAAAAATTTTAAAAAAAAAATTTAATTTTTTTTTTTTTTTTTTGGTTCGAAAAGTAGCGATTTTAACCTAAAAAATATTAAAAAATCAAAAAAAAATATTTTGTGTGATTTTTAGCTATTTTTAGGCATTTTTGGTGTGTTCACATTGGTTCTCGCGGTTCTCACAATAAGAGGTGGTTCTCGCATGATCTTCTCCCTATATATATATATATTATAATTAATTCAACTGCTTCACTTATTTGGCGATTATAACTTCTAAAATATAATGTTTTATAAAACAATGAATATGTCTTTAGAACGAGAATATTTGTATCTACATTTTGGCCTAAGTTTCATTAAAAATGGAGTAGGTTTAAATATAATGTATTTTTATAATTTAATTATTAAAAGGTTCCTAGGCACGTCTAGGTACTTCATATTTCTAACAGTCAACTTACCCGTAATCTACTCGTTTAATAACTTTATTTTAAATTTGAAATTCTAGGAATTTTACATCATCCCCACCTTGTTTTAAATCTCGTCCTCGAGATTTGGGATACGATATCTTCTCGGGGTTACATCATGTCTTTTAGTTGGTTATCAAGGTGTCTGGGATAGAATTAAAAGATGAATATAAAGATATCATAGGAAAATTGGAATTCAATGGTCTCAAAACTTAGTTTCAGAAATTGATGTTAACTGAATGAGATGAAATGATACAATGATTAAGGTGACTAAGTTTCATAAGTCAAAAGAAAGATTTGATAGGCATAAAATTCGAAATGCAATGACTTTTAGAAACAATAGAATTTGATGTCAGAAGGGAACTTACTTTGATTGTCAGTTGAGAAAGGTTTTAAATCAATAACCTCAAAATAGAAGTATGAAAAATGATTTGTTAACTATCACAATAGAAATTGGTGACATTTATTTAAATGGCAGAGATACACCGATAATACAATAAAAGTTAGTGTATCATTGTTCCGATACATATTTGTATCGAGATTACTTGAATGATAAGTCAAGTGAATGACGTATGGATTGATATGATCAGGGTTTATTATTAGCACAGGCTACAAATTTATACAGACACCGCAAGGTGTTGTAGTGATTGAAAGAATTCAATGATTACGGTGACTGAACGAATTCACCGTTTTCAAAATTAACTGAAAATTTCAATGAAGTGAATCCTGGATATTCAAAAGATAGGATGTTCAGATGAATAACTGAATATCGTAGGATTGATCAAAGAAATGTTGGAGGTACATTGGAATAGGAATCTAGGTACCTTGAGTTTAACACAAAATTGTATTAAGACTGGTTTAGGATAATGAATCAATAATTAGATAAATTCGTACCTCGGGTGTGAAAATGAAATGAGTCCAAGTTTTCAAAGAAATCGCCACCGCAAGGTGTCGTGTTTTAACAGATGATACATCGAAATTGAAGACCTTAAACAAGTTTACTATGATTCAAATAATGAAATTACCTCTAATATGATGATCTCAATTCATCTTATGGGATTTTGAATTGAATGTATATTGTAAACAAGTTCAAACTATTGAGCTTGGTTTGGGACATATTCCCACAATGGATATATGTATTGACAAGAAATGGTTTCAATGGAAAGTTCGTAAGTATTTTTGAAAAGAAAAGGAGTTTTTCAAGAAATCTGTTGACTTGATTATCAAAAGTCAATATTATGTAATCATATAGATTATTAGAATGAGTATAACAAAACATTTATAAAAACTCAAGAATAACTGATCTTTTGAAGTGAATTCACATGCATGACAAACAATGCACGTACAACATAGGAATTTGTCAAGAGATGAGATAAATGAGAGTTGGCTCTGTAAAAGAAAGATAAAGACCTTTTATTGATGAAGTTTTGATCGGAATCAAAAGTCAACTAATACTTAAGTGCAGACAAAACATAAGGGTGCTTTATTTTAAAAGTTGGCTGTTGTCTCCGGTGTTGTAAACATTTATGCGTTTTTCTTAGCTTCATATGGGTTTCTATCCTCGTTGTCGGGTGCCTTAGATAGTTTCGGGCAGTAGAGACGTAAGTGACCTGGATCTTCGCATTTGTAACATACATTAGTTTTACTTCTCCTTCTACATTCCCCCTCTGTATGCCCAGTCTTCTTGCAGAAGTTACAACGAAGTATCTTCTTAGAATGGCGTTTTCTTGCGTGCTGCTTGTCATAGTTGTTGCAGGTAGGTTGTGTGATTGTTGGTTCCATTCCTTTGTCCTTACGCGATTTGTCAGAGCGGAATTCCTTATAAGAGTAGCTATAGGTTGTGGTTTTATTTCGTTTGGAAGATGAAGTTTTGACACGAGTATCATGACCTCCATTGGTACTAGGGTTAGGTTTGAAGTGATGAGTATGCTTACAGTGTATAGTGGGATTCTCGTTTGTAGGCACAGAAATCTTAATAGCTTCAATGATCGAAGGTATAGCATTTGCTATTCCTTAAGCTATTATATTTTCTATAGTAATTTTATCCAAAGAGTTTTCATTACCAGCCTGAATTTCTTGATTACATGCCATTTCCTTTGACATCTGAATTACAAACATGTTCAGATATAATTATTATAGAACTAAGCAATTATACAGGCACCTTTTGTTGTTCACATTATGTTTTGCACAATTATAGTCATACTTATTAGTATTATATGTTGATATATATATATATATATAGATTATATTTTAACATTTTCCTTCAATATAAAGAAAGTATTTATGTGCCGTTTCTTTCTTTGTTGTAATAGCTTTTCTTTATATTGCCTCAACCCAACTATATTTCCAGGGTTCATATATGGATAGGAGTTCAAAAGTAAATCTAAGGGTTTTATATGAAATTATGAGATTTTCCGTTATCGACCCTTATTGTTTTTCAAGAGGTGGTGCTAGTACAGATATCCTTAAGGTATCCTTTGAATTAAAGCTGTGTATCATAATAGATCTTTAAGTAAACATGTGGGTTTGATTCTTCTGATATATAAAAAGCTTGTCCTTCTACAGAAGACATTTGATTCTTATATTGTATATATTATCAAGAAAATTGTGTCTTGTATATACATACGTATAAATATAAAGTTTTAAAATTTCCTATTATATATATACATATAATATCAAATCATAAGAATCCAATTATATAACTAATTATTTTAATTATTCCGTTTATTCTTATAACTTTGTTTTATATTAACAAAATAAATTTCCACCAGGTTTATTGAACATAAAATTTGTAGAATAAAAAGGAATTTCATCAAAATGAATAAATTTAATAAGGATATGAATTCTGACTGCATCCCTTGGAAATTTTCACACCGCACCCCTTGAAAATTTTCAACCGCCCCACTTAGAAAAAAATATTACGAATTTATAAAAAAAATAAACACTAATTATCATTTAATATATAAGTAAATAACACAATTTATATAATTATTCTTTAACCACTTGTTCACTTTATTGCTTAACCCAATCAAAACCCAATCTACAATCTATTTTTATTAACCCAAGCCCAAACCCAACCCAAAGAAACTTGAACTAAATAAAATAACCCAAACTAATCCACCCATTCCAATTCCAAATCCGTCCCAAAAAAACTTCCAGCGACTTAACGCCACTGCTCACGACCGGACGACTTTTTTTGCGTGAAAAACCAAAATTCTGGCAAGACCGACCCATATTACGCCAGAATTCCGATATAGAGCTAGTATGGTTTTTTTATTATTTTTTTTGTTGTTTTATGTGATGATTAGGAGAAAATATAGATGTAAGGGTTTAATCTTTTTATGTTTTTTTATATTTTTTTGGTTGTTCTAAACTTGCAGTTAAATGATTTTTTCTTTTATTTATAGCTTTGTTTGTTTAATTGATTAGTTACAGGTACTCAACATTTAATACTAGGGCTTGAATGGTTGAAAATAAAATTGAAAATTATGGACTATGGTTGAACATGATTATTTATTTTGTTTAAGTGTTTAGTGTTGTTTTATGAATTTATGGAGCGATTTATATGTGATAGGAACCATGAGTACGAATGTAATGAACTTATGGTGTGTTAAGTATCTCTAGATGATGTTTTGGATATATTTTAAAAATGAAAACTTGCAGGGCACAATTTTAAATACGTTTGTAATGATGTTTAACGTGTTTTTGATGATTATATAAATTTTAGTTTGATGTTCTTTTGTCTTACACGACCTGACCCGATCCGACCCGCTATGAACCGAGTTTTTTATACAGCAAAGGCCTAGAATCTTTAAAAATATTTCGCACCTCCAGAAAAAAAATTATGGGTCCACCACTGATCACCAATGTTGAAGAACTCGCTAGTCGCTAGTCGGTTGGTGAGGTAGGGACTAGCGACTACTCGGGATTACTCGAGACTAATCGGGATTCATTGGATCGGGTTTTTTATATGTAATTTTCAGTTTTATGTATACATATACGTATTTTTATTGGTAAATATTTTAAGTAGCTAGGTTTTAACACTTACTCAACTCATTTTTTTAAGTATACAAGATTAATTTTAGAATTCACATGGTTTGGTTGGAAACTGACCGGAATTTAGAGGTTTTGGCTGGAATATACAGTTTTTTGCCGGAATCGCCAATTTTTTGGCTGGCCGACTAGGTCCAACTAGGACCGATTAGGCCCGACTAGGTCCGACTAGCGATTAATGGACTGATTAGCGAAAAATTACTCAGTTACTGGCCGACTAGCGATTAATCGCCGACTAGTCGCCGCCTAGTCACGATTTTTACAACACTGCTGATCACATGCCGTCGGCCGTCACACGGCAGTTCGTCGGAGCCACTCCAGCCTCCACACGTTGTCAAGCAGCCCCTTCCCTCACTCAGTCACTCTCTTCAGCCCTTAAGGTTCATTTAAACCCTATAAGCTGTTGATTTTGATTTACATGTTTGTTTAGATATTCAATTTAATTTCTTGGTAATTAATTGTTGATTTTAACATGTAGCATTCCATATTAGTTGCACTTGTACTAGTTGTTGTTTAGTTGTTTACCTAATGAAGTAAAATTAAGATTCAGATCCAATCAATCAACTTGTAAAAAAGGGAAGTTGGTTCGAGTTGTCCTCTATAAAGAACAATGCTACTTTTGATCAAAGATTACAAATTTCATGATGTAAAAACTTTCTATAAATATTGAAATTGTCTTGTTGCAGGTTCACAATCTTTAACGGTTGATGTTCTCGCTTCCTTGCTATTTGGTGAATCAATTGGGTTGGTTGGTGATGAAACAGTGGTTAACCAAGAGAGGTTAATTCACTGGTCTCGTCAAGTAGGGTTAATCCCTTCGTTCCGAGGATCGGTGGCTGGATTGTCCGCTGATCTGTCTCCTGCACAAGGGAAACACACCGTGACTCGTAACAAGGAGGATGGGGTGGGTGGTGCTCCTTGTTACCACTCTCCGGCGTGAGAATCAGTAATTTGCTTGAGAAGCAAAGTGTGTGATAGTAGTAGTAGTGAGAGAGTTGATAAGCGATACCTCAAACCTGGTCCGGGATGGGTATTTATAGCCGAGGAGTGAATGAGGGTAATTGAGTGGCTAGACTGACAACGCGCAGCCCCTATGCAGGTGTGTCAGGCTTGTCTGTTGTGGAGGTGAAGCCACGTTGTAGGAAGATGTAATGTAATCGCTTGCCCTTTCTGTATATTCATTCCAATATATATACCAGTGCACAATCTCCTATTCTAGGTAATGAATAATTACATAATTACAGATCCTAAATTATAGGCTAAGATACCCCCGCAGTCGAAGCGGGAGGTTTACGGATGCTGAGACTGGATCTGAAGTCTTCAAATAAAGCGCGAGGAAGCCCTTTGGTGAAGATGTATGCGATTTGATGACGAGAGGAGACATAATGCACACGAACTAAACCACGTTGAACCTGTTCACGAACAAAGTGGATGTCCAATTCAATGTGTTTCGTTCGTTGGTGTTGAACAGGATTGCCTGACAGATAAACGGCACTGACGTTGTCACAATAGACAAGCGTGGCTTTGTTGGGCGGGTGACGAAGCTCAAGAAGCAGGTTGCGGAGCCAGCATATTTCTGAGACGACATTAGCAACTCCTCGGTATTCGGCCTCAGCATTGGACCGAGAGACAGTCGGTTGACGTTTGGACGACCAAGACAGAAGAGTGGGTCTAAAATAAGCGCAGTAACCTGAGGTGGAGCGACGGGTGTCAGGGCAGCCAGCCCAATCTGCGTCAGTGAAAGCAGTCAGAGCAACAGAGGGAGAAGGCTCAAGGGTAAGGCCATAAGAAGCTGTGCCTTGTAAATATCTTATGATTCTCTTAAGAGCCTGCCAGTGGGAGTTCATTGGTGCATGCATGTGCATGCAAATCTGTTGAACTGCGTAGCTTAGGTCAGGTCTGGTGAAGGTGATATACTGAAGGGCACCAGCCAAGCTACGATACAGAGAGGGATCTTCAAACGCGGTTCCCAAGGTGGAAGATACTTTCGGCTGAGTGTCAACCGGCGTGTCCACTGGTTTGCACGATCGCATACCCGCATGGTGAATAATATCTTGAGCATAAGCCTGTTGGGAGAGAAACATAGAGTTGTTGTGTCGAGTAACAGAAATTCCCAAAAAATAGCTCAAGGGCCCGAGATCTTTCATGGCGAATTCACTTGCTAGACTAGCCATGAGGTGTTGACAAAGCTTATCTGAAGAAGTAACAAGAAGTATGTCATCAACGTATAGAAGGAGGTAGGCGGTATGCTGTTGATGGTGGAGTATGAAGAGAGAATTGTCACTTTTGCTTTGAATAAACCCCATATGAAGGACATGATTGGTAAATCATTGGTACCATGCTCTAGGTGCCTGTTTGAGACCATATAAAGACTTTTTGAGCCGACAGACGTGGTTAGGAAATTGCTTGTTGCGGAATCCCATTGGTTGATACATGTACACGGTTTCATTGAGAGTGCCGTGTAAGAAGGCGTTGGTGACATCGAGCTGGTGAACCGGCCATGCCTTGGTGAGAGCAATAGTGAGAACCGTGCGGATTATGGCAGGTTTCATCACATGGCTAAAAGTTTCACCGCAATCAATCACGACCTGTTGTAACCGGCCATCACAAACTAACCGAGCCTTGTAACATTCCAAAGAACCGTCAGAATTAAATTTGTGTTTAAATAACCACATACTACGGATAACATTCATCTGCGGGTATCTAGGAACACGTTCCCAAGTCTCATTTTCAATAAGAGCATTATATTCAGTCAGCATGGTGTTATACCATTCCGGTGAGGACAAGGCATAGGTTGGATTTTTGGGGATGGGTATAATGGTGGTAGTGTGAAGATCAAAGTGTAGTTTGGGTTTATGAATGCCATCCATGGCTCGGGTTCGCATGGAGCGGGTTGGGTGGCTGGGTTGTGGGTTAGGTGGGCCTGGTGGAGTGGTTAGTGGGGAAGGGGTAGGGGCCGTGGTAGAGAAGTGAGGGTGAGGGCTGTGAGATTGGGTTGGAGTAGGGGATTGGGCTAGGTGAGAAGTGGACTGTTGTGGTGAGGAGGGTATGAATGAGTTATTTAGGCTTTGAGGGGGTGGGCTAATAGGAGCGGTGCAATGGGCTGTTGGGCTTGGGGGAGCCATTGGGGATGAATCGGCTGGGGAGGAAATGACTGGGAAGGAAGTATTTGGTGGGTGGGTATGTGTCGCTAGTGAAGGAGAAATGTGGGACCAGACGGTTGGGTGTAGAGGGGCGGATAGGAAATCGTATTTGGGGGGTGAGGAGTGGATGTGTTGGAAGGGAAAGATGGTTTCGTCAAACATAACGTGACGGGATATGATGAGTTGATTGGTGTGAAGGTCATAGCACTTATACCCCCGGTGTTGTAGGGGGTAGCCGAGAAAAACACAGGGGTGGGAACGGGGTGCAAGTTTATGAGTGGTGGTCGACGGGATGAGAGGATAGCAAAGGGAGCCGAACACCCGGAGATGTTCGTAAGAAGGAGTGCGATGATATAGAATTTCTGTAGGAGTATGATTTTTAAGAATTTTGGCGGGTATGATATTGTGAAGATATGTGGCCATGTCAAAGGCATGATGCCAAAAGGATGGCGGAAGTTGGGCGTGGGTAAGTAAGGTGCGGATGATGTTGTTGATAGAGTGGATTTTTCGTTCCGCCTTACCATTTTGAGAAGATGTGTGAGGACAAGAGAGACGAAACAACATGCCATTTTGTGTACAATATTGTTTGAAGTTGTGGTTGATGTATTCGATACCGTTATCACACTGAAATGTTTTGATTGGGCGTTCAAATTAGGTTTTAATTTGGGTTGCAAAGGTGGAGAATATAGAGTATACTTGAGATTTGTTTGATATTGGGTAAGTCCAAAAAAAATTTATATAATCATAAAGGAACAATATATAATATCTGTGACCGCTAGTGCTTAACACCGGCGATGTCCAAAGATCACTATGGATAATATCAAAAGGTGCAACTGTGTGTGACGTAGATTATGTAAAAGGTAAACGAACACTTTTTCCCAAAACACAAGAATGACATAATGTTTTATTACTGAGTTTATCAAAAGAAATTGAACTAGAGTTTTTCAATGAATGTAAAGGACTAGATCCTGGATGGCCGAGGCGCTGGTGCCATAGGCGTTGAGTGAGGGCAGCAAAGGTACTTGGTGTGGTCCGTTGTGAAGCAGGAGGTGGCAGGAGTGGGCTGCTGGTGTTGCACCGAAGGATAGGGATCCGGGTCTTGAGATCCTTCACAAGAAAACCAAATGGGTCAAATTCTATAGAAATAGAGTTGTCGGTGCATAGCCGACGAACGGATATAAGGTTTTTAATTAGTTTAGGTGAGTAGAGGACATTATTCAGTTTAAAAGGCGGGTAAGGCGGTGGTAAGGTGAGGTTGCCTTGACCTATGACCGGGATGGTACTTCCGTCACCGACAATAATAAATTGATTAGTGCTCTTATTTAAATGAGAATGAGATGTACCTGACGGTTGCAGATAATGTCCCGTAGCACCGGTGTCCATCATAGAGTTCCAATCGGGCGGGTTTAAGCTCATCGTGTACATTGCCTGTGCGATGTCGGTAGGGGTGTAGGCTGCGTTGGCTGAGTTGGGACGTGGACCGAGAATTCCCTGACCCGAATTGTTGCTGGGATTGGGTTGTGGGACGGTCGGGTAGGGGCAGGGGGCCGAGGCCCAGTTTGGCCACTGTGGTGATTGGTTTTGTGCATTGGGCCAAGGAGTGGGGCCATATGGCCAAGGGAAAGAGGCCGAGAACTGAGGGCTCGGGGATGTGGGATTGCAGTTGCGGTTCCAGGAAGAGCGTCCACGGCCGCGGCCGCGGCCACGTCCGTTACCACGACCACGGTTGTTGGCGTTGGAGGTGTCGGAGCGATAGTCATTAGAAGGGGTAGAGTTGTTTGGTGAGCAAGGGTTGGTGGTAGCAGGTTGAGCGGTGGTGTGGAGAGCCGAGCCGGCTGTTATGGCGGAGTGTGTGGCTTGATGAGTTTTGCGGGTCTCGTTCATACATAGCTGTGAACGCACTTCATTAAAAGACGGCATGGGTTGGTGTTGCCTAGGATAGTGGCAACACTTTCATAAGCATCGGTGAGGCCGGCTAATGCTTGCAACACAAGAGATTGATCATCAACTGGAGCTTCAACATTATTAAGTTGATCAGCAAGAACTTTAAGTTCTTGACAATATGCAGCCATGTTAGAAAAACTTTCGAGACGAGTGGAGTTAAACTTTTGCTTCAGGTAGAGTGCTCGAATAGCTTTGTTGTCCTGAAACAAGGCTTCTAGGGCAGCCCACGCGTCATAGGCGGTGGAGCCCTTCTTCATTATGGTTTGAACAAGATCCGGGGAGATGGTGCCATAGATCCATTGAAGGACTATGGCATCCAACCACTCCCACGAGTCAAGAGGAGATTTCGGAGGAGATGTTTTGTCGGCGTCGGTGTCGGTGGTGGTTTTGTTGGTGTCGGTAGTAGTGGGTTTCGGGCGTGCTTCGAGATGGTCAGAGACGAGGAATGCACGGCAGTGGATACGGAAGAATTCCGACCACGTCGAGTATTGAGCAGAGTCTGATTCAAGGACGATAGGAATGAAGGTCTTGATGTTGGTGACGGTAACCGCCGGGTGAAGCTTGGAATCCATGGGAGAAGAAGGGTATGTGAAAGTGAGGGGATGAGGGGTTGACAGGAAGAAGGTGGCGGCAGAGGTAGGCCTAGGGTTGGCCTGATACCATGTAGGAAGATGTAATGTAATCGCTTGCCCTTTCTGTATATTCATTCCAATATATATAACAGTGTACAATCTCCTATTCTAGGTAATGAATAATTACATAATTACATATGCTAAATTAGAGGCTAAGACACGTCCTACTGCGGTGTCAGTCTGTTGCTTACGTGTGGGCTGACAGGCGACTGTCATTGGCGCCACTTGCTCTGTGGTGTCAGTCCCACTTGCCTCGTGGGCAGGATACGGTGCCGTGCCGCATCGCTGCTCGCGGTAACTGATGTTGTTTCCGCGTCCTTGCTCTGGCCAAGACATGTGCGGGATGCGGTGCTAGGCTGTAACATTCCCAAAAATTTTATTTAGATAAAATATATAAAAACTTATGTTATTAAAAGGATGCATCAAGGGTAAGTTGACCGTTAAAAATATGAAGTACCTAAGCAAGCCTAGGAACCGATTAATAATTAAATCATAAAAAAACGTTATATTTGGACTTACTCCGTTTTTTATGAAACTTGGCTCAAAATGTAGATATAGATATTTTCGTTCTAATAACATATTCACTATTTTGTAAAACGTCATAGTTTAGACATTATACGTGCCAAATAAAGTGAAGCAGCTGAATTAATTATAATATATATTTAATAAAATAGTTGATAATGAAAATCAAAATGTTTGAAAATAAAAACATAATGCACGTTAGGTACATGTGAAAGAAATTTATTTATAATAATAATAATAATAATAATAATATTAATAAAACTAAAATATTGAAAAGTATATGAAAGATTTAGGTGGGTATACGTGGAACCCCATAAGGCCAAAACAAATCAAAAACATGAATTTAAATGGAAAGTGTCTACGTGTATGGTTGAGCTAAATTTTGAAGATATGTGTGTCCTGTGAAACGTAGCCTCTAAGTAAAGAATTCAGGTATAAATAGAAGTTGAGAAGCCATTTACACAGATTCTTCCCTTCTCACTCGATCTATTCTACATATAAATGTTCCATATTTTCTTTAAGTATTACACACAAAGCCCTGCCCCGTTTTAAGTATTGTAACCCCTAATCACTAATGCCCTGTCCGACTGACGTAGGGCCACGTAACGTATGTCAAGGCTCTGCCTAAATTCGTTGGGGTTCTGTCTCGTGACGTAGGGATAAAGTGGAATTGGGTTACTATACTTAATGTGAGTGCACTATATATTCTATTAAATAATCCAGGAGTTGTACCAAGATATATCAACCCTCCAAAATATTTCTGACACCCCTAATATATTTAGAATACCCCTATATGTCATTAAATACACCTCGTATGTGAAAACCGAGCCCGAAATACAATATAGCATTAAAAATAAATGAAAAATAAGAAAATTTAAGTTGAGGCGGGCCGCGTAAGGTACCCCATAACCCTTACGCGGGCCGCGAGAGGCTAAAAAGGTGGCGCAGCCCGGTGCGGCCACGTGGCCCAACACCCGGCGAGTCTATAAGCTGACCCAGCCCAGCTACGCTTTGACCTGGGGTCAACGCGGGCCGCGTAGACTTTGGTCTACCTTTACGCGGGCCGCGAGAGAACCAGACTCAGCAACTATATAAGCAGGCCATCGGATCTTCATTTGAATTCGTTCAAAAATCGTTTCTTTCTCTCAAATCTGAAGTATAGGCATTATACACGGGTATAATACCCCCTAAATAGCGAAGTTCTGCTCTGTTGTAAGTATCATAACCCATGGATACGTATTATATACTCTGTCCGATTGATCTAGGGTTCCGTAACGGCTATCGTGGTTCTGCCCGACGTAGTCGTTGGAATGCCGTCTCGGGGAGGGTATTACTAATGTTAAAATGGGTTATTATACTAACGCGTGTGCATTTGTGTAAATTATAGATTGTCACCAGGAAACCCTTACGAAAAATCTAAGACAGCAATGTGAGTAATCTCCTTTTTGTTAACAGTTTTTACAAAACCTTAACTATTTTACAATGCAATTTAGCAGTGATTGAGTCTTTGTAATTCTACGATTACTGCCGGTATGTTGGGGTTTTGTATACAAAATGTGAGTAACCTTACCATTGGACGAAGAGTTAGCCAATGTGTAATATGACCCACCAGTCAAGATTGACAGTACTGAATGAGTAATTGGGTAGATATAAACATTGTAATCGCCATCAATACTGTTAAGTTTAAATTAAATTAATGTTTCTTGATTAAATTGGGATTCTCTCACCAGTATTTCCCACTACCAAAAATGTTTTTAAACACGTGTTTCAGGTAACACAATGTGAAAGCCAATTAGTAAAAAGCCAGCTCGAGAGCACTGACGGCTTGGAAAAATGTGGCTATAAAAGTTATCTAAATACGATGTTTTAAATTCAATAAAGTAGGGTTTATCCCTATAAACATGTTGTAATAAGAAACTTGGGTTTTACCCATGTGATTATTAAAATAAAATATGGTGGTTTTACTCTGATAAACATTTCCTAACTACGGTCCTGATGAAATTTTCGCTGCCAAATTAATAAATATTGATACCACCGCCACTGAGTTCGCGGCCGCCCGTTCCCTGGACAGATAGGGGTGGGGGTTGTGACAGAAGGTGGTATCAGAGCCATGCCACTGGTTCAAGCCAAAGAAGTGTTCTGCTAACACTTAAGTTTTAAATTCTGTGTTAGGAAATAACTTATGTGATTATGTGTTTTATGTTATTTGACTATTTGTTAGTCTACACTATGGGTAAGCAAAGAATTTCGGACATCTATCGTCAATTAGATAGTTCACCAAAAGATAAGGGAACATCATTTCAACCAAATCCCTCAGGATACTCAGCAGATACTAAGGAAGGAATATTCATTCGTAAGGCACAGTCTGAGAAACCATTTACCACTAAGAAGAGAAGTAGGATTATTAGAAAAAGTCAAGAGAAAATAAAGAAAATAAAAAAGTCACAACCAAAGGGAGCGAAAATTTATAAGGAAATAAATACACAAACTCAGGAAACAGACAATAACCCACTAGGGGAAAATGAATTAGATGAACAATGGGTAAATCTCCATATGTTAGCCAATACAGCAGTAAATGCTAGCTTATATTAAATAGTTGGACCACCAAACCAGTACCAGCACCCATGCCACCTATGAGCCAGAAACTTTAAAGGAACTTTGCCCATTAGATAACAACTTAGTAGAGACGAGATAGAATATACCTTATATAAAAGCATGTTGAGCATAATATTCCTATAACTTAGATAGACTAAAATAAGTTATGAATACATAATCATTAGTATAATTTAAATTCCAGTTGTAATTTGTAATAAATACACACATATATATAAGTCGCAATGTTCGCCGTTTTTTTATCAATCTATTTTCATGATTATACCCAATTGTTGGTACTAGAAATTTGTCTGTGAAAATTAATACCACCTACTCAAATAATATCATAATATACATCAAACTAAGTTAGTTATTAATAAAGCAGTCTTGTTTATGACTCTCTTTTGGAACCAAACATTTACTTTGATTTAAAATACATATTGAAATATATGGTATAAAGCTTTAAAACTTTGTGGTTTTAATAATATTGTTTCAAAATAATTTATATTTAATAAAACCAAAGCTATTAAATTAACCAAAAGGATTTTAAGAATTAATAAAATTTAAAAAAAAAATTTATTTAGTGGATCGAGCCAAAGCAAGTTTTGAAACCCAGGTGTACCATTTTCCCACTTTACTTTATCCCTTCTGATTTGTAACCAGTTGATCATAAGACTTCATACTTTCATAGTTTTATGAATTAACTGATGTGGGGATTATTTGTAAAGATTTATATTAAAATACTTAGCGATAAAATAAATGGTTAAATGAATAGGATGGGTATTCATGATTAAATAAAATCATTTAAAATTTTTAGAGATTTGGATTAGTTGGACTACGTAGAAAGGCCTAACTAAAAGTTAAAAGCGTTTCTACAAATCTTTGATATTAAGATATGTCCAGAATAGGTCTTATGCCTGGAAATAATTAATATTAGATTATAAGATTAACCAGTCATATTAATTATATGATTGTGTATCCTAAATTATAAAGAAAAATATTCGAGTCAGCTGGCTGATGTATAATAGCTAAATAATACAATATTAGTAAATGAGTTGAGTTGATAAATTGGATGCTAAACTTACCTTAAGTAGTTTCGAAGTTCTCATACTTTAAAAAGATTATAATAAAGATAAAAGAGATGAGATTGAATTGTGATTGGTTAAATAATGGAGATGGAGATTCTCATAAAATAACTGTGGTAATAAAATATCAGTGATGTACCCGTGACACAAATAAATTTTATAAAGTCGGTTACGTGAATCTCTAAAAAAAAGTGTGTTATGTGTTTTAAGTTTATACTATATATTAATATTTAATCTTATATATATCCGCTATATTGTTATAACTAAAGTTTTCAATTACAGAAAGTAATTTATGTATAGTATATTTATCTCTTGGTAACCCATAAATACAATGTCATGGGTCACATATGCACATGTTCTTCTAAACAATGCCTCTCAATCTTAAATGTATATTATAGTTGATTCTTATAAAGGAAAAGGTAGGAATGTGATAATTGGAATAGATATATAGATGGTTACTTAAGGAGAAATTATTAATATAGATAGTGAGTCTTGTATAGTTTAACCCATTAATTAAAAATGAAATTATTCTTATGAGTCCAGAAAATTTATATTTTGAGTAATTTATTTCCCTAAACTTTTAATTCCAAAATATTATATTTGACAGAAATTTATTTCAATATAATACTTTTATAAAAAGGATAAAATAAAGTCATGGAAATAAGCTTGATGATTGATACCATCGGATGTATAGTTATTATTTTATATATGTGTGTATATATTCCTTAAGTTTAATATTAACTAGAGATTTGAAATTTTATACACATATATGCATATACCCAATAGAATTTCTTGATGATATACCCAATATAATATCTTCTGTAAGATAAACATAAGAGAAAATATCATTGGTGATTCATATGAAAACATGAAGTCATTATAAACCATGAAACATACTATGTTTTAAAAATACCATATGTCTCAATAAAATATTCATTGTAACGGGATCTAAGGTTATATATATGCATAAATAAAAGAGTTAGATTTTTTATAATTACTGGTAAATACCCAGGAGAGTATTTAGACTTGAACCTAAGAAAAATGCCTTAGTATAAAGCTTTGAGATAAGCCAATTACTTGCATAGATAAAGTGTGATGGTTATTGGTATCCCGTGAGGATAATAACTAGAATAGTGCAAGTATGATAAATAAGCGATAACACCTGGCCACTGTTATTTCTTGTTTATTAGTACTACTCGGTTCTAGAATATGATCCATCATGAGAATACTGATTTCCTTGTTTCTTGATGCAAACCATAATAAACGATGCACCTTTAAAATCACGATTTGAGAAAATCTATTTATGAGAAATACAATGATAACTACCTCTCCGGCAAGACTGGGTATGGTGTAGTAGACTCTCCAGCTTGTCCGGGTGAGATGGGGGTACCTCTCCGGCGAGACCGGGTGAGATGGGGTATATGTTATGTTAATGAAATTCCCTAAATAGTACCATGACTTGATGACTGACCTGTTTTTGGAAATATGAATCTGTTAAATACATTGACCTTATGAATGGTGTGTATATTACAGTATGTGAAATATATGATTATATAGATATGTATATCTATAAGGAAATCCAAAGACCATAATAGTTTACAATTAGGAATTTATCACGAACAGGGTGTCAATAATAATTTTAGATTTATTAATCAGGAATCTCTTGTATACGTCTATAATTTCAGTATCAAACACTATTTTGTTTGATCACCCGCCTCGAAATTCGTGCGACAAGATGAACGATAGGAACTCTTTAAAGTTGGGACGCCATCAAAAGTACAAGAATTCCCCTTGCAATTATTAACGCATTAGGAAACCTGTAACTAAAAGTTGTGCTAAGACACAAAACGTCTAAAACTTACGCTAATAGTAAGTTTACCTTCATTAAAAAACTCTTGAGAAGATAAGAGTCTCAAAACATAAAGAATAATTATGGTCAAAGTTCAAAAATAAACTAGGATCATGACAAACTAAAAATATTCATCCATATTTCAGGAAATCTCGAGGACGAGATTTAAAATAAGGTGGGGAGGATGTAACATTCCCAAAAAATTTATTTATATAAAATATATAAAAACTTATGTTATTAAAAGGATGCATCATGGGTAAGTTTACCGTTAAAAATATGAAGTACCTAAGCAAGCCTAGGAACCGATTAATAATTAAATCATAAAAATACGTTATATTTGGACTTACTCCGTTTTTTATGAAACTTGGCTCAAAATGTAGATATAGATATTTTCGTTCTAATAACATATTCACTATTTTGTAAAACGTCATAGTTTAGACATTATACGCGCCAAATAAAGTGAAGCGGTTGAATTAATTATAATATATAATTAATAAAATAGTTGATAATGAAAATCAAAATGTTTGAAAATAAAAACATAATGCACGTTAGGTACATGTGAAAGAAATTTATTTATAATAATAATAATAATAAAACTAAAATATTGAAAAGTATATGAAAGATTTAGGTGGGTATACGTGGAACCCCATAAGGCCAAAACAAATCAAAAACATGAATTTAAATGGAAAGTGTCTACGTGTATGGTTGAGCTAAATTTTGAAGATATGTGTGTCCTGTGAAACGTAGCCTCTAAGTAAAGAATTCGGGTATAAATAGAAGTTGAGAAGCCATTTACACAGATTCTTCCCTTCTCACTCGATCTATTCTACATATATATGTTCCATATTTTCTTTAAGTATTACACACAAAGCCCTGCCCCGTTTTAAGTATTGTAACCCCTGATCATTGATGCCATGTCCGACTGACGTAGGGCCCCGTAACGTATGTCAAGGCTCTGCCTAAATGGGGTTCTGTCCCGTGACGTAGGGATAAAGTGGAATTAGGTTACTATACTTAATGTGAGTGCACTATATATTCTATTAAATAATCCAGGAGTTGTACCAAGATATATCAACCCTCCAAAATATTTCTGACACCCCTAATATATTTAGAATACCCCTATATGTCTTTAAACACACCCCGTATGTGAAAACCGAGCCCGAAATACAATATAGCATTAAAAATAAATGAAAAACAAGAAAATTTAAGTTGAGGCGGGCCGCGTAAGGTACCCCATAACCCTTACGCGGGCCGCGAGAGGCTAAAAAGGTGGCGCAGCCCGGTGCGGCCACGTGGCCCAACACCCGGCGAGTCTATAAGCTGACCCAGCCCAGCTACGCTTTGACCTGGGGTCAACGCGGGCCGCGTAGACTTTGGTTTACCTTTACGCGGGCCGCGAGAGAACCAGACTCAGCAACTATATAAGCAGGCCATCGGATCTTCATTTGAATTCGTTCAAAAATCGTTTCTTTCTCTCAAATCTGAAGTATAGGCATTATACACGGGTATAATACCCCCCTAAATAGCGAAGTTCTGCTCTGTTGTAAGTATCATAACCCTTGGATACGTATTAGATACTCTGTCCGATTGATCTAGGGTTCCGTAACGGCTGTCGTGGTTCTGCCCGACGTAGTCGTTGGAATGCCGTCTCGGGGAGGGTATTACTAATGTTAAAATGGGTTATTATACTAACGCGTGTGCATTTGTGTAAATTATAGATTGTCACCAGGAAACCCTTACGAAAAATCTAAGACAGCAATGTGAGTAATCTCCTTTTTGTTAACAGTTTTTACAAAACCTTAACTATTTTACAATGCAATTTAGCAGTGATTGAGTCTTTGTAATTCTATGATTACTGCCGGTATGTTGGGGTTTTGTATACAAAATGTGAGTAACGTTACCATTGGACGAAGAGTTACCCAATGTGTAATATGACCCACCAGTCAGGATTGACAGTACTGAATGAGTAATTTGGTAGATATAAACATTGTAATCGCCCTCAATACTGTTAAGTTTAAATTAAATTAATGTTTCTTGATTAAATTGGGATTCACTCACCAGTATTTCCCACTGACAAATGTTTTTAAACACGTGTTTCAGGTAACACAATGTGAAAGCCAATTAGTAAAAAGCCAGCTCGAGAGCACTGACGGCTTGAAAAAATGTGGCTATAAAAGTTATCTAATACGATGTTTTAAATTCAATAAAGTAGGGTTTATCCCTATAAACATGTTGTAATAAGAAACTTGGGTTTTACCCATGTGATTATTAAAATAAAATATGGTGATTTTACTCTGATAAACATTTCCTAACTACGGTCCTGATGAAATTTCCGCTGCCAAATTAATAAATATTGATACCACCGCCATTGAGTTCGCGACCGCTCGTTCCCTGGACAGATAGGGGGCGGGGGTTGTGACATAGGCCACTTCGCCACTTGTGGTGACTGTTGTTGTTGTCCAGATCCCTTGTCGTGACGAAAATGTTCACAGGATGCGGTGCCAAGCCGTATCGCTGTGTGTAACACCCATTTTCATACACAAGGTAAGTCTTCTTATCACTTGACCGAATGGATTCGAACGCTGTGTTCGCGCATGCCCGCACGGACACAGATAAGTTCTTGCCGGTTTGGGTTTTCGATAAGGGTAATGGTCACTCGCGGCCATGTTGGTGCGAGATCTGGGACCATACCCTTTCAGTTGGAATTGTGGGTCTTGTAGCTTGCACTTCTTTAGGTGTATGCTAATATCAAAACTGATTATGATATTTTTTTGTTATTTAGAGTTAAACTTTCATTTTTATTAAAGGATAAATTACACTTTTCGTCCTTTATGTTTATAGCTAGTTGCAATGGATGACCTTTACCTTTAATAATTACAGCCACAGTCCTTTATTTTGAAAACTTTTACATCTTTCGTCCTTTAGCACTAACCAGGTTAAAAATTTTCAGTTAAGTTTATCCAGTTAAGGGTATTTTGGTCAATTCATATTTTTATTTAAATGTTTAATAAATAAAACCAACTCATCTTCCCCAATTCCCCTTTCTCTCTCAACTATCATCTCTCTCTAACTTGACTGCCACCAGTAGCCACCAAAGCCAACCATCACAACCTGTGACCGCCACCACTAGCCACCAAACCCCAACCGTTTCTCTATCTCTACTTGAATCTCGCACCCTCTATTCACCGCTATGTTTCAGTTCGGATCTAAAAACCAAAGAAATGGTTCATCGGACTTTCACCTGCAGATTGGCGAATCATATGGTTTCACTGTAATAACCCCAACCGTCGTCTAAAACATCGCCTAAATTATTCTTTTTATTATTCTTTCACCATCACAACACCATAACCACTCTCTATCTCCGACTACCACCAGTCACCACCTCCTCTCTCTGCAACAAAACCCCACCCTATCACCAGTTCACCACCTCCTCTCTCTGCAACCAAACCCCACCCTATCACCACCAAATCCGCCACTGCCACCACCACCAAAGTTGCGGCCACCACCACCAAATCAGTAATATTAACAACACAACATGAATGACCAACTTAAACCAACAATTAAAACCCAGAAACTCCCAAAACAACAAGATCAAACGAGAACAAAAAAGGGTTTTATTGATTATTACCAGGAGCAAGCTTAAGAAGGGAGAGAGGAGGGGACAATCACAGATGCAGGGAGTACAAGAGATCGAAGAAGTGGGTTTCAAATCAAAACCCCCTTTGAGTTTCCAATAAAGAGCTAGCCCAGATA
This sequence comes from Helianthus tuberosus, assembly GCA_030545235.1. Taxonomy (NCBI): domain Eukaryota; kingdom Viridiplantae; phylum Streptophyta; class Magnoliopsida; order Asterales; family Asteraceae; genus Helianthus; species Helianthus tuberosus. The sequence goes on from CM060444.1 coordinate 27,249,183, forward strand.
CACACAATGCTACTGCCAAAATGACCAGACAACACCAGAAACAAGACCCAGATCGTCTTATTATCTTGATTTATCTATGCGATGTCTCTGTGTAGATCTTGATTTGTCACGGACTCCAATGAGGATGATGATGATGACGTGGAGGAGGAGCAATCGCGACAATATGACGGCGTAGGGTGGTCGTCAGTGGCCGGAGTGGTGGCGGCGGCGGCGGTTGTGAGGAGGAGGAAGCTGCTGGGTGAAGATGATGTAGATACAGGCTCAAAATAGGGTTGGTGATGTGTATTTATAAGTTTTTTATTTTGTTTTTGTTTTATTTATAATATATTTTAATTGGATTGCTAAAAAGACCAAAGTGCCCTTATATAAATAGATTTAACTAAATTTTTTAACCAAGTTAGTGCTAAAGGACGAAAGATGTAACAAGTTTCCAAAATAAAGGACTGTGGTTGTAATTATTAAAGGTAAAGGTCATCCATTGCAACTAGCTACAAACATAAAGGACGAAAAGTGTAATTTATCCTTTATTAAAATTCGACAAACTTGTGATGAATTTGTTATTGTTGCAGGTACCTGCTCTTTCATTTGATGGGAAAGGGGATGCTTCTAGTGCTTGGCTGTTGGCACAGTCATTGTCCTATGTGTTTCTAAATATTCACATCCATGGACAGGTTAGTAACAAAGTCATACACTTGTGTCTCTAGTTAATCTTAAACTCACAATTAAAGCTTTGGAGAATCCACTCGTCTAACCTGCTCGTATTACCCACAATAGCTACTAGGATAACAACCTTGTCTCATGAAATTTGCTATATTTGACTAAGCATTTTATCTTTTAATCACAAGTCCTCTATAATATTATAGTGACAAATGACAGAAATCTTGTAGACCCATTTTAAAAAAAAAAAAATATTAACGAAAAGTAGCGATTTTTATTTAAAAAACAATTTGTGTGTTTTTTTAGATTTTTTTAGATATTTTTTGTTGTGTTCACACTAGTTCTCGCGGTTCTCACAATAAAGGGTGGTTCCTAACGGATCTTTCTCCTATTGCGAGAACCAATGTGAACACAACAAAATAAACCCACTACACCACCGAAAACCTAAAAAACCTAACCCCCCCCCCCCCCCCAAGCTAAATGCTAAAAACAAAACCCCCCCAAAAACCTAAAAAAAAACTAACCCCCCCCCCCCCCCCCCCCCAAACCCAAGCTAAATGCTAAAAACTAAACCCTCAGAAAACCTAAAAAACTTATAAAATCTAAAAAACACAAAAAAAAAAATATTTTTTTTATAAAAATTGCTACTTTTAGTATCCAAAAAAAAATTAAAATTTTTTTATTAGCGAAAAGTAGAGATTTTTATAAAAAAATATTAATTTTTTTTTTCTGTTTTTTAAATTTTTTTAGGTATTTTTGGTTGTCTTCACACTGGTTCTCGCGGTTTTCGCAATAAAAGTTGGTTCCTAACAGATCCTTCTCCTATATATATTGTTGATGAACTACGATGAATAGTAACTTTATTTTTATAATAATATATAGCTTTTATTATTTTTTATTTAATATATTATAATAATTTATTATTATATATACTTTTATTAACATATTTTTAATTTTTTTTTCCTTTTTTACAACCATATATTTCTTTTACCATTTTTTTAATAATTATGTTTTTCTTTTTTAGAACATATATTACTTTATCGATTAATTTGATACTTCTTTAATAATTTATGTTTATAACTTTTTTTCTAAAAACTTAAGTACGTAGTTGTGCTTGTTTTTTCCCTTGACATTCCGTTATAAGTTTTGTTAAAAACGAAGTTGTACTCAAAATAAAGTATTTATTTGGTATCATAAAACGGTACGATGATAAACTAAACTGTTCTAATGGTTTGTCTTTCTAAACAACATGTTTTATTTTCAAATCACGTTTGTTTTACATTATCATTTGCTCCGTTTCGCCACAACGCACGACATCAACAAAACCAGTGTATATTAATAGTGACAAATGACAGAAATCATGTTGGTATTATTATAAATGAGTAAAGTTCTATTTTGCTCCCTGTGGTTTGGTCCAAATATGTATTTTGCTTCAATAGTTTCAATTTGATTTTTTTTTGCTCCTTGTGGGTTAATCAATTGGTTCAATCTTTTCCCTTACACTCACACCCTTCAAATTGATTTTTTACAAGGGCAAACAAGTCTTTTTTGCGTAGGGTGTATGATGTAGGTTTAAATTACTTAATTATATTAGTTAATTTTTCATAAACTCTAATTAGATATACAATTTGTATACGTAAAAACGAGATATACCCATTTGCTTAATCTAATATGCAAATTTAAGCATGTAAATCTTTTATATGCATATTTAGCGCAAAGTAAGTATGTAAATCACCTGATGGTTTGATCGATATGGAATTTGAAGGGTTTGGGTCTATGAACTTGAAAGGCAAAAGACAAAATTGCCTATACACAAAAAGTCTTGTTTGCCCTTGCTAAAATCAAATTGGAGGGTGTGAGTGTAAGGAAAAAGATTGAACCAATTACGTAACCACAAGAAGCAAAAATGTCAAATTAAAACTATTGGAGGAAAATAGATATTTGGACCCAACCACGTGGTGTAAAACAGAACTTTTCTCATTATAAATTGTATTTGCTAGTTAACATCTGGTTAAGCTTTAATATTAGTTAATTAACATTTGGGTTCTGATAATCAGATTAATACTTTTTGGATCTATTTACGTATTTTTATTATGTGATAAACTTTACCCGACTTGAACCGTCGAACCGACCCGTATATTTTATGTTTGGTCATATTTGAAACATTTAATATAAAAAAAAATTCATGGACCCACCACTAGTAAATAGACGTGTGATTAAAAAAAATTGCATTCCTATATGTGAAATTAACAAGGAAATTCATAATGTGATAACTCTAGAACATGATCAAATTGTCGATGGAGTTTTCTAATGGCACACCCCCTTTCTATCTACACACTTTTTCAATTCAATACGCATCGTCTAGGCCTATACGATGCGTATTGAATTAAAGTAAAAAACATGGCAGGCTGACAGGTGCAGGTTATGTCTGGCGGCGGGCTTGATACGCATCGTATAGGCCTATACGATGCGTATCAGGCCACTGTTTTTTTTTAATTTATTTTTTGTTGTGTTGTGTCGAATGCGAACCCGAGAAACGAAAGGGATTTCGAGCAGTTGGTCGATGATATGATAGATAAAGATCTTGACACGATTATTTCCATTTTCAAGTATTATTAAAACCATTCAAGCCCACCAGTCTACAATGGGGTTCCCAATTTGCGGAACATAATTCCAGATTGTCTAAAGAAGCGCTTTTATCATGTGTCATGTGGTAAACAAATAACAGGGGTGTATATACAGATCTCTATTCGTTCATCTTTCCAAGCTTTTACACACGAATATGTGGTTCCCAATTTGCGGAACATAATCCCAGATTGTCTAAAGAAGCGCTTTTATCATGTGTCATATTAGATGTGTTATGGTGAGATTTTTCAAGTTTGCACAGTGGGAGAAAAGACCAGCACCTCTGTCAGTATTGTCCTTTAAATTCGCATAAACATATATTCGTTTCATAACCTCCTCCTATAAATCAACCAGAACTCACCCGATACGTCTTCTCTGGATCACACATGATAAAAGTGCTTCTTTAGACAATCTGGGATTATGTTCCATTTCTTCAAGATTTACGTCTGATGTCCAAGTTTGATCACATTTGACTTCATCTGCGGCAGTCCAATGACTTTCTTGGTTCAATAATCCGACAATAGGGCCCACGGATCTTATGCCCACCCGAGACCGACCTCAGGATCACACATGATAAAAGCGTTTCTTTAGACAATCTGGGATTATGTTCCGTTTCTTCAAGATTTACATCTGATGTCCAAGTTTGATCACATTTGACTTCATCTACGGCAGTCCAATGACTTTCTTGGTTCTATAATCCGACAATAGGGCCCATGGATCTTATGCCCACCCGAGACCGACCTCTGGATCACACATGATAAAAGTGCTTCTTTAGACAATCTGGAATTATGTTCCGTTTCTTCAAGATTTACGTCTGATGTCCAAGTTTGATCACATTTGACTTCATCTGCGACAGTTCAATGACTTTCTTGGTTCAATAATCAGTTCAATATCAGCGTTGTTTATCACCCTGTGTGAGCATTGGAAGCCCGACAAACAGTCTTGCAATTACATCTTCAATCGAGACCGCATTATTAATTATAATGAAGCAACGAAGATTGAATGTGGAAAACCGCAACCGTTTTTTACTACGGAAACGGTGGCTATGGGAAATACAAACCTAACACGAACCACAATGGACTCAGACTCATACTACCCTTTCCGTTCCGTATTTTCTCCTTTTCTAATTCTCGAAGAATCTCGTAACTACCGATATCTCATCCTTCTGTTTTTCAGTACTTCCGAGACGATTCAAGTGAGTCCTATGAAGCAAGTGTCTGTCTATTCAATTGAGAGGAATCATTGCATTACATCCCCGCTGAAAACAAATTGTGTCTGTCTAAACCAACTGAAATCCACAAATTTCCAACAATTAACAGGACATTGTTAAAAGGGAGAAATCTAATGGAACACCTGATTGAGAGAAACGTCTTCGAGCTAACTGCCGATATCTCATCCTTCTGGTGTTCAGTACTTCCGAGATGATTCAAGTGAGTCCTATGAAGCAAGTGTATGTCTACAAATTCCAACACATTGTGGGTTAATAGAGAACAAGTTCACTGCAGAATGAAATTTTATTGAAAACTTCTAAAAATGTTAAGTGTTTGAGGCATGTATGTTTGATTCAAGTAAGTCCTATGAAGCAAGTGTCTGTCTATTCAATTGAGAGGAAAGATGACCGAATAGAGATCTGAACCAACCGAAATCCACTAATTCCAACAAATTGTGTCTAATGCAAGGATCTTCGAATTCGGTGTGTAAGTTAAATACCGTTCACCGCTTTTTTAGTTGCTTCTCTTGTTAAGTTTCTGAACCAACCGAAATCCACAAATTCCAACAGTTTCTTCGTCGCTAATTTCTCCACTCACCGTGAAATCGAACAGTTTCTTCGTAGATTCCGTCCGGTTTCAAAGCCGGTTGAGGATTACGAGTGTTCTAGACTCGTTCAAGGCATGCTTGTTTGTGCGATTTACAAAAATAAGGATGCATTCGACGGTAAACGATGCAGCTGATGAAACCGAAGCTGTTATTTCTGTTGTTCAGTACTTCCGAGATGATTCAAGTGAGTCCTATGAAACAAGTGTCTGTCTATTCAATTGAGAGGAATCATTTCATTACATCCATGTTGAAAACAAGTGGTTGTAATGATGGAACCCTTGATTTGAAAAACATTTTTGAGAAATTTATAGTTCAATACGCATCGTATAGGCCTATACGATGCGTATTAATCGATGATTTTACTGAAATACCCCTGGTTTTCTGATAAATTCAAGGGTATTTTTGAGAAAATTCAAAGTTTAATACGAATCGCATAGGTTTATACGATTCGTATTAAGCTGATATACGATACAACATATGCCTATACGATCGTATATGGCATTATTTCAAATTTAGTGTTATCGTGTTTCCCTCGGTTCGACGCGTATACGTCTCGTTTTTTGCCGAACTTTCTCATATTTTGTCGTTTTATTACGTATACCTTCAACATAAGTCGTTTCGGTGCCGTTCGGTTGCGTGCGAATATCGTATTCTATGATTACGTACAGTTTTGTTTGAAATCCACTTGTACTCCATAGTGCCGTATTATATGTATACGTGTGTGGAAATATCGTTAGTCGCGTACTTTGACGTATTTTTGCGTATTTTGACGTATTCTAACATATTGTTGCGTATTTAATTGTATTTTTGACGTATTTGAGCGTATTCTAACGTATTTTAGCTTATTTTAACGTAAGTTAACGTATTTTAGCGTATTTTAACGTAAGTTAACGTATTGTAACGTATTTTAGTTGGTTTCGAATATACCCAACGTATTTTAGTTGGTTTCGAATATACCCAAAGTTGTCAAATTCGTTGCGTGTATTCATATTGTTTTAGACAACAACAGATAATGAACAGATTGTTGGACTTCTTGTTCCTAATGTACGCCTCAATTCATCTTTTTTACTCTTTTCTTCGATTTCAACAAATCTTTTCAATAATCAGTACGCAACAAAGAGACTGCCTTGTTAATTTTAGAGTATTTTAGCGTATGTTGATGGATAACGCAAACAAGTTCTCCACAATTTGTTATTCAAATCTCTATTCGGTCATCTTCCAAACTGCAACACACGATAAGTTCTCCAAAAGGAATGCATACACAAATAGTACCGGGACCACTGGAATAGACACATGTCACATAGTTTGAACGAGTCTAGAACACTCGTAATCCTCAACCGGCTTTGAAACCGGACGGAATCTACGAAGAAACTGTTCGATTTCACGGTGAGTGGAGAAATTAGCGACGAAGAAACTGTTGGAATTTGTGGATTTCGGTTGGTTCAGACAGACACAATTTGTTGGAATTTGTGGATCAACAGAAATAACTGAAATAACAGCTTCCTTTTTTCTCTCTGACAACCCTAAAACGATCAATCTGTTCATCATTGTTCTTGAAGATGAAGATGAAGAAACGAGGGTTTATTCTCTTTGCTCTATTAGAATGATCCTTGTTTTATGAAACTTATTCTGTTGTTCAGTACCAACAGAATGCATACACAAATAGTTCTAGTGGACAATGAATATTGAATGTGCAATGAATATTTTTTACTCCTTTTCCTTCAATTTCGAGAACATTCTCCGTAACATGAAGACGTGTCGGGTTCTTCTACTAGTGGTATTTTAACGAAGTATTGAAGATTGAATGTGCAAACCGCAACCGTTTTTTACTACGGAAACGGTGGTTATGCGAAATACAAACCGCAATCGTTTGTGACTATGGGAAACACAAGTTTTCTTTTTGAGCTTGATGGATGTCCATTATCTCAGTTGAGGCGTGCATTGTTTAAATCTGAATATAACTAGATGTTACGTGTAACTTCATTAAACCAAGAACAAAGCCTATTTCAAAACACATGTGTTCGTATCAGCGTTGTTTATCACCCTGTGTGAGCATTGGAAACCCGACAAACAATCTTGACAACTGTGACAGCTAATCTACCTGTGTGTGTCACATCCATCCTGTTGTAGCAATCGATATGATTAATTTTACAGATTTTTTTCTAATTAGCGATGTAAACTACCAAAAGAATGCATACACAAATAGTTCTAGTGGACGAAGCAAAGAGACCGTTGTGTATCTGAATCAGGTTCTCAAACAAACACTACTAAAGATGAGTTGGTGATAAATACCGGAGCTGTTATCTCGGTTGTTCAGTACTTTCGTGATAAATACAATATTCATCTTCGTTATCCTTTACTTTCTGCAATTCAAGCAGGCACGGATGCAAAACATACTGTTATTACATCCGAGACGATTCAAGTGAGTCCTATGAAGCAAGTGTCGGTCTATTCAATTGAGAGGAATCATTGCATTACATCCCTGTTGAAAAACATAATCGATAAATTTAGGGAAAATGGGGTTGAAAGATGATAACCCAACAGTGGAGGATCTAATTATACAGCTTCGATAAATTCAGGGGTATTCTCAAATAATGTTTCCTAGATGTTTGAAGACCAACAAATTTCCAAAGTGCTGCTTTTTCGTTCGCGTAACGGAAAGCTACCGCGTGACAGGAAGCTACCTTGCAAAAAATTAAATCGACACCCTCAATACGCATCGTATAGCCCTATACGATTCGTATTACTTTTTGGTAAGGGGACAATGGCAGCCTTTGGCAGACATAGAAGTTTGAAACCACCTCAATACGCATCGTATAGGCCTGTACAATGCGTATTGAGGGTGTCGATTTAATCCCCCCAAGGTGTGCCAATAATACGACCCTTTTCGATATAATGATGATGTGTTACTTACTATTGTAGGGTTACGACATCTTTTTATCGGTTCTCATAGTCAAAAGAAAAAGTAGGTGAAGAAACACTAGATAATTGACCGGAATCGAATTATCTAGGGGGTTTGGATCTGCATAAAAAGGTTGGTTTTCTCTTGTTCGATTCTGATGGAACAGTTCTTCTTCTCCGGTAAACTCTGCAAAACAAAGCACCGTTAGCCTCGTCAAGGGGAGAAAGGAGTTCTCTCCTTGACCCGACTCCGGCGTGAGAATAAGTATGGGATTATGAAGAAGAAGAGGTATTGACGAAGTGTGTGTAACTTGAAGTTCATACCTGAATTATCCTCATATTTATAACCGAGAGTTTGGGCGGGAAAACTCGTTGGTGAAATGTTGATGGAAGATGCTAACTCCGTAAGCGATTACACTTCCTTCCGTTAAGCCTCTCGATCCGACGTGAGTGCACACGGATCGCTGTTCAGATCTATGGCTAGGGGTTTGCCACGTGGAAAGTGATCAAGTGGAGGTTTCTTTCCAATTACATGCTATCGTTGTGATCTCAGGGATGCCTGGGGTAATGACACGTGTCCAGATGGTTATAACCGTCCTAGTGGTGCACAATTGAATTATTTCTAGAAGATTACTGTTGTAATCTGGTGCGACTCTTTATCATGTGGTATCAGTTAAGAGAATAATATCCAAGTCTGGACATTATTAAGCGGAAGTGCTTTGACTTAGGATTTTCATCCTTTATGAAAGCGCAAGGATTTATGATTTCCTTTTGGCGCGCAGGTGTTGTCTGCTAACTGTCACTTAAGCCTCTTTGTAGAACCAGTGCACGGCCGCGCAAGGTAGAAAGGGCTGAAAGACGAGGTTGTGGTGTGGTCCCAAGTACTTATCACAGGGTTTTTGGGACCTTACCCCTTCAAGTCCCCCCAGTCTAGTGTTGCTCTTATGCAAGTAAGAGGAGCACTGGACTTATGAGAGAGAAATGTTTTTGGCGTGAAAGTAGAGAATCTTTCGTGAGAAGATTTTACTTTGCTTATTAAAACTTTTCCTGTGATTTCTCCCTTTGATTTGATCTTTTTGCAATCATGCCCTAACGTTTGGTGACGTCAACTTGTAAAAAATTAGTATTTGTGATATTTTTTCCTTCTTATCTTGGGATTCGAATTGACGCTTGTCAGTCCTCATTTATGGGGATATGACCTTAGGTTCTGTAGCGCCGTTTAGAAAGGACGTTTCTGACAGTTAATCATGGTGCTCTTTTCCTGTTCCCGGAGTTTAGTTCCTCTCTATATATTTGAGGATTCTTGTTTTCTTTCTTAATTTGGAGAATATGAAGACGAAAGGTTCCGTTCGTACCCGTCGACTTTTGGATGTCTTGAGACTTTTTGAGGCCGATGAGGGTCTCCTACTTCTCGCCGGTTCACCACCATTAGTAGCTGTCAAGGAAAAGGAACCGTTCAACTCTGATTCTTCGACTGCTGCAGGTTCTGATTGTAAGGTTTTCCGGCGAAGGGGTGTTGTTGATGAGGAAGTTGGTGTGCTATCTGTTGACGACCTGATGTCGTTTTCCGATGATCCGAAAGGGTGGGTGCCAACTTGTGTATTCTCGCCGGAAGAATCGTCGTAATGATCAGGTGGCGGTTGTTGAGGAAAGCCCTGCTGTTGATTAGGTTAGATTTGGGAAACTGTGTATTCCCCTCTTTTGTTGTTTGTGTTGGTTTTGCTGGGGATTTTTTGAAGATCACTGCCGTGATCGTTGTGAATGGTTGTTTGTGTTTTGATGATGAATATATGTTTTTTGATGCACTGTCGTGCATGTAAGCTTCAGGTTGTGTTTGAGTTACAATATGTTGCATACGTTTAATTGCTTTGAATAGGTAGAGCAAATGAGAATGGTATTGTATTCATGTGTGAACGTTCGTCTAAGATGCCCAAGGCTGTGCCCTTTTTTAGACTGTTCATGAAGCGTACAGTGTTTACCATATTGTTTTCGCGTATACCCAAAGAATTATATGCAATTTGTAACAAACAGTAACATGAATAAAAATGATGTTTGTATTAATAAGGGCGCAAGGCCAATAATACAAAGGATAATAAAGAAATACATTGCCTGTATATTCTCATTTTTGCGGATTGGTTCGGCTTATATGTAACACCTGCGCAGCTGCTGCGCGTTCCAGGTGCGGGGAACTAGCGTCCCATCGATTCTTTTTAGGGTGTACGCACCCTTGCCTAAGACTTCATTGATGACGTATAGTCCTTCCCATTTTGGCGCTAATTTGCCTGGTTTTTCTGCGTTGGAAGCTTCATTGTCGCACAAGACAAAGTCACCAGGGACAAAGGTACACACGCGTACGCGCGCATTGTAGTATTTTTCGAGTTTGGATTTTACCTTGCCTCTGTGATGGCGGCATTTTCGCGCCTTTCTTCGAGAAGGTCTAAATCTAGTCTTCGTTCTTGCTCGTTGTTTTGTCTTTCCATAGCTAGCATGCGCGGTGATGGGAGACCAGTTTCTGCTGGTATTACCGCCTCTGATCCATAGACCAGGCTGAACGGGGTTTCCCCAGTGCTGGTTTTTGGCATGGTGCGGTGTGCCCATAAGATGCTAGGGAGTTCAGCGACCCAGCCTCTGCGTGCTGCTCCGAGGCGTGCTTTAATGCCGTCAACAATCTGTTTGTTGACACTCTCGACTTGGCCGTTTGCTTGTGGGTGCGCCACAGAGGCAAAGTTGTGCTCGATCTTCATTTCTTTAAACCAGTTTTGAAGATCTTCTGAAGCGAAGTTAGTGCCGTTGTCGGAGATGATGCGCAATGGTAATCCGAATCTGCAAATAATGTGTTCCCATATGAATTTGCGGATTACCATTGCTGTTGTTGAAGCTAACGCCTTAGCTTCAACCCACTTTGTGAAATAGTCTACTGCTACGATGATGAATTTTACTGCGCCTGGCGCGTCGGGAAATGGACCAACAAGATCGATGCCCCATTGTTGGAAAGGCCAGGCGGACGTGACTGGTACTAGCGGATTCTTTGGCCGGAGTGTCTTTGGCGCATGGCGCTGGCATGCTGTGCATTTCCTTAGTATTTCTACCACGTTCACGTGCATTCCCGGCCAATAGTAACCTGCGTTCATTATTTTTGCTACTACCATGCGCGGTCCTGCGTGTATCCCGCACAAGCCTTCATGGATTTCCCTGATTAAGAATTGTGCGTCTGTTTTGTCAACGCATCGTAGTAATGGCCCCATGAATGACTTTCTGTATAGAATTCCATCCGCCATTTCATAGTTTATTGCCTTATTCTGGATTTTCCGAGCCTCTGCCTTTCTTTCTGGGAGTTTCCCATGTTGTAGGTATAGGATAATCGGAGACATCCAGGATGGACTGCCGATTTCGATAATATTTACTTGTTTGAGAGGAACGGAAGGGTTGGACAACACTTCGATGCGTACCTCTTTTGCTAAATGTTTGAAACTAGTGGCAGCCAATTTGCTTAGTGCATCCGCGTGTTTGTTCTCACTTCGGCTTATGTGATTAACCTTGAAGGTTTGGAACTTGCTGATTAGCATTCGCGCTTGTTCCAGGTATAGAGCCATTGCTTCTCCTTTTGCGTCATAATGTCCATTTACCTGTTCAGCCACTAATTTTGAATCTACACTGGCTTCGAGGTTTCTTGCCCCCCATCTTGAGTTCTAAACGAAGGCCTGCTAGGAATGCTTCGTACTCTGCCTCATTGTTTGTGCTTCGGAAATCTAGGCGTATAGAGTATGTAAGTTCGTGATCATCTGGGCTGACCAGTCGGAGACCCGCACCTGCTCCGTCATCATTGGATGCGCCGTCTGTGTGCAAAGTCCAGACCCTATCGTCGAAAACAGGAACAGGGTTTTGGATTGCCTCGCACTCTTGGACTTTGTCGATAGGGACTTCTGTGGCAAAATCTGCTAAAACTTGTCCCTTGATTGCCGGTCGTGGCCTGTATAGGATATTGTATCCTCCGAGCTCAATAGCCCATTTGGCCAATCTGCCCGCGATGTCTGGTTTGGATAAGATTTGGCCTAAATGGTAATTGGTGAGAACTGTGATGACATGACCAGAAAAGTACCGACGTAAGCGTCGTGATGCATGTACTAGTGCTAGGACTAGTTTTTCTATCATGGAGTAACGTGTTTCTGGGCCAGTGAGCATCTTGCTTATATAGTAGATTGGAGTTTGAACGTTTTCTCGTTCCACCATTAATATTGCGCCTACTGCTACTTCCGCAGCAGATAAATATAAGATCAGTGGCTCTTTTTCTCGTGGTGTTGTTAGTGTTGGCAACTGAATTAAACATTCTTTCATTTGTTTAAAAGCTGCCTCTACTTCTGGTGTCCACTGGAAATGGGTTTTCTTGGCGTAGTTTCGTAGGGTGCTAATGAATGGATAAGACTTTGCCGCATGGTTTGCCAAGAATTTGTTCAAGGCTGCTAGACGTCCGGCGAGTCTTTGCATCTCTTTGATTGTTGCAAGTGACGGCATTAGCTGGATGGCCTGCACCTTTTCTGGATTCACTTTGAACCCATCTCTTGTTACTATGAAACCCAAAAATTTCCCTTCCTCCATTCCGAAGGAGCACTTTGTTGGGTTAAGCTTTAAGTTTACGCTGCGCAACGAATCGAATGTGCGCTGGATATTTGTGAGCATGGTATCCTCCTCGTGGCTCATGATGACGAGGTCATCCATATATACCTCGACTGTTTTGCCGATGTCGCCTCTGAAGACTGTATCCATTAGGCGCTGGTAAATTGCGCCTGCGTTACGTAAACCGAAGGGCATTTTTGTGTAACAGAAAATACCCTTGTCCGTGCGGAATGCTGTCTTGTCCTTGTCTTCTAGTTTCATCTGGACCTGATGATAACCTTTATAACAGTCGAGAAAGCACTTCCATCGAAATAACGCCAGCGAGTCAACTTTTTTGTCTATCTCAGGAAGCGCGTAGCAGTCTTTTGGGCATGCTTTATTCAGGTTCTTGAAATCGACACACATTCTCCATCCACCACTATGTTTCTGGACCATCACTGGGTTGGCGACCCATGTATGGTATTGAACTTCGCGCAAGATTCCGGCATTAAGTAACTCTGTCACTTGCTCATCCATGGCTTTTGCTTTTTCTTCACTAAAGTTGCGCCTCCCCTGTGCAACAGGCTCTGCTGAGGGTCGGATGTTCAAACAATGTTGTGCTATTTCGCGCGGAACCCCAGTCATGTCTGCTGGGCACCAGGCGAATATGTCTTTATTGTTGGATAACAATTATTTTAGTTGTATTCGTGTTGCTGGGGAAATGGCGTGTCCTAACAGTATGGTCTCTTCTGGATATTCATCGTTCAGAACCCATTTCTCCGGTTCATTTGATGCTGAGGGTTTGGCCACTTTTGCTGGTGGCTCATCGTCCACGTACATGACCTCCTTGCTTGAGTATAGAATTGCAACTCTGGTTTTTGTTGGGAATCCGCATGCAGCATGTGGAATAGAGGTGATCATGCTAAATTCTCTTTGTGACCTTCTTCCGAGCAATACATCATGGCGTGATGTTGCCGGCATGACCATGAAATTTACTGTGACTGTGCGCGAATGCTCGCCGTCAGATAGAGTCACAGGGAATGCTATTTGCCCTAACGGGAATACAACTTCATTGCAAAATCTGGTAAGAGGGAAATCGACCGGTTCCAGACGTGCTTTGTCCTCTGGATCAAGTTGCTTGAAGCACTGCTCGTATATGATATCCATCGAGCTTGCTGGATCTATAAACATATAGTCCGTTCGATAATGGCCGAAGATGCCAGTAATAATTACTGGTCGCTCTTCCTGGGGGCCTCCTGGAACAACAGGAAACACGACTTGCTGTTCTCGCCAATGCTGATCATGGTGTCGTTTGTTTGGCCTTCGTGAAGGGCCTCCTTGTACCATGCTTATTTGTTTTGATTCAGCTTTCTGATAGTTGATATCTCTTGATTGTTGACGTATTTCAACGTAACTGTTAGATTGGATGTCCCACTGACAGGGTGTCTGTGGGTCCAATACTACAGTGTCGATTTTACCACCAGATCTGATGTTTGAAAACTCAGATCTGGTGATTTGTGTGAAAATTGTGTTTAAAGCAACCTGGCATCTGCCAAACCAGTATTTTGGAGTTCTCTCTATGAGTTGATCTGAAGGATTCTTTCCGTCTGAATGACTGTTACTTTTGTTGATTCCCATGATTCCGTCGATCTGGGTATTTTGGGTTGGAAAACCCTGGAACTCAGATCGAGGACCTGATGGGTGAGATGATGGATTCTCTGCCATATGAAAACAGAGAATGAGGAAAACTGAATTAAAATGAGAAAAAACTGAAAGACAGGGAAATCGGTGGGCGCCAATGAAGAAACACTAGATAATTGACCGGAATCGAATTATCTAGGGGGTTTGGATCTGCATAAAAAGGTTGGTTTTCTCTCGTTCGATTCTGATGGAACAGTTCTTCTTCTCCGGTAAACTCTGCAAAACAAAGCACCGTTAGCCTCGTCAAGGGGAGAAAGGAGTTCTCTCCTTGACCCGACTCCGGCGTGAGAATAAGTATGGGATTATGAAGAAGAATAGGTATTGACGAAGTGTGTGTAACTTGAAGTTCATACGTGAATTATCCTCATATTTATAACCGAGAGTTTGGGCGGGAAAACTCGTTGGTGAAATGTTGACGGAAGATGCTAACTCCGTAAGCGGTTACATTTCCTTCCGTTAAGCCTCTCGATCCGACGTGAGTGTACACGGATTGCTGTTCAGATCTATGGCTAGGGGTTTGCCACGTGGAAAGTGATCAAGTGGAGGTTTCTTTCCAATTACATGCTATCGTTGTGATCTCAGGGATGCCTGAGGTGATGACACGTGTCCAGACGGTTATAACCGTCCTAGTGGTGCACGATTGAATTCTTTCTAGAAGATTACTGCTGTAATCTGGTGCGACTCTTTATCATGTGGTATCAGTTAAGAGAATAATATCCAAGTCTGGACATTATTAAGCGGAAGTGCTTTGACTTAGGATTTTCATCCTTTATGAAAGCGCAAGGATTTATGATTTCCTTTTGGCACGCAGGTGTCGTCTGCTAACTGTCTCTTAAGCCTCTTTGTAGAACCAATGCGCGGCCGCGCAAGGTAAAAATGGCTGAAAGACGAGGTTGTGGTGTGGTCCCAAGTACTTATCACAGGGTTTTTGGGACCTTACCCCTTCAGTAGGGTATCTCTGTGTAGATTTTTTGTCTTCGCTTCCAGACCTGATAGTCATTATGTCATGATGCACTCCCTGATAGCGGGCCCTAGTTACCTTTATTCTGAAATGGGTTTCTTCACCTGCAAGAGCATTCAAATCCATTCCATCAAATATTGTGAGTGGGATTTTTATAATATAAAGAGTATAAAAAGTGGTTGTGAGTAGATGAGAGAGAAAATGTTACTGTTCATCTGTATATTGGAGGGGACACTGTTCACGCCCTATAATTTTTTATTATATTTTGAAAGTGGTTGTGAGTGGAAGAGAGAGAAAATGTAATGATAAAAGTATAAAAATATTATTTAAATGAAAGGAGAGAGAAAATATAGTGTTTTTTAGTGTAATTTAGGGTGAAAATATGGTGGAATGGATGTGAATGCTCTAAGTCATTAGGTTCTTCCTCTGAATCTAAACTCAAAATGAACTTCCCAACTTTATTTTTCTGAGGATCAGACTTGTTTAACCGAAGAATTCAGGATCAACGATTGAACTGCTCTGGTAACATCTTCACTTCCGGTTTCTATTTTCAAGGGTTAAGTTATTTACAAAGACTTCTATTTGTAAGAAGTGTAAGAAGATTTATAGAGTGACAAGTGTCTAATAACCTAAAACCTAAACCTAAACCTACTACACCACCACCCAAAACAAAAACACCCAATTTTTTTTTTGTGGGTGATGGGGGGGTTTAGGTTTTTGGGTGGTGGTGGGTGTTTAGGTTTTTTTTTTTTTTTTTTTTTTTTTTTTTGTAGTGGGTTTTTTTTAGAAGCATTTATACTCTTCTTACAATAAGGAGCCTTTGTATTTGATCCTAATCCCTATTTTCAAATGTCTTTCTTTTGTTAGATGGTGTTTAGTAGGCCCGGCAATGGATTGGATATTGATCCATATCCAACCCAATCCGATCCATTTAAATCACTTTATGGGATCATAAAAATATCCAATAATCCATTAATCAATCCAATAAATGGATCCATTTATCCAATTAATTGTCATGATACATCCGGATCGATCATTAGTTGAATATCTAAGGCCGGAGGGTGTGGGGGGCGCCACCCTCGCCACGTCAGAGCCTATAGCGCCCCGGGCGCTATACACCCACACCCACCGTATTAAGTTGGGGCGCTATACACCCGGCGCGAACATGTTAACTTATGCAATTGCGTGGATCGAGATGAATGGTCAAACATTACGGTTTGAAAAATGTATAAATTAATATGGAAATATTATATTATTACTCACAAAGGTTTCTAGTGGCAAGAGTGGAGGAGCTGGGCCCACTTTTTTTTTATTATTTTATTTTTCTATAGCGCCTCACCACACCGTGTAATTTAATAGGGGGTGTTATAAAGCCCCAATGGGGTTATCCCACACCCTCTAGCCTAATTGCACGTGCTCGCAACCGGAAAGAACTGCGTATTCGCCACCAGTGATTTCTGCTCGTTTCATACAGGTGAACGACGAATTCTGCTCGTTTCATACAGGTGAACGACGAATTCTGCTCGCTTCATTCAGGCCAGTGGCAGAGGCGATATTTTCTGCTGGTATGTTCAATCTTCGGTTTATTGCAAGTTGTTCACGATTCCTATGCTAATTTCCATGTACAATTTGTACAGGTCTTATTGTACTTCTTTATTGTGAATGGTTTTGCAAGATTTTTAGGTGCAGATGAAAAGCTATTGTTTTTGTTTGTTTTATGATCACCAAGTATTCGATAAAAATCCCAATGAAAGTTTTAGTAGTAGTAGTAGTAACTAGTTAGCACCCTAAAAGAAACTTAGTTCATGGATTCATAGTGGTATATTGGTAATCATCAACATCGTGTGGCTTTTTAGTTTTCTGTTGTGTGTTGATTACTTGATTTACAATATTACATCATAATTGTGCATTTATCTTTCTTGTATTGATAATTGAGATGCCATTGGAGATTGTCCTTCTGTGCTCATTTATGCTCATGAAATTGTATGTTTCTGTGATGAATTAACATATAAAAAGGTTATATTGTGACCCATCTTTTCATTGTTTGACTGTTTTCATGGGTTCTTTTAACTTAGCTGGGACTGAAATAACAACGGGTGGTAATACATAAAGGACACAAAAGCTCGAACGCTACTCGTTATCGGCTCGGTTAAAAGCTCGAACGAGCCTAGGCTCGAGTCTGAAATAGAGCTCGTTTAGTGATCGAGCCCGGGCTCGAGCCTGAAATAGAGCTCGTTTAGTGATCGAGCCCGAGCTCGAGCCTGAAAGACAAAGCTCGTCTAGGCTCGCGAGCCTAAACATGCCCAAACAAACTTTTTCTTGAGACAAATATGTGCATTGTTAAGCGTATTCAGTCTTAAAGTTACAAATTTATTGGTCAAAGCAGCCATTAAACTGGTCAATTTATTTCATTCTGAGGCAATCAAACTTGTTTTTTTTTTTTGCATTGAAAATGAAAGCTTCGTCAAATGGTTATCCGGTAGAAGGTCGGCAATTCTGTTCTTTAATTTGCCGCTACTGTTGCTATTTGTGCTTATAAACCATAAGCTTAACAAGAGCTATCCTCTGTTTGTAGCTTGTAACTGATTTATAAACTAAACTTTTTCATCTTTATCAGGTAAAAGTAATAATAATTCAAAGTAGTCATAATTTTGTTAAAAAAGGATATGAAGATCAGGGGTATAGTGTACATGATTGCTACTTCCACAAGCATATTTCACCAAGTTCTTATTTTTATTTTTTCCCTTTCTGTAGTTAAATGTCACCATACCTTTTGAATAGGCAGTTAGATATATTCAAGAGTTTTTTTTGTACAAATTGTAATGGTCAGGTTCAAGGAAGGTAAATTCTGGGCTGGGTTCAAGAATGAGTTTTTTTTAATAGCCTCTTTTCTTGTATATTTTTGTACAAATTGTAATGGTCAGGTTCAAGGAAGGTAAATTCTGGGCTGGGTTCAAGAATGAGTTTTTTTTAATAGCCTCTTTTCTTGTATATGCCTAACATTATAACTGAAAACCAGCCATTAAACTGGTCAAAGCAGCTTCTTTCTAATTCACCCCATCAACCCATTTTCTAATATTTTCCTCTAAAAACTTTAGTTTATACACTCTTTTGTCAAAAAATATATTTTGGGGCTTTCTGTATTTCACACATTCAAGAAAATTCCCCTGTTAAAAACTACAGAACATTTTTTTTTATTTTTTAGAATTTTTTAGATTTTTTTGAATTTTTTATTTTTTTAGATTTTTTTATTATTTAAAATTATTTTTTTTATTTCTTTTGATTTTTTTTTTTTTTGAACTTTTACAAAAAAAATTTGTGATTTTTTATTTTTATTTTTAGGGGTAAGTTACTTTTTGAGTCCTTGTGTTTTAGTAGTTTTAACTAGTTGAGTCCAAAAGCAAAAAGTTTAACGACCTGAGTCCCTATAAGCATTTTCTTTAACCATTTGAGTCATTTTGAGTCCAAATTTTAACATTTTGAGTCCAATTTTTTGGACTCAAATCGTTATAAAATGAACAAAATTGGACTCAAAACGATATAAAATAAATGGCTAGGGACTCGGGGCGTTATAAACCTCCATTCCCTTGAATGAACAAAATTGGACTCAAGTGATTTTGGGCGTTAAACACAGGGACTCAAAAAGTAATTTACTCTATTTGTAGAGGTTTTTTATTATATTTTCTTATATGGATCGATCCGGATAGTGATCCATCCATTTAAAATTATTTGGATATGGATCGGATCACGATCCATTATGTTGGATCATGGATCGGATCATGATCCATTTAAGTTGGATCATTAATGGATCGGATCATGATCCAATCCATATCCATCCATTGACAGGCTGTTTATTCTTCCAACACGATAATTATTTTAAGAAGGGTAAAGTATAAGATGGTATAACTCATCATTTGATCAACATCTCTAAATGCTGTTTTTCCCTTATTTTCACTTTAACTTCAATTAATTTTTGAAAATTCATAGTAACTAGTTTTAGCAGCATTGTTTAGTATCAATCCAAACAAAAAGAACAACTGAAGATGAAACCATATTGTGAAGCTGAACAATTGCCTTTGGATAGAATCAGCACACTTCCGCAACCCATTTTAGAAACCATCCTATGTCTTTTATCAACTAAAGAGGCAGCAAGGACAAGTATTCTTTCAAGGGAATGGAGGTACAGGTGGACCGGTATTCCTAAACTTAAGTTTAAACTGGATAAAACAACGATTAAAATCGAGAAGCAAATGTCTGTTTCCGAGCCAACGTCTGACATTGCAAGTACAACGAAGAAGATGGACATGAATGATTTACACCAAGTTCTGTTGCTGCGCCAGGGTCCAATACACGAGCTCACCATTTCTATGCGGAATTACTGGGAATATTACGACTGTTGTGAATTTGATCGGATAATACTTCATTTGTCGAGGAACCATACTATCAAGAAACTAACACTTAAGGGGCTTTCTAATTCAGACGACGATTGGTATAAATTACCCGTATCTGTCTTCTCATTGCATCACTTAACAGACCTCTATCTTTATAAGTTTGATATTGACTATCCACCAACATTCGATGGCTTTGGTAGCCTTGGAAGCCTATACTTGCGTGGTGTAATAATCTCTACAAAAAATATTCTACATCTTTTATCTAATTGTCCTTCACTTAAGAGCTTCAGTCTGGTAAGTACCCATTTGAATATATATTCTCATGTGATGGACTTTCTAAACTTATTTGAATATTTTGACGTGTTCCAGGAAAAAGGTGAACCAGATGATGATGAATCAGATGGTGAATGCACTATTAATGAGCTACTCAAGTGTTTACCTGTAATTGAACGTTTGACTATTTCGAATCGTGCCTTTCAGGTAATATTTATCCACATTATATATAATTGAAAGAAATGTTTTGAAATTTGGCTGTTAATATATGTTTTGGTCTATGGTTCAAGTGGCTAGTTCCAGACCCGGTTCCGCAAGAGCTTCCCACCTCACTAATCCACCTCAAATACTTACGTTTGGAAGGAATGTGTATTACTGAGGACTACAGATTAGCTTTTCATGTTTTGATCAAATGTTCCCCGAACTTGGAGAGATTTGAGCTTGAGGTATATGATACGGAATATATTTTGCTGCAGCGCCAGGGTCCAATATACGAGCTCATCCTTCAGTTGTCTGAATATGAAGATGCCTATCTGGAACTCGATCAAATAGTATCTCATTTGTCGAGAAACTATACGGTCAAGAAACTTACACTTTATGGATGGTATAATGACTGTGGGTATAAAGTACCCATATCTATCTTCTTGTTTCATCACTTACGGGACCTTGTTATGTCTGGAGTTGATCTTTACCATCCACCAATTTTCAATGGATTTGATAGCCTTGAAAGCTTAGTCTTGAGGAATGTAGCGATCCCTACAAAAACTCTTCTACATCTTTTATTAAATTGTCCATCACTTAAGAACTTGCGTCTAGTAAGTTCCCACTTAAATATACGTTCTCATATCATGGGCTTTTGAAACTTATCTGAATATTGTAACATGTTGCAGCTTGTACGTGATTCAGATGATAAATGCACCATTAATGAGCTATTAGCGTGTTTACCTGCGATTGAACATCTAACTACTTGGCCTCATATCTCCGAGGTAATACTTATCCGCATTTCATATAATTGAAAGAAAAGTTTTGAACTTTGGTCGTTAATCTTTGTTTGTACTATGGTTGAAGTGGGTTGTGCTAGACTCGGTTCCACAAAAGCTTCCAACCTCACTAATCCACCTCAGATACATTTGTTTCGAAGACATGACTCTTGTTGAGCGTTGTGGATTAGCTTTTCTTCTTCTGTTTATCAAATGTTCACCGAACTTGGAGAAAGTTAAGCTCCAGGTAAATAATATAATCATATTTCATATATTGTTTGTTTTGATTATCGCATGCTAAAATATGCTGACACAAACTCTTCTGGGTATCTTTGGGAAACTTGATATATAAGAAAAGAGAAAGTTACATTTGTGGGTGGATAATAAAGCATATATATATATATGTATGAAACTTATACACCTCAAAAGTACATAACCTTGAGAATTATAACTGGTAAGCACGTAAA
The DNA here is from genome assembly GCA_030545235.1 of Helianthus tuberosus. Classification (NCBI taxonomy): domain Eukaryota; kingdom Viridiplantae; phylum Streptophyta; class Magnoliopsida; order Asterales; family Asteraceae; genus Helianthus; species Helianthus tuberosus. The sequence goes on from CM060444.1 coordinate 27,270,550, forward strand.
CTTGTAATCATGTATTTGTAACTTATATTTCAGTCATGAGATACGTGACTTCAAAGTCGCATATCAATTTTAATCACTATCAATATTAATTTAAGTCATATGTAACCCGTGATTATCGTGTTTCAACTTCACATACTCGTAACATCATCAAGCCTTTCTTCGGCGAACATTTGTTGACATAAATCAATATATATACTAAGAAAAGTCCTATATATCACGTATTGATTTTAACTTTATTTCTTTATTAGAATTGGATATTTCAATCCAAAATACGCTGACACAAAAAGTTGAACCTTCATGTAGATTTATTGGGGGATTATTCTTCATGAGAAATACTCCTTTGAATGGGAAGAGTATGCAGATGTTTGGTTGGAGCATCTGAATGAATTGGAGATTGAAGGTTTCAAAAACTCGAAGCCTGAAATGGATTTTGTAAAGTTTATCTTGGCTAGGTCACCAAAGCTGAAGAAGGTGACCATAAGTTGCATACGCAGTGAAGGTCATCAGACAGAGTCGGAGATGTTAAAAACTCTCTTACAGGCCCCACGTGTATCACCGGAAGTGATAATTGCTTCAAAGGCCTTTAACCCATTTAACTGAATGCTACTTTTATATTCATTTTACTCTTTCATTAAAAATGAATTATCGGGGATATCGATGTAAGAAGTTGGAAAGTATGTTTGTAAATGGTGAAAAAAAAACTTTTTTTTAAAGAATAGAATATTCAATGAAACGTGCCAACATACGTTGATCAAAAGGCATTAGTACAGTGTTGATGGTAAGACATGAATTAAGTGTGGAAAATGAGCTGGTAAAAACAAGTTTCGGATCAAGTTTGATAAGAATGGCTAAACTAGTCATTTAAAAAAAAGAGTATGAATATGTTTTTTAAAGTAATTATGTAACAAGTTTTGTTTGGATTGAAATATCTAATTCTAATAAAGAGCTAAGATATATGACTTTTCTTAGTGTATATATTGATTTATGTCAACAAATCCTTGCTTAAGAAAGGTTTGATGATGTTACGAGTATGTAAAGTTGTAACACGATAATCACGAGTTACATATGACTTCAATTAGTATTGATAGCGATTTAAATTGATATGCGACTTTGAAGTCATGTATATAATGACTGAAATATAATTTACAAATACACGGGTTGAATAAATGTAATTTTGTATACTAAATAATAAAAAAAAATTATATCTTTAAAAACCCATGTATTGTATGGGTTCAATAAATCTAATTTTATATACCATATATTAAAAAAAAAGTTATAACTTTAAAATCCCATGTATTACCTTTTTTTTTTAAAGAAAATCCCATGTATTACACGGATTGAATAGATGTAACTTTGTAAATCGCTTTTCAAATTCATAGTTTAACCAATCTACCATGTCTAGAGCTCTAAACATCAAACATAGCCTAAAGGCTTTATGATTTCCGTTCAATGAGTATACACTACATCAACATGCTTTAAAAGTGCATATCTTTTGCTCTAAGGGTGGGCGGTGTGGTTTGCGGGGACTAGGGTGATTGAGTGGAGTCACCAATCGGTGACCACACCGTGGTGATTGAGTTAGGGTGTTTGAGTAGGAGAGAGGGTGAGAAATCGGTGTATACTCACCGAAGGTGGAGAAGAACAAAGGGAGGAGAGAGAGAGAGAGAGGAGAGAGGAGAGAAAAACCAATCAAAGTAGGAGAGAGCAGAGAGAAATCGGGTGTTTGAGTGGGTGTTTAACCATACCTAGTGATTGAGTGCAAAATGGGAAGTGGAATGGTGAGTTGACATGGCATAATATTATTGGGTAGAGAATCACTCAATCACCCTAGAGTGATTAACCATACCCCACCCTAATGACTAAATTGAGTTTACTGTAGCTGTTCTAAGAAGCCAAAGGAACAAAAAACAATCATTTTGTAGTTACAGGTCTTTGTACTACATCTGATGGTTCATCACTTTTTGTAGTTGTTCAAAGGTGAAGTATCTTGATCTTTTTTTTTTTGAACGGCGATTGACTCCAACAGTCGAGAGGATCACACCCACATTGCATGGGTCCTAGTCCCCCTCGGGCGAGGCATCCGAGGTTGACCATAGGCGCTCCACGAGAAAATTTCCAACCGACAGCCACTTGACTGTCGTTGCAGCCTCCGCACTCAAGAGCCGGAGTAACCGCGCTGTAATAGAAAACTCGTGTGCGGCTCAAGACTCGAACCCGGGCTATAACGCACACAAGGCTCTAATCCATCATTGCCATGACCCCTCAACAAGTTTGGGGTCATTTTCCCCCAAAATGCAAGGGGTGGGGATCGAACCCGGGTCTCCAAGGAAACCCAAAGTTCTTTCCACCACTCCACTACAAGTGGGGGATGAAGTATCTTGATCTTTAAATAACTTTTTATTATATGATAAGATAGAACGCTCTAAATGATTTGATTGACTTTGATACACAAATGTTGACTTTGTTTGACCAAGAGACTTGAGTTATAATAGTCCAAAAAATATAAAATATCGTAGCAAGCCATCTTGTAGCCTAAAAGTATTAATATGAGTACATAGTGGTGTTCTTTTTAAGTGATCGAGGTGCCTAGTCGTAAAGAAATGTATAATTTTAAAAGTAGGATCGGAAACTGTGTAAAGTAGTCGATATGATAAAAATTGTAAGTCAATAGAATAAGAGTAAATTACAAAAATCGTCCTTTATGTTGACACCAAATTGCAAACTATATCTTTTACGAACAAAAAGTATAAAAAGCGTAATCGATGTTGCAAACTCTTGCACGTTACATCCTTTGACCATAACTCAGTTAGACCATTGGATATGGGGATCGGCAGAGGGCCGTCCCCCCCCCCCCCCTTTGGCCTCGTCGCACACCGCCCCCTTGGGGCCCGGCACGGCACATGCGTCGGAATTGTAACGTTGGAGACGGGCCAAGCTTTTTGAATGGGGTGGGCCCTCAACGGTAACATGCAACTATTTAAAAAAAAAAAAATTCACCCCACCACTATAAATTAAACCCCTTTTTACCCCACTTTTTTACCAAACTACTCCCACTTTTCTCCCATTTTTATAAAAAAAAACCTCTCCCAACCTTAAAAAAAATTATGGATCCCTACAACCCAAATAATCCCAACTCAAGTTCACACCCGTTTTCGTCATCCGGCTACACACCCGTAATGGACAACGCTTTTGCGGGTTACCAACAAATGCCAAACGCTTTCAACCAATACCCGTTCAACCCAATGCAAATGCAACAACCCAACATGCCGTTCAACCCATATCAAATGCAACAACCCAACATGTCGTTCAACCCATATCAAATGCAACAACCCAACATGCCACAAGCACCTCAAACACAAATCGAGGAACAAGATAATGAGATAGTGGTTGTGCCAGAAACGCAACCTGAACCTTCAAAAAGGAAAAATCAAAAGGGTAAGGGTAAAAAGGAAGACGCAGCGGCCAAACAAATGCAACAATGGACAAAAATTGAGGAAGAGGCGTTGGCGAAAGCATATATTAACTCTTCAACGTCTCCTATAATCGGTAAAATATTATTATTGTTATTTTATTATCGTTATTAAATATTATTTGTACATTATATTATTATTGTTGTTATTAAATATTTATTTGTACACTATATTTTTCTTACAAAATATTATTATTATTGTTATTAACTTGTAGGTAACAATCAACTAAGCGATTCGTTTTGGCAAGAAGCCCTTGATATATTCCACGGGCTTATGGAACAAAGCGAGTACAGAACCATTGATTCTATCAGCTCGAAGTGGCGCAAGATGAATACGTTGATCCAACGCTTTTGTGGGTTTTATAACACAACTCTCGCCAACAAACCGAGTGGGTGGAACCACGAAAATGTTTTCAATGAAGCGGTGCGTTTATACGAAAATGAAAGCAAAGGTCCTTTCCCACATGTCCGTGCTTGGCTAGTTGTAAAGGATCAACCAAAATGGAAGGGATGTCAAAATGAGGTTGCACACGCGAAACGAGCAACGAAATGGTCTAAAACTTCCGAGTCAGGAAGTTATAGCGTTGGAGGCTCAACCGGTCGTTGCCAAATAAATATCAACGACGAGCCCGACTATGAGGAGGAGCCGATTGAAGATGGAGAACGTCCCCCAGGAAGGGACAAAAGTAAAAAAAAAAAATAGCGGCTGAAAAAAGGAAACAAGCAGCATCAGGAAGTGGTGGTGGTTCGAGGTTGGAAGGTGTTATGGCCGAGTTGAAATCATTCAAGGAAATCTTTAACGACACGCAAACCGAGAAGGTAAAGATGAAAAAAAAACTAGCCGAGGAGAAGCTAAAGAAGCAACAAGAAGCGCACGAGTTGGAGGAATGGAAAATAATGACGGCCGACCTTAGCTTCTATCCACCGGAAGACCGTCCCATTTTACAAATGATGAAGGACAAAATTAGGAAAAAATGGAGTAGGGGAGTGTAGTTTTTTTTTTTAATGTAACTTTAGGTTTTTTTAAGTGTGTTTTTTTTAATTTAAATGTAACTCTAGGTTTTTTTTAGGTGTGTTTTTTTTATTTAAATGTAACTTTAGGTTGTTGTTTTTTTAGGTTTTATTTAAATGTAACTTTTTTACTTTTATTTACTTTGTTTTCATTAATTATTTAAATCAAATAAATAATAATAAAAAAATGGTGGAGGAGCATCCCCACACCCTTGGATAGTCTTCAAGGGGAGGGTCCTCCTCCCATGCTTATGTGGCGCATATGTGGAGGACAGTCCATTTGGAGACTATCCTCCCCATACCCAATGATCTTAGTTTTCATGGTTAAATCTGACCAAATGGACCCACATGAGGGTGTTTTGGTCATCATACCCCAAATACTAAAATAAATACTCTCCTTCTCTTCTCCGTATCTCTCCCACCACCATCCACCATCATCTCCCACCACCACTGTCACGGCCCCCAACCCGGTTTGACCCGTTTCAGGAGCCGCGGGACAGAAAATCCCGTGGTATTTATTTAATTGAGTTAACATCGGAAGTTTTCTTCAGGATCTTTTTAAAACTGCAAATTTCCCGATTATTTTATTTCACAACTCGGGATAAAACCCCGGTAATTTACAATCATATGATTTCACTGAGAAATCTTTTATTTTACAAAACATGTTTCTTTATTTTTATATTGAGTCACTTCCTTAAGCTTGTAGTGCTTCACGACACTTTTCCTGGATCACAACAGATCACCTGAAACATGTTTGAAAAAGGTTTTGTTAGCGGAAAATACTGGTGAATCATTCTTTTTACTAAAACGACTTGTTTGTTATAATTTACAGTATTAAGAGCGATTACAATGTTTCCATATATCAACCAACTACCCACAGTATTTGTAACTCGGACATCCATCGGTAACCTCAGAGTCCAATGGTGTCTGTGACTATGGTTATATCACCCCATGGCTACCCCGTTGTCCAATAGTGAAGGTTATCAAGTAATGTATACAAAACCCCACATACCAGTTGTAATTTGGTGATTACAAAGACTTAATCCCTGTAATTATAACTTTGAAAATAAACATGCTTTTGAAATTAAATTTGATAAAAATAGAATGACTCACATTGCAGATTTATATGAGCAGAGCTTAGCCTACTGATTAGCCTTTTAACCTAAATTTAATAACATGCACACGAACTCGGTTAGTAACTAATACAGCATTTACGATAACTCACGAGATTAAACCTTTACAACGAATGACAAAGTGCGATACTTAAACATCCATCGCATTCACGACGAATGACAAAGCATAAACCCTAATGTGGGCAGCACTTAAACATCCATTGGATAGTTTAATCGATCGGACATTGAATCGTAGCAGCGATCGAGTTAATACCCGGTATCGAAGCAGCGCGTCGCTAATATTGAAAGTAAATTCGACTTTAGGACAGTAGAATTTCGTTTTTGAGAGTTTTGATCGACACCAGTGGACTGTGCATGCAGCAAGCTATTTATAGCTGAAATTGAGGCTTCACGCGGCCCGCGTAAGCCTTCGGCTTACCTTTACGCGGCCCGCGTGGCCGCCTAGTCTACGAGTAGGCTTGATCGGTCACGAGTAGGTTAGCCAGGTGGTCACTACGTGGATCCGGAACACTTATCCGGTCAACCTATGTTTGACGCGGCCCGCGTAAGACATAGCTTGTCTTTTACGCGGCCCGCCTGAGACCCAGAATTTTGTTTTTCTTGATTTTTAATATGGTTTAGGGTTTCAGGGGTCCGGATTGTTACTTACGGGTATTTTTAGGATAATTTTGGGAGTCCTTACAACCACCAACCCATAAAGAAGAACAACTAATCTTTGAAGAAAATGACTTAAAATAAAAACCCACCTTCAATTTCAAAGCTTACATGTTGGAAAAGGGTAATTCTGTTCACAAACCTCTTAATGATCCCCAAAATCGACTTTGTTGTTAATTTTCATTCCACTCCACACAAATCTTTCATTTACATTTCACCATGGCCACTGCCACTAAACAACCACCATGCCTCGTCAGACCTCTCCTACCACAGCCCAACTCCTCATCCCTTATTGCCTCTTCTCTATCCCTCCAACACATTCACAAAGTCATCCCCAATTTGTTTGACACCACAACCTCGCCCTACAACACAAACAATTACACTCATCACCAGACCTCTCCTACCATAGCCATCCCCTTCTTCCCCATCTCCAGCGATCATAACACTGAACCCACCGTTAACGTCGCCATGTCACCACCCCAAATTGGCAACCCCACAATCAAACCTCCTAAACCACATTCCCTTCTTCCCTATCTCCGATGATTAAAACCCCAAACCCACCGTCACCTCCGCCCTGTCACCACCCAATCTGACAATCCCACTACCCCATCCCAAAACCGAACCCTCTAAACAACAAGAAACCCAAAACCCTAATCAAGAATCAACAAATTCAACAGATCCATCTAAAATGTCGATTAGGTTATACAGGGTTTTAGAGAGAGGATAAAGTATTTTTAAAGAGAGAGAGAAGAGACTGTATGTTTAAGAGAGGGCAGGGATTTCTAGAATGTGTTTATTTTAGTATTTAGGGTAAAATGACCAAACTACCCTTATGTGGGGTCCACTTGGTAATATTTTAACTATGAAAACTAAATAAGTTAGAGTTAAAGGACGTAACATGCAAGGGTTTGCAAACATCGAGTACGTTTTTTGTACTTTTTGAAAGTAAAGGATATAGTTTGCAATTTAGTGTTAACATAAAGGATGATTTTTGTAATTTACTCATAGAATAAAGACTTAACTTTCGTTTTGCTCCCTGTGGTTTGGCCATTTTAACGTGTAGGTCCCGTAATCCGTGCGGATCGTAACAGAATCGTCGATCTAACCTAGAGTGCGGAATCCCCTAGATCAGATTTCACAAAAAACGAGTACAACAAGAATCAAGAACACGATGCACTTTCAATCCGGTCTTCTATTGATTATCCAACACGAAATTTACAATCAATCCAAGACCCACAAGAAATCTCCTAGCCACTCTCTACAGATTTCTCCAAATGTCTCAAATGTCTAACCTAAACCCTAATGCTAAGCCTTGTTTATATAGGACAAGCTTTGCACATCGGCTTTGGTCTGGGCCAGGCCATTATCCAAGCCCATAACACTAAATAACTCCCTAACCAATAATGCTAAGCCCAATACAAAATATCCAAAGACTAAATAAACAAACAATTAAGCTGTTGTCACAGAATATGCACCAACATAACGGTTTTGCTCCAATAGTTTAAAAATGGCCATTTTCCTCTCTGATCATTCAAGTTTGTCGCCAGTTTGCTCCCTGGCTCTAACTCAGTTAAAACGTTCAATTAAAAGTAGGGGTATTTCGGTAGTTTACTCTCTGAATCTAACTCAATTAAAACGTTTAGTTAAAAGTCGCGGTAGTCATAGTCAGCAGGTGGTAGTTGCAGGTGGTGGTGTATGGTTGTGGATGGTGGTGGCCAATAGAAAGAGTGATTGGAAAGATGGGGGATCAGAAAAGAATTACTTATATAGATGTAAATAAACAAATTATAGGTTTACTTACGTGAAAAGACTTACATACCCTCGCTTTATCTATAAAATTACCAAAATACCCTTCTAGTTAATGGACTTTTGGATGGAGTTAGATACGGGGAGCAAAATGACGATAAGTTAGAAAAATCAAGGAGGAAAATGACTATTTTTAAATTATTGGGGTAAAACCGTTAAAATAACCAAATCACAGGGAGCAAAATGGAAGTTAACTCTAGGATAAATAAAACATCCTAAAACAACTTTATGGTAGATGAGTTTCTGTCTGCACAGTCACACATCACATCGTCACTCAACGAATGTTAGGGTTTCGTTTCTTCATGCTCCAACTTGGGTATCTCCTCCTTTTGATCTCTCTTTCTCTATATATTGTAATTACTTGGAGAGAATTTACCTACATGTAAATGATATTACAATATCTTGTATTCTATCTGTTTGATTGTCACTGACCAAAAAACACGAACCTTTATGTAGATGGCGTGGAGATCTGAGGGTCATGAGGAATACCCTGCTGTAAAGGATGAATATTCAAATGTTTGGTTGGAGCATCTGAAAAAATTGGATATTTGTTTTTTCAGCCACTCGCATGGGATGGAACTTTTAATGGAATTTGTAAGTTTATCTTGGTTAGGTCACCTAAGCTAAAGAAGGTGAGCATATTAAGTTTGGATCGAGCGTTAATTATCATAAATACGCTCTTAGGGGCCCCACGCGCGTCTCCGACAGTAAATTTTAAAATCAATGAGTGTGAGTTAGAATTGCTTCAAACCTTTATTGCTTGTATGTTGAGATTTGTGACTTGTTATTAGTCATCTAGTGTTGTGGTCATTTCCGGATCAATTATCAGTTATTGTTGTGTTGTTTCATTGTTTGATTATTTCTTATTTTTTTGATGTTTTAGTTATTCCGTGGTTTATTCGTTGCCTAATTATCAATTATCATATTCGTTGCCTAATTAGAGTTTTTAAATGGTGGTGGAACGCATGAACGATGAATCTCGTGGGGGGAATGACTCGTCATACCATGGATTAGATGAACTGAGAAATGGCTTTTTAAATTTCATCATTCTCCAATTTCTTGTTCGTCAATATCCTTTACCTGTGTCAGGTGTTTTAATTTTTTTTTTCAGTTTTAACCATTGATGTGTGTAAAATGCAACATATAAATTACATCAAATGAGGCATAAAACTAACCCTTTTTTAGTGCTAATATTGGAAAAAGAGTGTTTTTGTCTTCCTTTTGTATTTTCAGGATTAAATGAGCTCAAAAACGCAAAAGAAGCAAAAAGACAGCTAAATCCAACATAAATACAAGAAAAGGAACATTAGTGGACTGCCCGAACCCTCAACGGCACCTTCCAAAGCAAAATAAAGAAAACAGAAGACTGAACACGCCCCGTGCTCAGCCAGCACGGGGCCGTGCCCAAGAAGCAGCAGAAAAGACAAACCTATAGAAGCTTCTATTGCCCATCACGGGGCCGTGCTCAGTGGACACGGGGGCGTGTCGAAAGTACAGCAGGCGCATTTATTGTAATTGCGAATTACAATTAATGAGGAGAGAGAGTGTCAGACGGACACGGGGCCGTGCCCAGCGGACACGGGGCCGTGTCCAGCTCTCTGTTCAGCCTATAAATAGGAGTGCTTGGATTCATTTCATCTCATCCCTTGGCACACCACCTCTCTCACACTTCATCCACCACCCACCACCATCACAACACCATCATCCACCACCATCATCCATTGTCCATCGTAGAGTGTGTGAGTCGTCTCGGGATCCAAGATTGATCGTAAGAGTTCTTGACAATCAAGGCCATGTTTGCCTAAGTCTCTTACATCACTTGGTGAAGACAAAGTGTCTAGTATAATACTTTTTATTTCTAATCTTTTGCACTTTTTATTTGGTTTTGTATTAATGACTTTAATAACTAGTTACTTATGTTGAAGGTGATCTTTCCTTATCGTTTGTCCGTGGTGTCTTGGCATTATTTTACTGTCTATATAAAATAAAGGATTTTCACCATTCATATCTCCACGGTCTATATGGAGATATGTTGGCTACCTGGTAGGGGGTTAAGGGAACAGTTTGGTAAAGGTCTTGCCATTGTTCAGCGTTTAGAGGTCCTGCAATGGACCTGGGTCAAATTTAGTAGGACCTCCTTCAATACTTCACGGTATTGGATGGCGGGGGTCCAAACTCTTTGATCCCCTCATAAGTTAGCTACTATTAATACTATAACCCGGCTATTTAGGACTGTATCCCTGCTGACTCAGACTACTTAGCCGAGGGTAACGTCACCGCCAAAAGCGGGGCCTACCACAATACTGCATTAATAACTTAATTCATTATCTTCCAATAATCCACCCTTTTAGGATTGTATCCCTGCTGACTCAAACTACTGGGGTGAGGGTAACGTCTCCTTCAAAAGAGGGGCCTACTACAATAACTAAGATAATCTCTTAATTATGTGCAAAAGTGCGGAAATAATCAAAGGTTATACTAGATACGAGTCGGAACCAAGTGATTCATCTTGTCTATCTGTTTTTATTTTTATTTTTATTTTCAGCATTTTAGTTAGTTTTATTTTTCTTAGTTTAAAACATTTTTCTAAACTTTTATTTTGGTTAGACGTTGAGGATAAACCGATACTAAAAGCTCTTGTGTCCTTGGACGACCTCGGTATCTTACCAACGCTATACTACACTCAACGATGGGTGCACTTGCCCATATGTGTGTTTAGTGTTAGTGAAATATCGTGTTTTATAAATTTAAAACTTGGCTAAAATAAGTGTTAAAAAGGGCTTAAAATATACACCTAATATATATAACACTTTATCGCACATCAACCATCGAACCAAAGAAATGGAGGGTTGGTGAGCCGATTGGATTGAGAGGTCTGTTATAGATATGTTTGAAAAATCAAAGAAATGGAGGGTTGGTGAGGCAGTGTGTGAGTCATCGGTGACTCGGTTCTATAACAACTTTTGGTGGTCGGTTAATCAAAGAGAGGGGGTTGCTATGCTAGCGATGCCGAGACATAAGAAGTTCTTGTAAAAGGATTTCGTTGTGAGCAATGACCGGAATCTTGAATAAAAAAAAGAAGCTTTATCCGAACAGGGTGTAAGGGGCATGGTTGGGTCATCGATCGCCACGTAGGACCATTAATGGATTGCTATTCCACCCCCTTGTTTCATCCGCCATGATTCCCATGGATTAAACCATGGCAACCATGGTCCTTCTTTCCTTATTTAATATTTCCTTTCTTTTCATAAAAATAAATTAAAATAAGATAATAGTGGTTTTAGACTTTTAGTCATGACCACACACTTAGGGGGCGTTTGGTTCGCATGAATTCAATGGAATTTAAGGGAATTGGAATTTGAATTCCATCTCTTAAGATGTTTGGTTCACAGAATTTGATGGAATTGGAATCCCAATTCCAATCTTCATGTGTTTGGTTGACAATGGAATTAGAATTGGAATTGGAATTAGGCATGAATTCCTTCAAATTCCTTTAACTAAAGGAATTCAAAATCCTTCCTATATATGAAGGAATTAAAGTAAATTCATTGGCGTGAACAACCCACCTCATATGAGTATTATGAAGAACAAAATTACGAACCTTATCCATCATATGCTTACAATGAAGGACAATGGTGTGAACCATCAACTTCATATGGGTATTATGAGGAACAAAGGGTCGAACAACCGGATTCAAGCTTAGAAAATAATGATTCTTTTTCTATAACCGAAGTAACCGATAGGATATTAGAACACATTAGAGTTATCGATCGATGTATAAAAGAAGCTCGCGCAAGGGAAGAGGAGTCCCGCGCAAGAGAAGAATTAAAAAGGGAAGAGATAACTAAAAATGAAAAAATGGAAGAACAAATAAGTGAAAAACCGACACATGAGCTAAGCAACGAAAAAGGTGAGTCCAATAACGTTAAAATCCAAGAAGAGTCTAATTTTGAAGAAATTAATCTCTTGACACCTTCTTTCGAAAATCATTGTTTAGTACCCACTCATGCGAAGTTTTTAAAAGAGTTAAACACTAACACTAAAATTGACGAAACGGTAAGTGTTAAGTTAACTAATGATCAAACTTCGCTAATAAAAGAAGACCCATTTGAAATTAACATTACACCGGTTCCATGTTTCTTTCAAAATTCGTTTATTAGTAATGTCACAATCGATAAAGATCTTTGTGTTAACATAATGCCTAACTACATTTTCGAAAAATTAAGTATTAGTGATTTTTCTCCACTTCAAATACCCATTTTTCTATCCAATCGGAAAGTAATAAAATCAATCGGTATAGTTGAAGATGTTTTGGTTCAAACAAATCAAATGGTAATCCCAGCCGACTTTGTCATCCTCGATGACGCTCCTCTAATGTTGGGACGACCATTTGTAAAAACTCACGAAGCTTTGAAAAACCGGAAGTTCAATAATTTACCTCTTCAATTAGGGGCATTTAAAAGAAGTGTCGATCTCGAACGATCAATGAAATATCCATTCGGCAATAATGACCCCCTAATTGAAGATGAAGATGAACCACCCGATACAAGTGAAGAGATTGACCACTTTGATGAAGAAGAGGTCGCCATAGAACAAACTTTTAAAGTTCTTGATCGAAACGAGCAACCAAATAAGGAGTCTCCTAAAGACCCACCACTTGAGCTCAAAGAACTTCCAAAAGGTTTGGAATATGCTTTTCTAGACAAAGATGGTAAGTTACCTGTAATTATTTCGTCTAAATTAGATAACTTAGAAAAAAAAAACTAATCAATCTTTTGAAAAAACACAAAAATGCAATAGCTTGGAAACTTGTTGACATAAAAGGAATTAGTCCTTCTATGTGCACACACAAAATTTTGATGAATGATGACTACAAATCAGTCATACAACCACAACGTCGCGTAAATCCAAATGTTCAAGAAGTGGTTAAAAACGAAGTCATCAAATTACTTGACGCCGGACTTATCTATCCTATTTCCGATAGTCCTTGGGTAAGTCCCGTCCAAGTAGTTCCAAAGAAAGGAGGTATGACGGTAATTACTAACGAAAAGAATGAATTAATACCAACAAGAACCGTCACAGGATGGAGAGTATGTATAGATTATAGACGATTAAATGAAGCAACAAGAAAGGATCATTTTCCTTTACCCTTCATTGATCAAATGTTAGAAAGATTATCCGGTCATAAATTTTACTGTTTCTTGGATGGTTTTTCAGGTTACTTTCAAATCCCGATAGCACCCGAAGACCAAGAAAAGACAACTTTCACATGTCCCTATGAAACTTTTGCTTATCGACGCATGCCGTTTGGTCTATGTAATGCCCCCGCAACATTCCAACGTTGCATGGTAGCCATTTTCCATGACATGATAGAAAAGACAATGGAAGTCTTCATGGACGACTTTTCTATCTTTGGGGATTCATACGACCAATGCCTCGATAACCTTGAACGAATGCTATCCCGATGTGAGGAAACTAACCTCGCCCTTAATTGGGAAAAATGCCATTTCATGGTAACGGAGGGAATAGTACTCGGTCACAAGATCTCAAGCGAAGGAATGGAGGTGGATCGAGCCAAAATAGATACCATTTCTAGGTTACCTCCTCCATCCTCCGTAAGAGCTATTAGAAGTTTCCTAGGGCATGCCGGATTTTATAGGCGGTTTATCAAAGACTTTTCAAAAATCTCAAGGCCTCTAACAAAATTACTTGAAAAAGATGCTCCTTTCATCTTTGACAAGGATTGCAATCAAGCATTTCTAACACTAAAGGAAATGCTAGTCAATGCGCCTATCATGATAGCACCTGATTGGAAGTTTCCTTTCGAAATCATGTGTGATGCTAGTGACTTTGCAGTTGGAGTTGTCTTGGGACAGAGAAAGGAAAAGCATTTCCACCCAATATATTATGCTAGTAAAACACTTAACGATGCACAAGAAAATTACACAACAACTGAAAAAGAGTTACTAGCTGTGGTATTTGCTTTTGATAAATTTCGTTCTTATCTTGTTCTTTCTAAAACTATAGTCTATACAGACCATGCAGCCATTCGATACCTCTTTAAGAAGCAAGACGCAAAACCACGTTTGATTAGGTGGATTCTACTCCTCCAAGAATTTGACATTGAAATCAAGGACAAAAGAGGAGCAGAAAATACCGCAGCAGATCATCTTTCGCGCTTAGAAGACCCAGCTTTGGAGGCAACCAGGGACGAGCAAATCAACGAAAAATTTCCAACTGAATCCCTGGAAATGGTGGAATTTAAGGAAGAACCATGGTACGCCGACTTTGCTAACTACCTAGCTAGCGGAATAGTCGCAAAAGGGTGGCCACATCATCAAAGAAAAAAAATTCTTTGCCAATGTGAAACACTATTTTTGGGAAGATCCATATCTTTTCAAAATGTGTGCCGACCAACTCGTCAGACGATGCGTACATGGTAGTGAAGCACGAAGAATTCTCCGCCATTGTCATGAAGGTCCATACGGAGGACATCATGGTGCTGCCAGTACCGCACGAAAGGTATTCGATTCAGGATTTTATTGGCCAACCATTTACAAAGATGCTCAAAATCTTGTAAAGACATATGATGCTTGCCAAAGAACAGGTAATATTTCTTCCAAAAACGAAATGCCACAAAATGGCATTCTTGTTTGTGAAATTTTTGATGTATGGGGACTCGACTTCATGGGACCTTTCCCACCATCAAAAGGAAACAAATACATACTTGTGGCAGTGGATTACTTGTCTAAATGGGCCGAGGCCGAGGCACTTCCAACAAATGATGGAAGAGTAGTGGTAAGATTTCTGAAAAAATTATTCTCTCGTTTTGGCATACCTAAAGCTTTAATAAGTGATAGAGGTACCCATTTTTGCAACCATCAATTTGAAAATTTTTTAACAAGATATGGGGTCTATCACCGGGTTTCGACAGCATATCACCCTCAAACAAACGGACAAGCCGAAGTGACTAATAGAGGGTTAAAACGAATACTCGAAAAAACCGTAGGATTAAATAGAAAGGAATGGGCTGATAAATTAGATGATGCTTTATGGGCTTTTCGAACTGCTTATAAAACAACGATAGGTACAACCCCATATAAGCTAGTCTATGGAAAAAGTTGTCATTTACCAGTAGAAATTGCACACAAAGCCTACTGGGCAATCAAAAATGTAAACTTAGATCTAGAATTTGCTGGTAAAAATCGATTTTGTCAAATAAATGAATTAGACGAGCTTAGGAATTATGCATACTCAAACTCCGAGATTTATAAGGAAAGAATGAAAAATTTACATGACAAACATATTAAACCTAATGAATTTCGGGTTGGAGACTTAGTTCTTTTGTTTAATTCACGACTTTGATTGTTTCCTGGTAAATTAAAGTCTAGGTGGTCAGGACCTTTTTCCGTCACCCATATTTTTCCACACGGTGCAGTAGAAATTAAACCTCGAAATGGGCCACCATTTAAAGTCAATGGCCAACGGCTGAAACTCTATCAAGGATTCATTGAGGATGAGGAAGAAGAGATCTTGCTTCAAATCGTGGAAGAATAAAAACATCATGCCTGGTAAGTTACGAACGATTGAGACGACAAAATAAAGCGGTAAGTTTTCTAAACCATAGCTTATGGGGAAAAGGGGCACTCACACGCGCACACACACAAAAAAAAAAAAAATGCTCGGCACGAGGCCGTGTTCGCGCTGCATGATGTCTGTCGTTAGTGACATGCAAAAACCGAAATAAACTAGTAGCTAGAGTAAGTCGGATATCGAACCAAAGGAGGATTGTGGAAAGTGTTATGATGCTAAGTATTAATTAACTACTACTAAATTGAAAACTCAGTTTGATTGATTGTGAGAATTATCTAAATTAACAAATAAAAATTGTGGTTTAAAACAATGATGAGAAAAGGTGATCACTCCGGGATTCAGATTCTGTAATTACTAATAACCTAGTTCTGATTTTATTGGATGCTATTGATTGAATAGTAAGTCTGTCACATCTACCAATTACCTATGCAGTTCAAAATCTTAATATTAATTGATCAGATAAATATTAAAACAAACATACATAGAAATCATTCAATCAACAAAAGCATAGTTGGATTCAAAACATAATTATAACTCTGACTGTCACTCAGGATTTGTCTGTCACACAAATAATATAATTATGTAAATAGTCGGCTGTCACCCGACTACAAATCCAAATCTCAATACAAAACAGAAACTAGAATAAAAAGTGTCTCACAAGAATCGTTCACCCAGAGTGTTCACGAGAGATTTAGCCGCTCATCTCGGTTGATTGATCTTCGCCATGGTTGGAACCCTTCTCAGTCGATGTGAATGATGATGATAAAAACCTTCTGCCGAAGTTCGTGTGTATCTGTTGTATGACGGCTGCGTAGATGATTCATGATGTTGGCGGCCCAATTGTTACTATCATGATATCTCCAATGATCGGCCCAACAACCCTCCAAGTCAAGATGTGACGACCCACTTTTGAAATAATAATGTGATTGACTTTTTTTTTCCAAAACCTTGTATCTTTCACGTGAGTAGGCTGCCACCAAAACAAAAGTCCCCCAAAGTCCTAGGTCTGCCGCCACTGTGATGTTAATTGTGTTCCAATCTTTTCAATTGTGAACTCACTTTAACAATATAATAATAATCCTCCCAACATGGTCCTGTCACGTGATGATATGTTCCATGATTGAAATTGATGTTGCCACCAAAACTCTAGTGCTCGTGAACCCTTTCCTTGTCAATTTTATTTTGCAATATAATAATATGGATGTTGACCAAACCTTTAAGTCCATGTGTGTGTCAAATCCTCTAAATGACTTTGTGTGAGATGATTTAAGAAAAGTGGTCCAATCAAAAGTCCTGCATGTTTGCGCCACTTTCTTTGATGTTGTTGACTTAATTTTTTTTTCCTCAAGTCACCAATGGCTTCGTACAAGCCCAAGTCCCATGTTCTCACATGTGCAAGTGATGGGTTGAAAACCCTTTTTCCTTAAACAAAACAAACCATGGCTGACTTCATATTCTAACCGTATGCTACGGGTTGAGACCCTAGCTTACGTTCTGGATCTTCTGTTTCTTTTTGCTTCGAATTTGTTTTATCACCCGCAACAAGTACCTAGCAACTCGATGTGCCTCGGTTATCATCCACAGGTGTTCCGCTTCATCTCTAAACATCTTAACTCCATTGATTTAGACGATTGACCTGTAAAACCACAAATTCTCGTAGTGAACATATTCAACTAATATAATCGCATAAACCGCATTAAATCACACAATCTAATACACTTAAGGCTCATGTTTCACACTCCCCATCACATCCCCACACTTATCATTGATTGTCCTCAAGCAACCATTACAAACATTACTCACCTTATTAACAAATCACCATTAAATCCCTTACCGAATCAACAATTCAAGGTCCCAAGTCATACCCATCCCATAGACTGACACAATCGAGATTGACAATCTGACAGATAAATGATACGCATTTAAAACAGCTTAAGACTTACCTAACTAACACTAACATGCTTTTATTACTACACACATGCCACACGCCCCTCACAATAATCACTCCTCTCGGTTTTATCAAGACTAGCGTGTAATGTGCTAGTATATATTTCACTCAAAACCAACTATGTTACCTTGCAATCATAAGCTTGTATAGCAATCATACCTTCACTGTATCAAATAACATAACACATATCAAAAGGACTTTTCGGGTTTTGGGTTAAAGGTAAAGGTAGGGAAATATTTTTGGCCTTTTATATTTATTGGCGAACACAAATGAATATACCAAACCATGACAACTTATTCACAATAATACTAACACTATGGGTGATTTTCGACCCATTTATTTAACACGACATAACAAAGATTTTTGCTTTTCTTTTTCTTTATTTTTTCTCTTTTTTTCTTCTTTTCATTTTTTTCAACAAATATCTAACACACAATTGTCATTCATGGTTGGTATTTAAACGGGTCAAACAAGGTGTAACAAACGAAAGGTATAAGGCTCAACATGGTTAACTAAGGTGGGTGGATAAACAATCAATAAATAACACAATGGAAGGGATCCTAATGCCTTTATCATTTATGTCTAAACGTTAAAGCACAGTCTCGGCACGTATCAAACTACACAAGTTCTAACACAAAACAACATATGGCCTACACTCAACAATTGAACAGTTATTGTAATTCAACTAACAATCTAGTAGGCTCAAATATCTCACCGAACAAAAGGAATATGGGTTGCCGACACTTAGCATGTGTAATTCCTAAAGCATGTTACCCCTAGTTAGGCATCTCTTCTCAACTATTTTCTAAAAATATGTCAGAAATACTCTCATGAAACTTAAAGAGACAACCATGACTAGGGATCTAAGTTAGTTTAATATCAGTAGGAACCCTTTAGCGATTGAAAATGTTGGTTTTCATGAATTTCAAGCATACTTGAGACAAAAAAAAAATTTAAAATTTTTCAATTTTTAGCAAATTCAACCCTTTAAGCATTTAAGATCACAATCTTACCAACCCTCTCTCGAGTTACCACATCCCCACACTTGGGATACATTGTCCCCAATGTATGGTGCAATTTATACTCTAAACTCGAGAGATACCACCCACAGACCATGAACGGCTAACAACCTAGACGACTCAACACAAAGAAACCACTCCCAACACAAAAATTCACACCACCAAGTAGACAAAAACAAATAAAACACAGGATAGATAAACACATGCACCTGATCAGAAAACAAGTGAGTGTTTGTAGTGGTGTAGCTGCTGCGATCTAACCGGAACATACGTCCCTCATGGATTCTTTGAGATCTCACCGGGGATGTTGCCAAACATCCCCACACTTGATTCATTGCATCCGTGAAGATGGAACGTAGAAACCTGTCAAAACACAAACACACCAAAACGAAACCAAACCAAAATACAATACAATACAATACTCTACATCCTCGGGCTGCCTCCCGAGAGCGCTAAGTTTAAAGGTCTTCAGCCAGACCGTACCTGATATGCGCTACGGTGGTCTCAATGCACACTTACCCAATGTATTTCCCATGAATGCATGGAAATTTACATGCCATCTCCATAAATTCGTCACTATAATTGGCATGTTCAGACTGCACCTGCGGGTTTCGCTAATCCACTTCACAATATATACCTTGATGTCTTGTTGTTTCACCCTTCTCATATTCTTCCTCGAACCATCTTCCCCACACTTATTAACTTGAATGAATGATATGGGAAGAGGTTCGGTACACATATTCATCTCATCAGACTGCTCTGCCTCCTCATCCTCACACACCATCTGATCCACCAGTGACTCTTCATCAGATAAAGGATTCATTGGTGTGGTATTATCCTCCACAACCTCCTCCTCCATGTGAGAATAATCTCTAATATCATCAGGTAATGGTGAGAGACGCTCTTCTATTTCTATCTTCATTTTTAACTTCTGACACTTGGAAACTAGGCAGCTGATTCGATCTTCATCAGAAAGGTTGGGTGCTAATAAATACTGCTCGAGTTTGGACAAACTCGCTTCCAACATAGCAAGCTTTTTCTCCTCCTCGGTCTGATAAGTATAGACACCCTCGGGCTCAGAATATTCCTCGGGATGATACTGTCGGTATCCCTGATACGGTGTTGAGATGTACGCATCCATCATTTTTTTATTCCAATACTCTGGATTTTCCAAATATACCGCGCACACATCATCATAATAAGAAGTATGGTCACGACCGCAACAGAAACATCGTCCATCCGTCCTTGGTTCACAATAAGCATCCTCGTCCCGATCCCATCCGTCAGAGTAATAACCATCCTCCACCGTTGTATCAGAATCATAGAAATATGGTGGAGGGGAAGGATTACCATAGCAAGGCATCGATGGTTCTTCCAATTTCGCTCTTTCCCGTTTAAATCGGGCCTCGTGGCAACCGATACACGGGTGAAGTGGTTCCTTGCACAAAATGCATGTAAGAGAGGTGCATAATATTGTAAGATCTATCATCCTACACAAACACAAAAACACAAACACCACGCATAAATCTGAACAAAACAAAACAAAACTGACACTATTTTTGGATTTTTATTTTTTTTATTTTTTATTTTATTTTTTTAAACTAAAACTTAACACTAAACACTTTGCGCACGCCTCCCCGGCAACGGCGCCATTTTGATGTCTGTCGTTAGTGACATGCAAAAACCGAAATAAACTAGTAGCTAGAGTAAGTCGGATATCGAACCAAAGGAGGATTGTGGAAAGTGTTATGATGCTAAGTATTAATTAACTACTACTAAATTGAAAACTCAGTTTGATTGATTGTGAGAATTATCTAAATTAACAAATAAAAATTGTGGTTTAAAACAATGATGAGAAAAGGTGATCACTCCGGGATTCAGATTCTGTAATTACTAATAACCTAGTTCTGATTTTATTGGATGCTATTGATTGAATAGTAAGTCTGTCACATCTACCAATTACCTATGCAGTTCAAAATCTTAATATTAATTGATCAGATAAATATTAAAACAAACATACATAGAAATCATTCAATCAACAAAAGCATAGTTGGATTCAAAACATAATTATAACTCTGACTGTCACTCAGGATTTGTCTGTCACACAAATAATATAATTATGTAAATAGTCGGCTGTCACCCGACTACAAATCCAAATCTCAATACAAAACAGAAACTAGAATAAAAAGTGTCTCACAAGAATCGTTCACCCAGAGTGTTCACGAGAGATTTAGCCGCTCATCTCGGTTGATTGATCTTCGCCATGGTTGGAACCCTTCTCAGTCGATGTGAATGATGATGATAAAAACCTTCTGCCGAAGTTCGTGTGTATCTGTTGTATGACGGCTGCGTAGATGATTCATGATGTTGGCGGCCCAATTGTTACTATCATGATATCTCCAATGATCGGCCCAACAACCCTCCAAGTCAAGATGTGACGACCCACTTTTGAAATAATAATGTGATTGACTTTTTTTTTCCAAAACCTTGTATCTTTCACGTGAGTAGGCTGCCACCAAAACAAAAGTCCCCCAAAGTCCTAGGTCTGCCGCCACTGTGATGTTAATTGTGTTCCAATCTTTTCAATTGTGAACTCACTTTAACAATATAATAATAATCCTCCCAACATGGTCCTGTCACGTGATGATATGTTCCATGATTGAAATTGATGTTGCCACCAAAACTCTAGTGCTCGTGAACCCTTTCCTTGTCAATTTTATTTTGCAATATAATAATATGGATGTTGACCAAACCTTTAAGTCCATGTGTGTGTCAAATCCTCTAAATGACTTTGTGTGAGATGATTTAAGAAAAGTGGTCCAATCAAAAGTCCTGCATGTTTGCGCCACTTTCTTTGATGTTGTTGACTTAATTTTTTTTTCCTCAAGTCACCAATGGCTTCGTACAAGCCCAAGTCCCATGTTCTCACATGTGCAAGTGATGGGTTGAAAACCCTTTTTCCTTAAACAAAACAAACCATGGCTGACTTCATATTCTAACCGTATGCTACGGGTTGAGACCCTAGCTTACGTTCTGGATCTTCTGTTTCTTTTTGCTTCGAATTTGTTTTATCACCCGCAACAAGTACCTAGCAACTCGATGTGCCTCGGTTATCATCCACAGGTGTTCCGCTTCATCTCTAAACATCTTAACTCCATTGATTTAGACGATTGACCTGTAAAACCACAAATTCTCGTAGTGAACATATTCAACTAATATAATCGCATAAACCGCATTAAATCACACAATCTAATACACTTAAGGCTCATGTTTCACACTCCCCATCACATCCCCACACTTATCATTGATTGTCCTCAAGCAACCATTACAAACATTACTCACCTTATTAACAAATCACCATTAAATCCCTTACCGAATCAACAATTCAAGGTCCCAAGTCATACCCATCCCATAGACTGACACAATCGAGATTGACAATCTGACAGATAAATGATACGCATTTAAAACAGCTTAAGACTTACCTAACTAACACTAACATGCTTTTATTACTACACACATGCCACACGCCCCTCACAATAATCACTCCTCTCGGTTTTATCAAGACTAGCGTGTAATGTGCTAGTATATATTTCACTCAAAACCAACTATGTTACCTTGCAATCATAAGCTTGTATAGCAATCATACCTTCACTGTATCAAATAACATAACACATATCAAAAGGACTTTTCGGGTTTTGGGTTAAAGGTAAAGGTAGGGAAATATTTTTGGCCTTTTATATTTATTGGCGAACACAAATGAATATACCAAACCATGACAACTTATTCACAATAATACTAACACTATGGGTGATTTTCGACCCATTTATTTAACACGACATAACAAAGATTTTTGCTTTTCTTTTTCTTTATTTTTTCTCTTTTTTTCTTCTTTTCATTTTTTTCAACAAATATCTAACACACAATTGTCATTCATGGTTGGTATTTAAACGGGTCAAACAAGGTGTAACAAACGAAAGGTATAAGGCTCAACATGGTTAACTAAGGTGGGTGGATAAACAATCAATAAATAACACAATGGAAGGGATCCTAATGCCTTTATCATTTATGTCTAAACGTTAAAGCACAGTCTCGGCACGTATCAAACTACACAAGTTCTAACACAAAACAACATATGGCCTACACTCAACAATTGAACAGTTATTGTAATTCAACTAACAATCTAGTAGGCTCAAATATCTCACCGAACAAAAGGAATATGGGTTGCCGACACTTAGCATGTGTAATTCCTAAAGCATGTTACCCCTAGTTAGGCATCTCTTCTCAACTATTTTCTAAAAATATGTCAGAAATACTCTCATGAAACTTAAAGAGACAACCATGACTAGGGATCTAAGTTAGTTTAATATCAGTAGGAACCCTTTAGCGATTGAAAATGTTGGTTTTCATGAATTTCAAGCATACTTGAGACAAAAAAAAAATTTAAAATTTTTCAATTTTTAGCAAATTCAACCCTTTAAGCATTTAAGATCACAATCTTACCAACCCTCTCTCGAGTTACCACATCCCCACACTTGGGATACATTGTCCCCAATGTATGGTGCAATTTATACTCTAAACTCGAGAGATACCACCCACAGACCATGAACGGCTAACAACCTAGACGACTCAACACAAAGAAACCACTCCCAACACAAAAATTCACACCACCAAGTAGACAAAAACAAATAAAACACAGGATAGATAAACACATGCACCTGATCAGAAAACAAGTGAGTGTTTGTAGTGGTGTAGCTGCTGCGATCTAACCGGAACATACGTCCCTCATGGATTCTTTGAGATCTCACCGGGGATGTTGCCAAACATCCCCACACTTGATTCATTGCATCCGTGAAGATGGAACGTAGAAACCTGTCAAAACACAAACACACCAAAACGAAACGAAACCAAAATACAATACAATACAATACTCTACATCCTCGGGCTGCCTCCCGAGAGCGCTAAGTTTAAAGGTCTTCAGCCAGACCGTACCTGATATGCGCTACGGTGGTCTCAATGCACACTTACCCAATGTATTTCCCATGAATGCATGGAAATTTACATGCCATCTCCATAAATTCGTCACTATAATTGGCATGTTCAGACTGCACCTGCGGGTTTCGCTAATCCACTTCACAATATATACCTTGATGTCTTGTTGTTTCACCCTTCTCATATTCTTCCTCGAACCATCTTCCCCACACTTATTAACTTGAATGAATGATATGGGAAGAGGTTCGGTACACATATTCATCTCATCAGACTGCTCTGCCTCCTCATCCTCACACACCATCTGATCCACCAGTGACTCTTCATCAGATAAAGGATTCATTGGTGTGGTATTATCCTCCACAACCTCCTCCTCCATGTGAGAATAATCTCTAATATCATCAGGTAATGGTGAGAGACGCTCTTCTATTTCTATCTTCATTTTTAACTTCTGACACTTGGAAACTAGGCAGCTGATTCGATCTTCATCAGAAAGGTTGGGTGCTAATAAATACTGCTCGAGTTTGGACAAACTCGCTTCCAACATAGCAAGCTTTTTCTCCTCCTCGGTCTGATAAGTATAGACACCCTCGGGCTCAGAATATTCCTCGGGATGATACTGTCGGTATCCCTGATACGGTGTTGAGATGTACGCATCCATCATTTTTTTATTCCAATACTCTGGATTTTCCAAATATACCGCGCACACATCATCATAATAAGAAGTATGGTCACGACCGCAACAGAAACATCGTCCATCCGTCCTTGGTTCACAATAAGCATCCTCGTCCCGATCCCATCCGTCAGAGTAATAACCATCCTCCACCGTTGTATCAGAATCATAGAAATATGGTGGAGGGGAAGGATTACCATAGCAAGGCATCGATGGTTCTTCCAATTTCGCTCTTTCCCGTTTAAATCGGGCCTCGTGGCAACCGATACACGGGTGAAGTGGTTCCTTGCACAAAATGCATGTAAGAGAGGTGCATAATATTGTAAGATCTATCATCCTACACAAACACAAAAACACAAACACCACGCATAAATCTGAACAAAACAAAACAAAACTGACACTATTTTTGGATTTTTATTTTTTTTATTTTTTATTTTATTTTTTTAAACTAAAACTTAACACTAAACACTTTGCGCACGCCTCCCCAGCAACGGCGCCATTTTGATGTCTGTCGTTAGTGACATGCAAAAACCGAAATAAACTAGTAGCTAGAGTAAGTCGGATATCGAACCAAAGGAGGATTGTGGAAAGTGTTATGATGCTAAGTATTAATTAACTACTACTAAATTGAAAACTCAGTTTGATTGATTGTGAGAATTATCTAAATTAACAAATAAAAATTGTGGTTTAAAACAATGATGAGAAAAGGTGATCACTCCGGGATTCAGATTCTGTAATTACTAATAACCTAGTTCTGATTTTATTGGATGCTATTGATTGAATAGTAAGTCTGTCACATCTACCAATTACCTATGCAGTTCAAAATCTTAATATTAATTGATCAGATAAATATTAAAACAAACATACATAGAAATCATTCAATCAACAAAAGCATAGTTGGATTCAAAACATAATTATAACTCTGACTGTCACTCAGGATTTGTCTGTCACACAAATAATATAATTATGTAAATAGTCGGCTGTCACCCGACTACAAATCCAAATCTCAATACAAAACAGAAACTAGAATAAAAAGTGTCTCACAAGAATCGTTCACCCAGAGTGTTCACGAGAGATTTAGCCGCTCATCTCGGTTGATTGATCTTCGCCATGGTTGGAACCCTTCTCAGTCGATGTGAATGATGATGATAAAAACCTTCTGCCGAAGTTCGTGTGTATCTGTTGTATGACGGCTGCGTAGATGATTCATGATGTTGGCGGCCCAATTGTTACTATCATGATATCTCCAATGATCGGCCCAACAACCCTCCAAGTCAAGATGTGACGACCCACTTTTGAAATAATAATGTGATTGACTTTTTTTTTCCAAAACCTTGTATCTTTCACGTGAGTAGGCTGCCACCAAAACAAAAGTCCCCCAAAGTCCTAGGTCTGCCGCCACTGTGATGTTAATTGTGTTCCAATCTTTTCAATTGTGAACTCACTTTAACAATATAATAATAATCCTCCCAACATGGTCCTGTCACGTGATGATATGTTCCATGATTGAAATTGATGTTGCCACCAAAACTCTAGTGCTCGTGAACCCTTTCCTTGTCAATTTTATTTTGCAATATAATAATATGGATGTTGACCAAACCTTTAAGTCCATGTGTGTGTCAAATCCTCTAAATGACTTTGTGTGAGATGATTTAAGAAAAGTGGTCCAATCAAAAGTCCTGCATGTTTGCGCCACTTTCTTTGATGTTGTTGACTTAATTTTTTTTTCCTCAAGTCACCAATGGCTTCGTACAAGCCCAAGTCCCATGTTCTCACATGTGCAAGTGATGGGTTGAAAACCCTTTTTCCTTAAACAAAACAAACCATGGCTGACTTCATATTCTAACCGTATGCTACGGGTTGAGACCCTAGCTTACGTTCTGGATCTTCTGTTTCTTTTTGCTTCGAATTTGTTTTATCACCCGCAACAAGTACCTAGCAACTCGATGTGCCTCGGTTATCATCCACAGGTGTTCCGCTTCATCTCTAAACATCTTAACTCCATTGATTTAGACGATTGACCTGTAAAACCACAAATTCTCGTAGTGAACATATTCAACTAATATAATCGCATAAACCGCATTAAATCACACAATCTAATACACTTAAGGCTCATGTTTCACACTCCCCATCACATCCCCACACTTATCATTGATTGTCCTCAAGCAACCATTACAAACATTACTCACCTTATTAACAAATCACCATTAAATCCCTTACCGAATCAACAATTCAAGGTCCCAAGTCATACCCATCCCATAGACTGACACAATCGAGATTGACAATCTGACAGATAAATGATACGCATTTAAAACAGCTTAAGACTTACCTAACTAACACTAACATGCTTTTATTACTACACACATGCCACACGCCCCTCACAATAATCACTCCTCTCGGTTTTATCAAGACTAGCGTGTAATGTGCTAGTATATATTTCACTCAAAACCAACTATGTTACCTTGCAATCATAAGCTTGTATAGCAATCATACCTTCACTGTATCAAATAACATAACACATATCAAAAGGACTTTTCGGGTTTTGGGTTAAAGGTAAAGGTAGGGAAATATTTTTGGCCTTTTATATTTATTGGCGAACACAAATGAATATACCAAACCATGACAACTTATTCACAATAATACTAACACTATGGGTGATTTTCGACCCATTTATTTAACACGACATAACAAAGATTTTTTCTTTTCTTTTTCTTTATTTTTTCTCTTTTTTTCTTCTTTTCATTTTTTTCAACAAATATCTAACACACAATTGTCATTCATGGTTGGTATTTAAACGGGTCAAACAAGGTGTAACAAACGAAAGGTATAAGGCTCAACATGGTTAACTAAGGTGGGTGGATAAACAATCAATAAATAACACAATGGAAGGGATCCTAATGCCTTTATCATTTATGTCTAAACGTTAAAGCACAGTCTCGGCACGTATCAAACTACACAAGTTCTAACACAAAACAACATATGGCCTACACTCAACAATTGAACAGTTATTGTAATTCAACTAACAATCTAGTAGGCTCAAATATCTCACCGAACAAAAGGAATATGGGTTGCCGACACTTAGCATGTGTAATTCCTAAAGCATGTTACCCCTAGTTAGGCATCTCTTCTCAACTATTTTCTAAAAATATGTCAGAAATACTCTCATGAAACTTAAAGAGACAACCATGACTAGGGATCTAAGTTAGTTTAATATCAGTAGGAACCCTTTAGCGATTGAAAATGTTGGTTTTCATGAATTTCAAGCATACTTGAGACAAAAAAAAAATTTAAAATTTTTCAATTTTTAGCAAATTCAACCCTTTAAGCATTTAAGATCACAATCTTACCAACCCTCTCTCGAGTTACCACATCCCCACACTTGGGATACATTGTCCCCAATGTATGGTGCAATTTATACTCTAAACTCGAGAGATACCACCCACAGACCATGAACGGCTAACAACCTAGACGACTCAACACAAAGAAACCACTCCCAACACAAAAATTCACACCACCAAGTAGACAAAAACAAATAAAACACAGGATAGATAAACACATGCACCTGATCAGAAAACAAGTGAGTGTTTGTAGTGGTGTAGCTGCTGCGATCTAACCGGAACATACGTCCCTCATGGATTCTTTGAGATCTCACCGGGGATGTTGCCAAACATCCCCACACTTGATTCATTGCATCCGTGAAGATGGAACGTAGAAACCTGTCAAAACACAAACACACCAAAACGAAACGAAACCAAAATACAATACAATACAATACTCTACATCCTCGGGCTGCCTCCCGAGAGCGCTAAGTTTAAAGGTCTTCAGCCAGACCGTACCTGATATGCGCTACGGTGGTCTCAATGCACACTTACCCAATGTATTTCCCATGAATGCATGGAAATTTACATGCCATCTCCATAAATTCGTCACTATAATTGGCATGTTCAGACTGCACCTGCGGGTTTCGCTAATCCACTTCACAATATATACCTTGATGTCTTGTTGTTTCACCCTTCTCATATTCTTCCTCGAACCATCTTCCCCACACTTATTAACTTGAATGAATGATATGGGAAGAGGTTCGGTACACATATTCATCTCATCAGACTGCTCTGCCTCCTCATCCTCACACACCATCTGATCCACCAGTGACTCTTCATCAGATAAAGGATTCATTGGTGTGGTATTATCCTCCACAACCTCCTCCTCCATGTGAGAATAATCTCTAATATCATCAGGTAATGGTGAGAGACGCTCTTCTATTTCTATCTTCATTTTTAACTTCTGACACTTGGAAACTAGGCAGCTGATTCGATCTTCATCAGAAAGGTTGGGTGCTAATAAATACTGCTCGAGTTTGGACAAACTCGCTTCCAACATAGCAAGCTTTTTCTCCTCCTCGGTCTGATAAGTATAGACACCCTCGGGCTCAGAATATTCCTCGGGATGATACTGTCGGTATCCCTGATACGGTGTTGAGATGTACGCATCCATCATTTTTTTATTCCAATACTCTGGATTTTCCAAATATACCGCGCACACATCATCATAATAAGAAGTATGGTCACGACCGCAACAGAAACATCGTCCATCCGTCCTTGGTTCACAATAAGCATCCTCGTCCCGATCCCATCCGTCAGAGTAATAACCATCCTCCACCGTTGTATCAGAATCATAGAAATATGGTGGAGGGGAAGGATTACCATAGCAAGGCATCGATGGTTCTTCCAATTTCGCTCTTTCCCGTTTAAATCGGGCCTCGTGGCAACCGATACACGGGTGAAGTGGTTCCTTGCACAAAATGCATGTAAGAGAGGTGCATAATATTGTAAGATCTATCATCCTACACAAACACAAAAACACAAACACCACGCATAAATCTGAACAAAACAAAACAAAACTGACACTATTTTTGGATTTTTATTTTTTTTATTTTTTATTTTATTTTTTTAAACTAAAACTTAACACTAAACACTTTGCGCACGCCTCCCCGGCAACGGCGCCATTTTGATGTCTGTCGTTAGTGACATGCAAAAACCGAAATAAACTAGTAGCTAGAGTAAGTCGGATATCGAACCAAAGGAGGATTGTGGAAAGTGTTATGATGCTAAGTATTAATTAACTACTACTAAATTGAAAACTCAGTTTGATTGATTGTGAGAATTATCTAAATTAACAAATAAAAATTGTGGTTTAAAACAATGATGAGAAAAGGTGATCACTCCGGGATTCAGATTCTGTAATTACTAATAACCTAGTTCTGATTTTATTGGATGCTATTGATTGAATAGTAAGTCTGTCACATCTACCAATTACCTATGCAGTTCAAAATCTTAATATTAATTGATCAGATAAATATTAAAACAAACATACATAGAAATCATTCAATCAACAAAAGCATAGTTGGATTCAAAACATAATTATAACTCTGACTGTCACTCAGGATTTGTCTGTCACACAAATAATATAATTATGTAAATAGTCGGCTGTCACCCGACTACAAATCCAAATCTCAATACAAAACAGAAACTAGAATAAAAAGTGTCTCACAAGAATCGTTCACCCAGAGTGTTCACGAGAGATTTAGCTGCTCATCTCGGTTGATTGATCTTCGCCATGGTTGGAACCCTTCTCAGTCGATGTGAATGATGATGATAAAAACCTTCTGCCGAAGTTCGTGTGTATCTGTTGTATGACGGCTGCGTAGATGATTCATGATGTTGGCGGCCCAATTGTTACTATCATGATATCTCCAATGATCGGCCCAACAACCCTCCAAGTCAAGATGTGACGACCCACTTTTGAAATAATAATGTGATTGACTTTTTTTTTCCAAAACCTTGTATCTTTCACGTGAGTAGGCTGCCACCAAAACAAAAGTCCCCCAAAGTCCTAGGTCTGCCGCCACTGTGATGTTAATTGTGTTCCAATCTTTTCAATTGTGAACTCACTTTAACAATATAATAATAATCCTCCCAACATGGTCCTGTCACGTGATGATATGTTCCATGATTGAAATTGATGTTGCCACCAAAACTCTAGTGCTCGTGAACCCTTTCCTTGTCAATTTTATTTTGCAATATAATAATATGGATGTTGACCAAACCTTTAAGTCCATGTGTGTGTCAAATCCTCTAAATGACTTTGTGTGAGATGATTTAAGAAAAGTGGTCCAATCAAAAGTCCTGCATGTTTGCGCCACTTTCTTTGATGTTGTTGACTTAATTTTTTTTTCCTCAAGTCACCAATGGCTTCGTACAAGCCCAAGTCCCATGTTCTCACATGTGCAAGTGATGGGTTGAAAACCCTTTTTCCTTAAACAAAACAAACCATGGCTGACTTCATATTCTAACCGTATGCTACGGGTTGAGACCCTAGCTTACGTTCTGGATCTTCTGTTTCTTTTTGCTTCGAATTTGTTTTATCACCCGCAACAAGTACCTAGCAACTCGATGTGCCTCGGTTATCATCCACAGGTGTTCCGCTTCATCTCTAAACATCTTAACTCCATTGATTTAGACGATTGACCTGTAAAACCACAAATTCTCGTAGTGAACATATTCAACTAATATAATCGCATAAACCGCATTAAATCACACAATCTAATACACTTAAGGCTCATGTTTCACACTCCCCATCACTGCAGACGGGATAAAACCCCTTTTTCAAAACAGTTTCTTCATTCCACACGCCCCGTTTCCCCACAAAAGCTCTCGTTCCAGGCGTTTTTTCGCGAAATTCCAACGTCTCTTACCGATCTAACAACGCCAAGGTATGATTCTATCACTCTTAGTAGTTAGATTAGTTACTTGCATGTAGTTAATACACCACAAATTTGGGGAAAAATCTAGGGTTCTTGATGTTCATCCTGATCGAACCTAAAAATTTTGCCTAAATCTGCTTGCATTTAGTTAGATTAGTGTTAGGGGAAGTAAATAAACTTAGATTGTTCATAGATTCACCCGATTTCTTACAAAAACCCCAAAACCCTTGTTCTTGAACCGAAAAAGACAAAATTGATAAGGTAAACGGGATATTTTGGGAAAAACGGTGTTTAGGGTTGCATTTTCGGGGGAAACCGCACCTATTGGACCAAAAATTTTCAAGTTTTCGAAACCGGGTCGAAAATTGAAGTTTTTGAGTAACAGACCTCTGGACACGGGGCCGTGTCCGCTGGACACGGGGTCGTGTCCAGCCCACTGTTTGCAGTTTTGTCCGAAAACATTTCTGTTTCGTGCTAATCTTTGGTATATTTTTTTCAGATGGCAAAGTTCACAAGGTTCAATGCAAGTGAGCTCGATGCAAGGGCAAGGTATGAGGTTCTCCAAACAAGACCCGAAGAGTACCCGAGGAGAGCTTGCACAGATCTGTTAACCTTGGTAAACCAGCTGAACCGATTCAACAACATCGTTACGGGACCACTAGCTGTTGCATTAAACACTAGGCTTCAATCAGTACATCAATGTACCATGGAGTTCTACAGTACCTTCAACTTCGATTCAAGGTGTGACCCATTTGACAATACTGGGGTTGTATTTCGGTGTGGAGGAACAATGTACTCGATCTCCATGGCACAGTTTGGAGCCATAATAGGTCTATATCAAGAAGAGGAATCGGGAAACGAAGAAAATACCGGGGGATTACGAGACTTGGAGGTGAATGAAAGACAAGCCGCATGGGCTCAAATCGGTGAAGGAATCTACGACCCTCGTAGCACCAAGAGTACAAAGCTGAGGGATCCGCTCTATCGCTACATTCACAGGATCCTCACCTACTCTCTAAACCAACGACACGACAGTAGTGGTGTTGTAGGGTTGAAAGATTTGGTTGTCCTCCACTGTATCCACAACCAAAAGCCTCTTGATGTTCCGTATCTCCTGTTGAAAAACATGCACCTCAACCGCCTTGCTCGAGCTCCAACGCCTATCTTCTACGGAGGATGGGTGTACCGTCTTTTTAAGCATTACACGCGAATTCCAAGAGCCTTTGAAAGAAGCCCATGGTCGGGACGAGTTGACTACCACATTTGCCGAGCCATGAACTTACTCTATGAGGCGGAAGACGAAACAGTGAGTTTCCAAAGAACGCAAGGCTATGCATGGAACCCACAGGAGGCCCTAGTTCTTCACGCACCACCTCCCCTGTCACAACCCCCGATCCCTGATCCCCGGGAACGGGCGGACGTGATCACAGAGTTTGGTGGTATCAGGTTTTATTTAGTCTCGCAGCGGAATTTATATCAGGACCGTAGTTAGGAAATGTTTATCAAAGTAAAACCACTTTCTTTCATATTAATAATAACATGGGCAAAACCCAAGTTTCTTATTACAATACATTATAGGGATAAACCCTATTTTATTGAATTTAAAACATCGTTTATTAGGTAACTTTTATAGCCACATTTTCCCAAGCCTTTAGTGCTCTCCAGCTGGCTTTTTACTAATTTGCTTTCACATTGGGTTACCTGAAACATGTTTTAAAAATATTTGTCAGCGGGAAATACTGGTGAGTGAATCCCAGTTTAATCAAGTTTAAAGTCACAGTGAACAGTATTGAGAGCGATCACATTGTTTATATCTATACAATTACTTCAATTGGTACTATCAATCCTGACTTGTGGGTCATATTACCCATTGGCTAACTCATTGTCCAATGGTAACGTATTGTCATCCCGACTTACTACTCGCAAGTAGTACAAAATTTTGTATACAAAACCCCAACATACCGGCAGTAATTGAATAACTACAAAGACTCAATCACTGCTAATTTTCATAGTAAAACTTTTAAGGTTTGGTAAAACATTACCAAAAACATTATCAAAAAGAGGATAACTCACATTGCTGTCTTAGGCTTTTCGTAAGGGTTTCCTGGCTATAATCTATAATTTATACAAATGTACATTGATTAGTACCATAACCCTTTGAAATTATTAATAATACCCTCCCCGAGACGGCATTCCAACAACTACGTCGGGCAGAACCACGACAGTTGTTACGGAACCCTAAATCAATCGGGCAGCGTAACTATTATGAAACCGGGGTTATAATACTTACAATGGAGCAGAACCTCGCTAATTAGGGGTATAATACTCAAAATATTACTTCCAATATCAGAGATTTCGAGATTGAGAATGAAATGTGAGCGACGGAATTCGTAAACTGATGCCTTCTATTTATACTTGTGAAATTGGGTTCTGTCGCGGCCCGCGTGAAAGACAAGCAGGGCTTATGCGGCCCGCGTCAAAGCTGGTCAACGGACTAGCTTAGCTGAGTCGTTGAGTAGGTCCGCCACGATGTCGACACGTGTCGGCCTCTGGTGCAATCGCGTGTACAGGTCTCTCGCGGCCCGCGTTGATGTAAGCTTAAGTTAAAGCGGCCCGCATGAACTAAAGAAGTCAGCGGAGTCCAATCTAGTCTTAATACGGCCCGCGTGAGCTTGAGGTGGGATCCTACGCGGCCCGCCTCAGCTCTATTTTTCTTGTTTTTATTTTATTTAATAATTATAACATAACTAGGGCTCGGTTTTCACATACGGGGTATAATATAAAACATATTGAGACATTTTATATTTAGAGAGTCGGAATATTATGAGGGTATTGATTTTACCGAGGGTTGTTACATCCCCACCACCAGTATCCACCCCATGGTGATCCGGGTCAATCCTCCTCACAAGGAGGCGGTTTTCCTAATTTTCAAAGCTTACATGATCTTATTGTTGGAACCTGAAGGTTTATTCATGTAGGTTAGCATAGTTTAAGGGTTGATTATGTTTATGTTTGGTTTACATGTTTGGGCCAATTATATATGGTTTGGGTTAGTAGACTTGTGTCGCAATGGGCTTAGGTTAGTGGCCCAGTTAGTTTTGTATTTAAACAACATTTACCTCATTGTTTGAGGTTGTTGTTTTGGTGACAAATAGGGGCGACACAAGGAGAGGAACCGAGTTCTAGTTCGAGTCTTGTATCAGTCTTTGCTAGTCATTGAATGCAAGATTTCGGTTTGTTATTTATATTGTTCTTGTGTTGATTATTATATTTTATTCTTGAATCGGCTTGTGATTGTTTTCCGCACTTTCACAAGTTAAAGGTTGATATCATTGAAAGATCCTAACGGGTTTTACAATTGGTATCAGAGCCATTGAAGCCATTCAAGGGCTCGGTTTTGATATCATTAGGATTCAAGAATCATTTATGCTACTGATCTGTTTTGTTGAGTGTTTTGCAGCGATATATTTAATCTGTTCTTGACAGATTCATCGAAATAATACTGATTTTGGTTTGCTGATTTCTGAAAAAGGTGTTTGCTGATTTTACGGAAATTTGGTGGTCAAGAGATTCAAAGATTACGATATCTTTGAATTTTGGAAGTGCTGAAAAATCGGGATTGCGAGTAAACAGATCTTATCGTTTATTCTTTTGCAGGTTCCGACTCGCAACCATCATTGTTGCGGTTCATCACGTTCTGGTTACGACTCGCAACCATCATTGTTGCGGTTCATCACGTTCTGGTTACGACTCGCATTCACCACGGTTTCGGTTCATCCTGTTTCAGTTGCGACTCGCAACCAGTAGTCAGTCTCCACTCACAACCGAAGCTGTTACGACTCGCAACCTTGGTTTCGGCTCATCCTGTTTTAGTTACGACTCGCAACCACAGCAGTTACGACTCGCAACCACAGCAGTTTCAACCCAGCTGTTACGACTCGTAACGACACTGATTTACGGACTTTTGGACTGTTGACTTTTGGACTTAAAACAAACTTAATTAATTAATTAAACTGATTAATTAATCATGTCATCTAACAACAGTGAACTGTCCGCCCTTAAAGAACAACAAGAATTGGATTCAAAACTTGGTACCACAACACGCATTCCTAGGTTAACTGATGCTAATGATTTTCCTGAGTGGAAGTGGCGCTTTGAACAGCATCTTAAGGTTAAGGATTATAAGCTGTGGCGAAGCATTTTGCGAGGACCTAGGGAAATCATGATGGAAAGCTCAACTGAACCAGGTCTTAAGGTAAAGAAACCTAGGGATCAGTACACTGAAGATGATTTGCTCATTATTGAAGAAGATGATCGAGCTCTTTCCTACTTAACCATGGGTTTGGGTCCTGATATTGCTATTGGCTTTCGCACCTGCAAATCTGCCAAAGAATTGTGGGATTCTCTGATCGAAGTATATGAAGGAAACGAAGATATGAAAGAGAGCCGAAGAAATCTGCTGCAACAAAACTTCAACAACTTCAACCATATTTATGGTGAAACGGTAGACAATCAGATTCAGAGGTTTGTGAAGCTGATCACTCAAATGCAAATGGAAGAAATTCATACAACAAATGCATCTACAAACCGACAACTTCTTAATGCACTACCAAAGAGTTGGGATCATCATGTTGCTATGATCAAGAAGACTAAAGATCTCGCTAGATGTACTCTGTCTGAGATGATCTCTCACATTAAGGCATGCGAACTGGATGATAAGCAAAGAGAAACAAATTACAAGAACAGTATGCTAGCTGCTGGTTTCTCCATTGCTCCCGCTTCCTCTAACAACAGCAACACAGCATTATTGTCTCAAGGTGGTTTTCAGATGTTTCGAAATACTTCATCCACTACTCCAACTTCAGCTAAGGTGCACTCATCTGGATCTTCTAATCAAGTCGTCTCTCCAGCTTCTCCTGCTTCAATTCCAAATTCTGGAAATGTCTCTACTGCTGCTTCTGCTTCCGCTGCTAACAACGAAATGATAGCTTTCTTTGCTAAACAATCAAAGGAGAACTTGGATATTGCAGCTTCAGTGATCAACTGTTTGAATGCTTTTATTGCAGGAAAACTTGACCCACCAAAGTGGTGTCCTGATGATCTGAAACAGATTCATCCAGATGATGTTGAAGAAATGGACATCACCTGGCAGATGGCGATGGCAGCTTTCAGAGCCCAAAAGTTTGTGAAAAGAACAGGCAAAAACAGGTGGGGAAATGCATGGAATGGAGCTGCTAAAGTGCCCTTTAATCTTCGTTGCTTCAACTGTCATGAGGAAGGACACTATGCTCGAAACTGCACAAAGCCACTTATAAACAGAGATCAAACTCCTGCAACTCCTGCCCAACCTGCAACTCCTAATCGAGAAAGAGCTCTTGTGACCACTACAAGTATAGCAGATGCTGCTGCTTCTGGAAGTCCACCGCCGCAAGGATTAGCACAAGCACTGGTGGTTCAGCCCAACCTCAACTTTGATTGGACTTCAGAAATTGAGCGTCTGAACATATCAGCTCCAGAGAATCAAACTGCTACATCCAACATTGCTTTCATGACTTCAAGTGAACCTAGCCCAAAGCCAGAGGAAGAGACTGCAGCTGATGATTTTGCATTCATGACTCAAATTCTTTCAGCTCCTGTTAAAGGTCTCACCAAAGAAGAGGTAATTTCTGTTTTCTGTACTCCTGAGTGTAGGGAAAGGGTTGAGGCTTACAGAATACACAACGCTGAGCTCATTCAAGATTATAATGACATAAAAAATAAAAATTTTACTTTGTCTAAAAATGAGAAGCTTTATAAAGAAAAGATTGAAGCTCAGCGAAAAGACATCATCAAGCTAAAGGATGATGTGAGTGTAAAAACAGCTCATTTCCTAGAAGCTCAAGAAAAGGTATGCATTTTAACTAAGGAACTGGAAGATATTCAAAACAGATATCAAATTAATGAATTAAATATCAAGAAGTTTGATTCTTCCAGTAAATTGGTTAAAAATCTTTGTGATCAACAACTTGCATACAAGGAAAAGAAAGGGTGTGGTTTGGGTTTTAATAAGGCTCCTCCTCCTTATAATGACAATTATACATATTTACCTATGACTGAGGAGGAGATGACTAATGAAAGTAAAATGTCTTATGGTCCCAAAAATAAGTCATCGTTCAATGACAGACCAATTGAGAAAAGGAAGTCTGCTCCTATAAATTTTGTTCACAAAGGCACAATTGATCCTAATGTTTCATCTTCGTGTGCAGATGATAGCTCTGAAGTAAAGTGTGATGATGTTCATGGGAGTGAACCGGTTATTATTTCAAATGTTTCTGAACCATATTTTGAACATTATTCTGAACCAACTGAGTCGGACATTGCTTTTACTAGTTCTTTGTTTGCGTCGTTTTCAGCTTATGTTTCGTCTTGTGAGCCTGT
The DNA here is from genome assembly GCA_030545235.1 of Helianthus tuberosus. Lineage (NCBI taxonomy): Eukaryota > Viridiplantae > Streptophyta > Magnoliopsida > Asterales > Asteraceae > Helianthus > Helianthus tuberosus. Next base: position 27,308,022 of record CM060444.1, read on the forward strand.
TGTTTTGGGCAAAACTGATAATGTTTGTGTGGATGATTTGAACAATAAGTGTGGTGATGATTGTTTTTCAACTAATGTTTGTAATCCTAACATCTCTAATGTTTCAGCTTGTGAAAATGTTACAGGTGAGGTCCCTCAGGATGCATTCAGTGAAACCACTGAAACGACTTCTCAAGAAAATCAAGAGTATCCTGATTCTTCTTCTGAATCTGTCTCAGTGGGTGTCCCTAATGTTGAATCTAGTGGGACCCCATTGGAAAGTGTGTTAAACAATGAACCTGAATCTGTGTCACATGATAAATGCTCTGAGAAAATGCATATTGATGAAACTTCTTTAGGCTCAGAAAAGGAATCTGAATCAGTTTCACATGACAAATGCATTGAGGAAGAGCATATTGTTGAGACTTCATCTTGTTCGGGAAGTGAACCTGAATCGGTTTCAGATGACAAATGCATTGATAAAACGCATTTGGATGAAACTCATACATGTTCAAATTCGGAATCAAGATTAAGTAACAATGAAAGGGATGCTGATCTAAAAGAGAGATCATTAGAAGAAAAGTTGTCTAAAGAAAAACCACAAGTCAAACATGTTCAGAAAACTAAAACATCAAATCACACGAAATCAAGCAAACAGAGTCAAAATGTCAAGAATGTTAAAAATGTGAAACGTCAAACATGTTATAACTGTGGTATTGCTGGTCACATTGCCAGAAATTGTGGCAAACTCCCAAGGACACCGAACAAGAAAACATCAGAGCGAAATCAGAAGATCACGTCTAATCGATATCACTGTTCGAAGTCCATGATGTCTGCAAAGACTAAGACAATGCAGAACAACTATCATAGGACTAGACCTTCTGATCAGGATTGGAATGCAGCCAAACGCTATAATCAATATCAGAATAGACAAACAAATTTTCCGCGCAATCGAAATAATTCTTTTGGTAACGCTTATGAAAGTTTCAATTCTAACTGGTCAAGACAGTTTTGGAAACCTAAAACAAATGGCATGCAATCCAATTCAATGAAATCATATCATCAAAATGTTGCCAAAAGGGATGTTTCAAAATTTCTAAATAAAGATAATTTAGTGTGGCAGAGAGTGACGTTTATTGATGCACAAGGAAAACCCAGATCCACTATGGGCTGGGTTCCTAAATCTAACTAATCCCGCTAATCGTGCAGGAACAGCTGTGGAGGACTACCGTGCGCCTCTGGTACATGGATAGTGGCTGTTCCAGGCACATGACAGGAGACTTATCCCAACTGGAAAATATCAAAGAGTTTAATGGTGGATATGTCTCATTTGCGGGAGGAGAGTCAGGCAGAATCACGTTAAAAGGAACTGTTCGAAACGGCGTCTTAAGTTTTGAAAATGTTAATTATGTTCCAGAACTGAAACACAATCTGTTAAGTATTTCGCAGATCTGTGATCGAGGGAATTCAGTTCATTTCACGAAGAAGGGATGTTATGTTCTTAAGCCTGGGATTGTTATTCCAGAAGACTGGTTCTTGATGACGGCTGAAAGGAAAGGTAACGCTTACGTCATTGATATGAACAAGAAACCGTGTGAAGAGATCACTTGTCTATTTTCAAAAATTTCGGAGCATGATGGTCTGTTGTGGCATCGTCGACTTGGGCATGTGAATATGAAAAATCTGAATCGTCTAGCTAAAGGTCAACTGGTACGTGATCTTCCAATCAAGGACTTCATGTTGGTGGAGAAATGTGTTGCTTGTGCGAAAGGGAAAGCTCATCGAAAACCTCATAAGACTAAACCAGTACTCTCGACAAAAGCTGTCCTCGAACTACTTCACATGGATCTTTTTGGTCCAGTGAATGTGCTGAGCATTGGGAAGAAAGCTTACTGTCTGGTAATCGTCGATGATTACTCTCGTTACACTTGGGTGTATTTTCTCAGCCACAAAAATGAAACTGCTGTCTTGGTAAAACAATTCATTACTTTGGCTGAAAATCAAGCGAGTACTAAGGTGAAGGTTATTCGATCAGACAATGGGACAGAATTCAAGAACGCTACTTTGGATACTTTCTGCATTGATAAGGGAATCGATCGTCAGTTCAGTGCACCTCGAACCCCACAACAAAATGGAGTGGCTGAAAGAAGGAATCGTACTCTCATTGAAGCTGCGCGTACTATGCTGGCTGATTCAAAGCTTCCTAGCTTCTTTTGGGCTGAGGCAGTTAGCACGGCTTGTTATATCCAGAATCATGCTTTAGTAAACAAACGTCACATGAAAACCCCTTATGAGATTCTGGAAGGACATAAACCTTCGGTTTCACACTTTCGTATCTTTGGTTGTCCATGTGTATTATTACTAATGGACTCCAACGGAAAGTTTGAAGTCAAAGGTGACGAATGTTACTTTGTTGGATATGCTAAAGGCTCTGCTTATAGGGTATACAACAAAGTAACTAAAAAGGTCATCGAGTCGTGCAACATTGAATGGCTTGAAGAGAATGCTACGGATGCTAGAGTTGGTCCAGATTGGTTATACGATTATTCTGCTCTGTTTAAATCATTTAACATTTTGTCAAGTGATGTTTCAGTTGCAGGTGTGTCTATTCCCAAACAACCATTGTCGTTTGAAGATACGGAAGACGAAGCACAGATGCAAGACAACGTGAAGCATCATACCATTGATCCACCGGGAATGGTGTTTACGCAACATCCTACACCAACTCCGATGGTCAATCAATCTCCTGAGGGTGCATCAACTAGTGACTCTGTTTTATTTCCTGAACCAATTCCTGAGGATTGTGTTGTCACTTCTCCTGTAGTTCACACTACTACAGCACCTAATAAGGGGGAGTCTAGCAACACCACCACTGAAGAGGAGCCTGTACCTGATTTGGCCATACCTACAAGCGTTCAACGCAATCACCCAATCGAGAATGTGATTGGTCCTGTAAATGCAGGAATTTTGACCAGGAGTCAAACAGGAACCATTAACACTTGCTTATATTCTTGTTATCTTTCTCAAATCGAACCTAAAACTATTGATATAGCTTTGCAGGAACCTGGCTGGGTAGATGCTATGCACGAAGAGCTGAACCAGTTTGAAAGACTTGGAGTATGGAAGCTCGTCAAGTTGCCAACAGGAAAACGTAAACTTGGAACTAGATGGGTATTTCGAAACAAGCAGGATTCTGCAGGAGTCATCGTTCGAAACAAAGCAAGGCTGGTGGTTCAGGGATTTAGACAAATTGAAGGACTGGATTATGATGAAGTATATGCTCCGGTTGCACGACTTGAAGCCATCCGAATCTTTTTGGCTTACGCGTCATACATGGGATTCACTGTTTATCAGATGGATGTCAAAACCGCGTTTCTCTATGGAAAAGTGAAGGAAGAAATTTTTGTCGAGCAGCCACCAGGGTTTGTGAATCCAGACCATCCTGAATATGCTTACAAGCTAGACAAGGCGCTGTACGGGCTACACCAGGCTCCTCGAGCTTGGTATGCCACACTAACAGAGCATCTGTTGGCTCATGGGTATACACGTGGCACCATAGACCAGACTCTGTTCATCAAGAAAGTAGGACGTGATCAAATCTTGGTTCAAATCTATGTTGATGATATCATTTTCGGATCTACAAGTGAGAACCTTTGCAAGGAATTCGAGAGAGTTATGAAGAAGAAGTTTGAAATGAGTGCTCTGGGGGAAATGACACTGTTTTTGGGTTTACAAGTTAAGCAGAATTCACAAGGAATTCTTATTCATCAAGGGAAGTATGTGGATGATGTACTGGCAAAATTCAAATTCACGGACGCAAAGCCTGCTGAAACACCTATGGCAGAGAGACCACTATTGACTGAAGATGAAGAAGGAGAGTCTGTCAATCAACGTCAATATAGGTCAATGATCGGGTCATTGATGTATCTCACAGCGAGCCGTCCGGACATTATGTTTGCTGTTTGCAACTGTGCACGCTATCAGGCTAATCCTAAAACTTCTCACCTTATTGCTGTTAAAAGGATCTTTCGGTACCTTAAAGGCCGACCTAGGTTTGGCCTGTGGTATCCGAGGGATTCCAATTTTGACTTATTTGCTTTTTCTGACAGCAATTTTGGAGGTACTGACAGTGACAGGAAATCTACATCTGCGGGATGTCAATTTTTGGGTGATCGGCTCATTTCTTGGCAATGCAAGAAACAACAAACAGTGGCGATATCTACAGCTGAAGCCGAGTATGTTGCTGCTTCTGCGTCTTGCTCTCAAGTGGTGTGGATGCAACATCAATTGCAGGATTATGGTTTGACTTATCTTAACACTACTATTTACTGTGATAATGATGCTGCAATACAAATTGTTCGAAATCCTGTCTTTCATTCCAAAACCAAGCACATTGATATTAAAGTTCATTTTATCCGAGACTGTTTCGACAGAGGTCTTATTACACTCGAGCAAATCGACACAGATGCAAATGCTGCCGATTTGTTCACCAAACCTGTCAGCAGCTCAAAATTCAGAGTGCTTGTGGATTTTCTGAAAATGATCCGTTTTACTGACTGAGCATGTTTTTGTTTTTCGTAGGTAAATTTGTTCATAAAGTTTTCTATTTTTAGGTAGTTTTTATTTATGCTCAAATTTAGGGGGAGAATTTTTGAAAAATACAAAAACATTGAAAAATTAAAAAAAATACAAAAACATTGAAAAATTAAAAAAAATACAAAAACATTGAAAAATTGAAAAATACAAAAAGAGGTGTGGCATGACTGGGAAATGAAATGATTTTACACATTATGGTTGAGGGCTGACTCATGTAAGACCAGTATCGAAATAGTTTGACTCTAGTATGATATGTTGGTAGGCTCTATCCTTAAGACTGGAAACATTGGCTGTTTTTGTTTAGAACTAAAAATTGTATATGACCTCAGGAAAGAAAGTCACTTGGAATTAGCTCATTTCTATTTGAATGTCTGTATGTTGTCCCGATACACACAATTTTGGTCTGACTCTGAAATCTTCTCTGAAAAAGTCGTGTATCTCCTCTGCTGCATCCAGATATATGCTGACCTGGAGGTGCTAGGCAACGACAGCTTCTGCTGCATCCAGATACATGCTGACCTAGCTGTACGTTGTCGCTTTGTAGATCAATTAAACACCCGAAAGAGGCCCTTTAGTGCCCAAAAGAAACCCTATAAACCTATGTCAAATTGAGAAAAGCTCATTTGATCCTGTATATTATACCATCTCTACTTAAGATCTATTCTGTTCTCTTCTCAACCTAGTCCCAGTTAAGATTTCAGAGATCTGGATTGGACTTGTGAAACATGTGGTAGGGAAGCTACTTGCATGATAGAGTGTGCTGTTATAATTCCGGGATTTGATTAGTATTTGTTTTGAGTGTTCATTGTTAAGATATCAAAACATGATAAATTGAGTTACAGGCAGTTATATGGAAAAGGTCTAGGGAGATGAGTTTAAGGGGACAAATATACTGGCAATTGTCTAGATCATTCAGTAGTAGATCAGTGTTGATAAGTGAAGTCAAGCCCAAAACCTTGTGATTTGATCCCTGAGTATCTATGCAAATTTCCTTATTTTATTTTGTAAATAATTTTGTTATTTATTTTTGTTTTTAGGTTTTTGTTTCGCAAACGTTGCTCAAAAGGTTTAATGGATAATTTTCATTAAAATTAAATCAGTTTTTGAAATGGGTTAAAAAATTTGATTGATAAATCTGTTAAGGCAAGAGCCCAAATCTTCCAAAGCCCAATTGGTTAAAGTTGAGCCCAAGAGTTACAAGCCCATGATGGCCCATGATCTGATTTGTGGTATAAAAGGGCGGTTGCGAGTGGAGACCTCATTTCTCACTCGCAACCAAGTCTGATTCTCTCTCAAGATTCCGGTGATCTGTTGAAGGATTCCGATTCATCTCTGGTTACGACTCGCAATCTCCGGTTGCGACTTATTGATCATCAAGGTATAATGACATCATTATTCAAGTTTTGCAGGAATTATGAATGATTATTGAATATTCCGATGAAGATTTGAAGTTTCCGATGAGGATTTGAAGTTTCCGATGATGTTTCCGATGAAGTTTTGAAGATGTTTGACTCGCAATCAAGAACACTGAGGACTCGAAATCAGTGGTTACAAGTCGTAACATCAAGATTGCGACTCATGGTTGCGACTCAATGTTTGTCGGTTGCGACTCATGATTGCGACTCAATGTTGGTTGCGACTCGCAAACAACTGGTTTCGACTCGAGACCTTTTGGTTGCGACTCATGGTCTCGAGTGAACAGTAACAGTGTTTGTTTTGGTTTTATTTTTATCATTGTTATATTTGAAAGTTGGAAACTTATTTGTTTTGTGTTATGTGCAGAAAAATGGACTTGAAATTTATATCTTCACACAATCAAGTCGGATATTTGGCTCCTCCACCAGAAAAACACAAGCAGATGTACATGTCATTGATGAAAGGTCTAAATACATGCCGGATTGTTCATGCTCTTCGTGAGAATCCGGTTGTTTATGAAGATCTTATTCAAGCTTTTTGGAAGAGTGCTAAAGTAGAAGTCGTTGATGGAAAGGGAGCTATAGTTGCTGAAATTCAAGAAAAGAAAGTTATAGTGACTGAGCAGATGATTAGAGAAGTGCTAAGATTTAATGATCAGGAAACAGATCCTATAGAACTTCCAGCTGGAGCAGTAGAAGCAATTTTGCCTCGTTTGAGCTACGAAGGAAAGTTTCCACCCTTGGTTAAGAAGTTTGTGCATCCATACTGGCGTCTGTTACTGCATATGTTTCTTTTGTGCATGACAGAGAATAGAGGAGGAATTGATCAGTTGAATACTACTCAGTCTGCTGCTGTGATTTGTTTAATTACGAATGAGTCGTTCAATTATTCAAGATATATTTTGGAAGCGATGAAAAGGAATGCAATTGGACTTCGAAAGGATAAGTTTCTGATGTATCCTAGATTTTTGCAGATGATTCTGAATGATAAATATTCAGAATTGAAGAGATCTGGTAATACGTTGGAATTGAAACCAATGGGTCCATCATGTTTTGGAGCACTTACTACAAAGAAGGGTACTGAGAAGAAGTTTGAAGGATTGATTCCGTTAGAGAAGTTTGGTCAGTTTGCAGAGACAGAAGATGTTAGTGTCACTCCAGATATTGTGCAGTCTGCTCCAGTACAAAGTGTGCCTGCAAGTGCTATAGTTGCTGAAGAACATGATATTCAGAGAGGTGTTGAGCCTGAGACTGAGTTTTTGATAATTGACTCAGACAATGAAGGCATTGAAATTATGTGTGATTCTGGGGAAGATGAAGAGCTTCCTCCTGAAGCTGAAGTTGATACTGCCGTTTCTGCTGTTCCACCCGTGATTACTGCTGAAAGTTTGGCTTTGTTACTCAAATCTGTAACTGACAAGATGGGAAACCCTCCTTCTGATCTTGCAGTGTCAAGTGAAAAGCCTAGTGAAGACCCAAGGGATTCTGATTCCATGCCATTGAAGCGGAAAAGGAGGGATCCTCGGCTCGGAATGTATATTGAGCATAGCAAAGATCAACCTGTAGTTACTGATGAAGATGATGAAGGTCTTTATGACTTCGAGTTTGAAAAGAATATCACCGATACCACCACCGCTACTGAAGACATTTTTGATTTTGATGCTGATACTCAAAGAACTGATATGGATGTTACTACTGATGATGTTCAGGTTACTAGTATTGATGTTGATGCCACTGTTGAGACAACGCTACCTAGTGCTACTGAATCTGCAGGTCCTTCTAGAGTTGATCTTGATATGCCTAGCAGTTCAAGTGGTAAAAGACCTGAAGAGCCATTTAGAATGCCGTTTGATGATGATTCTAGTGATGAAGATGAGTATATCAGTATGAGAGATATGAAGAAACGAATGGTTGTACTTGAGCAAGATTCAATCCATAAAGATGCAAAGATTATTCAACTTGAAGATACTATTGTAAAGAAAGATCAACAGATTGAGCAGCTTCAAGGAGATGTTAGTTTGCTGTTTAATATGATTTATGATTTGCGTGGGAAGTTGGAGAAGAAGTTTGGACAGGAGTTTTCTGATCCAACTGATGTTGAAAACAGAAGAAAGGCTTTTGAAAAGGATGATGCTGAAAGAAGTGCTGCTATGGAACATTACTTTAGAAGAATTGTTGATCCTGTTGCAGACAAAGAGAAAGCTGAAAGAATCAAGAAGAAAAGACAGTTTGTCATTATGAAGAATCGGAATCTAAATCCAGATGATGATGATGCTCATGCAACTCATCATTTGATGGATGTTGGTGAAACTCTTTATGATAAGGTTGGAAATCGTTCTGGTGTAGTTAGTTGGGGTTATGATCATGATCGTAAGAGATGGTGGATAAAAAGGAAGATTGGACCTGTTGAGTGGTATAAACATCCAGGCCAGTTTCAGTCATTTACTAAAGTGGACTTGACAGACTTGTCTAGAGCACCTTATGTAGATGATAAGCCTGGAGGAGTTGGTTATAGGTTTTTCGAGAGGTTGAAGAGGGAGGTTCTTAAGGGTTTTCCTTCCATGCGTACTGCAGAGTCCACTGTGAAACCCGCTAAAGGCATCAGAGATCCATACACAAACAAGCGATTGAAGATTGTGCGTTGGCCTGTAACTGATAAAGAGAAGACGATTCTGTTGGTGAAAAAGATTCCAAAGGGTGCTCTAAAGACCTTACATTTTTGGTCTTATGATGAGCGTTTAGGGCAGGCAGTGATTGTTTGTGATGATAATGTGTGTTTTCAATTGGTGGATCAGATTGATTTACTGAATGTTGCTCATGAAGATTTGGAAGTTTTGGCTCGTCATCAAATTAGAGCTACTGAGAAATATGAAGAAATTGCCAAAGCTTGGACTAAAGCTGTTGCAGCATCTATTCATATTCATACAAAGGGTTTTGGTGGTATTAAGGATCAGGTGCAAGATGATGGTGAAGGTTAAAGTGTCAAGAACCTGCATGCATAAACCTAGGGGGAGATTGTTGGAACCTGAAGGTTTATTCATGTAGGTTAGCATAGTTTAAGGGTTGATTATGTTTATGTTTGGTTTACATGTTTGGGCCAATTATATATGGTTTGGGTTAGTAGACTTGTGTCGCAATGGGCTTAGGTTAGTGGCCCAGTTAGTTTTGTATTTAAACAACATTTACCTCATTGTTTGAGGTTGTTGTTTTGGTGACAAATAGGGGCGACACAAGGAGAGGAACCGAGTTCTAGTTCGAGTCTTGTATCAGTCTTTGCTAGTCATTGAATGCAAGATTTCGGTTTGTTATTTATATTGTTCTTGTGTTGATTATTATATTTTATTCTTGAATCGGCTTGTGATTGTTTTCCGCACTTTCACAAGTTAAAGGTTGATATCATTGAAAGATCCTAACGGGTTTTACACTTATGCAGGAAAACCTTATGTGTACCAGGAACGCCTACAACCTCGCCAACAACACATACCACCGGGTCGGAGCTATTGAACGCAACATCAACGATATACAAGACGATATCAGCAGCATCCGGGAGCATATGGCGGGGCATGGGGATGGAGGTGATGATAGCGATGAAAATATGGATTAGAGGGTTTGGAGGAGCAGGAGCGGGTTGATGGCGAGCCCACAGGTTTAAGTCCCTTTATCTATCGAACGATTGGTGGCCTGCGTGCCAGAAGTTGAACAATTTACTTTCCTTAAACACTTTTATTTTCCGTTTTATTTTTCTTTTACTTTATGCTTGGAACAATTAACTGTGGTAATGTAGGATGTTTGTATTGCTTGGTGTGGTATTAAGTGTTGAAACAGGTACAAACCAAGGCTTGGGGTGCTAAGCCTCAGCACTTATAGGGCCAGGATGGAAAAACCGGAGGAAGAAACCTGTTTTTCAGGCTTTCAGACTGTCCACACGGGGACGTGTCCAGCCAACACGCCCCCGTGCTCACCTCCCAGACCTGCTGTTTGGCTTCTGTTCGGCAGAATTTTGTCAGACACGTGGCCGTGTTCAGTGGACACGGGGCCGTGACCACCTTCTGTAAGTTCTTGTTACTGGCACCTGAACACGGGGTCGTGCCCACTCAACACAGGGCCGTGTTCAGTGCCCAGTAACACAAATTTTTGCTTTTTAAACACTATTTTACACATCTAATCAACCTAAAATTTTATTTTTGGGACACATTGAGGAAAATGTGTAATTTAAGTGTGGGGGGGATGCTAAAACCTTGAATTTTGCAAATCCTAAATACAAGCCTTACACAAAACTCTATTGGAACCGCTAATCACCCCAAATTTTTTCAAAAATTTCATTTTTTTTACTTGAGTGAGAATTGCTTCAAACCTTTATTGCTTGTATGTTGAGATTTGTGACTTGTTATTAGTCATCTAGTGTTGTGGTCATTTCCGGATCAATTATCAGTTATTGTTGTGTTGTTTCATTGTTTGATTATTTCTTATTTTTTTGATGTTTTAGTTATTCCGTGGTTTATTCGTTGCCTAATTATCAATTATCATATTCGTTGCCTAATTAGAGTTTTTAAATGGTGGTGGAACGCATGAACGATGAATCTCGTGGGGGGAATGACTCGTCATACCATGGATTAGATGAACTGAGAAATGGCTTTTTAAATTTCATCATTCTCCAATTTCTTGTTCGTCAATATCCTTTACCTGTGTCAGGTGTTTTAATTTTTTTTTCAGTTTTAACCATTGATGTGTGTAAAATGCAACATATAAATTACATCAAATGAGGCATAAAACTAACCCTTTTTTAGTGCTAATATTGGAAAAAGAGTGTTTTTGTCTTCCTTTTGTATTTTCAGGATTAAATGAGCTCAAAAACGCAAAAGAAGCAAAAAGACAGCTAAATCCAACATAAATACAAGAAAAGGAACATTAGTGGACTGCCCGAACCCTCAACGGCACCTTCCAAAGCAAAATAGAGAAAACAGAAGACTGAACACGCCCCGTGCTCAGCCAGCACGGGGCCGTGCCCAAGAAGCAGCAGAAAAGACAAACCTATAGAAGCTTCTATTGCCCATCACGGGGCCGTGCTCAGCGGACACGGGGGCGTGTCGAAAGTACAGCAGGCGCATTTATTGTAATTGCGAATTACAATTAATGAGGAGAGAGAGTGTCAGACGGACACGGGGCCGTGCCCAGCGGACACGGGGCCGTGTCCAGCTCTCTGTTCAGCCTATAAATAGGAGTGCTTGGATTCATTTCATCTCATCCCTTGGCACACCACCTCTCTCACACTTCATCCACCGCCCACCACCATCACAACACCATCATCCACCACCATCATCCATTGTCCATCGTAGAGTGTGTGAGTCGTCTCGGGATCCAAGATTGATCGTAAGAGTTCTTGACAATCAAGGCCATGTTTGCCTAAGTCTCTTACATCACTTGGTGAAGACAAAGTGTCTAGTATAATACTTTTTATTTCTAATCTTTTGCATTTTTTATTTGGTTTTGTATTAATGACTTTAATAACTAGTTACTTATGTTGAAGGTGATCTTTCCTTATCGTTTGTCCGTGGTGTCTTGGCATTATTTTACTGTCTATATAAAATAAAGGATTTTCACCGTTCATATCTCCACGGTCTATATGGAGATATGTTGGCTACCTGGTAGGGGGTTAAGGGAACGGTTTGGTAAAGGTCTTGCCATTGTTCAGCGTTTAGAGGTCCTGCAATGGACCTGGGTCAAATTTAGTAGGACCTCCTTCAATACTTCACGGTATTGGATGGCGGGGGTCCAAACTCTTTGATCCCCTCATAAGTTAGCTACTATTAATACTATAACCCGGCTATTTAGGACTGTATCCCTGCTGACTCAGACTACTTAGCCGAGGGTAACGTCACCGCCAAAAGCGGGGCCTACCACAATACTGCATTAATAACTTAATTCATTATCTTCCAATAATCCACCCTTTTAGGATTGTATCCCTGCTGACTCAAACTACTGGGGTGAGGGTAACGTCGCCTTCAAAAGAGGGGTCTACTACAATAACTAAGATAATCTCTTAATTATGTGCAAAAGTGCGGAAATAATCAAAGGTTATACTAGATACGAGTCGGAACCAAGTGATTCATCTTGTCTATCTGTTTTTATTTTTATTTTTATTTTCAGCATTTTAGTTAGTTTTATTTTTCTTAGTTTAAAACATTTTTCTAAACTTTTATTTTGGTTAGACGTTGAGGATAAACCGGTACTAAAAGCTCTTGTGTCCTTGGACGACCTCGGTATCTTACCAACGCTATACTACACTCAACGATGGGTGCACTTGCCCATATGTGTGTTTAGTGTTAGTGAAATATCGTGTTTTATAAATTTAAAACTTGGCTAAAATAAGTGTTAAAAAGGGCTTAAAATATACACCTAATATATATAACACTTTATCGCACATCAACCATCGAACCAAAGAAATGGAGGGTTGGTGAGCCGATTGGATTGAGAGGTCTGTTATAGATATGTTTGAAAAATCAAAGAAATGGAGGGTTGGTGAGGCAGTGTGTGAGTCATCGGTGACTCGGTTCTATAACAACTTTTGGTGGTCGGTTAATCAAAGAGAGGGGGTTGCTATGCTAGCGATGCCGAGACATAAGAAGTTCTTGTAAAAGGATTTCGTTGTGAGCAATGACCGGAATCTTGAATAAAAAAAAGAAGCTTTATCCGAACAGGGTGTAAGGGGCATGGTTGGGTCATCGATCGCCACGTAGGACCATTAATGGATTGCTATTCCACCCCCTTGTTTCATCCGCCATGATTCCCATGGATTAAACCATGGCAACCATGGTTCTTCTTTCCTTATTTAATATTTCCTTTCTTTTCATAAAAATTAATTAAAATAAGATAATAGTGGTTTTAGACTTTTAGTCATGACCACACACTTAGGGGGCGTTTGGTTCGCATGAATTCAATGGAATTTAAGGGAATTGGAATTTGAATTCCATCTCTTAAGATGTTTGGTTCACAGAATTTGATGGAATTGGAATCCCAATTCCAATCTTCATGTGTTTGGTTGACAATGGAATTAGAATTGGAATTGGAATTAGGCATGAATTCCTTCAAATTCCTTTAACTAAAGGAATTCAAAATCCTTCCTATATATGAAGGAATTAAAGTAAATTCATTGGAATCTTCTACCATTTCGACCCACACCGTTTCAACCCGTACCGTTTCGATCCAAACCGTTTCAACCCATACTGGTTTTGATCCGAACCATTTCGACCTGTACCGCTTCGACGCGAACAGTTTTGACCCATAACATTTCGACGCGATCCGTTTCGACCCGTACCATTTCGACCTGTACGGTTTCGTCGCGAACCGTTTCGACGCGAACTGTTTCAACCCGTACCGTTTCGACGCGAACCATTTCGACCCATACCGTTATGACCCATACCGTTTCGAATCGAATCGTTTCGACCCGTACCGATTCGACCGAAACCGTTTCGAATCGAACCGCTTTGACCCGAACCGTTTTGACGCGAATCGTTTCGACCCGAACTGGTGGTTGTGGGGTGTCGGGGTGATGGATTCCAATTCATTTGAAAACCAAACGCAACAAAATTGGAATTGAGATTCCAATTCCAAAAATTTCCAATTCTAATTGGAATGTTTAAATTCTAAATCCAATTCCTTCAAATTTTAATTCCTACATAAATTTCAATTTCAATTCTAAAACATTTCGCAAACCAAACACCCTCTTATGGTAGTCATGTTTCATTCAATATCCTTCTGCAAGGGCATAGGAATTTTAGGTTATTGTGTCATTATATTAATATTATATTAATATTTGCATGTGAGTGGGCCTAAAGTAAAAGAAAAAAATATATTTTATTTATATATTGTGTGTAGTGGGTAGGTAATAAGACCATCGGGTGTGGGGGTCGTCCCGGGTCGTCGGCCACGTCGCACACCGCCCCCCCCCCCCCCCTAAGGTTGTCGCGGCACTCCTGTCTTCTCCAAGACGTTGGAGACGAGACAAAGTTGTGGGCCCCCCTCTGACTTATCTCTCTCCCCTTTATTAATATGTTAATATTATATTGGTTTTTGTTATGGGTTGGGTAGTGCTCCACACCCTTGGGTAGTACCCAAGGGGATGATTCTCCACCCTTGGTGAGGTGACGCCTACGTAACGGGTAGTCTCTGAGTAACCAAACCACACCCAATGGCTTAACTTGGGTATCTCTGTGTAGATTTTTTGCCTTCACTTTTCAGACACGATAGTCATTATGTCATGATGCACTACCTGATAGTGGGCCCTAATTGGTTTTCTTCACCTATAAGGGGGGACGGGGTGGTCCGTGATACCACCCCATCACGCGTTAAACCTCCACGTAACACCGCCGCCACAAAAAAAAAAAAAACGCGTTATTTTTATAACTCGTTGAAACTATTACGCGTTATAGATTGTTGCCATTCTGATATCCTTTTTGTCCTTTAGCAATTTAATTAAATACAAAGCCCATTGCATGTTTGACACCAATCAGATGGACCCATTGCATGTCTGTTGACACACTTCACCAATTGACACGTATTGCATATTTAATTGACATGTGTTGGTTGGGGGAATTGTTGGGTGTGGTGGTGAGTGATGACCACCCCGCCTAAAAAAAGGTTGTGAGTGATGGAAAAATGGTTGATGACATGGCGGAACTTGATTGGTGCTTGTGAGTGATAGATTGTATCACTAGTGAACCACCCGAGTGGCCTAAGTCATTAGGGTTACGGAATATTAAATTCTGAAATGGGTTTTCTTCACCTGTAAGTCATTAGGGTTACGGAATCTTTTTATCGGTTCTCATAATTAAATTCTGAAATGGGTTTTCTTCACCTATAAGTCATTAGGGTTACGGAATTTTTTATCTGTTCTCATAATTAAAAAGAAAAAGTAGGGTGGTATCTCTGAGTAGATTTTTTGCCTTCACTTTTCAGACCTGATAGTGGGCTCTAGTTCCCTTTATTCTGAAATGGGTTTTCTTCACCTATAAAAGTCATTAGGTTATTCATCTGGATCTAAACTCAAACTGAACTTCCCAACTTTCTTTTTCTGAGGATCAGACTTGTTTAACCGAAGAACCAACGATTGAACTGCTCTGGTAACATCTTCACTCCCAGTTTCTATTTTCAAATGTTTCTCTTTTGTCTGATAGTGTAGTTCAGTGTTTCAAAATGATTATTATTTTAAGAAAGGGTAAAGTATAAGATTGTATAACTCATCAGTTGACAATCCCACAATCGAACCCTCTAAACCACAAGAAACCCAAAACCCTAATCAAGAATCAACCAATTCAACAGATCCATCTAAAATGTCGATTAGGTTATTCAGGGTTTTAGAGAGAGAGAGGATAAAGTATTTTTAAAGAGAGAGAGAAGAGACTGTGTGTTTAAGAGAGGGCAGTGGTTTCTAGAACGAGTTTATTTTAGTATTTAGGGTAAAATAACCAAAATACCTTTATGTGAGGTCCGCTTGGTAATATTTAACTATGAAAACTAAGTTAGGGTTAAAGGACGTAACATGCAAGGGTTTGCAAACATCGAGTACGTTTTTTGTACTTTTTGAAGATAAAGGATATATTTTGCAATCTAGTGTTAACATAAAGGATGATTTTTGTAATTTACTCATAGAATAAAGAGTTAACTTTCATTTTGCTCCCTGTGGTTTGGTCATTTTAACGGTTTTACTCCAATAGTTTAAAAATAGCAATTTTCCTCCCTGATCATTCAAGTTTGTCGCCAGTTTGCTTCCTGGCTCTAACTCAGTTAAAACGTTCAATTAAAAGTAGGGGTATTTCGGTAGCTTACTCCCTGACTCTAACTCAATTAAAACGTTTAGTTAAAAGTCGCGGTAATCATGGTCGGTAGGTGGTAGTTGCAGGTGGTGGTGGATGGTTGTGGATGGTGGTGGCCGATCGAAAGAGTGGTTGGAAAGATGGGGGTTTAGAAAAGGATTACTTATATAGATGTTAATAGACAAGTTATAGGTTTATTTAGGTGAAAAGACTTACATGCCCTTGCTTTATCTATAAAATTACCAAAATACCCTTCTAGTTAATGGACTTTTGGATGGAATTAGAGGTGGGGAGCAAAATGACGATAAGTTAGAAAAATCAAGGAAGAAAATGACTACTTTTAAACTATTGGGATAAAACTGTTAAAATGGCCAAATCACAGGGAGGAAAATGGAAGTTAACTCTAGGATAAATAAAACATCCTAAAACAACTTTGTGGTAGATGAAGTTTCAGTCTCTGCACACATCCTCTCTCTATATATATTGTAATGTAATTACTTACTTGAATTAATCAATTTTTATGCCTTCAGTTTCAATTTCAGTGCTTACAACTTTCATATCCGTGTTTTTGTGTTGTAATTATAAAGCTACGTTTTTGTTCATGTGGCTGCCAAATGTTAATCGAAATAACAAGTACCCAACTTTAACAGATTGAGTGATAAATGGATACTTTTAAGGAGGTGTTTGGATGTGGGTTTTGAAAGTTATTATGTTTTTGTTTTGTTTGAAGTTGTTATAGTGACTTTAATAGTGTTTGAGTGCTCCAATTTCATGATTAATAAGTGTTAATTACACCCACAAAACATGCACATCTGTGAGAAATGGGTTGTTCGTATGGCTGCCAAAAAGTAACAAATTGAGTGATAAATGGATACTATAAGAAGGTGTTTGGATGTGGGTTCTGCAAGTAAATAAATACAAAAGGTGATGGAGGAGGAGGAGGAGATGGTGATGACTCGTGTATTTAGTTTGTTTGCAGCTGTTATATAGATTATAGATGCTATAATTCGTCATTTGATAATATTACTTTTTTGCTGTATTGTATGTGGTGTTAAACTGATTATAGATAGTATAATTCATCATTTTCACTGTAACTAGTTTTTGCAGCACTATTAAGTATTAATCCAACAAAAAGAACAACTGAAAATGAAACCTGAATATGCTGAACGAATGGCTTTGGATAGAATCAGCACACTTCCGCAACCCATATTAGAAACCATCCTATCTCTTTTATCCACTGAAGAGGCAGCAAGGACTAGTATTCTCTCTAGGGAATGGAGGTACAGGTGGACCACAATTCCTAACCTAAAGTTTAGTTTGCGTATAAGAACTTCCGAGCTAACATCTGACATAGAAAGTGAAATGAAATACATGGACCTGCATGATCTACACCAAGTTTTGTTGCTGCGCCAGGGCCCAATTCACGAGCTCACCCTTTCTATGGAGGGTTACTGGGAAGACTACGACCTTTTTGAATTTGAGCCGATAATACTTCATTTGTCGAGGAACCATACTGTCAGGAAACTAACACTTGATGCATTTGAGTCGGAGAACCTTATGTATAAATTACCCATATCTGTTTTCGCATTGCATCACTTAAAGGAGCTCGATCTTTGTAATTTTACTATTGAGCTTCCATCAATATTCAATGGCTTTGGTAGCCTTGTAAGGTTAGGCCTGAATGATGTAAAGCTCTCTACAAAAACTCTTCGACATCTTTTATCAAATTGTCCATCACTTGAGAGCTTGTATCTGGTAAGTACCCACTTGAACATACGTTCTCATGTCATGGACTTTCATAACTTATCTGAATATCGTAACGTGTTGCAGGATATTTGGGAATTGGGTGATAAATGCACTATTAATGAGCTACTCAAATGCTTACCTGTGATTGAACATCTGACTATTTTTAGTGATGTCCGTGAGGTAATATTTATCCACATGATATATAATTGAAAGAAAAATTGTGTACTTTGGCTGTTAATATTTGTTTTGGTCTATGGTTCTAGTGGCTGGTTCTAGACTCGGATCCGCAAGAGCTTCCAATCTCACTAATCCACCTCAAAGTCTTACGTGCGGAAAATTTGTCTTTTATTGAGGGCTCCAAATTAGCTTTCCTTCTTGTTTTGATCAAATGTTCCCCGAACTTGGAGAGAATTTACCTAAATGTAAATGATATTACAATATCTTGTATTCTGTTTGTTTGATTGTCACTGACCAAAAAACACGAACCTTTATGTAGATGGGGTGGAGATCTGAGGATTATAAGGAATACCCTGCTGTAATGGGGTGGAGATCTGAGGATTATAAGGAATACCCTGCTGTAAAGGATGAATATTCAAATGTTTGGTTGGAGCATCTGAAAAAATTGGATATTGGTTTTTACAGCCACTCGCATGAGATGGAACTTTTAATGGAATTTGTAAAGTTTATCTTGGTTAGGTCACCTAAGCTGAAGAAGGTGAGCATACACACTTCGGATGATCGGTATCTAGAGTCAATGATCGTAAATACGCTCTTAGGGGCCCCACACGCGTCTCCGGCAGTAAAATTTAAAATCAATGAGTGAGTGAGAATTGCTTCAAACCTTTATTGTTTGTATGCTGAGATTTATGATGTTATCTAATGTTTGGCTACTTTGCTCTTTGCTACCATATCAGTATTTGAGATTTGTGACTTGTTATTAGTTATCTAGTATTGTGGTCATTTCCGGATCAATTATCAGTTATTGTTGTGTTGTTTCATTGTTTGATTATTTCTTATTTTTTGATGTTTTAGTTATTCCGTGGTTTATTCGTTGCCTAATTCTCAAACGATTTTTGGTTTCCATTCAATTGAAGATTAAAGGAGAATTTTACACGGTAAAAGATCCATTTTGATTTCACTATACTAGTTAGGCTGCACGGTATGGCCCGTCCCCCCACCCCGTCTCAGTCCGGCGCCGGCGTCGACCCATCCCCCCCCCCCCCCGCGTCTTCAACGTCAAGAATCGGACGTCCAGGACGATCCAACATGGTGGGCCCCCTTTGTTTCTGATTTGTACATTAGGCTTCAATACTTGTACATAGGGCATAGAAATTAAAAAAAATTAAAAAAAGTGGTGGGGTAGGATCATCCTCCCATACCCTCTAGTTTTGTGGGATGGACCATCCTTGGGAGGACTATGATATGGCGCCTACGTGGCGGATCATCCTCCCTTGGAGGACCATCAACGTACCCTCTAGCCTTAGAATCAAAGAACTCTTGGTAGATATTTCCTTAAAGGTAAATATGTAACTGTCTTTTAACGTCCTATAAAAAGTTGGATAAAGTTTTATATATTAATGTGAAGTTGAATTGAATTTACTGTTTCATGATTAACTTGGAAACTATGGAAATAATTATGGGGTTTCTAAAAAAGAGTAAAGTCGGGGAAATGGGTGACCGGTCAAAATGGGGAATTGTGTAACGCAATACCAACCCAAAGGTAAGGCAAGTAAAGTGCTTGCTTTCCTTCCACCTTTGGGTTCAGACACTAAGAGACGACATGAGCGATTACGATTTACGAAGTGCCTGAAGCCTTGGATAAATAGCTGTCTAGTTTAGCAAAATTAGAGTTTTTAAATGATGGTGGAACGCATGAACGATGAATCTCGTGGTGGGAATAACTCGTCATACCATGGATTAGATGGCTTTAGAAATTTCATCATTCTCCAATTTCTTGTTCGTCAATATCCTTTACCTGTCTTGGGAGTTTTAAAACTGTTTTTTTTAAAGGCAAACGAAACTTAATTAATCTAAACCAGACAACAACAGTTATACCGGCTTACATACAAGTTCACCAAAATAAACAAACATTACATTAAACGCCCAACCGAATTAAATCAAATCTACACCACTCCTCACGTTAAATCCCGACACTTTGCCCTATATTTTACCCAGAGATACCCAAGAGTTTTTATATCCTCTTTTAGCCTTTGCACGTGCATTTGCTAGTGATTGAAAACAACTTCATTTCTATTTTTCCATATGACCCATATAGCAATCTGAATGATGGTTAACGCAGCCTTTCTCCACCTCTGAGATCCCCGACACCTATTCTGCATTGTCAATAAATCCCGCAGCTCGAGCACGTATAATGGCCCAGTTCTGGCCCACTCAGCTATGAAATCCCACATCCGCTGTGCAAGACTGCACGTCACGAATAAATGGCTGGCCGTTTCATCGTCTTCACCGCAAATCTTGCATGTGACCCATGGAATCTGGACATTTCTCCGCCTCAAGTTCACTGCAGTTGGGAGTCTATCTATGACGACACGCCACAACAAGAAATTCACCTTTAGCGGCACCCACCCGTTCCAAACAAACTCACACCCATTATTAGTGTAAGAATGTTTCTCAATAACTTTTCTGAGACTTTGAACTGAAAATTTACCGGAAGACTTTAGTAACCATGTCCACCTGTTGTGACCAATGCCAAACGATACAGCAGCTACTGCTGCATTTAATTCAGCCAGTTCATCCAATTTTATTTGACTGCAGCCCAACTAGGCCATTTGACATCACAACACGATCATTAACGCCTACTGTTTTGCATCACTTTCTAGCATATATATATTTGGGAATTTATTACACAATGGCTGATCACATATCCAACTCTCCTTCCAGAACGTAATTTGTTTTTCACGACCCGGAAAAGCACGAAAACAATTCATTAGATCTACACCCAAACCTGTAAGGTCGCCGGAGATGCTTGCAATTTGCTTCCACGAACCCGGAGTGGACAATTTTACCAGAATAAAATTCCAATTCCGTGAGTTATGATGCAAGCTCCAAATGACTTTTCTCCATAAACATTTTTGGTCCACCTTAAACCACCACCACCATTTTGCCAAGTTTTCTTTCCGAAGTGAACCGAAACCCAAACCCCCATAATCCTTTGGCGCCGTTATATTTTTCCAAGCTATCCAATTCATCTTAGCTTGCTCCGAGGAGGCTCCCCACAAAAATTCTCTGCGTAATCTCTCTAACCTCTTTATCACTTGGATTGGCGCCTTGTATAGAAAAAAGTAATAAATGGGAAGGGAGTTTAACACGGATCTCACAAGTGTCATCCGGCCCCCAAACGAAAGAGTGGAAGCTTTCCAAACCACAAGCCTTTTTTTAAAAGTGTCAACAACCGGATCCCAATGCTTTATCAAATTCATATTTGCTCTAACTTGAAGCCTCAAATGTTTAAAAGGAAAAACTCTGGTTTTGCATCTTAAAATACTCGCTGAGGACGGGCCAATGGGAAGTCCCATTTTACCCGCTTTGGGCTACCCTCATGCAGGCCCAACTACAAACAAGCCCAAATAATAAGTTGCATTGCCCATTAAGGTTCCCTTCGTTTACAATGAGCGGGAAACCATGATCAGAGGTGGCAGGCCTCATTTAATGTTTGATAAGCAGAGGATCTCGGCTGGGAATCGTACTTCTCCGGCCAGAGCATTAAATAAGGATGCTATCATACCGTTAGGGGTCAGACACGTGTCTGAACCCCTCGAAAGCTTGCAGAATCCGTTGGATCACTTTGATAAAATGTCTCACATGAGGAATAAGGGCCAAGGGTTATATAAGAGCTAAGGAGGAAGGTCATAAAGCAGATCGGAGGTATCGCATTTAATATTCTCTCATTTACTCACCTCTCATTAATTCCGACCAACATTCCCACATATTCAATACACACACACGTATTTACTAGATTCACACCAAAGAGGAAATATTCCGGTGATTATACTCATCGGAAGAAGCTCCTCTTACTCTCCGGCAAGTTTACTTACTCTCACGCCGGAGCTTGGTCAAGGATCCCCCTCCCGGGGCCCTCCGTGATGAGGCTAACGGTTTATTCTTTTGTAGCTTCAAGGAACGGAACATCTTGACGTCAGCGAAGATCCATTTAACGTCAGCCGGGATTTGGGTATTCGACATTGGCGCCATCCGTGGGACATCAGCTCGACCGGTGTCTCCACACTGAACTCCGACGTCATAGATAACCCGTTTTAGGAAAGGCAACATGGACACCACACCCGGTTCACAGGTAATTCAGACAGTACAGAATGATCATGACAAAGTTACGGTGGAAGATATAACCCATGAGGAAGAGAATGAGAATCAGGCAGAATTGCTAGAAAAAGAAGAGACCATCACCCGGACTTCGTGGCCATGCACAGAGAGAAACTGAAAAAGTGTCTCAAGGACCTAGAAAGACAAGAGAAACTCGACAATATCAGGACTAAACTATTGTTTGATACACCCTCTAATCAAGAAAAAGGCAGACCCTCAAAACAAGGGCAGTGGAAGCGACCCACTGGAAACGTTCATGACAGCCCTTAGACAAATGTCCTCGGAAGAAAGGGAGGATCTCATTACGGGAAAGAAACCAAAAGGAAAAGAAAAGGAAAAGGAAAATCTAAGCAACGACGGCCTGGACCAACCCTACCTCCCACGAGACCTAGCTGAAGTCTCAAAATTCACCCGAAGGATAGCAGAAGCACCAATGCCCCCTAAGACGAAGCTACCCCCAAACTTTGACCGATATGATGGGACAAGAGATCCTGAAAATCATCTCCATGCTTTCAGGGGTGCGGGGCAACTGGGACGGTGGCCCATGTCGGTCTGGTGCCATATGTTTGTCCAAACCTTGACGGAGGGGGCCCGGCTCTGGTTCGACAGCCTCCCCCCTGGAGGGATCGACAGCTACGAAGAACTAAGTGAAAAGTTCCTGAGAAACTTCGGTCAGCAAAGAAAAGTGGTCAAGAACCCTAACGAGATCCTACACATAAGGCAGAGGGACAACGAGCGGATAGACCAATACATGGAAAGGTTTGTCAAGGAGAGCATGAATATCAAAGACGTCCCGGAGGTCATGAAGATCAGCAGTTTCATAAACGGATTAAAGCATGCACAGCTATGCGAGAAACTGGGGGAAGAGTTCCCACACTCATTTGACAACCTCATGGACAGGGTCAGAGCCTTTGTCAGAGGCAAAGACACAGTTAGCAAGGCTAAGGAGACAGACACCCTACCCCGAAGGGTCACCCCAGTCGCAAAGCCTCTCGATAAAGGTACACCTTATTCCAGAAAACCTGCTTTTGATAGAATGTTGCATGATAGGGCAAGACCCTTGATGTGCGGTCAAGTGTTATATATATTAGGTGTATATTTTAAGCCCTTTTAACACTTATTTTAGCCAAGTTTTAAATTTATAAAACACGATATTTACTAACACTAGACACACATATGGGCAAGTGCACCCATCGTGAGCGTAGTATAGTGTTGGTAAGATACCGAGGTCGTCCAAGGACACAAGAGCTTTTAGTACCGGTTTATCCTCAACGTCTAATCAAAATAAAAGGTTTAGAAAAATGTTTTTAAACTAAGAAAAATAAAAACTAACTAAAATGCTGAAAAATAAAATAAAAAGAAAAACAGATAGACAAGATGAATCACTTGGTTCCGACTCATATCTAGTATAACCTTTGATTATTTCCGCACTTTTGCACATAATTAAGAGATTATCTTAGTTATTGTAGTAGTCCCCTCTTTTGAAGGTGACGTTACCCTCACCCCAGTAGTTTGAGTCAGCAAGGATACAATCCTAAAAGGGTGGATTATTGGAAGATAATGAATTAAGTTATTAATGCAATATTATGGTAGGCCCCGCTTTTGGCGGTGACGTTACCCTCGGCTAAGTAGTCTGAGTCAGCAGGGATACAGTCCTAAATAGCCGGGTTATAGTATTAATAGTAGTTAACTTATGAGGGGATCAAAGAGTTTGGACCCCCGCCATCCAATACCGTGAAGCATTGAAGGAGGTCCTACTAAATTTGACCCAGGTCCATTGCAGGACCTCTAAACACTGAACAATGGCAAGACCTTTACCAAACCGTTCCCTTAACCCCCGACCAGGTAGCCAACATACCTCCATATAGACCGTGGAGATATGAATGGTGAAAATCTTTTATTTTATATAGACAGTAAAATAATGCCAAGACACCACGGACAAACGATAAGGAAAGATCACCTTCAACATAAGCAACTAGTTATTAAAGTCATTAATACAAAACCAAATAAAAAGTGCAAAAGATTAGAAATAAAAAGTATTATACTAGACACTTTGTCTTCACCAAGTGATGTAAGAGACTTAGGCAAACATGGGCTTGATTGTCAAGAACTCTTACGATCAATCTTGGATCCCGAGACGACTCACACACACTCTACGATGGACAATGGATGATGGTGGTGGATGATGGTGTTATGGTGGTGGTGGGTGGTGGGTGAAGTGTGAGAGAGGTGGTGTGCCAAGGGATGAGTTGAAATGAAACCAAGCACTCCTATTTATAGGCTGAATAGAAGGCTGGGCACGGCCCCGTGTCCGCTGGACACGCCCCCGTGCCTGTCTGACACTCTCTCTCTTCATTAATTATAATTCGCAATTACAATTAATGCGCCTGCTGTACTTTCGCCACGCCCCCGTGTTCACTGGACACGGCCCATGGTGGGCAATAGAAGCATCTATAGGTTTGTCTTTTTTGCTGCTTCTTGGGCACGGCCCCATGCTGGCTGAGCACGGGGCGTGTTCAGTCTTCTGCCTTCTCTATTTTGCTTGGGAAGATTCCGTTGAGGGGTCGGGCAGTCCACTTATGTTCCTTTTCTTGTATTTATGTTAGATTTAGCTGTCTTTTTGCTTCTTTTGTGAATTTGAGCTCATTTAATCCTGAAAATACAAAAGGAAGACAAAAACACTCTTTTTCCAACATTAGTACTTAAAAAGGGTTAGTTTTATGCCTCATTTGATGTAATTTATATGTTGCATTTTACACACATCAACCCTCATACTCCCCATATAGACCTCGGGGGAGAGGCCCATCCCCCTACTCTGATAGCTTACCAAGACCCCAAGCGAGATATTGGCCACTGAGAGGGTGAAGGGCTCATTCCCAAGGCCACCACCCATAAAACCCGGGCCAAAGGCACAACCAAGCGAATATTGCGACTTTCACAAAGGATTTGGCCATAAAACTGATGATTGCATGTACTTAAAGAGGGAAATAGAAGCCGCAGTGAAAACGGGAAAACTGGCCCATTTGTTAAGGAAATTAAGGAAGGAGGGGGGATCGCAGAGGGAAGGATACAAGGGAGCCTGGGAGGGCAGATGTAGATATGATTAGAAGGAGGAATGAATTTGATACCACCAGAAGTGTAAAGGCCAGAATCCTGGGCTCCCCGGATTGCACGAAAGCTCCCATCTTAATGCCGCACCTGGAAGAAAGTGAGGTGCAGCGGCTCCCGCTAAACATCTCGGCCATATTAGCTGGCCACAAGGTGGCCAGGATACATGTGGATGGGGGATCTGGGGTAGAAGTTATATACGAGCACTGTTTCCTTAGATTCGACAGGGATGTAAGAGACAGGCTTGAGGAGGATTCCATCCCTCTAGTAGGATTCAACAACAGTGTGTCACACCCCTTGGGAAAGATCAGGCTCCCATTCACAGTTGGGGTAGGAGATCGAGTTCGAACCATAAACCTAACTTTCACAGTTGTTCGAGCACCCTCAAAATACAACGCAATCCTGGGAAGACCTGGGATTGGGGATTTACAAGCACAAGCATCCACCCCACACGGAGCCTTGGTGTTCCAGACGCCAAAGGGCTTGGCTTGGGTAAAATCTGCATATGAAGTAGTCTCTTCCGTGTCCGAAGGGGAAGCATCCGAGAAGCCGTCAAGGGAGGGGGTTGAAGAATGGGTCCTCTGCGACAGGTTCCCGGAGCAGACGGTTAAAGTAGGAAGCCACCTGAGTGACAAGTGCAAGAGCGCCCTCAAGGAATTGCTCCTTCTCAACATTGATGTGTTTGCATTTCAACATGGGGATATGACTGGAATTCCCCGGAGCCTAACTGAACACCGGCTAAACACGTACACTTGGGTAAAGCCGGTAAAGCAGAAGAAACGAAGCATGGGTCCCAATAAAAGGAGGGCAGCTTGTGAGGAAACCAGAAAGCTGCTCAGGGCAGGAATAGTCAGGGAGGTAAAATATCCATCCTGGGTCGCTAACCCGGTCATGGTTCAAAAGAAAGACGGGGGATGGAGGATGTGCATAGACTTCCAAGATCTAAACAAAGCATGTCCTAAGGACTGTTACCCCCTCCCAGAAATAGACGTCCAGGTAGACTCTTTATCTCAGTACCCCCTGAAATGCTTCTTGGATGCCTACAAAGGATACCATCAGATCCAGATGTCAGTAGAGGACGAAGAAAAAACCGCCTTCATCACAGACGAGGGGATATTTTGTTATACCAAGATGCCCTTCGGACTTAAAAACGCCGGGGCCACGTATCAAAGATTCATGAACGCCCTCTTCAGGGAACAACGGGGGAGGAACTTGGAGGTATACGTTGATGACATCGTTATCAAGAGCCTGACCGAGATGGCCATGATAGATGACATAGCAGAGACCCTCCGCACTATGCAGGATGTGAATATGAAGCTAAACCCCGGAAAGTGCTGTTTTGGGGTGGAAGAACGAAAATTCTTGGGAGTGGTAGTCACTAAAGGCGGAATCAAAGCTAACCCGGAAAAACTCAAGCTGTGGCTGAAATGCGGTCCCCCAGATCCCTGAAAGACATCCAGCAGTTGAACGGGAGGCTAATCGCACTAAACCGTTTTTTGTCAAAAGTAGCTGACAGGACCCTCCCCTTCATGAAAGTACTGAAGGACTGTCTACAAACAGACAGGTTTAGGTGGACCTCCGAGGCGGAGGCTGCCTTTCAAGAAATGAAAGCCTATATCTGCAAGCTCCCAACGTTGGCCACCCCAGTACCCGGAGAGCAGCTCCTCCTATATCTGTCCGCCTAAAAAACAACCATAAGTGCGGTCATGATGGTGGAACGGGAGAAAAAACAAATACCGATATACTTCATCAGTAGAACACTTAAAGGCCCTGAAGAACGCTACCTGCCTCTGGAGAAATTAGCATTGGCCCTTGTTTTTGCGTCCCGGAGGCTCAGGAGGTATTTCCAAGGGCACAAGATCTCCCTAATGACAGATCAGCCCCTCCAAAAGGTGCTCAGGAGGCCGGAGCTGTCGGGACGATTGGCTAAATGGGCCGTGGAGCTGGGAGAACATTCTTTGGAATTCAAACCCAGGACGGCCATGAAGGGACATATACTGGCCGATTTCTTAGCAGAAGTCCCTGAGGATGAAGAGAAAGAACTCCTAAAATGGGAGACCCTGGAGAAAGAAGAGAAGGAGATGGAAGACAAGGCTGTATGGAAGCTGTTCACAGATGGAGCCTCCAGCGAAGAAGGGAGCGGGGCGGGCATTACTTTGACGAGCCCTGAAGGAGTTGAACTAACCTACGCCATAAGGCTGGATTTCGAAAACACCAACAATACTGCAGAATATGAAGCCCTCCTAGCAGGGATGAGGTTGGCAGAAAAAATGAAAACAAAGCATGTGGAAGCCAGTACTGACTCGCAGCTGGTCGTTAAACAGTACCAAGGAGAGTACGAGGCCAAAGACAACATTATGGCTCAATACGTGGCCAAGGTCAAAGAGACGGCCGAGGCATTCAGAACTTTCAAGTTGGAGTACATCCCTCGTGGGAGAAACAGAAAATCCGATGCCCTCAATAAGCTAGCCTCAGTAACATTTGACCACTTAGCCCGAGAAATCAAAGTGGAAGTCCTGACCTCCCCCTCCCTCAGCACAAAGGAGGTAGCTACGGTTGAGAATGTACAAGAAACTTGGATGACGCCAATCGTAAAGTTCCTCCGGGACGGGACACTACCCGAGGGAGACTGGGCGGCCAGGAAGGTAAGGGTAAAGGCCTTGCAATATGAGATGATTGATGGAGAACTATACCGGAGGTCATACCTGGGCCCATCCTTGAAGTGTGTTGACATGGAAGAAGCCGAGTATGTGATTAGGGAAATGCATGAGGGAATTTGTGGAATGCATTCGAGACCAAGGACGATAGTGGCAAAGGCAATGAATGCGGGATTCTATTGGCCTCGAATGTACGAGACAACATCCGAAGAGGTCAAGAAATGTGATAACTGCCAGGTACACGCACCTATGACTCATCGACACAAGCACCCGATGATACCAGTCTCAACATCTTGGCCCTTCCGGAAATGGGCCATCGACATAATCGGACCATTTCTGGAGGGTCCAGGAGGAGTCAAGTATGTGGTTGTCGCTATTGATTATTTCACCAAGTGGATCGAGGCAAAGCCCCTGGCTAAAATAACCGGGGAACAGATGAGGCGATTCGTACTAGATAACATCATCTGCAGGTACGGGGTCCCGAAAGAGCTGGTAAGTGATAACGGTGTCCAATTTGCTGGGAGACCCTCCAAGCCGTGGTGCGAGCAGATGCACATACAGCAGGTGTTTACCTCCATCACTCATGCCCAAAGCAACGGACTGGTAGAAAGAGCCAACCAAAGCGTTATCAAAGGGATGAAGGGAAGACTAGGGAGGAAACAAAAAGGATGGCTGGAGGAGCTACCGTTTGTATTATGGGCATACAGGACCACCCCGAAGAACTGCAATGGGGAAACTCCTTTTAGCCTGACTTATGGGACTGAGGCAGTCATCCCAGCTGAGATAGGATCCCCGACTGCAAGGATGAAGCTCAGGGAGGCGGAGAACGAACAAGACCTCCGGATGAACCTGAACTTACTGGAAGAAAGGAGAGAAGTAGCAGCGGTTAAGGAGGCTAAGTATAAGAAACAGTTGGAAAGCTATTACAACGCTAAGATGAAAAGGCTCAACCTAGTCCCAGGAGACCTGGTCCTGAGGGCAAATGAAGCCAGCCTGCAGGAAAGCACTGGAAAGTTAGGACCCAATTGGGAAGGGCCCTATCGGGTCGTATGGGCAAACGGCAAAGGAAGCTGCAAATTGGAAACTCTCCAAGGCAAGGAGGTCCCCAGAACGTGGTACCTCATGCAACTTAGGAAGTACTACATATGAGGGGTCTATCCCCAGGGGAAATGGCTAAGAGCCACTTTTGTAATATTTAACTAATAGTCTCGGGCTCCCCCAAAAACAGATCTTTTGTAACAACTTATGCTGGGAAGTTTAACTCCCCAAGAAGTAAATGACAGACGGGCAGCTAACCTGTCCTATTTTGGTAAAATAACAGGTATTATAACCAGGCAGACGTGCCCAGGAACGCTATAAACCTAACCAACAAATGAACACACGTGTATAGGGTATATCAAACATACCAAAAGCCCGGCTGTGGGGCAAAATAGGGTCTAGCTAACCCAAAGAAAGAGGACAAAACAAGTCAAAAAAATAATATCACATTATCAACTTGTCCAGCGATTGGCCTCGAACAGACAATCGCGGTTTGACAAACAAGCCAAAAATATAACACACTTCTATAAACAAGCCACAAAAAGAAGTTTTTTCTTTATAAAAAATAAGCATACAAAGAAACAGTAAGTACAACTAATAAAGACCAAAATACAGCCTCTTGCAAAACAGCTCACAGGCCTTCAGGGAAGCACCAACTTGATCCTTGGTAAAGACCCCTGCAAAAACAAAAACAGGAAACAAACAAAGACAAGAAAGCAATACACAGTCATAAGCTACGATTAGATACCAAGGAGGCCCCCGACACAAAGGACCTCCTTCCAAACAACCACAAAAGTTTAAAGTATCCTAGGGCAGGTAAGTTATCCAGGTTACAACCATATCGAAAGATGTTAATGTCTAGAAATCACTGGGGATCACCCCCAGACAAAGACGGTGGAGACGAAGGACCAGCGGAGGAAAACAGGGCTTTCAACTCGTCAATCGATATCATGGGATGCTCCAAGATCTTCTGAAGAACAACAGGGATTTTACTCCCAAACTCCTCATCCAGCTTGGATAATCTCTTCTTTGCTTTGGAGTTGTAAAGCGGAGTTTCCTTTCTGCCCAGGCCCTGAGCAGAATAGGCATAACCATCCTTCAATCCGGTCTGGTAGCCAACATCCCGATACGCCCTGTACACCTCCTCCAGGCCACTCTTGAAATCTTCTGACTGAGAGACTGCAGTAAGGAAAGCTGCAAAACCCTAGGTAATCAACCAATGTTTCTCCTTCGCTAACCGCTGATTATCGTCAGAAGTTATCCCATAATCCGCATACATGGCGTTCAATTGCTCCTGGGAAACGGAGCCAACTTCCTTCAAATACTTCAACTCAGCGGCTAATTCTTCCTTCTCTCTCACCAGTACCGCCATCTCTTGTTCCCAAGCTCGCTCTTTCCTCTCTAACATGGCTCCAGCCCCCTGGACAGGAAACATCACAAAAAAGTCCAAAAAACAGCTGCAATATAAATAAAAAAAAGGAGGGGGGGGGGAAGGCTATGTACCTTCTCCTCCTGCAACTTTCTCTCAGCTTCGACCACTTGACACCTAAGTCCGGCAGCAACAGACTGGGAGGTTTTAAGCTCACCCTTGAGACCCTCATTTGTCCTCCTCAAATCGTCAATCCGCTGCAGCATGCCAGCACCCCTGAAAAAAGCTTCACAAAGACACATGCTATATTGATCCTCGAAAAGATCATCCCTCAAAGCAGAATTCACGAATTTATGGGAAGGAGGAACAGCATGACTCAGGAAGTCCCTGGCAGCCTCAGGAGTCCCTATCACCGAAGACTGGGTTACTTTCCATTTAGGGACATAGGTGAAGGGAATGGCATCAGCAAACAAAGGAGCCAAAGGGGACCGATGGGTAAGACCCTCAGGATCAGTGGGTTTGCTGGTCCCCGTAGCATGAAGAGGAGAAAGTTCAAAGGCTGAGGTAAAGTGAGCCAGGCCTACTTCCGGAGTTTTGTCCCGAACACGGGAAGAGGAGGGACCAGTGGGGATCTCTATAGGATCACGAGAACTCCCCTGCACCAAGAGAAACATCAGAAATAAAACAAAGATGAGACAGAATAGACAAGAAGAAAAAAGGACTCACCAACAAAGGTGCACTCACAAGACTTGAAGACCTCAGATGCTTGGACAAAGAACCTTTGACCCCAGCGGGGGGAAGTTCGGAAGCAGCCTTCGAAGGAGGAGGGAGCTTCTGCCCACTGGCACTCCGGAGCCTTTGCCGGATATCACGGGGAAGGGGGGCTGGCTGAGGGCTTGCAGCTTTCCTCTTGCGGACTAAACGAATCTCCAGATCTTCATCATCACTTCCATCAGAATGCTTAACAGGGGCAGGATCAGGGGAACTCTCCTCCCCATCAGAGGAAGTGTTCTCACCCCCCTCTACAGCAACAGAGCCCCCTGCCTGGGTAGACCCCCCGGTAACCTGCACCATCCCACTCTGGTTCAAGCCCGGAACAACTTCACCATCAACCACAAACTTCACATCTTTAGAGTCTCCCTGAAGCAGCCTCCATAAAGTCAACTCTGTGAGAAAAAGACACTAAAGATGACTACACAAATACCAAAAAACAAAAACAAACAGAGGAAAATCCAAGACAAAAAGATACCTTTTTTACCAAAGAAAGCCTTGGGACGGACAGGGTAGGAAGGACTCAACCATCCCATGGCTAAAATACCTTCAGAAAAAGTGAAAGCCCTAGTAGGGTTCTCACACATGCGTTTCCACTGAACAGTCTCATTGGCCGATAGGGTAGGAACGACATCCTCAATGGGGGCATCAACATCCCTATGCGAAGGGGATCCTGTCATCATAGCAGCGGAGACAAAAATAAACCTACTTTTCCAATCCTTCGGGTAAGTGGAAGTCGGCATAAAGGAATAACAGGGTTGTGACACGTTGTTCTGTCTCTTAGCAAATGTGAACCAATCTCCGTCGGAAATCAGTTTGTAAAACATACAAAATAAGGGAATGGAAGGTTCACCGGAAATGGCAGCACAGGACAACTCGAAATGCACCACTCTCATCAACCCTAAGGGGTGCAACTGAGAAAAGTGAACCCCAAAATGACGGAGCAGATCAACCTTGAAAGCGGAAAGAGGATATCAGACTCCACAAGAGGAGAAGGCCAAGATATAGAGGGGGATCCTATCCGGCGTAAATACTGCCGGTTCGTTGGGACCTGGCAAGGCGGGGGAAAACTGTTCAGGGATGCTATATGCCTTGACGAAAGACTTTAAGTCCTTCATCGTCAAGACAGATTTGATCACAGATCGGCCGGAGCGACTCATCGGAAAAAGATGAAGAAGGTAAGAAACGGAAGACGAAAACGAAAATGGAATGAGGGTTCGAGAAGAATAAGGGGGTGTTTAAAAGAGAAGGAAACTGACAGGGCGAGTAACCGTCAAATCAGTTATCCTTTCGAAATTCAAATAAGGGGACACATGCATTTAAGGGGATAAACCCCCGCCACTAGTCTACGGAAGAAATGATGGGCCTAGCAATAAAAGGTGATGATTAATGACTGACCAAAGGTGGGCCCGCACTCACGGTTTAAGAAGATTAAACTCCCTCCTGAACAGTTATGATTCAGCCCCGGATCATGAGCCTCGGGTCTCAGAACCAGGGACTAAAGATGACTTGACGACGGGCCAATGGGAAGTCCCATTTTACCCGCTTTGGGCTACCCTCATGTAGGCCCAACTACAAACAAGCCTAAATAATAAGTTTCCTTGCCCATTAAGGTTCCCTTCGTTTACAATGAGCGGGAAACCATGATCAGAGGTGGCAGGCCTCATTTAATGTTTGATAAGCAGAGGATCTCGGCTGGGAATCGTACTTCTCCGGCCAGAGCATTAAATAAGGATGCTATCATACCGTTAAGGGTCAGACACGTGTCTGAACCCCTCGAAAGCTTGCAGAATCCGTTGGATCACTTTGATAAAATGTCTCACATGAGGAATAAGGGCCAAGGGTTATATAAGAGCTAAGGAGGAAGGTCATAAAGCAGATCGGAGGTATCGCATTTAATATTATCTCATTTACTCACCTCTCATTAATTCCGACCAACATTCCCACATATTCAATACACACACACGTATTTACTAGATTCACACCAAAGAGGAAATATTCCGGTGATTATACTCATCGGAAGAAGCTCCTCTCACTCTCCGGCAAGTTTACTTACTCTCACGCCGGAGCTTGGTCACGGATCCCCCTCCCGGGGCCCTCCGTGACGAGGCTAACGGTTTATTCTTTTGTAGCTTCAAGGAACGGAACATCTTGACGTCAGCGAAGATCCATTTAACGTCAGCCGGGATTTGGGTATTCGACACTCGCCATGATTTGCACTTGAGCTTGTTCTACCCCAATACCAAATAAACTACTCTTTGCAAGGTTCACTTTTAAACCCAAAATATGGTAAAAACACCTAAGAAGCCAGTTTAAATTGATTACATTTTGTATCAACCATTCACCTAAAAAATAACGTCATCCGCATATAGAAAATGAGACAAAACCGGGCCATGCATCGGAACAGAATAAGCATGGAATAGCCCGATCGAACATGCCTTTTTCATAACACCCGTCATTGCCTCCATAGCCAAAATAAATAGAAAAGGAGACAAAGGATCCCCTTGTCTCAAACCCCTCTCACAACAGAATTCTTGAGTCGGGGACCCATTTAGTAGCACCGAAGCTCTTGCGGTAGACAAGATATCCATGACCCAACTCCTCCATTTCAAAGGAAAATTCATTTGTGAGAGCCCTGAATCAAGAAAACCCCAATTTAATGTATCATATGCTTTTTCAATATTCACCTTAAAAATTAACCCCTTCTTTTTACCCCACTTCATCCATGGAGTAATCTCGTTTAGAATCAACGGGCCGTCCAAGTAATTATGGCATGATGTAGTGATGGGTGATGCACCACCTGATGGGCCTGATAGTGGGCCCAAGTTACCTTTATTCTGAAATGGGTTTTCTTCACCTATAAAAGTCATCAGGTTCTTCATCAAACTCAAAATGAACTTCCCAACTTTACTTTTTCTCTTTCGCAACCGTTGAAGAACTCATGATTGAACTGCTCTGGTAACATCCTCACTTCCAAATTCTAATTTCAAATGTCTTTCTTTTGTTTGAGCCTTTTTTTGGGGAAAAAAAAAGCCAAACACCCCCCCCCCCCCAAACAGGGTAAAATTATAACTCATCATTTGAAGATCACTTTTGTTGTGTCTGGTATTCAAGTTGTGTAACTTAATCATAATCTGATTGTAATCAGTATAAGAAAATGATTTAATCTCCCGTTAAGAAGCATAGCCACAATGATATGTTGACCTTTTCTTTTACTTGTAGGTTTTTTAGGCTTACTGCATATGTGCCCAACATCTCCAAATGTTGTTTTTCCCTTCTTATCACTTTAACTTCAGTGTTTCAAAATGATAATTATTTTAAGAAAGGGTAAAATTATAACTCATCATTTGATAATCATTTTTGTTATGTGTACTCTTTCTTTGAACCCTAGGATTATTATCCTTCAAATGTTGTATATGGTTTATTATCATTTTATCTTTATTTCATTTCAGAGTAACTAGTTTATTTTCCAGCATTATTTAGCATAACTGAAGAAGATGAAAACTAGAAGTATGTACAAAGCTGAACGATCTGTAGATAGAATCAGCACACTTCCTCAACCCATATTAGAATCCATCCTATCTCTTTTACCAACTGAAGAGGCTGCAAGGACTAGTATTCTTTCAAGGGAAAGGAGGATCAAGTGGACCGCTATTCCTAACCTTCGGTTTGAATTGCATAATACAACTTCCGAGCTAACATCTGACATTGCAAGTACAAGGAAGAAGATGGACATGAATGATTTACACCAAGTTCTGTTGCTGCGCCAGGGTCCAATACATGAGTTCACTCTTGATATGCAGGATTACTTGGTACCTTACGACTGTTTTGAATTTGATCAGCTAATACTTCATTTGTCGAGGAACCATACTGTCAAGAAACTAACACTTACGGGGCTTTATGAATTAGATTACATTTGGTATAAATTACCCGTATCTGTCTTCTCATTGCATCACTTAACTGACCTCTATCTTGGTGAGTTTGATCTTGACCATCCACCAACATTCGAAGGCTTTGGTAGCCTTGGAAGCTTATACTTGAATAATGTAAAGATCTCTACAAAAAGTCTTCTACATCTTTTATCCAATTGTCCATCACTTAAGTGCTTCAGTCTGGTAAGTACCCACTTGAGTATGCATTCTCTTATCATGGGCTTTCTATATTTATATGAGTATCATGACGTCCCTTGCAGGATATAGGTGAATTAGATGGTGAATGCACTATTAATGAGCTACTCAAGTGTTTACCTATGATTGAACGTTTGACTATTTCGATTCGTGCCTTTAAGGTAATATTTATCCACATTATATATAACTGAAAGAAATGTTTTGAAATTTGGCTGTTAATACATGTTTTGGCGTATGGTTCAAGTGGCTAGTTCTAGACCCGGTTTCGCAAAAGCTCCCCACCTCACTAATCCATCTCAAATACTTACGTTTGGAAGGAATGTGTATTGATGAGGACTCCAGATTAGCTTTTCATGTTTTGATCAAATGTTCCCCGAACTTGGAGAGATTTGAACTTGAGGTAAATAATGTGGGAGATATTTTGCTGCTGCGTCAGGGTCCAATATACGAGCTCACCCTTCAGTTGTCTGAAGATAAAGATGCATGTTTGGAACTTGATAAAATAGTATCTCATTTGTCGAGAAACTATACGGTCAAGAAACAAACACTTTGTGGATGGTATAATGACTATGGGTATGAAGTACCCATATCTATCTTCTCGTTTCATCACTTAAGGGACCTTGTTATCTCTAAAGTGATCCCTACAAAAACTCTTCTACATCTTTTATTAAATTGTCCATCACTTAAGAACTTGAGTCTGGTAAGTTCCCACTTAAATATACATTCTCATGTCATTGGCTTTTGAAACTTATCTGAATATCGTAAAGCGTTGCAGGATATTTGGGAATCGGGTGATAAATGCACTATTAATGAGCTACTCAAGTGTTTACCTGCGATTGAACATCTAACTACTTCGCCTCATATCTCCGAGGTAATACTTATCCGCATTTCATATTATTGAAAGAAAAGTTTTGAACTTTGGTTGTTAATCTTTGTTTGTACTATGGTTCAAGTGGGCTGTGTTAGACTCGGTTTCACAAGAGCTTCCAACCTCACTAATCCACCTCATATACCTTTGTTTCAAAGATATGACTCTTGTTGAGCGTTGTGGATTAGCTTTTCTTCTTGTTTTTATCAAATGTTCACCGAACTTGGAAAAAGTTAAGCTCGAGGTAAATAATATGATCATGAGATATGTGACTTGAAAGTCGCATATCAACTTGTAATCATGTATTTGTAACTTTGAGAATTATACACCTCAAAAGTACATAACCTTGAGAATTATAACTGGTAAGCACGTAAACTTGTAATCATGTATTTGTAACTTATATTTCAGTCATGAGATATGTGATTTGAAAGTCGCATATCAATTTAAATCGCTATCAATATTAATTTAAGTCATATGTAACCTGTGATTATCGTGTTACAACTTTACATGCTCGTAACATCATTAAACCTTTCTTCGGCGAACATTTGTTGACATAAATCAATATATATACTAAGAATTGGATATTTCAATCCAAAATACGCTGACACAAAAAGGTGAACCTTCATGTAGATTTATTGGAGGATTATTTTTCATGAGAAATACTCCTTTGAACTTTGGTTGTTAAACTTTACATGCTCGTAACATCATTCAGATGTTTGGTGTTTGGTTGGAGCATCTGAATGAATTGGAGATTGAAGGTTTCAAAAACTCGAAGCCTAAAATGGATTTTGTAAAGTTTATCTTGTCTAGGTCACCTAAGCTGAAGAAGGTGACCATACGCAGTCATGTTGATAAGAGTCGAAAGTCGAAGATGTTAAAAACTCTCTTACACGCCCCACGTGTATCACCGGTGGTAAAACTCTCTTACACGCCCCACGTGTATCACCGGTAGTAATAACTGTTAAGTGAGAGTTGCTTCAAAGATCTCTTGTGCTGCTACTTGTTTTTCTGTAATTTATTTTGTTACTTGTCTTTGGATTTTTTTGGTTGTTGGCTTCCACACAATCATTAAATTAAATTAAAACCTATATAAATTAGCAAACTTTTTGTGCATAAGGACTTGTAAGTTGTGCTTTGGGTGTTTTCCAAAAAAAAAAACTTGATTTTTTAGTTTTAACCCAATGGTTTGTACATTTTCCAATTTTAACCCTCATAATTTGTTTTTTTAACTTGAACCCAAAACTTTTCATTATTTGCAATTTAACTTCACAACTTTTGTCACTTATACTTTTCATCTTTCGCAAATTTTCGTTTTACGTATAGTTCTAAAATTTTCGAGTTAATATGACGCAACGTGCATGTGTGGTTCAACGTTTTTACCTCTATTTTTCCATGTTTGACAGATTCGTCGCAATACGCATATTATAGGTCGAGTCAGTGTTGGTTGTCGATGACGGTTGTGTGACATTAGTACTATTTGACACCGTTTTACGCCCCGCCGCAACACGGGGTGTGCTTTGGGGATTTTTCAAAGAAAAAAATGTTATGCATATGGTTGTTGTAACGTTGGCTTTGGGGGTTTTAAAAATTTTTTTTTGATTTTTTTACTTTTCACCCAAAAGTATTTCATAAATTACTTTTAACCCAAAACTATTTGTTTTTTACTTTTAACCCAAAACTTTTTATCTTTTACAATCTATCTTCATAACTTTTTTTACTTTCAACTTTGGTCATTTATAGTTTTCATTTTCCACAAATTTTGCGCTCTATGCTTGGTTCTAAATTTTGTGACTTAAAACATCACAGCGTGCGTCTTTGGCTTAACGTTTTTACGTTTCGTTCTAAATTTTGCAAGTTAACACGACGCAACGTGCGTGTGTGGGTGAACGTTTTTACATCGTCTATTTTTACCCTGTTTGACAGGTTTAACATAACGTGTGGGTCGTAGATCGACTTAGTTATAAATAAAGAATCCCCGCCGCATTGCGGCGGATCGTAATCCTAGTTATACTTAAAACGTAACTGATGTTAAAAGAGTCAGGAAGCTGCTGTTGGTCTCAGTTGGCTGCAATAGTAGATGTAGATTTATGGGCCTTGTATTTCCGAGATTTTAGGTAAGGTAGTCTTGCAAGTTGCAGCGATAGATGTGGATATATTAACCCATTTAACCGAATGCTACTTTTATATTCATTTCACTCTTTCATTAAAAATGAATTATATGGGGTATGGATGTAAGAAGTTTGAAAGTATGTTTGTAAAAGGTGTAAAAACTTTTTTTTTTTAAAAGAACAAAATATTTTATGAAATGAGCTAGCATCCGTTGATCAAAAGCACTTAGGCATTAGTATAGTGTTTGATGAAACAATGGTTAACCGGGTGGGGTTAACTCACTGGTCTCGTCAAGTAGGGTTAATCCCTTCTTTCCGAGGATCGCTGGCTGGATCGTCCGCTGGTTAGTTTCCTGCACAAGGATACAAGCCGTGACTCGTAACAAGGAGGATGGGGTGGGGGGTGCTCCTTGTTACCACTCTCCGGCGTGAGAATCAGTAATTTGCTTGGGAAGCAAAGTGTGATAGTGATAGTAGTGAGAAAGTTGAGAAGTGATACATCAAACCTGGTTTGGGGTGGGTATTTATAGCCGAGGAGTGAAGGAAGGTAGTTGAGTAGCTAGCCTGACATCGCACAGCTACTTGCAGGTGTGTCAGACCTGTCGGTTATGGTGGTGATGTCACGTCCTGCTGTGGTGTCAGACTGTTGCACACATGTGGGCTGATAGGCGACTGTTCCCAGTGCCACTTGCACTGTGGTGTCAGACCCACTTGTTTTGTAGGCAGGATGCGGTGCCAGGCCGCATCGCTGCTTGCGATCACTGATATTGTTCCCGCGTTCTTTGTTCTATCCAAGATGCATGCGGGATGTGGTGCCGGGCCGCATCGCCGTTTGATGACTGTTACTGTTGTCCAGATCCCTTGTCGTGACGAAAATGTTCATAGGATGCGGTGCTAGGCCGCATCGCTATGTTTAACATTCGTTCTCGCACTTAAGGTAAGTCTTCCTATCAATGGACAGATTGGTTTCAACCGCTGTGTTCGCGCGTGTCCGCACGGACACAGATAAGTTCTTGCTGGTGGGGGTTTTTGATAAAGGTAATGGTCACTCGCGGTCGTGCTGACGCGAGATCTGGGACCATACCCCTTCAGTGTTGATGGTAAGGCATGAATTAAGTGTGGAAAATGAGCCGGTAAAAACAGGTTTCAGGTCAAACTTAGTATGAATGGCTAAACTCGTCGTTTTTTTTTAAAGTACGAATTTGTCCTGAATAAAACTTAATGGTGTAACACACTTTTTTTAAAGTAATTGTGTATGTAAATGTTTTGTGTGGATTGAAATATCTAATAAGAAATCAAGTAAAATTCAATAGGTAATGCGTGAGTTTTCTTAGTGTATATATTGATTTTTGTCAACTAATTGTCGCCGAAGAAAGGTTTGATGATTTTACAAGTATGTAAAGTTGAAACAAGACAGGCCTGAGTTACATATAACTTAAATCGATATTGATAGAGATTTAAATTGATATGCGACTTTAAAGTCACATATCTCATAATTGAAATATAGGGGAAAGTTCTTTTACAAATAATCTTAACATACTAAACATACAAATTGAATGAAAAGTCAAAAAGACAATGTGACATTTTTGTAATTATCTATAACTATCAAAGTTACTTTACAAATGAATCTAAAAAACATAAAAAAAAAACCTAACCCCCTCCCCCCAAAAAAACCTAAACCCCCACCCCACACCCCGAAAAACCTAAAAAAAACCTAACCCCCCCCCCCCCCCCCCAAGCTAAAATGCTAAAAACTAAACCCCAAAAAAACCTTAAAAAATCTAAAAAAAACACACAAAATAATCTTTTTTTATAAAAAAATCGCTACTTTTAGTAGCAAAAAAAAAATTGTAACAAAATGTAGCGATTTTTTATAAAAAAATATTAAAAACAAAAAAAAATTTGTGTTTTTTAGGTATTTTTGGTTTAGTTCACATTTGTATAGTAACTTTGATAGTTGGTGGTAATTACAAAAATGCCACCTTGTCTTTTTGACATTTCCTTCAATTTGTATGTTTAGTATGTTAAGTTTATTTGTATTTGATCTTTTGCCTTGAAATATAAGGGTCTGTTTGATATGAGGAAATGAAATGGACGAGGTAATGAAATCCCAATAAACATGACCAGTAAATCCCAAAGCCATTCATGATCCTCTACCATTAAAACTAAATATGCATTTCTAACAAGTATCAACAAACAATTAAAATGCTAATCAAGTTCAACAATCCACATTCAACAAAAATCACACGTCAAAGATTAACAAAAACAACATCACGATCCTAACCTTACCACTCATCGAAGCTTCCCTTTAACCGAACTCTGCCTCTTAGCCGCTTCAACAATCTTATCATTTTACCCTTCAATCGGCGGTGTCAACGTCGCCATAAACCTATTCGGCAGAAACAGCGTCAAATCCGGCACCAACACAGCCTCCCTCAACCCTTCTGGCAACTCCTCTATGTTAGACCCTAATTCATGTTTGACCAAAAGTCGTAGCGAAAATTCGTGTTATAAAATTTCTTTCATTATAAATACCTTAACTTACTTAAAATTTAGCCTTAACATAACCTGTTCACATAAATCCATCAATCAACTTATTTACTAAGTAAAAACATAGCATATGTTTACTACATTATGTACATCAACGTTCCCGTACAATCTCTCTAGTGACTCGATCCTCGATCTCTATTCCTTGATGATCCTCATGGCTCGTACTACCTGCGCTCACCACATAAAATTCATAACATTAGTACGTATCATAAACATATAAGATTTATTCACGTTTATTTTTCATTCCGTTAACTCTTTACATTCCGGCTTTCCGTCTGATCATACAATCCGCGGTGAGACTTCTTTGATATTCCTGCGTTACACTTCATTCACATGGCACGCTATTATTATCGTCAATACTCAATTTCGTTGAATACAGGCGTATATACTTTCATACACACTTACATGTATGCATCCGTTCACACATAACTACTTACAAACCTACGTACCTACATTCATATGTACGTGCCTACATACGTGCATACCTACCTACATACATGCATACGTGTCTACATACATACCTATCACATGCTTTCACACAACCCTACATATGTGCACACATTCATACATACTCACTTGGATATACATATATACATACACATACTACCTACATGCATAAATACATTCCTTATCTTCACACATGCCTACATACGTTTATACGCTCATATATACCTATTTGCATACATACACACATACATTCATTCATTCATACCACTTATATTCATACATACATACATACATACCTTCATACGTATCTACTTACCCTAAAACAAGGAATAAACTAATCATTCTTAGCTTATACGCGTTTAAAAACGGTCCAGACGGGTTCGCAATGCATCAACAGTTGAAATAAACGATTTTCGCGAAACTGACCACCGTCGCGTAGCGCTACTGCCTGGGGCCTTCCCAGTCGCGCTACGCCACTGCCTAGTTTTGACAGAATGTTGCAGCTGGTGCTGTATGATTCTCAGCACGACTCGATTTCACGGAAACGAGCATAACTTTCTCGTTTTTGATCCGTTTTACCCGATTCTTTTTCCTATACGTCCGTAATTTAATTCTCCATCTAATGGAGTTAAAATCCAACATCCGACAAAATAAAATTTCAGACTTTTAACTCTTCGGCTTATTACCCTCTTACCAAATTTTGACCCGTTCATGCATTCATCAACATAACTTGTTTGTTTGACCTAAATTCCTCATGAACCCTATAATTTCAACTTTGTCTATCATAAAAGATTAAGTTCTCGGATTTCTTGCATCCTCTTGACCCATTTTCGCTCAAGAGCTTATTTTGACCCGTTAAGGGTATTTGCGCATTTTAAGGTCCTTAGCTT
Organism: Helianthus tuberosus; assembly: GCA_030545235.1. Taxonomy (NCBI): domain Eukaryota; kingdom Viridiplantae; phylum Streptophyta; class Magnoliopsida; order Asterales; family Asteraceae; genus Helianthus; species Helianthus tuberosus. The sequence goes on from CM060444.1 coordinate 27,349,841, forward strand.
ACGAAAATCATACTTCTTGCTTTCTTACTTTTTCAAAACATTCGTTTAATCAAATAGCTTGTTTGTAATCAACTTTTAAGACCATTTGCCCATTTTACCCATTAAGGGCGTTTTTGTCAACTTCGTCCCATCCCTTACTACTAAAGACTTCATTGCATAAATTACCCATCATGTGACTTATCTACACTTGTAAATGCACATACCTGGCTCGGATCAAAGCTATGACCCGTTTTAATACTCCATCCGCTAAATTGCTAGATAATAGCAACGCAAATCCTTTTTCTATACATTCTACAAATTCATAATACTTAACAAAGCAATTCATTAGTCGATAACGCCAAAGGGTGACATCTTCACCGTTTGACCCGTTAAGTCTAAATGTCCATTTTATCCTTGTGGGATGTTAGTTATTCACCATCTCATCCATGTAACTTATTACTTCGTTAACTTGCAACCAAAATTACCATAATGCCCCTTTTTACCCTTTTAACCATCAACTTAGTTTCTTAACATAACCACATGTTCCGACCCATACTAAGAATTGTCGGAACATCATAATTCACATATTTACTTACCATGTTTGTAATCTAAACATTGAATACATATTCTACAAAAAGGGGTGTAAGTTTTACTTACCTTGCATCCGAGTACGCTTCCCGTGCACATAAGTTCCATTTGACCCGCTTTTTTCCCAAGCTTCCATGTTGCTTATCAAGCATCAACTATCATATATCATTCTCAAGATAGTTAGCTTATTCATCATTCATCACAACCTTTTCATTACACGGATCTTATATGGAATTTATCATTCAACCTTATAACATGCTAATCTATCATTTCTTATCCGATTTCTTTAAACATTCACACACATGTTTGATTCCAAACATCATTAACATAAGTAAATCATCAATTTACATCACATTATCTAAAACCCACTTCATAACTACATTATTAATCACTTACTAGTGATCTAAACTTAAGTTCTTCATAATATCATCATACCCTTGGTGTATGTACTACCTTCTAAACATAAAGTACAACTAGTTCATGCACAATCACCTAATCTCATACATAATTCATCCAAATCCTTCTACTAATCAACATAAATCATCCATGCATGAACATCAAACATACTAGTATCACATTTCTTTCAATTCCTCTAACAAGAGTCTATCATATACATCAAAATACATCAAAATTAAGCAAGAATTGGACATGGGTGACCATTCAAGTCGTTATCATCACCATAATCAACGGGTTTCATCTCTAAACATCAAATTAGCCTAAATCATGCATAACCCATATTCAATATGATGATTCTAACACACACCCATTCTCAATTTCATACAAATTCGCAATTTACATCATAACCCACTTCGTGAAAGATCACCAATCTAACTTTTAAGACATACCTTACGATCCCATTGAGAAGGTGATCGTTAATCCGTACTCGGTTATGGATTTAGACTTCATTTACCCTTCCAATTTGATGATCTTCCATGGTTAGGGTTTTGGCTCCATAAGAGCTCCTGCTCTTTCTAGAACACACGATTATGTGTGTTTGTGGGTGTATTTTTCATAAATTAAATTAAGTTTCATCTTGCCTCATTTTAGTCCCTCAAGTTTGCCTAAAAATATAATTGGCACAACTTCATCTTTTAATGGTTTTTTTATCATACTCTTAACTAAGTTAAATAACCTAGTCATTCATTTCTTGATGTACCATATCATAACATTTAACGAATATAAACATTCGGGTTTTGGGGTGTTACAAGTCTACCCCCCTTAAATAAGGTTTCGTCCCCGAAACCTTTCTCATTTCCTCTTACACACACACATCTATGTTTGACTTCATAGTCACGTCATATTTATAAGTTATCATCCTATCTCATTTCATAATTATTCATACAATTGACTTCTTCTTCTTAACTAGTCTATACTTTCCATGGCATACTTTCACATAACATTCTCATTTCCTTTGGCCCGTTAATAACAGGTCAATATACATACTTATTCAAACTTACAATAATGCTTACACTCATATGATCCGTTTATAACGGATTTAGTACTTTCATCTCATCCTTTAAGAACCCATTATATTGACACATTGTTTAACATTTAACTCTTGTTTTGTTATCACAACAAAACTGCTATGTCATCGTCATACCTACGTGCTTAACTCCGTAGCTAACATCATTCTACATTTCTATAGTCTTTTGTACCATACATATCCTTACGTTACTTGCACATTCGGATATTTTCATTTCTATCATTCTTTTGTTCATCTGCTTTACATTTACTTATATGACTTGTTTGACGCATACATGGTCAAGCTATGGACTTCTTCTTATGTAGACTAGTTCCGTCTTTTATATCTTAAATCTGTTTCGCGGATTCGAACGCGTTATTCATACCTTTCGTACCTTCTATGTTTTGAATCCGTCTCGCGGATTCAAACATTTCATTCACATCTTTCATTCTTTGAATCCGTCTCTCGGATTCAAACATTGCATTTACGCCTTTCATCCCTTGAATCCGTCTCGCGGATTCAAGCATTGCATTCATATCTTTCATTCTTTGAATCCATCTCGCGGATTCAAACATTGCATTTACGCTTTTCTTCCCTTGAATCCGTCTCGCGGATTCAAGCATTGCATTCATATCTTTCATTCTTTGAATCCATCTCGCGGATTCAAGCATTGCATTCATATACATTGTTGATCCGTACCTTCTTACGGATTCAACATTCTTCATTCTTATCATTCATGTTTTTCATTCCTACATAGTACTCTCAACTTCCCGAGAGTCTTACTACCCACTTCACCCGCACGCCCACATGCTACCCAATTCTAACGGACATACCTGCGATAATTACCACGGTCTCACGAATGTCATATGCTTCTTGCGTACTGGCCAGGTGCGCAATTCACATACTAATTTCGTGCCTTCAGGTAATCATCGCCTTATGTCTGCAGTAGTGGGTCTCAATTCGTGCTACATTTTTACAACCTTATCAAGACAACATCGTTGTCTTCCATTTAGTACTTACCCTCCCCAAGAAATTTCTTCCTTTTTCTTTTAACACCGGTACCATACATACTAACATTGTGTACCTGGGGTACGTCTGTCCATTCACATCCTTGCCTGCCTTAGCATTCATCCTAGACTGCATTCAAGGGTCATCTTCTTCAAACACTTATACTTACCTTGCACATAACATACCGTCAGTTTCTTTATACGTATATATAAGTACATACTTACATTCGCTTCTACCTTTGGATCTTGATCGAGTCTTAGATTGTACGGGTTCCTTATCATAAGAGCACACAAGTTTGAGTTCAAGTACTTACTTTCTTGTACTTGATTCTCTCAAACCAGGGCTCTGATACCAACTTGTTAGACCCTAATTCATGTTTGACCAAAAGTCGCAGCGGAAATTCGTGTTATAAAATTTCTTTCATTATAAATACCTTAACTTACTTAAAATTTAGCCTTAACATAACTTGTTCACATAAATCCATCAATCAACTTATTTACTAAGTAAAAACATAGCATATGTTTACTACATTATGTACATCAACGTTCCCGTACAATCTCTCTAGTGACTCGATCCTCGATCTCTATTCCTTGATGATCCTCATGGCTCGTACTACCTGCGCTCACCACATAAAATTCATAACATTAGTACGTATCATAAACATATAAGATTTATTCACGTTTATTTTTCATTCCGTTAACTCTTTACATTCCGGCTTTCCGTCTGATCATACAATCCGCGGTGAGACTTCTTTGATATTCCTGCGTTACACTTCATTCACAAGGCACGCTAAAATTATCGTCAATACTCAATTTCGTTGAATACAGGCGTATATACTTTCATACACACTTACATGTATGCATCCGTTCACACATAACTACTTACAAACCTACGTACCTACATTCATACGTACGTGCCTACATACGTGCATACCTACCTACATACATGCATACGTGTCTACATACATACCTATCACATGCTTTCACACAACCCTACATATGTGCACACATTCATACATACTCACTTGGATATACATATATACATACACATACTACCTACATGCATAAATACATTCCTTATCTTCACACATGCCTACATACGTGTATACGCTCATATATACCTATTTGCATACATACACACATACATTCATTCATTCATACCACTTATATTCATACATACATACATACATACATACCTTCATACGTATCTACTTACCCTAAAACAAGGAATAAACTAATCATTCTTAGCTTATACGCGTTTAAAAACGGTCCAGACGGGTTCGCAATGCATCAACAGTTGAAATAAACGATTTTCGCGAAACTGACCACCGTCGCGTAGCGCTACTGCCTGGGGCCTTCCCAGTCGCGCTACGCCACTGCCTAGTTTTGACAGAATGTTGCAGCTGGTGCTGTATGATTCTCAGCACGACTCGATTTCACGGAAACGAGCATAACTTTCTCGTTTTTGATCCGTTTTACCCGATTCTTTTTCCTATACGTCCGTAATTTAATTCTCCATCTAATGGAGTTAAAATCCAACATCCGACAAAATAAAATTTCAGACTTTTAACTCTTCGGCTTATTACCCTCTTACCAAATTTTGACCCGTTCATGCATTCATCAACATAACTTGTTTGTTTGACCTAAATTCCTCATGAACCCTATAATTTCAACTTTGTCTATCATAAAAGATTAAGTTCTCGGATTTCTTGCATCCTCTTGACCCATTTTCGCTCAAGAGCTTATTTTGACCCGTTAAGGGTATTTGCGCATTTTAAGGTCCTTAGCTTACGAAAATCATACTTCTTGCTTTCTTACTTTTTCAAAACATTTGTTTAATCAAATAGCTTGTTTGTAATCAACTTTTAAGACCATTTGCCCATTTTACCCATTAAGGGCGTTTTTGTCAACTTCGTCCCATCCCTTACTACTAAAGACTTCATTGCATAAATTACCCATCATGTGACTTATCTACACTTGTAAATGCACATACCTGGCTCGGATCAAAGCTATGACCCGTTTTAATACTCCATCCGCTAAATTGCTAGATAATAGCAACGCAAATCCTTTTTCTATACATTCTACAAATTCATAATACTTAACAAAGCAATTCATTAGTCGATAACGCCAAAGGGTGACATCTTCACCGTTTGACCCGTTAAGTCTAAATGTCCATTTTATCCTTGTGGGATGTTAGTTATTCACCATCTCATCCATGTAACTTATTACTTCGTTAACTTGCAACCAAAATTACCATAATGCCCCTTTTTACCCTTTTAACCATCAACTTAGTTTCTTAACATAACCACATGTTCCGACCCATACTAAGAATTGTCGGAACATCATAATTCACATATTTACTTACCATGTTTGTAATCTAAACATTGAATAGATATTCTACAAAAAGGGGTGTAAGTTTTACTTACCTTGCATCCGAGTACGCTTCCCGTGCACATAAGTTCCATTTGACCCGCTTCTTTCCCAAGCTTCCATGTTGCTTATCAAGCATCAACTATCATATATCATTCTCAAGATAGTTAGCTTATTCATCATTCATCACAACCTTTTCATTACACGGATCTTATATGGAATTTATCATTCAACCTTATAACATGCTAATCTATCATTTCTTATCCGATTTCTTTAAACATTCACACACATGTTTGATTCCAAACATCATTAACATAAGTAAATCATCAATTTACATCACATTATCTAAAACCCACTTCATAACTACATTATTAATCACTTACTAGTGATCTAAACTTAAGTTCTTCATAATATCATCATACCCTTGGTGTATGTACTACCTTCTAAACATAAAGTACAACTAGTTCATGCACAATCACCTAATCTCATACATAATTCATCCAAATCCTTCTACTAATCAACATAAATCATCCATGCATGAACATCAAACATACTAGTATCACATTTCTTTCAATTCCTCTAACAAGAGTCTATCATATACATCAAAATACATCAAAATTAAGCAAGAATTGGACATGGGTGACCATTCAAGTCGTTATCATCACCATAATCAACGGGTTTCATCTCTAAACATCAAATTAGCCTAAATCATGCATAACCCATATTCAATATGATGATTCTAACACACACCCATTCTCAATTTCATACAAATTCGCAATTTACATCATAACCCACTTCGTGAAAGATCACCAATCTAACTTTTTATACATACCTTACGATCCCATTGTGAAGGTGATCGTTAATCCGTACTCGATTATGGATTTAGACTTCATTTACCCTTCCAATTTGATGATCTTCCATGGTTAGGGTTTTGGCTCCATAAGAGCTCCTGCTCTTTCTAGAACACACGATTATGTGTGTTTGTGGGTGTATTTTTCATAAATTAAATTAAGTTTCATCTTGCCTCATTTTAGTCCCTCAAGTTTGCCTAAAAATATAATTGGCACAACTTCATCTTTTAATGTTTTTTTATCATACTCTTAACTAAGTTAAATAACCTAGTCATTCATTTCTTGATGTACCATATCATAACATTTAACGAATATAAACATTCGGGTTTTGGGGTGTTACACTCTATCACCTCTTTTTTACACTTCAACAACCCTGTCTCTGCCACCTGTCTTGCCCTATGCTTCCTCATCAAAATCCTACTATACTCCTTAGCTAACCGCCTCCCATCCTCAACCTTCAACTCGTATTTCGGCAGCGGGGTGGAGGTGTTACGGTGGTGGGTTTTCCGGCGATGTCCGGGTGAGGTGGTGGCGGCATGGTGGAGTTGTTATGGTGGGGCGTTTATCCGGTGATGGTGGGGTGGATCTGTTATGGTGGTGGATGCTATTACGGTGGTGGAAGGTTATTGTTTGCATTGCAGACAAAAGATGGAGAAGAGAGGGGAAAAGAAGGTGGGGGTGGGTAGGGTAGGGTAGGAAATGGGACCCACACTTGAATTTATTAATAATTATAATTTATATATTTTTAGTTTTCTTAATTGATGAGGGGCAAATATGTCATTTCACATATACTTAACTGAAAAATCTAACTTAAGTTAATAATAAGGACCACCCGAGTGTAAAAATTACAAACATTGGGATAAAGTGTGTAATTATTAAACCACTAGGACCAAGTCTACAATATTTGCAAACCACAAGTACCAACCAAGCATTTAACTCTAATTTTAATATTAATAATAGCTTTAATAACACAATTTTGACAAATTTGGTATGGAAACTTTCCGGCAGACGCACACGTTCTTCTCACTCAACGAGTGTTAGGGTTTGGTTTCTTCATGCTCATCCAACTCTGGTATCTCCTCCTCATGATCGCTTTACCTATCTAAATTATATATTATAATTACTTACTTGATTTCATCAATTTTCATGCCTTCTGTTTCAATTTCAGTGATTGATTTTAGGGCCACAACTTTCATATCCGTCGTTTTTGTGTTGTAATTATAAATCTACGCTTTCTGTTTGATAACTGCTTCTTTCAATTTCACTATTCATAAATTTCTATTTTTTTTTTTTTTTAAGTTTTGTTTTTTCATTAATTACAAACAAATTACACCAAGATAGCCGGTAAGCGGGCAACAAGCTGCGCCGCTACCCCCTTTTGAATAGCGAAACCTAACCTAGTAAAAACGAAACCCCGATCTCTAGGAGACGAAATGTTGCTGTGAACAACCCGTTGGACCCGTTCAAGAAATCTGATGGCTTCTGGGGCTATTCATAAGTGTTTGCGTTTTCTAGGTCGTGTATCAAAAGAAAAAGTAACCAAATTAAACTATGAGGAGGTGTTTGGATGTAAGTAAATAAATATGAAAGGTGATTGAGGAGGAGATTTTCGTTTGTTTGCAGGCCTGCTTAGGGCTGTAAACGAGCCGAGTCGAGCCGAGCTAGACCCAGCTCAAGCTCAGCTCGAACTTGATCAAGTTCGAGCTGGCTCGGCTCGAGCTCGAATTTTAAATCGAGCTGAGATTTGGGGCTCGAGCTCAACTCGATTAGAATGCGAGCTAGCTCAGCTCGGCTCGATCTAGCTCGAACTAACAAATAACCACAAAATTTACTACTTAAAAAGCCATTAAAATGAATTTCTTAATAGACTAAGGGTCATAATTGCCATTTAATTTAACCATATGACTAAATATGCAAGTATAAATAGTTAATTCGCTTTCTACATTATCTTTTTCTTCTTTTATAGGGGAGATACTCCGTTAGTTTTTGGTTTCTAAGCGATGTGGGACAAAAATTGAAGGATGTAAACCTTATCGAGCCAGCTCACGAGCCGAGCCGAGCTGGGTCGTTTACAACCAAGCCAATTTCGAGCCGAACTTTCTTCGAGTTTTTTTCGAGCGAGTTTCGAGCGAGCTGCGAGCCACGAGTTTTTTGAACACCCCTAGGCCTGCTATATAGTTTATAGATAGTATAATTCATCATTTGATAATATAACTTTTTGCTGTGTGTGTGTGGTGTTAAACTGATTATATGACCCTTTATAAGTTAGACATAATCTCATATAAGGTTCATCAGATGATTTATTATAAAGCGTACATCACTACAAATGTGCATGTTTATTCATCACATCAGAATTTTTATTTGAGTCGTCGGATTATTATACTTATTGTGCTCTAAATGTTGTATCTATTTGGGTTATTATCACTTTATCTTAAACTGATTTTCACTGTAACTAGTTTTTGCAGCATTATTAAGTATCAATCCAACAAAAAGAACAGCTGAAAATGAAACCTGAATATTTGGGCAAAGCTGAACGATTGTCTTCAGATATAATCAGCACGCTTCCTCACACCGTATTAGAAATGATTCTATGTCTTTTGCCAACTGACGAGGCAGCAAGGACAAGTATTCTCTCAACAGAATGGAGGTACAAGTGGACCAGAATTCCTAACCTAGAGTTTAATTTGCGTAAAAGAACTTCCAAACCAACATCTGACGTAGAAAGTGTAATGAAATACATGGACATGCATGATCTACACCAAGTTTTGTTGCTGCGCCAGGGTCCAATACACGAGCTCACCCTTGTTATGGACGGTTACTGGAGGGAGGACTACGGCTTATTTGAATTTAATCAGATAATACTTCTTTTGTTGAGGAACCATACTGATACTATCAAGAAACTAAGACTTCATGCATGGGACAGCGTTTGGAATGAGTTACCCATATCTGTTTTCGCATTGCATCACTTAACGGACCTCTCTCTTTGTAATTTTGATATTGACCTTCCATCAATATTCAATGGCTTTGGTAGCCTTGGAAGTTTAGAACTGAGTGATGTAGGGATCTCTACACAAACTCTTCGACGTCTTTTATCTAATTGTCCATCACTTACGAGCTTGAGCCTGGTAAGTACCCACTTGAATACATGTTCTCACGTCATGGCCTTTTTAAACTAATCTAAATATCGTATCGTAACGTGTTGCAGTATATTGGCTATTCAGATGATAAATGCACTATTTATGAGATGCTCAAGTGTTTACCTTTGATTGAAGATCTGATTATTTCGAGTGATGCCTGTGAGGTAATATTTATTCACCATCATATATGATTGAAAGAAAAATTGTGTTCTTTGGCTGTTAATATTTGTTTTGGTCTATGGTTCAAGTGGCTACTTCTAGACTCGGTTCTGCAAGAGCTTCCAACTTCACTAATCCACCTGAAACTCTTACGTTTGGAAAGAATGTCTTTTGTTGAGGGTTCCAGATTAGCTTTTCTTCTTGCTTTGATCAAATGTTCCCCCAACTTGGAGAGACTTGAGCTAGAGGTAAATGATATTACTATATCTTGTATTCTGTTTCTGTTTGTTTGATTCTGACTGACCAAAAAAATACGAACCTTTATGTGGATGGCGTGGGGATCTAACGGTTCTGCTGTAAAGGATGAATATTCAGATGTTTGGTTGGAGCATCTGAAAGAATTACATATTTGTTTTCCCGGAAACTCGGATGAGATGAAATTTGTAATGGAATTTGTGAAGTTTATCTTGGTTAGGTCACCTAAGCTGAAGAAGGTGAGCATATTCAGTTTGGCTTATCAGTATCTCGAGTCAATTATCGTATTTCTCTTAGGGGCCCACGCGCGTCTCCGGCAGTAATAAAATTACCCTTAATGATTTTGAGTGAGAATTGCTTCAAGACCTTTATTGTTTGTATGTTGAGAACTTGAGATTTATGATGATAATGTAATGTTTGTATGGCTACTTTGCTACAGTATCAGTTATTGTTGTGTTAAAACATTGTTTGATTATTTCTTATTTTTTTGATGCTTTAGTTATTCCGTTTATTTGTTCGGTGCCTAATTCTCAAACAAGTTTTGGTTTGCTATACTAACCAGATGAGCAATTTCAATTGAAGATTAAAAGGAGAATTTGACACACTTTGCCGAATACTGGTGGCACGATGATACTCTAGTAGTTCGTCAGTAATCTAAATTTACCGTTTAAAAAAAGTCGAGTAAGTTTTATATATTTTTTTTGAACGGCTAACAAATCAATCCCTAGCACTCTCGGGGCACCCAGTGGACAAACGGAGTACTCCGAGAGTAACCCGAGTCACCCATCGCCAATTCCGGGGAAAACCCGGTAAAATTACTGGTAAAACCCGTTTGGCACAAGGATCAAACCCTGGTTTCCCTGGGTCTCCTATCACTGCCCACTAGTGTCTCACTCCTTTTTTGCACCAAATAGGAATTGAACTTGAGTCTTCAAAGAAGAACTCAAGTCGCCCTACCACTTGAGCTAGCGCTCATTGGCAGTAAGTTTTATATTTTAACGTGAAGTTGATACATTTTTTGATGATTAACTTGAAAACTGTCGAATTAATTATTGGATTTTGTAATAAAGAGTAGAGTCCGGGAAATGGACCCCCTACTTTGGAAAAGGGACGACATGAGCCGATACCACTCTCAAACTAACCCAACACTAACCACAGAGGAGATGAATCGAAAAAGTGCTTTTGAAATTTCATCTATCTCAAAATTCGTTTTCGTCAATAACCTCAATTTTCACCAATTGGACGATGACACTTCCAACTTTCGATTTGTACCACACCACTTCTAACTTTCAACTTATTAGTCGATAACACTCCCAAACTAACCTAGTTTGCTCACATCAACTGCCACGTCACCAAAGCAGTGCCACATCACCCGCCACGTCATTAAAAAGCCAAGTCAGATGCCACAACAGCTGTTACGTCATCAAAAAGTCACATTAGATGCCACGTCAACACACAAGTGTAACATCAGCAAAAACTAACTGGGTTAGACTTCAGTTAGTTTGGGAGTGTTATCGACCAATAAGTTGAAAGTTGGGAGTAATGTGGTATAATTAAAAGTGGGAAATGTTATTAACCAAATTAGTAAAAGTTGGAATTATTTAAATTTAATATTTTTTTTAAGAAAAAGTGGAACTATTCATTATTGTGGTGTCAAAATTACCATTTGAGTATGTTGAATAATATAATCCCTTAATTTTATTTTTTTAGTGTAAACTGACCAAAATACTCATAATTATTAGAAAAAAAAAATATATATAAACTGACCAAAATACTCATTATAAATAAATAATAACATTTTTCTTATTAAAATAATAAAAAAGTTTTGAACTTTTGTTTTGAAAAAAAGGTCTATATTATGTTTTTTCCTTGTCTAGTTTGTATTTTAAATGTCTTATTTTCATAATTTTTAATATTTTAAAATGTGTTTATAAAATAATTAACAATTTTTGTTTATTAAAAATGTAAAAAAATAAAATATTTTAAATAGCATTTATAGTCCTAGCACATATTAATCAATCAAACCATAATTGTGAGAACAGAGGTTGATAGTGTTCATTGATGTGAATATTGAAGAAGGAAAGTGGAATGATACATGTACAAGGTGAGAAAAGGTTTTAACTATTATGGTAATAAAATAAATACAATTAGAGGATATACAAAGTTGAGATAAAATAAATAAAAGTACAAAAATATTTCTTGAACATAAACAAACAAACATGAACGAATGTTAACGAACATGTTACCTAACGTTCACGAACACAATTGAACGAACGGAACCTCTATTCAGGTTCGTTCATTTAACTAATCGAACAAAATTTCTTGTTCATGTTCATTCAATTATTTAACAAACCAACATAAACGAACTTCCTGTCGAACGATTCACAAACTGTTCGTTGAACGTTCAGTTCATTTACAGCCCTACCTATTGTGGTGGCAAAATAACCCTTTTAGTTTGATGTATTCCCTTAATTTTATATTTTAGCGTAAATTGAACAAAATGCCCATGATTATTAGAAAATAAATAAATATATAAAAGGTCAATGCATTTTCAGATCGGGTTTAAGTCATTATGAAATGTGTTCTTCATCCAAATCTAAACTCAAAAATGAAGTCTTAATATGTGGAACCATCAAGTTGTACTTTCTGATCGGAAGCATCTCAGCGTTCGTATGTTGAGCCACAATTGAACTATTATTGTGTTAACTTCTTCACTTCCAATTTCTATTTCAAGTGTTGATCCAATGAATTTTTCATATCGAGTCATACTAAGGAGGTATTTGTATTTGGGTTTTTTAGAATTATTATTATGTGTTTCAACTTAATCATAATCTGACATAGTATTTGTACGTGGGTTTTTTCAACTCAAATTTATACTATCTAATTAAAGTGTATTATATTTGACTCGACTTGTTTCCGCACAAAAATTGGAATATTGGATTTTAATAATCTTAGCTATTCGTTGTTGGCCGTCAACAGTCCTAACTTCAAAAATAATTAACGGCAGTCCCAACTGTGAACATATTGGCCTTCAATGGACCTTGACTAACAGAACCCTAACTTCGTTAGTCTCCGGTCACTGGAAAAACCTTTTTGGCCAGAAAAAAGGTTCCTAAAGGTCGATCCAATGTTACAAGGAGGTTTGGGATGAAAATGTTGAGTTTTCCAGCAAAAAAGTTGAGTTTTCCAACCAAAAAGAAGTTTTCCGGCGAAAAAGGAGTTTTTCGATGACTTCAATAATTGGTGCTTTTGCTAGAAAAATGTTCCTAAAGTTCCTAATAAGTTACAAAGAGATTTGGGACGAAAATGTTGAGTTTTCCGGCCAAAACGGAGTTTTTTTTGCCAAAAACGTTTTTCCGAGTTAACTATTAAAACAAAACATTACCATAGTTTTTTTATAAAAAAAACTAAAACAATTGCATGACTGTAATTTACACTGAGGGCAAAATCGTAATTTAACAGGGGAAAAAACAAAAATAATGGCAAAACTGTAAATTCGAACTGAGGGCAAAATTCATAATTTGGATGGGAGGAAAAAACAAAACCAACGACAAAACTGTAATTTTAAACGAGAAAAAATCGTAATTTGGTTGGACCAATGAGAAAGTGTCAGACAGCTGCCTGACACTATTCCCCTCCATGCCTTTTGTATGTATATAAAATATAATATAAATACAAATAGTCCCTTAATTTTATATTTAGCGTAAATTGAACAAAATACCCGTAATTTAAATAAGAGTGAATTACTGTTTTGGCCCATGTGGTTTAGTCAGTTTAACCTTTTCAGCCCAAAAGGAATATTTTAACATATAAGACACCGAGGTTGCGTTTTATAACGGTTTTGGTCCCTAACACTAACTTTGTTACTTTTTTGCATTTAAGTGTAATGGTAATTAGGTAATTATATACCTTAGGGGCTGTTTTTGATAATTACAAAGTTCTTTTAATTTTTAAGAGATTATTAATGCAATTACTCAAATTTTTTTCTAACGGCGATAAGTAAACTGAACACAAAGTTTCAAAAATGAACGGTTTCAAAAACAGTTCTAAAAGGAACGATTTAAAAAGAAACGCATTTAATAATCAACAACTTAAAAAAACGAATGGTTTAAAAAAGTAAAAATTTTTTTTTTAAAAAGAACAGTGTTAAATGAATTGTTTAAAAAAAATTAAAAGACAAACAACTTAAAAAAACGACTTTAATAAACAAACGGTTTAAAAAGAAATAAATTAAAAACGATATACGGTTTTAAAAAGGTTAAGAAACAAATGATTTTAAAAACGATGTTTATAAAAAACAAATGCTTAATGAAAAAACATATTTATTCGTATATATAAAACATATTTTATTAAATAATAATCATGAAAATAACGAAACAATAATTTTTTTTTGATTAATTGCATAATAATCTGTTAAATATTAAAAGAACTTTGTAATTATCAAAAACAACCCCTAAGGTATATAATAACCTAATTACCCTTGCACTTAACTAAAAAAAAGTAACAAAGTTAGTTTTAGGGGCCAAAACCGTTATAAAATACAACCTCGGGGTCTGATATGTTAAAATATTATTTTTGGACTAAAAGGGTTAAACTAACTAAACCACAGGGGCCAAAACACAAATTTACTCTTTAAATAAATAAAAAGTCAATGCATGTTTATATCCGATTGTCATTATGAGATGTCTTTAACCATTATTGTTCTTCATCCGAATCTAAACTCAAAAATGAAGTCTTAATCTGTGGAAGCATCAAGTCTTAATCTGGCAGACTTTTGATTTGTTCGACATGCGCCTTCTGGTTTGTAGGATTAGATAGCTGAAGACGTCAATGACCAACAACTCAGGAGCCACAATTGAACTATTCTGGTAACTTCTTCAGTTCCAGTTTCCATTTTCAAGTGTTAATCCAGTGAATTTTACAGATTGAGTCATACTAAGGAGGTGTTTGTATGTATGTGGGTTTTTAGAATTATTATTATTATTATTATTATTATTATTATTATTTTAATCATAATCTGATATAGGGTTCATCAGATAAACACTATAAATTTTAATCAGTGTAAGAAAATGATTTAGTTTCCAATTAAGAAGCATAGCCAAAATGATTTGTTGACCTTTTCTTTTAATTGTTGACCATTAAGAGGTCTGAACCATTAAGAGTCAATGCTTAACCCTGCAAATGTCTGACCAATTCAGATTAGAGGTCTTAA
The DNA here is from genome assembly GCA_030545235.1 of Helianthus tuberosus. Taxonomy (NCBI): domain Eukaryota; kingdom Viridiplantae; phylum Streptophyta; class Magnoliopsida; order Asterales; family Asteraceae; genus Helianthus; species Helianthus tuberosus. Next base: position 27,364,861 of record CM060444.1, read on the forward strand.
CCATTCAGACTCAGTATAATACTTAACCATTCAGAGGGAAATGTCTGAACCATTCAGACATCTGCTCGCGGAACAAATGGTCTTAACCATTAAGGGGCTGTTTGTTTACCTCTTAATAAGGCTATTAATGGTTCAGACCTCTTACTGGTTCAGCACTTAATGGTTCAGACTGTTTGTTTCACGAGCAGATGTCTGAATGGTTCAGACATTTGCCTCTGAATGGTTAAGATTTATACAGAGTCTGAATGGTTAAGACCTCTAATCTGAATTGGTCAGACATTTGTCTCTGAATGGTTAAGCATTATACAGGCTCTTAATGGTTCAGACCTCTTACTGGTTCAGCACTTAATGATTCAGACCTCTTACTGGTTCACCACTTAACCATTCAGATGTTGCCAAACAGCCCCTAAGTGTTGAACCAGTAAGAGGTCTGAACCATTAAGAGCTAAACAAACAACCCCCTGCTCAACATCTCAAAATGTTGTTTTTAGCTTATTATTTTCAATTAATTTTCGATTTTCGTAGTAACTAGTTTTTTTACATCATTGTCTAGTATCAATCCAAACAAAAAGAACTGAAGATGAAAACTAGACAAATGTACAAAGCTGAACAATTACCTTTGGATAGAGTCAGCACACTTCCTCAACCCATTTTAGAAACCATCCTATGTCTTTTATCAACTAAAGAGGCAGCAAGGACAAGTATTCTTTCAAGGGAATGGAGGCACAAGTGGACCACTATTCCTAAACTTCGGTTTACTTTGCGTAATAGAAAGCTAACATCTGACGTAGCAAGTACAAGGAAAAACATGGACATGAATGATTTACACCAACTTCTGTTGCTGCGCCAAGGTCCAATACACGATCTCACTCTTTCTATGCAGGATTACCGGGAACATTACGACTGTTTTGAATTTGATCAAATAATACTTCGTTTGTCGAGGAACCATACTGTCAAGAAACTAACACTTAATGGACTTCGTTCAGAGAACATTTGGTATAAATTACCCATATCTGTCTTCTCATTGCATCACTTAACTGACCTCTATCTTTGTGAGTTTGATCTTGACCATCCACCAACATTTGATGGCTTTGGTAGCCTTGGAAGTTTATACTTGAATGATGTAAAGATCTCTACAAAAAGTCTTCTACATCTTTTATCCAATTGTCCATCACTTAAGAGCTTGGTAAGTACCCACCTGAATATATGTTCTCTTGTCATGGGTTTTCTATACTTATCTGAGTATCATGACGTCCCTTGCAGGATATAGGTGAATTAGATGATAAATGCACTATTAATGAGCTACTCAAGTGTTTACCTATGATTGAACATCTGACTATTTCGACTCGTGACTTTAAGGTAATATTTATCCACATTATGTATAATTAAAATCGAAAAGGCTTTTGACTCTATCAGAACTAATCTCCTGGTGCAAAAAATCGAAAAACAAACTGATGTTGTTCAAAGTGGATTTCGAAAAGGCTTTTGACTCTATCAGTTGGCGCTTCTTGGATAAAACTTTATCACAAATGGGGTTTCCAGCTCTTTGGCGGAAATGGATTTCGGGTATTCTGACATCTGCGAGATCCTCGGTTCTAATCAATGGTTCACCTTCTCTTGAGTTCAAGATGGAACGTGGTGTCCGTCAAGGTGATCCTCTATCCCCTTTACTTTTTATCCTTGCTATGGAGGCACTACACGTGGCCACGGTCACTGCAAATGCACAAGGTATCTTCAAGGGATGCAAAATGCCTAACAATGGCCCTTCCATTTCTCACCTACTTTACGCAGACGATGTTCTGTTTGTAGGAGAATGGTCGGACTCAAACATTCATAATCTTTCTAGGTTATTGAGATGTTTCAATTTAGCCTCCGGTCTAAAGGTAAATTTTAACAAAAGCCAACTCTTTGGTGTGGGAGTGCCTACAGATACAGTGGAACAAAAAGCTGCCATCCTCCAATGCAGAATGGGCACGCTTCCTTTTATCTATTTGGGTCTCCCGGTTGGTTTGAATATGGGTTTGATAAAAAACTGGAAGCCAATAATTGATAGATTTGAGGAGAAACTCACACTATGGAAAGCTCGTACTTTATCTTTCGGTGGTAGAGTGACTCTGATAGAAGCGGTTTTAGGGAACCTACCCACCTATTATCTCTCACTTTTCTCGGCACCAAACCACGTATTAAAGCATCTGGAAAAAATTCGTCGCAAGTTCCTTTGGGGTGGATGTTTGGAGAAAAATAAGGTTAGTTGGGTCCCATGGTTCAAAGTTGTCGCTCCAAAAAATAAAGGGGGACTAGGGATCGGTAGTTTGGCATCGATGAATAAATCTCTGTTGATCAAATGGGCTGTGCTTTATAAAAATGAGCCTTCTTCGCTGTGGGCAACAGTCATTTCAGCCATTCATGGTGGTGTAAGATGTCAGTCTTACATACCACTGAAGAATTCCATTGGTGGTGTCTGGAAGTCGATTATAAATACGGGTCGGATATCGGGTAACCAGTCAGTTAATGTTCAACAAAGACTCACTCCGATCATTGGGAAGGGAGATAAGACCCTCTTTTGGTTGGACATATGGGCGGGTTCTGAAACATTGAGATACCGGTTTCCTAGTTTATATGCACTTGAAAGTGATAAAGGTTGCAAAGTGGTGGATCGTTACAAGTTAAATCAAGGCAAAGCTGAATGGTTTTGGGGCAGCAATCATAGTCTCTCAAACGACGTACACTTAGCGGAATGGGTGGAATGCACAACCTCAATAAACCAGGTAATTATACAGCTGAAACCCGATGTTTGGCTTTGGAAATCGGGCTCGGAGATAGCGGATTTTAAAGTCAATAACCTCAGATCAGAGCTGGACCACATCGATACCCTGAACGAAACAAAGGTTCTTAAATGGTTACATTGGATCCCTAAAAAGGTGAATTGCTTCCTTTGGAGGGTGGTACTCGACAGAATCGCTACTAGAGAAGCCCTCCATTTGCGTCACATTCGGCTCCCTTCTACATCCTGTGTTTTTTGTAGTAATGAAACGGAAACGGTAAACCATCTATTGGTAACCTGTGATACGGCTCAGGAGGTCTTGACTGTGATTTTCCAGTGGATGAAATTACCTCTCCCAAGATATACTTTGAGTATTGTGCAACTACTAGAAGTCATTCATTCGCACGTATGTCAAAAGAATGTAAAAAGGTCGATATACGCGGTTGTGGCGGCAACGTGTTGGTGTATATGGCTGATGAGGAACGACTTTATTTTCAAACAAAAGCAACCCTCGATGCAGAAACTGGTGACAGACATCAAAGCTATCTCGTATACTTGGATCAAGGATCGGGCAGGCCTTTCCGACTTAGATTGGAATAAATGGTTGTCTTTTAATCTCTAATGTGTTGTTGTGTACTCTTGTAATTTGTTTTGGTTGCTTTGTACTGTTTGCTTGAGCTTCTTGCTTGAGCTTTTCTTATAAAATTCCGCCAGTTCTCAAAAATGTATAATTAAAAGTAAAGTTTTGAAATTCTGTTAATATTTGTTTTGGACTATGGTTCAAGTGGCTAGTTCCAGACTCGGTTCCGCAAGAAATTCCAACCTCACTAATTCACCTCAAAGACTTATATTTGAAAGGAATGTGGATTGATGAGGACTACAGATTAGCTTTTCATGTTTTGATCAAATGTTCCCAGAACTTGGAGAGATTTGAGCTTGAGGTATATGATATACAACAAATTCTGCTGTTGCGCCAGGGTCCAATATACGAGCTCACCCTTCAATTGCCTGAAGATGAAGATGCATGTTTGGAACTTGATCAAATAGTATCTCATTTGTCGAGGAACCATACGGTCAAGAAGCTAACACTTTCTGGATGGGATTCTGCCTGTGGGTATGAAGTACCCATATCTATCTTCTCGTTTCATCACTTAAGAGACTAATAGCGTACATATCTTTAGTAGGATTGCATAGCATTTAATTAGTCTTGTAGCATTAAAATGCAAGGCACCTAGATGTGTATAGCATTAAAATGCAAGGCACCTAGCACCTAATGTAGCATTAAATGCAAGGCACATGCAAGGCACCTAATGTAATTATAAAGATGATTGTAATTCAATGGAAAGAGGAGGGGTTTTGAATTCTATCATGGTATCACGAGCCTGTGCCTAATCCTAATTTTCTTTCCCCCACTACCTTCTGGTTCCTTCCTTTCTCTGTCATTGTGCCTTTTTTTTTTTTATTCTCCCCACCATCAAGTGTTCCCCTTTCTTTGTTCCTTTCTTTCCTCTATATATTATTATATATACGACCATCTCTACAATCACTTAACCAAGTTTTTTTTTATATCCTCTGTGAACCACAATGACAACAGAACCCCCACCTTCCTCTACACCTCCATCCATAACCCTTGAATCCAAGATTCATCCTGCCACCACTGTATCCAATATTAAAAATTATGTCCCGGTCATCTTGGAAATTGAATCGTCTCAATATGCAACCTGGGCAACATTGTTCAAAAACAACTGCAAGGCCTTCTTAGTGCATGACCACCTATCTCCTAAACCACAGGATACCACCACCGCCTCCTCTACTGCCACTCAACCCAACGACGATTGGGATCGTCTTGACGCCATTGTTCTACAGTGGCTTTATAGCACGATCTCCAATGATCTCCTGCACACCATCATCAACAAAACTGCCACCGCCTACGATGCTTGGAAAGCCATCGAAGATCTATTTCAAGATAACAAAGGTTCACGTGCCATTCACCTTATGCACAAGTTCTCTAATACAAGGTTGGATAGCTTTCCTAACGTTTCGGCTTATTGTCAAGAGTTGAAAGTTTTGGCCGATCAATTAGCGAACGTGAATGCTCCGGTCGACAATGATAGGCTGGTCTTACAATTGAATGTAGCCTTCCGTACAAAAACTCTTCTACGTCTTTTATTAAATTGTCCTTCACTTAAGAGCTTCAGTCTGGTAAATTCCCACTTAAATATACATTCAAATGTCATGGGCTTTCGAAACTTATCTGAATAATGTAACATGATGCAGCTTGTATGTGCTTCAGATGATAAATGCACCATTAATGAGCTATTAGAGTGTTTACCTGTGATTGAACTTTTAACTACTTCGCCTCATATCTCCGAGGTAATATTTATCCGCATTTCATATAATTGAAAGAAATGTTTTGAACTTTGTTTGTTAATCTTTGTTTGGTGTATGGTTCTAGTGGGTTGTACTAAACTCGGTTCCACAAGAGCATCCAACGTCACTAAATCACCTCAGATACCTTTGTTTCAAAGATATTTTTGTTGAGCGCTGTGGATTAGCTTTTCTTCTTGTTTTTATCAAATGTTCACCGAACTTGGAGAAAATTAAGCTTGAGGTAAATAATATAATCATATCTCATATCCTGTTTGTTTTCATTATCGCATGACAAAATACGCTGACACATAAAAGACGAACCTTCATGTAGAGTGATTGGGGTCATCATTGTTATGAGGATTACTCCTTTGAATGGGAAGAATATTCAGATGTTTGGTTGGAGCATCTACATGAATTGGAGATTGAACATTTCAACAACTTGAAGCCTGAAATGGATTTTGTAAAGTTTATCTTGGCTAGGTCGCCTAAGCTGAAGAAGGTGAGCATACTCAGCGATGTTGATAAGTGTCAAAAGCCAGAGATGTTAAAAACTCTCTTACAGGCCCCACGTGTATCACCGGTAGTAATAACTGTTACCTGAGAGTTGCTTCAAAGATCCCTCAAGTCCTCAACTATCTTTAGAATTAGTACTGAGATTTATGATAATAATCTAGAGTTCTTGTGTTGCTAATTGTTTTTCTGTAATTTTTTTGTTGCTTGTCTTTGGACTTTTTTGGTTGTTGACTTCCACACAATTGGTATACTTAAAACGTAAGTGATGCTAAAGAATCAGAAAGCCGTTGTTGGTCTCGGTTGGCTGCTCGCCGCAATAGAAGATGTAGATTTATGGGCTCAATTTAACCCATTTAACCGAATTCTACTTTTATATTCATTTTACTCTTTCATTAAAAATGAATTATCGTGGATATTGATGTAAGAAGTTTGAAAGTATGTTTGTAAAAGGTGTAAAAACTTAAAAAAAAAAAAAAGACTAGAATATTTGATGAAATGTGCGAGCATCCGATGATCAAAAGCACTTGAGCATTAGTACAATGTTGATCGTAAGGCATGAATTAAGTTTGCAAAATGAGTTGGTAAAAACAGGTTTCAGGTCAAACTTAACACCAATGGCTAAACTGGTCGTTTAAAAAAAGGGGTATGAATTTGGCTCGAATAAAACTTGATAGTCTTAAACACACTCTTTTTAAAATAGAGTAAATTGCCATTTTAGTCCCTGAGTTTTTGTCTAAATTGTCATTTTAGTTCAAATAGTTTTTTTTTCTCTTCTGGGTCCCTGACTTTTCCTTTTTCTTGCCATTTTGATCACATTGCCTAACTTAGTCTAAAAACCAGGTTATAATCAGGGGTATTTTTGGCATTAAATTATTATGAGGTTTATAAATTATGTTGTAAACTACCCCTGGTTGTCACTACATAACAGTTATGCCAAAAATACCCCTGGTTATAACCAGATTTTTAGACTGAGTTAGACAATGTGATCAAAATGACAAGAAAATGGAAAAGTTATGGACCCAGAGGAGAAAAAAAACTATTTGGACTAAAATGACAATTTTGACCAAAACTCAGGGACTAAAATGGCAGTTTACTCTTTAAAATATTTATGTATAAAGATGTTTTGTTTGGATTGACGTATCGAATAAAGAAATAAAGTTAAATTCAATACATGATGCATGACTTTTCTTGGTGTATATATTGAATTCTATCAACTAATCGTTGCCAAAGAATGGTTTGATGATGTTACTAGTATGTAAAGTTGAAACACGATAGTCCAATGCATATATGACTTAAATCAATATTGGTAGACTTAAACTGATATGCGACTTTTAAGTCGCGTATCTCGAGACTGAAATACAAGTTACAAATACATGATTACAAGTTTACATATATGCTATAAGTTTCATACGTTTTCTTTTGCTTTATTATTGAAGGGGTAAGGTGTTACGCCCATATTCGTATTTGACAAAAAGTCGCAGCGGAAACACTAACCATAAAATTTCTTGCATTATAAATATCTCAACTTATTTAAACTTTTAACTTTAACTTAATTCTTAATCAAAAATCTGTCATCCTCTTATTTGTTAACTAAAAACATAGCTTTCATTTATTACATTTTACATTCAACGTCCCCGTACAATCTCTCTAGTGACTCGGTCTTCGATCCCTAATCCTTGTGATAACCGCTCATCATCCGTACAACCTGCATTCACCACATACATTCATAACATTAGTACACATTCAAGGAACAAAGTTCATTCGCATACACTTCACTCTTCGTCATCTTTTAAGCTTTAAGCATTTCATCTGCATATCCATTTCCTGGTGAGGCTTCCAGAATGTACCTGCATTACTTCTCATTCTCATGTTTCGAATCCGTCTCGCGGATTCTAGCATAGCATATCATATTTCGAATCCGTCTCGCGGATTCTAGCATAGCATTTCATGTTTCGAATCCGTCTCGCGGATTCTAGCATAGCATATCATGTTTCGAATCCGTCTCGCGGATTCTAGCATAGCATTTCATGTTTCGAATCCGTCTCGCGGATTCTAGCATAGCATATCATATTTCGAATCCGTCTCGCGGATTCTAGCATAGCATATCATGTTTCGAATCCGTCTCGCGGATTCTAGCATAGCATATCATATTTCGAATCCGTCTCGCGGATTCTAGCATAGCATTTCATGTTTCGAATCCGTCTCGCGGATTCTAGCATAGCATATCATATTTCGAATCCGTCTCGCGGATTCTAGCATATCATACTCTCATTCTTGAGAGTCTTACATTTCTCTTCACCCTCACGTCCACCTACTACTTAATTCTAACGGACATACCTGTATCAATTATCACGGTCCCACGAACGTCATATGCTTCACGTGTACTGGCCAGGTACACAATCCACATACTAGTTTCGTGTCTTCGTGTAATTGTCACCTTATGTCCGAAGAATTAGGTTTCGGCACGTGTATCATTTTTCAAAACATGTTTACTATACCATCATGGTCCTTCATTTAGCATTTTTCTTCCCTTAATGCATTTTACCATTTCATATACCGACATATTGAATTTATGTACCTGGGTTCAACTTTATCTTATTTCATGCCTTAGTGTCGGTACTTGACCGCACTCGCGGACCATCCTCTTCAAACGCTTATACTTACCTTGCATATACAAAACCGTCAGTTTCTTTATGCGTATACATAGGTACATACTTACATTCTCTTTTACCTTTAGATCTTGACCGAGTCTTGGATTGTACGGGTTTCTTATCACAAGAGCACACAGGTTTGAGTTCAAGCACTTACCTTCTTACACTTGATTCTCTCAAACCAGGGCTCTGATACCAACTTGTTACGCCCATATTCGTATTTGACAAAAAGTCGCAGCGGAAACACTAACCATAAAATTTCTTGCATTATAAATATCTCAACTTATTTAAACTTTTAACTTTAACTTAATTCTTAATCAAAAATCTGTCATCCTCTTATTTGTTAACTAAAAACATAGCTTTCATTTATTACATTTTACATTCAACGTCCCCGTACAATCTCTCTAGTGACTCGGTCTTCGATCCCTAATCCTTGTGATAACCGCTCATCATCCGTACAACCTGCATTCACCACATACATTCATAACATTAGTACACATTCAAGGAACAAAGTTCATTCGCATACACTTCACTCTTCGTCATCTTTTAAGCTTTAAGCATTTCATCTGCATATCCATTTCCTGGTGAGGCTTCCAGAATGTACCTGCATTACTTCTCATTCTCAAGGTACACCATTAGCACCATTAACACTCAATGTGTCTAGATCATGCATACATACGTACTTACATACATACATACATACTCATCTATATACACACAAACCTTTCCTACATCATTACATACGTACATACAATCGTACATAACTTTCCACATACATACATACGCATCTACATACATACAAGTCTTTCCTACATCATTGCATACATACATACCCTCGTACATGTCTTTACACATACATACATACACATCTACATGTATACAAACCTTTCCTATATCATTACATACGTACATACAATCGTACATATCTTTCCACATACATACATACACATCTACATACATACAAGCCTTTCCTACATCATTGCATACATACATACCCTCGTACATATCTTTACACATACATACATACACATCTACATGTATACAAACCTTTCCTATATCATTACATACGTACATACAATCGTACATATCTTTCCACATACATACATACACATCTACATACATACAAGCCTTTCCTACATCATTGCATACATACATACCCTCATACATATCTTTACACATACATACATACACATCTACATGTATACAAACCTTTCCTACAACTTTACATACGTGCATATACTCATATATACCTTCATGCGCACTTACATACACAACTACATACGTACATACCATTCCTACATCCAAAACGGACGACGGATCAAGCAAAACGAGCCAAAACGGCGAAAATCAGAAGCGTATGATGGGAGGGGCGTCGGAGACGCCACTTTAGGCGTCGACGACGCCTAACGGCGTCGGCTTGGCGTCATCCAGGGGAAACTGGCGTCGGAGACAAACTGAAGTTTCTGGGCGGCGTCGGCGACGCCACCTACCCGCGTCGGCGACGCCTAGCAGAAACAACAGTTTTCTGCTGTGTTGTTTTGTCGTTCGTACGCACTAAAACGCGCGTAACTTTTGAACCGTTTACCCGTTTAACCTCCCGTTTCTTCCTACATGCTTGTAAATTCACATTCTATCATATGACATTAAAATCCCACATCCGGATTAAGGAAATTCTTAACTTGCATACATTCGGCTTATTATTATATTCTAATTATTTGACCCGTTATGGGTATTTGCGCATTAATGGTCTATGACATACAAAACCATACTCTTCGCTTTCACACATGACCAAAACATTATTCTATTCGATTAATTCATTTCCAATAGGCATTTTAAGGTCGTTCGCCCGATATACCCATCAAGGGCGTTTTTGTCAACATTGCTCCATCCTTTACAACCAAGGACTTCATTGCATAATTATCCCATCCTACCACTTAACTTCAATTCTAACGCATATACCTTACTCGGATCAAAGCTAAGATCCGTTTAATACTTCATCGATTTCATTTAACTCATTCCTATTTGACCTCAATTAACACATTTAATTAAAATACATATAACTTTACATAAACAACTAAGAAGTGATTACGGAATCACTTACCTCATGCATCCGTGTTCACATCCGTTTCCACGCCTCTTCTTGACCCGTTGGCCTTTCGCGCTTGAGTCCATCTCCACATGATTCCTATACTTTCATGTCATCGAAATCACGCTATCATTAGCATACTCATTTGTACATGATAACAATCGTATCCATCGCATATTTCACACTTAACTTTCATTAATCATTTCTAACAAACATAACTCATATAATCATGTCCGTATACGTTTAACTCATGTAACTCATCACGTCATTACATTTAACACGGATTGCTATTACATGTACCATACGACATCTCATCAACCCACATTTACGACAACGAGTCAACTCATGTTTCTTATACTTAGTTGACTTTCAAAGTCAACCATTCACCATACATATCTATCGACTTATCAACATATTCCCGTAACATCATAATCGACTATACGGACGACACTATATACATTTTATCATTCACTTGATATACGTACTACCTTTTAAGCATAACGTACAACTAATTCATACACAATCTTCTAAATTCATACATCGTTCATCAAATGCTTCTACAATCCAACATGGGGGTACTTAAATTAAACATCAAACATGTAATCATCAAATTACATTACATCATCAAAAACCCACTTCATAACTACTTGTTAATCACTTACAAGTGATCTAATCTTAAGTTCTTCATAACTCATCATACTTTTGATATATGTACTACCTTGTAAGCATAGTGTACAACTAGTTCATGCATATCATTCTAATCTCATACACAATTCATCAATTTCTTCTTCCTAATCAACATGATTCATACATGCATAACATCAAACATACTAGTATCACATTTCTTTCAATTCTTCTAACAAGAATACATCATACAACTCAAAATACATCAATATTAAGCAAGAACTTAGACATAGATGATTTACCCATGTCATCTTCTTCACCATAACAAATGGGTTTCACCCTTAAACATCAAATTAACCTAATTCATGCATAATCCATGTTCCAAATGATGAATCTAACACATTCTCATGCTCAATTTCATACAAATTTGTGATTTACAACATAACCCATTTCGTGCACCATCACCAATCTAGAATCTAAGACATACCTTACGATCCCCTTGTGAAGGTGATCATTAATCCGTGTTTGGTTATGAATTTGAGCTTCGTTTAGCCTTCCAATTTGAGGGAATTGATGAAGTTAGGGTTCTTGGCTCCATGGGAGCTTCCTGCTCTTCACGAACACACAATGTGTGTTTGTGTGTGTGTTTTGTTATTAGTAACCTAACTTTCACCTTATTCCATTTGACCCCTCAATGTTTGCCACTTAAACATGTTTGGCGCAACTTTCATCTTCTAATTAGTTTTTATCATACATTTTATTAGGTTAAATAACCTAGTCATTTATTTCTTAAAGTACCATAGCATAACACTTAACTAATATAAACATTCGGGTTTTGGGGTGTTACATAAGGTCCCAAAAACCTCGTTTCGAGCGTTTGGACCATACCACAACCTCGATTTTCTAACCTTCTTTAGACCTTGCGCGGCCGCACACTGGTCCAATAAAGAAGACTTAAGAGAAAAACCACAACTTCATCTTTAACCCTCTTTAGACCTTGCGCGGCCGCGCACTGGTCCAACAAAGAGGACACGGAAAAAAGACAGCAGACAACACTTGCGCGCCAAAAGGAAATCATAAATCCTTGCGCTTTCCTCCATAAACAAAGGATAAAAATCCTAAGTTAAACACTTCCGCCTAATAATATCCAGACTCGGATATTATTTACTTAACTGATACCACACGATAAAGGGTCACACAGGATTATGGCAATAACCTTCTAGAAGTACCCAATCGTGCACCACTAAATGGTTACAACCGTCTGAACACGTGTCATCACCTCAGGCATCCCTGAAGTCACGATGATGGCATGTAATTGGAGAGAAACCTCCACTTGATCACGTTCCACGTGGCAAACCCCCAGCCATAGATCTAAACCGCGATCCGTGTGCACTCACGTCGGATCAATAAGCTTAATGGAAGGAAATGTAACCGCTTACGGGGTTAGCATCTTCCGTTAACGTTTCATCAACAAGTTTTCCCGCCCAAACTCCCGGTTATAAATATGAGGATAATTCAGGTATGAACTTCAAGTTACACACACTTCTTCAATACTTCTTCTTCTTCTTCTTCATAAACACATACTTATTCTCACGCCGGAGTCGGGTCAAGGAGAGAACCCCTTTCTCCCCTTGACGAGGCTAACGGTGCTTTGTTTAGCAGAGTTTATCGGAGAAGAAGAGCTGTCTCGTCAGATCGAACGAGAGAAAACTCACCTTTTATGCTGATTCAAACCCCCTAGATAATAATTATCTAGTGTTTCTTCATTGGCGCCTACCGATTTATCTGTTTTTTCAGTTTTGTCTCGTTTCGATTCAGTTTCCCTCATTTCTCTGTTTTCACATGACAGAGAATTCATCACCTCACCCATCAGGTCCTTGGTCTGAATTCAAGAGTTCTACAACCCCAAATACTCAGATCGACGGAATCATGGGAATCAATACAAGTAACAATCACTCAGACGAAAAGGACTCCTCAGATCAATTCATAGAGAGAGCTCCAGAATACTGGATCGGCAGATTCCAGAAAGCTTTGAACCAAAATTTCACACAAATTATCAGACCTGAGTCCTCAAACATCAGATCTGATATTCGGCAAGAAAGCAACAACAGTCATTCGGGAGGAATTACTTCCCTAATGCAAACGGGAGTTCATAACCGTTCAGATCTACTCATGGAGAAAAAACTCCAGAGTACTGGTTCAACAGGTTCCAGATCGCCATGAACCAAATTTTGCACAAACACTCCGGATTTGGGGGTTTCATTTAAGTTCTATGATCAACAAGCTGTAGATCTGAAGTCGCACAACGCATAACTTCCGGAGCTTTGCTTCTTGGGGCTATAAGCCTTGACTAATACGGTTTTCGTCAAAACCCAGGTACTACAAATTTCTCTGAAAGATCTTTTCGATTGTTCCTTAAACAAAATAAGGGAAAGAGAACAAATTCCCGAATTCTTTTACATAACGTGAGCACCTTCTAGCATACACTAAACAGTTGGTGCTATCACTTATAAACATTTAAACCGGCACTTATACTAATTCAAGTGCCATGACTTTTCAACATGAAAGTGTTACAATCTGACACTTATCTACGCTGTAACGGATATATATGCACAAACATTTATATTGACTAGCATAATTAGAGCGTCTATATCTGTACAACTGGTACTTAAAATTTAAGGGATGAAAGAAATCATTAAAAAAAAGACATACGCAATCCGTTATCTTTTCAAGATGATGGGAACAATATAAATACTATTATTGCGGTATAATACCGCCGATTGAAAAATCACATCAAAAATTTTGGTAAAACTTATACTCCTTATTTAAGGATAAGAGCACGTCAGTCTCCATGCGAGTCAAATGTTTCTTTACATACAAGCACGTAAGTCGCCATACGCGCATGCTTCTTTACATACAAGCACGTAAGTCGCCATACGCGCATGCTTCTTTACATTTGAGCACGTAAGTCGCCATCTGCGCTTGCTCCTTTACATACATGCACGTAAGACGACATACGCGCATGCTCCTTTACATACAAGCACGTAAGTCGCCATACGCGCATGCTTCTTTACATTTGAGCACGTAAGTCGCCATCCGCGCATGCTTCTTTACATACAAGTACGTAAGTCGCCATACGCGCATGCTTCTTTACATTTGAGCACGTAAGTCGCCATCCGCGCATGTTTCTTTACATACAAGCACGTAAGTCGCCATACGCGCATGCTTCTTTACATACAAGCACGTAAGTCGCCATCCGCGCATGCTTCTTTACATTCGCCATCCGCGCATGCTTCTTTACATACAAGCACTTAAGTCGCCATACGTGCATGCTTCTTTACATTTGAGCACGTAAGTCGCCATCCGCGCATGCTTCTTTACATACAAGCACGTAAGTCGCCATACGTGCATGCTTCTTTACATTTGAGCACGTAAGTCGCCATCCGCGCATGGTTCTTTACATACAAGCACGTAAGTCGCCATACGCGCATGCTTCTTTACATTTGAGCACGCAAGTCGCCATCCGCGCATGCTTCTTTACATACAAGCACATAAGTCGCCATACGCGCATGCTTCTTTACATTTGAGCACGCAAGTCGCCATCCGCGCTTGCTCCTTTACATACAAGCACGTAAGACGACATACGCGCATGCTCCTTGAAGAAACACGGGTTCACCGCCGGGATGACTAGACCGAGTTCTACATGAGGGTGAAGAATCACATCTTGTTCTTCCTCTTGAACCTAAATCTGCAATGGGGAAGAGAAGAAAGTGGGGCTGTAGAGATGACCGGTAAAGGAAAGAATCCTCTCTTTTCCAGTAACAAAAGTGTGTGGCTCCATATGCCCCCTCAATAGTGAGGTGAAGACCCCTTTATATAGGGAGATATGGGCCTCCCCTAACCTTAGTGGGCCAGGCCCAGTTAGGGGTTATCTCTACAAGCCCCGACCCAAAGTAGTGTAAACTACAGCGCGTTGGGCCTCGCGGTTGGGTTAGTAGCAACAATAATAAATAATTAATATAAAAGCAACCAGTAACGAGAAGTCTGACCGCTCGGGTCGGGTTTAGTACCGTACCCCATCAAGTCCCCCAGTCTAGTGCTGCTCCGCGTGCAAGCGTGGTAGGAGTACTAGACTTGTTAGGAGTGCTCGAAAGTAAAGATTTGAGTTTTTAGGCTTACCTGTCGCCCGGGTGCGGGAACATTGCTGGCCATGCTTGTTGCGTCTGTCTTTCGCTGTGAGTAGAGATAATGAAACAGTGAATATCACATGATACTGGTTGGGCAAACCCGGCGCACGCTGATTGGTCGCGGGGAGTCGCTAATTGTACTGGCGCATTGCCATGAACTCGTCAAGGCTGCGTGTATGTGGTTAGGTCTTGTGCACGAGTCTTGGACCTGGCTGAGTTTCGACGGTTGAGTGTGGTTAGTGTGAGAGAGTGGAGATCATGGGGCAGTTGTCGCCGCCCCCTGATTGGTGCCATGTAGGCGTCCTTGTGTACCTTCTGTCTTCCGCACGATTGGTGATCGTGGAGCACGATAGAATACAGCCTGTTAGATGTTTATTGGCTTACTCTTATGCCGCGCGGACTTTGGTGAGTGTCCAAGCAGCTTGCGCGAGGTATAGGCATTGAGGGCCTTCATTCGGAGTGTTTCTTGATTAGTCAGATTAATGTATAAGGACTATGGTCCTGCGTGCGACCTGATTGGACAGCGCGGCTCTTTGGGACCATAACCCTTCAAGTCCCCCAGTCCAGTGCTGCTTCCATGTGCGAAGTACATGGTTGGAGCTCTGGACTCAGAAAAAAGAAAGCGTGTTGGTCTTTAAAGCATTTGTTAGGTCATGGTAGCCAGCGCACGTGTAAGTGTTTGTCAATTACTACGGCGCGGCCACCAGGCTTGCTTACTGATAGGTGTTACTTTTGAGGGTTGGCGCGCATGACCATCAACTGATGATGCATGCGGCGCAACCCTTGCTAGCTTCAGTATGGAGTCGCGTTGTAAGTTTAAGCGGGAAATTCTTCGAATTTTGAATTCTGACAGGTTGGTGCAAATATCGTTTGATGGTGACCCTTGAGTTGATTGCTGACACAGCGATCATTATGTTGTCACGGACGGTCGCCTTTGTCAGGCGAGTGTGGCCCGGCTTTAGCGGTGTGCACACAGTCATGTGGCTATTGTAAAATATTCACCCTATGGTGTGACTTCTGTTGGTTAGCGCAAGGTGCGCGCGTCTCTTAAGCCATGAAGCGTATGTATTTATAATGTTCGAATCTTTGTAAACTGCTGTCTACAATAGTTGCACGTGTTAATCCACTTTGAAAAGGTATCGCGAATGAGAATTGGCATAAAGTTGTGTCAGGAATAATGAACTGGAGATCCGAGCCTGCGCTAATCCTCTGGTGAGACATAACAACAATGTGGCATGACGTAAGGAGATGTGGCTTGTCTTGAAGATTGTAGGTGTAGGCGAAACTTTATTTCAGCCAATGCGTTTTTGCGTATACCCAAAGTGGTGCATGCATTTGTAGCACAGTTTACGTTTTGTAAGCGTTTTCATATATGGCTAAGCATGCGCGCACGGGTGACACACACGCTCGTATGTAAAGCAGCAGGGTCGCGTGAATATTAGCGTGCTTATATGTGCAGCAGCAAGGCTGGCGTGGAGGCTGAGATGATCGTATGTAGAACAGCAGACTCGTATGGAGATCGACGTGTTGGTATGTAAAAGAGCTTGCGCGCATGGCGACTTATGTGCTCGTAAGTAATGGAGTATGCGCTCGAGGCGACTACCGGGGTCGTATGTAGGGGAATATGCGCGCGTGGCGACTTACGTGCTCGTATGTAGAGGAGTATGCGCGCGTGGCGACTTACGTGCTCGTATGTAGAGGAGTATGCGCGCGTGGCGACTTACGTGCTCGTATGTAGAGGAGTATGCGCGCGTGGCGACTTACGTGCTCGTATGTAGAGGAGCAGGCGCCATCCGGCGACTTACGTGCTCATATGTAGAGGAGCATGCGCCAGCCGGCGCATGTGTACTCGCTTGTCTGTAAGGCAGTTTTTTAGGTTTTCGGTATGCGTGAGGATCGCTCGCCGCCTTTTCCTGTTTGAGTGTATTGCCAAACCTGCAAATGTTATTATCGAACGGGGGTGTATTATGAGGCGCCCCGCCTTATGTTAGTATTTCTTGAACTTAGAGTAAGTTGACAAGATTAATTGTGACAACGGGTTTGATAAGTGGAAAGGATTGTACCAAAACGTTGTCCTTATAAGGAGCTTGTTCTATGTATCCCTATTCCGCAATATGTGAAAATAATTTTGAACCTCGAAATGGTGTTACACCATGCATGCTAGTGTGATTGTCTATTGATGTCACATAACTGTTAGCTGCATTGTACTAAAGTTTGATCATAGAGAAGTAACGAATGCACCCGTATATAAATGTGTCGCATTTAATGCGTATATCACGTTATTGCTTAAATAAAAAATGGACTCATGACGGTATAGTGATGACAAAATATCACTTCTATGCTTTTTACTTGCAACAGATCCAAACATTGATATGTTATTTGAAAACCGCCAAATGTTAATTTTTTGTTTGAAAAGGTCAACATTGTAACTAGAGCTATTAACCTTGGCTTTGGCTTTGTATGGGATTTATTTATTTATGTGAAATGTCTTGAGTTGAAGCTCAACTTTTGAAAATATGCCATATGTAACGAGTATGTGGAATGTTTATTCAAAAAGAGACATTTTCCAAAAAATATACATATAAACTAGTTTGCAAGCCCTTTTTTTATAATTGTTAAATTAGAGTATAAAAAGTGTCCAGCTCCTTGGTTAGTGACAACATGATGACAAGCAGCTAAAGACAAAAAGCGTTTGACCCAAGGACTAGATAATAACATATCTTGCGTTTGCCTTGTCTTTTCATTATATTAAATACATTCATCTTTTTAGAAATCACGAGAGTCTTAGAAAACGAACTCATTCACTTGAAAATAAACAAGTATATATTAGATTAGGAAGCAATAGTCGCCCGTGAGACATGGCTGACTCGCATGCATGCGCGGCGTGGGACTTAGCTTGCATGCGGCGGCGCTTATTGCCAGAACAGATCTCGCGCGCGTCATAACTCGGCTTAGCTTCTGGACAACTCAATACGCCTGAGTAACGGGACTCGCGAGTATGTTGCTCGCGGAAGAGGTGTTGTTAGCGCAGCCACCTCTGAGCCAGCAGATGTGATCATGAAGCTCAAGCTTAGAATATTCATCATGAGCATGAATCTTTAGGACTTGCTTGCGCGGCGGAACCGTGTCCGCGCTTGTTGTCTTGCTTGCGCATGTAGACTGCTCACGCGGCGGGGTGCCCGCGCATGTAGGACTTACTCATGCGGCGTGACTGTATCCGCGCGTGAAGTCTTGCTTACGTGGCGGACCGTGCCCACGCATGGAGAGCCTGCTCGCGCGTGAAGGCTTGGCCATGCGGGGGCCGTACCCGCGCATGAAGGTTTGGTCATGCGGCGTACCCTCGCCCGCGCATGAGGAACTCTTCACCCGGCGGGACCGTACCCGCGCATGAAGAACTCGCTCGCGCGTGATGGGGGTTGTAATTGTTTGAGACATAATAGAGATGAAGGCAAAAATCGTACCTTGTTTGAAGCTTACTTGCATCACATATAGGAGGCACGCGGTTTGTGTGCGACATAGTTGATGCCGGAGGTGGCAGGTGACTGTGCGCGACTTAGTTGATGCCGGAGGTGGCAGGTGACTGTGCGCGACTTAGTTGATGCCGGAGGTGGCAGGTGACTATGCGCGACATAGTTGATGCCGGAGGTGGCAGGTGACTATGCGCGACTTAGTTGATGCCGGAGGTAGCAGGTGATTGTGTGCGACTTAGTTGATGCCGGTGTTTTGAAGCGCAGGTGTTCGTGGCGGAGCTGGGTTGAGCGTGATTGTAGCTCACCAAAGATGGTGGTGGAAACACAAACATGGGGACCAAGTTGTCGATGTTGTATGTTAAAAGAAAATTCAATTTGCAAGATGACAAAAATGGGAGTGTGAAGATGTACCACACATTGTACCCTTTTTTCTGTGGGGTGTCAGGTTGTGTCCCCTACAGAGAATTATGGATGTGCAATAAGGGTTATACCTTATGCAATATTAATTGTAACTTTTCCTTCTGCAACTTACTTTTTTAAAAGCCTAGTGCATGCTTTGTTTGGAAATGTTTACAACTGTCAAACGCCTATTTCCTCTCTTTTTTTTGTTTTTTTTTTCAATAAAAATGGATTGAATGTTCATCCATATGATACGTAATGTATCTCAAGCTTCTCAAAAAAATTTTATTCAGCAAAACATCTTTGAGAAGAATGTCAAAGTTGTTCAACTGATGATTGAAACAGGTAAGGGGATTTGCATCTTCGCACAGAAAAAAGGTTCAACCGAGAAAAAAGAAAAACCCAGATCTTGAGGCATAGGAGTAGATAACTTACTTGATTTGATGTATAAATGAGGTTGAAACTCGTTAATGGAGGCATAGGAGTCACTTTGGAGCTGTGACTGTGTACTCACCAAACAAATGTAGATCTGCTTGATTTTAAAACCACAAATCTTGTGTGAATCTGGTGACTAAACACCATAGATCTGAAAGTTTGGGTAGAGGAGAATAAGTTGTGATTCTGTGATTTAGATTTTGAATCGGTGGGCGCCAATGAAGAAACACGGGTTCACCGCCGGGATGACTAGACCGAGTTCTACATGAGGGTGAAGAATCACATCTTGTTCTTCCTCTTGAACCTAAATCTGCAATGGGGAAGAGAAGAAAGTGGGGCTGTAGAGATGACCGGTAAAGGAAAGAATCCTCTCTTTTCCAGTAACAAAAGTGTGTGGCTCCATATGCCCCCTCAATAGTGAGGTGAAGACCCCTTTATATAGGGAGATATGGGCCTCCCCTAACCTCAGTGGGCCAGGCCCAGTTAGGGGTTATCTCTACAAGCCCCGACCCAAAGTAGCGTAAACTACAGCGCGTTGGGCCTCGCGGTTGGGTTAGTAGCAACAATAATAAATAATTAATATAAAAGCAACCAGTAACGAGAAGTCTGACCGCTCGGGTCGGGTTTAGTACCGTACCCCATCACTCCTTTACAGTTGAGCACGCAAGTCGCCATCCGCACTTGCTCCTTGACACA
Organism: Helianthus tuberosus; assembly: GCA_030545235.1. Taxonomy (NCBI): domain Eukaryota; kingdom Viridiplantae; phylum Streptophyta; class Magnoliopsida; order Asterales; family Asteraceae; genus Helianthus; species Helianthus tuberosus. The sequence continues at coordinate 27,385,056 of CM060444.1, forward strand.
TGAGCACGTAAGTCGCTATCTGCGTATACTCCTTTAAGTCGCCATACGCGCATACTCCTTTGCTTACGAGCGAACACACATACACTTGCTCCTTTACATACGTGCAACCCTGACAATCCATGGAAATACGTTAGTACAACCAATCAGCGAGCACCAAGGTTTGCACAACCAATTCCCACGATGAGCAATCACGTACTATTCACTATCTCTACATCGGGAACGCACAGTTAAAGACGGACTCAACTAGCGTGATCAACAACTATTCCTCACACCGGGAACGCACAGCAACTAGCCAAGCTATTCAACAAGTCAGACTTATATAGGCAAGGTATTTTTTCCATTTCACTTTATCGGCCCCGCGCCCTATTAATGCAAAAATTATCTTTACATGTTATTGTTTGTTACAAATTGCATGTAATTCCTTTGGTATACGCGAAAACAGTATGGTGAACATTGTAAGCCTCATGAACGGTCTAAAAAAGAGCAAGCCCCGCGCACAGTCTAGACTTACGTTCACACATGAGCACAATACCATTTTCATTCGCTCTACCTAAACAAAGTAATTATACACATGCAACATATTGTAATTCAAACATAAATCAATAAACACAAAACATGAATGCATAACATTGCATCAACAAGGGAAAGTTACTAGTGCAGCAAGGCACCTTTAGCAGCATTTACAGCAACAGAACATCAAAACGTTCTTTACAAAATAAACACCAAAAAACATAACTGAAGCCTCGTCAGAGGTATACAGTACTTCCCCGAACACCCTAACAAGGGGGAACAATAGCCAGCTCAATCTCCCCAGCAACAACTGGTATCCCTTCATTCCTAGAGGAAGGATCAGAATAACACCTGTTTCGACGCCGCCGGTACACAAGCAAAGGCTGATCTTTCCGGTTAAACGGAAGATACTCCTTCAAAGCATTAACAAACAGTCCAACGGCACATCCATCATCAACACCCTTAGAAGAAGGGAAGTCACCATCGGTATCTACCAGTTTAGGAGGACCTGGATCCAAAAGTCCCTTGCCTCCGGCGATTTCTTTCAACGGCGAGTTAGCAAGGAGGAGCAAACCTTCCGCCACATCATAAACTTTCAAAACTTCGGAAAGCCTCCGAGAACGAGAGGATCGGCGAGTTTCCATATTGCCAAAATTGGTAAAAATGCATACTCCCCACATGTATATATAATACCGAAAAGAAATATCGAGCATCGATAAGAGAAGACAACAGAACCCGTAATGATTAACTATCAGATCATCTTCCTCTAAACGGCGTTACCAGAAACACGTCATATCTCATTACATGAATTATGGCAACGTCTGCACATACTCCAAAAAAGGAAGATGAAAGGGTACTACATGTATGTATGTTTATAACGTTATAAACGTCAGATCATGGCAAAGCAGGTCAGAACAAAGAAGAAAACTCACAAGTTTTCTTCTAAGATTTTTCGAAAAAATGCGCAAGAGTATCTTCTCATAAAAAAATTCTCCACTTTCGCACCAAAAACCCTGCAGCAAAAAGCATTTCTTTCTCATAGTCCAGTGCTCCACTTATTTGCATAAGAGTAACACTAGACTGGGGGACTTGAAGGGGTAAGGTCCAAAAAACCTAGTTTCGAGCGTTTGGACCATACCACAACCTCGATTTTCTAACCTTCTTTAGACCTTGCGCGGCCGCACACTGGTCCAATAAAGAAGACTTAAGAGAAAAACCACAACTTCATCTTTAACCCTCTTTAGACCTTGCGCGGCCGCGCACTGGTCCAACAAAAAGGACACGGAAAAAAGACAGCTGACAACACTTGCGCGCCAAAAGGAAATCATAAATCCTTGCGCTTTCCTCCATAAACAAAGGATAAAAATCCTAAGTTAAACACTTCCGCCTAATAATATCCAGACTCGGATATTATTTACTTAACTGATACCACACGATAAAGGGTCACACAGGATTATGGCAATAACCTTCTAGAAGTACCCAATCGTGCACCACTAAACGGTTACAACCGTCTGAACACGTGTCATCACCTTAGGCATCCCTGAAGTCACGATGATGGCATGTAATTGGAGAGAAACCTCCACTTGATCACGTTCCACGTGGCAAACCCCCAGCCATAGATCTAAACCGCGATCCGTGTGCACTCACGTCGGATCAATAAGCTTAATGGAAGGAAATGTAACCGCTTACGGGGTTAGCATCTTCCGTTAACGTTTCATCAACAAGTTTTCCCGCCCAAACTCCCGGTTATAAATATGAGGATAATTCAGGTATGAACTTCAAGTTACACACACTTCTTCAATACTTCTTCTTCTTCATAAACACATACTTATTCTCACGCCGGAGTCGGGTCAAGGAGAGGACCCCTTTCTCCCCTTGACGAGGCTAACGGTGCTTTGTTTTGCAGAGTTTATCGGAGAAGAAGAGTTGTCCCGTCAGATCGAACGAGAGAAAACTCACCTTTTATGCGGATTCAAACCCCCTAGATAATTCGATTCCGGTCAATTATCTAGTGTTTCTTCAATTATGTATCCACTAAGCGTTCTACACAGATGTACTTTTTCTTTTTCATATATATATGTCGACTTTAGAGCATCCACAATAGAAAGGGAGAAAAAACAGGTGACATGGCACCTGCCCAACCAGTTTCTCTCTCATGCCCACTCACAACCATTTCTCTCTATGTAAAAACAAAACCCACGTTTCTCTATCATTTCTCCTTCCTACACTCACAACACACGTTTTTTAAAGTTCTTCCTCACATACAAAACATCATTCTCTCTCCTTAAATACAACTCCACCCAATAACAAAAACACCAAAAAATTGCCACATCACTCAAACACACACTAAAAACACCCTTATTGTGGATGCTCTTACCAAAGATATCCGAAAGAGTTGTGTAAAATGGGGGAACTTGATAAAGTTTCACTACCATTTCATTAGGTTGTCATGAATTTCATGTAATCATATTGTTGGCACTAGAAGAGCACAAATCGGTTTTTTTAATACTCGGTTTTGGGTACGGGTATAAAGGAGAAAAATCATACCCTATGTATTTGGGTAGGGTATGATCGGGTTCGGGTATAACCAGGTATGGGTCCAGGTATTAAACCCGGTTTAAAAAATGAGTTGTTTTAATTTTATTGAAAGTGAAATTCATTTAAAAATTAAATTTGGTTTAATGGGTCCGGGTATTAAACCCGGTGTAAAAAAATGAGTTTTTTAATTTTACAGAAAATGAAATTCATTTAAAATTTAAATTTGGTTTATATTTTGTAAAAGTAATTGCAATAAATTGCAATAACATAAATTCACTCAATTACAAATTATTTGCTTTATAATATTGCATTTTTTTAAACTTAAATATAAAAGTTGTAAAGTAAATACAAAAATATACTTTATAAATTCGGGTTATTTTAATATCCGGTTTTGGGTATGGAATAGCGCCCGGGTATGACCCCCTATTGGAAAAACGTGTATCGAGAGAAACCGGGTAGGGTTCGGGTAAAAGTATGAAGGAGAAAAACCATACCCTATGTACCCAGGTAGGGTATGATCGGGTTCGGGTATAATTAGGTATGGGTCCGGGTATGAATACCTGATTTAAAAAAATAGTTTTTTTTTAAATTATTTTTAAATTCGTTTAAAAAAATTTGGTTTGTAATTTGTAAATGTAATTGCAACAAATTCACTAAAGTACAAATTATTTGCTTTATAATATTGCATTTTTTTGAACTTAAATATAAAAGTTTTAAAGTACACATAAAAGTATACTTTAATAATTCGGGTAGTTTAGAAAACTGGTATCATTATAGAGTAGAACTGGTTTTGGGTATTTTCGGGTATAAAATAGATATGGATATTGTATTGAACTCAAGATGTATACTATATCGATACTGTACTGGTAGGGTCAGGTCCGATTATAAATATAGAATGACCAAAGTACAAAAATAAACAGTTCCAAGTATGGAATTTTTTGTGCTGTGGTTACTGGTTGGCAGGGCACACAAAAATCATGAAATCCCTGAATTCTCAGGCCCAAAATATATGAGCCCAATAGTAGACCCAAACAAAACATCTTCAAATGCACTACCTGATGGTCTAATCGGTATTCGCTAGTAAGAGAACAGAGAACCACCGTCTCGATCGGAAGCATCGGAGTTCGTATCTTTGCCTCCATCACATACCTTTGACGGCGTTACGTTTCTTGTGTGTTCTTCGATGTTAGGGTTAGGGTTAGTAGACGGTTGCCGTTAATGTGTAGCCGAAGGCATCGGTGAATTGTTCTGGTAACTTATCTTCTTCACTTCCACTCTCTAATTTCAAATTACTTTCTTTTGTTTGTGCCGTCGTGTTAAATTTATAATTAATTTTTTTTTATTTAAAGGAAGGGTAGAGTTAATTTCTTTTGTTTTTGCAGCATTATTTAGTATCAATCCAACAAAAAGAACAACTGAAAATGAAAACTAGAAGTATGTACAAAGCTGAACAAATATCTTTGGATAGGCTTCCTGAGCCTGTATTAGAAACCATCCTATGTTGTTTACCGACCGAAGACGCAGCAAGGACTAGTATTCTCTCTAGGGAATGGAGGTACAAGTGGACCACTATCCCTAACCTAGAGTTTGAATTGAAATACATGGACATGCATGATCTACACCAAGTTTTGTTGCGGCGCCAGGGTCCAATACACGAGCTCACCCTTTTTATGGAGGGTTACTGGATGGATGACCCCAACTTATTTGAATTTAATCAGATAATACGTCTTTTGTTGAGGAACCATACTATCAAGAAACTAAGACTTGATGCGTGGGACTTCCTTTGGAATGAGTTACCCAAATCTGTTTTCGCATTGCATCACTTAACGGACCTCTCTCTTTGTAGTTTTGTTATTGACCTTCCATCAATATTCAATGGCCTTGGTAGCCTTGGAAGGTTAGAACTGAGTGATGTAGAGATCTCTACACAAACTCTTCGACGTCTTTTATCTAATTGTCCATCACTTACGAGCTTGAGCCTGGTAAGTACCCACTTGAATACATGTTCTCACGTCATGGACTTTTTAAACTAATCTAAATATCGTATCGTTTTGCAGTATATTGGCTATTCAGATGATAAATGCACTATTAATGAGCTACTCAAGTGCTTACCTGTGATTGAACATCTGACTATTTCGAGTGATGTCTGTGAGTGTGAGGTAGTAATATTTATCCACATGATATATAATTGAAAGAAAAATTGTGTACTTTGGCTGTTAATATTTGTTTTGGTCTATGGTTCAAGTGGCTTGTTCTAGACTCGGTTCTGCAAGAGCTTCCAACCTCACTAATCCACATGAAACTCTTACGTTTGGAAAGAATGTCTTTTGTTGAGGGCTCCAGATTAGCTTTTCTTCTTGCTTTGATCAAATGTTCCCCCAACTTGGAGAGACTTGAGCTAGAGGTAAATGATATTACTATATCTTGTATTCTGTTTCTGTTTCTGTTTCTGTTTGTTTGATTGTCACTGACCAAAAAACACAAACCTTTATGTAGATGGCGTGCAGATCTAATGGTTCTGCTGTAAAGGATGAATATTCAGATGTTTGGTTGGAGCATTTGAAAGAATTGCATATTTGTTTTCGCGGCAACTCGGATGAGATGAAATCTGTAATGGAATTTGTAAAGTTTATCTTGGTTAGGTCACCTAAGCTGAAGAAGGTGACCGTATTCAGTACAGCTGAGTATTATAGAGAGTCAGTTATCGTAAAAACGCTCTTAGAGTCCCCACGCGCGTCTCCGGCAGTAATAATTACCCTTGATGATTTTGAGTGAGAATTGCTTCAAGACCTTTATTGTTTGTATCAGTTATTTGAGATTTGGGACTTGTTATTAGTTATCCAGTATTGTGGTCATTCAGGATCAACTATCAGTTATTGTTGTGTTAAATCATTGTTTGATTATATCTTATTTTTTTGATGTTTTAGTTATTCCGTTTATTTGTTGTTAGGCGCCTAATTATCATATTCTCAAACAAGTTTTGGTTTGCTATACTAACCAGATAAGCCATTTCAATTGAAGATTAAAAGGAGAATTTGACACACTGTGCTGACTGTGTGTTGACACGATGGCACTCTAGTGGTTCGTCAGTGATTTACATTGCCTTTTAAAAAAATGTTGAGTAAGTTTTATATAAATTTTAATGTGAAGTTGATAATTTTTTTGATGATTAACTTGAAAACTGTCGGAATTAATTATTGGATTTTGTAATAAAGAGTAGTCCGGGAAATGGACCCCTACTTTGGAAAAGGGACGGCATGAGCGATTACGTATCTCGTGGGGGAATGACTCATCAGACCACAGAGGAGATGAATCGAAGAAGTGCTTTCGAAATTTCATCTATCTAAAAATTCTTTTTCGTTAATATCCTTAACTTTCACCAATTGGTCGATAGCACTTCCAACTTTCGATTTGTACCATACCACTTCTAACTTTCAACTTATTAGCCGATAACACTCACAAACTAACCCAACACTAACCTAATTTGCTCACATCAACTATTACGTCACTAAATTAGTGCCACATCACCCGCCACATCATTAAAAAGCCAAGTCAGATGCCACGATAGCTGTCACGTCATCAAAAGATTCCACGTCAACACACAAGTGTCACATCAGCAAAAACTAACTGGGTTAGACTTCAGCTAGTTTGGAAGTGTTATCGGCCAATAAGTTGAAAGTTAGGAGTGATTTGGTATAAATTAAGTGGGAAATGCTATTAACCAATTGATAAAAGTTGGAATTATTTAAATTTAATATTTTTTTAAAGAAAAGTGGAACTATTCACTTATTGTGGTGTCAAAATAACCCTTTGAGTATGATGAATAATAATTCCTTAATTTTTTTTATTTTAGTGTAAACTAGTTTTTTTACGTCGTGCGTTGCGGCGAAAACGAACAAATGATAATGTAAAACAAACGGGATTTAAAAAAAAAAACATGTTGTTTAGAAAGCCAAACCATTAAAACGGTTTAGCTTATCATTGCACCGTTTTATGATACCTAATAAATATTTTATTTTAAGTACAACTTCGTTTTTAACAAAACTTATAACGGTATGTCAGGAAAAAATCAAGCACAACTACTTAAGTTTTTAGAAAAAAAGTTATAAACATAAATTATTAAAGAGGTATCAAAGTAATCGATAAATTAATATATATTCTAAAAAAGAAAAAAAGAATTATTAAAAAATGGTAAAGGAAATATAATGTTTTAATATATATCCTACCGCCGCCGATGTGCACCTCCACCCCTTCATCACCATCAAACCGCCATACACCACCATCTCCAAGCGACCACCCAACCAGAACCACCTCATCTACGCCGCCGCCTTCATCTCCATCAACCATCAAAAACCACCACCAACTGCTGCCCACCACTTCCCCACCTTCATCTCCAAAAACCATAAAAAACCACCAAACGCCGCCCGCCGCCTTCATCTCCATTGTTAATCATCAGCAGCGCTTCTCTGAAAATCTGATCGGTACGTTTAGATTCAACCTAGTTCTAGGGGGATTTGCAAGGTGGGTTTTTTTATCTAATCCCCAAATTGTTGTGAATTGAATCTGAAAATTTTGGGGGGGGGGGGGGGGGAGAGAGATTTGTAAGGTGGGTGTTTTTTAATCTAATCCCCAAATTGTTGTGAATTGAATCTGAAAGTTTGGGGGTTTGTGTTTGGATGAATTTTTGGTGGTGGAGGTGTGGTGATGGTGTTGTTGCAACCGTGGTGGGTTGGTGGTTATGGTGGAAACATGTGGCGGTGGTGGAAGGAGGTTGTGGTGGTGTCAGCGGTGGTGGAAGGAGGTTGTGGCGGTGGTCGTGGTTATGGTTGAAACATGTGGAAACAGGCTGTGGCGGTAGTGAAGGAGATTGTGGTGGTGGTCTGGTTGAATTGTAGTGGACTGGTTGAAGTACAGAGATGAAGTAAACAAGGAGATAAATGGAATTCTTATTTAAGTTATTTATTTATATAATTAGTCCCTAAAAGGTGAAATGACAAAGTTGCCTCATGTGCAAGGCACATGATTAAATTTAACTGAAAAAATTAACTAGGTTAGGCCTAAAGGACATAACGTGTAGGATTTTAAAACATAAAGTACAAAACTCGTCAATTTTAAACATAAAGGATATCGCCTGCAAATGTGTATAAAGATAAAGGAAAATCTTTACAATTCACTCTAATTCTTTTGTGAGTGGAAGAAAAAGAAAGAATAAAATTTGATTAAAATGGTATTATTTAATTGAATAAAAATAAATATAAGGAATCGGATGTGGGTTATTTTTTATAAATCTTTAAATTGATAAGGCAAATATGTTTTTTAGTTAGTTTACAAGGATATTTTTTTTTTTGAAAAAATGCTTTCATTAAAACAACGCCAAAACCGGCCCTCAAATCGGGGACCGAAGGCTCAAGCCACTACAACATATACAAAGGAAAACGACACCAATCTTTCCAAACAATCTTATTACATTTGTACCGACTCTTGACCCAAAGAAACGTAAAAGACTTCACACTAGCCACGATCTTCTCCACACTAGGCCGCGATCTTCTCCACACTAGGCCGCTTACCATTGAACACCATATCATTTCTAGCCTTCCATAGCGACCACATTGTAACCACAATTATCCCTTGGACTAAGTTTTCCATCTTCTTACAACCCTTCACCGACTTATACACTTCTAAAAGATCTTTAATCTCAAACGCGTAGATCGGGTCTAACCGGCACCATCTCCCAATCCAATCCCAAACATTAGAAGCAATGATACAATCCGAAAGAACGTGCATCACTGTCTCATCGTTGTAATTACACCAAGAGCAACTACTATCCGGTATAGCTATATTTCTCCTAATGAGAGCCATCTTAGTTGGTAATCTATTCATTTCCGCTCGCCAAGCCATGATCGAACATTTCAAAGGCACCCATGAGACCCATTTAAGAATAAAATTATTACCAAAATCCGTTCTTTGCATTAACATCTTTGTCGTCGCGTTAGTGGAGAAACCCGAATCATTTACTCCAGCCCAATACCACTCGTCCTGCCCCGAGTCTGCATCCTCACCTGTTAACAGCCCACAAAGATTGACCCACTGCACCAACTCATCTGCTAAGGTCATTTTTTCAACCCAATCAGCGACAATCACCCACTTGTTATACACAATCTTAGTCCGCTCCGAAACCCAACTTTTTTTATTATCCTCTAACCTGTACAGAAGCGGGAACTTATGTTTTAGAGCGCAATCCCCTAACCAAACATCCAACCAAAACCTGACAGAATTGCCGCATCCAACTTTAGCTCTTATAAACGTGAATAGCAGCACCACATTGACTTAGATGGTGTGTGAGTTAGAATACCCGGGTATCAAAATACCCTATTACTGGGTTTGGGTATTGGTCGGGTAGGGTTCAGGTATTGGCCGGGTATGGTTCGGGTTCGGGTATAGGTCGGCTTTTTCGATTCAATTTTTTTGGCATAAAACATAGAAATATAATGAAAACCTTTATTTATACATATTGTATGCCTTGAAATCTGTCCAAAAAAACCTCACACAAACTCTAAACGTTCAAAAAAGTTGTCCACAACGCATTCGGGTATTACGGAAACCCGGTTATGAGTATTACAAAAACCCGGGTACGAGTATTGAACAAAATATGGATGCCTGGTCCCTACCCTACGGGTAGGGTCGGGTTCGGGTTTAAAAAACCCGATTTTTCGAATACCCAGGTTCAGGTTTGGGTTTTTTTTTTTTGCACCTCTGGCGTTAATGGTCAAAATCTCATTTTACACTTTCAATGTTGTGAACATGCCAAGGCCCAAAAAATATAAACCCAATACTAGACCCAAATAAAACATCTTGTGGATTTGTATAATTATCATTCTTATGGCATGTTGGGCCCACTCTTCTGAGGATCAGCTAGTAAGGGAACTGGTAGTAAAGTAACCACCGTCTCCGATGGCGTTTAGTTTCTTTTGATTTCTTAGACATCCGCCGTTACGGTTAGTATAACTCATCATTTGATAATCATTTTTTGTTATGTGATACTAAACTTATTATAAGTTAATCATAATAATCAATTTCAAACCACACATTCAAACACAATAAATTTGATTGAGAATAACAAAGTCGTTTAAATCTTTACATAGAAAACCCAATTAAGAAGCATCGCAACAATGATATGTCTACTCGTCCTGAGATCTGTCCACCTATACTATGGAAGTTCTTGGCCAAATTTCAAATTTGTATCATTTTCGTCCCTGACATTCTTGAAATATGCCAGTTTCGTCCAAAAAGTTAACGGTCGTTAACTTTGACTGTTAAATGAGGGGTAAAAGGGTAATATTACCCCTTATGCCATTTCTGTCTAGGGACGTAAATGACAGTTAACTCTAAAAGGGCTAATATTACCGTTTTACCCCTCATTCAACGGTTAAAGTAAACGACCGGTAACTTTTTGGACGGAACAAGCATGTTTTAATAATGTCAGGGACGGAAATGGTATAAATTTTAAATTTGCCCTAGACTGACATAATTGGACAAACCACATGGACGAAATCAGCAGTTAACTCTTTATCTTAAATTGATTTCAGAGTAACTAGTTTATGTTGCAGCATTATTTAGAATAACTGAAGATGAAAACTAGAAGTATGTACAAAGCTGAACGATTGTCTGTGGATAGAATCAGCACACTTCCTCAACCCATTTTAGAATCCATCCTATCTCTTTTACCAACCGACGAGGCTGCAAGGACGAGTATTCTCTCAAGGGAATGGAGGTACAAGGGGACCACTATTCCTAACCTTCGGTTTGAATTGCGTAATACAACTTCCGAGCTAACATCTGACATAGCAAGTGAAACAAAATACTTGGACATGCATGATGTGAACCAAATTGTGTTGCGGCACCAAGGTCCAATACACGAGCTCATCCTATTTATGAATGATTACTTGGAACATTACGACTGTTTTGAATTTGATCAGATAATACTTCATTTGTCGAGGAACCATCCTGTCAAAAAACTAATACTTGATGGACTTAATGGAACAGATAACTTTTGGTATAAATTACCCAATTCTGTTTTCGCATTGCATCACTTAACGGACCTCTATCTTTCTTTTTTTGATATTGACCATCCATCAATATTCAATGGCTTTTGTAGCCTTCGAAAGTTAGACCTGAGTGATATACAGATCTCTACACAAACTCTTCTACATCTTTTATCTAATTGTCCGTCACTTAAGAACTTGAGTCTGGTAAGTACCCACTTGAATATAAGTTCTCATATCATGGACTTTCTAAACTTATCTGAATATCGTAACGTGTTGCAGTATATCTGGGAACCAGGTGATACATGCACTATTAGTGAGCTACTCAAGTGTTTGCCTGTGATTGAAGATCTTACTATGTCTGGTGATGTCTCTGAGGTAATATTTATTCACCATCATATATTGTTGAAAGAATAGTTTTGAACTTTTGGCTGTTAATATTTGTTTTGGCGTATGGTTCAAGTGGCTAGTTCTAGACTCGGTTCCGCAGGAGCTTCCAATCTCACTAATCCACCTCAAATACTTATGTTTGAGTCAAATGTGTCTTGTTGAACGCTACGGATCAGCTCTTCTTCTTTGTTTGCTCAAATGTTCCCCGAACTTGGAGAGAATGTACTTAGAGGTGAATTTTATAATTATATCTTATATTCTGTTTGTTTGATTCTCACTGACACAAAAAAAACGTGAACCTTCATGTAGATGGAGAACGGTCTTGAATTCTCCGCTGTAAAGGATGAATATTCAGATGTTTGGTTGGAGCGTCTGAATGATTTGCAGATTTATTTTTGCACCGACTCGCTTGAGACAGAGTTTGTAAAGTTTATCTTGGCTAGGTCACCTAAGCTGAAGAAGTTGACCATACTCACTCACTTGGTAGATCGGAAACGAAAGTCAAAGATGTTAAAAACGCTCTTACGAGCGCCATGCGCTTCTGAGGGAGTAATTATTTACCACCGTTAAGTGAGAATTGATTCAAGATCTTTTTGATTTTCGTTGGATTTTGGATGATGAACCTCGAATTATAATATTAATTATGTAATGTTTGTTTCAAGACCTCTCAAGTAAAGGGACCCGTTTGGGATCATTGATAGATACGAGTCAACTGTAAAATGTGAAACAGAGATACCAAAATTGGAGGAACAAAACCACAGTTCTAATTTAATCCCCAATTTGACTTTAAGTTTTTATAATTAATTTTATTTAAAATAAAATCCACAACAATATCATTTCACACGAAAAAGGGCAATTACAAAGCAATGGCAGGTAGTCGGGCAACAAGTTGCGCCGCCACCCCACTCATAATATTCATCTGACCCATTTACTGAAAATGATAATTTTGATCCGTTTACTAAAGATGACAGGTTTGATTTCTAATATGATAATTTTGACCCGTTTACTAAAAATACTAATTTTGATACGCTCATTAAAAAATGATAATTTGAATCCGTTTACTAAAAATGATATGTTTGACCCGTTTACGAAAAAACGACAACTTTGACCTGTTTACTACAATCATAATTTCGACCCGTTCACTAAACTAAAGAGTTTGACCCGTTTACTAAAAATGACGAGTTTGACCCAATTACTAAAAATAATGAGTATGACTCGTGTATATTGAAGTAGCTTGTTTAAAACAATCATGTCACTTAACGATGAGTGACATTGGAGACCAAGGACTTCCTAAGTGTTGTCTTTGTCTTGAAGAAATAGTGAAATACGCCGTGATCCGAAGTGTTGTAAATAAAACTTTGCATTACCTTCCGCTGTTAAGTCTGTATCAATACGCCGTGATCCGAAGTGTTGTAGATGTTCCTTATTGAAATCATCACAATTTTATCAAGAAGTTGGCTCACTGGTGGTTCCATTTTCCAGTTTTGCAATGTAGTGGCAATTGTATCTAGCTTTAGAGTATAACACTACAACCATTCTCAATCCCTAAATTTTCTTAATCTGCAATAATGTTAAAAAAACCAAACAAAACCAACTTATACGATTCCTTATGCCACATAGCAACACAAATCGACCCAGTCTTTGGGTTAAATCATAGGGTTTAGAAGCACTTTGGTAGAACAAGAACCCTAATTGTTGACAATCGAATAATTTGATGTAGGAAAATACCCTATAAAAGATTGTAATGATAAAGTGCAACACCCCAATCCGGATAGGACTTCCGTATCAATGTTATAGAATTCAGATCACAAACCTAATTCCATGAATGTATATCAAACACATGCCTAATTATAATAAAAGAGTATTAAATGTGAAATCTTATCAAGTTCTTCTCGGTGGCTTTGGAACCCTGACATAAGAAAACAGAAAAGTATATTTCAAAATTGGAGTAACAAAAACATCAAAATAGGAAATAATAAAACAAATTAACACAATAATAACAATTAGGGGTGTAAACGAGCCGAGCCGAACCCGAGCTCGACCAAGCTCGAGCTCGGCTCGTTAGGTTTTTATGAAGCTCGAGCTCGAGCTCGGCTCGGTTCGAGCCTACTTCTTTGAGCTCGAGCTCGGCTCGCTAGTAAAACCCAAAGCTCGAGCTCGGCTCGAATCGGCTCGAACTATTTTGAGAACAACCTTAAATGAGCTAAAAGCTCGACTCAAGCTCATTTCAACATCGCTTAAACAAGGCAAAGCTCGGCTCGAGATCGGCTCATCAATGTTATCATCATTATTAATATATTATATATAAAAAAATTAAAATTTTGTATGGGCTCGTTTAGGCTCGCGAGCCTAAACAAGCTTTGTATTTCAGGCTCGAGCTCGGGCTCGGGCTCGTTAAGGCTCGGCTCGTTCGAGCTTTTAACCGAGCCGATCACGAGTAGCTCTCGAGCCTCTGGGCTTGTTTACACCCCTAATAACAAGTCACAAATCTTAAATAACTGATACTTAGGGGCTGGTTGGCAACTTCTGAATGGTTAAGTGTTGAACGAGTAAGAGGTCTGAACCATTAAGTGCTGAATCAGTAAGAGGTCTAAACCATTAAGAGCCAGTATAATACTTAACCATTCAGAGGCAAATGTCTGACTAATTCAGATTATAGGTCTTAACCATTCAGACTCAGTATATATAATGCTTAACCATTCAGAGACAAATGTCTGAACCATTCAGACATTTGTCGCGAAACAAACAGTCTGAACCATTAAGTGTTGAACCAGTAAGAGGTCTGAACCATTAAGAGCCTCATTAAGAGGTAAACAAACAGCCCCTTAGCAAAGTAGCCATACAGACATTAGATTATCACCATAATTCTAAAAACTACTTCTCAAGAAAGTTAAAGGGTGATATGAAAAGCAATTTTCACCTCCAAGTGGTAATCCTTGCTCCAGGAGACGCGCGTGGGGCCCGTAAGAGCGTTTTTAACATCTTAGACTCTCGCTTCCGATCAACCACAGTGAGTATGCTCACCTTCTTCAGCCTAGGTGACCTTGCCAATATAAACTTTACAAATTCCGTCTCAAGATCGGTGCTGCCAAAACAGATACCCAATACATTCAGATGCTCCAACCAAACGTTTGAATATTTATCCTTTATGGCAGAGAAGTCCAAATCGTACTCCATCTACATGAAGGTTTGTATTTATTTGTGTCAGTGAGAATCAAACAAACAAGATATAATAATATTATTCACCTCTAGGTGCATTCTCTCCACGTTCGGGGAACATTTGATCAAAGCAAGAAGAAAAGCTGATCCGAAGCTCCCAGTAAGACACATTTGATTCAAACATAATGATTTGAGGTGGATTAGTGAGGTTGGAAGCTCTTGCGGAACCAAGTCTATAACTAGCCACTTGAACCATAGACCAAAACGAATATTAACAGCCAAAAGTTTAAAACTTTTCTTTCAATAATATAAGAAGGTGAATAAATTTTACCTCAGAGACATGACCCGACATAGTAAGATCTTCAATCACAGGTAAACACTTGAGTAGCTCATTCATAGTGCATGTATCACCTGATTCCCAAATATCCTGCAACACGTTACGATATTAAGATAAGTTTAAAAAGTCCATGACACGAGAACGTATATTCAAGTGGGTACTTACCAGACTCAAGGTCTTAAGCGACGGACAATTGGATAAAACATGTAGAAGAGTTCGTGTAGAGATTGTTACATAACTCAGGTCTAACTTTCGAAGGTTACCAAAACCATTGAATACTGATGGATGGTCAATATCAAAAGTAGAAAGATAGAGGTCCGTTAAGTGATGCAATGTGAAAACAGATTCGGGTAACTCATACCAAACGTCTTCTGAGTCATCACGTCCATCAAGTGCTAGTTCCTTGACAGGATGGTTCCTCGACAAATGAAGTATTATCTGATCAAGTTCAAAATAGTCGTAATGTTCCCGGTAATCATCTGCAATAACAAGGATAAGCTCGTGTATTGGACCCTGGTGTAGCAACAAAACCCGGTATACATCATACATGTCCATGTATTTCATTTCACTTTCTATGTCAGGTGTTAGCTCGGAAGTTCTTGCATGCAATTCAAACCGAAGGTTAGGAATATTGGTCCACTTGTACCTCCATTCCCTTGAAAGAATACTAGTCCTTGCGGCCTCTTCGGTTGGTAAAAGAGATAGGATGGTTTCTAATATGGGTTGAGGAAGTGTGCTGATTCTATCTACAGACAATCGTTCAGCTTTGTACATACTTCTAGTCTTCATCTTCAGTTGTTCTTTTTGTTTTGATTAATACTAAATAATGCTGCAAAAGCTCATCAAAGCGAAGATCAATTTAAGTTAAAGTGATAATAAGTCAAATACAACATTTGGAGGATGCATAGGAGAGTAAACATAATAATCCTACAACTCAAAGATAGAGTACACATATCATTGTGACTAGGGCTGCAAACGAACCAAACGTTTGGCGAACAGTTAGTTCATGAACCGTTCGGCAGGAAGTTCGTTTGTGTCCGTTCGTTTATTAAACAAACAAACATGAACCAGAAATTTCATTCGTTTAGTTAAATGAACGAACATAAACAGAGGCTGAGTTCGTTAATTTATGTTCGTGAGCGTTCGGTAACGTGTTCATTTGTGTTCGCTAATTCATTAGCGTTTTTAGTTTTTATATTTTATTTAAATACTTCAAAATCCCGACATATAAAATATTTAATAAGAGTCTGTGTATTAATAGGGCTTGTTTGGCTAAGCTTTTCAAAACAGCTTATTTGCTTTTCTGAAAAGCAAATAAGTCAATAAGCTGTTTTGAAAAGCTTTAAAATAGAGCTTTTCAAAATGACTTATTTGCTTATTTGCTTTTCAGCAAATAAGCAAATAAGTCAGCAAATAAGCAAATAAGTCATTTTAAAAAGCTCAGCCAAACAGCCCCTATATCTTGTTTGTGTTCGTTTGTTTCCGAACATTAGTTTGTGCTTATTTGTGTTCATCAACGTTCGTTTTTGTTCTTTGCCTAAAATTAACAAACAAACACAAACGAACACGAACAAGTTCGTTTCCTTGACAAAAACACAAACATAAAATCTCGTTTAGTTTAGTAAGTGTTCATGAGCAGTTCGTGAAAACGAAGTTGGTTCGTTTGCAGCCCTAATTGTGGGTACGCTTAAACCATTTTGTTATAAGATTATGATTATACTATCGAATCGAATGATGAGTTATAGATTTTAGGTTTTCTTAAAATAATTTAAATTTCAAAAGAAACAATTACACAATCAAAATTCATTTGAAAATAGAAATTAATAGTGATGTTACCAGACCAGAACAGTTCAATCGTTGATGTGTTTAACGGGGACTCTGTCCTCTAACCCCAACGGCGCCGTTAACCATATGAATCAGATGTCGAAGCAATTAAAAGAAACAGAACGCCGTCGGAGGTAAACGGAAGAAAAACAAGTCTGAATGTGGAGGGTCAAGATTGTAACGCTGATGTTTCCGATCGAGACGGTGGTTACGCCGTTCCCTTAAGAGCGAATACCGATGAAAAAACCCCTGTTTGGGTCTTATTGGGTTCATGTATAATTTCTTCAGAGAAAACTCTCATTTTGGTCCATGCGGTTTGAGCTCCCACTTTAGTTCAAATCTTAAATCTTTTGTATCTGGGTCTTTATGGTTTCAGTTTTGTTATCATTTTTGTCCAAAAATAAAACCAGCTCATATTCCTCAAATTTAATCATGATGTTTTATTATTTTCCTCAAGGGTAAATTGGTCATTATGATTTTATTATAACTCATTATTAATTAAAATAATTAAACTAAATAAAAGCTTTGACCATATAAAAGCACAGTGAACCTACTTCATCTTCCCCAAATGCATACAGCAGCCAACAACCACCACCACCCAACCTCTGGCAGCTAGGAGCATCACCACCGTCTTCCCCAAATGCATACAGCCAACAACCAACCACCACCACACATCATCGTCGCAGCACCACCCTTTCCGACCGGAACCCTTATCCACCCCACCCCTACCTACCGTTTTATTTTAGACATTGATTGATACCATGGAGTCTGCTTCAATAAGGTATCCGTCTTTCTCCTCCACTTTACTCGACGAGATCTACCGCTCAATCGATGAAGAAGAAGAATCAATACCAAGCGGAACCAAATCTAGAAATGTTTGTTTTGAAGATGATGGATGTCGACGAGCATGTTTAGTTCAGGAATGGATAGAGAACAAAGCAGCAGCATTGACGGCACGTGGATCCTTTTGCCTGCTTAATCAAAATTCACCAAGACGAAATCGAAAGCACTCAATATCTACAGTGGCTTAAAGCACCCTATTTCTCCTGGAGGTCGGTTACCCACTTTTTAAATTCATTCTTCACCAGTATCAAACCAAATTCCTCAGCACAGAGAAAATCAAAGTCTGCAACTGCCAACATCACTCCATCCTCTACCAATGGATTTAATCCACACAACAACCAAGAAAACAAACTCAATCTGAATGATAGTATGTAAGACCCATTGTAATTTATCGTTAATATATCATTAAAAGTATGCATTTTATATCAAAATGCGACTAAACAAAAACTTTTACATCTTAAGTATTTAAACGTGTTTACAGCGTCCAAAACATAGTTAAAAGTGTTTACATAATCCACTTTTTATAAACAAAACAAGATCAATTGAAGAAGCTTCATTTAGACGTGTATTCGGTTCGTGTTCTTCACTTGATCTTCACCCAGAGGCCTGTAACATTCACCTAAGATCAAAACCAACATAAAAGTTAGTTTTGATAGTTTAATAACAAGTTACATCAAGTTCCAAGAGTGAAACAAACAAAATAAAAAAAATTACCAGCATCAGGGCGGCCTCTCGCGTGCCACGAGAGGCTGGGCCACTTTTTGTCAAAACCTCGACAATCAGCGACTCGATTCGATCCAAAGACTTGTTCCATTCTTGAGCGTCCATAAAGTGGATCAAGACCGCTCTGATACCAATTGATACGAACCGAATCATGTATCAAATGGTCCTAAGAAAATAGAGAGAAACTTGATAGAATATTTTGAGAGAATTAGACTAAATCAACATTTACATTCATAGGAGTAGGATCAAATACAAACCACATTTCGCATACAAATTGTAAGAACCATTTAAAAGTGTCCCATGGCATCCAACCAATTATAGAGAAATAATAGAATAATAACCTAATAATATCAATTATATTAAATTATCTATAAATATGCTAACAAGCAATAAATTCTTTATTTGGATCTTCCTTTTGTTTTCAATGTCCTGATTAAGAAAAGTGCTGATATCATTCAAATATGTGCTAAAATCAATTATCTTAATTAATTTTCATGTGCTAATATAATTCAAAAGTGCTACTTTTATGTATGTATTGTTTTGGTATGTGCTAATTTAACTTTTTTTAAGTGCTAGGATCTGTTCTTACAGTTTGTAGGATAAATATGGTTTGTACCGGAACCAACCCCTACATTCATAATCTAAACAATTGTTAATCGGTGTACCGGAACCAACCCCTACATTCATAATCTAAACAATTGTTAATCGGCTGATATATAGCCTTACAATACAATACCCCCTACTTGCTATTTAAAAGGATAACTACCCACTCAAATAGATAATGGTAACCCACTACTTTAAAAAAATTAATTCCATAAATATAATTAACTAAGTTACTAATATTGCATGATAATATTCACGATGTGATGTATATGTTTGATATGTCTTCATGACTACACCATGCACATAACAACGAGGTTCGGGTTCGAAGAAAAAACCCGTACGACCGAAGGTTTGAGCTAATCTTGGGATTTATAGAGTGTAATTTAGGATTTTTTTTAAATGAAATTTATAATTTATAACTTTATTGATTTATTGTTAATTTATAATTTAAAAAAAATATCACTAGTGATGGATATTTCCACTAAAATCCATCACTAGTGATAGAATAATGCATGATGACATACCGAAATTTGATTGGATGTTGTGAGTGATGAAATTTCATCACTAGTGGAGCGCCTTACCCTTTATTGGTGCTATTGAAGCCATTTCACAGATTCTAATTTCTATCTAACGTGGGCTATCAGGCCCATCAGGTAGTACATTTGATAGCCCAACTTTGACATAATGAGTTGTAGGTAAATAAAAAGGAACCCGAATCCAGTTTATAGTCCGATCCGGAAACACTATTGAAACAGGGTTTCACCAAAACCGGTCCCCACTTGATTCGATTCGATTCTTCCGTGTTTAAAATTTGATAAGGTCTGATTTCGTTTCACCCGGTTCAAATTAGAACTCGGTTTTAAATCAAACCCGTTTGGCCCCAATTTGGTTTTGACTTCAGCTGACAGAGCCTGAACCGGTTTGGGCCAGTTTGTACACCTCTAAATGATTATTTTAGATATCCACATACCTTGGAAGATATTTTGTTCGCGTTTCGTATTGGTTAAATACATTTTGGGTAAAGGCATACGACAATGTGAATTGGGGGTTTCTCATTAAGGTGATGGGTCAAATGGGGTTTCCTAGCAAGTGGTGTCTTTGGATTAAGGGGATTCTCGAGTCGGCTAGGTCGATGGGTCGCCCACGTTTGATTTTCAGTGCCAAAAAGGGATCAGACAAGGGGACTCAATATCTCCATTTTTATTTCTTATTGTCATGGAGGCCTTCTCTTGTATTGTTAGTAAGGCTTGTGAGCTAGGGGAGATAAAGGATTTTAGAACCTTCAATGGGGGCCCTGCCATTTCGCATTTATTATATGCAGATGATGCGTTGATTTTGGGGGAATGGTCAAGGGAGAATATTGAGAAAACGGCAAGGTTACTTAGAGTTTTCTACATTTGCTCGGGGTTAAAAATAAATATCAAGAAATCTCTTTTGTTTGGCATTGGCGTTGACAGCGACGAGACTAGTGATATGGCGAAAATTTTGTGATGTAAAATTGGGGAATTCCCTTTTGATTATTTGGGGATTAAGGTTGGTGCGAACATGAATAAGAGCTGCCATTGGGAATCGGTTATTGATACGGTTAGAAGACGGTTAGCTTCGTGGAAGGCCAATACGTTATCCAAGGGTGGAAGGTTAACCTTAATTAAATCGGTGTTGGCTAGTTTACCGGTGTACTACTTATCTTTATACAAAGCCCCGAGTAAAGTGACAGAACAGTTGGAAAAATTGATGAGGAATTTTCTATGGGCAGGCTCGAGTGAAGATAAGAAAATGAGTTGGGTTGCGGGGGATACAGTTACAAAATCTAAGAAAAATGGTGGTTTAGGAATAACGAAATTAAGTGATGTTAACTTCGCTCTCTTGGCCAAGTGGGCTTGGAGGTTTAAAACCCAAAAGGATAGTATATGGCGTAAATTGGTGGAGATGGTGCACGGGGGAGGGGTAGGTGGGAGTTCATGCCTCTTAATAGTCTTTTCAACGGATGCTGGAATTCTATTGTTAAGGAGGTGGGGAGGCGTTCTTTTAAAGGAAAAAGCTTCAGTTCATTTTTTAAGGGTTAAGGTTGGGAATGGATTGACGGTTAACTTCTGGACAGATTTATGGATTGGTTCGACAATTTTAAAAAATCGGTGGCCTCGTCTTTATAATTTGGAGCGGTGTAAAAACTGCACAATCGCTGATAGGCTGAGGAATTATAATGGTGGGTTGCGGTTGGTTCCGGATTGGAAAAGAGGCATATCCACGGTTGAGGAGATGTCCGAGATGCAAGATGTTATTTTTCTTCTAAAAAATGTTTCGGTTACAGATTACAAAGACATTTGGTCATGGGGAGAGAAGGATAAAGATACTTTCTCTGTGGCTCTGATGAAAAGTATGATTATGTGACAACTGTCAAATTTGCATGTTTCCGTACAATTATTAAATATTTATTAGTGCTTAATGACTGTGCTGAATTACAATTAATTACTTGAATTTCTTTCTGATTATTACCATATACATACATGTGCATTACATATTGCAAATGATATATCATTGACTGCATGCAAACATATTGACATAAATGATGCACAAAACACAGTTAGCACAGTTAACAGACAAACCGGGAAAATGATGACGGAGTTCAGTACATAGACAGACGTTGTTTTGAGACACAGTATGAGCCAGTGTAACACCCCGAAAATACAAATTCTTATAATACAATAACGTTGGGAATAAATGAGAAAAAAATAAACTAACTAGGAATTCCAATAACCTAGTTAGAAAATGAGTTGTGAGTAGTTAAAGAGTTAAAGCAAATAAAGAATGAAAGTTGGAGGGCCAAAAGTGTCTAAATGAAAACTAATATTTATAAAACAAAATAAATTAAACTCAAACACACTTGTTTGTGTGTTGTTGAGATCGACCAGAGCAGGGGGCGATCCCTAGCTCCCCAAAAACCCTAGTTTCTGCTAAAACCTCCAAATTGAAGGATCAAATCAAGTCCAAAACGTAAATCGAGCATAGATTTCTGATCCCCATTACAAGGAGATCAGAAGGTATGTAAAATTTGGTAAAAACTCTCTACTTGAAAGTTTTATGAATTTAGGGAATTCGAAATTTGTGGATGCATGTGTGATATATAGATGAAATAGGAACATTGAAATGTCTAGGAGTAAACCCTAGACAAATACATGTTGAAATCATACTTAGTTCTAGCAAAATCCATGAAACACCATTGTAGGTGGTTAGGGGTGGAGTAAAACTTGATAAACCCTAGGAATTGGGGTTGTTCTAGTGAAATTTGACATGTATGAAGTGATTTTAGAATTCTAGAGATTTTTATTTATGTTAGATGGGTTGATTGATGAAAATTTAGGGCTACATGACAAGTTATGAACTTGTTAATACATTAAGTAAATTGTTGCCCTTAAAGTGTTTGTACAATTGTCTCAAAGAAGACTTAAAACTGAAATTTAAAGTTAAACTGCGTAATTGTGATGTTTTGGCAAATTATGCGATCTATGATTAAAAAGGAGTTCTAAACATGCTATGGTTGAACTCTATAGGAAAAGATACCGGAGCGTCGAGCGGACAAGCCGGTGGTGACTTGCGTTTGAAGGGCGTGCATTGAAGGTATGTTACTTGATTCGTTACATTGAGTAAGTTTTGATAATTAGCATATGTATAGTTGAGTTGTAGAATAAAGGCTGTGTTGATTGAAGCGACAATGTTCGCTACATGGAATAATAGGACAAGAGTCGGTTATAACTCGTTTGGTAGTCATCACAATGGAGGATTCCGTAGATGAGCCAAGCGGGTTGAATAATGGTGTATTGGTAGCGTCAAAGTTATTTAATAGTTAGCATACGCGGTTACAATCATACGAGCATGAAACCATAAGATGGATATTGAAATGCCGGTGAAAATAAGCCCCGGAAGTTGGGTAAAAAGCGCCTTAAATTTACTACTGAAAAGATAGAAAAATAAATGTAACTTTAACGGGTCGAATAAATATATAGTGATTAGTCATTCAGCCCGTAAACTAAAATTTCGGTATGATAAACATTATAGAAGCGTCGGTAATTAAATTACAGACGTATAGGAAAAAGAATCACCTAAAACGGACTTACGAGTCAAAAGTTATGATAGTTTTAAGTTTATAATTGGAATTTAGTGATGCTGAACTGATATTCAGCAATCAGCAATAACCTTCTGTCGAAAATGGTCCCTGGCGCTACGCCACAGGTGAGAACGAAACCCGTCGCGCGACGGGTGGTGGCGCTACGCGACCACCTTGGGTGGCCCTTGTCGCGTGGCACGACTGCCCAGGGTGGTTGGATTTGTTTGTTTTTGCATATTTTTTAGTTTGGAACTTAACCGGACTTATATTTAAGGTGTCAAAACTAATCTTTTGTGTTGTTTTGACCATAGGTGACGTTGGACCTAATCCGGATGGCGATCAAGCATCTTTTCAAGAACCGAACACGATATTTTGAAGCTTCCGCGATTACTTAATATTTTCAAATCAATGACTATGTAATTAACACTTAAATACTTGTTCTTTTGTCTTGGGATTCTTAAACTAGTAGTACTCATCCTAGATGCTAACTTGGTTAAAATTTTCCTTATTTTGATATAAAATCCAAGGTTTTTGGTATATTAAGGCCTTGTTTATAATAAAATATTATGAAAACGATTAGAGTGTTACAGCCAGAAACTAAGTACTACACTAGTATAGAGTGTAGGGAAGTAAGGACCACAAAACTGTTTTTCTAAGTGATAGTTTAAGTGCCGGAAAGTGCCTAAAACTCACCCAAAGTGCTGAATTCTGCTGAATTCAGCAAAAATCAGCATTTTAACAAGCTAATAACATGCAAAAATGTGACCAAATGGTCTTGAAAGCTTTCCTAAGTGTCAGGAATTAAAAGTGTCACAAAATGGTACATAAAGAACACTAAACGGTATAATTTAGCACTTTAACGAACCGGTACCTAACCGAATAACCAGACACTACCCGAAACATCAAAATTATACTAGAAGCATTGTTTTAATGCTTCCAAGCTAGTTATGATCCCTGAACATCATAACACCCCATACAAAATATCTAGTAACTAAAACACTTAACCTACACTTGGTTTTGAACTAGATTACAACTATATGGTTTAAACCTATGCTAATACCCCCCCCCCCCCTTCATTCATGGTCACTAGAGGGTGACCCCACCTTGATTTCATTTGATTTGTTTTGAGATCTTAATTGATCTTGTTTAGTACTTTAGGGGACATATTACCCAAGGGATTATATGTTAAAATGGATATAAGAATGATATGAGAGATCATGAGTTCATCTTCATCACATTTCACCAACACATTAACTCTCTCCCTCTCCTCCATTCTCGGCCAAGATCACACCCACACACCACCACTATTTTCATCTCATCTTCATCCATTCTAAGGTGTATACAAGGTTTAAGAAGCTAAGTTAGTAAGCTTGGAGCTTTCGGAAGTTGAAGGACCTTCACCGTTTGCTTTTATCCACTTCATTTACCCTTTCGATCATCCCTAGCCTTGAGCTAGTGGTAAGAACACAAATCCTTCCATTTTACTTCTATTTTAAGTGGTTAAAATACATTACATAAAGTTAATCATGAAGAACACTAAAGAACATAATCATGAAACATGAACATAAGCTTGATTTATGATGAAATCTTGATGAAACTATGTTGTTTTAGTATATATGTGATACTTGATGATTAATTCTTGTGTTTATGATGTTAGACTTCATATGAAACTTACTAGATTGTGATTAAACACATGATCTAGTAAGATTGAGGTGATGATCTTGTGAAAGACCAAAATGATCATACCTTATGTAAACATGAACTTGAAATAATAAAATTGTTTTCATAAGAGATGATGATTTAAACACAATATGAGTCTTGTAAGTGGATGATTTCCAAGATAGTTTTCTCAAGAAACTAAGTTAAGTAACAAGATTTATATAAACTTGGTTCTTACATCAACCAAACTTGTTTTTAATGGTTAAACAAGTGTTGAAACACTTGTGTAACAAAAAGATTACACAGAGAAGCATTTTTAGAAAATGTGTTTGGAAGTTGTAAACACCCAACTTCTTTAAAAATGAAGTTTTTAAAGAAGTAAATACATTTCAAAGGGTAACTAAACCTATTAAACGCACTACCAAGTTACTACAAGTTTTTATTGAAGTTCAAGTTCATGATTGTTATGTAAATTGCACTTGGTAAGTGTAGATTGAGTTGTTGATTGTTTGTGAGGATTTTAAAAGAAAATGATATGATTTGAAAGAATGGGAACCTCCATTTTTAGGGAAAACTGTTAGTGCATTACGTCTATTGACTTCGTCTTGAATCATGTAACAGGATAGGTTAGGATTATCAGTGTCCGAGTTGCAAGAAACTATTATTAGAAAGTTTAGAAGGCTGTTAGCTTGAACATGCATGATAGCTTGAACATGCATGGTAGCTTGAACAGGCCTGGTAGCTTGAACAGGTCTGGTCGCTTGAACATGCCATGTCCATTTCAAGCTAACTACACACACTATAAATAGGGCACTTGTTGGTTTCATTTGAGATGCTTCAGGATTTGTAACGAAGTGCTGCCGAAATCTGTTCAGGTTGAAATTAGTGTTATAATCAATCAAAGTGACAGATTTATTAGTATCAAGCTGTTTCCACGTCCGTTTCACTGATTCCGCCTTTGAACCGGATTATATGCTCTTCTGATTGACTCGTTTGGGTCCAACAACGATCCTACAAGTGGTATCAGAGCTCAGGAAGAAGAGTTTAGCTTGATATCATCTATTTTCTGACTTCTACACCTTCTTTCTTCAATTGAACGAGATTTCACGGTCCGAATTGGTTCAAATTTTCACAGTGTACTCGGAATTGGACATAGATAAACCCTTGAAAGTTTTATGGTCAAATTCAGACTAAAAATGACAAAAACAGGTCTAAAACTTGTGTTCGCTTGAACGAATATTGTCTGTTAGCTTGAAAATATAGCTTAGTTAGCTTCAACTTGCCTGTTCGCTTGAAAATATAGTTGTGTTCGCTTCAAACAGCCTGTTAGCTTGAAACTGTCTGACCGCTTGAAACCGTCTGACAGCTTGAAACCGTCTGACCGCTTGAAACCGTCTGACAGCTTGAAACGACACACCGCTTGAAAACATCTGACCGCTTGAATGTTATTCAAGGATAGTATCATGGCTGAGATAAAAGAGAAAACTAGAGAAGAAATTCTGAGTGAGAAAACAGACAGAGAAATAAGAATGGATGCGAACAGAATGAATGATATGCAAAGAGAATATGAAGAGGCTGTTAGATACAAAAGATGGGATAAGAAACGAGAGTGCTATGTCAACGGATATGGTGAACCTGTTGTTTCCAAGAAGGACATAGTTTTTGATGATGTTCTTCTAGTAATTCCTCGGGTCGGCGAATTTTATTCAAATGCTGTAAAAGACAAAAATTATGAGGAAAAGCTGGAAAAACTCATAAGAGAAGTCATGATATCGAGTTTGAAAAAGAGAGATGAAGAGAGAATGGAGAAGAATGTTGAGAGTATGGTTGAAGAATTAAAGAAAGTTGCTGAGGAAGATGTGAAGAAAGTTGTGGAGGTGAAAGAAGAAGTTGTGGAAGTGAAAGAAGAAGTTGTGAAAGAAGCTGTTGCTGAAAACCAACAAGTTTTTGAAGAAGTAATTTCATAGAAAGAAGAATCTGAGAAGCCTGTTTCTGTGAAATCTGAACCAGTGATTAAGAAAGAGGTTGCAGAAGACACACCAGTCTTTGAGATTGTTCAGAAGGAGAAGAAACAGGCTGAAGATATTCAAACTTTGAAAGCTGAAAAGAAAGCTGATGATGAACATATTTTGGAGTTGCGCTTGAACTGCGAAAAACTAAAATATGAAAATGACAAACTTTTGAAGAATATTGAGAGTTTGTCATTAGAAAACAAAAATTTTTTAAAATTAGAAAATGAAAAATTAAAATTTGAAAAAGATTTTCAAAGTCAAATGAAGATTTTAGAAGATGAGAAATCTGCTATTTTTAAAAATAATCTTGAAAAACAGATTGAAATAAACTCTCATCTTCAGAAAATTATTCGGCTTGAAAATGAAGCTGAAAAAGCTCGGATTAAAATCAAAGAGCTTGAAGAGAAATTGAAAGGTTTTGAGACTTTGTCATCAACACCATATTATCCATGTCCAAAACCGATCAATTCCGTTCCAATAAGTGACAATGTCACAAATTTTGACAAAGTCAAAATTGAAGATTGTGATGACAAAGCTGATGATGAAAAAGAAAAAGAAAAGAAAAATATTTTTAGATTTACAAGAAAAAT
Source organism: Helianthus tuberosus (assembly GCA_030545235.1). NCBI lineage: Eukaryota > Viridiplantae > Streptophyta > Magnoliopsida > Asterales > Asteraceae > Helianthus > Helianthus tuberosus. The sequence goes on from CM060444.1 coordinate 27,412,391, forward strand.
TTAAAAATACTGTTTTGCAATCTACTGAAACAGGTGAACGTTCTAAGCAAAAACCTGTTAAGAAGAGTGTAGAACAGAAACAAAAAGTTAAAAATTCGGAAAGTTTTAAAAAAGAAAATAAAAGCTCATCAGTTCAGTCATCCAATCATTATAAAAAATCACAAAAATTTGTAAATGAAAATTCACAAAATGATGGTAATAAGTGGTGCAGGTTTGACCACAGTGCTCAAAAGACAAATCCAGCATTGAAGAGGAGAAATGATTATCACCAAGCCAAACAATGTTATGATCTGAAGGTTTGGACTGACAGAAGTGGATGGTACGATAACAGAGTGTGCTACACCTGTGGTGTTAGAAGACACATTGCTGTTAACTGCCAGAATTGGAATTTTGAAACACGAAGATGCTATAATTGCCATATCAGAGGACATATTGCCAGAGATTGCCCAAGGAGATCGATGGGAAGATCAAGAGTTGAATCTCAGAGAACGATAAATAAATCAGTCAATGTCAAGCCCAAAGAACAGAAGGTTTTAGAACATAAAGTGAAACTTTCGCAGGGGCAAAAAGACAGACTGAGGAAAAAGCGGAAGAAGGCGAGAGAGTATTTGGAGAAGATTTTGTCTTCAGGTTCACCAGTTGGTTCGAATAAAAGTTCTGATGAATCAATTCACTCGACGGCAAAGTCAAGCAAATCGAATTCTTCAGATGCAAATCTGAGGACAAACAAGAAGAAAAAGAAAGTTATTGGCGATGAATCTGGCTCATCCAAGTCAGACAAGCCAAGTTCGGGCAATGAATCTGATTCCACAAAATCAGATGAGCCACAAGTTGAGGTAAAAAAGGAAGAAACAATTCCTTTAATGAATGATGAGAAATTTCCACCATTACGAGCTGCAAACCTAAAATCAAAAGGTGTTGATATTGAAAAAATGTTTAATGGCAATGTTAAACATATTTTTAGTAAGATGGCTGATGGTAAGGAAAAAGGAGTAAAAGAATTTTATGAAGAAAAGAGAAAAACTCAAAATACACCCAAGGACAGTCAGGCTTGGGTAAAACTTTTCAAATAGAAAAATCTGACTTGCCGGAGCTTCCAGGTTTTTTTTTGGGTAAAGGGCATTGCCCGGCAAAGTATATAAATCACAACGAAAAAAAATTATACTATCAAGGGGGCATTCCCCCGTATCATCCCCAAAACATGCTCCGGGGACCAAAAATACGAAACCATACAACCCTTTCTAGGGGTACACAAGTATCTGATATTACGCATGCTATGACAAAAAAACCACCCTAGCCTAGTAGCTTTACAAGCTATACAAAAACACCCCAAATAATAAGGTGATTTACAATCCAGATTAAACCCCTCGCTCCATTTGTTGATCTGTCTAACATGATCCGACCCAGGATGTTTGACCCTATTATAATTCTTTTCAAATCCCAAATTGTCATGGCCCACGTTACAGTACCACTTTCTAGACTTTGTCACCTGACGACGATAAAAATAAAACCTGGGATAGGCTTTCATCCCAATGCAGCAACTGTTAGCTGTATACCACCCACTGCAGGCCCTCTTTATTAATCTGTGTAGCAGCAAAATCATCCCATTCCCAGTCACAGGCAGCAGCAAATAGAACCACTGATGGGGTTTTGGCCGAAAATTAATCAGCTCGTCATAAACATACGAGCCTACAGACACCAGCATCCAAGACAGCAACATGACAGTTCTGCCCTTGTACCTGTATCCGATCATGTATCTGTTTCCCGCGCAGTGATGGGTAAAAGGGACATTTGGATTACCCTGATTACGAGGATGATGCGACCAGCTCTTAGTAGCCAAAACATGCAACACACCAAGATCCAGGAACATCAAATCTGTACTGTAGCCCATCAACCAGTAACATAATGTTATAAACGCCATAACATTGGGTTCCACCTGTTAAGACTAACCCAACCCTTTAAACCCATACCCTCAATAAAACATATGAACAAACAGCAGGTTATAAATAACAGGGTCCTATATCCTAGGGGTTTTGGTTTGGGAGTAGGGTACAAAATACGGTTCCACCAAAAGAGCATCCTCCCAAACCAAGCCTGCCTTATGTCTCCCACGTTGGTGTCCATCCCTGGCACACTAGCAAGACCTAGATTCCCATAATGTCTCCACACAAGAACCAATAACTTAAAAAGGGTAGGGGTGTAATTTGAGGTAACGAGAGACCAAACGAAATAAGATGAGAAGCAATCCACCAAATAACACCAAGAAATACTATTAGCGTGGACTACCCAGCACCCCCTTATAACTCCAGCCCAACCCAGCATTAACAAGGCCCCACCCACACGAGATAGACCCAGCCCATCACCCAGCCCACCCAGCCTCCAAACAGCAGACATCCAGATCAAGATCCAGGAAAAATTTACAACCCAACCCTTAACGCAGCCCACCCATCTCGAACTGCAAAAGCAAAGATGAGAAAAGGAGTAGATTTTCATTTTGTGAGTGTTTTGGTTCTCTAACCAGACCATCTCAATCGCTAACCCACTAAGAGCGACAAAAAGATGACTGTAGCAGACCCAAATCAGGAAGCAGAAATCAGAAAACCGGCTAACCATTGGCAGGGGATTTGTGAGGTTTAGGGTGTGACCACTGGATACCATGAAGGTCCCAAATACGTGCCACATGAACAGCGGATGCGGTTTTAACCATGGGGAGGCCTAACAGTCTCAGTTTGACTGCGTTTCTAACCAAAGCAAAAACTTCTTCAGGGGAGCGGTTCACATTTTCATGAAATCTATGGTTACGCTCTTGCCAGATGTAATACACAGCAGCATTCACGACGAGCCTGTTGACTATACTCCAGATTGTATTGTTTTGAGGCATGGAGCATAAGTGACTAACAATGAGGGTCCAGCTGTCGGGAATGAACCCCCATTTGGTCACTTGTTTCACGGCTAGCCACACTGACTTAGGGAAAGGGCACTCAAAAAAGAGGTGATCATGACTGTCCGGCATGCATTTACAGAAAATACAGCTTAGCGAGGCACCACCTTGCCATTTGCTCATAATGTCATGGGTCTGGAGCTTTTTCTTTACGCAAGCCAGACGATGAAAGCGTGTCTGGGTATGTTTTGATTGAACCACACCAGTTTTGTCCATGGGGCCGACACTCCAACCTCCTGAATATCAGCCCAAACATCCCTGACTCTGAAGTCAATGAGGTCCCCATTATTTGACTTCCAGACAACTTTGTCTTCTACATAAGGGTTTAACGTGGTACCTTGCGTAGAAACAATAATAGGGAACCGAGTGAACCAGTCAGAAGGCCATTTCCAGATTCCATCCTGACATAACTCATCAACCATAGTATGTCTTGAAAAGGGGCTTTCACTCATATGGCGATGGGTAAGGAAATTACTTAGGGGGCCAGCTGGGTGCCAATTGTCGAACCATGCTGATGTGCTTTTGCCATTACCAAGTTTGTGAATAATATGGGACCTAAGAAGGGGTCTTAGCTCCAGAATTTTCCTCCATCCCCAGCAGGTGTCATCTTTAGCAGTGACTTCCCATAAATTGCCATTCATTAATCGATAGGTATGGATCCATTTCACCCATAGGGAGTTCTTTCGTGAGATGATGTTCCATGTGTGCTTAGCAATAAGAGCATTATTCCAAGTGCGAAGAAGTTTTAAGCCAAGACCACCATGGTGCATAGGGATACACACATCTTTCCACTTAACCTTCGCTTTTCCTTTCTTAAGTTCACCATGACACCAGAGGAAGCCCCTCATCAGTTTCTCCAATTCCTGGGAGACTGAAACAGGAAGAATGAAAACAGAAGACCAGAACACATGAACAGAATTTAGGACAGACTTGATAAGCTGGAGCCGGCCCGCAAACGACAAGGATTTGTTCTTCCAGTCCTGGATCTTGCATTTGACTTTATAAATAAGGGGCACACAATCTTTGTGGTGCAGTCTGGTAGAAATGAGTGGGACCCCCAGGTACTTTACTGGAAGATCTCCAACACGGAACTGAATCTGGCTATTAATTTCATCCATAACATCCGGGTTAACATTGCTGAAATACACGGTGCTCTTGGGAATACTCGGAATCAGGCCTGAGGCCTCTTTGAATTCATCCAAAGCCGACATAAGGGTGTTTACTGAATGGCTGTCCCCATGACAAAAAAGAAAGAGGTCATCTGCAAAGCATAAGTGGGTAAGGCCAACCTTTTTACATTTCCAGTGGTACTCGAACGAATCATCTTGCCGGACCTTTCGCCTAATCATCAGAGTTAGGACTTCCATGACCAAAGTGAACAGGTAGGGGGACATAGGGTCCCCCTGTATAAGTCCACGTTTACCGCTGAAGAAACCAATATGATTACCATTAACTGCAATAGTGAAAGATGCGGAACAAACACAATTCATAATCCATTTCACCATCGTTTGAGGAAAACCGAAGTGGGTAAGGCTATTTTTTAAGAACTCCCATTCAACTGTATCATACGCCTTTTGGATGTCTATTTTAAATGCACATCTCGCTTGCCCACTTCTACGATGGTAGTTTCTCATTAGTTCTTGAGTCAGCAGAATGTTATCACTGATTTGACGCCCCGGAATGAAAGCACATTGGTTTTCATCAACAATTCTCTCCAGAACACCTTTAATGCGATTAGTAATGATTTTGCTGATACATTTGTATATAACATTGCAGCAAGATATGGGTCTGAAATCAGAAACTTTCTTAGGGGTATCCATTTTGGGGACCAAGGCTATGACAGTAGCGTTGATCTCCATGAGAAGTTTCCCATTGCTGAAGAATTCTTTGACTGCAGTGCAGACCTCTTCACCCACAACATCCCACGAGGCTTTAAAAAACTTAGACGAGAAGCCATCAGGCCCAGGGGCTTTTGAGTCGTTGATGTCAAACATGGCAAGCTTTATTTCATCTGAGGTGACCACACGGATCATCTGATGGGCGTCCTTAGTAGGGACTCTCTTTTGAAAGAGACCACTGACATCAGACAAGGGCACTACTACAGTGGAGGATCCAAGAACCGATTTAAAATGGTCAACGAAATGACTGGCAACTTGTTGCCCCGTAGCCACAACACCTTGCAAATTCTCAACACAGTGGATATGGTTACGATTAAGGTTGGTCTTAACAACTTTATGGAAATATTTTGTATTATGGTCACCCTCCTTTAGCCAAGTCACTTTGGCTTTTTGCTGGAGAAACAACTCCTCATCTTTAACAGCTTCATTGTAGGCCAGCATATAGTGGCATTCTTCTTCCCTAAGAGCTTCGTTATGTGGGTCCCTAGCAACAGTGTCATGGCCCACGACCTGGTTTGACCCGTTTCAGGAGCCGTGGGACAGAAATCCCGTGGTATTAACACAGTGGATATGGTTACGATTAAGGTTGGTCTTAACAACTTTATGGAAATATTTTGTATTATGGTCACCCTCCTTTAGCCAAGTCACTTTGGCTTTTTGCTGGAGAAACAACTCCTCATCTTTAACAGCTTCATTGTAGGCCAGCATATAGTGGCATTCTTCTTCCCTAAGAGCTTCGTTATGTGGGTCCCTAGCAACAGTGTCATGGCCCACGACCTGGTTTGACCCGTTTCAGGAGCCGCGGGACAGAAATCCCGTGGTATTTATTTAACAGCGGAAGTTTACTTCAGGATCTTTTAAAAACTGCAATTTTTCCCGATTATTTTATTTCACAACTCGGGATAAAATCCCGGTAATTTACAATCATAAGATTTCACGGAGAAATCTTTTATTTTATAAAAACATGTTTCTCTATTTTATATTGAGCCACTTCCTTAAGCTTGTAGTGCTTCTCGGCACTTTTCCTGGATCACAACAGATCATCTGAAACATGTTTGAAAAAGGTTTTGTCAGCGGGAAATACTGAGTGAATCATTCTTTTTAGTAAAACGACTCATTTGTTATAATCTACAGTATTAAGAGCGATTACAATGTTTCTGATATCAAACCAACTACCCACGGTATTTGTCACTCGACCGGATCTGTGACTATGGTCATATCCCCCATTGGCTGCCCCAATGGTGACGATTATCAAGTAATGTATACAAAACCCCACATACCGGCTGTAACTTGGTGATTACAAAGACTTAATCCCCGTAATTATAACTTTGAAAATAAACATGCTTTTATAAACAAATTTGATAAAAAGAGAATGACTCACATTGCAGATTTAATTTGAGTAGAGCCTAGCCTACTGATTAGCCTTTTAACCTAAATTTAATAACAGGCACATAATTCGGTTAGTAACTTAATACAACATTTACGATAACTCACGAGATTAAAACCCTCACAACGAATGACAAAGTGTGATACTTAAACATCCATCGATTTAACGACGAATGACAAAGCATAACCCTAATGTGGGCAGCACTTAAACATCCATTGGATAATTTAATCGATCGGACATTGAATCGTAGCAGCGATCGAGTTATTACCCTGTATTGCGGCGGCGATTAGTAAATCGTGTGTGTTTTGATAGTAAATAGAACGTAACTCAGTGTATATAACGAGTTTTTACGTCGTTCAAGCGCCCAAATTCCAGTCCCAAAGTCCACTATTTATACACAAAATTTACCTCGCTTGCGCACCGTAAGCCTTATCCCTTACGGTGCGCAAGGGACACGAAATTGTTATAGGGTAGCCACGTCCTGGACTAGTCTAGCTGAGTTGACAGATTTCATAAATTCATTTTTGACATCATTTTATTTAGATAATCGTAACTAGGGTTTTACCCCCCCCCCCCTGAGTTTTAGGGGCCCTGATCCTGATTCTGATTGTTCTGAAAATTTTAGGGTTTGTGCAGAATCACTTGGGTGTCTCAATTAGGGTTTTCTATTAGATAAAATAATAAAATAAATAGGACTTTTAATGAGAGTTGTTACATTCTCCCCATCTTAATAAAAAATCTCGTCCTCGAGATTTATTGGAATAAATGAGGATGCTTTCGCTTCATTTCTGATTCCAATTCCCAAGTGTATTCGGGTCCTCTCTTTGAATCCCACTTTACTTTAACTAGCACTAGTCGTTTGTGCTTGAGAAACTTCACTTTTCTGTCTTCTATTTGAATAGGTTTCTCAACAAATTTTAACTTTTCGTTTACCTCTATATCTTGGAGAGGTACTACCAATGATTCGTCTGATAGACATTTCTTGAGATTGGATACATGAAATACATCATGTACTCCAGCTAACTCTTCTGGTAGTTGTAAACGATAAGCAACTGGTCCTATACGTTGGATCACTGGAAATGGTCCTACATATCTTGGACTTAGCTTTCCTTTCTTACCGAATCGAACAACTCCTTTCCAAGGGGAAACTTTCAACAGTACTCTGTCTCCAACTTGGAATTCTAACGGCTTGCATCTATTATCTGCATAACTCTTCTGACGATCTCGAGCAGTCTTCAGCCTTTCCTTGATTTGAATAATCTTATCAGTCGTCTCTTGCACTATCTCCGGACCTGATAATTGACTTTCTCCTATTTCTGCCCAACAAACTCGAGTTCTACACTTCCTTCCATACAGTGCTTCAAATGGGGCAGTTTCAATGCTTGAATGATAACTATTGTTATAGGAGAATTCAATTAAAGGTAAGTGATCATCCCAGTTTCCACCAAAATCTATCACACATGCTCGGAACATGTCTTCTAGAGTTTGGATCGTTCTTTCACTTTGTCCGTCTGTTTGAGGATGATATGCAGTGCTTAAATTTAGTCGAGTTCCCATAGCTTCTTGGAAACTCTTCCAGAAATGAGAAGTGAAACGACTATCTCTATCTAATACAATGGAGAGTGGAACTCCATGTAGAGATACGACTTCATCTACATACAACTTTGCCAATCTTTCCATGCTAAAGGTTTCTTTCATAGGCAGAAAGTGAGCAGATTTAGTTAATCGATCCACAATTACCCAAATCGCATCATTACCTTTTCTGGTTTTGGGTAACTTAGTAACAAAATCCATTGTTATGAGTTCCCATTTCCATACAGGCATTTCCAGTTGTTGTAGTAGACCTGAAGGTTTCTGGTGTTCTGCCTTAACTTGTGAACAAGTAAGACATTTAGAAACATATCGAGCTATGTCCTTTTTCATTCCTATCCACCAGAAGTTATTCCTTAAATCTTGGTACATTTTATTGTTTCCAGGGTGTATGGTATACCTAGATTTATGGGCTTCTTCTAGAATCTTATTTCTTAATTCTTAATTCTCCCTACTTAGGTACCCATATTCTGCTTTTGTGGAATCTCCAAATTCCATCATTTCCTTGCTCTAATTCTTTTATTCGTCCTTTTATTCCTTCAGCATCATCCTTGATTGCTGTTTCTTAAATATTCTTCAATTGTTCCATTAAATCTAACTTTAGATTTAACCTAAGAGCACGAACTCTTCTTTGTTTCTCATGGTACTTACGACTTAAGGCATCTGCAACTACATTTGCCTTTCCTTCATGATATTGAATATCACAATCGTAGTCACTTAGGATTTCCATCCATCTTCTTTGCCTCATGTTTAACTCTTTTTGCCCAAATATATATCTTAAACTTTTATGATCTGTATAAACAGTAAACTTACTTCCATACAGATAATGTCTCCAAATCTTAAGGGCAAAAATTACGGCTCCTAACTCTAAGTCATGAGTTGTATAGTTTTCTTCGTGCTTTTTCAATTGTCTTGAAGCATACGCAATTACCTTCTTGCGTTGCATCAGCACACATCCAAATCCTAATTTTGAAGCATCACAATAAACTTCAAAATCTTCAGTTCCTTCTGGTAAAGCTAGGATTGGTGCATTGGTTAATTTCTGCTTCAAGATTCTAAAGGCTTCTTCTTGTTTAGGTCCCCATTCAAACTTAACTGCTTTACAGGTTAGCTTAGTTAATGGTACAGCTATCTTGGAAAAATCCTTAATAAACCGTCTATAATATCCAGCTAAACCTATAAAACTTCTAATTTCCATTGCTGTTTGTGGAACCTTCCATTTGGTAATTGCCTCTATCTTAGCAGGATCTACATGAATACCTTCATGATTTACCATATGTCCTAAAAATTGCACTTCTTGCAACCAAAATTCACACTTCGAGAATTTGGCGTACAACTTTTCTTTTCTTAACAAAGTTAAGAGTGCATGTAAATGCTCACAATGTTCTTTCTGACTTTTGGAATAAATAAGTATATCGTCTATAAAAACAATTACAAATTTATCCAAATACGGTTTACAGATACTATTCATCATGTCCATGAATGCGGCAGGTGCATTCGTTAATCCAAAGGGCATGACTGTAAACTCGTAATGACCATACCTAGTTCTGAAAGCAGTTTTAGGTATGTCTTCTTCTTGTACCTTTAATTGATGATATCCAGAGCGTAAGTCAATCTTAGAAAATATCTAGCTCCTTGAAGTTGATCGAAAAGATCATCAATCCTAGGTAATGGGTATCGATTCTTAATTGTAACCTTATTCAATTCTCTATAATCAATACACATTCTCATTGAACCATCATTTTTCTTAACAAACAACACGGGTGCTCCCCAAGGGGATGAACTAGGTTGTATGAAACCTTTACTTAGTAATTCATCTAATTGCTTTTTCAATTCTAACATTTCTGTGGGAGCTAACCGATAAGGGGCCTTGGCTATCGGTATAGTTCCTGGAATTAGATGAATTCTAAATTCTACCTCCCTATCAGGTGGTAATCCTGGTAATTCTTCTGGAAATACATCTGGGTATTCTGAGACTACAGGAATCTCCTTAAGTTCTTTACCCTTAGTACTAATGATTAATGAAATCATATACACTATTCCTTGCTTTCGTTCATAACTAGCAACTTTCATTACTGATATGAACTTCATGGGCTTACGTGGTTTATCTCCTATAATCATGATTACTTCTCCGGTAGGTGTTTGAATTTCTATGGAATTCTGATCACAAAGGATTCGAGCATGGTTGGCTACTAACCAATCCATTCCTAACACAACATCAAATTCGGCTAATTTCATAGGTAATAGGTTTGCATGAAATTTATGACCTGAGAGTTCTATATTTTCTTTTTGCAAAACTTTATCTATGCTAACAGAATTTCCGTCTGCTGTTTCGACTATAAAGATCTGCCTAAGGTTGGTTAAGGGTAAATTAAGAGCTTGGCAGAATGAAGTATTGATAAAACTTTGGTTTGCACCAGAGTCAAATAATACTTTTGCATATACGTTGTGGACTAAAAACGTACCAGCTATCACATCTGGGATTAACTCAGCCTCCTGAGTTGTTAACTGAAAGGCTCGAACATTCTTCTTGGTAGCTCCGTCAGCTGTCTTGGCTTTGTTGTCTGCTGATTTGACCAATTTAGGACATTCTGTTTTGAAATGTCCTGTTTCACCACAGTTAAAGCAGACTATGGTTTTCCTTCTGCAGTTTTCTTCACGATGTCCTATGGTTTTGCAAAAATTGCAGGTTACATTACATCTTCCATAATGTTTCTTTTTGCAATTCTTGCAGAACGGCGAAGTTGAATATTGCCCTGTCCCTCTTTTCCTGAAACTGCTGTTATTACCCGTACGAATTCCTTGGGTAATTTTCTGAGCCAATTCCTTTTTCCTGTTTTCATCTTTCGTGCGTACCAATTCATCGGTTAGGGTATTAGCTAGTTCTACCGCATCGTCAATAGTGCGAGGTCTCGCAGCTTTAACGATATTACGGATTTCACTAATTAATCCCCAAACATAGCGAGAAATGAGTACCGGTTCTGGCGAAGCCAGTGTTGGTACCACTCTAGCATATTCAAAGAATGTCGAAGTATAACCGCGACAATCTATACCCATCATTCTATGGTTTAAGAACTTATTTGCCATTTGATCTTTTTCATATTCGGGACAGAATTTTCTTTCTACAAGACCTTTAAATTCTTCCCAGTTCATGGCATAAACCATAATCTTCCTTTAGCTTGTAACACCGTGTTCCACCATTCTAGCGCCCCTTCTTTAAAAAGATTTGACTCGTACATGACCTGATCATCCTTGGCACATTTACTTATGGCAATTACTGCCTCGGTTTTCTCTAACCAACGCAGTGCCGCAGTCGCTCCTTCATTGCCTGCAAACTCAGTGGGTTTACAAGCAAGAAATTCTTTGTAAGTACAACCAGGTGTTGCAGCTTTCATTTTCTTAGGGAGCGGAGCTTGCCGTGGTTCATCATTATGATTAATATGATCATTGCCTCCGTTTACGCTATTACTGAAGTTATCTTCAGAAATACGTTTGCTAGGAACGATTTGTTGCGGTTCGATTGGATTTTTAACAGCAGCAACGATTGCTGGAATAGCATTGGTTATCCCTTGAGCAACGATATTTTCTATATCCTGCCTAGTCATATATTGATCCCCCGGTTGTTGCTCAGATTGATTAACCTCATTAACTGGTTCATTATTAGCGTTTTCCATCTGCTAATATACTTAATTTTATTAGTATCAAATGAATAACAATTATACACAAAACAATCATATAAATTTCACAAAACACACATAGCCAAAACTATCGATTTCTTGATTTCCATTTTTATATATTTTATATATTTTATATTATGCGTCCATACACACCACTATCTTACAAAGTTTTATTTAGGTTATTTCACAAGATTAGATCATTATTGCTATTATACAATCACAATCTCATAACCCACTACCCTTATCCCTCGTCAGTTGGTATTTCAGTAATTACGTTCCCTCTCATCGTACTTCCAGAAGATCTGTTCTCCTACTTCCCTAATCTTATTTCCTGCATCTATTAACTCCTCGCCAAAGTGGCGAAGTTCAGCTAAATTCTCATTGCTCATAGGTGGATTAGGTATAGGTTCTGGGATTGTTGGGTCCAAGTTTATTGGTAGTTGGGTTTCAATAGGATGAATAAAAACATTTTCATTAACAGGCTTAATATTATTATAGCTTGCCAATATAAAATCTAGCTCTTCCTGAGATGGTAACCCTTCAATTTACCTAGAGCTTTCCCCAACTTCCATTTTCTTAGGCTTGGTTTTCTCGAGAGGTGAAGCGTTGAATTCTATAGGTTCTTCTATATCTGGTATATACCTATTGAAATTTCTGGAAACCTCTATTTTTACTGGATAGAGATTTAGGTTTTGAAGGGCTTCAGACAAGTTATTCATGCTGTTTAGCATATATGCAAAATACAAAAATTACTAATTCAAAATTTTCATAAATAACCTAAAAAATTTATTGCATACCGTGGGACTAATTAAATACAAAGAACTACTGATAAATAAAAACATTTTTAGAGTTTATTGGACTTTATTTATTTACTAGATGAGGTTTCTATCTTGTAGGTGATAGGGTTGCTACACTGAAATAAGTTATTTAAAAATTTGTATTTACTGCTACAGTGACTAGCATATAAAGATCTGCCCATTTTTCATCTAACTTGTCTTCCCAAGGTGATTTACTGGTTAATTCCTGGGTTTCCTGTTTAATCTTCTTATCTCGGAATTTCTTTATTTTCTCCTTACTTTTCCTAATAATCAAATTTCTTTTATCAGGAGAAAGTGGTTCCTCGTATTGTGCCTTTTGCACAAATATTCCTTCTTCAGGGATTACAAAGTGACTTGAGGGTTTGGTTTGGGATGAACTTCCCTTCTCGTTGGATGACCTATCTAATTTAAGATAGATATTTGAAAGTTTTTTGTTTACCCATACTGTAACTAACAAATAGTCAGTTAATAAAACACATAATCACATAATTGGAAATTAGTAAAATTAAGTATTTTCTAAATACTTAATAGGCTTAAATCAGTGGCTCTGATACCACCTTATTTCTGTCACGGCCCCCGACCCGGTTTGACCCGTTTCAGGAGCCGCGGGACAGAAATCCCGTGGTATTTATTTAACAGCGGAAGTTTACTGTAGGTCCCTATAACCGTGTGGATCGCAACAGAATCGTCGATCTAACCTAGAGTGCGGAATCCTCTAGATCAGATTTAACAGAAAATGTGTAGAAAACCGAAATCACTTTTAAACCCGATCTTTATTGATTATCTTCAAACGATTACAATCAATCAAGATCCTAATTCGTCCAAGCCTTTGTCTTTCACGAATTCTCTCCAAGAGTGATTAGAAGATTATCCTAAACCCTAATGCTAAGCTTTGTTTATATAGGACAAAGCTTTGCACATGGGCTAGGTCATGGGCTAGGCCCATTTCGCCTACCATCCCCATATGTGGGTTTGGTTTGGCCCAATCACTCTTAATTAACTATTACAAAGCTAAACCCGCTAACCGTTTATCGTTTTACTAATTACAAGATATCCAAAGACCAAATCTAAGCTGTTGTCACAAATATGCACCAACAAACTCCCCCTTGACAATAGCTCGCAAAGGTAACTTCAGTCTTCAGAATCTCACAGTCTTTTGGACTTTGGATAGCTTCAGCTTTAACAGCTTCTGTCAGCAACAGACTCCCCCTAAGCTGATGCATCCAATCACCAAATCTTCAAAACTTTAGCACTTGAGTAAACTCCAGTTCAGCATTTGTATAGCAATCTTCAAACTCTTGAACTTTGTCTGCAATGTAGAAAGGAGGGTCTACCATGCATCCAATCAAACTCTCATCTTCACAGCAACTTCTCAGCAACACACTGCTTCAATCTGTTTACTATAAAACAAACATCTCAAGAAACCATAAGAATTTTTCAACATAAGTTAAACAAATTATTATTATTCAAGAGATTAGTTTAACTATATAACAGATTAAGCATTTTCCAATTCAACACCAACACGCACAAATTTTAAACAAACACCTTATAACCTGCATGATTTAAAAATTTTGAACCCACTTACTAACACCGTCTCCCCCTATCAGTAACAATTCCTCCAAGAATAACAGTTTCCCGTACATTAAGAATTTTAACAGAAAAAGACACTATTTTTGTATTTTTGTATTTTCTGAAAGCAAATAAATACGAAAAGCAATAAACACTCTATTTTTGTGAGAATCACTGGTAAGAAGATCATATCAGCACAATCAAACTGTTTTCACACTATTTGATAATTCTTTATGTAATTTACGTGAAAAGCAGTTCAAGACGATTACCAGTATGTTTGTCCACCTAAACAAATGCATGAACATTTCAAGTACCATTACCGTATGATACGTTAAGGTAATATTAATTCTGAGATACTAGTGTGTCCCACTTCAGGATATACCCCCGCGATCAAGGTATGCACAAAGATTCATCGTAGTAGGTGGGTATACTGAATTCATCCGTTTTATTTTTCAACGTTTAGATAATTGGTGAACAGGTCAGTACTTCCGTACAGCAGAGAGACCAAAATATCTAACGAGGGCTAAGACAGATACCATTTTTGATTTTCTATTTTTTATGTTTTTGATTTTTCAATGTTTTTGTATTTTTGATTTTTAAGAAAAACAGTAAACTATTTACAAAAATTCTTATGAAAAACCAGTTATTCAGGATTCCTCATCCCGTTGAGTTCAACTAAGTGTTCAAAGCGAGCTCTATCAAAAGCTTTAGTGTAAAGATCAGCAAGGTTATCTAGTGTGTCGACTCGATGTAATTCAATGAGTCGCTTTTCAGCACAATCCCGTATAAAGTGATGACGTATGTCAATATGTTTAGTTCTACTGTGCTTTACGGGATTGTTTGTGATTGATATAGTGGCATTATTATCTATCATAATAGGAGTACGAGTGAAATCCAAACCGTAATCGCGCATCTGCTGTTGAATCCAGAGAACCTGAGAGCAACAGCTACCCGCAGCAATATATTCAGCTTCACACGTAGATGTAGATACACAGGATTGCTTCTTGCATTGCCAAGACACGATCCTGCCTCCTAAGAACTGACAACCACCTGTTGTAGACTTTCTGTTTGATTTGCATCCCCCAAAGTCTGAATCAGTGTAAGCAACGAACCTCAAATCACTATCAGCTGGATACCACAACCCAAGTTTAGGTTTCCCCTTCAAGTAACGAAGAATACGCTTCACTGCTTTCATGTGTGACTCTTTTGGATTCGCCTGATATCTGGCACACAAGCATACGGCAAACATGATGTCAGGTCTTGAAGCAGTCAAGTACATTAGAGAACCAATCATCGCCCTGTATTGTGTAGGATCAACATCTTCAGTGCTTTCATGATCTGGGCCAAGATTGTGATTTTCACAAATGGGTGTGTTGAAAGTAGAGCAATCATTCATTTTGAACCGATCCAAAATATCATACACATACTTCGTTTGATGAATAAACATCCCATCCTCTTTCTGTTCAACTTGTAATCCCAGAAAGTAAGACAGCTCACCCATAGCGCTCATTTCAAACTTGCTCTTCATCACCTGTTCAAATTCCTTACACATGTTCTCATCTGATGACCCAAAGATGATGTTATCCACGTATACCTGTACCAGCAGAAAATCATCTTTCTTCCTCTTTATGAACAGTGTACTGTCAATCTGACCTCTTTCAAAACCATTCTGGAGCAGATGTGTAGACAGTGTATCATACCACGCCCTGGGAGCTTGATGTAACCCATACAAAGCCTTATCAAGTTTGTAAACTCGATCTGGACAGTCTGGATCAATGAACCCATCTAGTTGTGAGACATATACCACTTTTTGGACTTTCCCGTAAAGAAATGCACTCTTCACGTCTAGTTGAAAAACTTTGAAGCCCTTGAATGAAGCGAAAGCCAGAAACAAACGAATTGCCTCCAACCTTGCCACTGGTGCAAACACCTCATTGTAATATATCCCTTCTTGCTGATTGAAACCTTTGAAAACCAACCGAACCTTGTTGCGCGTGACAATACCTCTTTCATCTTTCTTGCACCTAAATACCCATTTAGTGCCAATCTCTCTTTCACCTTTAGGAAGGTCCACTAACTCCCATACCTCCAACTTCGCAAACTGAGCCAATTCTTCTTGCATAGCTTCAACCCATGAATTGTTTTTAAGAGCCATACGAATGTTCTTCGGATCCTCTTGGGAAATAAAGCAACTATACAAGCATTCATTCACTTTCCCAGTATTCTCAATCGAAACAAATAACCCAGAATTCGCTGCTATGCTTCTTCTAGTCTGAACACCTGCAGTAGGATCTCCAAGTATCATGTCAACTGGATGATCCCTATTTGCTCGTATAGTAGCAACGACATCTACTTCTAGATTATCACCCAGGTTTGATCCAACCTCCCCCTGAATATTCTGATTAGCAAACGGATTAACAAACTCCTCCCCCTGAATGGGTTCAGAGTCACTATCGCTTGAATCAGGATCAGCAGCACCTTGGGAAGATTCTGGAGCATCTGACATATCAACATTCGATCTAGGCATGAATTCGCCTTCATCGTCTTCACCAATCACTGTTTGAATCAGCTGAGAATCATCTGCATCAGAAACCTCAGGAATATTAAATGATTTAAACACACTTTCATAATCATATAATATAGCAGGACCACTCGTTGATTGTTGAGGTTTGTAGGAAGTAATTTCCACATTAAAAACAACCTCAATTTTACCAGTTTTGAGATTAAAAACCCTTTTATTCGGTGTGCCAGGCACGTAACCTAGAAAGTAGCCTTCGTCAGCCACCTCACCGAATTTTTGTTTATCTTTGTTTCGCACAATGGTGCAAGGTAATCCAAATGGTTCAAAGCCGGTTAAGTTCGGTTTTTCGTTAAACATTAGTTCATGACATGTGTTGTTAAAACGTTTAACCATTTAAACTTTGTTTAGGACGTAGCAAGCTGTATTCACAGCTTCTCCCCAGAAAAGAACTGGTAGCTTTGAATCTGAAAGCATAGTCCTAGCGGCTTCAATCAACGTCCTGTTTTTCCTCTCAGCGACTCCATTCTGTTGAGGAGTGTAAGGAGCAGAATATTGATGTTCTATTCCCTTTCGAAGACAATAGAGATCCAGAATCCTATTCTTGAACTCCGTGCAATTATCACTCCTTATTCTCTTGATCCTTGCATCATGGACGTTTTCCAATTTTGTAAAAAGATCTATCAACATCTCTGCTGTCTCATCTTTTGTACCTAAAAAGAAAACCCATGAATAACGTGAGTAATCATCAGTGACAACCAGACAGTAGTACTTTCCACCTATGCTCCTCACGTTCACTGGACCGAATAAATCCATGTGAAGTAATTCATAAGGGGCATTAATGGAATTTACTGTTTTAGACTTATGAGGTTTCTTGTGTTGTTTTCCCTTTTGACATGGAAGACATTTATCTTCCACTTGAAACCTCTGCAATGGAACCCCTTTCACTAGCTCATTTTTAATAATGTAATTCATTTTGCGGTAGTGAATATGGGCCATGCGTCTGTGCCACAACATAGATTCAGCTTCAGATGCTTTTGACAGTAAACACGCCACCGCAGCAGTTGGATCCTTGGCACCCATGTCCATGACATAAGTATCATTTTTCCTTGGTGCACACATTACTATCCAATCGTCCGGAATGACCAAACCCGGTTTCAACACCAATGCCTCCGTATTTGTAAAATGGACCGAGTGACCCTTGTCGCAGACTTGTGACACGCTCATCAGATTGTGTTTAAGCTGCTCAACATAGTTCACTTTGTCCAAAGTGATCTTCCCATTCGTCACTTTTCCGCGTCCAGTTATCCTACCACCTTTAGCACCAGCAAAATTTACATGCCCATCATCATAATCTTCAAATTCAGAAAACAACCTCGCATCCCCCGTCATGTGCCTGGAGCAGCCACTATCAACATACCATAAGTTGATAATCCTCCTTAGCAGCTCCTGCACGCACCAACCAAAAGATTAGTTAGATTGGGGGACCCAAGCCTTAATGGTCTTGGGTCTTCCATATTCATCAACTACAGGAACATCCATCCAGTATCCATCACTCCTAACTGGAGTCTTGGATCTTGGGCCTGTTGATGGAAATGGGGCATGATTTCCATAAGGTCTCTGGTCCTGAGGGTACCTATTTGTGTTTGGACTATGTGACCTTTGAAATTTTTGATTTTGATTCCAAGAACCTTGATTGTAATTTCTAAAGCCATTGTTATAAAAAGTTCGACCACCATAATTTTGGTATCGATCTTGATATTGACCTTGACTTCCGAAATTATTTGAATTTTGATTGTTCATTCTTGGTGAGTTACTTCTAGGTCTCTCATATCTGCCTGATGTAGATTCAGGCTGAAATCTTGGTTGATTTCTCTGAAAACGAGGAACTTGTGGAGTTCCTTTTTCAGCCTTATCTACACCACCTGCAACACCCTGTTGTTGCTTTGGAGCAGATTTCTTTGGAGAATTTGCAACTTTCTCCTCATCGTCACCTTTCTTCTCAGGTGATTTTCCTCTTTGTTTCTCACTAACTTGTGCTTCAATCTTTTTGTTAGGACAGCAGCTAGCTACATGTCCCTTTGTGTGACACTTGAAGCACGATCTCTTTTTCGAAGACTTCTCAGCTGAAGCCTTTGAACTAGATTCTGGTTTTGATGATGATGCCTTAGAAGGATTTGGTTCAGTTTGCTTAGTTTCAAGATTTTCTCTGTTTTTTTTTTAGCAAACTCTACATTTGATTCATTTTCAATAACAGCTGTTTCATTTTTCATATCACTTCCTTGAACAAAATTAACCTTTTTAACAAAAGTTTGATTTTTATTCATAGGATTGGAATTTTTCTTTTTCAAAACAGGTTTGCTGTTATTAACCTTCTTAGCATCATTATCTTCAAACACATCACCTTGACTAGATGTGAAACTACTTGGTGATGTTGACAGAAAGTCTGTGAACTCATCTTCATCAGGTAAGAAAGAATAGTCATGACTAAGAGGAGGTGGGACTTCATTGAAGCCCTTGAATCCCACACTGGTCTTGTCATTACTCTTCTTTAACCCACCCATCATGTGTTTCATAACAAAAGTAGAATCCCTGAATTGACCTAATTTCTTTTCGAGTTCAACAATTTTGAGTTGTGCATCTGACAACTCTTTGCATTTTTCAGAAATTTCTTTTGTTTTCTCAGCCATCATGTCATGAGCTAAGTCTATGACTTGAAGTTTTTCGTTTAGTTTGCAGGTTAAAACTTCAATTTCAGCTTCATAGCCTTTTATCTTTTTCAAATATGATGACTCGTTTCTTTTAGCAAAGAAATTTGATTCTTTTACGTTAGATATTTCGCTCACCAGACTTTTGTTTTGAGTTGACAACCTGTCAACTTCACCCTGTAATTCATGACACTTTAAACAAACATAAGTAGCAGAGTTACTTACCTCTCCTGTTGATTTGTCTGAGTTGGCCATAAGAGCAGCAAGTTGAGCTTCCATTCTTTTGATGATTTCATCTTTCGCTTCATCTTCCCTTTCATGCTCAGACTTTGGTTTTTATTTTTCAGCATCTTTTGTCTGATCAGCCTTATCTACCTCAGCATCACTTTTCTTCTCAACTTCAGCATTCACGTTAGCTTCAGCATCATCAACGGGTACAATATCAGCCATGAATGCTTGAGGGACATTCTCATCATTTTCCAAATGAACACTCCAGTCATATGAACCTTCTCCTGCAGTAGAGATCAACGCTCTTGAGTTAGAGTTGTTTGATGAATTTCTAGTGTTTGAACTCTGACTTGAGGTTTCATGCTTTTGTTTCTGACATTCCCTAGCAAAATGACCATAACTTTGACAGTTAAAGCACCTGACTTTGGTCTTGTCAAAACCAACAGTTTTCCCTACAAACTTCCTTCCAGTTCTGTTCATGAACCTCTTCACCCGTCTAGTAATCATGGCCATTTGCCATTGCAAATCCATATCTTCAAGATCATCAGGGTCAATCTGATCGTAATCTTCATCTAAAACGGCAGGATCAGATATCTTCCCCTGAATGTAGTTTTCATAAGAAGCAACAAACGAAGCAAGTAGAGCAAGATGTTCTTCAGCTGACTTAACACTCATAGGCATCGACTTTGCACTACTACTTTGCTTAGAAGCTAATGTTCTTTTGGCTCCTGTTGATCCTCCTGAAGCAGCTACAAAACACACATCACCATCCTCATTTACTGTGACCTGCTCATTTTCACGCGAGAGAAAAGCAGTTGCAGAGTCGCTAGAAGCATCGTGAGATGAAGAAGATGTAAGCCCATTGTAAATCCCTGGATCTTGAACCTGATCATATCCAGTGTCCTTCTTCTTCATGCTGAGCTCATAAGCTCTTAGCTTTCCAACTACTTCTTCCAGTTCCTTTGTTTCATAATCAGCTTCTCCCTTTATCATGAGAGTGTAAATATCCCATTTAGCAGGCAGTGCATCAAGCAACTTGTCATTTTTCTCTATGTCAGAATAGCAATCTATGTCATAATTGTCTAATTCTGACATCAGATGGTAGTATCTAGTGACGATGTCTTCAAGTGACTCATTTTTCATAAACTTGAAAACAGCAAACTGCTTCTTCAGTAGATCAACTTTATTCTTCTTGACATCAGGATTTCCCTCATATCTCTTCTCTAGCGCATCCCACATTTCCTTTGAAGTAGTGTACTTCTTAAAGGTATGTTTGATGCTATCAGGTAGGGACATCTTGATAGCAGCCAAGGCTCTCTTTTCAGCCTCATACATCTTTTTATCATTTTCTTGCATGTTCACATAGGCTGTGACACGCGGTCTGCCCTCAAAGTCATGTGTTGGGTTTGTATACCCATCTTCAATACAGATCCACATGCGTGTGTCCTGATATTCAATGAAGGATTGAAACCTATCCGTCCATGTCAAGTAGTTCTCCACCTTCATCATCTTAGGTGGTTTGTTTGTTGTGCCTACCTCATGTTCCATCCTTAAGAGTTCGTTCAATTTAGACATGTTCGACATTTTAACGTAAGCAGACTGGTGAAACCGTACAATTTTAGTCCGAAACCAGTTTTTACCAAGTTATACCGTTAGATTCGTCTCGAGATTACGATTCCAATGATATATAATGTCGAAAACCTATTTCGGAATTTTCCAGATATATAAGTCCGAAACCAGTTTTTTTGTTTTTTTTGTCCTAAAAATCCAAGGATTTTAACGGTGCGAACGGTTTCCTGAGATTGGTCACGGATAGTTTTCTAAACACGGAACAGTCAAATTTTTCGTACGCGAGCCAAGAAAAATTCCACCCCTTCCGAAATGGTTCCAAGTTCGTAATGGTTTTCCGGAATGGATGAGTTAGTCCGAAATGAGCTACTCAGATCCGAAATGTCAACCTTTAGATCCGAAATGAACCTTTTTAGTCCGAAATTGTCCGAAATTCTTCACTATAATCCGAAATGATACAGTCTGATCCGAAATCCAGTCAAACTGGTCCGAAATGCTACTGTATGATCCGAAATACAATCCTGATGATCCGAAATGCACTCACAAGATCCAAAATGGTCCGAAAAGCAAGTTTTCCAGTCCGAAATGGTTTGAAAAACTTGTTGTTTATCCGAAATCACTACTTTCTTGTCCGAAATGCTTGTTTTCAGGTCCGAAATTGCTTATTCCAATCCGAAATCCCTGCAGCTAATTCAAAAAGCCCAGCAAAAACCCTAAAACAGCCGTCAAACACGTCCAAATCTTCGATTTTCTGCAGAAAAACGATTCTGAACCGAGCAAATCAAGATCCTAATGCTCTGATACCAATTGTAGGTCCCTATAACCGTGTGGATCGCAACAGAATCGTCGATCTAATCTAGAGTGCGGAATCCTCTAGATCAGATTAAACAGAAAATGTGTAGAAAACCGAAATCACTTTTAAACCCGATCTTTATTGATTATCTTCAAACGATTACAATCAATAAAGATCCTAATTCGTCCAAGCCTTTGTCTTTCACGAATTCTCTCCAAGAGTGATTAGAAGATTAGCCTAAACCCTAATGCTAAGCTTTTTTTTTTATATAGGACAAAGCTTTGCACATGGGCTAGGTCATGGGCTAGGCCCATTTCGCCTACCATCCCCATATGTGGGTTTGGTTTGGCCCAATCACTCTTAATTAACTATTACAAAGCTAAACCCGCTAACCGTTTATCGTTTTACTAATTACAAGATATCCAAAGACCAAATCTAAGCTGTTGTCACAAATATGCACCAACATTTACTTCAGGATCCTTTAAAAACTGCAATTGTTCCCGATTATTTTATTTCACAACTCGGGATAAAATCCCGGTAATTTACAATCATAAGATTTCACAGAGAAATATTTTATTTTACAAAAACATGTTTCTCTATTTTATATTGAGCCACTTCCTTAAGCTTGTAGTGCTTCTCGGCACTTTTCCTGGATCACAACAGATCATCTGAAACATGTTTGAAAAAAGTTTTGTCAGCGGGAAATACTGAGTGAATCATTCTTTTTAGTAAAATGACTCATTTGTTATAATCTACAGTATTAAGAGCGATTACAATGTTTCTGATATCAAACCAACTACCCACGGTATTTGTCACTCGACCGGATTTGTGACTATGGTCATATCCCCCATTGGCTGCCCCAATGGTGACGATTATCAAGTAATGTATACAAAACCCCACATACCGGCTGTAACTTGGTGATTACAAAGACTTAATCCCCGTAATTATAACTTTGAAAATAAACATGTTTTTATAAACAAATTTGATAAAAAGAGAATGACTCACATTGCAGATTTAATTTGAGTAGAGCCTAGCCTACTGATTAGCCTTTTAACCTAAATTTAATAACAGGCACATAATTCGGTTAGTAACTTAATACAGCATTTACGATAACTCACGAGATTAAAACCCTCACAACGAATGACAAAGTGTGATACTTAAACATCCATCGATTTAACGACGAATGACAAAGCATAACCCTAATGTGGGCAGCACTTAAACATCCATTGGATAATTTAATCGATCGGACATTGAATCGTAGCAGCGATCGAGTTATTACCCTGTATTGCGGCGGCGATTAGTAAATCGTGTGTGTTTTGATAGTAAATAGAACGTAACTCAGTGTATATAATGAGTTTTTACGTCGTTCAAGCGCCCAAATTCCAGTCCCAAAGTCCACTATTTATACACAAAATTTACCTCGCTTGCGCACCGTAAGCCTTATCCCTTACGGTGCGCAAGGGACACGAAATTGTTATAGGGTAGCCACGTCCTGGACTAGTCTAGCTGAGTTGACAGATTTCATAAATTCGTTTTTGACATCGTTTTATTTAGATAATCGTAACTAGGGTTTTACCCCCCCTGAGTTTTAGGGGCCCTGATCCTGATTCTGATTGTTCTGAAAATTTTAGGGTTTGTGCAGAATCACTTGGGTGTCTCAATTAGGGTTTTCTATTAGATAAAATAATAAAATAAATAGGACTTTTAATGAGAGTTGTTACAAACAGCCATTTGGATGGCTTCCAATTCCAGTTTGAGTTTGCCAACCTTTTCAAAGAGATTCCCCTGTTCATAGTTGAGTTTCCGAACTTCTTTCTTGATCAGTTTCAGCTTAGAAACTAGGGAAAACATAGTGTAGCCCACAACTCTTCTATCCCACACCTTTCTCACGCAAGGAATGAAGTTGCTTTTATGAACAAGATAGTTTGGGAATTTAAAGGGTTTGGGTTTTGGGTTTGGCACATCGGGGATCCGAACAACAATGGGGCTGTGATCCGACTTAAGGAAAGGAAGGAATTCAGCATGAGCAAGAGGAAAATCAGAAATGAAATAGCTATTTGCCATAGCGTGGTCCAGCTTCTTTAATAAACCATCCGGTTTTCCAGGACTTTGATTCCACGTAAATGGCATTCCAGACATACATATATCATTGATCTCGATCATATTGAAACAATATCTAGCTTCAGTCATACTGTCAATAACACGAGAGGTTCCGATAGAACGTTCACTGGGATCTATGATGGCATTGAAATCACCCAGAAGAAGCCAAGGGTTATCTCCAACTACAAGTTTGTGAATAGAGAGGGCTTCCCAGCAGGCTCTCCTAGGAACCATCCGGTGATGCGCATAGACAAAGGTACAGTAGAAACCTTTCAGACCATTAATCGGGTCAATGAAACAATGAACAGCCTGCGGCTGCCTTTCAACTATCATTAGGTTCACAACATTGGGGTCCCAACCGACAACTATGCGGCATCTTCCAGTACAAACAGAGGAGTTGGAGTCCCAAGACCAAGTACCAAAAACTCTGTTACAGATACCAGAGATCTTACTACGAGAAAGTTGGGTTTCCAAAACACCACACACTTTGTAGTTACCAGCAGCTAAGTGGTTCTTCAACTGATTTTGGTTTGTCGTGTTCGACATACCCCTTATATTCCAAGCCGTAATTTTTAGCACCATTTATAATGATTTGGAGTGAGGAGTTACCAAGGCCTCTGAAGTGCTCTGCATATCTGTCCCAGCTGGGTTAGTGAAAAGCTTTGCTGTCCCAGACTTATCCAATCCCACTTCCTCTATAATTTTTAGCACCATTTATAACGATTTGGAGTGAGGAGTTACCAAGGCCTCTGGAGCTTCCAGGTTGGTAAGTGTGAAGCATGTATCGGCATCATTCTTGAGAAATTCACAGGATGGTAACTGTGATATTTCGTCTTACAAGTGGTTAATCAAGGACATTAAGTTGTACTTGATTTTCTACAAGTGATTGTGATGTTTGATCTTATATTATTAAAATTTTACAAAATGATTAAAAGAGAACAAGGTGATGAGATGACCCCGAACCCACAAGTGTTTTGAAATCATTATGGGAAAATAGTTTGTTGTAAGGGGGAGTTCTGATTGAATACGCCGAAACCCTCACGGCTGAACAAACATGATTACTTTCACAAGATTGAAAAACGGTTTTCAAACTGTCGAAAATCAATGGGTTGTAAATCATGGGGGTACTTTATATTAGATTTTCTGCAAATCAGAGCACTTTTAGCAGAAAATGGATGGCGAGACAAAGCTATCAGTGTTGGTTGTCAAATTTTCTTTAAATGATTTTGCATTTTAGGGGGAGAAAAATTGTCAGAAAATACAAAAACATTTGAAAATTTGAAAAAGTCAAAAACATGATAAAATGAAAAATTGAGTTTTTGCGTAAAAAGAGGAAATGATAGTACATCAGTAGACAGTTACAGTATGCGAAAGAAATGTAATGATTAAATAGCGTTAAACAGTCTCACTGATGATATGCCGATAGGTTTTTATACATTTAGTAAACTTTTTCGGGATATAAACCTAAATTCAAACTTGCTTATTTCGTGGGGAGCACTACTTGGATATATAGGTAACCCCTGAAATCTCGTTTGAAAGGTCCCTCTTTCTGAGATACTAGGTCTTTATGCTTAGTGATATCTGGGGTATTATCCCGGGACTTCTGATTTTGCGGAAGCAATGGCCTAGTCCTTGGAGAATACTTTCTGCATTGCTTGAAATATAGCGCCGCCCTCAACAAATTGATGAAACAATAAAATTGATAGTCATTGTTGTTGTAATACAAAAGATCCTCTAAAGGGGACACACCAAAAGTCGAGCCGTCATCTCTCTGCTGAACGGAAGTTCTGACCTGAGCTCTCACGGTTTCGTACTATAATTTATTCCCCTTACAGATATCATCTAGGTATACTCACCTGTAAGACTGAATATTGGGATCTGGATACGGGAGTATATTCAAGAGGTGGGACACATGAATGAGTTTAAGTTCTTAAGACACCTAATTCGTATCCTGAATCAGTTGAAATTTGTATGAAAATTTAAGTGGATCAGTATATCGACAATCTAAGTGAATTGTTTAATTCTTAATATGTAGCTAAGCTTAACGGTACTTGTGACTTGTCAAAATCTGATATGATCCTCTGACGCATACTCAAACAAAAATATTGTATGTAAATATGTTTGTACATATTTCTTTATTGCTTTATATTTTCAGAAAAATACAAAATGATTTTTGATTCTGCTTTATTTTCGACAACCGATGTCTGAATGCTGAGTTTCAAAATCTAAGTAAGCTGATTGTGTTTCTGAAAATAAAACAAGTTCATTAATTTGAAACTTGAATTAAAAATTAAAATTTTAAAAACAGTTTGTGATATCTCCGAGGTCATTAGTTTGGACTTGGATGATTAACTGTGAGGGATTTTGGATACTTAACACTGCTAAATCTGTAAAGATTGTTGATAGAGGGAGTGATTTAGAAAGTTGAATAGAGCCAGATTACGATTTCTGGAAAATTTGGAAGTTTAAAATGTTGTTACTTATAAATGTATGAGTGATTGTAGAGAGTCCAGATTACGATCCCGAGAGCAGAGTCTAAGGGGGAGTCTGAAGACAAGCTTGAAGCAAGAGGAGCTTGTAGATGGAAAGCAAGGTGTTGATCCCAAAGCACGGAAGCTTGACGAAAGGGGGAGCCTGAAGCTGATGGAAAAAGAAAAGGATTGATAGATGCTTATAATGTTACAACTTGAATGAGAAGGCAGAATGATCAAGACCGAAGATGTGTCATGCTGAAGACTAGACACTGAAGACTTCGTCAATATCCGAGGGGGAGTCTGTTAGTGCATTACGTCTATTGACTTCGTCTTGAATCATGTAACAGGATAGGTTAGGATTATCAGTGTCCGAGTTGCAAGAAACTGTTATTAGAAAGTTTAGAAGGCTGTTAGCTTGAATATGCATGATAGCTTGAACATGCATGGTAGCTTGAACAGGCCTGGTAGCTTGAACAGGTCTGGTCGCTTGAACATGCCATGTCCATTTCAAGCTAACTACACACACTATAAATAGGGCACTTGTTGGTTTCATTTGAGACGCTTCAAGATTTGTAACGAAGTGCTGCCGAAATCTGTTCAGGTTGAAATTAGTGTTATAATCAATCAAAGTGACAGATTTATTAGTATCAAGCTGTTTCCACGTCCGTTTCACTGATTCCGCCTTTGAACCGGATTATATGCTCTTCTGATTGAATCGTTTGGGTCCAACAACGATCCTACAAAAACTATGGCAAAATTTTCTAAAAATATAAACACTTAGAGAAATATTTTTAAACAAGTATTTACAAGTATATTTTGACCATGAGTTTCCATATAAACTTTGCCATGATTTTTGTTACAAAAATACAAATATTGGAGGTTGGTTTTTATAAATAAAAGTGGCTAGATATATATATTTAGAAGACACACGTGTGTGATTATATGTATACTTTGTGTATTAGTTATATTATTTTAGGTTTAAAATAATATAACTTAACAAAATACCAAGAAATTACAATCCAAAGTATTTACCAAAAACCTCATGGAATGAAAATACAAGTTACACACAAAATACGGTGAAACCGAACGAAAGAATGTAACTTACAAGATATTCCGGAAAATATGTTTACAAAATATATTTTGGTAAATAATATTTTGGACACAAGAAGGGAAATATGATTTTTCCAATTATTACAAAGTTATGTCATATTTTTGACAAGGAGAAAATATATTATTTTTGGAAGTAAAAATATATTTTCTTGGAATTTTTAGAAGATATATTATTTTTGGGAAAAATATATATTTTCTTGGATACACTACGTTATTTTTGGATAAAGTAAGTTTATAAATATTTTCTAAGTAAGACTTGAAAATATATTGTTTTGGAATTACAATATTTTTGTCAAAAGGAAAAATTATGAATAATTTTTCTAAGTAATAATTCTTAAATATATATATATATATATATATATATATATATATATATATATATATATTGGGAAATATATATGTTGGGAAATATACATCGGGGCATGGCACTGAGCGAAACAGATTGTCCAGAAGTTTCCGTAATAACTATATTTACCAAATATTTTAAAGTAACACGTCCCATACAGTGTCATATAAGATAATACAATTATTACAGAAAGAACAAGTCAAATTGTTCTGTTCCAACAACTCAGATTTTATTACAGACAATTGTTTATTTATTGGTTTCTAGGACTCCGTCCCTAGCCTCAATTTCATCACCAACACACAAAGCATGTAAACATCCTAAGCACTTGTCACATACGTTAAAGTAAAAGTCAATACACATAGTGTAAAGGTGAGCATACAAGTTTGATAATAGCATATAGAGTTCGAAAGCGTTACACATAACCTGCACGTACACAGAGTGAAATGAGGCATGTTACTTATCGACATGAACCTATCGATACCAATGACTGCGGGTTGACTGCCCAAGGCAGTTCGCGATACATTCTCACCACTGTGAGCCATGTAGGTAATTGTCCTTAACAACCCCCGAGTGAACGGGTGCTGAGTCCAAACTAATAGTACTATCGTTGCTAAGGCAGGTAGATAGCATTCCATGTGTAAACATAACAAACAAGCATTCATTAAGTCACGTATAACATGCGGTAATGGTTTGCGTTTAAAGTATTGCGTAGTGTGTTCGATGTGATTTAGTATAAGTAACGTATGTAACACCCAAAAGTGCGTAAAGCAAAAAGGGATCGAGTATACTCAAAGCGGTTGATGCATTGAAGGGATCGCTAGAGATTAGGGTTAGCCTGAATAGATTGATAGCATAACGATAAATGACGCGTAAAACGGTGCCGAGTACAAGTGAGTCGGACAGCAGTTTGATCGGATGGTAATCCAATCGGACGGCCAGTCGTGCGAGTGGTAATCCGTTCGGACAGTAGTCCGGTCGGACAGCAGTCCGGTCGGATGACTGTTCGAGTGGATTGTTTCTTCCTTTGAGAAGGATGTGTTTGTGTATGATGGCTTGACTTTTGAAGTTTTCGTTGTAGCATTTTGAAAACATTGAAGTATCTCTACCTTTCAGGTCAGTCGATCGGATGGTCGTCCAATCGGACGACAACTCGAATGGCGAGGTTCCTCAGTGAGAACAAATCCACAGCAGGGCGGTCGCTCGGTCGGATGTTCATTCGACCGGGTGGCAACCCTGTTACTGAACATGTTGAAAATTGTTTAAGTTTTTGAATGAATCAAGATGCAACCCGATCGGACGGTGGGTCGAGCGGATGGCAACCCGGTCGGACAGCAGTCCGGTCGGATGACAGCTCGTCCCAACGACTTGATCGTGCTGTTACTTGAACTTGCTTGAAGTGTTGTAACTTGAGCGAGACGTTGTGGTGACTGGTTTAAACAATAGGAACCCCATCTCGTCCCCAATGACCTGACCGAACAGGAATCACCCTAGTCCGATGGTGCACGGTCCGAGACGGTTGTTCATGTCCAAACCTGAAATCACTATCTCTCGGATGGGTCTTGGATCTAGCACTGATACATCACTAAGAATGAGTAGACGTTCAGTAGTAGTTCCGATTCCCACAGGGTTTGAGTGCATTGAGTGTGAAAGAGTTGAAAGAAGGTTGTAAAACCATCTTTCACTACTCTTCATTGTGAGTTTGTTTAGATCTATGAAAGATCTTTGTTTGTTTATGTGGAAATCGGTTAGATCTAAGTTGTTCTTGGTGGATTGAGGCCAAAACATGAAGTTCTTCAAGAACACATGATGACGTCATCCTAGAACACCTTGAATCTTGATAATTTCACGGTTAAAAGTTGAGATTCAAAAGGTAGAAAGGTGTAGGAGTGCGTGTAGATTAAGAAAGTACAAGATTTAGGACGAGATCTTACCGGAATTGCGAGAAATCGAAGGAAAAAGTGAGTAGGAGCACTGGTTGGACATCACTTGCCAAAAGTGGAAAGAATGAAAGTGACAAGGGGTATTTATAGGATGCCCAAAGTGGAAAGGGCTGGTCGGTTGGATGGCATCTCGCCCGGATGGCAGCCCGGTCGGACGGCACCTCGATCGGCTGGCAGCCCGGTCGGATGGCAATCCGGCCGGCTGGCACCTGGTTCGAGTGCTCGGCGCGACAAGTTTTGTCGTTTCGATTTCGATTGCGGACGTTTCGATGCGATAGAGTTTCCTAGTCAAATTACTTTTAATCCCAACTACTCATATCTCACACTATCACTTTTCCACCAATTATCATACCATTTCGATTGTGATTTAGTTCGATTGCATTTCGATTGATTACCACGACATAACATAAATAAACATGCACATGAAACACATAAGGCACACACACACGTATATTAGTAACCAAAATGCGTATTTCGATTTGCGAGTGCGATTGCGATAGCGATAAAGCGATTAAACATGCGATAAATAGCGATTACCATGCGATTATTAATAGATACTTCACATAATACAACTATAGTGAAAACAAAATAGACTAATTACAAGTCAAAGAAGTCAAAACAGGTACTGAGCAAGGAGAGACAGATCGCAATTAGCAATCTTTTCTTCCTTTGACTTTAATCTTGACTTTCAAAACACGGGGTGTTACTTACATACATACTTACAATGATTTCAAAGGTTTACTCATACACACAAACAAACACATGAACTCGCTCAACTTTTGTTGATGTTTTCAAACTACATGTATTTCAGGGAATTAGTAAGTGGATCTGGCGGGCGTTGGAAGTTTTTATGCTGCGTTAAGGATAAAAGATGTCATCCATGGTCTTTGAGTTCGGTCAGTGTGTCTTATTCCTGGACGAGACACGTCTTCCGAACCTTGGTGTTATTCAATATCTTTTGATGAGTCCTTAATGAACTCATAAACAATTTGTAGGGTTTGTAAAACTTGAATTTGAAGTCTACGTTTCAAAACAATGTTGTTATGTTTTAAACTTATTTAATGGATGACGAATCTATGGTTTTATGATATAGTTGTTGTTATGATTGAATGCAATGGTATTAAGAAAGTCACACTGTAATCACGCTTCCGCAAAAGTCAGGGTGTGACAAATTAGAGAAGAAGATGACGTTCGTCGTGATCATCTTATGCGATGGGAATCTTGGATTCCGATCAAGGTAAATCTATTCGTTTGGAGAGCTGAAATGGATCGCATTCCTACGAAAGTGGCGCCGATTAGAAGACGGATAAATGTTGAAGATGGCTCGTGTAGTTTGTGCGGAACAGGGGATGAGGATGTTATGCATTTGTTCACCGGGTGCGGTTTTTCTTTTGGAGTGTGGTCTATAGTGGGTCAGTGGTGCAAAATTATGCCTATAATGGCTTTCGATTTTAAGGACCTGTTGGGTATTCATGAGCTGGTTACAGGATGTAAATGGGCTAAAAAAGTGATTAGAGGGATTATGATGGTAACTTGCTGGGCGCTTTGGAAAAGCAGGAATGATAAAGTCTTCCGATGGACTAGTCTGAAGGTGGTTGAGGTCGTTGCCATGGTTAAGTCTTGTTCCTTTTTGTGGTTAAAAAGTAGGTCTAAATTTGCTAATATTGTTTGGACGGATTGGGTTATGAATCCATTGTATATGGTGTAGTTTGCTTTGGCGGCCCTTGCTTCGAGGGTGCGCCCGTGTTCTAATGAAGTTCACTGTTAAAAGAAAATACATTTTGGGCATGGGCAAGTACAAGGATCTTGTGGTTTGTGTGAGCCTAAGTATTTTGCTACATGTCCTCAATGGGACATCTATGTGGTTTATTTTACCGAAAACTTCCGAAAAAACTTTTTTTGTAGTGTAAAATATTAGATTTTTAACAGTTCGGCCTGCACTGGTTTTTCATTCGCCACTGATGTGGCTTATTATCTAAACTTTTTTTGTAGTGTAAAATATTAGATTTTTAAGAGTTCGGCCTGCACTGGTTTTTCATTCGCCACTGATGTGGCCTATTATCTCTCATAGCAGTCCATTTCCCCGACTCTACTCTTTACTAAGAAATCCAAAAAATCTATTATATCATTCTCTATAGTTTTCAAGTTGATCATCAAACAGAAAATTTATCAACTTGACAATGTGTTAAATTTTCCTTTAATCTTCAATTGAAATTGCTTATCTGGTTAGTAATGGAAACCAAGTATCGTTTGAGAATATGATGATAATTAGTTACTGAACGACTAAGGCATCAAAAGTAAGAAATAATAAAACGAGTTAACACAACAATAAGTGACAGTTGATCCGGAAATGATCACAATACTAGATAACTAGTAGCCGTACAAACATTACATTATCATCATAAATCTCAACAAACAAACAATAAGGTCTTAAAGCAATTCTCACTCATATTCATTGGTGGTAATTATTATTGCCGGAGATGCGCGTGGGGCCTGTAAGAGAGTTTTCAACATCTCCGACTCTTGATTCCGGTGAACCACACTGCATATGCTCACCTTCTTCAGCTTAGGTGACCTAACCAAGATAAACTTTACAAAGTCTTTTACAAATTCAATCACATGTGAGCTTCTGATCAAAGAAATCTCCAGTTTTTTCAGATGCTCCAACCAAAGATGCTTAAACCAAACATCTGAATATTCATCCTTTACAGCACGGTATTCCTGATCACCGTTATATTCCAACGCCATCTACATAAAGGTACGTATTTTTTGGTCAGCGACAATCAAACAAACAGAATACAAGATATAGTAATATCATTTACCTGTAGCTTAATTCTCTCCAAGTTCGGGGAACATCTGATCAAAACAAGAAGAAAAGCTAATCTGGAGCCCTCAACAAAAGACATTCCATCCAAACGTATGTATTTGAGGTGGATTAGTGTGGTTGGAAGCTCTTGCGGAACCGAGTCTAGAACTAGCCACTTGAAACATAGACCAAAACAAATATTAACAGCCAAAAGTTTATAACTTTTCTTTCAATTATATATCATGTGGACAAATATTACCTCACATGCATCAATCGAAATAGTCAGATCTTCAATCACAGGTAAACACTTGAGTAGCTCATTAATAGTGCATTTATCATCTGAATAGCCAATATCCTGCAACACGTCATGATACTCAGATAAGTTTAGAAAGTCCATGACATGAGAACGTATGTTCAAGTGGGTACTTACCAGATTCAAGCTCTCAAGTGATGGACAATTTGATAAAAGATGTCGAAGAGTTTTTGTAGAGAGCTTTACATCATTCAAGTATAAGCTTACAAGGCTACCAAAGCCATTGAATATTGATGGAAGGTCAACAATAAAACCCCAAAGATTGAGGTCCTCTAAGTGATGCAATGCGAAAACATATTTGGGTAATTTAAGCTACATGCGATCCGGTCCATCAAGTTGTAGTTTCTTGACAGTGTGGTTTCTCGACAAATGAAGTATTATTTGATCAAATTCAAAACATTCGTAGCCATCCCAATTACCCATCATAGAAAGGGTGAGCTCGTGTATTGGAACCTGGCGCAGCAACAAAACTTGGTGTAAATCATTCATGTCCATGTTTTTCCTTGTACTTGCTATGTCAGATGTTCGCTCGGAAGTTCTATGACGCAAAGTAAACCGAAGGCTAGGAATAGTGGTCCACTTGAACCTCCATTCCTTTGAGAGAATACTAGTCCTTGCAGCCTCTTCGGTTGGTAAAAGAGATAGGATGGTTTCTAATATGGGTTGAGGAAGTGTGCTGACTCTATCCAAAGGCAATTGTTCAGCTTCGCAATATGGTTTCATCTTCAGTTGTTCTTTTTGTTGGATTGAAAATTAATAATGCTGCAAAACAAACGAAATACATGAGGCATCATCATCATCTCCGCCTCCATCACTTTTTATATTTATTTACTTACAGAACAACCCACTTCCAAACACCTTCTTATAGTATCCATTTATCACTCTATTTGTTACCTTTTCTTTCTATTAACATTTGGCAGCCATATAAACAACCCATGTTTGCATTTCTCACAGATGTGTAGTTTTTGTGGGTGAAATTAACATTTATGAATCATGAAATTGAAGCACTCAACGCTATTATAACAAAAAAAAACTAATAATTCTCAAAACCCACATCGAAACACCTCTTTAAAGTATCCATTTATCACTCAAACTGTTAAACTTGGTTACTTGTTATTTCGATTATTAACATTAGGCAGCCACATGAACAAACACTTATGAATAGTGAAATTGAAAGAAGCAGTTATCAAACAAAAAGCGTAGATTTATAATTACAACACAAAAACGACGGATATGAAAGTTCTAATAAGCCCTTACTTAAATCAATCACTGAAATTGAAACAGAAGGCATGAAAATTGATGAAATCAAGTAAGTAATTATAATATATAATTTAGATAGGTAAAGCGATCATGAGGAGAAGATACCAGAGTTGGATCAGCATGAAGAAACGAAACCCTAACACTCGTTGAGTGAGAATAACGTGTGCGTCTGCCGGGAAGTTTCCATACCAAATTTGTCAAATTTGTGTTATTAAAGCTATTAATAATATTAAAATTAGAGTTAAATACTTGGTTGGTCCTTATGGTTTGCAAATATTGTAGACTTGGTCCTACTGATTTAATAATTACACACTTCATCTCAATGTTTGTGATTTGAAATAAACAGAGGTATTACTTACATAGGGCGTGATGTGAAAACTATAAAAAGGTCATGCGTGTCATGTGTTAATCGCTTACTCTGGCCAAGTAAGTAGTGGCATATGATACCATGAACTTCTTATAGCCGACACATTTACATCCGATGTAGTAAGGACGGGGTAAATGGGACAAATTAAAAGTACCCAAATGAATCAAATGAGTAAAATATTTGATAATAATGTAAACGCACAGCCGAGTGACGGAAGCGTATTACAAAAGAATAATGAGCCCGGTAATGGGACATAATCGAGTACGGATATATGAAAACTGGAGAATGGTGAGCATAAGATGAACCGACGCATAAATGATGTGAGAAGTCATAAAGTCGGAAAATTTCGTCCGAAAATAAACAAATGAAGTCTTAGACTACGGTCAAGGTCAACTAAAGTTCAAAAGCAGAAATATACGATTCCAAACATAACAAGACATGCTTTGAAGCTATATATGCATATATACATATATGCATTTGAATGTAGATACAAATAAAAGATGAATCTGTGGGATCATCATAACCTACGGGAATGCGATTAGTGTTAAGGTCTACGGGACCAGAATGACCCCCGTGTCACGAAAAGAAAGGGGAATAAACCTTAGGGTTCCCATTAAAAGGGGGTGAAGACCTAAGGAAATAGCCTACGAGGCCACGTGAGAGAACCTACGAGTTACTTAAACAAAGCGAGAGAACCAGTGAGAATCCTCGCGTAAAACAAAGACTGTAAAAGACTAATGCCAAGTCGTCAAAATTGCTTGACATAAATTAAAGATAAAACATTAAACTAAAATTCCGTTTTAGTAAAAAACAACGTTTTATCAAACATATATAGTATGAGATAATTGGGAAATAAACCTAAAACACGACGTGACGCGATCACGGTCAGGAAAGTTATGTGAAATAAAATCACATAGTAGCCCGAGAGATGGGTATAAAGTAACTGGACTAATAAGACTAGTCAGTGAGGCCGGTTAAGGTCAATATTTAAATTAAGAAAGTGTTCAACACGCTATCTATATTAAGATTAGCGTGAAATAATCATAGTTGATAAGCGTGTATGACCAAGTGGCCAAATGGCTACTCCGTCAAGCCAAATAATAAAGGTAAGTAAGTAAGTACAAAACGGCAGTGATGGTCCATGAGGTCATAATAATGAAAAGTATTGATCGCCCATACTGAGCGATCACAAGGCAACACAAGCAAAGTGTTGGGAAGTCAGATCGAGTAAAGGCACGGTAAAAAGGATAAAGTCGGAAGGTATGTGGTAATATGCCTTGTAGAATTCCGTTAATAGCACATCTAGATAGTGCTAAATAAATAAGATAAAATCAGGAAATTCATTTTAGTGGCGAATGTTGTACGAATGAACCAAATGAATAAGTTCGTAAAGAAAAGGGGTATGTTTGTAAACAGTGAAAGATCTCACTAGAAACATCCAAATGGGTGAAAATAACGGATTCACAAAGAATCCGAAAGTATAAAGGCGATGGATTTCGCTAAGTTAATCAAACAAGTCGAAATGACAAGATGGCGTTATTCTTAGTTGCGTAAATTCGCATAAAAGATACATACGCTGTGTAATTAAAAGATGTTACCATATTTGTCTAATGACACTAACAAATGGTCAAAGTGTGAGTAATGCTTAGAAGGTTACTCAGTTTATGTACATTGGGTTGAAACTCAATAAACTATGTAAGAAAAGGTTTCGAGGACGAAACCTCTTTAAGGGGGGGGGGGTAGACTTGTAACACCCCAAAAATGGGTTTGGTAATTAAACCACGTTACTAGTGACGACGGGTAAAATACCGTTAGTGGTAAAAATTAACCCGGTTAATATTAGGATTTAAATAAATAAATTTGATGTTAATTAAAGAGGATAAATACTTTGAGGAAAACAAAGTATATAGAAGGCCCGAGCTAACGGGACTTAAAATAAAACGGGTTATGACTACCCCGAACTCACTAAGTTAAACTAGCAAAGTTTAACCTAGTTAACAAAACAAAGTATTGTTGAAAATAAGTAGGTTGTAGCCTACTTACTAGTTAACAAAACTTGAGGGACCAAAATCGTCAAAAAAGGAACAAGTTCTATTAATAAAAAAAACACACACCACACACACTTTGTGTCTGTGGATCGATCATCAGGAGCGACCAAGAGAGCTCAAACCCTAGAATCAACAAATTCACCAAATTGGAGCTTGAATCAAGCCCCAAATCAATGCATGAACGCGTATAAATGATCACCAAGTCAAAGGGATCGTAAGGTATGTTAAATTTTGTAATTTGGTGATGTCTTGAAGTTATGATGAACACTCAAAATCACAATTTGGGAATGGATGATGAATCCATGAGTGTAGTTGTGAAGAAATCTATGTGTAGGAACAACCCTAGTTAACAATTTGATGAACTAGTGTTGAAAACTAGGGAATTGATGATTTCCCTTGTATGTGCTAAGTGGGTTATGGCTAGATAATGAAGATGATGATATAATTGTGCTAGAAATCATCATAGTTGATAGTAGAAACAAAGTACTTGAACAAATATACATGATTGAGTACTTGTTCATACATGATAGAGATGGGTTTTTATGATATGATGATGTTAGTGTCTAAATTGTGATTAGAATCCTCATATCAGATAATAATAGTATGCTACTTGAACCATTTAGGTGTTTGAGTACATGAATCATAATTACCATGAATTGGGTTTGGTGTAAAAGAATGGAAATGATGATAAATTCATGTTAAAAATGAAGCTTGATATCATCATGTGTTAAGAAAGATTAATGTAGTGTTAATTCGATGAATTATGGTTATAAAACTTGGTAAACGAAGTGAATAAACGGTAGCCTAAGTATGATGCTACCATGTATTTGACCAAGTAGTTAAATGAGTAGTAAAGCTACATCATGTAATCACTTATGATTAATAGGCCGTTGACTTTAAACAGTCACACCGACCTATAATACGATGAATGATAATTCTTGAATATAAAATGCGTAGGGTGGAACGATCGTATTAAGTTATGACTAAACTAACCACCTTGTGAAATGATGAATAATAGTTGGCGCTTAAACAAGCTAGGTGAAGCTTGGAGTGAAAGCGGGTCAAACGAATAAAGAATGAAGGAAAAAGCATAATTCGGATGCAAGGTAAGTATAACTTACACTAGTCTTATATTTTAGAATATTCTCTTATCGACACGCGACAGGGATCTCTAATCCTGCCGCGACACGCGAGACATGCTTACGGACCGTAAGGGTCCAGGCTTACGGTCCGTAAGCCAGTTAGCTGGCAAAAATTAAATTTCGTATTTCGTTTATTTTGAACCCTAAACTCGTTTAACCTTGTTACTTGACTAACAAAACTAACTTTTGAGTTGGTTTTGATTTTAGGCGAATGTCATGAGTGCCCGGATGAAGATCAAGCAGCGTACAAGAACCGAACACACGAGATTAAAGCTTCCGCATGTTGTTTTCGTTGTCATTTTAAACGGCAATTCCATAGACATTAAATTGTATTATTTTCAAATTGTAAAAGTTTTAATTCACCCGTATTATTCGACAGAATTTTACATATAATTTCATGTTTATTTTCGTAATGTAAACGAAAATTATTAAATAATTAGACGGGTGTTACAGCTCCACCGTTTTTCTAACCGGAACAAAGTTGTCGTTGAAAGCCTTTTCATTGCGAGCACTCCACAATCTCCAAACGGTAGCAAGGATAACTGTATAAACAATCTTTTTCCAAACCTTGTCTCCCGGACTAATCTTTTATACGAGCGACTAAATCTTGTAAATTATTACTGTTAACAAAGGGGATCCGCATCCAGGCTAAAACACTCCACCAAACGCTAACGGCCCAAATGCAGTTGACAAAAATATGATTATGGTCTTCCTCATACAAACCACAACGAGGACAAAGGTTATCAGCCAGAGAGATACCCCTTCGAATCAGACCTGATTTAGACGCAATTTTACCTAAAAACGCTCTCCACAGCAGGTAATTCGCCTTGGGGGTGGCCCAATTGTTCCAGTCGAAAGCAGCACTCCTATTCTCAACCTCAGCCGTGATCAAATCAACATCCAGCCTAAATTGTTTAACCGAGAATGTTCCTCCCGGATCCGACCGCCATTTCCAATCAGAACCTTCCTTAATCGGATTATCCTTTAGGTGCAAACTGTAACAACTCTCATTAAAATTATTATTTCTTATTTTATTTTGTCCACTAGGAAATCCTAATTGAAACCCCTAAGAAATATTGCACAAACCCTAAAATTTTCAGAACAATCGAAACTAGAGTCAGAGCCCCTAAAACTCAGGGGGGGTATTCCTTAATTGTTATTATCCTCGCAGTTTGTTGTCTAAATTGAATTTCATCGAAATGTCGACTCACCCAGGCTAGCTGGACACGAACCTACCCTATGCTAAGTTTTAAATGTTTAATTAAAGAGTAAACTGCCAAAATGCTCCTTGAGGTTCGGTCATTTTTTGTCACTTTAGTTCAAAACTCAAACCTTTTGAATCTGGGTCCCTGTGGTTTCAATTTTGTTGCCATTTCCATCCAAAATCAAAATCTGGTCATATTTTTCAGTTAACATCCAGTTTTTTTGTCCTTTCCATTCCTTTTAATGAAGGGCAAAATGGTCTTTTAACGTTTTATTATAACAAAATAAAAAAATCTGACCGTTTTCTCTTTATTAAAAGGGAAGGAAAAAGACAAAAAAATTGGATGTTAACAGAAAAATCTGACCAGATTTTGATTTTGGATGAAATTGACAACAAAATTGAAACCACACAACACAGATTCAAAAGGTTTAAGTTTGAACTAAGGGTGTCCGGGGCGCCTGCGGGGAGGGGTGCAGTGAGTGTACTCCCCGATCGGGAACACCGCCGCCGACCCCTCGGTGACCCAAATCGGGGAGTGGGGAGCGGGTTGTGTTCACCGATGAGATTTGTATTTTTTTGACTGATTTTTATATTAAAACGGCTATATAGCCGTTATATATTAAAAAAAAAATTCTCCTAAACCCTATAAATACTAACCCACTTCAATCTTTTTATTTTTCAAACCCAAAACAACTTCCTTTACATTACTCTCCTAAACCCTTCAACTCATCTAATATTTTACCCAATCTTTAAAAAAAATGGATTCCGAGTTCCCGTTTTTTTCTCTCCTGCCCGACTTTCCCGACGATGAAGATTCATCGTCAAGCAATAGTAGTTTAATTTTCTTCCAAAATCTCATCCAACAAGCAGGCATCGTCTAGTAAAAAAAAAAGTTGTCCGTCGAGATCGTGTGGGAGGCCACGAAACACTCATGGCCGATTATTTTGTCGATAATCCAAAATTTAATGCCGATATTTTTCGTCAGAGGTTTCGTATGTCCAAGTCTTTGTTCCTAAAAGTTGTTAGTGACATGGAAGCGAATAACGAGTGGTTTCAAGAGGGCTTGGACGGGAGAATGAAGAAAAGTTTCACGCCGTTGCAAAAGGTTACTTCTGCGATTAAACAACTTGCAACCGGTAACCCACCAGACGAAAACGATGAGTATTTAAATATGGCTGAAAGGACCTCTCGTGAGTGCCTTGATTATTTCTGCGAGACGGTCTGTAGAATGTATGCTGGTGAATTCTTACGTAGACCAATGAGCCACGACGTTGCGCTATTGTATCAGGCTCATGAGGAGAGACATCACCTACCTGGTATGTTGGGTAGTCTGGATTGTACACACTTCGTCTGGACAATGTGCCCCACAGAATTGCGTGGACAATATATGAGAGGCGATCATCAATACCCGACAGTTATGTTAGAGGCGGCGGCGTCTCAAGATTTGTGGGTTTGGCATGCTTTTTGTGGCCCGGCGGGTTCACAAAACGACATCAACGTGCTCCAACAATCTCCGTTATTTCTTACTCAACGAAACGGAACGACGCCAAATTGTCCACTTCAGGTGAACGACCACTTATACAAACGCGGGTATTATCTTACTGATGAGATCTACCCTAGCTGGTACGTGTTTGTGAAGTCTTTTCCATATCCTCACATCCCGAATGAAAAAAAAAGTTCAAGAGGCAACACAAGGCCGCAAGAAAAGATGTGGAACGGGTGTTTGGTGTGTTAAAGGCGAAGTGGGGAATACTAAATCGTCCAATGCGTTCCAAAACGGTGAAAAAGATAAGGTCCATCGTGTATATGTGCATTATTTTACATAACATGATTATAAAAGACGACGGAAGGGCGATAACACCGGTACACATTCGAGATCCTCCAGTCGAACCCGTCTTCGATGATACTGCTTTTAGCGAGCTCATTGACGAAGAAACGCATTGGAGACTAAAACACGATCTCGTTGAGCATCTCGGACGTTTAGATCTACCTCACCTTGAAGCGAATTCCAACGACGAGTAGTTTGTTTTTTTATTTTTCTAGTTTGAATGTAATTTTTATTTTTAATTTAATGAAATATCTTTTCTTAAATTTTATTTAATTTTTATTAATATTTGTTTAATTTATAATACATGCATAATTACAACAAATAAAAAAACAAAAACAAAAAAGCAAGTCCCCAAGAGAGGAGTGCCGCCATCAAATTGAGGGTGTGGGTGGAGTAAAGTGGAGAGTTGACGTGACACGTGCTGATTGGCTGTGGGTAAGAGAGGTAACTCTTCACTTAGAGGAGTGCCTCTTACACCCTAAGGTAACAAACATGATCAAACCGCAAAAACCATTTTAACAGTTTAAGACCATTTTGATAGTTTACTTTTAATTAAAATATCATAAGTTATCCCACTATTAATTATTAATTAATTAAAAAAAACGATTGTCTTGTTTTTACCGTTTATCATAAGTTATCCCACTATTAATTAATTAATTAATTAATTTACAAAAAAAAAAAAAAAAAAAAAACGTTTGTCTTGTTTTTACCGTTTATCATAAGTTATCCACTATTAATTAATAACTAATTTACAAAAAAAGAAAACGTTTGTCTTGTTTTTACCGTTTAACTTACTTGAAGCACTCTGTACAAGTCAGTGAATCATTGTTTATTGGGGTTGCCACGTATCATCTATCTTATTCCTCTTCTGGTCTTTCTTGTCTGATGTATGTTTGTGGCTTAGCTTTTCCTCTGGTTGGTTATCTTCGGATGGATGACGTAATAAGCATTCTCTTATCAGGGGCGGACCTAGCCTTAACCGGGGTAACCTCCGCTACGGCTTGGCTCGGAAAAATTTGACGTTTTTAGTGTAAATTTTGGAAAAAATTGATATTTTTTCGATTTCGTTACGGCTTATTTATAAAACGTTACGGCTTGGCGTGAATCCTAGATCCGCCACTGTCTCTTATCCGTTCGTTATTGAAGAAGGTGAGTTTTAATGTTTGATTTCAAACTCTTTCTTGGGTTCTAATTAATGCTCTTGCGTTTATCTGTTTCGTTTTCTCACAATGAATGAATTTAGTGAAATTAGGTGTGGTTCTCTATACGTTTTGTTTTAATGAAGCTCGAGCTCGGCTCGCGAGTAAAACCCAAAGCTCAAGCTCGCTTAAACGAGTTAAAGCTCGCCTCGAACTCAGCTGTATCATCGTTATTTATATATTAAATATAAAAAAAAAACTAAAACTTTGTTTGGGCTCATTTAGGCGGCTTGCGAGCCTAAACGAGCTTTGTATTTCAGACTCGATAACTAAACGAGCTCTATTTCGGGCTCGGCTTGTTCGAGCTTTTAATCGAGCCAATTACGAGTATCTCTCGAGCCTCTGGGCTTGTTTACACCCCTAGGCATGATACACCGCCGCAAGGGTGTGTCACGCGTGATGGGGATGGAAATGGTGATTTGGTTACGGTGTGTGTTGTAGGTGTGGGTTTGACTTTAATGATGAGGTGTTAAGTTGTGATTGTGATGACCATTACAAGTGTGATAAAGTGAAATGTGATGGAGTGAGCTGTCAAATAGTGGTTAGGTGTGATAGTTTATCCATCATTAGCGCTCTAGTGGTGGCCACATGTATTTAAGTTCCACCTATGGTGGGCCCGGATGAGTTTTTTCTCTTCAGGTCTCAGGTTCGAGTCTGGGTGATACGAGTTTCTCATTGAGGGGTTTTAAATTGGGGATATATTGTGCGAGGGGGCTCTCTAGCGCGGACCTAGTTAAGACAACGTATGCTAGACCTCCCGACATTCGCGAGTAATCCACACCTTTCAAAAAAAAAAGGTGTGATAGTTCGATGGGTGATGGAGTGTGATGACCATGGATAAACTTTGGGTCGACCAGTTATGGCATGAACCCGTAATCACCCGAATCCTTTCTGACC
This sequence comes from Helianthus tuberosus, assembly GCA_030545235.1. NCBI lineage: Eukaryota > Viridiplantae > Streptophyta > Magnoliopsida > Asterales > Asteraceae > Helianthus > Helianthus tuberosus. The sequence goes on from CM060444.1 coordinate 27,455,121, forward strand.
CATAACCAATTCCAGTCTAAATTCGTTCTATCTAAACCAACACCCGTTCACGTACACCCAAGCCAATTTCTGACCCAAATCCGTTCTATCTGAACCACATTGACACCTGCATACGTACACCCGAACACGCACACCCAAACCAAAAGTTTTCCTCAACTTTCTACTAATGGCGTGATTATCCAAATTAACGTCTGTTACATTATATGCTTTTTAGACTTCTCTTTGTACGAAAGTTAAGTTCTTATCGGATTCATGTACTTCTTTTAAACGAGGAAATAGTCAAAACTTTCAATACTTTTTTTAAAACTTTTCGAGGTAATAAGATCATGTTTTATTTTTTGAAAGTTATTAGTATTTTACATTATGTGTTGATCATCACTTGCGATGAATGTACAGTTTATCATTTATTTCAAAACAGTGATATACACAATCGATACACAATAAATATTAGTATTTGACCTCTTCAGCTTTCCAAGTTGATTAACATTTTATACTGTGACTCTTTTTAAAAAAAAATCAGGAAATAATTGATTTCTAATGTGGATATTCTGTTCTGCGACTACATAACCAAAGGGATGTCGTTAGCCTTTCTCTTTCGCTAATTCATAAAGTTGCAATTTCTCCAGTTACATTTGAGTTTGGGATTGTTTATTCGGATCAATTTTAACCTATAGTCTATGTGTCAACTCATCTGTTTATTTTAATGTACAAATTTAGCGTTATCTGGCCTTTGTTAACACTTATGCTAATCTGATGTTAACCCTCTAATTATTTTTTGGTCAGCTTTTGATTATAACTCATCACGTGTCCGTTTGTTGTCAGAGTGACCACCACCTTTGCGTTTGCAGGTTTGCAGGTAAACACCTTTCGAGTACTTTGTATTTGTCGCAATGTCGTATTACGATTAGTATTCTTTTATTATATCAGTGACATACATGAGTATATATTATGTGTTTTGTTGTTTTGTGTGGTATTAAACTTATTATATGACCCTTTCTAAGTTAACCATAATCTAATGAGTATACGAAAACAGTTTAGCTTCAGATAGAAAACCTAATTAAGAAGCATAGCCATATGTTGACTTTTTCTTTGACTCGTCAAATTATCAGACTTATTGTGGTCTGCATTATCCAAATGTTGTATTTGGCGTAGACACTTAGTATCACGTTATCTTTAGTTGATTTTCACTCGAACTAGTTTTTGCAGCATTGGTTGGTAACAAAACGAAAACCGAAGATGCAAACTAAACATCTGCCGTGCGAAGCTGAACGATTGTCTTTGGATAGAATCAGCACACTTCCACAACCTGTATTAGAAACCATCCTATGTCTTTTACCTACCGAAGAGGCAGCAAGGACAAGTATTCTCTCACGGGATTGGAGGTACAAGTGGACCAAAATTCCTAACCTCACGTTTTTTGTGTCTAAAAGAAAGATTAAAAAGAAGCAACGGTTTGTTTCCAAGCGAGCTTCTAACATAGAAGGTGCAAAGAAAAACTCGGATACGAGGTTTAAACTTTATCACGATTTACACGAAGTTATGCTACAGCGCCAGATTCCAATACAGGAGCTCACACTTTCCATGGGTAACCACTACGACTATTTGGAATTTGATCAAATAATACTTAATTTATCGAGGAATCATATTGTCAAGAAACTAACACTTATAGGATCGGATTGGCAATCTAGTTGGTATAATTTACCCATATCTGTCTTCTCGATGCATAACTTAACTGAGCTGAATCTCAGTTATTTTGAACTTGATCATCCACCAATATTCAGTGTATTTGGTAGCCTTCGAATCTTATACTTGTGGAACGTATCGATCCCTGCACAAACTCTTCTACATCTTTTATCTAATTGTCCATCACTTAAGAGCTTCGGTCTGGTAAGTTCCCACTTTAATAAGTGTTCTCAAACGTTTGTAAATGAACCGAATTGTTCGTGTTCGTTCATTTAACTTTAACTGAACATGAACATGAACACGAACACGAATATATAATCGAACACATTTTTTTGTTCATGTTCGTTTATTTAAAATGGGGATGTTTATGTTCGTTCGTTTAAAACCTAAACAAACAGTTCATGAACGTAAATGAACATAAACAAACAAACTTAAACGAACATAAACAAACAAACTTAAACGAACATAAACAAACAAACAAACAATACACAACACAAATGAACATAATTGAACAAACATAAATGAACATAAAGTAAATTTTTATATGTATTAGTGATTAATTACGATACATTCCATTGCACGATTCTTTTTTATTACTAGAAAGCCAAATTACCAATTAGTTATATTTATATAAGTTGTTAGAAAGTTCCTTTAATTTTTAATATTCATATAAATATAACTACTCGTGTATTTAAATTGAAACGAACATAAATAAATGTAAATAAACGGACATAAATGAATGAGCATAAACGGTTGTTCACGAACATAAATGAACGAACAATTTGTTCAATGTTCATGTTCGTTCGTTTAATTAAATGAACAAAAATTGTGTTCATGTTCATTCGTTTATTAAATAAACAAACATAAATTCCCGCCGAACAAGTTCACGAACAGTTCATGAACACAGGTCTAGTTCTCATGTCAGGAGCATTCGAAACTTATCTGAAAATTGTAACGTGCTGCAGCTTTTAGGTCAAGATTTTGATGATAAATGCACCACTAATGAGCTATTCAAGTGTTTACCTGTGATTGAACATCTAACAACTTGGCGTCATCTCTCTCGGGTAACATTTATCCACCATTCCACATTGTATATAATGGAAAGAAATGTTTTGAATTTTGGTTCTTAATCTTTATTTTGGTGTATGGTTCAAGTGGCTTGTACTAGACGCGGTCCCACAAGAGCTTCCAACCTCGCTAATTCACCTCAAAGAACTTTGTTTCGAAGAAATATGTTTTCTTCAGGGCTATGGACTAACTTTTCTTCTTGTATTGGTCAAATGTTCTCCAAACTTAGAGAAAATTAAGCTAGAGGTAAATGAAATAATTATATCTCATATTCTGTTTATTTTGATTCTCATGCCAAAATACACTGACACGAAAATGACGAACCCTTTTGTAGATTGATTGGGATGTTAGTGGTTATAAGAAATACTCGGTTGTATGGAAAGAGTATTCGGATGTTTGGTTGGAGCATCTGAGTGAATTGGAAATTGAAGGTTTCAATAACTTGAAGCCTGAGATGGAGTTTGTAAAGTTTATCTTGGTTAGGTCACCTAAGCTGAAGAAGGTGAGCATACACAGTGTGGTTGATCAGAATCAAGAGTCGGAGATGTTAAAAACTCTCTTACAGGCCACACGTGTGTCACCGGTAGTAATAACCGTCAAGTGAGGTTGCTTCAAAGACCTTTAGATCACCTAACTTTCTTCAGAATTCATGTTGAGATTTAATTTGCCCTGATGATTGGAATGAAAACAGTATTGTGGTTTAAAAAAAAAATGTTGAGATTTAATGATTTATGATGGTAACCTAGAGTTTTTGTATTGCTACTTGTTTTTCTGTAAAAAAAAAAGTTGTTGGTAGTCTTTGGACTTTTTTGGCTGTTGGCTCTAAAGTTAACACATCTAATATGGATGTGGAGTTATGGGCTATAATTTAACACATCTAAACGAGCAGGGGCGGACTTACATATAGCTTAAGGTGGGCGGGCGCACCCCCGGGAAAAAAAAATTTAGTGTTATTTTCCGTTGAAAATCCCGTCTGTACCTCTTGGATTTTTTCGTCCGCACCCCTTGAATTTTTTTATCCGCACCCCTTGGAATTTTTCGTCCACACACCTTAGGTAAAAAATGTTTTCGATTTATATTTTAAATTTTTTAGTAAACTCTAATTAAAAAAAAAACTACCTAAATTATATAAAATTATACTACCCAACTTAACCCAAATACCCAATACCTTAACCCACTATTTCATTAAACATAATTAGCCCACTAATTACTAGCCCATTAACCAAACTCAACCTAAGTTCAAACTATAATAATTAAAATAAGCCCAATAGTCCCTTAGAATTCCTCTCGCCTTCCCTCTCTTGGGTCAAGTCTCCTACCAACACAACAGCAACCACAACAGCACGTCATCAGCAGCCGCGAACCACCGCCGTCTGACACCGAAGGGTAACAAAATTCTTAAATAGGTTTGAAATTTCATGTGTTTTGACGTTGTTTATGGTTTGTTTAGATGATTTTTAGGGTGATTATGTTGTTTAGATGATTTTTAGGGTGATTACACACGATTTCTAGGGTTGAAAATTAAAATTGAAACATTATGTTATGGAGCGATGAACTTATGAATCAATTTGTTTGTGATAGGAACCATGAGTAGGGACGTTATGGCGCAATTTCTTTTGTTTTACATGACCCGACCCGAACCGACCCGATATGAACCGATTTTTTTACTTATATACATAGGGGCCTAAAATTTTTAAAAATGTTTCGCACCCCCATGGAAAAATTCCTGGGTCCGCCACTGTAAACGAGTGCTACTTTTGTATTCGTTTCACTTTTTTATTAAAATGACTTATAGGGAGTATATGTAGAAGTTTGAAATTATGTTTGAAAAGGGTTAGGCTGAATGTACCCCATGTATTACTTGTCAATCTCGGCGTCAAATTGGTACAAAAAACTTCGCTTCTTATTTGACGAAAGCGTAGATGTGGAGGGGGTGTAGTGGTTGGAAACGATGGTGGAACTGGAATTTGGAGATGGGTTGCGATGTATGAAGAAAGGGGGAATCACCGGTGATGGTAGGGGTGTTCATGGTTTAATTTTGACGGTTTTATATATCATACAAGCATATGCAAGGGGAAATCTATCCTTTAATCTGCCTCCATTCACCCACTTGTCACTCCAAAAGTTTTGTTTCCACTCACAATTTTTCATGGTCAAAAAATTCTAACATAAACATTGAGACTTAAATAATGCCCAAATATATTATGTTTAAGCTGTTTTTAGTTAGGCTCATAAGCAACCCGCTATAACTTTTAAAACCGATTAACTACAACCGCCATAACCAATTGGTTATGGACATCCATTAATCATTTTAATCAACATGTCGATTATGGTTATTTGGGTCAAAACCGATCTATACCCACCCTAATTTTGAATGTAAAACACATATTAATATCTCATATCGCAAATTTAAACAGTTGAAATACCGTAACAAACCAAACTGATACTAATCAAATTTCCGAGGCATCAAATATCAGCCAATGATCTCTAGATCAAGTGGTGGAATGCTTGCATTTCTCTTGAGAGATGCAAGTTCAACTCCTACTTGGTGCAGAATGAGGCATTGGTGGACAATAATAGGAGACCCAAGGAAACCTAGGTTCGATATTTGAGCCAAACGGGTTTTATCGGTAATTTCACCGTCGTGTCTACGGACGGATGGGTTACCGGGTTTTCCTCGGAATTGGTGATGGACTCGGGTTACTCTCGGAGTACTCCGTTTGGTCCAGTGGGTTGCTCGGGATTGATTCTTTTTTCCGTTAAATTTTTTTTATAAAAGATCAAATAAATTATAAGGACCGACTATGTTATGAGAATATCATTTAACTTGTGGGTGAAGTTGGATTGCCTTCTCAAGCATTCTCCGACGCTCGTCCGTCCGATATCCTCCATTCGTCGCCGATAACAGTGAGTCTATCATTTCTTTTTCTTTAATTGAATCGTTTTCAGGTTTGTTCTGATGTATTTCATCATTTGAAATGGACAATTAACTACTTGATTACGCTACATAACCAATATTAGCATTTAGAAACATCATCATGATTCAGATATGAAGACATCAGAACCTTTAATTTGGTAGTCGTAATAGATATCCAGGTTGGTTTACGCAGGATCTAGGGTTCTGATCAGTGGCGGACCCAGAAATTTTTTTCATGGGGTGCGAAAATTTTTTAAGCATTATTTGTCTATTGCTATATAATATTTTTTCGGTTCGATTCCGGTTAGATCGGGTCGGTCCTATTGCTATATAATAAGATATCGACACGTGTTTTAAATCGATTGAAAAAATAAGTAACGGTTCTGATAATATCGACACCTTACAAATGTTGTTCACGACACTCGCCTTAGAAAAACACTTTATTTTGATACAACTCCGTTTCAACAAAAATTTGTTAGGTTGTTTTAGAAAAGTTAACAAAAGAAAGTTATCAAATAAAATTCACATCGAATAATTGTTAAATGTTTTAAAAGCATATACTAGTTATCATATTTACAAATGTAAAAGGTATGTTATATTAATTAACGCTTCCACTATTCATACACCACTGTATTTTATTCTTACACTCTTCTTCACTTTATCTTTTTCTATATATATATAGTGAGAGATAGAAGGGATGGGTATGTGAAAACTAAGTGACTAATTAAATTAGGGTGTTAATAAAGTCACACCACAAAATCTTATTTTCACACCCTCTATAACCCGTATAGAATAATCTGACATGAAAAATAGCGGGTTGTATAATGTTATACGGCTCATATAAATGGAAAAAATATTAGGACGTATATTATTCTATATGGATCGTAACATTATATAAGGTTTGAGTCGTATAACATTTTATACGGGTCGTATAATGTTATATACTTATATGACTTGTATACATGAGGACAAAAAAATATTTTCTGATATTTTTTAAATGTGTAGAAATAGTAGGTTATTTGTGAGAGTGACATAATGAAAAGGAGAACAGTTATTTGTGAATAAAAAGATAAACACTTGCTGCCATGTGGCAGCCCCTTAATGGCTCCACCAATAATTTTAGACAACCTTACTCTGTATTCTGTCTATTCCACACTACAGAAACTTTTATTTACATAAATACCCCTAAAGACTAAAGTCACTTTCTTCTCCACACCTTCTTCTCCGATCAATCCCTGCAACTTTTTTTTCAGGTGACCTTTTTAAATTTCTTTTGCTACATATCTTCTTTATCATGATGGTCAAAGTTCAAGGGGTGCGATTGTAAAATTTCAAGGGGTGCGGTCGAGATTTTACTGAAAAATTAACACTAAAAAATATTTTTTCAAGGGGTGCGGCCGCCCACCCACAAGTGTGGGTAGGTCCGCCCCTGGTTCTGATTGGAACTGTATTGATTTGGGAAATTTTACCTGTGCTTTTAGTTAATCAGTGCCCTAATTTTGGTTCTGGAGTTTACAACATATCATTTTAGCTTTTTGTGTGTAAATTAATTAATTACACCTCAGTATGATCTTTAATTTTTACTGTAATATCAATATTTCGAATTTATAAGTTTCACCGTATCAGTCAATAGCGGTGCTATAGCGGACCTCAGGGTGTGTAGCGGTTCAAATAGCGGTGGCCTATAGCGGTTCCGCTATTAGCGGCGCTAAATACCGCTATTTGGAAACCTATATAGCGGTTATAGCAGTAACGCAATAGAATGAGGCAACACAGTAACACAAGTAGGTGTTTGATTGTGTTAATTCTTAAATTACGTTAGATTTGCAACAGGTTTTTGATAATTGAATGATATTACTATGAATTTTGATATTACTATTAATATTTTTCAAAGATATATTTATATATATATATATATATATATAAATACATAAATTATGCATGGTATAAAATTACTGCTATATCACATCTATACCACCGCTATAACCTATATATCATATAGCGGACCTTGACCGCTATTCGATTTTGGACCGCTATAACTGCATAGTATTTGACTTCAAACTTTATGGAAAATTGCTTACTTTATGTATTTAAGATTGGTGGCTGCATAAGATTGGAAGATACATAATCGTGCGACATGTTTCATGTTCGAGTTATATGTGTGCATACTAGAAGAGAATTGAAAACATCAGAATCAAACATGTTATATAAGTTCCTTTTCAGTTTTTCATTGATTATTAAGATCAAGAAGTTTGCTTTTTTGTTTGTTTGTTTGTTTGTTTCCGGTTTTGGCATTTTAGGTACAACCAGATGGTTAGTTATATTCTATTTTCAATGGTATGAATTATGAAACGCCGTTGCTGTTATAATCCCATCCGGTTCTTGATTTAATTGAAGAAACTCTATGCACTTTACAGTTTTGAAATATGTTTATTTCTTTTCTTATTTGTGTTTTTACTTTTTGCAGATTTTAATAAAATCATGAAGTTGCGACTCAGATCCGTTGAAACCAAAGAAACCCTAAAAATAGAAACCCCCAATCCTTGCAGTCTACAACAACTTCGAGAACTCGTGTCCCAGAAACTTCCTTCTACTATACATTTCTCTCTAAATCGAAAAGACCAACTTACAACTGAATCTCCACAAGAATCTATTCAATCAATCGGGATCACATCCGGTGATCTCATCTACTTCACCACAAACCCTAACGGATTTTCCACAGCACCTGTATCCCGACAATCTCAAAATCCCCAAGCCGGGGTAATTCCCGCTTCCAGTAAGCAAGATGAAACGTTAAACACCGTTGCTTCTGAAAAAGTTGATTCTGGTAATAATTCCAACGCAGAAGAGATAGCACCCGTATCCCGACAATCTCAAAATCCCCAAACCGTAATTCCCGCTTCCAGTAAGCAAGATGAAACGTTAAAAACCGTTGCTTCTGAAAAAGTTGATTCTGGTAATAATTCCAACGCAGAAGAGATAGCGGAATATATGGAAATAGAAGACGGCGAGAGTAGCGCTATTAACGAGGTCGGAAAGTCGTTTTCCGTACCTGGTTTTCTCAGGAAAGTTTTCACAGAGGAATTACGTGATTCCGATGGTCTTAATCGCAAGCTTTTGCGGGTTGCAGTTCATGCCGTTTTATTAGAATCCGGCTTTGTAGAGATCGATCCTGCGTCAAATATGTTAAAAGATGGTAATAACTTTGGTGTCAAAGATAACTGGTATCTCGCTTCGGTTCACTACACTCTTCCCGAGATAATCGTTCCTGGTGGTAATGTCGAAACGGTCAAGATCAAGTTTCAAAACCTAGGAAAGTACTGCAAGGTTTATGGGTCTTTGATCAATGGAACGATGGTGCACTCGGTGCTCGTAGACGAAGACAAACTGGTACCGTTTTTGAACGTCGTATGGGCAAACTGTGGGGCGGTGGTTGCAACCATGGCGGAGAACAATGAGATCGCTAACGTCGAACCGGAGAAACAGGTTTTTGAGTTCTGGAGAAAAATAAAAGACGGGATTTCATTACCACTGCTAATTGACTTATGTGAGAAAGCGGGTCTCCAAGTTCCACCTTGCTTTATGCAACTACCAACTGAACTTAAACTCAAGATTCTTGAATCGCTTTCTGGCGTGGAGATAGCAAAGGTGAGCTGTGTTTGCTCTGAACTGAGGTATCTGGCGTCGAGTGATGATTTGTGGAAACAGAAGTACATCGAGCAGTTTGGGAATGTTGCGGGTTTAAACAGTGGAACGGGTTTTAAAACTAGATTTGCTAACAGTTGGGAGGCGAATAAAAGAAGGAAGATTGCTGGGAGATCAGCTGCGAGTATCATGGGAAGAAGACGAAATCCTTTTGCTCCGTCAGGTATGGGCTTCCCAAGAATAATAGGCGGTGATTATGATCTTTTCCCTAATCTTGGACCTCGTGGGTTCGTTGGTCTGCCACAGGGTCGTGGTCCACGACTCAGGAATGTTATACCCGACTGTAATCTGGGAGGTTTTGCTGGCTCTAATGGTCTTTAGTTAACGTTGAACGGTTATGGGATGTTTTATGTTTCATGTTTAATAAGTTGTGTATGGCTGTTTGCTTGAACTAGCAACGTTATGGAATGTTTAATATGTTTATACAAGTGGTACTTTTTATTAAAAGTAGTTTTGAATAATCATATAGCAACCACAATTATAAAATGACAACTTATGTGATCGTGTGAATTTCATCTTGCTATTTTTATCATCTCAAAATTAGAATTATGATAACCATTGAGTTTTAACATGTACAACATACATGATCAAGCCCGTAGAGCATATGGAAATAATAAGAGAGGGGCACAGGGCTGGTCAACACAGCCATGAAAATAAATTGTAGTGTTTTGGTTCACAATTAATTACACGGATACTCTCTGATGTATCTTCATATTACGACTTTGATACATATTTATTGAAAATCATATAACTGGTTAAAAGTTATGCATATAAAGTAACATGTACATGTTTGGTTCAAAGTTGGCCAAAGACCATGTTACGATTATGCATCACTTGAGACCAACGGTGTAGTTCTAATAAACATGTATCAAAGTCGTAATATAGACATACCACAGATGTTTCCCGTGTTACTTTCATGCATGACTTTGAATCAACCATGTTACCTTTATGCATAACTTGAGACCAATGGTGTAGTTTTCAACAAATATGTATTAAAGTCGTAATATAGAAATACCATAGGTACTAACCGTGTAATTAATGCTTGAGAAATATATAACTTATCTATCATTATTATGTACTACACAAGCTTATTAATTGATAAGAATATAACAATTTCTAAATAAGAATATATTCAAGCCTTATCTCATCTTATATGTTTTCCTCTTACATAAATATTTAATATTGGCTCTTTATTATTTAGATACCTAATATATTATAAACATAATTAACTTACTCTTTTTTAAATGACCAACAAAATCAATCCCGAGCACTTTCGGGACACTCACTGGACCAAACGAAGTACTCCGAAAGTAACCCGAGTCCACCAATGCCTCACTCTGCACCTCCCAAGAGAAACAATGGCGGATGCAGGATTTTATTCTAATGGGTTCCTTTTGGTAAATTCTCTTTAATTCTCACTATTTTTTTTCTAAATTCTACAAAATTCTCACTATTTTTTTTTTTTCATTTTTTCCAAATGCACTGGGTTCCTGGGAACCCACAAATGTGGGCTGGATCCGCCCCTGAAAAGAAATGCAAGCCTTCCACCACTTGATCTAGAGATCAATGACAACATAATTAACTTACTAAATAAATTTACAAATTATAGCAAAAACATAACTGATATAATTAATGTATTGTATTTCATCATAATAGAATTGAACATAATCAATACCTTTCTAATTATATTATAAACATAACTAATACAAAGATGTTTTTACCAAAAGTACATATCCCAAGTCAAAAGTGTTATAACATAATGAACCTTAATTTTAGTTCTATTCTTAGCTTTCAAACATCCCATACGATTTTGTAGGGTCAGGTTTTGTTATAAGTGACATCAATCAAGATTTCAAATGCTTGTATAAAGCAAAAAAACCCTAATCTTTCTTGAACTCAAGAACAACATTTCGATCAAATGGTGGGATCTGAGGTCATTTTGTTGGATTTTTGGCCAAGCATGTTCGGAATGAGGGTAAGAATCGCTTTGGCTGAAAAGGGTATCGAGTATGATTACAAAGAACAAGACTTGCCCGATAAAAGCACGTTGCTTCTTGAGATGAACCCGGTTCACAAGAAAATCCCGGTTCTTATACACAAGGGAAAACCTATAAATGAGTCGTGTATTATTGTTCAGTATATTGACGAGACGTGGAAGGATAAGTCCCCATTGATGCCTTCCGATCCTTACACTAGAGCTCAAGCTAGGTTTTGGGCTGACTATGTCGACAAAAAGGTACATATAACTAATCTTTCTTCTATTGTCACGCTTCGGAGATGTAAAAAGCGTCACTAGACACTAGTGCAAATAAGCCGTCAGTGGTTGGGATTGATTTAATCCAACTTGAATAATTTTTTTTACATTGAAATAGACAACGAGCTGCGCCGCTACCCTTTTTTGAATAACGGAACAAAGTATTTTAAAAACTACATTTATAGATCTCAGGGTCATACGTTTTTTTTTCTTTAAAAAAAAATCTTATTTGAGAAAGTAAAATATACGGGTGGCAAATAGGTGAGTTGTCCGTTTAGAATTTTAGATAACATGTAAATATGTTGTATAACGATTGGTTTTAAGTACAAGTGTACAACTCAAAAGGGACTGTTTGACCTTCTTTTCCCATTTTGAAAACTCTTAAATAATTAATAGAAAAAAATTATCAAAATGGCCAAAGACTAAAATAACTTGCGAAAATAGTCAGCTCATGCCCCTTTGGATGAGTATTTCAAGCATGAGATGAGTCTTTCAAGCATGGGATGAGTCTTTCAAGCGAGGCATCATGCACGAGATGCATCCGGAGAATTTCTGAAGCGTCCTGTGAGTTTTCTGGAGAGTTGCAGGTTTCCGGCGATGAAATCTGAAGACATTGTTAAACAAGAAAACAAAGAACTAGAACAATTGAAGAGAATTATCATTACTACAAGATGGTCGTCTTCAATCGGAAGTTCAAGATCACCGAACGTAAGCCACTGCCGGATGTCAACGACGCCTTCAGTTCCTGCACCGACGGAGACTCCCAGATGTCGCCGGACCACTTCCGACGGTTTTAATCGAGTTTAAGCAACAAGAACATACCACAATCGATGACTCTAAACGGTTAATGGAGCTAGTTCTTCACCTATTCCGACCTAACTTTACTCTCTGCTCTTTCACCCTTGATGATTTCTTCAAATACCTCTTCCTTGATGACCTCAATGGCTCCATCCCATTCACCAAGAAGCCTGCATAATCTTTCTGTAGGCCCGACTTCAGATTTCATCGCCGGAACCTGCAACTCGCCAGACGCTTCAGAAATTCTCCGTACGCATCCCATGCATGATGTCTCGCTCCAAGGACGCATCCCGTGGCCATGTGTCCATTTTTTATTGGGTTTCGCTTGAAATACTCATCCCATGCTTGAAAGACTCATCCCACACATGATATTCTGTTTCAAATGAGCATGAGCTTGCAATTTTCGCAAGTCATTTTGGTCTTTGGCCATTTTAATAATTTTCCCTAATTAATATGTCAAAAAAAAAAAAAAAATTAGAAGATTGTAAGTATTTGAATACACTTTATACAATTCCAAATATATTTATCTCTGCATGTTATATTTGTAGCTTTTGTTTCTTTATTTTACTCGTGATCCCTATATGTGTACGAGATCATAGTGATGAATACAAATGGGGTTTATAAATTTCTTTTATTAATTTTTATGAATTAATAAAACTACAAACTCAAAAGGACATGTTTTTAGTATTTAATTCTACTAGCATTCATAATCATATTCTTCCTCATACTTATCTCTAAACAATTACACATTAATCAAATCTGTTACTAAGATAATTCAAATAATAATTAAATAACTTTAATTATTATTTTACTCGTTTAGTCCTTCGACTTTAGATCTCCTACAGACCACCCCTTGAGATCGCTCGTACCTCCCTAGTTGATGTTGTAATTTTATCAATAACTCGAACCAACACGTTTTAATATGAATGAATTGAAATTACTATAAGTATAAAACTTCATCGTTTGTTTAAATTGGAAAACATATAGGTTTATGATGCATTAAAGAAAAGTGGGACATTAAAGGGTGAACAACAGGAAAAGGCAAAGAAGGAATTCATAGAGATTTTGAAGGTGTTGGAAGGGCAAATTGGGGAAAAACCATATTTTATGGGAGAGTCCTTTGGGTATGCAGATATTGCACTTGTGACCTTTTACTGTTGGTTTTATACATTTGAGACCCTTGGGAATTATAGTATTGAGAAAGAGTGCCCAAAGTTGATTGCATGGGCCAAAAGGTGCATGCAAAGGGAAAGTGTCTCCAAAACTCTTCCTGATTCGAAGAAGATTTATGAGTTCTTTATGGAGATGAGAAGCAAGCTTGGTTTGTAAGTATGGGGGCTACATATGTCATTTTACCTTCATTTTTATATTTCTAATAAATAAATAAATAATTTATAATTATGACAATTAAAATGTTATTTGAGACGGGAACTTTCTTATTTGTGAATAGGTCATGACCACATTCAGAAAGTTGAGGATTTTAGCCCGTTTAGTGGAAGAGGTGTTTTTCTTAAGCATGGGCGGTTAGTGAGAATAAGATATTGATATCATGGTTTTCTAAACTTTTCGTGTTTATTTAATTGTGTTTTTCGATCATGGTGCTAATCAAGCTCGTTTTGTTAAACATAGTTGTGATGGATGTTTTAACTACCCGAGTTTTAATTTTGTATCTAAATGTTTCTAACGTCATCCAGTTAAGTACAAGCACATCCAATGATCTAAGCTCGAGCTTGAGCTCGATAGGCTTGTTTGCAGCTATAACATGCATCATTATGATAAGTTGTTTTATGTTAAACAAATTTGGAAATGTTAAACATGTTGATTTTCTTTCTGGTTAGTCATGTTGAAGTATATGTGATGTCCATCAACATATAAAACTTAGAACAAAAGCTAGATAAAAAAGACCATTAGATGATTTAATCCTTCATTGTGTGTCATTCAATTAAAACTTATTTAATCAACAGTTAATTGATAGAATGTAAACCGTATCCTTCTCTATTGATTTACAATGACATATTGATATTTATAATTACATTCGGTTCCTCTATTTTAGGATAGAGATAAATACAAGAATAATTACATTAAATGCTATACAATCATACTAAAGATATATAGGCTATTATACCCCCGCAGTCGAAGCGGGAGGAGACCGGATGCTGAGACTGTCTCTGAAATCTTCAAATAATATCCGAGGTAGTCCCTTAGTAAAGATATCTGCAACTTGGTACCATGAAGGGACATGTAGAACTCGGACCTGGCCACGTTGAACTTGTTTGCGAACAAAATGAATATCTAGTTCAACATGTTTTGTTCGTTGATGTTGGACGGGATTACCTGACAAGTAGATGGCACTTACATTATCACAATATACCAACGTGGCTCGAGATAATAGATGATGTAGCTCAAGCAGAAGATTACGTAACCAACAGATCTCTGCAACAACGCTTGCAACTCCCCGGTATTCAGCTTCGGCACTGGAACGGGAAACGGTGCTCTAGCGTTTCGAAGACCATGAAATTAGATTGTCACCAAAATAAATACAATACCCACTCGTGGACCTCCTCGTGTCAGGGCAGCCGGCCCAATCTGAATCTGTATAGGAAACTAGTGTCTGTGTGGAACTTGCATGAAGAGTCAAGCCGAAGGATAAAGTTCCTTTGATGTAGCGAATAATTCTTTTGAGAGCATTCCAATGGTCAAGGCGCGGGGAGTGCATATGCATGCATACCTGTTGAACTGCATAGGATATGTCTGGCCGTGTAAAAGTCAAGTACTATAGGGCACCGGCTAGACTCCGGAATAAGGTAGGATCATGAAACGGTTCACTGGTATGGGCACTAAGTTTGCTGGTAGTATCAACCGGTGTAGCAACAGAGTTACAGGATTGCATGCCTGCGCGGGAAATAATGTCGGTCGCATAGGATTGCTGTGAGAGGAACATGGTGTCCTTGGTGCGGGACACAGAAATGCCTAAAAAATAGCTCAGAGGGCCAAGGTCCTTCATGGCGAATTCACTGCTGAGGCGTGCCATGAGAGATTGACGAAGAGAGTCAGTTGAGGTGACGAGAAGTATGTCGTCTACATATAAAAGAAGAAAAGCCGTATTAGAACCCTGATGAAGAGTAAAAAGGGAGGCGTCACACTTGCTATGAATGAAACCAATAGAGAGAACAAAATTCGTGAACCACTGGTACCAAGCCCGTGGGGCCTGCTTTAGCCCGTATAATGATTTCTTAAAAGAACAAACATGGTCTGGGAACTGCTTATTTCTGAATCCCATTGGCTGGTACATGTAAACTGTTTCATGAAGATTCCCATGAAGAAAGGCATTAGTGACGTCTAACTGATGTACGGACCAATGCTTGGACAGAGCTATAGAAAGAACAGTCCGAATAGTAGCCGGTTTCACAACCGGACTAAAAGTCTCACCACAATCGACACCTACCTGTTGCAATCGACCGTCACATACCAATCTTGCCTTGTACCGTTCCAAAGTGCCATCCGACCTGTACTTATGTTTAAACAACCACATGCTCCTGATAACATTCATATTAGGGTGGCGAGGTACAAGTTCTCACGTTACGCTTCTAATTAATGCATTATATTTAGTAGTCATAGCAGAGTACCACTCCGGTATAGTTAGGGCATCAGCCGGGTTTTTAGGAATGGGTACAATGGAGGTTGTGGTCGTGGTATTTAAGTTGAAGGGTTGCTTAGGTTTAAAAACGCCGCTCATAGAACGGGTGTGGGGTCGGGTTTGAGGTTGGGCTGTAGTAGGTGGGGGTGGGTGGGCCGAGGAAGGTTCAGCATTTGGTGGAGGGTTTTGGCCGAGTGGATTTATGGGCTGTTGGTTGGTGGCAGGCGGTGAGGTGGGGGCCGGGTTATCGGGCTGAAGGTTTGGGCCAGGAGGGTTATGGGTGGACGGTTGTGGCGATGTGGGGTTAAGGCCGGTTGGGTGTGAGGTGATTGAGTGGTTGTTGGGTTTGAAATATGTGGGCATAGGTGTTGGGGGAACGAGTCAGACAAAAAATCATAGGTGGGTTGCGGGCCAATAGTTTGGGAAAACGGGAATGTGGTCTCGTCAAAAGCGACATGTCGAGATATGACCATTTGTTTGGTTTTCAAGTCAAGGCATCGGTACCCCCTATGAGTAAGAGGGTAGCCAAGAAAGACGCACGGGTGGGAGCGGTAGTCAAGCTTAGGGATGGTAGTGGATGGGTGTAGAGGATAGCATAGGCATCCGAACACACGAAGGGGAACGTAAGTCGGGGTGGAGTGGTAGAGAAGTTCGGTGGGTGTGTTGTTTTTGGAGGTTTTGTTAGGTAGGATGTTGAGTAAATAAGTTGTGGTTTCAAGTGCAAAGTGCCAGAAATAGGAGGGAAGAGAGGCATTGGCCATGAGGGTGCGAATCATGTTATTAATGGTTCGAATTTTACGTTCAGCTTTACCGGTTTGAGAGGAGGTGTAGGGACAAGACAAACGGTAAAGAATGCCATTTGTGGTGAAGAAATTTTGGAAAGAAGTGTTTACGTATTCCCGACCATTATCACATTGCAAAGTTTTTATGGTTCGTTCAACTTGTGTTTTTATATTTGTGGCAAAGTGTGTAAAGGTAGGGAAGACTTGGGATTTTTGGGCTATTGGGTAGGTCCATAAAAAATCCGTGTGGTCATCTAAAAATAATACGTAATATTTATGACCAGATGAACTTATGATCGGGGAAGTCCAAACATCACTGTGAATGATATCAAATGGTTGAACAATATAATTAGTAGAAGCAAAAAATGGTAAACGAATACTTTTTCCAAAAACACAAGCTTGGCATACATTATTATTTAAATTGTCAAACGAAACAGAACAAGAAGTTTTTAATGAATTTAAAGATTGACGCCCTGGGTGACCAAGACGTTGATGCCAAAGCTGAGCAGAGATAGCGAAAAAAGCAGTTGGATGTGAGGAGGAGGACCCGAGGACCAGAGGGTAGAGGTCACCGCTGTTGTTGCATCGCAGAAGAGGGGACCACGTCTTTAGGTCCTTTACAAGAAAACCAAACGGGTCAAATTAAACAGACACAAAGTTGTCTGTGGTAAAACTTCTTGTTCACCATTAGGACTTAGGATTTTTGTGACCAAAACCAAAGTATATTTTGATATACTACCAAAGCATAGTTTGATATGCTACCAATGTGATATTGTTTACCAAAGCCTAGTTTGATATGCTATTCATGTGACATTGTTTACCAAAGCATAGTTTGATATGCTATTCATGTGACATTGTTTACCAAAGCATAGTTTGATATGCTACCAATGTGATATTGTTTACCAAAGCATAGTTTGATATGTTATTCATGTGACATTGTTTACCAAAGTATAGTCTGATATACTACCGATTGTTAACCAAACCAAATCCTTGTAGTATCTATCTATCTTCATAGTTAGATACTTGTGGGATGTTTAAAGTACAATTGAAGTTCTTGATTGGATTCATTGTGTACTTTAATGCGTATTTACAAGTTGACGATTATGTGTTTATGTGGTTAGTAGTGATTTAGATAACGAAACGAGTGTAATACCATAAGAACATGGTGGATACGCCGCCGATACTTCCTATATATAAGTGTTCTTATTGTACTCCCCCCGTCCCACTAAAAGTGTCATATTTTGAATTTTCAAAGTATTTATTTATAGACTTTGACCTTAAATAATTTTGTTTGTGTTAGATAATACTTGATGAAAGTTATATGATTTGAGTGTGTTTTACAAGTGTTTTTATCGAGTTAATTTTCATCAAGTTTTATATAACACAAAAAATATATAATTAAAGTCAAAGTTTATAAATAAAGACTTTGAAAATTCAAAATAGGACACTTTTAATGGGACGGAGGTAGTATTATTCTTGTAGCGTTATCCGAATCACATGAGGATTTCTTTGTTCGATTAATTCAATGTACGATTATCCAAATCCTTGTAGAATCTTCCATATTTTCATATATTAGATTCTTAGAAGGATATCCAAAGTATTATTATAAATCATTGACTTGATTTTTAATAATACTCACACAAGTTATGAAAAATTTCAATACTGTTATTATCAATCCTTAATTGGATTTCTAATAACACACTCACAAGTTTTATGATAATTTCAATGTGATTACAAAGTACAATTTTCAATGGCATAAAAATTACCTAGTAATAATCATATTGCCATATACAAAACCCTTTTGTCACAAGTTTTCACAATCAAAATAAAGGATTGCAATACTAAACCTTTTTGCCATTCATTGGCTTCAAAGATTCTATTTTCAAATAACAACTCTCGTGGTTGTTAAAGTATTGCAATACCAAACTTTTGCCATTTTATATGGTTAACAAAACCTATGTACTCGCCAACTTTATTGCTGACTCTCATTTTCACATATGTTTCAGGGTTTCAATTGTTCAAGTATGCAACGCATAGGATTGTATCCGGGCCTTAGACTTCTTTAATCAAAAGACAATTACAAGTACTCTTTGTTTGTAAAACAATGTTAACATTAATGAAACAATTTAGTACCAGTTGTTGTGAGCAATTTGTAACATGACTCCCTGGTATTTCCGCCGCGTGTTACGCGATTGAGGTGTTACAACACATATGTAAAACCCCTTAACATATGTAAATCATAAACAAAAAAAGTCAAACTTAACACTTACACATGCGTAAAACAGAAACTTACACATGTGTATATTAAAATACTGAAATAAAAAATATAAAAACTATAAAATCTAACAGCAAAACTAAAAGAAAATAAAAGAAAAACTTCATTCACCATCACTATCTTCGTGGCTATCTTCATCGCTATCTTCATCGATATCTTCATCATTTTCTTCATCATTATCTTCGTCACTGTGACTTTGTTTACGTTTTTTTTTTTTTTTTTGTAGGACAGTTACGAGAATCATGGTAGGCACGTTTTCCACACAATTTGCAATTCCTTTTTTTTCTTCTTGCTCTTAACCTTGGCTTTCTTAGGGGGCCAATCGAACGATGGGATTTCCCACATCCTTTATTCCTAATACCTTGGGGAGCCACAAAAGAAACACTAGCAGGTTGTGATTCTCCAACCAATTCTTCAAAGACACCACCCCTATTCTTAGAACTTGGATCACTTGGGACCTCTTCAAAAATTTTATTCTTAATAGCCTTGAGTTGTTCCACAAACCAAGCAAGCTTTACTGAATCACCCCGTAATTGGTCACCACATTGCTGGGCTAAATTCAGCGCCTTTGACCTAAGCTTAAAGTTTCCTGAGTTGTCAACACCATAACGGAACTCAATGTTGAACACTTTCTTAGGCAATGCATCTTTTTTGATCCACCTTGGAGCTATATACTTGTTAGGAATTTTGTTTATGCCTCGAAATCGGTATGCAGAAAAAACATGACGGCATGGAACCCCAAACATCACAATTTTACAATAACGTTTATTCGTCGTCTTGTGAACATCTAGAGTTGTAGTACCTTCTTCATCAACAACATTGCTATTAATGGAATTGTTCAGTGCATCATCAGAGCTGGACACATTCGACATCAAGTTGTTTTGCTCCTGAACAGTTGATTTACCAAATTGGAGTAGATTCCTCATATTAGCTACACCACCTACTTCAGCCAGCTCTTCTAATTGTTCCTCATGATTAACAACATTTATGCAATTCGAATCACTATTTCTCTCAAAAGTTATAAGACAAACCATGACTGTAATTCACCAAACAAAAACAAATTAGGGCAAATTATGAGCAAACATGTAAAATCCACAGATTCAAATTGAGATTGTGAAACATATAAACAAAATCAACAATCATTGAAAATCGAAATTCAATTAACTTGTAACAAAAACAACAAATCAATGAAGATTAGAATTGAATAAACAATAACTGAAAACCCGAGTTCATACCTGCAAATCACTGAGAAATTGATGAATATAGCTTCAGAACAGAACTGATTGAAGATTTAAAAGCCCTAAAATCGTTGAATAAATCAAACGATTGAAGAAGTCATCGAGGATTTCAGATCTGCGACTGAGATTTCATCATCTTCTTGATTTGGTAAGTGTGTGATTTCATCTTATGATTTTAGATCTGGGTTTGTTTAGATACGACTATTATAATACAAAAGAGAATTGTACATTTACTAAATTACCCTTTTCATTAAAACACAAGGGATAAAGATGAGTGGCTGAGATTTGTTCTCATGGTTCTCACAAAAATTGTGTATTCTTATTTAAACAATCCATAGGGGAGGGTTATCTTGAGAACACCCAATTTTGTGAGAACATTAGGAACAATTTTCATCCATAGATCATCCTAAATTAAGAGCTAAGATTAGATGGGCTAAATTAAGGGGTAAATTAAAACATTAAGGGTTTTATTGTCAAAACTTAAAACACAAAACCCACCATCAAATTCCCTCCCCAAATCCCCAAACGACGCAACGAGCATCTCTATCTTCTCCTTCAAGAAATCGAAAACCATCCATCCCCCTCAGCAAATCGTCAACAACAGAAGCATCATCGTTCGCAACAGTAAGCACCATCGTTCGCAACCATTAACACCGTTCGCAACCGTAAGCATCACCGTTCGCAGCCGTAAGCACTAGTGGTAAATGTTTGTTTGACAACTTGTTGAAACTACTCGTATATAGTGTTACTGATTGATATAATGTCATATGGAATTTTGTAGTCCATTTGATTGAATTTGTATATGTGCTTCAGTTGGTTTGATTCGAATAATTCTTTTACGATACACCTGTAGTTTCCGTTGTTGAGCTGTGACGGTTTTGTAATAGTTGTGGTTTTGTGTTGTTCTACGTATAACTGATTTACGTCATCATAACTCCCGTAGAAATCACACTTTTACGTATAACTTGACTACTTGAGGTTTTCACAGATAAATCGTTTTTAAGGTTGCTGAAAAACAACCAAATAAACTCGAAGTTGCCACATGTGAAGGTTTGTAATATAAAAAAATATATAATAAAGTTTACACATGTGTAAATCATCTTGGTTAGCATTGAATTAGAGTGATCAATCAATTTACACATGTGTAAATCATCTTAGTTAGCCTAATTGAGAAACTTGAGAAGCATTCTTGACCACACATTTTCTCTAAACTTTTCGTAATATACACATATGTATATTTTAAAATTGACAGACAATATATGTATATTGTCAATTTTAACTATTATGTGTATATTAAGAAAAGCTTAAGGAAATGGGTGGTCCAGAATGTTTCTCAATTTTCTCAAATATGAGAGGTGGGGGGAGGGGTTCTCTTAGGATCCTTATGCTATATGTATATATATTGAAGATAGAAAGAAGATGAAGCTAAAACTAGAAGAAAGAAGATAGCTTTTATGCATCTTTGTAGAGAGTTAGATGAAAAAAACTTGAGAGAAAGAAAACGAGTCGTACTCTTAATAAACATTTTAGGGTCAAAACAATTTAAAGGCCAATAAAGCTTTCAACAACACTAACAACACATCTTGATGAAAAAGCTGCAAAAAAGTTTCATTGCATTTCCTCGTGTTTGTCTTACTCATCTATTTTTGTAGGCTTTCTCTATTATATTTTAGAAATTCCTTTTTGTTAGATGGCTAAAACTAATCTTATTTAAAATGTTTTAAAAGGCATACAACTAGCTATGTTAAAGTTTAACCTGATCGTTTAAAAAGGTTTTCATAACTTTTGATATCGGTTAGATGGTTATAATTTCCATAGCATAATATATTATTTAAATATTTTTTTCTATGTGCGTCTTCTTTTACTCGCGCTTCTTTTGCACCTTGCGCCTAGGTTCTAGGCGAGACCTATGCGCCTTGCGTTTTTAACAACCTAGGTTATATATATATATATATATATTCTTTTAAATAGAAAACTCATATAAAACATAAACTTAAATCTTAGGCTCATTTAAAAGTATCAATCTCAAAATTTATATCTTAATCCCATTAGGTATTAGCCCAATATCCATTTTAGTTTCAAATAATAACAACAACAACAACAACAATGAGCGGGGAAAAAAAAGTTTACGTTATCTTTTTCGCTAAGGCCTAAGGGTCACGTTTTCCCGAGCTCGGACAACGCATCTGAATTCGTAGGACCACCCCTAGGTGAGTACATATGATAAAAAGTTTTAGAAGGTTATTGCATTGATTCACACTTCTAGGGCTGATACCCTCACATGTGACTTAACCAAGAAATTTAACGCCGTTTGTGTTAAAGATTATATTCTGTAGCAAAACATGAACATAAAGGCTAGGTTTTGCCGATTTCATAGTGAAATGTATAAAGTACAGTTTGGGTATAACATAAAGGTTGATTTGTACATTTTTTTCTTTTTAAAAATCAGATGATCATAACAGCACACGTCGATCTCAGCTAGAGTAATTCGCTTTAAATAGAGTTGCAATTCGAGTCTTCAACTTAGTAAGCTTACAACTTGAATCTTCAACTTGTTCAGACTCACGTATATGTCTAGTTCGTGATTATTCTCTATAACTGAGTTATCCTCTACTCAAAAGCCCATGTTTAGACCATCCACAACGCTAAGAGTACCCGTCCTCCCTGCCCAGTGACACATCGGCTTGCCCACCCTTCCAACGGATGCTCTGCAATGGGCGATACAGCCATGGCCCACCTCCCCCTTTCACAATCCCAATCTCTCTCATCTACAGGCGCGTCCTTGGCAATATGTAGAAGCTGTCTCTCTCATCCAACTCATCAGCCATGGTGGCGATGAAGGGGACGGGCAGTGCTACAGGCGCTGCGTTGGAGATAGTCTTAGCGTTGAGACCCAGTAGGTGATACTCCTGAGTTGGACCAACGGTCTTAAAGCTGGATAACTGTGTCAACTTTTATTACATTACTTTCTTTAGTTGTCTTATCATATTAGCTTAATAGCTTTTACATGACTTTTTATTTCTTAAATACGAGTTTTTTTTAATGGAAATCATCAAATCATATCCACATTTAAAACTCAAATCTAACCATCATCTCCAAGGTTATTATCATAACCATCATCTGTCTCGTCTCTTATCTAATCTAAAACACAACTATCAGCAGTTAAAAACAACAGAAACATATTCCAAAAACATGTTGGAGATCCACACTACTTACATTTTACACTAACAAGTCTGGCTTTTTGCTTTGCTTATTTCCCCTTGAGTCGACATATCGCAGCATACAGTTTCCTTCGAGGGCCGACAGCAAGAACACCCATTTCCTTCAGATCATCAAGCGTAAGCAAAGGCAACGCTTCTTCATCAACCTCGTGCATTTCAAACATACTCTTGTATCTACCAAACCCCACATCTTCTAACCACCTGCCAACACCATTTACACTAACGGATTCCGAAATGAGCTCATTAGTTTCAAGATTCTGACCCTTTTGTTTCTTGAAAATGGGTTCACTGAGATCAGTTCTACCCAAACTTCTTTTGCTCATAGCAGACCCTTGATTATCAACTGACCCGTGAAGCTCAACAGATGGAGTTGATGTGAAGTTCCATGGACTTTCGAAAACAGTTCGCTTGCACCTTTTGCTTCGTGGACCTTTTACGCTCTTTTGGGCCACTTTAGATTCAACCACTTCCGCAACTTTTATCGTGTTTGGATCATCATTCTCCCTGTTGTGCTCCGTATCAAGCAAAAACCTCGACGAAGATAACGCAGGATCGGAAATTGCATACTCGGGTGATTCTTGAACCGGGAACCCCGAAAATAGATTGTTTTGTGATTCTTCAAGCATGTTAAAGTCATACATCCATAAGTTATTCATCATCATATCCGAAAACCCGAAATTAAAAGCAGCAGATGCATCTCCCAATTCTCCCAATCTAACATTTGGAACATTTGGCCATCTTTGCCCTTCTGATTCCATATGTGACATCATCATTATCCCCAAATTTTAAACTAAGTGCTTGCAAAACCCTAAATTGGACAAATAAAATTACAGCATAATCAGAACAATACTCAATAGTGAATCAATTCCAACTTGAAAATTGGCTAAAAGATATCATGAATTTAAATAAACAAACAATAAATTATGATTAAAATCAAGAAATTAATACCGAAAAAACCCCAAATAACAAGAAACATAGAAACAACATGAATTACGAAAAGAAACCCTAAAAATCTAAACTTTATTACAAGCAAAGCAAAACCCATGTCCGAATTGAAGTAATGAATAAAGGGTATCTGATTTTTAACTGAAATGAAAGATTATAACGAACCTTTTTGTGGTGGATGATGCAGTTGAAGCCGAAAAAGTTAAGAGAATTGAGTGGGATTGTTGAATTGAAGTGAATGAAAGTTTGTGTGTGAAATTGATTTGGGAACTGAGTGAGTGAAATTCAAGAGGGAACGGTGCACATGAGTCTAGTGCTACATGTGGATGAAGATTTCTTCCATTGAAAAAGTCAACGTGAGGTCAATGGGGGATTAGGAAACATGGAGAAGATTCTTGATTCTTCTATTTTGAGGACAATACTTTTTATAAAATCTGATTTTGGATCATAAACTAATTTAACATTTAACAATTGGTTTAAAGGTTATGGTGTATCATGTATGTCAAATATCTATACTAAACTTTAATAGTAAAATATTTTTTTTAACAAAAGCATTTTTATTCATACTTGTCAATTTATATCCAAACAGAAGGCAGACAGGCAACTAGTAAAATAATATAAAAATGATTCAATTAAATATGTTTGTCTGATAATTTCTTTGAGATACGTTATCAACTAGTAAAATTCTCTAGTGTCTTGCGTCGGGAATTTGGTTGGCATCGATTCGGTTCATTACAGTATTGATACGTTACTGACACTCGTAATAGCAATCAAAGAGAAAACTCAAAAAATCAAGCCGTGATTTGCCGTAAAGGATATTGACACGTGTTTTATATCAAATGAAAAAAACATAAAAATGGGTATTTGTTGTAGTTTCAATCGTCGATATCTTTATGATTTTGCATATAAAAAATAACATGCATCGTTTATATGGTTCAACATAAACAAAAAATAAAAAAGCTCGAGGTATTATTCACAATATGTATTTTATTATATAACCTAGTAAAATGGCCTCGTGCTTCGTGACGGAAATTCGGTCGATATCGATTCGTTATGATGTCAACATTGGGTATAACAATCACAGAGCAAATCCATATTACTTACCGAATATGTATCAGTTGAATTATTTAACAATGATATCACATTATACATTAACAATAGTTGCAGTTAACACCAATAGGATGGTGATATATTGAGAAGCTCTTTTGAAGCTAGAAATGTCATCTAAGCATACTTTATAGTAGTGTATAATTACAAATTTCTAGGCATAAGTTGTTAAACAATCAAAGAAAGAAGCTCTTTTGAAGATGTGTCATCTAGTCATACTGTATAGTTACAAGAGTTAACTTCCGTTTTGGTTGATAGAAATGTAAAGCGATGTTACACCTCTATTTTTGGTGGGCCGGGAAGGGTAGGGTTTAAGCGTGATGATTGAATAACAATATCACAATATGTATGCAACGAGAGTATTGAGTAAAAATATTTAATTCAATAAAAGCTTGGTTATAATATTAAAATTTAAGTACAAACGTTTAAGTCCATGCCCACATGCGAGATCAATAAAAAGAGCTTTAGACAATATAGGCCTTAAGCTGAAGGGTTGCAAATTCCAAAACTTTTATCATAGCCGACCCGGATTCCCATCCTAATATCAAGGTTCGGTACCTGGGGTTCAATTTTTTGAAAATACGCCAGCTTTGGCCGGTAAATACAATTAACTGACTCGTTTTTTAAAATAGTTTTTCAAAAGAGTTTTATAGAAAGAGAAAACCCGTAGGTAATCATTTAGTATTTCTTGAGATTTTATCTAGTCACCAGTTTTACAATACTTGTCATACAGTCGGGAACCAGAAATCAGTGCCGGTCATTTTCAGTGCTATTAATGTGTGTCGGTGTGTATATATATTTAAGTATATTTTTAGCCATTTTTAACACTTTAGTCAAGTTTTAAATTTATAAAACACGATATTTTACTAACACTAAACACACATATGGGCAAGTGCACCCATCGTGAGCGTAGTATAGCGTTGGTAAGATACCGAGGTCGTCCAAGGACACAAGTGCTTTTAGTACCGGTTTATCCTCAATGTCTAATCAAATCAAAAAGTTAGAAAAAGGTTTAAACATGAAAATAAAAAACTAAAAATGCTGAAAATAAAAATAAAATAAAAACAGATAGACAAGATGAATCACTTGGATCCGACTCGCCTTTAGTGTAACCTTTGATGTTTTCTGCACTTTTGCACTTTTTAAGAGATTATCTTAGTTATAGTAGTAGGCCTCTCTTTTGAAGTTGACGTTACCCTCAACCCAGTAGTTTGAGTCAGCAAGGATACAATCCTAAAGGGTTGGATTATTGAAAGATAATTAATTAAGTTATTAAAGCGTAATGTGGTAGGCCCCTCTTTTGAAGGTGACGTTACCCTCGGCTAAGTGGTTTGATTCAGCAGGGATACAATCCCAAGTAGCCTGGTTAATGTATTAATAGTAGTTTACATATGAGGGGATCAAGCCATTCGCATCCCCGCCATCTAATACCAGTGGGTATTGAAGGAGGTCCTAGTAAGCTTGACCCAGGTCCTTGCAGGATCTATACACTGAACAAGGCAAGAACTTTACCAAACCATTCCCTTAACCCCCGACCAGGTAGCCAACATATCTCCATATAGACCGTGGAGATATGAATGGTGTAAATCTTTTATTTTATATAGACAGTAAAATAACGCCAAGACACCACAGACAAATGATAAGGATGTTTCACCTTCAACATAAGAAACTAGTTATTAAAGTCATTAATACAAAACCAAATAAAAAGTGCGAAAAGATTAAAAAAAAAAAGTATTACACTAAATACTTGTCTTCACCAAGTGATGTAAGAGACTTAGGCAAACATGACCTTTGATTGTCAATAACTCTTACTATCAATCTTGGATCCCAAGACTACTACACACACTCTATGATGGATGATGGTGGTGGATGTGGGTGTTGTGATGGTGGTGGAGTGTGGGTGAAGTGGGAGAGAGGTGGTTTGTCAAGGGATGCCTTTGAAATGAACCAAGCACCTCTATTTATAGCCTGCACAGAAGCCCGGATACGGCCCCAGGTCCAGTGGGCACGGCCCCGTGTCCATCCACTTTCTCTTTCTTCATTTAATGCAGTTTGTCTGTATTAGTTGACCACGCCCCCGTGTCCGCTGGGCACGGCCCCGTGTGCAGAAGCATATCTATACTATAAAGATTTGCTTGGATTCTGCGAATCTTAGCGTTGACCACGGGCGTGTGGAGTTGGGCACGCCCCCGTGTTGGGAAATAAAAGCTTCTACGCTTTTGTCTTTTCTGCAGACACTTGGGCACACCCCCCGTGTCCGCTGGGCACGGGGCGTGTTCAGCCTTCTGATATCTTGTTTTTGCTTGGGAAGATGCTGTCGAGGGGTCGGGCATGCCACGTTTATTCCTTTTCTTGTATTTGTGTTAGATTTAGCTGTATTTTTGCTTCTTTTGCTCATTTACGCTCACCTGATCCTGAAAATACAAAAGGAAGACAAAATCACACTTTTTCCAATATTAGTACTAAAAAAGTGTTAGTTTTATGCCTCATTTGATGTAATTTATATGTTGCATTTTACACAAATCAAATACCCCCACAGTTGAATCTTTGCTTGTCCTCAAGCAAAACTCTTTATAATGTGGCTTACACACCCAAATGAAATGGGTAGAAGAGAAGTTTTGGGCTTGTCTAGAGTGTCGGGATTCCAAGATCTTTATTAGGTTTTATTTTTATGTTATTTACAATCCTATTCGTTGTGATTTATTTAGAACATTACATAAGAGAAATTACTTATTTGGGCATAACATGCCTCTTTAAAATTTCATTTATATACAAGTTCACATACCTCACGGGAGATCACTCAACACTCGGCCGAATGTGTAATTTTTTTGTGAAACACTCGAGACCGGCATGGAACTTACTTCTACCATATGCTTGCCAAGCAATCAATCCTCCTCCTTTTTAACTAGAAACCTTTGTAAATATCAAGAGGACTTTTGGGGAAGGGTTAGGCTTGGGTTAAAGGTATGTGGTTTTGGGTTAGTAGAAAAGGGCGAAAGGCGTAAAAAGCGCCGGTTTTAGTAAAACATTTTGTTTTTGTGACTTTTTATTCAAACGAAGTATTTTTCAAACAAAGTTTCTTTTGAGGAACTTGTTTGCTTATTGCTATACTTCATATATATATATTGATAAGGAATGTCACATGGAAACCGAGTTTTTTACTAAAATAAAGGGTTTAAAATGAAAAAGAGTTTTGGTGGGTAAAGGGTGCTTGTTTTGTGGGTTTAGAAATGAAAAGGTTTAGGCTCAAAGGGGTTAACTAGGGGGATTTTGGGTAGGTGGTAAAAAAAAAGAAAAATAATGGTATTGAAAGAAAAAGGAGTACTCCTAATGCCTCCATCATTTACTTACTCGGGTTTAAGTTGATAAGGACCGGGAATGTATTGTCATGGCAAATTCTAGAGTCGTAAGAAACTAAGCGGCTATTCACACAAGAAATGAAAGATGAGCATTTAGTTTAAAGATGTGTATTTGTATGCTCAATAAATGCTCAAAACTCACTTTTTGTGGGAATGGGATTTTAGTGTGATCAAGTATATATAATCAAATTTTAACTAGATTTCTCATGCCGTTTCATAATTTTCTTATGTTAGTTCTTTTTATCACGACGCTATCGGTTGTAAATTTGTAAAAATATAACCTTTTTAGAACTTGTTATTCCCAATTTAAACTAAGACAAGTAAAAAAAAATGAAAAGTTTTTGAAAAAATTTGGGTGTTTAGCGGTTCCAATAGAGTTTTGTGTAACGCTTGTAATTAGGACTTGCAAAATTCAAGGTTTTAGCATCCCCCACACTTAAATTACACATTGTCCTCAATGTGTCCCAAAAATAAGTTTTTAGGTTGATTGAATGTGTAAAAAAGTGTGTTAAACAAAAATTTTTATGTTACTGGGCATCTGGACATGGGCCGTGGTGACCGGGCACAACCCCGTGTTCAGATTGCCAGTAACAGAAAGTAACAAAATGTAACAGAAGGCTGGGCACGGAGGCGTGTTCACTGAACACGCCCCGTGTCCAGTTACCTGAACTGGGCGTTCTTCTGCAGAACCTTGAGCACGGGGCCGTGTTGGCTGAGCACGGCCCGTGCTGAACTTGCTGTAATGAAGAAAAATTTTCAGGAGGCTCTGTTTTTGTGCATGGGGTGTTGGTTCAAGTCTCCCTTAGTATCCTTCACCATCCCGAGCGTGTTTTATTCCTGAAAATTAAAAACTAAACTAGAAAACATAAAGGTTAATCTAAACTAAACTACGGATAGTTCCGTGGAATGCCTCCGTGGTGCGCCACGTTTATAAGGGTCCTTGGCTAGACCAAAGCCAGTCATATGTTACCCAAGTGGGATGGTTTGCATCCCATGTTGCACCGTCGGAGAGCATCATCCAAGCTTGAGTCTATGACTTTCATGTAATTGACCGGGTCGTCATCTTCTACTCTTTTCCCAACCGCAAATGTCATCTCCTTGTCCCTAACCCTCAATGTTAGTGTTCCACCATTCATGTCCACCATTGCGTGAGTCGTGGCCAGGAATGGTCTTCCTAATATGAGTGGCACTTCGGTATCCTCCACCATATCTAATATGACAAAGTCGGCCGGGAAGACAAATTCTCCGACTTTAACCAATAGATTTTCGGCGACACCTTGTGGATATTTAATGGACCTATCGGCGAGTTGTATGCTCCTTTTTGTTGGGCTTGTTTTTCCTAGGCCGAGTCGGTCGAACATTGATGCGGGCATGAGGTTGATGCTAGCCCCAAGATCGGCTAGTGCATTGCGTATGGGTGATTCTCCAATCGAACAAGGGATGGTAAAGCTTCCGGGATCGATCTTCTTTTGAGGGAGTTTGTTGAGTAGCAAGGCGGAGCACTCTTCGCTTAAATTTACTAAATGCAATGATTCTATTTTCCTTTTGTGAGTGAGGAAGTCCCTCATAAATTTTGAATATTTAGGCATTTAAGTTAGGACTTCGACAAACGGAATATTAACATGCAATTGTTTTAGTAAATTTATGAATTTTGTGAATTTCTCATCGGTCTTTTGGCAAAGTAACTGACCGGGGTACGGTACCGGAGGAGTCTTGGTAGGCTCTTGATTTGGGGGAGGAGTCGTCTCTTTTTGGGGTGTTGGTGAAGCTATGGTTTGATTAGACGGGCTCTTATCGGTTGGAGGGATCAGAGCCTACTCGGGACCTACGGTACGGTTTCTCAATGTGATGAGATGTACTTGCGCCTTCGGGTTGGTTTCTGTATTACTGGGTAACGCGCCCTGTGGTCTCTCGGAGAAATTTTGAGCTAGTTGATTTAGTTGTTTTTCAATGTTTTGAATACTAGCTTGTTGATTTCTAAAGTTCGATTCCAGTTGTTGGAATCGATCCGATTTTTTCTTGTCGGTGTCGGAGATGAGGCGAGAGACGGTATCCTCAAGCCTCCCTCGTCCACCTTGTTGTTGTTGAGAGAAATTTTGTGACTCGTTTCTTGGTTGTTGAAAGTTTGACCATTGGTTTAGATTTTGTTGGTTACTACTATTGTCGGGTTCTCTCCAACCAAGGTTAGGGTGGTTACGCCATCCTTGGTTGTAGGTACCCGTTGGAGGACCTGGCGGCCTAGGTCTATTATCAATGTAGTTTACCGATTCTATTTAATTATCCATTTCTTTCATACAACTCCAATTTTCATGTGGCCCACCACACCCTTCACAAGCCATAACCGAGGCCGTTTTTGCCATTTCTATTTTTTTTATTTTTGAAGAAATGGCCTTGATTTGGGCTTGCAAGGAGGTGCTTTCGTCAACCTTATGGAGCTCGGGGCAATAGATTTTGTGCCTCGGGGAGTGTGCCACTGAAAATTGGTTTGAGCAATTTCCTCAATTTGATTATAAATTTCATTTGGGCGACGATTACCTAAAAGTCCCCGGGAGCTAGAGTCGAGTGTTTGTCTTGTGTGTGGCAGGAACCCATTATAGAAGGTGGATACTTGTTGCCATACCGCAAGACCATGATGAGGACACTTTCTTAGTAGCTCCTTGAACCTTTCCCAAGTTTCATATAAGGATTCCCCATCCTCTTGTGAATATGTATTAATTTAAGTCATTAATTTAGCCGTTTTAGCAGGAGGGAAATACTTATATAGAAACTTTTGGGCTAGTTCATCCCAGGTGTTTACCGAACCAACTGGGAGGGTATTAAGCCAAGCCTTAGCTCGGTCTTTTAGTGAAAATGGAAACGTTCGGAGGCGGATGGCGTCATTTGATGCTCATTTGATCCGAAAAGTATCACATATTTCCAAGAAGTTAGTAATATGTAAATGGGGATCTTCGTCAAGGTTGCGGAGTTTTGGAGCATTTGTATCAAATGCGGCCGAAGTTCGAAGTTGTTGGCTTTGACATTCGGTGCATTGATAGCGGCGCCAAGATTACCTACGGTGGGTCGTAGGTAATCCATGAGGGTACGTTGATCCGCCATTGGAAGTGGGTCCCCCGAAACTTTCTCATGGTTTTTAGCTTTAAGTCTTTTTCTTAGAAAGCGTTCGGGTTCGTCTAGCGGTTCTTTTATGTCCCTATTGTAACTGGAGCTCATGCACTGCGTAGAAAGTTTAGGTGCGACGTCTGGGTTCCAAGTCCTGCAATAAAAACATAAAAAGAACGTTGGTCAGAAGTTTCACCACGGCCCCGTGCTCTGATGAACACGACCCGTGGTTGGAGTTACAGTGATTGTTTTCCGGATCCCTGTTACTGGAGAGCTCGACACGGCCCCGTGCTCAGCTCTCTGTAATTCAGAAAATAAAAACTACCAGTAACAATGCTGGGCACGACCCGTGTCCGACCAGGCACAGCCCGTGCTGAGCTCTGCAGAAGCTGAAAATCTAAGAAAAATCCTAAAAAAACAGAAAAATAAGAAAAACGATTAGGCCGTTGATTCCTAACTTTCTTAAAATCCTTGTGTCCCCGGCAACGGCGCCAAAAACTTTATGTGTGTCGGTGTGTATATATATTGAAGTATATTTTTAGCCCTTTTTAACACTTTAGTCAAGTTTTAAATTTATAAAACACGATATTTTACTAACACTAAACACACATATGGGCAAGTGCTGTCACACCCCGACCATGTAAAACAACAAAACATGGCGGAAACGTCGGGGAGTGTTGTAACAGAATCATTGTTTCATAACACATGGAAATTGAAATATTGTTTTATTGATTAAAAGAGTTACAATGTCTTGACAATCAAAGAAATATAACGTAAATAACTAGTCTTGCATCTTTTATTGTCACTAAGGCCCAAGTCCGCCTAAGTGTATCTTGATAAATCCTATGCATCATATCCTGAAACACATGTGAAAATAGGTACGTCAGCATAAAAATGCCTGTGAGATACATAGGTTTTGTGAAAATAGAATTCATGACTTATGTTTTAAGAAAATGTTTAGTCATGAACCTTGTAATTTGCTTTGTCTTGTAAATCATTTGAAAAGTGATAAATGAACCAAATGATATATATGTATAAAAGAATAATACATGGTTAAGTAAATAACCAAGTAAAATGAGTTTATATCAGATAAGTTGTTGGTAAAACAATGTCTTGTGAAAAGTATGTTATTTGTATAAAATGTTATATGTCTAAATTGAAATAATTCAAATAACGCTACGATATGTAATACCATACAAGCACTTATATATAGGAAGTACCAGCGGCGTATCCACCATGCTTGTATCATATTACACACGCCTCGTTACTTAAATTAAACCACCAAAGTAAAATGTTTATGTATAATCAAATGTTAAAATGTTTGTGTGAAAACCATGTCTAATGTAAATCATGAATTGTGTATATCAATGTCAAAATGTTTATGTCTAATGTAAATCATGAATTGTGTATATCAATGTCAAAATGTTTATGTCTAATGTAAATCATGAATTGTGTATATCAATGTCAAAATGTTTACATCTAATGTAAATCATGAATTGTGTATATCAATGTATCGTGTATGGTAAGTGAAATATATCAGTTAAACCATATGTAAAATGCACAAAAACAAGGTATTGAAGTAAAACATGGTTTAAATCAAAGTTATGTTTTGTGGAACAAATGCATGCTATACTGATACAAACATCTATGCGGTATTGTGAAAATGCATACATCCAAGCCTTGTGACTGTGGTGATAGACCTTTAAACAAGTTAAAGGTTTATCTGTGTTATGTTTATCGAATTCGGTCATTCCTTCCACCCAAACAAACCTAGGGTTCAGGAACGGGAGTTGTCAAGTCCTATGGTACCATTACCTACTAACGAGCGGTGTAGCTAATGTTAATGAATGTATATTGTCCCATTTGAACAAACCAAATGTCATACCAAAATGTAAGCATGTGATAAATAACAAATGTACTAAGTATGCACACAATGGGCATACATAGCATAAAATGTAATGTAAAACGATGTACTAAGTATGCACACAATGGGCATACATAACATGAAATGTAATGTAAAATGATGTACTAAGTATGCACACAATGGGCATACATAGCATGAAATGTAATGTAAAACAATGTACAAAGTATGCACACAATGGGCATACATAGTATGAAATGTAATGTAAAACGATGTACTAAGTATGCACACAATGGGCATACATAGCATGAAATGTAATGTAAAACCATGTACTAGGTATGCACACAATGGGCATACATAGCATGAAATGTAATGTAAAACAATGTACTAAGTATGCACACAATGGGCATACATAGCATGAAATGTAATGTAAAACGATGTACTAAGTATGCACACAATGGGCATACATAGTATGAAATGTAATGTAAAACGATGTACTAAGTATGCACACAATGGGCATACATAGTATGAAATGTAATGTAAAACGATGTACTAAGTATGCACACAATGGGCATACATAGCAAAACACAATGAAATCATGTACTATAAATGTACTAATGAACATAGCAAGTATATGATATGAAAGCAGGAAAGCATGAAAGTAACAAGTAGGCACATGTGTTTCACCCTAAAATGTTTGGAAAACAGTAAAAGAGGGGTCTATGTACTCACTTGAGATTGCTTAGTAGTCCTTGAGTAACAACCAAACAATGCTAGAGATCACGGATATCAAACGGCACCTAATATAGGTAACTATGTTAATATACCGGACCTAAATCGGAGGATTGGATAGAATGAGGGTTCGTAAACCAAATGAGTATGGGAACTCATGTAATATGGTTTAACAAAGCCCACATACTAAAATGAAACCTAACCTAAGTGCTTACGACCCATTACGACCCGTTTAGGTAGCTTATGCTACTTTAACGCGTCGTTCGCGTAAAACGTGTTCGGAACGCCTAACTAGTCCTATGATAAGTAAAATATGCCTTAATATGTCTAACATTGTTACCAAATCAGTTTAGATACTAAAAGTTATGTTACATATGCTTAAAATGAATTTTGGCGTAAAAAGGGCATTTTGGTAATTTACCTAAGGCATATAAACTACCTATCATACAACTACTTAAACGAAGCGACCATAAGGTATAACCTCGGAAGGTTATTCCCTATATACTATGGTCACCTAGTGTGTTTGGTCGGATCCTAATGATCGACCAAACGGGTCGGGTTCGAAAGTATAAGCGATTGTTTAGATCGCTTACCTTACGACCCTATATAAGCACTAAACTAAAAGTGACGAGCTAAGCATGTTAAAACATGCTTAACTAAGTTTAGAAAACAGGTTTGGTATCAAAAAAAACGGTTTTGATACCCAAGAGTAGTTTGGTTACAAAATACGCAATAACACGCATTTTGGCCGAAACTACGACTCGTCACTGAGCCTAGATAACGTGTTAATCAGTAGGTATAGTCACTAGGGACTATAACCATCGTGATTACGCTCACGTTATGAAGTTCAAACGAACTTCGCGTTGACCATAAACTGGTCAATGCAGAAAGTCAAACATAGTTTGACTTTCGGAGTAGAAAAGCGATAAAAGAACGAAGGAACACTTACAAAGGATCCCCGCTAGTAAATCTTGATCGAATAGCTCAGGTATGAAGTAATGGCTTCAACTTAGAGCTTTGAGATCAGATTTGTGTGGGTTTTGCAAGTGATGTTGGTGGGTATTTATAGGATTCTTGGAACCGTTAGGATCGTTTCTCGTAAACCGTGATTTAATCACATCCCTACACTTGTTGGTAACCTCATGTACATCACATTGGCCCCCCAACATCAGGAAACAACAAGTGGAATTGAGTTGGGAGTGCTAAACAACTGTTAAAATGACTTTTGCTGATCTGAAAGGGCCTCGCGTGACGCCAAGGGGGCTAGGTGTCACGCTAAGGTCCTTCTGATCAGCAACAGTTTCCAAAGTTTCCATTTCAGTCCCTGTTGTGTATTAAGGCCATTTCCGACATGTTTAAGGCTCGTTAAGCCAACGTTAAGGACCTAAAATGATGCCTAAACATTGTGGACATGAAACATGCTAAAAATTATGCCGGATGTTGGTTCGTTTAGTCGTACGATCGCGATGTTCGGTTAATTACGACGGAATGCGCATAAGCGCGAAAAACGATCCAAATTGCGTGACGAATGGATTTTTCTTATGCCAAACACTAAAATAAAATATTTTAGTGTTTACATAAATTTTTGGATGTCCGGATGTATTCAGAACGTAAGTTATGCGCGAAAGTGCAAACTTGTGCATTTTTTGACGCTTTTAGTCCCTGAATGACCCAAAAGTTTATTTTAGCACACCGAACCCCTCAAAGCCTATTTCTAAGCTATGTAAAGGATATTTATGGTATGTTTAACTTATGGTCATGTTCCGGAATGTCTGTTACAGTTCAAATCAGCATACTTTCGCAGTGTGTCGAATTTAGTCCCTGTAAGCGATTAAACTTGATTTTGTCATACCAAAGCCTTCAAAACTTATTTCTAAGTTATGTAAAGGTTATTTAAGGTATGTTAAGCCTATTTCACTATTCCGGAGCGTTCGTTGCATTAAACGGGTTATATTTACGCATCAGTGCGCGTATAACCTTCCAGAAAGCGATTTAAAGCTTGAAATCGAACAAGAATTGATATGTGCAAAGGATACACATATTTATACATGTACCAAGTATGAAATAAAATATTTCATTGATATAGTATTTGTTTGATGGCCTTGGAGGCACATGTGTCACAGTCTCCCCTACTTTAGGAAATTTCGTCCCGAAATTTTATTTAGAGGAAACTTGTGAGGTCTTGAAACATGAATTTGAAAAGATTGAACAACACTGGTTAGAGTTCTTGAACTTCTAGTAACTTTAAATAATATCATGCCTACAATGTAGGAGGGACACTTATATAATAGTCTATTAAGCGTTATTGGTGCGTCCACCGTACCTCCATTACATCGTTCACATTTTGTTATTGTGGTCGCTATCGGTTCTTACACATAATAAGTTTTACTGGGTTTCTGTGCACTGAATTTTATAATTACGTACGCGTCCATAATTACACAATTCCTTGCATAGTCCACACAGTCTATTTTATAATGTGTAGGGGAAAACCAAATGAACAAATCTTGTGATGAATGTGACTAGACCACCATAGGGTCCCTTTTATTAAATCAATAAATGATTTTAATAGACAACCAAGGAGTCTTTTCAGCTTATATCATCACATGTCATTCTTAACCAGATTTTTGAATCAATCTTTTTTACTAGACCACTAAAAGGGTCTCTTATGAATCATGGAATAGTACTATATAATCCAAGGGTCTTAACTATTACATAGAAGCCCATTAAGGATTTATGGTAATACCTTTTTGAATATCCTTCTACGAATCCCTCATATGAAGATATGAAAGATCCTACCAGGATTTGGATAACGAATATCCAGAGTATACAAAAACACAAAAATTGCATAAAAGAAAACACAAAATGCATAAACACATAGTCACATAACCACAAAATTGTTTAACTTGATTTGTTATCGTTTGTTAATTTGTTCTGTTAACTGTGCACATGTATTCAAAGCACACCAGGTATCCAATTAGTGGATTTTGATTGGTGCTTTAAATATTTCTAAAAATCTAACTATAAAGATAGAAAGATCTTTTAAAGGGAAAATTTGATTTCGATTATAAGGAACCGAAATGTTCGAATTAAGGTACACAAGGAATCCAATTAAAGACTCTGAATTGAATGATAATCATCCACAAAGGTCTAATTGTGGAGATAAAAAGATCCCATAAGGATTTTAGAAGTTGAAGATGTTTTGAAACCTTGCACTGGATGTGCTTAAGTCAAAACATGAAGTAAAAATGCCTATGAAGTTGAGATGCTAGATATGTCAAGGCGACATATGAAGCAGAATTTGAAAGTTAAGTCAATGTATTGAGAAAAATGTTTTTGAAAACTATGCGTGGGGTTCTAAAAAAATGTGTTCAATGTTTTTGAAACCTTATATATAATACTTTTGAAATCATAAAGTAGGTGTATTAGGTGGGTATATTTATAAAAATGTTTTAAAATCATGCGAGATGAATTTTGAAATTATGTATAAGGTTTTTGAAAATATGAATAATGCTCTTTGAAATCATGCACTTGATAAGAAAATATACTGTGTCAATATTGTTTTCAGACTATATGAGACATTTTGAAATTATGAAGGTTGATTTTGAAAACATAGACAATGTTTTTGAAATCATGCATTTGTTATGTTAAGTAAATACACTATATTAAAAATGTTTTCGAACTATGTATAAAATGTTTTTGAAATCATGAAGGTTGTTTTTGAAAACTTATGTTATGCATGTTGAAAAAAATCAGAACGTAATGGGTATGAGATTTGAAAATACCCTTAGTTATCTAACCAAGGATTCAAAGGCACAGATGTGCAAAAAGCAAAGCATGATTACTCATAATTTCTCTTTATTTTCTGTACTTCGTATCTTAGAATGAAACGAGTACTTAAAATTTTTTATGGGAATCATGAGTAAACACAAGAATGGGAAATATTCACAAGAGTAGTTTGTAAGGAACATAGTTCCTTAATGTAGGTATTATAGGGAAATGCCACACACACATGTAACTACACTTGTATATCAGAATTTGTGATCAATGATTTATTTATAAACAAAACTGATTGTTTCACATTACAAGAAAAACAAAGAAATAAAAGCATAAGATTTAAAACAGTAACATCTTATACTCAGCCAAATGCTCATCCGTGGGTCAGATTTGCATTGACAATCTTTGTTCACTTGTTCCTGAAATAGCTCGTCTCGCCGTAGTTGTACCAAGTACCAGATGGTAAACGAGCTGGAGCAGGGTTGACTTGGGGTTGGTTTGGACCACCTTGGATTGGGTTGAATTGACAAGCATTTGCCAGGTGACCAAGTCGTCCACATGATGCACACAGACGACACTGCAGGTAAGCTCGGTGAGGTGCATTACACTTGTTTCACATCAGTGCAGTACCGGCATAAGGTTTCCTAGCAGGGGGTTGAGCAGCAGCAAGGTTTATAACAGCTTTGTTTTGGATAGCAAAGCGGCATATGTTAACCAAATGTCCCCGCCGTCCATAGTAGGTACATTTGGAGCAGGGTATAAGGTTTGAATGATGACGGTTGCATCGTTTGCACAGAGGAACAACTCCTTTGTATGGCTTCCTAGCAGGGGGTTGAGCTGGTTGGTTGGGGACGGCTTGACCATTTGATTAGACATTGAGGATAAACCGGTACTAAAAGATCTTGTGTCCTTGGACGACCTTGGTATCTTACCAACGCTATACTACGCTCATGATGGGTGCACTTGCCCATATGTGTGTTTAGTGTTAGTAAAATATCGTGTTTTATAAATTTAAAACTTGACTAAAGTGTTAAAAAGGGCTAAAAATATACTTCAATATATATACACACCGACACACATCAAGTTTTTGGCGCCGTTGCCGGGGACACAAGGATTTTAAAAAAGTTAGGAATCAACGGCCTAATCGTTTTTCTTATTTGTCTGTATTTTTTTTTAGGATTTTTCTTAGATTTTCAGCTTCTACAGAGCTCAGCACGGGCCGTGCCTGGTCGGAAACGGGTCATGCCCAACATTGTTACTGGCAGTTTTTATTTTCCGAGTTACAGAGAGCTGAGCACGGGGCCGTGTCGGTGCAGCACGGTGCCGTGTCGAGCTCTCTAGTAATAGGGATTCGAAAAATAATCACTGTAACTCTGACCACGGGCCGTGTTCATCTGAGTACGGGGCCGTGGTGAAACTTCTAACTGTAACACCTCGTAAAATCACGTCCAATGATATGTTGACACGTGTACTAAACCTTAATAAAGTCAATTGTTGACTATGAGGGCCTAATTTTGTGAAAAATCAAAAACTTTGATTATGGAAGGACTGGAAGTGTTAGCATGCTTAAAATAAGTTTCTGAATAACCTCTTACGGTATTCATATTCACAAATGAGCCGCTTGTTGATCGAGAGTAGCCGTTTGCATAATTAATTGAAAGTTTGCGCGACGAGGGGTTAAAAGCGTCAACATGTTTATTCTTACCTCTGAGTGACCTTTTAACAAACCAGGAGCTTCATGATATTTTATTATACTCTCGGGAATGCCAATTATTGGCCGTCTAAGGTTTTTATGCCTTTAAGTGACGATACGCGCAACTTTGCAAGCTTAAGGGGTAAAAGTGTCAATATGTTTAATTCTACCTCTGAATGACCTTTTTAGGAACCCGAAGCATTGTGATGTTTAATAATACTCTCAAGAATGACTAATATGGATTAGAAAAGGCTTCGATGCTAATAAACGATGGTATGCGCAAGTTTGCGCATTAGGGGGACTAATTGCGTCAAACTGCAAAAGTATACCGAATCAAATGATAGCGAACATTCTGTAACTTGACCATAAGTTAAACATACCATAAATACCCTTTACATAGCTTAGAAATAGGCTTTGAGGGGTTCGGTGTGCAAAAATAAACTTTTAAGTCAAACAGGGACTAAAAGCGTCAAAATTGCATAAGTTTGCATTTTCGCGCATATCTTACGTTCTGAATATATCCGGACATCCAAAAATTTATGTAATCATTAAAATATTTTATTTTAGTGATTGGCATGATAAAATTCCATTCGTCGCGTAATTTGGATCGTTTTTCGCATCCGTTCATGTTTCGTCGTAATTAACCGAACAACGCAACCGTACGACCAAACGAACCGCCATCCGAGATGTTTTTGAGCATATTTCATGTTCCCTATACTTTAACTTCATTTTAGAGCCTTGAAATGGGGTTAACGGGGTTTAAACGCATCGAAAATGGTTCAAAGGTGTTGCAGGGACCAAACTTGACAATTTAGCAAAGTTTCTGGTCACTGGTAGGTGGTGGCGCGGCGCCACCACTATATGGTTTTGCCATGGCGCGACGCCACGACCTCATCTGGGCAGAAACTTCATTTTGGCACCCAGGTTGAATTTCAGGGGCCTAATTGTAACTTTTCTCAATACCATGTGATGGTTCTGGACATCCCTTGTATTCCAAAACCATGTGCCTTATGTGTAAGGTCCAGATCAAAGCTCAATTATCGAGGAACGATCCTAACGGTTCTTGAAATCCTATAAATACCCACTTGTTTTGCTCTCATTCTCACACCTGATCTAAATTGCTCTAAGTTGAAGCCTTATGCTTCATACCTGAGTATTCTAGATCAAATTCATCCTTGCTTGGACCCCTTGTAAGTGCCCTCTTATGGCTAGTTATTTTTTATTTGGCTTAGAAAGCCGAAAAGTCAAGCGTTGCGATAAACGCTTTGACTTTTAAACGGTCAAGCCATTGTTCGCAACGAACATGGCTACGTGATCGTAATTAGGTAGGTATTAAACCCTCAAAAGGGCACCTCCTAATTACCATGTTTGCTTAGTTAATTGTCGGGTCAAAATAATTGAAATAAAGGTCAAACGAGTCGGTTTTTAAATAAAATTCATAACTAATGATGTAAAGGCAATAAAATCAGTTTTGTCACTTTAATAACTTGGTAAATATTAATTCAACATGTCTAGGCATGTTCAACCCGACAATTATGAGTTTAGGCTCGGTTCGCAACCGAAAGTCGCAAAAGTTGACTTTTGCTTTGACTTTCAGTTCTGACCCGATTTAGCTTAGTTTAGGTATGTCTTAGGGTTCCTTTAGGACCATATTTCATGTTAGTATAACCCTCTAAGATTGTACTATATGGTTCATATTAAATCTGATTCATATGCATGTTTTCGTTAATTGCTTAATTGTTGACCATTATGCCCTTTTGATATAAAAACGAGATTTTTGAAATGTGAGAGGACAAAAACCTTTATTTCTGATTTATAAGCTTGTCCTAAAAATTGACATCAGTTTGTGGTCTAAATTAGGAGTTATGCTCGATATCGTAAAATGAACGCTTTTTATTAATTAAACGGCATTTTCGGCATAAAACCTACTTAAACCCAAATTTTGACACCAAACTTTCTACCCACTGATGTAATATAATATTTAGGGTTTTTTGGAAATTTTTATTAAATTTTAAACTGATCATAACATAGAGTTCTTGCATAGACTCGGTAATTGACGATAATGCCCTTTTCGTTAATAAAATGAGTTTTACACATCCTTTACATATCAAACCTTTTTCTACTGTCTTTATATATTAAATAAGTTATTTTAAACAGTAAAGGCTTATCAAAATCACAGATTTCCTCAATCAACCTGAATATTGTCAAATACCGAATTTTATGCGATTTAGGCGCATAGTATGGTTTAAAACCATATTTAGCACCTAAGACTTGTTACCTACTGATGTTATGAATAAATTTTTATACTTAAACAGTAATTAAAAGTTTTGAACTATGATTTCCAAAATTGGCCCTTTTAACATATGTGAAATGACCAAAATGCCCATACGATGCGTAGTTTGGCCATAAATGATAAATTTCACATATATATGATTTCTTACTGATATAACTTATTAAAATAAATATTTCTACTGATTATTTTAGACCAGAACCTCAGGTTGCTATTTAACCTCTTTTATAAACTTTAAAATGACCAAAATACCCCAACGGGGCTTAAATTGGTTTTAAATTCGTTTTGGGCATAAAAGAAGGTATCCTACTGATATCAAAACATATTTAGGGCATATTAACTTGTGAAACATGTCCATGACTCATTTGGTTACCCGTTATGCATTTTTCGCGTTCGGTGCGGTTTATGTAACTAGTTTGCATAAATTAACCGAAACGGGTCAAACCTTATCATTTTCACTTCAAAATTCAGAATGTGTTTAGTTTACCCATATTATACAAGTCTCCATACTTGTCGGGTCTAAATCACATTCTAATCTGGTCTTCTCTTAATCTTGCGTTTTGAACCGTAAACCTTTCCTTAAAACTAATTGGTCTAAGTTACAACTTAAATAAGACCCGTTAGGAATCTAATAGGTTAATAAAACCTTCGTTCCAGATTAAGAGCCCCAGTAGAGGTACTTGTGCTTGCTGATTTGAATATACGGCTGAGAATAAAATTAGATTTTAGCTCAGGTAAATACTTTTAACTTATTTTCCCTTATACGGGCTTGGGATACGGTAAATTATTACCGCTTGGTCGAGTGTAGAAACCTTTTAATCGGAGATGATTAAATTGCATAATCCCGTTTTAATCAGTATTGCTTGATAACAAATAACATTAGGGGTTAATGACCGTGTCCTGGATATCCTTGGCTCATTTAAAAAGCGTAAATGGCCACAACTTAAGCACAGGGTGTAGGCATACACCTGCCTGTTGCGTATGTAAAAGATATACTCACTTGTGAGGTAACTTCTTGTGAGTTTATATTTGTGGTGTGTCGATTAATGTTGATCGGTTGTTTAAACACCGGCCCTAAATGTTGGACAAACATGTAAATCTGATACAAGATTGTTATTAATATAATTGTCCCAAGTTATAAAAGAATATTTGTGCCTTGTGCATTTAAACCAATTTTCATAAACACTTTTCAAAAGAGTCAGTTAATTGTATTTACCAGTGTAAACTGACGTATTTTCCAAAAAGATTAAGTGACAGGTACTGAACGTAATTGGCTGGGAGCTCAGGGCGTTAATAAGGAATCTTGCAAGTTCTAAACGTCTAAAGTCTGTTGAACAGAGTTTATATTTCTGTTTTAAGATCCGCCTGTGGATCCATATACAACTGTTGTGTAATATTTTATTATACTTTCGAATCGGTTTGTATTATTATTACTTT
This sequence comes from Helianthus tuberosus, assembly GCA_030545235.1. Lineage (NCBI taxonomy): Eukaryota > Viridiplantae > Streptophyta > Magnoliopsida > Asterales > Asteraceae > Helianthus > Helianthus tuberosus. The sequence goes on from CM060444.1 coordinate 27,498,996, forward strand.
AGACTTCCGCTGTGCATTGAACTGTGATTATTTGACTATGATGATATCAACTACGTCACGATACTCCCCACCGGGCCCACCGGTAATACGTGGAAATATCAGGGTGTGACACTGACCAACGCTCTTTTTATGTTTTTATTGCAGGACTTGGAACCCAGGCGCTGCACCTAAACTTTCTACGCAGTGCATGAGCTCCAGTTCCAATAGGGACATAAAAGAACCGCTAGACGAACCCGAACGCTTTCTAAGAAAAAGACTTAAAGCTAAAAACCAAGAGAAAGTTTCGGGGGACCCACTTCCAATGGCGGATCAATGTACCCTCATGGATTACCTACGACCCACCGTAGGTAATCTTGGCGCCGCTATCAATGCACCGAATGTCGAAGCCAACAACTTCGAACTTCGGCCGCATTTGATACAAATGCTCCAAAACTCCGCAACCTTCCATGGGCTTGTGGACGAAGATCCCAATTTACATATTACTAACTTCTTGGAAATATTTGATACTTTTCGGATCAATGGAGCATCAAATGACGCCATCCGCCTCCGAATGTTTCCATTTTCACTAAAAGACCAAGCTAAGGCTTGGCTTAATACCCTACCAGTTGGTTCGGTAAACACCTGGGATGAACTAGCCCAAAAGTTTCTATATAAGTATTTCCCTCCTGCTAAAACGGCTAAATTAATGACTGAAATTAATACATATTCATAAGAGGATGGGGAATCCTTATATGAAACTTGGGAAAGGTTCAAGGAGCTACTAAGAAAGTATCCTCATCATGGTCTTGCGGTATGGCAACAAGTATCCACCTTCTATAATGGGTTGCTGCCACACACAAGACAAACACTCGACTCTAGCTCCCGGGGACTTTTAGGTAATCGTCGCCCAAATGAAATTTATAATCAAATTGAGGAAATTGCTCAAACCAATTTTCAGTGGCACACTCCCCGAGGCACAAAAACTGTTGCCCCGGGCGCCCATAAGGTGGACAAAAACACCTCTTTGCAAGCCCAAATCGAGGCCCTTTCTTCAAAAATAAAAAAGTTAGAAATGGCAAAAACGGCCTCGGTTATGGCTTGGGAAGGGTGTGGTGGACCGCATGAAAATTGGAGTTGTATGAAAGAAATGGATAATCAAACAGAAATGGTAAACTACATTGATAATAGATCTAGGCTGTCAGGTCCGCCAACAGGTACCTACAACCAAGGATGGCGTAACCACCCTAACCTTGGTTGGAGAGAACCCGGCAGTAGTAGTAACCAACAAAATCAAAACCAACGAACAAACTTTCAACAAACGAGAAACGAGTCACAAAATTTCTCTCAACAACAAGGGGGACGAGAGAGGCTTGAAGATACTATCTCTCGCCTCATCTCTGACACAGAAAAGAAAAACTCGGATCGATTTCAACAAGTGGAATCAAACTTTTGAAATCAACAAGCTAGTATTCAAAACATTGAAAAACAACTAAATTAACCAGCTCAAAATTTCTCCGAGATACCACAAGGCGCGTTACCCAGCAATACCGAAACCAACCCAAAGGCGTAATTACATCTCATCACGTTGAGAAACCGTACCGTAGGTCCCGAGGAGGCTCCGCTACCTCCAACTGAAAAGAGCCGGTCTAACCAAACCACAAATTCGCCGACACCCCAACAAGAGACGGCTCCTCCACCAAATCAAGAGCCTACCAAGAATCCCCCGGTACCGTACCCTGGTCGGTTACTTCACCAGAAGACCGATGAGCAATTCACAAAGTTCGTAAATTTACTAAAACAATTGCATGTTAATATTCCATTTGTCGAAGTCCTAACTCAAATGCCTAAATATTCAAAATTTATGAGAGACTTCCTCACTCACAAAAGGAAAATCGAATCATTGCAATTAGTTAATTTATGCGAAGAATGCTCCGCCTTGCTACTCAACAAACTCCCACAAAAGAAAATCGATCCCGGAAGCTTCACCATCCCTTGTTCGATTGGATGATCGCCCATACGCAATGCACTAGCTGATCTCGGGGCTAGTATCAACCTCATGCCCGCATCAATGTTCGACCGACTCGGACTAGGGAAAACAAGCCCTATAAAAATGAGCATACAACTCACCGATAGGTCCATTAAATATCCACAAGGTGTCGCCGAAAATCTATTGGTAAAAGTCGGAGACTTTGTCTTCCTGGCCGACTTTGTCATACTAGATATGGAGGAAGATACCGAAGTACCACTCATCTTAGGGAGGCCATTCCTAGCTACGACCCACGCAATGGTAGATATGAATGGTGGGACACTAACATTTAGGGTTGGGGACAAGGAAATGAAGTTTGGGGTTGGGAAAAGAGTAGAAGACGACGACCCGGTCAAATACATGAAGGTCATAGACTCAAGTTTGGATGATGCTCTCCGACGGTGCAACATGGGATGCAAAACATCCCACTTGGGTAACATATGACTGACTTTGGGTCTAGCCAAGGACCCTTATAAACGTGGCGCACCACGGAGGCATTCCGCGGAACTATCCTTAGCTTTAGTTTAGATTAACTTTTATGCTTTCTAGTTAGTTTTAATTTCAGGAATAAAACACACTCAGGGTGATGGAGGACACTAAGGGAAACTTGAACCAACACCCCATGCACAAAAACCGAGCCTCCCGACAATTTTTCTTCATTACAACAAGTTCAGCACGGGGCCGTGCTCAGCCAACACGCCCCGTGCTCAAAGGTCTGCAGAAAAACGCCCAGTTCAGGTAACTGGACACGGGGCATGTTCGCTGAACACGCCCCCATGCCCAGCCTTCTGTAAACTATAATACTGGCAATCTGAACACGGAGCCGTGCCCGGTCACCACACGCCCGTGTCCAGATGCCCAGTAACATAATTTTTTGTTTTTAAACAACTTTTTACGCATTCAATCAACCTAAAAAATTATTTTTGGGACACATTGAGGACAATGTGTAACTTAAGTGTGTGTGTGTATGGGTGGGATGCTAAAACTTTGAATCTTGCAAGTCCTAATTACAAGCCTTATACAAAACTCTATTGGAACCGCTAATCACACCAAATTTTTTCAAAAACTTTTCATTTTTTTTACTTGTCTTGGTTTAATTTGGGACTAACAAGTTCCAAAAAGGTTATATTTTTACAAATTTACAACCGATAGCGTCGCGATAAAAAGAACCAACATAAGAAAATTATGAAACGGCATGACAAATCTAGTTAAAATTTGATTATATATACCTGATCATATTAATAAACCCATTCCCACAAAAAGTGAGTTTTGAGCCTTTATTGAGCATACAAATACACATCTTTAAACTAAACGCTCATTTTTCGTTTCTTGTGTGAATAGCCGCTTGGTTTCTTACGACTCTAGAACTTGCCATGACGATACATTCCCGGTCCTTACCAACTTAAACCCAAGTAAGTAAAGGATGGAGGCATTTGGACTAACCCCTTTTCTTTTCAACACCATTATTTTCCATTTTTTTTACCACCTACCCAAAATCCCCCTAGTTAACCTCTTTGAGCGTAAACCTTTTCGTTTCTAAACCCACAAAACAAACACCCTTTACCCACCAAAACCTTTTTTTTATTTTTAACCCTTTATTTTAGTAAAAAGCTCGGTCTCCATGTGACATACTTATAAAAAAAATGAAGTCTAGCAATAAACAAACAAGTTCCTCAAAAGAAACTTTGTTTGAAAATGCTTCGTTTTAATAAAAAGTCACAAAAATAAAAAGTTTTACGACGACCGACGCTTTGTACGCTTTTAGCCCTTTTTACTAACCACTAACCCAAAACCACCTACCTTTAACCCAAGCCTAACCCTTCCCCAAGTCCTCTTGATATTTACAAAGGTGTATAGTTAAAAAGGAGCAGGATTGATTGCTTGGGAAGCATATGGTAGAAGTAAGTTCCATGCCGGTCTCGAGTGTTTCAAAAAAATACATCTTTGTCCGAGTGTTGAGTGATCTCACGTGAGGTATGTGAACTTGTATATAAATGGAATTTTAAAGAGGCATGTTATGCCCAAATAAGTAATTTCTCTTATGAAACGTTCTAAATAAATCATAACGAATAGGATTGTAAATAACATAAAAATAAAGTCTAGTAAAGATCTTGGAATCCCGACACACAAGACAAGCCCAAAACTTCTCTTCTACCCATTCCATTTGGGAGTGTAAGCCACATTATAAAGAGTTTTGCTTGAGGACAAGCAAAGATTCAAGTATTAGGATATTTGATGTGTGTGAAATGCAACATATAAATTACATCAAAAGAGGCATAAAACTAACCCTTTTTTAGTACTAATGTTGGAAAAAGTGTGCTTTTGTTTTCCTTTTGTATTTTCAGGATTAAAAGAGCGTAAATGAACAAAATAAGAAAAAATGAAGCCAAATCTAACATAAATACAAGAAAAGGAATAAACGTGGCATGCATGACCCCTCGCCCAGCGGACACGGGGGCATGCTCAGGTGTCTGCAGAAAAGACAAAGCTATAGAAGCTTCTATTTCCCAACACGGGGGCGTGCCCAGCTTAACACGGTCGTGGTCAACGCTAAGATTCGCAGAATCCAAGCAAATCTTGATAGTACAGATACGCTTCTGCACACAGACCGTGCCCAGCGGACACTGGGGCGTGTGGAGCTAATGCAGACAAAATACAATTAATGAAGAAAGAGAAAGTGGATGGACATGGGGCCGTGCCCACTGGACACCGGGCCGTGACCGGGCTTCTGTGCAGGCTATAAATAGAGGTGCTTGGTTCACTTCAAAGACATCCCTTGGCAAACCACCTCTCTCCCACTTCACCCACACTCCACCACCATCACAACACCCACATGCACCACCATCATCCATCATTCATCATAGAGTGTGTGTAGTGTCTCGGGATCCAAGATTGATAGTAAGAGTTCTTGACAATCAAAGGCCATGTTTGCCTAAGTCTCTTACATCACTTGTGAAGACAAGCATTTAGTGTAATACTTTTGTTTTTTTTTAATCTTTTCGCACTTTTTATTTGGTTTTGGATTAATGACTTTAATAACTAGTTTCTTATGTTGAAGGTGAAACTTCCTTATCATTTGTCCGTGGTGTCTTGGCGTTATTTTACTGTCTATATAAAATAAAAGATTTACACCATTCATATCTCCATGGTCTATATAGAGATATGTTGGCTACCTGGTCGAGGGTTAAGGGAATGGTTTGGTAAGGTTCTTGCCTTGTTCAGTGTATAGATCCTGCAAGGACCTGGGTCAAGCTTACTAGGACCTCCTTCAATACCCACTGGTATTAGATGGCGGGGGTGCGAATGGCTTGATCCCCTCATATGTAAACTACTATTAATACATTAACCCGACTACTTGGGATTGTATCCCTGCTGACTCAAACCACTTAGCCGAGGGTAACGTCACATTCAAAAGAGGGGCCTACCACATTACGCATTAATAACTTAATTAGTTATCTTTTAATAATCCAACCCTTTAGGATTGTATCCTTGCTGACTCAAACTACTGGGTTGAGGGTAACGTCACCTTCAAAAGAGGGGCCTACTACTATTGTTGGTGCATATGTCTGTCGACTTTGTCTTGTATCGAGTCTTGTAGATAGATTAGAAAGAACAATGCTCGGTATCCTAGAAAATAGCATTTTAGAGAAGGTTGTCCATTTCGCACGAACTGGGATGTGTCCAGTTCGTACGAAGTGACAATGTCCAGGTCATTTGGTCCACTCCATGCGAACTGGGAACCTCTATAAATAGTGAGCTTGTTCATTTCACTTGGAACTTTGGATTCCGGTAGCGAAGCTCTGCCGAAGTGTCTCCAAGCCTGTAAAACGTTGTTATATCAATAAACAAGACAATTAAAGTGATTCCTAGTGTATATCAAGCTGATTCAACATCAATACGTTTGTTTCCGCCTCTCGTATTGATCAAAAACTCTTCTGAACGACTCGTATAGGTCGAATCTCGATCCTACAAGTGGTATCAGGGCTCAGGAGGAAGAGTTCTTACCATTTTCAGCTTGATTTCATCAAAATTTCTGATTTCTACTCAATTTCTTCACATTTTTCAAAATTATACGAGGTTTTAAGGATAAAATGGCTTGATTTTCACACATAATATGCGAAACATTGTTTTAACAAATCCTTGAAAGAATCAGACCTTAATTCGACATAAAACTTGATCAATTTTGCCAAAAAACCGTCCGATTGTGTGACATCAGCATCAATTCGCATGAATTGACCATCAGTTCGCTTGAAATGAACAATCAATTCACACGAAGTGAGTTCATTTGGTTTGAAGGGTTAACCATTTCGCACGAATTGAATCCCTGTTCACACAGATTGAACCCCCAGTTCGCACCAGTTCGCACCAGTTCACACGTAGTGGAAGAAGTTCAGATCGTTTGAATCCAGGTCGCACCAAAGATCTCCAATTCGCACGGATTGGTTGATTTAAAAAATCCAATTCGCACGAAGAGGGTCAATTTGTTTGATAGGATCCATTTCGCTTGAAAAGGGTCAATTAGTTTGATAGGATTGGTTAATTAGACATCAGTTCGTTTGAAAGTTTTCAGTTCGTGTTAGATTGATTGTTTGGGGATTCCAGTTCGTTTCAAGATTCTCCAGTTCGTTTGAAAGTGTCTAGTTTGTGAACTTTTGATACCGAATCATGGAAAACGAATTCTACAATGCGTTTGCTACTGCTCCGGGTACTCCTGTTACCGTTGCTCAGAGTGTAACAATGGAAAATGAAACTGGAACATTGTAGAAACCTCCAAAGCTGATGTGCATTGAAGAGTATTACAGTTGGCAAGAGCGTTTTGAAAACTGGGTGCAAGCAAATCATCTAAGGTCTTGGGAATGTATTGAGAAAAAGTATGTTCGTCCTCGTAATAATATGGGAGTTGTAAAAACTATTTCTGAATTTACGGACAAAGAGAGAGACATGTACAAAGCAGAAAAAAGGATGATCAGTTTACTTCAACAAGCTGTGAAAGAAGATATTTTCATATTACTTCAACATGATGATAGTGCATATTCGATTTGGATAGCACTTCGTACAAAATTCGAAGGAAGTACAGGAATGATCAAGAGTAAGAAGTCTCTATTAAAGAAAGAATTTGATTTGTTCTCAAGTTTGCCGGGTGAAACTACAAAGGTTCTTATTGAAAGATACTGTCATTTAGTGCGTTCAATGACCACCGGTCTTTCTCTCTTGTTCACTTCTCTCTCCTCACAGCCCTTCTCTCCGACAAGTCTCTCTCTCTCCTCTGATCTACTCTATTATGTCTCGTCATCGTGCCACCACCAGACGATGGTGGTGGCGGTCGGCCGTCACATGGATCGAAAAGGGGGGGGGGTGTTTGGGTGTGTCGCCTGAGGAAGGGAACCACTGGCAGCCGGCCTGTCAACCAGCTCCGGTCTTGTGTTGCCGGAAGTGAAATGAGAAGGAAATAGGGACCAAGTGTTGTTGATGAACTGAGTTTGTGAGTTTGTGGGTTTGCAGTGGATTTCGAGAGGGAGGGGGTGAGGTTTTATCCTTATTTGTGTGGGTAATAACTAATATGGTTTCCTTATGTCCTGTGTGTATAGATCTACTGAGATTTCATGAAGATTTGATCAAGATTTAGTAGAGATTTAGTGGATCTTGCAGAGATTTGTAAGATCTAATATATTATGTGCAGGTTTAGGCTTGTGGGTTTTGGGCTTAGGCCCAGGGCCCACAAGCCCATCTCATGTGTAAGTGGTTCGAGACACGTTTTTAAACCGAAATCACCGATATTTCAGAGTTAGAAATGTGTAAAAAATAATGTCGGTATCCGTCGTAGTCGCGTTTGTGCGTTGATAATGGTAAAATCACGTAAAATTATATCGTCGCCGTCTTTAATCCATATTTATCGGTGTTGTCAGTATTTCGTACGGTTTCGTTCATTGCCGTTTAATATTCCGCAGATTTCCCGCAGACCGTCATACGCGTACTGTAGAACCGCATAGGCGTTCCTAAGCTTAGTGAGGGACTAATTAAGTTAATTTGCGTCGTAAACACTATTTAATGTTGCGTAAATCGCCTGTTAATCACGTAATTAAGGGCCGTAAATCACCGGTTGTCAGACACTAAGTATTTCCATCTAGTTTCTTTGTCTCATATTTAACTCTTTTTGCCCAAAAACATATCTTAAACTCTTATGATAGGTGAAAATGGTAAACTTACTACCGTAAAGGTAATGTCTCCAAATTTGAAGGGAAAAAATTATGGCTCCTAACTCTAGATCATGGGTTGTAAAATTCTCTTCATGGTTCTTAAGTTGTCTAGAGGCATAGGCTATAACCTTTTGACGTTGCATTAACACACATCCATAACCTAACTTAAAAGTGTCACAATAGACTACAAAGTCTTCAGTTCCTTCTGGTAACGCTAGTATGGGTGCGTTGGTTAATTTTTGCTTAAGGATTCTAAAGGCTTCCTCTTGTTTTGGTCCGCATTCAAACTTAATTGATTTACATGCTAGTTTTGTTAAAGGGATGGCTATTCTAGAGAAATCTCGGATAAACCGTCTATAATAACCTGCTAGTCCAAGAAAACTTCTCACCTCCATTGGTGATTCAGGGACTTTCCATTTAGTGATCGCCTTGATCTTTACGGGATCCACATGATTAACTAAATGTCCAAGAAATTGTACTTCTTGTAACCAAAATTCACATTTTAAGAATTTAGCATAAAGCTTTTCCTTTCTCAATAATGTAAGAAGTGCATGCAAATGCGCTGCATGTTCCTCTTTAATCTTAGAGTAAATGAGAATATCATCTATAAAGACAATTATGAATTTATCCAGATATGGTTTACATATTCTGTTCATCATGTCCATAAATGCGGCTGGGGCATTGGTTAGACCAAATGGCATGACTGTAAATTCATAATGACCATACCTTGTTCTAAAGGCAGTTTTAGGAATGTCCTCTTCCTGTACTTTCAATTGATGATATCCTAAGCGTAAATCGATCTTAGAAAAGAATCGAGCTCCTTACAGTTGATCAAACAGATCATCGATTCTTGGTAATGGGTACCGATTCTTAATCGTGACTTTGTTCAATTCTCGGTAATCAATGCACATACACATTGATCCATCCTTTTTCTTGACAAACAAGATTGAAGCTCCCTAAGGTGATGAGCTTGGTTATATGAATCCTTTCTCCAGAAGTTCGTCCAACTGTTTCTTCAGTTCATGCATTTCTGCTGGCGCCAAACGGTAGGGTGCCTTGGCAATCGGTGCTGAACCTGGTAGTAGGTGAATTCTGAATTCAACTTTCCTATCTGGCGGTAGTCCGGGTAGCTCTTCAGGAAAAACATCTGAGAATTGAGATACTATGGGAATATCTTTCAATTCTTTTCCTTTAGTGTTAATGATTATGGAAATTATATACACTAGTGACCCTTTTCTTGCATAACTTGCGGTTTTCATCACAGAGATGAATTTCGTAGATCTAGTTGGCTTATCTCCTTTAATTGTGATCTTTTCACCTTTTGGTGAATTTACTTGTATTGACTTTTGATCACATAAAATACTGGCTTTATTGGCTACTAACCAATCCATTCCTAAGACAATATCAAATCTGGCTAGATTCAGTGGGTAAAGGTTAGCAATAAACTTATGGTTTAGAATTTCTATTCTTGCTTCCTGCAAGATTTCAGTGATCTTAATGGATTCTCCATTTGCCGTCTCCACTAGACATTCTTGTTGGAGTTTAGTTAATGGTTGATTAAGAATTTTGCAAAATGAAGTATTAATAAAACTTTGGTTTGCACCAGAGTCAAATAATACTTTAGCAAAACATCATTAACTAAAAACGTACCGACAATCACATCCGGAATCATCTTGGCTTCTTCTGCTGTCAGAACAAATGCCCTAGCATTCTTAGTAGTCTTGTTGTTCATGGCTGGAGCTAGTTTCGGACAGTTCGGTTTGATATGCCCTTTTTCTCCACAATTGAAGCATACTCCATTGCTGGGTTTCTTCCTACAGTCTTCTTCCTTGTGTCCAGGTTTCTTGCAGAAGTTGCAGTAGGTAGGACATTTTCCCGAATGTTTCTTCTTGCAAGACTTGTAGTAGGGTACAAAAGTAGAACCTACATTTTTCCCAAGGTTGGAATTACCATAACAAAATTCCTGGGTAAGTTTCTGGACTAGGTTCTTTCTCTGGTTCTCTTCTTGCGTACGTACCAATTCATCAGTCAAGGTATTTGCTAGTTCTACAGCTTCTTTTATGGTTTGTGGTCTAGCTGCCTTGACTACATGTCTAATCTCACTGATTAATCCCCAGAGGTAACAGGAGATTAAGACTGGTTCTGGTGAGGCTAGAGTTGGCACTATTCTAGCATATTCGAAGAATATGGTAGTGTAACCCTTATAGTCTACTCCAGTCATTCTAAGGTTTAAGAAATTATTAGCAATTTGTTCTTTTTCATTGGGAGGACAAAATTTCCTTTCGACCATGTTCTTAAAATCAGTCCACTGCATATTATAGACTCTGTCACTACCCCTAGTCTGGAGAATATTATTCCACCATTCTAAGGCTGCATTCTTAAAAAGATTGGAAGCAAACATGATTTTGTCTTCTTCTGCACACTTGCTTATTTTTAAGACAGCCTCTGTCTTTTCTATACAGCGTAGAGATGCAATGGCTTCTTCATTGCCAGAGAATTAGATCTGTTTGGAAGACCAGAATTCTTTGTAAGAACAACCATAAGACATGGTTCTTCTTCTTTTTGGAATAGGCAATTGAAGTAATAGTCCATTGTTCACGTTGTGACTGGGTTCAGTATGTGATCGCTTACTTCCACTATTACTTTTATTATTTTCTGCTTCTTTAACATTTTGGATGATATATGGCATAGCATCTCTAATTCCTTGGGTTACTATGTGTCGAATGACACTGTTATTTATTTGATTATCATTATTCTGGTTTTCCTGATTTGCTTCATTGTCCATCTGGATTTGCAAACAATTATCAGGTATTAATATCGTAGAATAAGATTTAATGCCAATAATTGCACAAACAAACAAATTGGTCAAAACCGTAGATCATTGCGACATTTACTCTATTTTATATATATGCATCTAATACAACTATGACCGGAATTCAAAAATACTACTTAGTTATGCATCTATGTTAGTTTATCTATTTTAGTTGATTTTTTTCAAACTACTCGCATATATATATATATACTACTAGTGGGGGTTCATCCAATACTGCATTTTTCGCTCGTCATACTTCCAAACGAGCATATCCCCTATTTGTCTGATCCTCTCTCATTCATCAACTAACTCCTCACCAAAAGTGCAGAGTTCCTGCACGTTTTCAGTACTTATGGGTGGTGGTGGTACGAGTATTGGTTCAGGGTAAGGTGGTAAAGGGTCTCTATATGGGTATGGGTTTTCTAGGGTTTCCCTAACATACTGGTCAGCATCCCAGTATGGATCTAGAGGGTCAAGGTTTGGGTATGGTGCTACAGGGTTTGGCATAGGTTCCTCTTGTGGGTAGAGTTCTCGGTACTCCCTATGGTCGTCATTCCACGGATCATAGGCTAAGGGATTGGGTGCTGGAACTCTGGGTATCTCATCTGGGTTAAAGACTGGTATGGGAACTGGTGCTTCTTGGTTGATTTCTATTTCCATGGGTTGAGTGGGAAACCGTGGTAGTGGCTGTGGTGCAATGATTTGTTCTAGGTTTGGGTCTGCGGGGTGGCAGCTAAGATGTGAAAGTTGGCCAATCTCCTATTGATTATGTCTTGGGTCTAGGCGTTCATCTCCCTATTTGCTGCAGCTAAAGCCCTCTGTTGCTTTAATTTTCTCATTCTTTTCCTACGCTCATGGGCTCCCCGACTGAACCATCCTCTCTTTTTGATAGGGAATGGCTCTTCGAATTGTGCTTTAAAGATGAATATCCCCTCTTCGGTGTCAGCTGAGTACCCCGAAGGAGTAGGCTGGGAGGATGTTCCTTCATCTCTAGGAGAACTAGACAATTGACAGTAAGCATCCAACGGTCCTTGATCACTCATACTGTAAACTAACAGATTGTCAAATAACATAAAATAATAATACACACGTATGCACATAGTCACATAGATTATTTCCTAACATAATTGACAATTTCAATGTCAGGAGAACACTTCTGTGGCTGAAATCAGTGGTTGTAGCTCTGATACCACCTCCTGTCGCAACCCCTGACCCCTTGCCCCGGGAGGCGGGCGGCCACGAGCTTCACACATTCGGTGGTATCCGTGTTTATTAAATTTGGCAGCGGAATTTATATCAGGATCGTAGTTAGGAAATATTTTATCAGAGTAAAACACCTTATTTTATAAATAATAAACACATGGGTAAAACCCAAGTTTCCATTCATGACCAGTTTGTAGGGATAAACCCTAATTTATTGAAATAAAACATCTTCTTTATTTTGGTAACTTTTATAGCCACTTTTCCAAGCCTTCAGTGCTCTCCAGCTGACTTCTATTTGGCTTTCACATTTTGTTACCTGAAACGCGTTTTAAAAACATTTGTCAGTGAGAAATACTGGTGAGTGAATCCCAGTTTAATCAAAACAAGTTTTATCATTTTACAGCATTGAGGGCAACCCGCAATTACATTTGTTTACGTCTACTTTAATTACCACCCACGGCACTGTCAATCCTAACTTGTGGTAATGTTACTACTCACAGTGTAGTAACAAATTTTGTATACAAAACCCCAACATACCGACGATAATTGTAGAATTACAAATACTCAATCACTGTTAATTATAATGTAAAATAATTTGAGGTTTTGTAAAAACAGTTTACAAAAAGATAAGGATTACTCACATTGCTAATTTAGGTTTTTCCTTGTGATTTCCTGGTTATAATCTATTAATTTAAACAATGCCCACGCGTTAGTATCATAACCCAAATTTACATTAGCTATACCCTCCCCGAGACAGAACTCCAATGACTGAGTCAGGTAGAGCCTTGACATGCGTTACGGAGCACTAGATCAATCGGGCAGCGTATCTAATACGTAACCGGGGGTTATAAGTGTAGGTTCGACGAGTGGCAGGACACGTGGCAACATGGGGTTTCGTCTGGTGGCACTAGGTCGCGCCCCACGACAGATCAAGCACAGTCTGTCGCGCCCCACGACAGACTTATTTTATTGTTTTTATTTGATTTTTAATTATATAAAGGTATTTCAGGTCCGGTTTTCGTATACAGGGTGTATTTTAGGACATATAGGGGTGTTTTAGTAATTTTAGGAGGGTTGTTATATGATATTCTAATTTACTGTAAGAGTAAAGAGGATCATGCAGAGCATCTGCATACACTTCTGACATTGTTGAGAAAAGAAAAGCTTTACGTTAAATTCTCAAAATGCAAATTCTGGTTACAAGACGTGCAATTCCTTGGACATTTGGTTAATCATGAAGGAATTCATGTGGATCCCACAAAGATCGAGGCGATTATCAATTGGAAAGTCCCAGAATCACCAATGGAAGTAAGAAGTTTTCTTGGATTGGTAGGATATTATAGACATTTTATCCAAGATTTTTCTAGAATAGCAATTCCATTAACCAAGCTGACATGCAAATCAGTTAAGTTTGAATGGGGACCAAGACAGGAAGAAGCCTTTAGGATTTTAAAGCAAAGATTAACCAATGCACCGATACTCGCGTTGCCAGAAGGAACTGAAGACTTTATAGTCTATTATGACGCATCTAAGTTAGGATACAGATGTATCCTGATGCAACGTCAAAAGGTTATAGCTTATGGTTCTAGACAACTTAAGAAATATGAAGAGAATTATACGACCCATGATCTAGAGTTAGGAGCTATAATTTTTGCCCTTAAGATTTGGAGACACTATCTTTATGGTAGTGAGTTTGTTGTCTTCATAGATCATAAGAGTTTAAGATATGTTTTTGGGCAAAAAGAATTAAATATGAGACAGAGACATTGGATGGAAATTCTTAGCGATTACGATTGTGATATCCAATATTATGAAGGAAAGGCTAATGTAGTAGCTGATGCTTTACGTTGAAAGTATCACAAAAAGCCAAAACGAGTACGCTCTCTCAGATTAAATCTGAAGATAGATTTAAATGAGAAAATTCGAGAGATACAAGAAACAATAATCAAGGATGATGCTGAAGGTTTAACAGGAATGATTAAGGAATTAGAAAAAGAAACAGATGGAATTTGGAGATTCCATAAGAAAAGGATCTGGATACCTATTCAAGGAAACCTACGAGATCAAATTTTAGAAGAAGCCCATAAATCTAAGTATACGATACATCCCGGTAGTGATAAGATGTATCAAGATTTAAGAAAGAATTTCTGGTGGATAGGAATGAAAAAGGATATAGCAAACTATGTTGCTAAATGTCTAACCTGTTCATAGGTTAAAGCTGAGCATCAGAAACGTTCAGGGTTGTTGCAACAATTAGAGACGCCCATTTGGAAATGGGAATTGATAACAATGGACTTTGTTACCAAATTACCCAAGACACGAAAAGGTAATGATAGAATTTGGGTGATTGTAGACATATTAACCAAATCTGCTCATTTCTTACCCTATGAAGGAAACTTTCAGTATGGAACAATTAGCCAAGTTATATGTAAATGAAATAGTTTCATTACATGGAATTCCTTTATCTATTGTGTCTGATAGAGATAGCCGTTTTACATTTCATTTTTGGACAAGTTTCCAAAAATCAATGGGAACAAGGTTAAATCTAAGCACAACTTATCATCCTCAGACAGATGAAAAAAGTGAAAGCACAATTCAGACAATGGAGGATATGCTTAGAGCCTGTGTAATTGATTTTGGAGGAAACTGGGACGATCATTTGCCATTGATAGAATATTCCTACACTAACAGCTATCATACAACATTAATGCTGCACCGTTTGAAGCACTTTATGGACGAAAGTGCCGAACTCCAGTCCGTTGGGCAGAAATTGGAGAAATGAAACTATCTGGACCAGAGATAGTGCAAGAAACAACAGACAAGATTATTCAAGTCAAGAAAGACTAAAAGCAGCACGAGATCGTCAAAAGAGTTATGCAGATAACAGGCGAAAACCACTAGAGTTTCAAGTTGGAGATAAGGTATTGTTAAAAGTTTCTCCATGGAAAGGAGTAGTCAGATTCGTTAAAAGAGGAAAGCTAAGCCCAAGATATGTTGGGCCTTTTTAGATTATCAAGAGAATAGGGCCAATAGCTTATCATCTACAACTGCCAGAGGAAATGGCAGGAATACATGATGTGTTTCATGTATGCAATCTCAAAAAGTGCTTAGCAGACGAATCATTAGTGGTACTTCTTCAGGACATAGAGGTAAATGAGAAACTTAAGTTTGTACAGAAACCACTACAAATTGAAGATAGAAAGATCAAGAATCTCAAGCACAAGAGATTAGTTATGGCCAAAGTAAAATGGGATTCAAAGAGAGGACCAGAATATACTTGGGAGCTCGAGTCAGAAATGCAACAGAAATATCCACACCTGTTCCAGTGAAGCTCGAGGACGAGATTTAAAACAAGGTGGGGAAGATATAACAAGCCTCGAAAATCACCCCTAAATGCTCCTAAATACACCTCGTATGCGATAAACGAACCCGTATAACCTTAATATTATATAAAATCAAATAAAACAAATAAAATGGGTGCTCGCGGGCCGCGACCCAGTTCGCCCAAGGAGTCGCGGGGCGCGACCGAGTTACACCAGGCGACACCACAAGCTGCCACGTGTCTCTGTGCGTGTGAAGTCTACGGCGATGATTCGCCAAGCCTAGGCCCTAGCCTACCTAGCTCGCGGGCCGTAAAGGAGAAGGAGTGGGGGCATGCGGGGCACGAGCCAACCCCTAATCAGCCTATAAAAGAAGCCAAAGGCCTCATTTGTTCATCGTTCAAAATCTCTTTTTTCTATCAAAGTTATAGACGAAAATTTACGGGTATTATACCCCTAAAACGCGAAGCTTTTCCTCGTTGTAAGTATTTTAACCCCCGATCACGTATTCGTTACCCTACCCGATTGATCTAGGGCTCCGTAACGCATGTCAAGGCTCTATCTGACTCAGTTTGTTGGAGTTCTGTCTCGTGTTGTACAGGTAATGTGATTTGGGTTAATTTACTAACATGTGTGCATTGTTTATTTTTAATAGATAACAATCAGGAACACCAACAGGAAGCCTAAGGATTACCTAGGTCAACAATGTGAGTCCACTCTCTTTTTCTCACCGTTTGTGAGTCATTCTCTTTTTCTACCAAACTGTTTTACCAAAACCTCAAATGTTTTCAATTATACTTAACAGTGATTGAGTCTATATATTCTACAATTGCTGCCGGTATGTGGGGTTTTGTATACACTACTTGTAACCCGTTACTATTGGACGACGAGTTAGCCAATGAGTAACATGACCACAGTCATGGAACTGTGAACATGACAAATACTGAATGAGTATATTGGTAGATATAAACATTGTAATCGCTCTCAATACTATAAAGTTATAAAAGCTGTTTTGATTAAACTGGGATGCACTCGCCAGTATTTCTTGCTGATAAAATCTTTTTAAAACGCGTTTCAGGTAACTTAATGTAAAGCTAATAGAAGCCAGTTGGAGAGCACTGAAGGCTTAAAGAAGTGGCTATAAAAGTTACCTAAATAAAAAGGAGTTTATGTTTTCAATAATTAGGGTTACCCTATCAATGTATTGTGAATAAAACTTGGGTTTTATCCCATTTATTTATTATAAAATCTTGTTATTTTAAACTCTGATAAACATTTCCAAACTGCGGTACTGATGTTAAATTCCACTGCCAAATTAATAAACACCGATACCACCCGCTCTGTGTATCTCGCGGCGCTCGCTCCCGATGTAGGGTTCGGGGGCTGCGACATTAGTGTCCTCAAGGTGTCACAAGGAGGTGAATTTGTGGCATTTTCGCGAGCTTAGTGGCATATGGCAGCAATAGCAGGCCAGTTGCCAACCTCCTGTCACTGGGCACCTCATACGGACCGTAAGAGGTGGACCTTACGGCCCGTAAGGGGTGTTCCCCCACCTTACATATTTTAAACTCCTTACGGTCCGTAAAGAGTATACCTTAGGGTCTGTAAGGGACCTCCAGAAATGGAACTTTGGCATTTTAGTCCTTGGACTTTTATTTTTTCCCATTGGGCAGTTTTGGTCCCTCTCCTTCCTCATAGTCGGGATTAGTTGGAGATTCTGGACACGTGTCGTCGCATAGTTGGATGAAAATTTTTGAGGTGTTACATCCTCACCCCCCTTAAAGGAAATCTCGTCCTCGAGATTTATTCAAATAGATACGGGTATTTCTGTCTCATTTCGTATTCAACCTCCCAAGTGTAATAGGGGTCACGATGGGAATCCCATTTTACTTTGAGGAGGGAAACTTTTTTATTACGGAGCTTTTTAATTTCATGGTCCTCAATGGACAAAGGTTTTTCAATAAACCTTAAGCTCTCATCAATTTGAATGTCATGATGAGACATGACAAGTGCTTTATCAACTAAGCACTTTTTCAGATTAGAGATATGGAATACATCATGGATTCCACTCAGCTCTTCTGGTAGCTTAATTCTGTCAGCTACCGAACTGACACACTCTGTTATCTCGAATGGTCCAATATATCTAGGGCTCAACTTACTCTTTTTTCCAAATCTCCTTACGCCTTTTCAAGGCGAGACCTTGAGCATTACTCTGTCTCCGATTTGGAATTTGAGAGGCTTCCACCTTTTATCAGCATAGCTCTTCTGCCTATCACGGGCAACCTTGAGTCTATGTTTGATTTGTAAGATTTTATCAGTTGTTTCAAGAACAATCTCAGGTCCAGAGAGTTGGTTTTCACCAACTTCAGCCCAACAGACAGGCATTTGGCACTTTCTACCATATAAAGTCTCAAAAGGTGTGACTTTTATACTAGTGTGATAGCGGTTATTATAGGAGAATTCGATCAGGGGTAGATGTTCATCCCAACTACCGCCTAAGTCAATCGTGCATGCGCGTAGAATGTCTTCCAGAGTTTGGATTATACGCTCACTCTGCCCATCAGTCTGGGGATGGTAAGTCGTACTAAAGTTTAAGCGCGTACCTAGCGCTTCCTGGAAACTTTTCCAAAAATGAGAAGTGTATCTAGTATCTCTATCTGATACTATAGACAACGGTACTCCATGAAGAGATATAATGTTGTCAACATACAACTTAGCTATCTTATCGGAATTATAAGTTTCCTTAATTGGCAAGAAGTGCACTGACTTAGTCTGTCTCTCGACTATGACCCATATCGTGTCATTGCCACAACTGGTCTTAGGTAACTTGGTAATCAGATCCATTATTACCATCTCCCATTTCCAAGTGGGAATTTCCAGCTGTTGTAGTAGACCAGGCGGTCTCTGACGTTCAGTTTTAACTTGCGAACATGTTAGGTATTTGATGTGCTAAAAGTGGTTAAATAAAAACTAACAAATATTAACCTAAACTAGACACGCTAAGTTTTAAATTTATAAAAATAGACTATGTAAAACATAGACCTCACAACCGGAAAGTGTACTGATCAATGCAGAATAGCTAAAGCAAGTCCGATTATCAAACCCATGAGACTCTACTGACTACGAATACTGGACTCAACTAACTTATCTAAGACTGACTCGACTTAATTGTTTTATGTTTTGAGGGGAGGTTTTCTAATAACCTGATGCAATTTATTAAAATTACCTAAATTAACTAAAGCAGACGGAGACACGAACCAAGATTGTGGATGAATTCAGATGATAGGAAAAACACTACCTAGACTGGAATACTGGATTGTACTAGTAACGTTTTATTAGGATGTTTGTTACTATGGAACCGTGATCTTCTAATGCTAAACCTATCGAGACACCGAGCAGGACCCTCGACCCTTCTTAGGAAGACACCTATGGATCTCTAAAGGCTGTTATGGAAACCGGTTGGTCTAGACTCCCCCATGGGTTATCTAAGTGGTTTATGAAAGTACCCTAATTCGATCTACTTCCACATGGGTTATAAACTTAGGATAAACCTGAGTTCTCAATTTAACTTGTTAGACAATGGTCAATAGGGAAACTAGTTCAGACTCCTCACGAAGACCCTACCTAGCAATTTACTGACTTAGACCTAACAATAACCTCGCACCTCACAGCTATTGAGATTAGTAGAACACTTAGACTTATCTAATGATCAATTACCGCTTCTAAGGTATGTTGGCCAATTAACCCAAAAGATCACAATATAAAATTATAATCTAGCATGCACCTATTATATGGAAGACATCCACCAAGAATTATACGAAGCAATAAATGACAATTAAACGAATCTAAGCATGCATACACATCGAACCGATAATCAAGTTGACTACTTTCATAAACAATCCATAGATAATCAAATACCCATAATAATAATTAAAACTTTAACAAATCCATTCATCCAATCTAGGCAGTACAAAAAACTAGCCAAACATCATGAACAAGAAAAATATATAAATCTGAACCGGGTAGCAAAACATGTTTATAGGTTCAAATAATATAGAGAAATAAAAATTAAAATCGACACGTTTGCGAACCCTGACGCGCCTCTTGAACTCAAACCAATAACTTTCTTCACCTTCTGAAATCGTCCCCCATTGCGATATATTTAATCATCTAGCAGTGGAAGAATTGTATTGTATATATATGGTTAGCCGCCTCTTTTTTTCCAAGATCCCCCCTTACGATATATATATTATTTGTATGGTCTTGAAAGTCATGTGGATCCCTCTATATGTCAACAACAACAACCATACCCAGTATATCCCACCAATAGCAGAGCTAGTGGTAGGGTCAGGGGATGGTGAGATGTAGGCAAACCTTACCTCTATCCCTTGGGGGTAGAGTGGCTGCTTCCAGAAAGACCCCTGGCTCAAAAACAAAAGCATACGAACAAACAGACGTGAAACAAGCAGAAAACACGGGTACCATAGTGAAATAAAACTACCAAATATCAACATGAGTGAGCATATACTACATAAACATTTATAGCATCATAAAACAACCAATGCACATGTTACCTAAAGACAATCATATGCTAGATCCCCCCTAACCAAAAACTAGGCTACCTATGCGTCATCCCTTAATAATCATTTCGCTTTATCCTATGTCTCTACGAATCCATATCCTGGATCATGTCCCCAGAGAGATGTAACTCTATCAAATCATGTCTAATCGGCTCCTCCCAAGTTAATTTAGGCCTGCCTCTACTTCTTCTCCCATCCACAATGAAGTTTTCCACTGCTCTAACTGGCGTTGTAGTCTGCCTTCTCTTCACATGCCCAAACCATCTCAATCTCCCTTCTTTAATCTTCTTCAATATACTAGCTAATCCTACCCTTTCCCTGAAAACCTCATTTCTTATCCGATCTAGTCTTGTGTACCACGCATCCACCTCAGCATCTTCATCTCTGCAACCTCCATCTTGGCGCCTGTGCATTTTTGATGGCCCAACATCCTGTTCCATACAACATAGCAGGTCTAACTGCAACCCTATAAAATTTCCCCTTTAATTTAGTTGGGAACCGCTTGTAACACAACACCCCAGAGGCTGCTCTCCACTTACACCAGCCAGCCTGGATGCGGTGGGCTACGTCACTATCTATCTCTCCATCCCTTTGAACAAGCGATCCTAAGTACTTAAACTTAGTTACCTGTGGGATTGTTAGGTCTTCAATAGTGATATGAGTGTCCTCGCAGTCACCAGCACCATTGAAGTTACAATAGAGATATTCCGTCTTTGAGCAACTAATCCTTAAGCCTCTCCCCTCTAAGGTTGTTCGCCACTCCTCCAACCTTACATTCAGGCTTTGTTTAGTCTTTTCAATTAAGACTATATCATCTGCAAAAAGCATGCACCTTGGAACTAGCTCCTGGATGGACTTTGACAACTCATATAGGACAACCGCAAAAAGAAACATGCTTAACGCCGACCCTTGGTGGAGACCCACCTCCACTGAGAAGAAGTCGGTATCTCCTAAAGGAGTACGTACACTCGTTTTTGTCCTACTATACATATCTTTGATTATATCTATATACCTCCCAGGGACCCCTCTACCCTCTAAACTATCCCAAATCAATCTACGGGGCACACTATCGTACGCCTTTTCAAGGTCAATGAAGACCATATGTAGATCCCGCCTTTTCTCCCTATACTTTTCCATTAATCTTCTGATAATATGTATTGTTTCCGTAGTTGATCGCCTTGGCATGAAACCAAACTGGTTTACCATAACCTGAGTTTCTATTCTTATTCTAGTCTCAATTTCCCTCTCCCATAATTTCATAGTATGACATAACAACTTAATTCCTCTATAATTTTCACAACATTGGACATCTCCTTTCTTCTTATATATGGGCACTACTACGCCACTCCTCCACTGATCTGGCCTTTTTCCATATTTGAAAATAAGAGTGAACAGAGTGGTCAGCCATTGAACTCCTTCATCTCCCAAACACTTCCAAACCTCAATCGGTATGTTGTCCAGACCAACTGCCTTAGCCCTCCATATGTCAACAGCCCATAAAAAATAAATATGTGGTCAACATATAAATTGCTCGGTCAACAACAAAAATGTCGCTAAGGCATGGATGCATTTAATCCAACTTTGAACAAGATATGCACTTTAGTCCCTTGAACTTTCATGACCTATTTATAAGGAGCCTTATACATACTTTCCACAATTTGCAGTTCAGATCCCTTAACTTCTATGACATATTTTCAATTTTCTCGTTTATTTATCGATTAAGCTCATTTATGATGTTTTCACACAGAGACATGTAATAATATAAAATAATTAAATATAAAATAAAACTAGCAGAACCAACTCTAATTAACTAATAAAATGTACAAAAATAAATAGATAAAAGCATGTATTTTGCAACACATCAGCATTTTGCTACATGGGTGGTTATGGACTTTTTCATGCTCATCCACCAAAAGTTCTTTTTCAGGTCTTGGTATATTTTGTCTCCACCATGATGTACTAAATATTTCGACTTATATGATTCTTCAGGAATCAACTCTGTAAGTCCTCCATAGGTGGTAACCCATATTCTATCATTCAGTCTTAGGATTCCATAGATTCCAGGTGTTAACTGTTCCACAGTTCAACCCAATCCTTCAGTCTGAGCATTAGCCTCTAACAAGGCTTGCTTCTGAGCCTCTAATAGATTTTCAATCAAGCTATTCCATTGTACGACGCTCATGGCATTAATTCTAATTGGTTTAATCCTTTCTTTGTGACTTAAGGCATCAGCAACGACATTTGCTTTGCCGGGATGGTAACGAATCTCGCAATCGTAATCGTTTAGAGTTTCCATCCAACGACGTTGTCGCATGTTAAGATTTTATGATTGAATAAATGTTGGAGGCTTTTAGGCTTTTATGTTGGAGACTTTGTGCCATGTAAGTAATGTCTCCAGAGTTTTAATGCAAACACAACCGCACCCAGTTCTAGATCATGGGTGGTATAAATCTTCTCGTGCACTTTAAGTTGTCATGATGCGTAGGCGATCTGATTTGCCTCTTTGCATAAGCACACAACCCATTCATATGTGCGAAACAACAAAGTACATCACAAAGTCTTCAATCCCTTCAGGTAGTGTTAAGATAGGAGCATTGCTCAGTTTCTGCTTCAGAATCTTAGAGGATTCTTTCTGTTTAGGACCCTAGTCAAATTTCATGTTTTTGAGGGTCAATGCAGTTAAAGGAGTGGCAATTCCAGAGAAATTCTCAATGAATCTTCTATAATATCCAGCCAATCCTAAGAAACTGTGGATTTCTGAAGTGGTTTTGAGTGCTTCCCAATTCATGATAGCTTCAATCTTAGTAGGATCCACTTGGATACCACGCTCGCTAATCATGTGTCATAAGAATTGGACTTTACGGAGCCAAAACTCACATTTGGTGAACTTAGCATAGAGATTCTCCTGCTATAGCAGACCGAGTATATATCGAAGATGTTTCTCATGATCATCTTTGCTGCGCAAGTAGATAAGTATGTCGTCTATGAAGACAATGACAAACTTATCTAAGTATGGCTTGCAGACTCTATTCATGAGATCCATGAATGTTGCAGGTGCATTCGTGAGCCCAAAAGGCATCACAAGGAACTCATAGTGGCCATATCTAGTTCAAAACACAGTCTTCGAAACATCTTACTTCAGACTTTCAATTTGGTGATAACCAGATCTCAAATCAATCTTTGAGAAGTATCTAGCTCCTTGTAACTGATCAAACAGATCATCGATCCTTGGCAAAGGATAGCGATTCTTAATCATGATCTTATTTAGTTCACGGTAGTCAATGCACATTCACATTAATCCGTCTTTCTTTTTGACAAAAAGAATTGGAGCTCCCCAGGTCGAGGAACTTGGTTGAATAAAGCCTTTCTCTAAAAGCTCTTCAAGTTGTGCCTCCAGCTCCTTCATCTTAGTGGGTGCCAAATGGTACGGAGCTCTGGCTATAGGAGCTGATCCAGGGAGAATGTCGATTCTGAACTCGACTTGCCTATCCGGGGGCAGACCGGGTAATTCTTTGAGGAAAACATTAGGGTATTCCAAGATGATTAGGATATCTTCAACCTTCGGCTTCGGTTCATCAACAGTCACTTCCGCCATGTAGGTGATACATCCTCTTTTCAAACACTTAGATGCCTTAAGCAAGGATGCTTTCTCGGGCAGTCCATAGTGTTAATCTTCATGAATGGTGAGTATGTCACCGGATGGGGATTTAATTTCGATAAGTTTCTTATCGCATGCAATATGGGCCTGGTTATGGGCTAACCAGTCCATGCCTAAGACTATATCGAATCCCACAAGGTTCATAGGTAAAAGGTTAACAAGGATAGATTGGTTCTTAATGGATATAGCGCATCCATCAAGAATCGTGGAAGCTATTTGTATGCTACCATCGGCCATTTTGACCTCATAAGGAATATCTAAGGTTCTTAAGGGAAGGATTAGAAGTTTTCTAAATTTATAGTCAACGGAGCTTTTATCGGCTCCGGAATTAAATAAGACTCTAGCAAATATATCATTTACGAGAAACGTACCCATAATGACATTTGTGTCTTTGACTGCTTCTCTCGCGGTCAGCTGAAAGGCTCTAGCATTGCCTTTCGTGGCTTTAGTGGCCTTGCTCTTCCCATCAGTTGCCCACTTCGGGCAGTGGGTCTTTATATGCCCTTTTTTCACCACACCCATAGCAGGTGACGTTCTTTAGATCCTTGCATTCATGGGATTTGTGGTCCGTCTGCTTACAGATGCCACAACCTTTGGGTTGTTCATTATGGCATTTCCCAAAATGTCGTTTCCTGCAAGTTTTACACTCGGGTTTCGCCTCATTCGACTTGCACTGATGATAACTCGAACCAATCTTACCCTTTTTAAAATCTCTACTAGGGGTGTCATCATGTTTAGGTTTGTGATCACTCTCGGCCTTGGCCGCTCTTACTCTTATCTCATCTTCAGTAAGAGATAAGGCTATATCCACAGCAGATCTAAAGTTGCAGGTTTGGAGGATTTAACCATTCCTTTGATTTCTAGAGCGAGTCCTCCGATAAATCACGTAATGCACTTAGACTCGGGGGTAATCAGATAAGGAACGAGTCTTGAAAGAGAGTTGTAATTAGATACGTAAGCTCGATAGTCGAGGTTCTTCATTATTAGTTTTAGAGAGTCAGATTCAACTTTCTCCACCTCATGAGGTGGACAGTATGTCTCGCGGATCAGTTCCACGCATTTAGACCAACTTAGGTTGTACAATGCAACCTTGCATGTGGATTGGATCAGTACCTTCCACCAGGTTGGAACATCCTCCTTAAACGATTGGGACACATATTTGTTAGTGTCCTTAGTGGCACAACCGCTTATATCAATAACGGTCTCCATTTCATCAAGCTACTTTAGAGCATCAATGGCTCCCTTCTCGCCCGTAAAGTCACGGGGTTTACAAGAGACGAAATACTTATAGGAGCACCCCCTCCTTAGAGTTACGGGCTTGGTTCTGATGATACTTTTGATGCTTCGCTCACTCTTAGTTGAGGAGCAGTGGGACCTTTCAGTCTTATGAGTTGTGGAGTGGGATTTAGAAATAGAATTTAGTTTTTGTCCTGATGGCTCCGACCCTTTAAATTTAGCCACAAACTCAGCCATAGCTATACCGACTTCATCGGCAATAAGGGATCAAAAATTATTTTCTTCGTCCATATGTTTTTGGTGCTCTAAGTCGTCACCACCGTTTTTCTTATTTGTATCGCCAATATTTAGGCTTGTCATTTAGTTTAGTTGATAGCTACATGGGCTATCAGTAAGATTTTGGGAATTTAGTAGCGGATCAATTAAATAATGGAAAAGAAACTTGAAATTTGATTTCATAAAATCGATAGGTTTCAATACATTGTCCTATAAGGACTTTTTGGAATTAAAAGTACAAACATTGTCCATAGTGGACTTTTGAATTTTAAGCAAGTTACAATAAAAGAGACAGAGATTCTTCAGTCGTTTTTGTTATCCTTCCTAATATTTTTCTTGTTTCACCTTGCTTGGTGTTGGTAGTGGGGGGTTTAGCGATTGGTTAGAGTTTTCTAGGTAAGGATTCATCTTAGAAGCGGAACTTGTATCACCTTGCTTGGTGTTGGTAGTGGAGGGTTTAGCGATTGGTTAGAGTTTTCAGGGTAAGGATTCATCTTAGAAGCAGAACTTGTTTCACCTTGCTTGGTGTTGGTAATGTAGGGTTTAGCGATTGGTTAGAGTTTTCAGGGTAAGGATTCATCTTAGAAGCGGAACTAGCGGGTTCCAACGATAATGAGTAGTACGGGTCACGAATTTTAGATTGGCTTGTGTATGTAAGGTTTGGAATTTTAAAATTGGGAGGTAGAAAATATGGGTCGTCAATGTCCATTGGCATAGGTTTTGATGCCTGGCTTGAAGGTTTGTCAGTTTGAGGTTTTATCGGGGAAACAACATATTGGCCGTAGGAGGAAGGTAAAGAACTTATCCTTATGCCTGGTTGTAATGACATCCTTGGTTTGGTGCGAAGCTTCTGCCGTTGCGGCTTCGTCTAAGGATTCTCCTTGAAAGGAAAGAGCATGGAATCCATATCTGCGGTTCTTTTCCAAGAGGCATCTTCTAGACAAATATATTTTAAATCGATAACTAAATAAAAAGAAAGGAGTAGTCTTAGTTTCGGGTCTAGAACTCAGAATAGTCCTATGGAATCTGTATATGTGATATTTGAGTTTATACACAAAAGGCTAGTGTCTAATTCACTCAAACTTAGCTCTGATACCGACCTATCACACCCCGATTTCTGATGGTCCCGGAAGGGTAGGGTTTAAGCGTGATGATTAGATAATAGTATCACAATACGTATGTAGCGAAAGTATTGAGTAAAAATATTTAATTCAATTAAAGCTTGATTATAATATTAAAATTTAAGTACAAACATATACGTGCATGCCCATAGGCAGGATCAATAAAAAGAGCTGAAGAGTTGCAAATTCCAAAGCTTTTATCATAGTCGACCCGGATTCCTAGCCTAATATCAATGTACGGTACCTGCGGTTCAATATTTTGAAAATACGTTAGCTTTCGCCAATAAATGCAATAACTGACTCGTTTTTGAAAATAGCTTTTCAAAAGAGTTTTATAGATAGAGAAAACCCGTAGGTAATCATTTAGTATTTATTGGGATTTTATCTTGTCACCAGTTTTACAATACTTTTCATACAGTTGGGAACTAGAAATCAGTGTCAGTCATTTTT
Source organism: Helianthus tuberosus (assembly GCA_030545235.1). Lineage (NCBI taxonomy): Eukaryota > Viridiplantae > Streptophyta > Magnoliopsida > Asterales > Asteraceae > Helianthus > Helianthus tuberosus. The sequence goes on from CM060444.1 coordinate 27,525,854, forward strand.
AGTACTATAATGACTAAGGTACACACCAAAGTTTAATAATGCGTCTTATAGTAAGTATGCTTACCCTGGCGCGTTATTTAGTATGGCCATAATAGTTAATGAGTCGGGACGCCCGGACACGGTACCATTAACCCCCAATTGTTTTAGTTATCAAGTATTACAGATTAAACTGGGTTCTTATATTTATAAGCAATCATAGGGCTCATTTATATAATACCCGCTCCAAGTGGCATATTTGCCATACCCCAAGTTTTAAAATAAAATAAGTTAAGAGTATTTACCTCTTGCTAGCATCCAACCGATAACGGTTTAATTTAGCAAAAGCCGCAAGTCAAAGTATTATTGACCCAAGTCCGATTATCTGGGAGGTTCTATAGTCCGGAATGAACAGAATTAGTTATCCGTTAGAATGTATACGGGTCATAGGTAAGTTCCTTAGACTTTACCCACTACTTAGGAATAGGTTCGGTTTCGCTAGATTAAGCGTAGACCGGAATAAATGTGCTTTAAGCCTATCCAAGTGCAATGACTCTTTGGATTAAGGTCAATTAACCAAACATTCTGTTTTGAAGTAGTTTTGAAGTGATTAGACCTGTTACGCCTAAATTATACGACCTAGGTTCCTATAACTAGTTATGTGCGTAAAAGCGGGTTTAGAAGGTCGGTTGGGTCTAAGACAAGTCCGAAGTGTCAAAACATATTTTATATCATTAGACATTCTGTTTGAAAGTCAGAATTTTGATTAGCTTAGTCTGAAACCATTTAGTTTGCTTTTACGACCAAAAAGGGCATTGTGGTCACTTTAATATATAGTTACAAGACTTGCCATTTGACCCATCGAATGACATGACCATGAGATATAACTTCAGAGGGTTATACTCAATAATAATATGGTCATAATGTCGGTTTTGATCAAGTTCTAACGTTGACCAGACGGGTCAGAATCAAAAGTCAAATGAGAAGTCAAACTGCTTGACTTTTGACATAGAATGAGGTTCTAAACTGAATTGGACGAGTTGAGCTGGCTAATATATGTTTATATAAGTCACATATTTTGTTTAAGTGTTAAAACAAGTGAGTTATAAGCTTACAAACTCATTTATGTGATTTATGCAAATTGTTGCATTTTTTACTTTTTAAGTAGCATGCTTGACTCATCAATTCGACTAGTTAACGTGATGATCCGAGGGTAGGATCGCAGAGGGATCATACCATCGTTATTACGATCACGTTGGAAATTTCAGATAGAACTTTGACTTGACCATATTGGTCAAAACTAAAAGTCAAACAAAAAGTCAAATTGTTTGACTTTTAGTTGATTAGTAGCTAAATTAATTGAAATAGAACTAGGAGAAGACTTTCTAGAGAAGAGGAACACTAAAGAACACTAGAGAGCAGCTCCAAACTTCAGGGATTGCTCCAAAGAAGTGTTTTTGAGGGAGAGTGAAAATGTGAGCTTGAAGGAACACTATACGGCATGCTATTTATACTAATCAAAATGCTCCAAGATCATGCCAAGTGTGACCCCAGCTGATTAGTGACTGATTAGTGTCCTCAAGGTGTCACAAGGAGGTGAATTGGTGGCATTTTCACGAGCTTAGTGGCATATGGCAGCAATGGTAGGCCAGCTGCCAACCTGTTGTCACTGAGCACCGCTTACGGACCGTAAAAGGTGGACCTTACGGTCCGTAAGAGACCTCCAGAAATAGAATTTTGGCATTTTAGTCATTTTAGTCCTTGGACTTTTATCTTTTCCCATTTGGGCTGTTTTGGCCCCTCTCTGTAACACCCCGAAAATATGAAACTTTATATTAAATTATAAAGTATAAAATAAAGGAGAACAAACTAACTACGAATAAATAACCCAGTTAGTTACGAGTCTTGCGGTAACGTATAAGAGGATTAAAACACCTAAAATAATAACCGAACAATAGTTGAGGGACCAAAGTTGCTAAAATTGGAACTTGTAATATTAAAACAAAAAAATTACACCAAACACACACATAGGTGTGTGTCTGGTCGATTAGAACACAGAGGGCGACCAGGAGAAACCCCCAAACCCTAGATTGTGCAATTTCAACAAATTGAAGGCCTAAATCAGTTCTAAAACGAAATCCGAGCATAGAATCGTGATCTCCTCAGTAAAGGGATCGTAAGGTAAGTGAAATCTTGTTGAAAAATTCCATCTAAAAATTCTGTTGGTGCAGTTTTCTGTCGACTACATCTTTGTTCGAGTCTTAGATAATGAAGATAGAGAGAGAAAAGCCCAGAGACTGATCAAGACTGAAGAAGTGAAGACACAGCATTGTTGTGACTCGATAGTCGACTCGTCAACATCTGAGGGGAGTCTGTTGGTGCACTACATCTGTCGACTTTGTCTTGTATCGAGTCTTAGTCTTAGAATGTTAGATTAGGGCACGTTATACGAGAAAATAGGATAACATATGTGTCTTAGATGAGGGTTTCGCTTATAGAGACATAGATGGGGTTTCGCTTATGTGTCAAATGGTGATTTCGCTGATTTGGACATGTTAGGGTTTCGCTCATGTGGCATGTACATTGGAGCGAAACCTCAAGCCCTATATATAGTGTCACATAGGCGAAATCATGTAATTAGTTGTGCAATTCCATACCGAGGTGCTGCCGGTGTGAAGACTGCTTGTATTTGTGATTTTATCAATACAATCAGTAGTTAATAGTGAAATCAAGCTAAACAAAGACTGAATCAATGAATTCTGCCTCTGATGCAGTCTGAGCACTCTTCTGATTGACTCGTCAGGTCGTTTCATGATTCTACAAGTGGTATCAGAGCTCAGGAGGAAGAGTTCTTACTGTTTAGTTCGTTTTCGCTCAAAAATTCTGATTTCTACACCTTCTTTCATCATTTCAGAGAGATTTACCGGTCGAAAATCGCTCAAAATTTCACAGATTATAGATAATTTGACATAGACAAATCCCTGAAAGTTTCACACTGAAATTCGGACTAAAAATAGATTAAAATTGGACTCGAGTTGATTTCGCTTATACGAACATTCTGGGATTTCGCTCATAGATACATTGTGATTTCGCTTTTGAGTGTCAATTGCTGTTAATTTCGCTCCAAGGTCCATCTAATTTCGCTTTTGTGTCACAAAAATTGAGGGATTTCGCTCATGGAGACCATCAGATTTCGCTCAAATGAACCACAAAACCCTAATTTCGCTTTTAAGAACATCCTGGTTTCGCTCATATGGTTGATCTGATTTCGCTCATTGTGTCAAAGATCTGATTTCGCTTTTAAGGACTTGCTGGGATTTCGCTCTTTGTGCATTAACACAGAATTTCGCTCATAAGGCCACCAAGAATCCTTGATTTAGCTTTTGTGAACCAAAACCTTGATATCGCTTTTGTGAACCTAAACCCTAATTTCGCTCCAAGGGTTCATAGAGTCTGATTTCGCTTTTAGGGTATCTGGGATTTCGCTCTTAGGTCACATAAGTAGTCTAATTTCGCTTGATAGGTTGTTTTGAGAAGAAACGTGTCAGGATTGTTAGAAAAATGACAATGATGTTTGATGAACAAGAAAACTATTATTTTGAGAATTTTAATAATTGGAATCGAGGATTTATAGATGAGAGTTATAGAAATGTGAAAAAGGATGTTTGGGTCAAAAGGTTTAAATATTTTGTATGTTTGAAAAATGAAACATTGGAAGATCTAGAAAACCGATATGGAGTCTTACTTGGTTACTTAAAAAATCATGAGATTGTTCTATCAGATACTGAAAAGATAGAAAAGTTTGCAGATGCATTACCTATTGAATGGAGTGATTGTTTGAAAAATTTAAAAAGGGGCTCAAACTTTTCAAAGTTACATCTAAAAGGATTCATCAGCAAACTTAAAACTCATGAATTTGAAAATGGAAAGAAAAGGAAAGAATTGATAAAAGTTTTGGAAACTCATTTAGTGAATATGAGTTTAGATGTGATTGATGAAATGAACAAAAGGATTGTTGAATGTATTAGAGCAAAATATGTTATGAAATACGATATGAAGAGGGGTTGTTATATTGATGAGTATGCAAATCCTCTTGATTTCGTTAAAATCTTTTGTGCAGGTACATTCAGGGCAAAGGAATAAGAAGTTTCAAAAGTTGAAGAATCTGTAAAGTGTGGATCCTCAAGTTCTGAATCTGTGTGCTCTAAATGTGACAACTGTAAGGATGACAATGACAAACTCTTGAAAGATGCGGAAAGTTTGGCATTGGAAATCAAAAAGTTGAAAGATGAGAAGCAAGCTGATATTAAACAGATTCTTATGTTTCAGGAAATTTGTGAGAAACTGAAAGTTGAAAATGACAAACTGTTAAGTAATTTGAACAGTTTGACATCAGAAAACAAGAAATTGAAAGAAAATGAAAAATTCTATGAAGATAAAATCAAAACTTTTGAAAATGAAAAATTAAAAATAGAAAAAGGATTTCAAAGTCAAATAAAAATTCTTGAAGATGGGAGAAATGTTTTTAGTCAAAACAACATAGAAAAGCAAAAAATGATAAATTCCCATCTTCAGAAAATTATTAAACTTGAAAAGGAAGGTGAATGTGCTCGAAAGAAAATCAAGGAGTTCGAAGAAAAGGATGAAAGCAAAAAGAAATCTTCAGAAAATGAAGATTTCTGGATAAAGCTTGAGAACAAGAACTTGAAAGAAAATGAAACAAAATTTCAAGAACAGATAAAAGTTTTGGAAAATGAAAAGTCTGTTCTTGAAAACATGAAGAATGAAAATGAAAAATCTATCAAGTTTGATCTTGAAAGAATATCTCAGCTTGAAAACGAAACTGAGAATTCAAGAAACAAGATTGATGAACTTGAAAAGAAATTGAAAGGTTTTGTGACTTCATCAGATAGTTTGAATTTTCCCTGTCCAAAACCGATCAATTCAGTTCCAATAAGTGACAATGTCACAAACTTTGACAAAGTCAAAGTTGAAGATTGTGATGAGAAATCTGATGATGAAAATGAAAATATTGAAAAAAAAAATTGTTTTTGAAATTAAAAGAAAAATTTCAGAAAACTGTTCTACAATCAACTGAAAAAGGTGAATGCTCTAAGCAAAAACCTTTGAAGAAGAAAGCAGAACAGAAACAAAAACAAAAGGGTAAAAATTTGAAAAATGTTAAAAAAGAAAATAACAGCTCATCAGATCGATCATCCAATCAAAATAAAAAAATTACAAAAAGTAAAAAATGATAATTCAAAAATTGTTGGCAATAAGTGGTGCAGGTTGGACCACAGTGCTCAAAGGACAAATCCAGCAAACATGAGGAAGGAATATCACCAAGCCAAACAATGCTATGATCTGAGCATCTGGTGTGAAAGTGGTGATTGGTATGATAACAGAGTGTGTTACCAATGTGGTTATCAAGGACACATTGCTGTTAACTGCCAGAATTGGAGCTATGAGACGAGAAGATGCTATAATTGTCAAATCAAAGGTCACATTGCCAGAGATTGCCCAAGGAGATCAAATGAAAGATTGAGGGCTAAATCTCAGAAATTGGCAAAGATTCCAATCAACGTCAAGCCCAAAGAACAAAAGGTTCAAGAACCTAAAGTTCAGGAAATGAAAGTGAAGCTTTCTCAAGGGCAAAAAGACAGACTGAGAAAGAAGAGGAAGAAGGCGAGAGAGTATCTGGAGAAGATATTGTCCTCGGATACAACTGGTAAAACAGATAAAAGTTCTGATAAATCGTCTTGCTCGCCAAAGAATGACAAATCAAACAAAACGAATTCATCAGATACAAATCTGAGGACAGAAAAGAGAGTAAAGAAAGAGAAGGCAGTTAATCAAGAGATTAACAAATCTAGCGATGAGTTTGTTTCTTTGGAAACAAAGGAGCTACATGTTGGCGATGAATCTGATTCTTCAAAGTCAGACAAGCCACGATCAGGCAATGAATCTGGTGTGGTAAAGCCAGAAGAGCCGTGTGTTGAGGTAAAAGTTGAGAATTCTGGTCTAACAATGGATGATGCAAATTTTCCACCATTGTTGAACAAGAATTCAAAATCACCCAAGGACAGTCAGGCTTGGGTGAATCTGTTTAAATGAAAAACCTGACTTGCCGGAGTTCCCAGGTTGGTAAGCGTGGAACATGAATCGGCATATTTCTTGAGAAATTCACGAAAGTGATTTCGATTTAAAAGTGGTAAATCAGGGACATTAAGTTGTACTTGATTTTCTACAAGTGATGTTTGAGGATTGATCTTAAAAATGTTAGTTTTTACAAGTGATTGAAGAACAAGATGATGGATGAAACCCCGAATTTGTGACAAGACACACAAAACTTATTTTCCGGAAAAACCATTTTGATTAAAACAAACTTAAGTGTTTTGAAATCATTATGGGAAAATAGTTTGTTGTCAGGGGGAGTTCTGATTGTTCAAGCCAAGTGAATGGAGAATTGAAGTGATTCTCATCATGTTGTCACGTTTCTTGTACAGCTTGTTTTCAAATTTTCTCAGAAAATCAAAATTGAAACATATTTTGATTTTAGGGGGAGTAAAAATTTTAAAAAAATTAGAAAATTTGAAAATGTCAAAAACATTGAAAAAATTAAAATTGAGTTTTGCTGAAACAAGAGGAAATGATAGAAAATCAGTGGACTATCACAGCATGCTAAAGATATGTAAAGTCTAAATGTGATAAACGGTCTCACTAAAGATGTGACGATAGGCTCAGCTAGACTAGTAGATTTGCGATAACGATATAAACTTAAATGATAAAGCCTAGTTCTAGTGGGAAACATGATTGAAAGCATAGTACTTAGTTTTGTCCTTCTTGATTGTGTGCCTGCTCAGTAATCGCTGAATGCCAAAAGCATAAAAACTTGTTAAGTTTATGAGCTTTCACAACTTCACTAAAAATGACACTGTGATTGTGCATTTTATTTTGCAAAGATTTAAACTTGTTTTCTTTCTTTATTTTGTTTAAGCATTGGACATCCTCTGCGTATACGTGAGTATCGACCTGGATGTTATTGCCTAAACGTTCTGCTTTATTTTCTTTGGTGTTTCGTTTAAGCTTTGGATCGCCTCTGCGTATACGGGAGTATCGACCTGGTGGTTAAAGCCTAAACAACTTCAACTTGTTTTATTTTTCTTATTTTGTTTAAACATTGGACTTTCTCTGCGTATACGGAAGTATCGACCTGATTGTTAATGTTTAAACATTCTGCGTTGTTTTCGCACAAATCACAGTTGATCAAAGTTTAAAGGCATTACTTGAGTCAGTGTATTGCATGATGAGGGGATATGCTGAGATCGTGGGGTCCATAAGAACCTAGTGCAAAATGAATATACCTAAGCGTATCGGAAAGCATTTCGAAAGTTTTTAGATTGAGTTTAAGTGGACAACAATATCGTCAATCTACGTGAATCGTTTAGAACTTAAAACGATTAAAAGCTTAACGGTGCTTGTGATGTGTCTAAAAAAACTGATCTGATCCTCTTTCGCAAACTCACAAAAATATGTTTGTACATATTTCATTTCTACATTTAAATCCTGTTTTTGCATATGTCTTTTATGTTTTAAAAATTCAAAAAGATTTTCGACAACTGATGTTGGAAAGCTGACATTCAAAATCTCAAAGACTAAACATGATGAACGGATGGTTTGGTTAATTAATTTGAAATGTTTAAGATGTTTCATTAAATTGAATCAGAATTTGGAATGTTTCAAATTGATTAAATCAATTTTTAATGAAAATGATTCTCAAAGGTTTAGTTGATTCATTAAGTTGAATCACAATATTGTTTGTGTGTAATAGAGTGTTTGAGATGTGTAGGTTTATGATCCTGTTGCTACGGAAAGCCAGGAGATGTATCAGGACCTGAAAAGAGCTTAATCTGAAAAAGCCAGGATTTGATTTCAAAGGTGATAACAAATTCCAGACAGTGTTTCCAGCTCGATGATAGGGGGAGTCTGACGAGAGTTAGAACCAGAGAAAGATCCGGGTATATGATTCCAGAAAGAGTTTCTGAAGAAGACCGATCAAGATTGAAGGATTGTCATGTTGAAGACTCTCACTAAAGATTCCGTCAACATTCAAGGGGGAGTCTGTTGGTGCAGTTGTCTGTCGACTACATCTTTGTTCGAGTCTTAGATAATGAAGATAGAGAGAGAAAAGCCCAGAGACTGATCAAGACTGAAGAAGTGAAGACACAGCATTGTTGCGACTCGATAGTCGACTCGTCAACATCTGAGGGGGAGTCTGTTGGTGCACTACATCTGTCGACTTTGTCTTGTATCGAGTCTTAGTCTTAGAATGTTAGATTAGGGCACGTTATACGAGAAAATAGGATAACATATGTGTCTTAGATGAGGGTTTCGCTTATAGAGACATAGATGGGGTTTCGCTTATGTGTCAAATGGTGATTTCGCTGATTTGGACATGTTAGGGTTTCGCTCATGTGGCATGTACATTGGAGCGAAACCTCAAGCCCTATATATAGTGTCACATAGGCGAAATCATGTAATTAGTTGTGCAATTCCATACCGAGGTGCTGCCGGTGTGAAGACTGCTTGTATTTGTGATTTTATCAATACAATCAGTAGTTAATAGTGAAATCAAGCTAAACAAAGACTGAATCAATGAATTCCGCCTCTGATGCAGTCTGAGCACTCTTCTGATTGACTCGTCAGGTCGTTTCACGATTCTACAAATTCTGAATGAATACTTAAAATCTCGAAATCTTGTTGCATGAATGTTATTTGGATGAGATAAGAATGATATTGTGTCTAGGAATAAACCCTAGTCAATCACTTATTGGAATTGTGCTTATTTCTTGTGAATTCACAATCACCATTGAAGGTGATAAGTGGGTTTTGTAGAAATATTATAAACACCAGGATTATGAATGTTATTCTAGTATAGTTGGGTTCCATGAAGTGAATTCAGGTTTGTTAATGTGAAAAAATGATGTGAACAAACTTATTTGATAATAGTCTTGGCTAAATAACAAGCTATGAATTTAATTTTGAATTGTGTAAAATCCTGCCCTTTAAGGTGTTTGTAAAAATGCCTAAAAGAAGGCTTAAAAACTGGAAATTTGAGCTAGAACGCATAACTGTAAATTTTGGCGAATTATGCGTCATATGTTAAGCAAAGAGTTCTAAACGGTTTGCGGTTGACCTCTATAGGAAAGGAAACCGGAGCGTCAAGTGGGCAAACCGGTGTGACGCGCGTTTGAAGGGTGTGCTTTGAAGGTATGTGACTTGTCCCGTTACATTATGCATAAACGTTTGATTTTAGCTTGTTAATGGTGTCATAGTATATTATATGCGTTTGGGTGTCATTGAAGTGGTGAAGCTCACTCGACACCCAAACGGGTCAAAATATTGGGTAGAAATAGTTTGGTTTGTCATTAAAGTGATGATTTTTCACTCGACAACCAAACGGGTCAAAACTATGACTTAAATCGATCTTGTGTGTAGAGACTTGAAAGTCTCATATTATGATACCGCTAGGTAGCAATATACCAAAGAATGATTTTAATAAGCCAAGTTTATGAATCCGTGATATCGGGTCAAACGGTAGAAAAGAGATGCAAGAGTTGCTCAAGAAGCATGCTTGTATTGTTAGAAAACGAGTATGAAATTTTAATGCGAGCGTAAAGCCATGTTAAGGATTTTGTAGACCATTCGTTCATAATCCGGGTTTCGTTAAGTGAAATTTACATGGTTAGATCCGTAATTTTAATACGGACACATAAGAAGAAGAATCGACTAAAACGGATAGGTAAATAAAAAGTTATGCTAGTTTGAAGTTTGAGATTGAAATTAATAATGTTGGGCAAATATGCAGCTCAAAGCTGCAAACCTTCTGTCAAAATGGGGTGCTCGCGCTACGCGACGCCAAATCCAAATCATCGTCGCGCCACGCGACGCCCGTTGCGGGCCGCGAAAGCTGAGAGGTGGTCTGTCGCGGGGCGCGACAGACCCAATTCGCTGCAATATTGTTTTGTTTTCAATGTTTGTTACTAGAACTTGTATTTACGTATTGTTATGTTGTTGAAACTGACATTTGTTGTGGTTTTGACCCTAGGTAATGTTCGTTTCATTTCAGATGTCGATCAAGCAAGGGAATCAAGAACCGGACACAAGTCTTGAAGCTTCCTCACTAATCTAATTATGTTAAACGAGGTTGTTTTGTAAACATTACTAAATGTTGAATGCTTTTAATCTAGCTAGTTGTCTATGTTTAAACGCTATAACAAAGTACATCTTAGTAATTAACAAAGTTTTTGTTAATTATGCATTTTGTTTTTAAAAGTCCGTATTTTATGATAAAATAATGGAATTATAAGACGAGTGTTACAAGTTGGTATCAGAGCTTAAGGTTGTTAACAAAGTATGTTCGGTTCAAGCTTGATCAAACATCCGGTAAGAGTTAATTATTTTTGTAGACTTATTAAATGTAGAATAGAAATATGAATTGACGTGCATGGGAAGAGCGTATTAACACACTCAAACCCGGAAAGTGCACTAAATGAGAACGGTTAAAGCAAGTTATGAACTTGGCTAAACCAAAGCAAATAAAATATATATTATAGATGAAATGTTTAACGATTGGTGTAAACATTTCAGTTTCAAAGATGACGGAAAAAGGTAATGATGATGCGGTGCCGATAGTCACCGAGCAAATGAAAGAAGTGATTGCCGAGGAGGTAGGAAAGTCAATCGAAAATAGCCTATCCGGTTTTATAGATAAGATTCAAAACACGGTACTTTCGGTAGTCGAAGAAAGAATCAAGAAGTTGGAAGATAGCACCAACGCAGCAAAGGAAAAATCTGGAGAGCGCAAGGGCTGCTCATACAAGGAATTCATGGCATGTAAACCACCACTTTATAATGGAGAGGTGGACCCAATAATATGCCAACGTTGGTTAAGTGATATTGAAGGGGTGTTTGAGAGAACCCACTGTGACACAAACGACTTCGTAGCTTATGGTACGGGTCAGCTGAGAGGCCAAGCAAAAGATTGGTGGGATAACAAGAAAAAGGAAACTGGAAGCGAAGCGGCAAGGGCAACGACATGGGACGAGTTTAAGGTCCCATTCCTTAAACACTACAGTCCCAAGGCAGTTATTAACCGAATCAAGGAGGAATTTATTCAGCTAAGGCAAAAATGTGAATCTATTGATAAGATCACGGGGATCTTTCTCGACAAATTGAGATTTTGTGATGAGTTGGTGACGTCCGAAGAGCAGAAAGTGTATTATTATTATAATATGCGGAGTGCAGAATATCGGGAGTTTATGACTCCCTCGAAATATGAAACTCTCACCGAAATCATAAACACTGCTCGAGAAAGGGAGATAGAGCCGAAAAAGCAAATCAAGCGAGGTGAACGAAGGGCGCAGGTTGTTAATCCAAGCCCTACAAAGAAGGCGCGCACAATGGAGTCGTTTAAGAAACAAGAAGGGAAAGGCGGGTCGCCGAGTTGCAAGGTCTGTGGTAAAGGGCACAAGGGCGAGTGTCGGTTCAAAGATAAGCCGTGCCCCATATGCGGGAAGACAGGGCATACGGTTACGTTATGCCCGGGAAAAGGTGTCGGTTTGTTATAAGTGCTACCAGCCGGGTCATAAGAAATCAGAATGCCCGTAGTTAGTCGGAAAGAAGTATGGCGAGGATTCGCAAACAGAAACTCCAAAAGAAAAGGCCAGATCCTTCCAGTTAACCGCGACCGAGGCAAAGATGGAACCCGATGTGGTCACAGGTATATTCGCCATAAATTCAATTCCTGCACATGTGTTATTTGATACGGGTGCGAATAAATCCTTTATTTCACATGGATTTATTCGACATCCTTTATTTGTATTGACGAAATTGCCTATGCCTTTAGAAGTAGAAATAGGTGACAAGAAAAGTTTTATCGTGTGTGACGTGTGTCACGATTATAGGATGAGTATTGATGGTGAAGAATACTCAATAGACCTGATCCCGATGTCGATGGGAGAATTTCAAGTAGTGGTCGGGATGGATTGGCTATCCCGACATCACATGAAGGTCGCGTGTTTCCGCAAGGAGATAAAACTAACGTCTCCCAGTGGAAAACACGTTACCATCTATGGCGAAAAAGGGGTAATCCTGTAATGTGCTCAATGTTAAAAGCTCACAAGCTCATGAAACGCGGATGTAGAGCGTTTATGATATACGCGAACGAATCAAACAAAGGATCGCTAAATATTGAAGACGTACCAGTGGTACGTGAGTATGCTGATGTGTTTCCAGAAGATTTACTGGGAATACCGCCTGAACGGGAAGTAGAGTTCGGAATCAAATTGATTCCAGGCGCGAAACCAGTGGCCAATGCACCGTATCGGCTCGCGCCGTTGGAGCTACAAGAGTTAATGTCTCGGATTCAAGACCTGCTCAACAAGGGATTTATTAGGCCGAGTGTGTCTCCGTGGGGTGCACCGGTGCTATTTGTGAAGAAGAAGGATGGGAGCATGCGAATGTGTATCGATTACCGGGAGTTAAATAAACTCACGGTGAAAAAAATTGATACCCGCTCCCAAGAATCGACGGCTTATTTTACCAACTGCAAGGTGCAAGTTGGTTCTCCAAGATCGACCTTAGATCGGGGTATCATCAGTTGAAAGTCAAGGAGGAAGATGTACCAAAGACGGCCTTTCGTACACAGTACGGACATTATGAATTCCTCGTGATGTCCTTTGGATTGACCAATGCGCCCGCGGCTTTCATGGACCTGATGAACCGGGTTTGCAAGCTGATGTTGGACAAGTCGGTAATAGTATTCATCGACAACATCCTGATATATTCAAAGGATGAAGCAGAACACGCAAGCCATTTACGTGAAGTGTTAGAGACGCTCAGAAGAGAGAAATTAAATGCGAAATTCTCGAAATGCGCTTTCTGGTTACGTGAAGTGCAATTTCTCGGGCACATTATTAGTGTGGACGGGGTGTTGGTGGACCAGTCAAAAATAGAAGCGGTGGCAAGATGGAATCCTTCAGAAAATCAGAAGCTTTTTGGGGCTCGCGGGATATTATAGGAGATTCATACAAGACTTCTCCAAGATTGCTACGCCATAGTCGGGATTAGTTTGAGATTCGGGACACGTGTCGTTGCATAGTTGGACGAAAATTTCCAGGGTGTTAAAAGACAGAATCCATTATTAAAAGAATTAACTTCCATTTTACTCCCTGTGGTTTGTTCGTTTTAATGGTTTTGCGCAGATCCTTTAAAAATAGCCATTTTCATCCCTAATGTTTCGATTTTGTCACATGTTTGTTCCCCAGCTCTAACTCAGTTAAAATGTCTATTAACTATAAGGGCAATTTGGTAATTTCAAGTATGAAACTAAGGGTAAAGATTATATTACATATACAAAAAACACCTAAACCATCCTCTAACCCTCTCTTCTCTCTTTGTACCCTCTCCCTTCTCTCTCTATACCCTCTCTCTTCTCAATAACCACCACCACCAAATGACACCTCCTCACCACTAGCCAACATCACTATAACAACCCTCCTAAATATATTCCAGAACCCTTAAAATATCCCTATACGTCCTAAAATACACCCTGTATACGAAAAACGGACCCAATATACCTTTAATTTAACAAAATTCATGGGGCTCTCGCGGGGCGCGGCCCCCTTAAGGAAAGCCGTCGCGGGCCGCGACCCGTTGACACCAGGTGTAACACTAGGCCGCCACGTGTCCCTGTCATGTCAAGCCTATACCCTTGACTCGCTAACCCTAGGGCCTACCCTAGAGGGCGAAGGCCCCTCTTGTTTCGCTCGTGGGGCGCGAGAACTCCCTGTTCCAGCACTATAAATAAGAGGTCTAGGTTTCAGTTAATTTCGTTCAAAATTCTCGATCTCTATCTAAATTCTCAAATAGTAGAAGTAATTCTCGGGCATAATACCCACTAAAAAGCGAAGCTCTGCCTCGTTGTAAGTATTATAACCCCCAATTACATATTAGTTACTCTGCCCGATTAATCTAGTGCTCCGTAACGCATGTCGAGGCTCTGCCTGACTCAGTCGTTGGAGTTCTGTCTCGAAGGGGGTATAGCTAATGTAAATTGGATTATTTTACTAACACGTGTGCATTGTTTAAATTAATAGATTATAACCAGGAAGTCACCAGCAGTAGTGATACCTAAAACAGCAATGTGAGTACATTCACTTTTCATAAATTGTTTTTACAAAATCTCAACAATTTTAAAGTATATAATTAACAGTGATTGAGTATTTGTAATTCTACAATTACTGTCGGTATGTTGGGGTTTTGTATACATTACTTGTTACTAATACTGAGAATAGTAACATGACCACAAGTCAGGATTGACAGTACCGTGGGTGGTAATTTGATAGATGTAAACAAATGTAATTACGGATGCCCTCAATATTGTAAAGTGATAAAAGTATTTTGATTAAATTGGGATGCACTCACCAGTATTTCCCACTGACAAAATGTTTTTAAACGCGTTTCAGGTAACAAAATGTGAAAGCCACATAGAAGCCAGCTGGAGAGCACTGAAGGCTTGGAAAAGTGGCTATAAAAGTTACCTAAACAAGAAAGACGTTTTATTTTAATAAAATCGGGTTTATCCCTATAAACATATTATGAATGGAAACTTGGGTTTTACCCATATGTTTATTATTTATAAAATGAGGTGTTTTACTCTGATAATATATTTCCTAACTACGATCCTGATGAAAATTTCTGTTGCAGGTTTAAATAAACACTGATACCACCAGCTCTGAGTGCTCGCGGCCGCCCGCCTTCTGGGGCAGGGTTCGGGGGTTGCGACAGAAGGTGGTATCAGAGCTACAGCCACTAATTTGAGCCACAGAAGTGTTCTGCCGACATCAAAATTTGTCAGTTCTGTTAGGAAATAATCTATGTGACTATGTGCATACATGTATATTATTGTTTTGTGCTATTTGACAATTTGTTAGTTTACAGTATGACTGATCAAGGTCCGTCTGATGCCTATCGTCACCTATCTCCCAAAAGTAAAGGAACTTCCTCACAGCCTACTCCTTCGGGGTATTCTACTGATACAGAAGAGGGGATCTTCATATTTAAGGCACAATCTGAAGAACCATTCCTACGAAAAAGAGAGGATGGTTCAGTTGAGGAGCACATGAGCGTAGGAAACGAATGAGAAAGTTGCAGCAACAAAGGGCTTTAGCAGAAGCTAATAGAGAAGTCAATGCCCAGACACATGACTTAGTTAATAGACGTTTGGCCAACTTCCATATATTAGCCACTACCGCAGCTGACCCAACCTTGACCAAATCATTGCACCACAACCATTGCCACTGTTTCCAACTCAGCCAATGGAGATAGAGCCTAACCCAGGAAACGAGTTTCCCATACCAGCTTTTAACCCTGATGAGATACTTAGAGTCCAAGCACCCAATCCTCTAGCATACGATCCATGGAATGATGACCATAGGGATTACCAGGAACTCTACCCACTGGGAGACCCAATTCCAAACCCCATAGGCCAGTACACCAACCTCAACCCATTAGACCCGTATTGGAACGCTGACATGTATGTTCAGGAAATCTTAAATAACCCGTACCCATATGGAGAGCCTTTACCTATGTACCCTGACCCAGTACCCGCACCACGACCACCCACGAGTGACGAGAACGTGCAGGAAATCCGCCTGTATGGTGAGGAGTTGATAAATAAATGAGAAAGGATGAAAGAAATAGGAGAGAAGCTCGTGTGGAAATACGACGAGCAGGAGATGCAGTTTAATCCATAATATATATATATATATATATATATATATATATATATATAAATGCGTGTAGTTTGAAAAAAAATAAACTAAAATAAATAGCCTAATACCTATTGACACATAACTAGTAGTGTGTTTACATTTTAGTTTAGATTGTAAGATATATATATATATATATATATATATATAGGGGACTGCTAAAATGAGAACCACCTCCAGTTGTAAGAACCGTGAGAACTACACCGTACGGGGCGAGGTGGACCAATTTTTTTTTCATAAACGTAGATGCATGTATTATAAACACATTTGTAAAAAAAATTCAAAAAAAAAATGTCGGGTGTGTAGTTTTGAGCACCCAAAGTTTGCGTTTACGGGACCCGTAAATTTTATTTAAAGTTTACGGTACCCGTAAACACAAACTTGTGGTGTTCAAAACTACACACACGACATTTTTTTTAGTAAAGTGTTTATAATACAAGCATCTACGTTTATGAAAAAAAATTTGGTCCAACTCACCCCGGTTCAAAAAGTTCTCACGGTTCTTACAACTGGAGGTGGTTCTCATTTTAGCGGTCCTCTATATATATATATGAAAAAGAGTAAATGTCGCAATGCTCAACGATTTTGATCAATCTTTTTATTTGTTTGGTTGTTTGCATTAAATCTTATTTTGTGATATTAATACCTGATAATTGTTTGTAAATCCAGATGGACAACGAAGAAAATCAGGAAAACCAGAATAATGATACCCAAATAAATAACAGTGTCATCCAACACATAGTAGCACAAGAAATTAGAGATGCTATGCCATATATTATTAAGACTGTTAAAGAAGCAAAAAATAATAAAAGTGGAAGTAAACGAACCCCTAGGGAACCAAGTCACAGCGTGAATAATGGACCGCTACTCCAATTACCAATTCCAAAAAGAAGAAGAACCATGTCTTATGGTTGTTATTACAAAAATTCTGGTCTTGCAAACCAATAGATTTCTCAGGCAATGAAGGAGCCATTGGAGCTCTACGCTGGATAAAAAAACAGAAGCAGTCTTAAAAATAAACGAATGTGCTGAGGAAGATAAGATTATGTTTGCTTCTAATCTTTTTAATAATGCAGCTTTAGAATGGTGGAATACTATTCTCCAGTCTAAAGGAAGTGACAGAGCCTATAATATGGAAAAGATCGACTTTAAGGAAATGGTCGAAAGGAAATTATGTCCTCCCAATGAAAAAGAACAAATTGCTAATAAGTTCTTAAATCTTAGGATGAATGGAATACACTGCAAAGGTTACACTACCATATTCTTCGAATATGCTAGAATAGTGCCAACCTTAGCTTCACCAGAACCCGTATTAATTTCCCGTTACCTTTGGGGATTAATTAGTGAAATCAGATACGTAGTCAAGGCAGCTAGGCCACAAACTATAGAAGAAGCTGTAGAATTAGCCAATACCTTGACTGAAGAATTAGTACTTACGCAAGAAGAGAATCAGAGAAAGAACCTAGCTCAGAAACTTACCCAAGAATTTTGTTATGGAAATAACTATCGTGGGAAAAGTATAGGTTCTACCTCTGCACCTTACTGTAAGTCCTGCAAGAAAAAGTATTCAGGAAAATGCTCGATATACTGTGACTTTTGCAAAAGATCTGGACACAAGGAAGAAGACTGTAGGAAGAAACCTAGTAATGGGATATGCTTCAACTGTGGAGAAAAAGGGCATATCAAGCCGAATTGTCTGAAACTAGCTCCAGCCATGAACAACAAGACTACCAAGAATGCTAGAGCATTTGTTCTGACAGCTGAAGAAGCCAAGATGATTCCGGATGTGATTCCTGATACGTTTTTAGTTAATGATATTTTTGCTAAAGTATTATTTGACTCTGGTGCAAACCAAAGTTTTATTAATACTTCATTTTGCTAAATTCTCAATCAACCATTAACTAGAGTTCAACAAGAATGCCTGGTTGAAACAATAAACGGAGAATCCATTAAGATTTATGAAATCTTGCAGGGAGCAAGAATAAAAATCTTAAACCATAATTTTATTGCTAACTTGTACCCAATGAATCTGGCCGGATTTGATATTGTATTAGGAATGGATTGGTTGGTAGCCAATCATGCCAGCATTCTATGTGATCAAAAGTCCGTACAAGTAAGTTCACCAAAGGGTGAAAATATCACAATTAAAGGAGATAAGCCAACTAGGTCTACGAAATTATCTCTATGATGAAAACAGCGAGCTGTGCAAGAAAAGGATCACTAGTGTATATGATTTCCATAATCATTAACACTAAAGGAAAAGAATTAAATGATATTCCCATAGTATCTAGATTCTCAGATGTTTTTCCAGAAGAATTACTTGGACTACCACCGGATAGGGAAGTTGAATTTAGAATTCACCTATTGCCAGGGATAGCACAGATTGCCAAAGCACCTTACTGTTTAGCACCAGAAAAGATGCAGGAACTGAAGAACCAATTGGACGAACTTCTGGAGAAAGGTTTCATACAGCCTAGTTCATCGCCATGGGGAACACCAATCTTGTTTGTCAAAAAGAAGGACGGATCGATGCGTATGTGCATTGATTACCGCGAATTGAACAAGGTTACGATCAAAAATCGGAACACCAATCTGTTCGATCAACTGCAAGGAGGTCGATTCTTTTCTAAGATCGATTTACGCTCAGGATATCATCAACTAAAAGTACAGGAAGAGGACATTCCTAAGATTGCTTTCAGAACGAGGTATGGTCATTATGAATTTACAATCATGCCATTTGGTCTAACCAATGCCCCAGCCACATTTATGGACATGATGAACAAAACAGTGTTGTAAAAGTCGCTAGGCGGTCCCTAGTCGGCCGACTGGGGAGTTGGGAGTAATCGGAGTACTCGGAGAGTACTCGGGGAGTACGAGGACATGGTAAATATAAAGAAAATTAATTGTTATATATTATTTATGTGTTAAAATAAGCATAATTCATGTCAACTGAGTATAATTTAAAATGAAACATGTTTAAAGTTCAAATATTCTGAATACAAGTCCGACTAGTCTGAGTACAAGGCCGAGTAGTCCGAGTACAAGGCCGAGTAGGCCGATTTTGACCGAATTTGACCGATTAAAAGTCAACAAACCACGTTGACCGCCTAGACCGACTAGACACCGAGTACTCCCGAGGCCGACTAATTGAGACCGCCTACGAGGAAGTCGCCTCGGAGGGGGTCCGAGGACCGAGTACTCGCCGAGTACTCGGCCGAGTAATCCGACTTTTACAACACTGGAACAAAATATGTAAACCATATCTGGATAAATTCATAATTGTCTTTATAGATGATATTCTCATTTACTCTAAGAGTAAAGAGGAACATGCAGAGTATCTGCATCTGCATATACTTTTAAATTTGCTGAAAAAAGAAAAGTTTTATGCTAAATTTTCAAAAAGTGAATTTTGGTTACAAGAAGTGCAATTCCTTGGACACCTGGTTAATCATGAAGGAATTCATGTGGATCCCACAAAGATCGAGGCGATTACTAAGTGGAAAGTCCCTGAATCCCCAACGGAGGTGAGAAGTTTTCTTAGACTAGCAGGTTATTATAGACGTTTTATTCAATATTTTTCTAGAATAGTCATTCCCTTAACAAAATTGACCTGCAAATCAATTAAGTTTGAATGGGGACCAAAAGAAGAGGAAGCTTTTAGAATTTTGAAGCATAAGTTAGCCAACGCACCCATACTAGCATTACCAGAAGGATCTGAAGACTTAGTAGTCTATTGTGATGCTTCTAAGTTAGGTTATGGATGTGTGTTGATGTAGTGTCAAAAGGTTATAGCCTATGCCTCTAGACAGCTTAAGAATCATGAAGACAATTATACGACCCATGATCTACAGTTAGGAGCTATAATTTTTTGACCTTAAGATTTGGAGACACTATTTATATGGAAATAAATTTGTAGTCTTCACAGATCATAAGAGTTTAAGGTACATTTTTGGGCAAAAAGAGTTAAATATGAGTGTTATGGGCGATTTTCTGCTCATATATCCTGGCTAATATTCTGACTATGTTTCTTTTGTTGTGATCAGGATACCGGATCAGGATATTGGTAACATCCTGATGCGATATCCTGGTAGTAACTAATTAACTCACGTGCAGATTGTTGTAACCAGTCTCTAACGGTTAGGTGGACTTCTTCTCCTCAAGACTCGGGCAAATCAGTTATATTATGGACATTGAAGCCGGAAGACGTGGACTACAACGTTCACATATGGAATATTCGCTGAATCCCGGAATAATAGGATAGTTAGTGTTATGGGCCATTTTCTGAGCGTATATATCCTGACTAATATCCTGCTTTTGATTGTTTACCTGTGACCAGGATACCGGATCATGATATTGGTAATATCCTGGGCGATATCCTGGTGTTAACTAAATTGACCACGTGCAGGTTAGAGGCTGTGGGTTACTAACGGTCAGATGGACTTCTTCTCCTTAGGACTCGGGCAAATCTGTTATATGAGAGACGTTGAACCCGAAAGACCAGGTCTACAACGTTCAAGTGGGGAATATCCGCCGGATCCCGGTTTAATAGGGTAGTTTGTCGCATTTCTTTTACTATAAATAGATGGGGCGGATCAGATTAAGGCACGCAACTTTTACACACACTCTTTCGCACACTTTTGCTCTCTAGCTTCTAGCAAACACTATACACAAACACTTGTACTCGAATTACATTGTAACACCTAGTTGATCCGTATCACATCCTGCACTGTATCCTGGTATTTGAAGTAATAGAAGAACAAGGCAGCTGCGATTGTCAGCTCCCGAGGTTTTGTGCCGGCGATCTAGATTGATCAAGGGCTTTCCTCGTACATCACGTGTCAACCTTTACTTTTTTGCTCATTGTTTGATCATAGATACAACTCTATATCCTGAGTCGTATCCTGAAACTGTTTTTGCAATTAACTTGATTAACATATTTTTCACACATATTTCTAGCACACTACCTCACTTAACTAATTTGATCACTTAATTGCTTCGGTAATTTTTGACCAAAACAATTTGGCGCCACCATGGGGCAAGTGGTGCTATTTTTGCTAAAAACTTTAGTAAAATCATTACTCGGTTTTCTATTGTCAAAACTTTTTGCTACATTATTTTCAATGGCCTCGAGATCAAACATGAGCTCTTCCACCATGTCTGCTACAACCTCTGCAACAATTGGTTCGGTGCTTCCACCTCCTCCTCCACGAATGCAAACTTCTTCGCACGGAACTGAAAGTCATGTGGCTCGGGATGTTATCCCCGCCCCCAGTACCCAGGGATCTGCTCCTGTTTTGGCTTCTAATGATGAAATTCTGAATTTGTTTGGTAGTGTACAGGAACAGATGAGGCAGCAGCAGGAAACTAATCGGATGCTGATGAGAGAGATACAAATATTGAAATCCGGCCCAAGTAGACCTGCTGAAGAAACTGTCACTCCTTTGCAGCCTAGAGCTTTGAACTTCAGTTCTGCAGTTTACACTGAAGATAACCGGGGGAATATCGTGCCGAGCCATTCTCAGAATCATACTCCTGAGATACCCTCCTCGGTCAGGATGTCAACTGTGAGGAGCTCAGGATATGCTTCAGGATATGGCCAGAATCCTCAGACCGGTAACGTGTCGAATAATAATATTCTTGCTACTAACAACAATGGGTCTTTGCAGGATGCAGGTATGACGTCGACATTTACTAGGGAGCTTCAGAAATTGAAGGACATGATATCCAGTGTACCTGGAGTGGTCTAGCCAATTCCGGAAGTATCCCAAGACAGCCACAGGATATCCCGCTTTACATATCCTATCTGTGATGCTGAAATAGACCCCCAACATGAAACTGTATGATGGGACTACGGATCCTGAAGAGCATATTGCCTAGTATAGGGAAAGAATTGAAATTAACCCTATCCCTCCAGAACTCAAGGAAGCATGCTTGTGCAAGGGTTTCGGTTCTACCTTGACGGGGTCGGCCTTAAAATGGCTGTTAAATGTTCCTCCTCACTCAATTACTTCGTTTGCTCATTTGGTTAATTTATTTAATAGTCAGTTTTCTTGCAGCTGGAGTTTTGAAAAACTAACCAGTGATCTTTACAGGATAACTCAAGGACCTCAGGAATCCTTGAGGGATTATGTGAACAAGTTTAGTCGGGAATCCTTGGATATCCCACATCTTGATGCTACAACAGCTGTGCAAGCTTTTAAGATGGGGTTACAAAAGGATTCTCAGTTTTATCAGGATCTTGTAATGAATCCCTGCAGGAATCTCGACGAAGCTTGTAACAGGGCCTTGAGATATATTCGCCTGGAAGATGACAAAAAGATGCAAGAGAGGATGAATTCAACCTCAACCTACGAATCGACCAACAGGAAATCAGAATCCTCGTATAAACCGTATCGCTCCAAGCCATATGGCAGAAAGGATAACAAGAAAGTGAATGCTGTTGAAGACGAGGATCCTGAAGAATATCCTGAATTATCTGAATATTGCTTTTCTGTTAATATACCTGAGTTGATGTATGCTATGCAGGGTTTAGGAGACAACGCTAGGTGGCTTCGAAAGAATCAACAAAAAGCTGATTGGAAGGATAAATCCAAATGGTGTGCCTTCCATGAAGATTTCGGACATGTGACTGAGGATTGCATTGCTCTAAGGAAAGAAATAAGCTACCTATTGAGCTAGGGATATCTGAAGGATTTGCTGGGAAGAAAGAAGAATAAAGGGCAGGATCCCGAGAAGGATCCTGAACGAGAAGCATCACCCCCAGCAGATGCCAAAATAATTAACTTTATTTCAGGAGGATCCGACATTTGTGGGACTTCGTATTCTGCGGCCAAGAGACATGCAAAGGAGGCTAAGACTGAAAGGGGAGACAAACCAGCCAGGATGACCACCCTTACAACTGATAAAGTGATCACTTTCGACAGTGATGACAGGGATACTGTGCAGGATCCTCACCATGATGCTCTCCTAATAACATTATATGTTGCTAACCATTTTGTACGCAGGATATTAGTGGAGAATGGTAGCTCTGTCAACATAATTCAGCTGGAAACGTTGAAGAGGATGAATGTATCTCCGATGGACATTACTTCGAAGTCCACTGTGCTCGTTGGTTTCAGTGGAGAAGCTAGGAATACCATAGGGGAGATAAAGTTGCCAGTATATGTTGAAGGGGTCAACTCGATACAACGCTTCTGTGTGATGGATTCCCTATCCTGCTATAACATCATACTAGGCAGGCCATGGATCCACGACATGAAGGCTGTGCCATCGACTTATCACCAATGCATCAAGATCCCTACCCCTTGGGGGGTCGTTAAAGTTGATAGTGATCAGCAGGAGGCGAAGGAATGCTACTCATCCTCAATGAAATCCTCAACCAAGCCTAATGCAGCATAGCAATTAAAGATGTGGGCCCAGGATATCATGGAGGCTTCGGAGCAGGATGTAAAGAAAGTTATCCTGGATCAGGATAATACGGATATCTCGGTGCTCGTAGGAACCAATATCCCTCAGGATATTGAAAATCAATTGACTAATTTTTTGAAATGCAGGATGTCAACATTCGCGTGGAAGCACGAGGATATGACAGGTATATCCAAGGATATTATAACACATAATCTTGGTATCGACAGGTCATTCAAGCCGGTCTAACAAAAGAGAAGAAAATTTGCTCCGGAGCGAAATGTGATCATCCAAGAGGAAGTTGAAAGACTATTAAGGAGCAAGATGATTAGAGAAGTGAAGTTTCCTAGATGGCTTGCGAATGTAGTCGTGGTACAAAGGAAAAATGGGAAATGGAGAGTTTGTGTAGATTACACAGACTTAAACAAAGCATATCCCAAAGACCCGTTTCCTCTACCTCATATTGATTCAATGGTAGATGCTACCGCCAGCCACGAGATGTTAACCTTCATGGATGCCTCTTCAGGATTTCAGCAAATCCAAATGGAACCCTCTGATCAGGAGGATACTGCTTTCATGACACCCACAGGTATTTATTGTTATACTGCTATGCCATTTGGTTTGAAAAATGCAGGTGCAACATACCAGAGGTTGGTAAACATGATGTTTAAAGACAAGCTGGGGGACACCATGGAGGTATATATTGACGATATGGTGGTGAAATCTAAAAAGGCTGAGGATCACCTCCAGGATATTGAGGGAGCGTTTGATATCCTGGATCAGTATAACATGAAACTGAATCCTGCTAAGTGCCATTTCGGAGTGGGGGCAGGAAAGTTTCTAGGATATATGGTGACCAAAAGAGGCATAGAGGCAAGCCCGGAGCAGATTAGAGCTATACTGGATATAAAATCACCTTCGAATATGAAGGATGTTCAAGGGTTAACTGGCCGAGTAGCAGCATTGAACATATTTATTTCAAGATCCTCGGAAAAATGCAAGGAATTTTATGATATCCTCAAGAAGAATAAGAAGTTCGAATGTGGAGCAAAGCATGAAGCAGCCTTGCAGGATTTGAAGCAATATCTTTCAACCGCACCCTTATTGATGAAGCCTGAAAATGGTGAACCATTATCCCTGTATCTTGCAGTATCAGGGAATGCAGTAAGTGCTGTCCTTGTAAAAGATCATGAAGGTCAGCAGTATCCTGTCTATTATGTTAGTAAAAGTTTATTAGATGCTGAAACTAGATATTCTCATCTAGAAAAATTGATATTAGCCCTAGTTATGGCATCAACGAAACTTAGACATTATTTTGAGACACATAGGATTCATGTTGAAACCAATTATCCTGTTAAAAACGTGCTTAGGAAACCCGAGATGTCGGGTAGGATGGCTAAATGGTCAGTAAAATTAAGTGCTTATGACTTAGTATATGAGCCTAGAAATGCCATAAAGTCTCAGGCTTTAGCTGACTTTGTGGCTGATTTCAGTAGTGACATTCAAAGTGAAGTAGACTTAGAAGTACAGCAGCTAGGAGAAAACTTAGAATGCTGGACATTATATACTGATGGTGCATCTAACGTAAGAGGTGTAGGTCTAGGTATACTACTAAAATCGCCACAGGGGGACATATTACCCCAGGCTATTAGGTGTGAATTTCCTGCTACTAATAATGAGGCAGAATATGAAGCTTTGATTGCAGGATTGGAGTTGGCTAAAAATATGAATATTAGATGTTTACAAGTATGTGTTGATTCCCTGTTGATTACTAACCATTTCAATGGATCTTATGCAGTAAAAGGTGAAAAGTTAGCTGAATATCTC
The DNA here is from genome assembly GCA_030545235.1 of Helianthus tuberosus. Classification (NCBI taxonomy): domain Eukaryota; kingdom Viridiplantae; phylum Streptophyta; class Magnoliopsida; order Asterales; family Asteraceae; genus Helianthus; species Helianthus tuberosus. The sequence goes on from CM060444.1 coordinate 27,550,894, forward strand.
AAAATTCTCCAAAAAATTAGCAGGATATTTCGATATTTTTACACTTGAACAAGTACCAAGAGAGGAAAATGCTGAAGCTGATGCCTTGGCAAATCTGGGATCATCGGTCAGGATACCGGAAGGAACCTGAATACCAATATTACATATCCTATATCCTGCGATGAATCCTCAGGATAAGGAAGTAATAAGTGTTCAGGATCCTGATGATGAGTATCCCGAGGAGGATCCTAAGTCCTGGACGGCTCCAATCATGAGATATCTCAAGGAAGGACACATCCCAAAGAATGAGAATCCTAAAGCCTTTAGAATGAAGGTATCACGGTTCACTATTATAAATGACGTTTTGTATAAGAAATCTCTTGCAGGACCATATCTGAGGTGTTTGGAGGATCCCGAAACCAAAGAAGTACTTCAGGATATACACGAAGGGGATTGTGGTAACCATACTGGGGGCAGGTTGTTATTCTCAAAAGTATTGAGGACAGGATATTATTGGCCGACGATGAGAAAAACTGCCACAGAATATGCTCGAAGATGTGACGCATGTCAAAGACATAGTAACATATTACATCAGCCTGCTGAACCGCTGTATCCTATTGTTTCCCCTTGGCCGTTCATGAAATGGGGTATGGATATAGTGGGAAAGCTTCCAATGGCTCCAGGAGGAAAGGTTTTCATGTTGGCAATGACGGATTATTTCTCCAAGTGGGTTGAAGCAGAAGCATTTGTTCAAGTTAGAGATCAAGAAGTGGTATCCTTCATAAAAAGGAATATCCTGACAAGGTTTGGAGTACCAGCTGAGATAATTTGTGACAATGGATCTCAATTTATAAGTAAAAGGACTACTGACTTTTGCAAGAGTTGGGGAATCAAAATGATCACGTCTACCCCGGTACATCCTCAAGCGAATGGACAAGCAGAATCCTCGAACAAGATAATTGTCAACAACTTGAAAAAGAGACAAGGGGCTAAGAAAGGAAGATGGGCAGAAGAATTACCCTTTGTTCTGTGGGCTGATAGGACAACGGTGAAGAGTGCAACTGGCCAAACCCCGTTTTCCTTGGTGTTTGGAGCAGAAGCGGTGATCCCGACAAAAATGGTGATACCTACAGCGAGATCCAACCTCAGGGATCCTGAGCAGAATCCTGAAGTCCTATGCCAGGAACTGGATACTATTGATGAGACAAGAGACGCTGCAAGGCTAAGGATGGCAGCATATCAACAGAGGATATCTAAAGCATATAACAAGAATATAAGGACTAGAAGATTTCAGGTTGGAGATTGGGTATTAAGAAAAGCTTTTCAGAATACTACTAATCCTGCTGATGGAAAGTTGGCTCCGAAATGGGAAGGACCCTATGAGGTTGAATCAGAATCAGGAAAAGGAGCATACCGACTCAAGAATATGGAGGGGGATATGCTACCGAGATCCTGGAATGCTATACACCTAAAGCTCTATTTTAAGTGAGTATGGAATTCAAATTCTGACTCAGGGTGGTATGGATTCTGTCTCTTTTATCAAATTTTGATATTATTTACTATTTTGAACCCATTACTGACTTAAGCATCGGAGGGGTGTTAGCCAGGCTAACACCCACCTTAGCTTACGATTGTTTTGCAGTATATGCTTCGGGATGTAGCACCAGGATATACACTCAGGATACTAAGGAAGATTAGAGGATTGGCCCCCTCTCTCACGTCTAAGGGATCCTGATCCCTTCACAGGTTTAAAGGTATTCACCTTTCTTCCGAATTGGGTTTAAACACCCGCCTGGAGCGCAAGTTATTCGGGAATAATTCAAGGTGGCGGGACCAGTTCATGTAAAAGTGGCTGGCAATTTCGTTACTATTGGCTATATCTTGAATCCTTAAGGTATATGAGGATTGATCACCCTCTCTCACGAAAGGGTATTTTCATACTCTGTAAGGTTTAAAGGTTTTCACCTTTCTAAGTCTTGGAGTTTATACACTCCCGCCTGTAGCGCATGAAAATTTGGGATTTTCCCCAGGATACAAAGGATTTATCTCCAGTATATTTTGGGTTTTACCCCTGTAACACAAAAAATTGTCTATACAATTGGAACTAGTGTTCAAAAATTTTCTAAGTGTTTGAGGACTTCATGCACAGGGGACATTCCATCTAAAGTAATTGTATGAAGCACAAAGGATCAAAGTTGAGCTAAGTGTCTCGAACTGGGGACATCTTAGTAGGAGAAGTCACAAAAGGGGTTGGAATTTAATACTAGGGCTACACTCAATTCCTGGTATGATCTTTCCTTTGTGAACCTTAAATGAATTGTTTAACTTTGATTAAGGATATATCTTTAGGATATGTCTTCGAAATGTATTTTTGGAATACGTTTCGGGATATTTCATTGAAATATTTGATTGAAATATTTGATTTGAAAATGAAAACCCTGATCAAACAAGTATTATCAAAACAGGTTTTAGAAAATGGGCTATCTTTTATTCTTTAGAAGTTTTGTCTGAAATTAATTGAATTTTTAGAAATTCTATTTGAAAAAGGTTTTCATAATATATCACTGAGTATATTGATCAGGATATTTTGCAAAATTAACTAAGTAACGCATGACAAAAATCTAAAAGACGACAACAAATAAGTCAAGAGGTAGTTATATTATTAACAAGTCAAAAGTTGTGATTTTGGTTTCACCTCAAACCGAGGCCCATCCGCCAAAAGCACGATTAGTTTTTACCGTACCTACGTAACGGTTGAAGGTTTTATCTCAAAACGGAACCTGTCCACCTTCAACCGTAACGTCATCCAAAACAACTTATACTAACCGACGACCAAGGGCTTCATCCTGAAACTCAGGACCCATCCACCTTTGGTCATCGTATTGTTCTAATGCAGGAAATATAAATTGTTCAAAGACAGGAAATGTAAATTGTTTTACAGACCATAACCATGAAATTTTAAAAAGTGGGCTCCGGCCTCAGTACATATATCCATCATCGCCCACATCGCTGCATTTAAGGGTCAGCTCCCTCCTTCATCATGACATCTCCACCAGTATCCTCTCCAGCATTCCTCTCAGCATCATCAGCAGCATCCTCTCCACCAGCATTTTCTCCAGCGTCACCACCAGCATCCTTTGAAGCACCAGCATTATCTACCTTCTCAGTTACCTTGGCGGGCTCCTCTGCGGCAGGTTTTTAAGGGGGCTCCACAGGGTTGCCGCCGAGATCCTTCAATTTCATCTCCCAGGCTTTGATGTTCCACGAAGGGCATTCAACGCCCAAAGCCCTAGCTCGTAAGCCATTTTCAGTCTGGCCTGGAGGAGGGAGATGATAACTGAATTCTTAAGGCTCTCCCGGTATGAAGCCATATCTTGCTCATGCTGAACCTGGGCCGCGTCAGACTTAGCTTGAGCCTCTTGGGTGATCTTCTGGATGACAGCCTGGTGATCTTGAGTCATGGCCTTATACTTAGCTTCATAGTGTTCCGATTTGGCGGTAGCGATTGCTGCTTGGTCCGCGATGGTAGCCTCAGACTTCTTTAGTTTGCTTTCTAACATGGCGTTCGAGCCACATGCGTCCTCATAGAGGAATACCAGGCGTTCAAGGCCCTGCAAGGTAAGGAAACAGGTATCAGCCTAAACTAACATTTGTACTTAGCATATGGTGCAAGATACGAGTTGGGTTACTAACCTGGTTAAGGAAACCTGTCATAAACTTGCTGGAATCCGTGAACCCGTGATTCTCAAATGGGAATGCATGGAGAGTAATAAGATGATCTGCTTCCTTCCTCTTCCGGGAGCTGGAGGCCCGGGTCCTGGATGCTGGAGGAGCTTTGGGAGCCATAGTAGTCTTTGAGCTGCTGGGCTTTGGAGTATCGGCTGGCTTCGGGTTTGTCTCTTGTTTGATGGGTGCAAGGCTGGAATAACTATCCAACTCATCGAGTTGGAAGCCTTCGAGGTTAATGACCGGCACTGTGTCGAGGGAGAAGTGTTTAATCTTTGTCGTTTATATTATATAGTCAATTTTATTTACAAATACTTACCAGACATTTCTGAACTAGATTTCTGACTTGAGTTTGTGAGAGACAGGGAGAAAGTTCTTTCAGCGGCAGGAAGTCGGTAAATCTCTTTGATCCTGGGTTTTGATTCTGCACTTGGGGATGCTAGGTCTCTGAAATTCGCTGCACAAATGTTAGGATATCAGTCAGAATACGGTTAAGGATATATTTGGGGATATTCCTAAAACCCTAAATCCTACCCTTGGTTAGCCATCTAACTGGCAGATCGAAACCCCCGTTGATGGAGTCCCTTTTTACAAAAAAGAATTTCTGTTTCCATTTCTCCTCATTCTTCGTAGCTTTGAGAACAAGAGGATTTTTGGAAGTGGAGAACAAGAGAAAATGGCTATTGCCATGAGATCTCAACCGATATGCTATGGGAAGGTCTTCAATACACAGGTCAGGGCAATGACGAGATCTGATTTGATCTAGCACCATCAAAACTCATCAGACAATTGGCATAGTTTGGGCATAACTAAGGCCGGTGAGTTCGAAGAAACGAGAGATGAAGGGTGGAAATGGGTACCGGAGCCCCAAAGAAAAAGGGTAGGCAAAAAAGCAGACCCACTCGTCTGATGATGCATCTGATCGAACCTCCCGATCAAAAGGGCGAATGACGGCTCCGGCGGGAAAGGCGCCGGAATCCTTCAGGGCGGTGATATCGGCGTTATTGAAGGAGCATATTTCTTTTTCTGGTTCTCGTATGAGGTTTTTGTTTTGGTCAAAAATTACCGAAGCAATTTAGTGATCAAATTAGTTAAGTGAGGTAGTGTGCTAAAATTATGTGTGAAAAATATGTTAACCAAGTTAATTATAAAAACGGTTTCAGGATACGGCTCAAGATATAGAGCTGTATCTGTGATCAAACAATGAGCAGAAAAGTAAAGGTTGACACGTGATGTACGAGGAAAGCCCTTGATCAATCTAGATCGCCGGCATAAAACCTCGGGAGCTGACAATCGCAGCTGCCTTGTTCTTCTATTGCTTCAAATATCAGGATACAGTGCAGGATGTAGAGCGAATCGACTAGGTGTTACAATGTGATTTGAATACAAGTGTTTGTGTGTAGTGTTTGCTGAAAGCTAGAGAGCAAAAGTGTTCGAGAGTGTGTGAAAGTTTCGTTGTGCCTTAATCTGATCCGCCCCCATCTATTTATAGTAAAACAAATGTAACAAACTATCCTAAATAACCGGGATCCAGCGAATATTCCTCAGTCAAACGTTGTAGACCTAGTCTTTCGGGTTCAACGTCTCTCCCATAACAAATACGCCTGAGTCTTGAGGAGATGAAGTCCATTTGACCGTTGGTAAACCCCAGCCTTTAACCTGCACGTGGTTAATTCGATCAACCTCAGGATATCGCCCAAGAACTTAGCAATATCCTCATCCAGGATCCTGGTCACAAATAAACAATTAGAAGCAGGATATTGATCAAGATATGTACGCTCAGAAAATGACCCATAACAATTGTCCCCAAATATATCGGTTGGTATACCAATCCAACGGATATATTTTAAAAGTTTTATCTCATAAATTAAAGCAATTAAATCTAGACGACGGTCAAAATCACATCATAACCTCCAACGCGCTTTTAACTCGATGGAGATCCACAATGCCCCTATATCTTCTCTCTTCTTGTTTGAAAAGCAAAGATCTTCAACAGAGTCTCCAGGTAATTCCCCACTTCTTGTTCATCTTTTATCAATCTTTCTTTCTTCATCTGCCATGGCCACCAGGACTCATTCCCAAACCGGTGAATCATCCGAGACTTTTACCCAGCAGAATCTTCTCAAAAATCCTTAGAAAGAAGTCTGTGCCTTTGATAACGCAGACATAGCGGCTTTGAGAGCTTCCGGCGTTTTTCCTGATAACACGGTCTTTAGACCATTCGATCGGTCACTTCGATCGGATGTTTCTTCCACAGATTGGGTTTGCTTTCCAGCATACCCTTTCTCGCTAGGTCTCCGATACCCTTTTCCCGAATTTATGATGCAATTTTTCCGTACCACAGGTATTTCTTTTGCTCAGACCATGCCCATGGTCTGGAGGGTATTAATTGTTCTAAACCAAATTAAAAACCTTCACTGTCCTGACCTTTGTATTGAAGATCTGCCCATAGCTTACCGCCTTCGATCTCATGGTTCTAGCCGTTTTTTGCTTTTTTCGACTTCCAACAAACCCCTTATTCTTAAAGCCACCAAAAACGAATATGGATGGCAACGCAAGTTCTTTTTCGTCAAACGAGACTCCATTGCCGAGGGTGCTAGCCTTCCGGTGGAGTGGTTAACCACCAGTAGAGTTATTAATATTCCCATGTACCTTTAGATTTTTATCTTTTGCTAATATCCTTCTTTTTGATTCTTTTGCAGTAAATTTCAAGGAAGTAGCTCCTCCTACCGCTGAATTAGAAGAAAGAATCAACACTGTTTACCAATTACCTGCAATAGACAGGAGTTTCACCACACACATCCCGAGTTCCAGTCAATACTCGTCATCTGAAATGTCTGGTAAGGATTACTTTTAAAATAGTTAGTTAGTATAGCATAGTAGAATAATAATAATAATAATGTAAATTTTTTTCCTTTACGCAGCACCGGCTAAGATCCCTGAAGTCTTTGATCTCGACGAGTTGGACAGCTATTCTGATCAGGTTCAGATCAAGAAGGAACCTCGTCCTAAGGCCACAGCCTCATCCAAACCCAATGGTCCCAAGGCCATTGCCATTATCAAACCCTTGCCAGCTACCAAGCCCCGGAGTTCAAGCTCCCGTAAAAGGAAAGAACCCGATTCCCCCGTTATTTCTGACACATTTCCCTAGGAGAACTATGGGTTCACCGAAGCTAGCTAGTATATGACCTCCTTTCTCAACCAGGTTAATATTCTCAAACCATATTTTGCGGCTTATGCCATTCACACGGATTTATCAATACCTTTCTTCTTATTTTAGCAGGGTCTTGAACGTCTGGTTCATCTGTATCAGGAATCCTGCGGGCTCAACAAGACACTTGAATCTAAATTAAAGAAAGCTGAAGTCACGATCTCCGATCAAGGCATGATTGCAGCTGCCAAATCTCGTCATTACGAGGAGAAGTTCAAGGCTATGATTCAGGAACACCAGACTGCTCTCAACAAAGCTACTCTTCAAGCCCAAGCCGATCTTGAAGCTGCCCATGCGCAACATGAACGGGATATGATCAGCTACCGTGATAGCCTTAAGAGTTCCGTCGTCACTTCTCTTCTCTAAGCCAGGCTGAAGATGGCCCATGAAGCCAAAACACTAGGTTTTGAATGCCCTTCTTGGGATGTTGGTGCCTGGGAAACGAAGCTAAAGAATCTTGGAGGCATTTCCACCACACTAGCTGCCGAAGGATCTTCTAAAGTAGCAGAAAAAGCTAACGATGCTGAAAGGGATACTGAGGGGGATCCTGAGACGGATGCTGCTGAAACTACCGCAAACAAAGATGGCACTACCCCCTAAAACTTATTTCCTTTTGTTTGAACAATTTTATGTCTTATGAACAATTTTTATTTCCGTATCAAAACAATTTGATAGCCGAAGGCGGATGGATCCTGGGTTTCAGGATGAAGCCTTTGATTATCAGCTAGTACCGTTTATTTCCAATAATTTCATTTTTCTTGCTATCACTTTTTGTCTTTCTTATTACAGACCTTAGGTTTAAAAAAATATATTCAGTGATACATCATGAAAAGATTTTTATTAAGTAGGATTTCTAAAAATTCAATCACCTTTAGAAAAAATTAAAAGATAGTCCATTTTAAAACCTGTTATGACGATACTTGCTTGATTGAAGTTTCAGACTAATACCAGTTTCATATATCTTAATCAAATATCCTGAAGAGTATTTTGAAAATATATTTCGACAATTTATCCTAATCAGGATGTTTAACCTTTTACCAAACATTGTACTGTTAAAAACTTAAACAACGTTTACAAAGGAAAGATCATACCATGAATAGGGTATAACCCTATTTTTAAACTTCAATCCCCTTGTAACTCTTCCAATAAAGATGTCCCCTGTCTGAGACACTCAGTGTATTAGGTCCGAGCTTTATCCTTTGAGCTTTACACAATTGCCTCAGTAGGGATGTCCCCTGTGCACAATGTCTTCGAATACTTAGAAATCTTTTGGTCATCAATTCCAATTGTATAGACAATTTTTCGTGTTACAGGGGTAAAACCCAAAAATGTACTGGAGATAAATCGCTCGTATCCTGGGGGAAATCCCAAATTTTCGTGCGCTACAGGCGGGAGTGTATAAACTCCAAGGCTTAGAAAGGTGAAAACCTTTAACCCTTAGAGAGTATGAAAATACCCTTTCGTGAGAGAGGGTGATCAATCCTCATATACCTTTAGGATTCAGGATATAGCCAATAGTAACGAAATTGTCAGCCACTTTTACATGGACTGGTCCCGCCACCTTGAACTATTCCCGAATAACTTGCGTTCCAGGCGGGGTGTTTAAACCCATTTCGGAAGAAAGGTGAATACCTTTAAACCTGTGAAGGGATCAGGATCCCTTATACGTGAGAGAGGGGGCCAATCCTCTAATCTTCCGAAGTATCCTGAGTGAGCATCCTGGAGCTATATCCTGGAACATATACTGCAAAACATCCTTAAACTAAGGTGGGTGTTAGCTTGGCTAACACCCCTCCGATGCTTAAGTCAGTACTGGGCTCAAGATAATAAACAAATATATTTAAAAGAGATAGAATACATACCATTCTGAGATAGAAATTAAATTCTATTCTTACTTGAAATAGAGCTTTAAGTGTATTGCATTCCAGGATCTTGGTAGCATATCCCCCTCCATATCCTTGAGTCGGTATGCACCTTTTCCTGATTCTGATTCAATCTCATATGGTCCTTCCCATTTCGGAGCCAGCTTTCCATCAGCAGGATTGGTAGTATTCTGAAAAGCTTTTCTTAACACCCAATTTCCAACTCTGAACCTTCTAATCCTTATATTCTTGTTGTATGTTCTGGATATCCTTTGTTGATATGCCGCCATTCTTAGCCGTGCTGCATCTCTTGACTCATCAATAGTATCCAGCTCCTGGCGTAGGACTTCAGGATTCTGCTCAGGATTCCAGAGGTTGGATCTTGCTGTGGGTATCACCATTTCTGTCGGGATCACTGCTTCTGCTCCAAATACTAACGAAAACGGGGTTTGACCAGTTGCATTTTTTACCGTCGTTCTATCAGCCCACAAAACAAAGGGTAGTTCTTCTGCCCATCTTCCTTTCTTGGCCCCTAATCTTTTCTTCAAGTTGTTGACAATTATCTTGTTTGAGGATTCAGCTTATCCATTCACTTGAGGATGTACCGGAGTAGACGTAATCATTTTGATTCCCCAACTCTTGCAAAAGTCAGTAGTCCTCTTACTTATAAACTGAGAACCATTGTCACAGATTATCTCGGCTGGTACTCCGAATCTGGTCAGGATATTTCTCTTTATGAAGGATACCACTTCATGATCCCTGACTTGGACAAATGCCTCGGCTTCAACCCATTTGGAGAAATAATCTGTCATTGCCAACATAAAAACCTTCCCTCCTGGAGCCTTTGGAAGCTTTCCCACTATATCCATCCCCCACTTCATAAATGGCCAAGGGGAAACAATAGGATATAATGGTTCAGCAGGCTGATGCAGTATGTTACTATGTCTTTGACATGCATCACATCTTCGAACATATTTTGTGGCATCTTTCCTCATTGTCGGCCAATAATATCCTGTTCTTAATACTTTTGAGAATAATGACCTGCCCCCAGTGTGGTTACCACAATCCCCTTCATGTATATCCTTAAGTACTTCTTTGGCTTCAGGATCCTCCAAGCACCTCAAATAGGGTCCTACAAGAGATTTCTTATATAAAACATTATTTATAATAGCGAATCGTGATACCTTCATCCTAAATGCCTTAGGATGTTCATCACCGGGGATGTGTCCTTCCTTGAGATATCTCACGATTGGAGCCGTCCGGGATTTAGGATCCTTTTCAGGATACTCTGCTCCAGGATCCTGAATACCCGCTACTTCTTTATCCTGAGGATTCGTCGCAGGATACAAGACATGTAATATTGGTATTTGGGTCCCTTCTGGTATCCTGATCGATGATCCCAAATTTGCTAAGGCATCTGCTTCAGCATTATCCTCCCTTGGTACCTGTTCAAGTGTAAAAACATCGAAATATCCTGCTAATTTTTTGAGAATATCAAGATATTCGATTAATTTCTCACCCTTAACTGCATAGGATCCATTAAAATGGTTAGTAATTAACAAGGAATCAACATATACTTGCAGATTCTTGATACTCATATTCTTAGCCAACTCTAATCCTGCAATTAAAGCCTCATACTCTGCTTCATTATTAGTAGCAGGAAATTCACATCTAATAGCCTGGGGTAATATGTCCCCCTGTGGCGATTTTAGTAGTATACCTAATCCTACTCCTCTCACATTAGATGCACCATCAGTATATAACATCCAGGATCCTGAGGATTCTCCTAACTGTTGGACTTCTAGGTCTACCTCATCCTGAATGTCACTACTGAAATCAGCCACAAAGTCAGCTAAAGCCTGAGACTTTATGGCATTTCTAGGTTCATATACTAAGTCATAAGCACTCAATTTCACTGACCACTTAGCCATCCTACCTGACATCTCCGGTTTCCTAAGCACGTTTTTAACGGGATAATTGGTTTTAACATGTATCCTATGTGTCTCAAAATAATGTCTAAGCTTCGTTGATGCCATTACTAATGCTAGTATCAATTTTTCTAAATGAGAATATCTAGTTTCAGCATCTAACAAACTTTTACTAACATAATAGACAGGATATTGCTGACCTTCATGGTCTTTTATAAGAACGGCACTTACAGCATTCCCTGATACAACGAGGTATAGGGATAGTGGTTCACCATTTTCAGGCTTCATCAATAGAGGTGCAGTTGAGAGATATCGCTTCAAATCCTGCAAGGCTGCTTCATGCTTTGCTCCCCATTCGAACTTCTTGTTCTTTTTAAGGATATCATAAAATTCCTTGCACTTTTCCGAGGATCTTGAAATAAATCTGTTCAACGCTGCTACTCAGCCTGTTAGTCGTTGAACATCCTTCATATTTGAAGGTGATTTGATATCCAGGATGGCTTTAATCTGCTTCGGGCTTGCCTCTATTCCTCTTTTGGTCACCATATATCCTAAAAACTTTCCTGCCCCCACTCCGAAATGGCACTTAGCAGGATTTAGCTTCATGTTGTATTGATCCAGGATATCAAATGCTCCCTTGATATCCTGGAGGTGATCCTCAGCCTTTTTAGATTTCACCACCATATCGTCAATATATACCTCCATGGTGTCCCCCAACTTATCTTTAAACATCATGTTCACCAATCTCTGGTATGTTGCACCTGCATTTTTCAAACCGAAAGGCATAGCAGTATAGCAATAAATACCTGTGGGTGTCATGAATGCAGTATCCTCCTGGTCCGAAGGCTCCATTTGAATATGCTGAAATCCTGAGGATGCGTCCATGAAGGTCAACATTTCATGCCCTGCAGTAGCATCCACCATTGCATCAATGTGAGGAAGAGGAAATGGGTCTTTAGGACAAGCCTTGTTCAAGTCTGTGTAGTCTACACAGACTCTCCATTTCCCATTTTTCTTCTGCACTACGACCACATTTGCCAACCATCTTGGGAACTTGACTTCTCTGATCATTTTAGACTTTAACAATCTTTCAACTTCCTCTTGGATGATTATATTTTGCTCAGGAGCGAACTTCCTTCTTTTTTGCTGAACAGGCTTGAACGACCTGTCAATTCCAAGCTTGTGAGTGATAATGTCTTTGGATATGCCTGTCATATCCTCATGCTTCCATGCAAACGTTGACATCCTGCATTTCAAAAAGTTAGTTAATTGCTCTTCAATATCATGAGGGATATTGGTTCCTACGAGCACCGAGATATCAGAATTATCCTGATCCAGGATAACTTTCTTCACATCCTGCTCTGAAGCCTCCAAGGTATCCCGGGCCCGCATCTTTAATTGCTATGCTGGATTAGTCTTGGTTGAGGATTTCATTGAGGATGAGTAACATTCCTTCGCCTCCTGCTGATCACTATCAACTTTAACGACCCCCCAAGGGGTTGGAATTTTGATACATTGGTGATAAGTCGAAGGCACAGCCTTCATATCATGGATCCACGGCCTGCCTAGTATGATGTTATAGCAGGATAAGGAGTCCATCACACAGAAGCGTTGTATCGAGTTGACCCCTTCAACGTATACTGGTAACTTTATCTCCCCTACGGTATTCCTAGCTTCTCCACTGAAACCGACGAGCACAGTGGACTTCGAAGTAATGTCCATCGGAGATACATTCATCCTTTTCAATGTTTCCAGCTGAATTATATTGACAGAACTACCGTTGTCCACCAATATCCTGCGTACAAAATGGTTAGCCACATATAATGTTATTACCAAAGCATCATGGTGAGGATCCTGAACAGTATCCCTGTCATCACTATCGAAAGTGATCACTTTATCAGTTGTGAGGGTAGTCATCCTGATTGGTTTGTCTCCCCTTTCACTCTTAGCTTCCTTTGCATGTCTCTTAGCCGCCGAATACGAAGTCCCACAAATGTCGGATCCTCCTGAAATAAAGTTAATTATCTTGGCATCTGCTGGGGGTGATGCTGCTCGTTCAGGATCCTTCTCGGGATCCTGCCCTTTATTCTTCTTTCTTCCCAGCAAATCCTTCAGATACCCTTTGCTTAACAGGTAACTTATCTCTTTCCTTAAAGCAATGCAATCCTCGGTCATATGTCCGAAGTCTTCATGGAAGGCACACCATTTGGATTTATCCTTCCAATCAGCTTTCTGCTGGTTCTTTCGAGGCCACCTAGCTTTGTCCCCTAAACCCTGCATAGCATACATTAACTCAGGTATATTAACAGAAAAGCAGTATTCAGATAAGTCAGGATATTCTTCAGGATCCTCGTCTTCAACAGCATTCACTTTCTTGTTATCATTTCTGCCATATGGCTTGGAGCGATATGGCTTATATGAGGATTCTGACTTCTTGTTAGTTGATTCATAGGTTGAGGTAGAATTCATCCTCTCCTGCATCTTCTTGTCATCTTCCAAACGGATATATCTCAAAGCCCTGTTACGAGCTTCGTCGAGATTCCTGCAGGGATTCATTACAAGATCCTGATAAAACTGAGAATCCTTTTGTAACCCCATCTTAAAAGCTTTCACAGCTGTTGCGACATCAAGATGTGGGATATCCAAGGATTCTCGACTGAATTTGTTCACATAATCCCTCAATGATTCCTGAGGCCCTTGAGTTATCCTGTAAAGGTCACTGGTTAGTTTCTCAAAACTCCGACTACAAGAAAATTGACTGTTAAATAAATTAACCAAATGAGCAAACGAAGTAATTGAGTGAGGAGGGACGTTTAACAGCTATTTTAAGGCTGATCCTGTCAAGGTAGAACCGAATCCCTTGCATAAGCATGCTTCCTTGAGATCTGGAGGGATAGGATTGATTTCCATCCATTCCCTATACTGGGCAATATGCGCCTCAGGATCCGTAGTCCCGTCATACAGTTTCATGTTGGGAGTCTGGAATCTTTTTGGGATTTCAGCATCACAGATAGGATACGCAAAGCGGGATATCCTGTGGCTGTCTTGGGATACTTTCGGAATTGGCTGGACCACTCCAGGTACACTGGATATCATGTCCTTCAATTTCTGGAGTTCCCTGGTAAATGTTGACGTCATACCTGCATCCTGCAAAGACCCATTGTTGTTAGTAGCAAGAATATTATTATTTGACACATTACCAGTCTGAGGATTTTGGCCATATCCTGAAGCATATCCTGAACTCCTCACAGTTGACATCCTGACCGAGGAGGGTATCTCAGGGGTATGATTCTGAGAATGTCTTGGGACGATATTCCCCCTGTTATCCTCAGTGTAAACTGCGGAACTGAAGTTCAAAGCCCTGGGCTGTATAGGAGTGACAGTTTCTTCAGCAGGTCTACTAGAGCTAGCTTTTAAGAGTTGTATTTCTCTTAACAGCATTTGGTTAGTTTCCTGTTGCTGCCTCATTTGTTCCTACACACTTCCAAATAAGGTTAGAATTTCATCATTAGAGGCTAAAACAGGAGCAGATCCCTGAACACTGCCGGTAGGGATAATATCCTGAGGTTGTGAAGAGGCTGACATCCTTGGAGGAGGTGGTGGAAGTACCGAACCAGTAGTAGCAGAAGTTGCAGCAGACATAGTGGAGGAGCTCATGTTTGATCTTGAGGCCATTGTAAACAATGTGGCAAAAAGTTTTGAAAACAGAAAACCGATTAATGATTTCACAAAGATTTTTAGTAAAGGGAGCACCACTTGCCCCACGGTGGGCGCCAAATTGTTTTGGTCAAAAATTACCGAAGCCATTTAGTGATCAAATTAGTTAAGTGAGGTAGTGTGCTAAAATTATGTGTGAAAAATATGTTAACCAAGTTAATTATAAAAACGGTTTCAGGATACGGCTCAAGATATAGAGCTGTATCTGTGATCAAACAATGAGCAGAAAAGTAAAGGTTGACACGTGATGTACGAGGAAAGCCCTTGATCAATCTAGATCGCCGGCATAAAACCTCGGGAGCTGACAATCGCAGCTGCCTTGTTCTTCTATTGCTTCAAATATCAGGATACAGTGCAGGATGTAGAGCGAATCGACTAGGTGTTACAATGTGATTTGAATACAAGTGTTTGTGTGTAGTGTTTGCTGAAAGCTAGAGAGCAAAAGTGTTCGAGAGTGTGTGAAAGTTTCGTTGTGCCTTAATCTGATCCGCCCCCATCTATTTATAGTAAAACAAATGTAACAAACTATCCTAAATAACCGGGATCCAGCGAATATTCCTCAGTCAAACGTTGTAGACCTAGTCTTTCGGGTTCAACGTCTCTCCCATAACAAATACGCCTGAGTCTTGAGGAGATGAAGTCCATTTGACCGTTGGCAAACCCCAGCCTTTAACCTGCACGTGGTTAATTCGATCAACCTCAGGATATCGCCCAAGAACTTAGCAATATCCTCATCCAGGATCCTGGTCACAAATAAACAATTAGAAGCAGGATATTGATCAAGATATGTACGCTCAGAAAATGACCCATAACAGTTTTGACTCACGAGGGTGGGGATTGGTTCATCCGAACGTGATCTTGTCCGTGATGCCATAAGAGGTATCAAGCAAACTATAAGAAATTCAAAGGAAAAACAGAGGACGAAGGAAAGGATGATTACCTGAAAATCGCTTGAAGAGTAATAATAATAAGATGAAATATCTCAGCTAATTATAGGCTGAATATAGGGGGCGAAGAGTAAAAGTAGCATGGGAAGTTGCACAATGTCATCTCAAACGTCATCTCGTTTTAATTGCCTCGGTCTACGAGTTAGAATTTTTAAAATATATCCGTTGGATTGGTATACCAACAGATATATTTGGGGACAATTGTTATGGGCCATTTTCTGAGCGTATATATCCTGACTAATATCCTGCTTTTGATTGTTTACCTGTGACCAGGATACCGGATCAGGATATTGGTAACATCCTGGGCGATATCCTGGTGTTAACTAAATTGACCACGTGCAGGTTAGAGGCTGTGGGAAGCTTAGGATATGCTTCAGGAGATGGCCAGAATCCTCAGACTGGTAATGTATCTAATAATAATAATGCTCTTGCTACTAATGGTGTTGGATCTTTGCAGGATGCAGGTATGACATCAGCATTTTCCAGGGAGCTTCAAAAGCTGAAAGATATGATATCCAGTATACCTGGGGTGGTCCAGCCAATTCCAGAAGTGTCCCATGACAGCCACAGGATATAACGGTTCGCGTATCCCATCTGTGATGCTGAAATCCCAAAAAGATTTCAGACCCCAAACAAGAAACTCTATGACGGAACTATAGGGAAAGGATGGAAATCAACCCTATCCCTCCGGATCTCAAAGAAGCATGCCTGTGCAAGGGTTTTGGTTCTACCTTAACGGGATCAGCCTTAAAATGGCTCTTAAATGTTCCTCCTCACTCAATTACATCGTTTGCTCATTTAGTGAATTTATTTAATAGTCAATTTTCTTGCAGTCGAAGTTTTGAGAAACTAACCAGTGATCTTTACAGGATAACTCAAGGACCTTAGGAATCCTTGAGGGATTATGTGAACAAGTTTAGTCGGGAATCCTTGGATATCCCACATCTTGATGTTGCAACAGCCGCGCAGGCTTTCAAGATGTGATTGCAAAAAGATTCTCAATTTTAGCAGGATCTTGTAATGAATCCCTGCAGGAATCTGGACGAAGCTCGTAACAGGGCTTTAAGATACATGTGGCTGGAGGATGACAAAAAGATGCAAGAGAGGATGAATTCGTCCACAACCTATGAGTCAACCAACAGGAAATCAGAATCCTCGTATAAACCATATCGCTCTAAGCCATATGGCAGAAATGACAGCAAGAAAGTGAACGCTGTTGAAGATGAGGATCCTGAGGAGTATCCTGAGTTATCTGAATATTGTTTTTCCGTTAATATACCCGAACTAATGTATGCTATGCAGGGTTTAGGAGACAAAGCAAGATGGCCTCGGAAAAATCAACAAAAAGCTGATTTGAAGGATAAGTCCAAATGGTGTGCCTTCCATGAGGATTTCGGACATGTTACTGAGGATTGCATTGCTCTAAGGAAAGAAATAAGCTATCTTTTAAGCAAGGGATATCTGAAGGATCTCCTGGGAAGAAAGAAGAATAAAGGTCAGGATCCTGAGAAGGATCCTGAACGAGCGGCATCACCTCCCGCGGATGCCAAAATAATTAACTTTATTTCAGGAGGATCTGACATCTGCGGGACATCATATTCTGCGGCGAAAAGGCACGCAAAGGAAGCCAAAGCAGAAAGGGGAGATAAACCAACCAGGATGTCAACCCTCACAACTGACAAAGTGATTACGTTCGATAACGACGACAGGGATACTGTCCAAGATCCTCATCATGATGCTTTAGTAATAACGTTATATGTTGCTAACCATTTTGTGCGTAGGATATTAGTGGATAATGGCATCTCCGTCAACATAATTCAGCTGGAAACGTTGAAGAGGATGAATGTATCCCCGATGGATATTACTTCGAAGTCCACTGTGCTCGTTGGTTTCAGTGGAGAAGCCAGGAATACCGTAGGAGAGATAAAGTTGCCCGTGTATGTTGAAGGGGTCAACTCAATGCAGCGCTTTTGTGTCATGGACTCTTTATATTGGGTAGGTCTTGGATCCATGATATGAAAGCTGTTCCATCAACCTACCATCAATGCATCAAGATCCCTACCCCTTGGGGAGTTGTCAAGGTGGAAAGTGATCAACAGGAAGCAAAGGAGTGTTATTCTTCTTCGATGAAATCCTCAACAAAGCCTAGTGCAGCATAGCAATTAAAGATGCGAGGCCAGGATATCACGGAGGCTTCAGAACAAAATGTAAAGAAAGTTATCCTGGATCAGGATAATCCGGATATCTCGGTGCTCGTAGGAACCAATATCCCTCAGGATATTGAAAACCAATTGACTAACTTTTTGAAATGCAGGATGTCAACATTCGCTTGGAAACACGAGGATATGACAGGAATTTCCAAAGATATTATAACTCACAAGCTCGGAATTGATAGGTCTTTTAAGCCTGTCCAGCAGAAACGGAGAAAATTTGCTCCAGAGCGAAACGCTATAATTCAGGAGGAAGTTGAAAGATTATTAAAGAGCAAAATGATTAGGGAAGTGAAGTTTCCTAAATGGCTGGCAAATGTAGTTGTGGTGCAAAATAAAATCAGGAAATGGAGAGTCTGTGTAGATTACACAGACTTGAACAAGGCTTGTCCCAAAGACCCGTTTCCTCTACCTCATATCGATTCAATGGTGGATGCTACTGCTGGTCACGAGATGCTAACCTTCATGGATGCCTCCTCAGGATTCCAATAGATCTAGATGGAACCCTAGGATCAGGAGGATACTGCCTTCATGACACCAACATGTTTTTATTGTTATACTGCTATGCCTTTTGGTTTGAAAAATGCAGGTGCAACATACCTGAGATTGGTAAACATGATTTTAAAGATAAACTAGGGGACATCATGGAGGTGTACATCGATGATATGGTAGTAAAATCCAAGAAGGCTGAGGATCACCTCCAGGATATTAAGGGAGCATTTGATATCCTGGATCAGTACAACATGAAATTAAATCCTGCTAAATGCCATTTTGGAGTGGGAGCAGGAAGGTTTCTAGGATACATGGTGATGAAAAGGGGGATAGAGGCAAGCCCGGAGCAGATTAAAGCTATCCTGGATATCAAGTCACCTTCAAATATGAAAGATGTCCAACGATTAACAGGGCGAGTTGCAGCATTGAACAGATTTATCTCAAGATCCTCGGAAAAATGCAAGGAATTTTATGATATCCTGAAGAAGAATAAGAAATTCGAATGGGGAGAGAAGCATGAAACGGCCTTGCAGGATTTGAAGCAGTATCTTTCAACTGCGACTCTATTGATGAAGCATGAGGATGGTGAACCATTATCCCTCTATCTCGCAGTATCAGGGAATGCAGTAAGTGCTGTCCTTGTAAAGGATCATGAAGGTCAGCAGTATCATGTTTATTATGTTAGTAAAAGTTTATTAGATGCTGAAACTAGATATTCTCATTTAGAGAAATTAATATTAGCCCTAGTTATGGCATCAACGAAACTTAGACATTATTTTGAAACGCATAGGATTCATGTTAAAACCAACTATCCTGTTAAAAATGTGCTTAGGAAACCCGAGATGTCAGGCAGGATGGCTAAGTGGTCAGTAAAATTAAGTGCCTATGATTTAATATATGAGCCTAGAAATGCCATAAAGTCTCAGGCCTTAGCTGACTTTGTGGCTGATTTCAGTAGTGACATTGAAAATGAAGTAGATCTAGAAGTACAACAACTAGGAGAAACCCTAGAATCCTGGACACTATATACTGATGGTGCATCAAATGTAAGAGGTGTAGGTTTGGGTATACTACTAAAATCGCCACAGGGGGACATATTACCCCAGGCTATTAGATGTGAGTTTCCTGCCACTAATAATGAAGCAGAATATGAAGCTTTAATTGCAGGATTAGAATTAGATAAGAGCATGAATATCAAGGGTTTACAAGTTTTTGTTGATTCCTTGTTAATTACTAATCATTTTTGTTTTGGTCAAAAATTACCGAAGCAATTAAGTGATCAAATTAGTTAAGTGAGGTAATGTGCTAGAAATGTGTGTTGAAAATATGCTAGTTAAGTTATTTGCAAAAACAGTTTCAGGATACGGCTCAGGATATAGAGCTGTATCTATGATCAACCAATGAACGAAAGTGTAAGGGTGACACAGGATGTACGAGGAAAGCCCTTGATCAATCTAGATCGCCGGCACAAAACCTCGAGAGCTGACAATTGCAGCTGCCTTGTTCTTCTATTACTTGAAATATCAGGATACAGTGCAGGACATGATGCAGATCAACTAGGTGTTACAACGTAATTCGAGTACAAGTGTTTGTGTGTAGTGATTGTTTGCAACAGGAGAGAAAAAGTGTGCGAAAGAGTGTGTGCCTTAATCTGATCCGATCAATCTATTTATAGTAAAAGAAAACTAACTAAATATCCTATTATTCCGGGATCCAGCGGATATTCCCCATATGAACGTTGCAGTCCTGGTCTTCCGGATTCAACGTCTATAAACTAACTGATTTGTCTGAGTCTCGAGGAGAAGAAGTCCACTTGAACGTTGGAGACTTGCACCTTCTAATCTGCACGTGGTTAAATCAGTCACTACCAGGATATCGTATCAGGATGTTACCAATATCCCGATCCTGTATCCTGATCACAAATAAACAATCAAAGCCAGAATATTAGTCAGGATATATGTGCAGAAAATGACCCATAACAATTGTCCCCAAAATATATGTGTCGGTATACCAATTCCAACGGATATATTTTAAATTTTATCCCTCGAATTGAGGTTAATAAATTGGAACGACGGTCAAGATAGCACTATGCAACTCCCTACGCGGTTTTCACTCGATGGATATCCATTACGCCCCTATATCTTCTCTCTTTTTGTTTGAAAACCAAATATCATCAACAGAGTCTCCAGGTAATTATTCATCCCTTCCTCATTTCCTGTTAATCTCTTTACTCTACTTCCAATGGCCACTAGAACCTTCTCTCAAACCGGTGAATCGTCAGAGACCTTCGTCCAGCAAAACCTTCTCAAAAATCCCGAGAAGGAGATCTGTGCTTTTGATAACGCAGACATTGCAGCATTGAGAGCCTCCGGCGCTTTCCCCGATGGCACGGTTTTTAGACCATTTGATCGATCCATTCGATCAGATGTTTCTTCTGCCGATTGGGTCTGTTTTCCGGCATACCCTTTCTCGCTAGGTCTTCGGTATCCATTTCCTGAATTCATGATGCAATTCTTCCGAACCACTGGTATTTCCTTTGCCCAAACCATGCCCATGGTTTGGAGAGTACTGATTGTACTCAACCGAATCAAAAATCTTCATTGTCCTGACCTCTGCATCGAGGATATCCCGATTGCTTACCGCCTCCGATCACACGGTTCCAGTCGGTTCTTGCTCTTTTCAACTTTCAGCAAACCCCTTATACTTAAAGCCACTAAGAACGAGGATAGATGGCAACGTAAATTCTTCTTTGTTAAGCGAGACTCCATTTATGAGGGTGATAGCCTTCCGGTGGAGTGGTTAACCACTGGTAGGGTTTAAGAATATCCCCAGATTTTTCCAGGCCTTTATCCTGTGCTAATATTTTCTTCTTTGGCCTTTATGCAGTGAACTTTAAAGAAGCAGCCCCTCCTACTGCGGAATCCGAAAAAAGAATCAAAGCAATTTACCAGTTACCGGAAGGTGACAGGAGTTTTTCCACACACCTCCTAAGTTCCAGTCAATATTCATCATCTGATATGTCTGGTAAAAGTCATTTCGTAAATAATTGATTAACGTAATATAATGAAAGAGTAATAAGGATTTAGAATTTCCCCTTTATGCAGCACCAGCCAAGATCCCAGAAGTTTTCGACCTTGAGGAGCTGGATAGTTACTCCGACCACGTCCAAGTCAAGAAGGAGCCCAGTCCTAAGGCTACGGCCTCATCCAAGCCCAGCAGCTCCAAAGCCATCATCATACCCAAGCCTTCACCAGCCACAAAGCCCCGGAGTTTAAGTTCTCGCAAAAGGAAAGAGACTGATTCACCTACCATCTCCGATACGTTCCCCTATGAGAATCATGGGTTCATTGAGGTAAGCGGGTTCATGACTTCCTTTCTTAACCAGGTATAAATTCCTATTCCGCATCCTGCACATATATGTCAAACCAATATCCTGGTTATCATAATACCTGTGTTTTTGGGTGTAGGGCCTTGAACGTCTGGTTCATTTGTATCAAGAATCCTGTGGGCTCAACAAGATGCTCGAGTCCAAGTTGAAGAAAGCCGAGGTTACCATTTCCGATCAAGGTATGATCGCTGCTACCAAAACTCAACACTATGAAGAAAAGTTCAAGACCATGACTCAGGAGCATCAGGCCGCTCTCAAAAAAGCCACTCATGAAGCCCAAGCCCATCTGGACGCTGCACACGCCCAACATGAGCAGGATATGGCCACTTACTGGGAAGGCCTCAAAGGCTCCGTTGTCATCTCCCTCTTGCAGGCTCGGATAAAAATGGCTAACGAGGCCAAAGCCCTGGGCTTCGAATGCCATTCTTGGAACGTCGAAGCCTGGGAGACCAAGCTAAAAACTCTTGGAGGTAATCCCGTGGAGCATCCCGTCAAGTCTGCGGCTGCAGGGTCTTCAAAAGCGATGGAAAAACCAGCGGGTGCTGGCGACGAGGCTGAGAAGGAGGTTCAAGCTAATCCTGAGGCGGATGCTGGTGAAGACGCGATGATCGAAGAAGGCGTTGCCCCCTAAAACTCATTTCTTTTAAATTTGATGGTTATGATTGTTTGAACAATTTTATTTCTTGTCCTTTGAACAATTTATTTTCCTGCATTAAAACGATTTGATAACCAAAGGTGGATGGGTCCTAGGTTTTAGGATGAAGCCTTTGGTTATCAACTAGTATCGCTTATTTTAGATAATACCACCTTCTTTTACCTTATTTGCTGTTGTTTTTCAATCTTTTGTTACACATCGCTTAGTTTAGATTTCAACTTTGCAAAACTAGTACAATTATTTTTTTGAAAATATCCTGATCAACATACTCGGCGATATCCTACAAAGACTTTCGTCAAATAGGGTTTTTCAAAATTCAAACAATTTAGATAAAGTCTTTAAAGAAAAAAGGATAGTTTATTTTTCAAAATTCGTTTTGATAATACTTGTTTAACCAGAGTATTAGTTTTTAACCCAAGTATTATATCCCAAATATTCCAATCAAATATCCTGAAACATATTCCGAAAACACATCCTAAGTATATACCTTGATCAGGATATTTAAGCCTTTTCCAAACATAGTTTCAAAAGTTCAACCGATTTATATAAGGTTTATAAAGGAAAGAACATACCAGGAATAGAGTGAAACCCTGTTTCCGAGCTTCGATCTTTTTGCAATTTTTTCCACTAAGATGTCCCTAGTCCGAGATACTTAGTACTCTAGGTCCAAATTTGATCCTTTGAACTCTACATAATCGCCTCAGAAGGAATGTCCCCTGTGCATAAAGTCTTTGAACACTTAGAGAATTTTTGAATTTCAGTTCCAACTGTTTGGACAATTCTTGTGTTACAGGGGTAAAACCCAAAAATATACTGGAGATAGATCCTTAGTATCCTGGGGATAAACCCAAATTTTCATGCGCTACAGGCGGGAGTGTATAAACTCCAAGACTTAGAAAGGTGATAACCTTTAAACCTTAGAGAGTATGAAAATACCCTTCCGTACCTTTAGGATCCAGAATATAGCCAACAATAACGAAATTGTCAGCCACTTTTACATAGACTGTTCCCGCTATCTTGAACTATCCCCGGATAACTTGCGCTCCAGGCAGGGTGTTTAAACCCAATTCGAGAGAAAGGTGAATACCTTTACACCTGTGAAGGGATCAGGATCCCTTAAATGTGAGAGAGGGGGGCAATCCTCTAATCTTTCGAAGTATCCTGAATGTGTATCCTGGAGCTATATCCCGAAGCATATACTGCAAAAAAATTGTAAGCTAAGGTGGGTGTTAGCCTGGCTAACACCCCTCCGATGCTTAAGTCAGTAATGGGTTCAAAACAATAAATATCATATTAAAAGAGATAGAATCGATACCATCCTGAGTTAGAATTTAAATTCCAAACTCACTTGAAATAGAGATTTAGATGTATAGCATTCCAGGATCTTGGTAGCATATCCCCCTCCATATTCTTGAGTCGGTATGCTCATTTTCCTGATTCTGATTCAATCTCATAGGGTCCTTCCCATTTCGAAGCCAACTTTCCATCAGCAGGATTAGTAGTATTCTGAAAAGCCTTTCTCAATACCCAGTCTCCAACCTGGAACGTTCTAGTCCTTATATTCTTGTTATATGCTTTAGATATCCTCTGTTGATATGCTACCATCCTTAGCTTTGCTGCGTCTCTTGTCTCATCAATAGTATCCAATTCCTGGCATAGGACTTGAGGATTCTGCTCAGGATCCCGGAGGTTGGATCTTGTTGTAGGTATTACCATTTCTGTCGGGATCACCGCTTCTGCTCCAAATACCAAGGAAAACGGGGTTTGGCCAGTTGCACTTTTCACCGTTGTTCTATCAGCCCATAAAACAAAGGGTAGTTCTTCGGCCCATCTTCCTTTTTTAGCTCCTAGCCTTTTCTTCAAATTGTTGACAATTATCTTGTTTGAGGATTCTGCTTGTCCATTTGCTTGAGGATGTACCGGTGTGGATGTGATCATTTTAATTCCCCAACACTTGCAAAAGTCAGTAGTCCTCTTACTTATAAACTGAGATCCATTGTCACAAATTATCTCAGCTGGTACTCCAAACCTAGTCAGGATATTCCTTATTATGAAGGATACCACTTATTGATCTCTAACTTGAACAAATGCTTCAGCTTCGACCCACTTAGAGAAATAATCAGTCATTGCCAACATGAAGACCTTTCCTCCTATATCCATTCCCCACTTCATGAATGGCCAAGGGGAAGCTATAGGATAAAGTGGCTCAGCCGGCTGATGTAACATATTATTGTGTCTTTGGCATGCATCACATCTTCGAGCGTATTCTGCAGCATATTTTCTCATTGTCGGCCAATAATATCCTGTTCTTAATACCTTTGAGAATAACGACCTGCCCCCAGTATGGTTACCACAATCCCCTTCGTGTATATCCTGAAGCACTTCTTTGGTCTCGGGATCCTCTAAGCACCTTATATATGGTCCTGCAAGAGATTTCTTATACAAAACATTAGTTATAATAGTGAATCATGATACCTTCATTCTTAAGGCCTTAGGATTCTCATCCTTTGGGATGCGTCCTTCTTTAAGATATCTTATGATTGGAGCCATCCAAGACTTAGGATCCCTCTCAGGATATTCATCACCAGGATCCTGAACACTTACTACTTCCTTATCCTGAGGATCCGTCGCTGGATATAGGATATGTAATATCGGTATTTGGGTTCCTTCCGGTATCCTGAATGATAATCCTAGATTTGCCAAGGCATCAGCTTCAGCATTATCCTCTCTTGGTACCTGTTCAAGTGTAAAAATATCGAAATATCCTACTAATTTTTTGAGAATTTTGAGATACTCAATTAACTTCTCTCCTTTAACTTCATGATCCTTTACAAGGACAGCACTTACTGCATTCCCCGATACTGCAAGATACAGGGATAATGGTTCACCATCCTCAGGCTTCATCAATAGAGGTGCGGTTGAAAGATACCGCTTCAAATCCTGCAAGGCTGCTTCATGCTTTACTCCCCATTCAAACTTCTTGTTCTTCTTCCGGATATCATAAAATTCCTTGCATTTTTCTGAGGATCTTGAAATAAATCTATTCAATGCTGCCACTCGTCCTGTCAGTCTTTGAACATCTTTCATGTTAGAAGGTGATTTGATGTCCAAGATGGCTTTGATCTGTTCTGGGCTTGCTTCTATCCCTCTTTTAGTCACCATATATCCTAGAAACTTTCATGCCCCCACTCCGAAATGGCACTTAGCAGGATTTAGCATCATGTTATACTGATCCAGGATATCAAATGCTCCCTTAATATCCTGGAGGTGATCCTCAGCCTTTTTAGATTTTAATACCATGTCATCGATGTACACCTCCATATTGTCCCCCAACTTGTCTTTGAACATCATGTTCACCAATCTTTGATATGTTGCACCTGCATTTTTCAAACCAAAGGGCATAGCAGTGTAGCAATAAATACATGTTGGTGTCATGAAGGCAGTATCCTCCTGGTCTGAAGGTTCCATTTGGATCTGCTGGAATCCTGAGGATGCATCCATGAAGGTTAACATCTCATGGCCGGCAGTAGCATCCACCATTGAGTCAATATGAGGAAGAGGAAATGGGTCTTTGGGACAAGCTTTGTTTAAGTCTGTGTAATCTACACAAACTCTCCATTTCCCACTCTTCTTCTGCACCACCACTACATTTGCTAGCCATCTTGGAAACTTGACCTCTCTGATCATTTTGGACTTCAATAACCTCTCTACTTCTTCTTGAATAATCATATTTTGCTCTAGAGCAAACTTCCTTCTCTTTTGTTGGACAGGCTTGAATGACCTGTCGATACCGAGCTTATGTGTTATAATATCCTTGGAAATACCTGTCATATCCTCGTGCTTCCACGCGAATGTTGACATCCTGCATTTCAAAAAATTAGTCAATCGATCTTCAATATCCTGAGGGATATTGGTTCCCACGAGCACCGAGATATCCGGATTATCCTGATCCAGGATAATTTTCTTTACATCCTGTTCTGAAGCCTCCATGATATCCTGGCCTCGCATCTTTAATTACTATGCTGCACTAGGTTTTGTTGACGATTTCATTGAAGAAGAATAACACTCCTTTGCTTCCTGTTGATCACTTTCCACCTTGACAACTCCCCAAGGAGTAGGGATCTTGATGCATTGATGGTAGGTTGACGGAACAGCTTTCATGTCATGGATCCAAGGCCTACCTAATATAATATTATAGTAGGATAGAGAGTCCATGACACAAAAGCGCTGCATCGAGTTGACCCCTTGAATATACACGGGCAACTTTATCTCTCCTACGGTATTCCTTGCTTCTCCACTGAAACCAACGAGCACAGTGGACTTCGAAGTAATATCCATCGGGGATACATTCATCCTCTTCAACGTTTCTAGCTGAATTATGTTGACGGAGCTGCCATTATCCACTAATATCATGCGTACAAAATGGTTAGCAACATATAACGTTATTACTAAAGCATCATGATGGGGATCCTGGACAATATCCCTGTCATCATTATCGAACGTGATCACTTTATCAGTCGTGATGGTTGACATCCTGGTTGGCTTATCTCCCCTCTCTGCTTTGGCTTCCTTCGCGTGTCTTTTCGCCGTAGAATATGATGTACCGCAGATGTCGGATCCTCCTGAAATAAAGTTGATTATTTTAGCATCTGCAGGAGGTGATGCCGCACATTCAGGATCCTTCTCAAGATCCTGACCCTTATTCTTCTTTCTTCCCAAGAGGTCCTTCAGATATCCCTTGCTTAAGAGATAGCTTATTTCTTTCCTTAACGCGATCCAATCCTCAGTAATATGTCCGAAGTCCTCGTGGAAAGCACACCATTTGGACTTGTCCTTCCAATCAGCCTTTTGTTGATTTTTCTGGGGCCATCTTGCTTTGTCTCCTAAACCCTGCATAGCATACATTAGTTTAGGTATATTAACGGAAAAACAATATTCAGACAACTCATGATACTCCTTATGATCCTCATCTTCGACAACATTCACTTTCTTGCTATCATTTCTGCCATATGGCTTTGAGCGATATGGTTTATACGACGACTCTGATTTCCTGTTGGTTGACTGATAGGTTGTGGATGAATTCATCCTCTCTTGCATCTTTTTATCATCCTCCAGCCGAATGTATCTTAAAGCCCTGTTATGAGCTTCGTCCAGATTCCTGCTGGGATTCATTACAAGATCCTGATAAAATTGAGAATCCTTTTGCAACCCCATCTTGAAGGCTTGCACAGGTGTTGCAACATCAAGATGTGGGATATCCAAGGATTCCTGACTAAACTTGTTCACATAATCCCACAAGGATTCCTGAGGTCCTTGAGTTATCCTGAAAAGGTCACTGGTTAGTTTCTCAAAACTCCGGCTGCAAGAAAATTGAGTATTAAATAAATTAACTAAATGAGCAAATGAAGTAATTGAGTGATGAGGAACGTTTAAGATCCATTTTAAGGCTGATCCTGTTAAGGTAGAACCAAAACCCTTGCACACGCATGCTTCTTTGAGATCTGGAGGGATAGGGTTGATTTCCATCCTTTCCCTATACTGGGCAATATGCTCCTCAGGATCCGTAGTTCTGTCATAGAGTTTCATGTTGGGGGTTTGAAATCTTTTTGGGATTTCAGCATCACAAATGGGATACGCAAACCGGGATGTCCTGTGGCTGTCCTGGGATACTTCAGGAATTGGCTGAACCACCCCAGGTACACTGGATATCATGTCTCTCAGTTTTTGAAGCTCCCTGGAAAATGCTGATGTCATACCTGCATCCTGCAAAGATCCAACACCATTAGTAGCAAGAATATTATTATTATTAGATACATTACCAGCCTGGCCATATCCTGAAGCGTATCCTGAGCTTCTCACAGTTGATACTCTTACTGAAGAGGGTATCTCGGGAGTATGACTCTAGGAATGGCTAGGCACAATATTCCCCCGGTTATCCTCAGTGTAAACTGAAGTTCAAAGCCCTTGGTTGTAAGGGAGTGACAGTATCTTCAGCAGGTCTACTTGGGCCAGATTTCAAGAGTTGTATCTCTCTCATCAGCATCTGATTAGTTTCCTGCTGCTACCTCATTTGTTCCTGTACAATACCAAACAAATTTAGAATTTCCTCATTAGAAGCCAAAACAGGACCAGGTCCCTGGATACTGCGAGCGGGGATAACATCCCGAGCCACATGACTTTCAGTTCCCTGAGAAGAGGCTTGCATTCTCGGAGGAGGTGGTGGAAGCACCGAACCAATTGTTGCAGAGGTTGTAGCAGACACGGTGGAAGAGCTCATGTTTGATCTCAAGGCCATTGAAAATAGTGTAGCAAAAAGTTTTGAAAATAGAAAACCAACTAATGATTTTGCCAAAGCTTTTAGTAGAAATAGCACCACTTGCCCCACGGTGGGCGCCAAATTGTTTTGGTCAAAAATTACCGA
Source organism: Helianthus tuberosus (assembly GCA_030545235.1). Classification (NCBI taxonomy): domain Eukaryota; kingdom Viridiplantae; phylum Streptophyta; class Magnoliopsida; order Asterales; family Asteraceae; genus Helianthus; species Helianthus tuberosus. The sequence continues at coordinate 27,579,430 of CM060444.1, forward strand.
AGCAATTAAGTGATCAAATTAGTTAAGTGAGGTAATGTGCTAGAAATGTGTGTTGAAAATATGCTAGTTAAGTTATTTTCAAAAACAGTTTCAGGATACGGCTCAGGATATAGAGCTGTATCTATGATCAACCAATGAGCGAAAGTGTAAAGGGTGACACAGGATGTATGAGGAAAGCCCTTGATCAATCTAGATCGCCGGCACAAAACCTCGGGAGCTGACAATTGCAGCTGCCTTGTTCTTCTATTACTTCAAATATCAGGATACGGTGCAGGATATGATGCAGATCAACTAGGTGTTACAACGTAATTCGAGTACAAGTGTTTGTGTGTAGTGATTGTTTGCAACAGGAGAGAAAAAGTGTGCAAAAGAGTGTGTGCCTTAATCTGATCCGATCAATCTATTTATAGTAAAAGAAAACTAACTAAATATCCTATTATTCCGGGATCCAGCGGATATTCCCCATATAAACGTTGCAGTCCTGGTCTTCCGGGTTCAACATCTATAAACTAACTGATTTGCCCGAGTCTCGAGGAGAAGAAGTCCACTTGAACGTTGGAGACTTGCACCTTCTAATCTGCACGTTAAATCAGTCACTACCAGGATATCGTATCCGGATGTTACCAATATCCTGATCCGGTATCCTGATCACAAATAAACAATCAAAACCAGAATATTAGTCAGGATATATGTGCAGAAAATGACCCATAACAATTTTAGTGGGGCCTATGCAGTTAAAGGTGAGAAGTTGATCGAGTATCTCGAAATTCTCAAAAAATTAGCAGGATATTTCGATATTTTTACACTTGAACAGGTACCAAGAGAGGATAATGCTGAAGCTGATGCCTTGGCAAATCTAGGATCATCAGTCAGGATACCGGAGGGGACCCAAATACCAATATTACATATCCTGTATCCTGCGACGGATCCTCAGGAAAAGGAGGTAGTAAGTGTTTAGGATCCTGATGATGAGTATCCCGAGGAGAATCCTAAGTCCTGGATGGCTCCTATCATGAGATATCTCGAGGAAGGATACATCCCAAAGGATGAAAATCCTAAGGCCTTTAGAATGAAGGTATCACGATTCACTATTATAAATAATGTTTTTATTTTGGTCAAAAATTACTGAAGCAATTAAGTGATCAAATTAGTTAAGTGAGGTAGTGTGCTGAGAATATGTGTTGAAAAATATGCTGGCTTGTTAGTTTGCAAAAACAGTTTCAGGATATAGCTCAGGATATCGAGCTATATCTATGATCAAACAGTGAGCAAAAATGTAAAGGGTAACACGAGATATACGAGGAAAGCCCTTGATCAATCTAGATCGCCGGCATAAAACCTCGGGAGCTGACAATCGCAGCTGCCTTATTCTTCTTATTGCTTCAAATATCAGGATACAGTGCAGGATATGATGCGGATCAACTAGGTGTTACAATGTAATTTGAATACAAGTGTTAGTGCGTTGTGAGTGGTTGCAAGTAGAGAAGAAGAGTGTGCGAAAGATTGTGTGTGTTTCTATCTGATCCGATCAATCCATTTATAGTGAAATAAACTAACTAACTAGCCTATTATTCAGGGATTCAACAAATATTCCTTAGGTGAACGTTGCAGTCCACGTCTTCCGGCTTCAACGTCTATAATATAACTGATTTGCCCGAGTCTTGAGGAGAAGAAGTCCACCTGACCGTTAGAGACTGGTTACAACAACCTGCACGTGAGTCAATTAGTAACTACCAGGATATCGCATCAGGATGTTACCAATATCCTGATCCAGCATCCTGGTCACAACAAAACAAACAAAGTCAGAATATCAGTCAGGATATATGAGCAGAAAATCACCCATAACAATTGTCCCCAAAATATATCTGTTGGTATACCAATTCCAACGGATATATTTTAAGTCTCACCCCTCACATCGAGGTTATTAAATAGAAACGACGGTCAAGATAGTATTTTGCAACTTTCAACGCGGTTTTCACTCGATGGATATCTATTATGCCCGTATATCTTCTCTCTTTCTGTTTGAAAACCAAATATCATCAACAGAGTCTCCCGGTAATTCTTTCTTCATTCCCTGTTAACTTCTTTATTCTACTTCCAATGGCTACTAGAACCTGCTCTCAAACCGGCGAATCGACGGGGACCTTCGTCCAGCAAAATCTTCTTAAGAACCACGAGAAGGAGATCTGTGCTTTTGATAACGCAGATATCGCAGCTTTGAGAGCCTCCGGCGCGTTCCCAGATAGCGCGATTATCAGACCATTCGACCGGTCAATTCGATCGGATGTCTCTTCTGCCGATTGGGTCTGTTTTCCGGCATATCCTTTCTCGCTAGGCCTTCGGTATCCTTTCCCTGAATTCATGATGCAGTTTTTTCGAACCACTGGTATTTCCTTTGCCCAAACAATGCCCATGGTTTGGAGGGTACTGATTGTACTCAACCAAATCAAAAACCTTCACTGTCCTGACATCTGCATCGAGGATATTCCGATCGCCTACCGCCTCCGATCACACGGTTCCAGTCGGTTCTTACTTTTTTCAACTTCCAGCAAACCCCTCATTCTTAAAGCCACCAAGAACAAAGATGGATGGCAACGTAAATTCTTCTTCGTTAAGCGAGACTCCATCTACGAGGGTGCTAGCCTTCCGGTGGAGTGGTTAACCACCGGTAGGGTTTAGGGTTTTAGGAATATCCCCAAATATATCCTTAAACTGTATCCTTGACTGATATCCTAATATTTTGTGCAGCGAATTTCAGAGACCTAGCACCCCCAAGCGCGGAATCGGAGCCCAGGATCAAAGAGATCTATCGACTTCCTGCCAGTGAAAGAACCTTCTCCCTGCCCCTCACAAACTCAAGTCAAAAATCAAGTTCAGAAATGTCTTGTAAGTATGTGATTAGATTGATTATAGAGTATAAGTGTTGGGAATTAAACATTTCTCCCTGTGTACAGTGCCGGTCATCAACCTTGAAGGCTTCCAGCTCGACGAGTTGGACAGTTATTCTAGCCTTGCACCTACTAAGCAAGAGACCAATCCGAAGCCAGCAGTTACTCCCAAGCCTACCAGTTCGAAAACCGCTACCGCACCCAAGGCTCCCCCAGCATCCAGAACCTGAGCCTCTAGCTCCCGGAAGAGGAAAGAAGCAGACTACCGTACTGCACCTCATGTATTCCCGTTTGAGAACTATGGGTTCACAGAATCCAGCAAGTTCATGACCGGCTTCCTCAACCAGGTTAGTATCCTTGTCTGATATCCTGCACCATATACTGGTCATAAATGTTAATAAAGGTTAATACATGTTTCCTTATTTTGCAGGGTCTCGAACGCCTGGTATTCCTTTACGAAGATGCATACGGCTTGAAGACCATGCTAGAGAGCAAGCTGAAAAAGGCTGAAACCACCATTGCAGACCAAGCAGCGGTTGCCACCGCTAAATCAGAGCATTACGAAGCTAAATACAAGGTAATGGTCCAAGAGCATCAGTCTGCCATCAAGAAGATCACCCAGAGGCCCAAGCTAAGTCCGATGCTGCCCAAGTTCAACATGAGCAGGACATGGCTTCATACCGGGAAAGCCTCAAGAATTCTGTTGTCATCTCCCTCCTGCAGGCTAGACTGAAAATGGCTTATGAAGCTATGGCTATGGGCTTTGAATGTCCTTCATGGAATATCAAGGATTGGGAGATGAAGCTGAAAGATCTCGGTGGTAATCCTGTGGAGCCCCCTGCGAAGCCCACGACGGAGGAGCCTGCTGAGGTGGCTGAGAAGGTGGATGATGCTGATGCTCCGAGGGATGCTGGTGGTGATGCCTGGAAGAATGCTGGAGGGAATGCTAAGAAGGATGCTGCTGACGAGGTCATGACGAAAGAAGGAGCTGCACCTTAGAAGCAGCGAAGTGGGCGATGATGGATGTATGTGCCAAGGCCGGAGCCCACTTTTTTAGATTTGATGGTTGTGGTTGTCTGAACAATTTACCTTTTTTGTCTTTAAAACAATTTACTTTCCTGCACTTAGACAATATGATGACCAAAGGTGGATGGGTCCTGGGTTTCAGGACGAAGCCCTTGGTCGTCAATTAGTATAATCTGTTTTGAACAATACAACGGTTGGAGGCAGATGGGTCTCGGTTTGAGATGAAACCTTCAACCGTTGTGTAAATATGGTAAGAAATGGTGCTTTTGGTGAATGGGCCTCGGTTCGAGGTAAAACCAAAAGCACAACTTTTGACATGTTAATGATATAACCTCCTTTTGACTTACTTGCTGTTGCCTTTCAATTTTTTGTTATGCATTGCTTAGTTTAAATTTCAGCTCTCCAAAATTAGTGCCATTATGTTTTGAAAATATTCTGATCAGTATATTCGGCGATATCCTTCAAAGACTTTCGTCTAATAGGGTTTTTCAAAATTCAAACAATTTAGATAAAGTTTTTAAAGAAAAAAGGACAGTTTACTTTACAAAGTTCGTTTTCATAATACTTATTTGACTAGAGTTTTAGTTTTTAACCCAAGTATTACATCCCAAAAATTCCAACCAAATATCCTGAAACATATTCCGAAAACACATTTTGAGAACATATCCTAAGAATATCTCCTAATCAGAATATTTAAGCCTTTTCCAAACATAGTTTCAAAAGTTCAAATGTCTTATATAAGGTTTACAAAGGAAAGATCATACCAGGAATAGAGTGTAACCCTATTTTCGAGCTTCAATCCTTTTGCAATTTTTCCCCCTAAGATGTCCCCAGTCCGAGATACTTTGTACACTAGGTCCAAATTTGTTCCTTTGAACTCTACACAATCTCCTCAGAAGGAATGTCCCCTGTGCATAAAGTCTTTAACACTTAGAAATTTTTCTGAACATCTGTTCCAATTGTTTGAACAGTTCTTGTGTTACAGGGGGTAAACCCATAAGTATCCTGGGGAAAATCCCAAATTTTCATGCGCTACAGGCGGGAGTGTATAAACCCCAAGTCTTAGAAAGGTGATAACCTTTAAACCTTAGAGAGTATTAAAATACCCTTCCGTGAGAGAGGGTGATCAATCCTCATATACCTTTAGGATCCAGGATATAGCCAACAATAACGAAATTGTCAGCCACTTTTACATGGACTGGTCCCGCTATCTTGAACTATCCCTGGATAACTTGCGCTCCAGGCGGGGTGTTTAAACCCAATTTGAGAGAAAGGTGAATACCTTTAAACCTGTGAAGGGATCAGGATCCCTTAAACGGGAGAGAGGGGGCCAATCCTCTAATCTTTCGAAGTATCCTGAATGTATATCCTGGAGCTATATCCCGAGGCATATACTGCAAAACAACTGTAAACTAAGGTCGGTGTTAGCCTAGCTAACACCCCTTCGATGCTTAAGTCAGTAATGGGTTCAAAAGAATAAACAATATCAAAACATATTAAAAGAGATAGAATCCATACCCTCCTGAGTTAGAATTTAAATTCCTAACTCACTTGAAATAGAGCTTTAGATGTATAGCATTCCAGGATCTTGGTATCATATCTCCCTCCATATTCTTGAGTCGGTATGCTCCTTTTCCTGATTCTGATTCAATTTCATAGGGTCCTTCTTTGGAGCCAATTTTCCATTAGCAGGATTTGTAGTATTCTGAAAAGCTTTTCTTAACACCCAATCTCCAACTTCGAACCTTCTAGTCCTTATATTCTTGTTATATGCTCTGGCATAGGGCTTCAGGATTCTGCTCAGGATCCCGTAGGTTGGATCTTGCTGTAGGTATCACCATTTCTGTCGGGATCACCGCTTCTGCTCCAAACACCAAGGAAAATGGGGTTTGGCCAGTTGCACTTTCACCGTCGTTCTATCAGCCTATAAAACAAAGGGTAATTCTTCCGCCCATTTTCCCTTCTTAGCTCCAAGACTTTTCTTCAAATTGTTGACAATTATCTTGTTTGAGGATTCTGCTTGTCCATTTGCTTGAGGACGTACCGGTGTGGATGTGATCATTCTGATTCCCCAACTCTTGCAAAAGTCAGTAGTCCTCTTACTTATGAACTGAGATCCATTGTCATAAATTATCTCAGCTGGTACTCCAAACCTAGTCAGTATATTCCTTTTTATGAAGGATACTACTTCTTGATCTCTGACTTGAACAAATGCTTCAGCATCAACCCACTTAGAGAAATAATCAGTCATTGCCAGCATGAAGACCTTTCCTCCTGGAGCCTTTGGCAATTTTCCTACTATATCCATTCCCCACTTCATGAATGGCCAAGGGGAAGCGATAGGATAAAGTGGCTCAGCAGGTTGATGTAATATATTACTATGTCTTTGACACGCATCACATCTTCGAGCGTATTCTGCAGCATCTTTTCTCATTGTCGGGCAATAGTATCTTGTTCTTAATACCTTTGAGAATAATGACCTGCCCCCAGTATGGTTACCACAATCCCCTTCGTGTATATCCTGAAGCACTTCTTTAGTTTCGGGATCCTCCAAGCACCTCAGATATGGTCCTGCAAGAGATTTCTTATACAAAACATTATTTATAATAGTGAATCATGATACCTTCATTCTAAAGGCCTTAGGATTTTCATCCTTTGGGATGTGTCCTTCCTTGAGATATCTTATGATTGGAGCCGTCCAGGACTTAGGATCCTCCTCAGGATACTCATCATCAGGATCCTGAACACTTACTACTTCCTTATCCTGAGGATCCGTCGCTGGATACAGGGTATGTAATATTGGTATTCGAGTCCCTTCCGGTATCCTGACTGATGATCCTAGATTTGCCAAGGCATCAGCTTCAACATTATCATCTCTTGGTACCTGTTCAAGTGTAAAAATATCGAAATTACCTACTAATATTTTGAGAATTTCGAGATACTCGATTAACTTCTCACCTTTAATTGCATAGGTCCCATTAAAATGATTAGTGATTAACAAGGAATCAACAAATACTTGTAAACTCTTGATATTCATGCTCTTAGCCAATTCTAATCCTGCAATTAAAGCTTCATATTCTGCTTCATTATTAGTGGCAGGAAACTCACATCTAATAGCCTGGGGTAATATGTCCCCCTGTGGCGATTTTAGTAGTATACCCAAACCTACACCTCTTACATTAGATGCGCCATCAGTATATAATGTCCAGGATTCTAAGTTTTCTCCAAGCTGTTGTACTTCTTGGTCTACTTCACTTTGAATATCACTACTGAAATCAGCCACAAAGTCAGCTAAAGCCTGAGACTTTATGGCACTTCTAGGTTCATATACTAGATCATATGCACTTAATTTCACTGACCACTTAGCCATCCTACCTGACATCTCGGGTTTCCTAAACACATTTTTAACAGGATAGTTGGTTTTAACATAAATCCTATGTGTTTCAAAATAATGTCTAAGTTTTGTTTACGCCATAACTAGGGCTAATATCAATTTCTCTAAGTGTGAATACCTAGTTTCAGCATCCAATAAACTTTTACTAACATAATAAACAGGATACTGCTGACCTTCATGATCCTTTACAAGGACAACACTTACTGCATTTCCTGATACTGCAAGATACAGGGATAATGGTTCACCATCCTCAGGCTTCATCAATGGAGGTGCAGTTGAAAGATACTGCTTCAAATCCTGCTGGGCCGCTTCATGCTTCTCTCCCCATTCGAATTTCTTATTCTTCTTCTTCAGGATATCATAAAATTCCTTACATTTTTTCGAGGATCTTGAGATAAATATGTTTAATGCTGCAACTCGCCCTGTTAATCGTTGGACATCTTTCATATTTGAAGGTGACTTGATATCCAGGATAGCTTTAATCTGCTCCGGGCTTGCCTCTATCCCCCTTTTCGTCACCATGTTTCCTAGAAACTTTCTTGCCCCCACTCCAAAATGGCATTTAGCATGATTTAATTTCAGGTTGTACTAGTCCAGGATATCAAATGCTCCTTTAATATCCTGGAGGTGATCTTCAGCCTTCTTGGATTTTACTACCATATCATCGATGTACACCTCCATGGTGTCCCCCAGTTTGTCTTTAAACATCATGTTTACCAATCTCTGGTATGTTGCACCAGCATTCTTCAAACCAAAAGGCATAGCAGTATAACAATAAATACCTGTTGGTGTCATGAAAGCAGTATCCTCCTGATCCGAGGGTTCCATTTGGATCTGTTGGAATTCTGAGGAGGCATCCATGAAGGTTAGCATCTCATGACTGTTTTGGTCAAAAATCACACAAGGATAATGCAACCAAATCTGATTTTGTGAGGTATGATGCTTGGTTAATTGTGTGAACGACAAGTATATGAAATCAACGATGAACACCGAGATTTATACGAGGAAAAAGCCCTTGATCTTTAGAAGATCTCCGGAATAAAAAACCTCGGGTGATGGAAACTACCGATCACCAACTATATTGCATAAAAAGATTACAACTTTGGAAGATATTGAGCTTGTTACAATGAATTCTAGTGTGTGTGTTCGAGAGCGAGTTGCAGAGGTGTTGGTGTCGAAAATTAGTTGTGTTCTATCAGCTCAATACCCCCTAAATAAGCTAACAAAAAGTCATATTTTCTAGGAAGACCATGTCTACTCCATAACCGTTAGTGGAAAATGGCACATGTAGCATAAAGAACGAATATTCCCCTAAATTCCAGCTGAGAGTTAGCCCACTACATCCATTATCTGCATATAAACATTAAAAACGTGACAATTGTTAGATATCATAAGTTCTGTTAAGGATCCTGGATCCTCAGACTCTGGATCCTCAGACTCCCTGCATAATCCGTTAAGGATCCGTGATCCATGCCCAGTCTCAGGATAGATGATCCTTAGCATAAAATCCATGCCCTAACAATTGCCCCCAATATGGCAGTTGTGATAAAGATTCACATCTGTCATATTTCCGTTAGAAGCGGACTAGTCGTTGCTTCTGGTATCTAGTCGTTACACTGCTTGTCGTCACTGACAAGACCTGCTATAATCATCATTGCAAAATATAGAGTTAGAGATAACTCCTCAAGTGCCTTTACAGATCAGAAGATCCTTCTGTTTGTGGAGAATGAATCCTTCTACACCGTTCGCTATTAACCTTCCTGCACTTTAATTTCTGCATAGACACTTTAACTGTTAGATAGCTCTATCCGGCCTGGGTGGATGGTCCATGGTTTTGCTGGTGAAATCCAGGCCAGATGATTTTGATACATAATGAATAGGTAACAACATTAAACTTTTTTAGCTACATTTGTTGTTGTTTCTTCCCTCTTTATTTTTCACGTATGCTTTCTATTTTCAAAGATATCATCGCCAAACAACTGAAAAGTTATTGGAAATCTAATGATAATGTTAAACTTTTTACAGAAAACTTGAAGTGTTCGGACAAATGTGGATCAATGATCCATAACCAAAAAGGATAAGAGACAACTTGCAGCTTAGAAAAAGTTAGAATATAACATACCAGAGAATCCAAGTTAGGATTCTATATCCTTGTAAATTATTACTGAATAAACAAACTGTGAAAAGTAAAGTTTCAAGGATCCGGGATCCTTATTGTCAGAACATGTATAACTTTAGAGCTCCAAGATCCTGTAAGAAAAACAAACTTGGGACCAAGCCAAATAATTGGGAATGAACCCATAATAACTGGGGACAAACCCAAATAAACTGGGGACAAGCCCAACAAACTAGGGACAAGCCCACCAAACTGGGGACAAGCCCAAATAAACTGGGGACAAGCCCAAATAACTGGGGACAAGCCCAAATAAACGGGTGTAAACTGGAGTATGGCCCAAACTGGCGACTATCCAAACGTGAGCGACATGAAAATGTCGAAACCTTAGCTAACGTGAAAACGTTAGAAGCCTTAGGAACGGATGTATGGTACGTCTACCATTATACGTAGGATCCTGAATACAGCCAGTACAATGAAATTGTCAGCCCCTAAAGCGGGTACTGGTCACATTGCCTTGAACTGCACCAGGATCATCGTGCGTTACTGGCGAAACTGGGGACAGGCCCAAAAACTGGGGACAAGCCCAAAAAACTGGGGACAAGCCCAAATAATTGGGGACGAGCCCAAATAAACTGGGGACAAGCCCAAATAACTTTGGAGAGTTGGCCAACCAATTTGATCTTCTGTAAAATGATAACAACTCTGCAAAAGCTTAAACTTTATGAAAATAGATGTTAAATGTTTAACACCTTTGCCTTATGATAAGTAATAAGTATAAAATGAATGAAAATGAAAGTAATGTGTTACCAAATGTAGAATCATATATCCTTTGAGGATCCCGGATCCTTAATCAGAATACTGGTATCGCTGAAGATCCCTGGTCCTTCTTACTTAAAGTATTTCTTTAGATGAACATCATCCCAAGCTCTTGGTAAGAGGTCACCATCCATTGTTAACAAATGATATGACCCCTTTCCTGCTTCAGCTTCAATTAAGTAGGGACCTTCCATTTTGATGCTAGCTTGCCATCAACAGTATTTGTGGTATTTTGGAATGCTTTCCTTAATACCAAGTCACTAACTTTAAACTTTCTGACCCTGACATTTTTGTTGTATGCTCCAGCTATTCTTTGTTGATAGCTAGCCAATCTTATCCTTGCCAAATCCATGAGTTCTTCTATGGTATCCAGGTCTTGAGTCAGGCTTTCAGCATTTCCTTTAGGATCACAGATGCTTTTCCTCCTGGTGCCTTAGGAAGCTTGCCAACTATATACATTCCCCATCTCATGAATGGCCAAGAAGAGGATATAGGATGCATAGGCTCAGCTGGTTGATGTAGGATATTACTGTGTCTTTGACAAGCATCACATTTCTTGGCATAATCCACAACATCCTTTTTCATAGTAGGCCAATAGTATCCTGATCTAAGGATCCTTGAGAACAGTGCTCTGCCCCCACTGTGGTTTCCACAATCTCCTTCATGGAAATCCTTCAGAACTTCTTGAATTTATGGATCCTCGATGCACCTTAGATATGGGCCTGCAAGAGATTGTTTATATAACATGTTATTTAATATTGTAAATTGAGATACCTTGACTTTGAAAGCTCTAGGATTTTCTCCAGTAGGGATCTCTCCATGATGTATATATCTTAGGATCGGAAGGATCCAGGATCCTGAATTTGATTGTGCACCATCATTGGGTACAATTGCAGAATCTTCCACTATCTTCATGGCTACGTGATCCTCAATTGCAGGATTTAAAACATGGATGATGAGTATTTTCACATCCTCTGGAATCTTCAGTGATGATCCAATATTAGCTAGAGCATCAGCTTCTACATTTTCTTCCCTGGGTACCTGTGATAGACTGAAAAAAGCAAAAGAATCTGCCAGTTTCCTGACTATTTCTAAGAACTTGATTAGCTTTTCACCTTTGACAGTGTAAGAACCGTTATAATGATTAGTAATTAATAGAGAATCTACATATACTTGAAGATACCTGATCCTCATATTGTTAGCTAATTGCAAACCTGCTATCAAGGCCTCATACTCTGCCTCATTATTAGTAGTTTGGAATTCACATGCAATGGATTGGGGTATAATGTCCCCCTGTGGCGATTTTAGTAGTGTGCTTTGTCCAGTTCCTTTAACATTTCAAGCTCCATCCGTGAAGAGTGTCCAAGGATCATTGGTCTTCTCAAGTTGTTGAACTTCTAATTCAGCTTCCCTTTGTAGATCACTACTGGAATCAGCCACAAAGTCAACTAAAGCTTGGGACTTGATGGCAGTCCTGGGTTCATACTTAATGTCATATGCAATAGGCTTGATTGCCCACTTTGCCATTCTACCTGACATTTGAAGATTCCTGAGAACATTCTTGATAGGAAGGTTAGTTTTCACAATAATGGTGTGAGTTTTGAAATAATGTCTATGTTTAGCGGAAGCCATAATTAAATCAAGAATTAATTTCTCTAAATGAGAATACCTGGCCTCAGCATCAAGTAGAATTTTACTTACATAGTATACCGGATGTTGAGAGCCTTCATGATCCTTAACTAGGATCGCACTTACTGCTTTAGCTGAAACAACTAAGTATAAGAATAATGATTCTCCATTTTCTGGTTTCATCAGGGCTGGTGCTGAGGATAGATAATCCTTAAGAGCCTTGAGTGCAGCTTCATGCTTATCAGTCCACTCAAACTTCTTATTCTTCCTTAATATGTCTTATCTGCCTTGAGCAATTTGTCTACCTCTTCTTAGATAATGGCATTCCTTTCAAGTGGAACTTTCTCCTTTTTTTGGTGTATTGGCTTGAAAGACCTGTCAATACCAAGTTTGTGAGTAATAACATCCTTAGATATACCTGTCATGTCTTCATGTTTCCAAGCAAAGGTATATTTTCTTCATTTCAATAAGGATACTAAATCCTGCTCAATATTGTCTAGGATCCTGGATCCTATAAAAAAATTGGATTCAGGATCCTCTGGGTTCACCAGAATATCCTTGATGTCTTGCTCTCTTGCCTCCATGACGTCTTGCTCCTTGGAGGCTGGCTTCATTGAAGAAGTGTAATAGTTCTTTGCCTCCCGCTGATCACTTTCTATCTTCACCACATCCCATAGAGTTGGGAGCTTGACACATTGATGATATGTTGAGGGGGACTGCCTTCATATCGTGTATCCATGGCCTGCCAAAGATAACATTACAGCAAGATAAGCAATCAATAACATAGAATTTTTTAACAGAATTCACTCCCTCTATATAAATAGGAAGTTTGATCTCCCCCAATGTAATCTTTGTCTCTCCACTGAATCCCACAAGGACAGATGATCTTGGGACAATATCAGATTCAAGGATGTTCATTCTTTTGAGGGCATCCAACTGGATTATGTTCACTAAGCTTCCCCCATCAATGAGAATCCTGCTAACAAAATGGTTAGATATAAATAATGTAATAACCAAACCGTCATGATGAGGATCCTGTATGTCCACGTGATCATCCTCATCAAAGGATATGACTTTTTCCTGGGTAAGAATGGAAGTTCGAACAGGTCTGTCCCCATTCTCTCCCTATATTGAGATACACGCTCCTCTGGATCAGTTGTGCCATCATAGAGCTTCATATTTGGTGTTTGAAACCTCTTTGGTATCTCTGCATCACAAATAGGTGGTGCAAAACGAGATATTCTGTGACTCCCATCTGGAATCTCAGGAATGGGTTTAACCACTCCTGGGACACTGGATATCATATCGTTGAGTTTCTGTAATTCCTTGGCCATAGCTTGGTTGATTCTTGTATCCTGCATAAAGCCATGGTTTGCATTATAAGAAGTATTTAAATTGTTACCTCCTGATTGATTTGGAATCGGTATCTCGGAAGCGTATCTAGGATAAGACGTGTCTGGTGCAATAGTAGGACCAGATGAAGTAATGGTCTGCATGGGAATGAAGTCTCCTTGATGAACATCTGTACTTCCGGGTTGCACATTCCTTAAGAATCCTTGATCCTGGAAGATGTTGGATCCTTGATGTGCTGTGACTGGAGGTCTTGGAGCATAATCCATGGATCCGTAAACCTGAGATGAGGATCCTTGAACCTGAAAGGAGGATCCTTGAACCTGAGAGGATCCTTGAACCTGAGAGGAGGACCCTTGAACCTGAGAGGATCCTTGAACCTGAGAGGAGGATCCTTGAACCTGAGAGGAGGATCCTTGAACCTAGGAGGATCCTTGAACTGTGTGTGTCCCCATATATCCTCCTGAGCTAATGAAGAATCCCTAATGCTGGAAAGAGGATCCTAAAGGCTGGAAGTAGGATCCTTGAGGCTGCGCTGATTCCAGTGATCCTTGCCGAAGGATAAAGGATCCTTGAATCTGGACATTGGATCCTTTGGAAAACTGGATTGTTGATGATGGAGTAGTAAAATCCAACGACCTGGGCATCAATGGGGAGTGATCCTCTGCTGATTTTATCAATTTCGCGAAGGATCCTGCCATTAGTTTCGTCCTGTTGTTGCATGTATCCTCTCATCTGCAAAATCAAAGCATAAAGATCACTGTTAGTAAGTGTAGAGGAAGAAACTACAGTTGGTTTTGTGAAAACAGGGGTTGTCTTCTTTGGAGCATTCTCAGCATTCTTCTGGAATGCAAGGGGGAGAGGATGCAACGGTGGAATGCCCTGTGAAGAAGTGACTGCCGGCATGGAACTTGAAGTAGTTTTTTCCTGAGAAGCCATGTGGTTGAAGGTAATGAGGAGAAATGAATGAAATGAATGAAATTTCTCATAAATGAAGCACCAATTGCCCCACGGTGGGCGCCAAACTGTTTTGGTCAAAAATCACACAAGGATAATGCAACCAAATCTGATTTTATGAGGTATGATGCTTGGTTAATTGTATGAACGACAAGTATATGAAATCAACGATGAACACCGAGATTTATACGAGGAAAAAGCTTTTGATCTTTAGAAGATCTCCGGCATAAAAAACCTCGGGTGATGGAAACTACCGATCACCAACTATATTACATAAAAAGATTACAACTTTGGAAGATATTGAGCTTGTTACAATGAATTCTAGTGTGTGTGTGTGTGTGTGTGTTCGAGAGCGAGTAGCAGAGGTGTTGGTGTCGAAAATTAGTTGTGTTTTATCAGCTCAATACCCCCTAAATAAGCTAACAAAAAGTCCTATTTTCTAGGAAGACCATGTCTACTCCATAACCGTTAGTGGAAAATGGCACATGTAGCATAAAGAACGAATATTCCCCTGAATTCTAGCTGAGAATTAGCCCACTACATCCATTATCTGCATATAAACATTAAAAACGTGACAATTGTTAGAAATCATAAGTTCTGTTAAGGATCCTGGATCCTCAGACTCTGGATCCTCAAAATCCCTGCATAATCCGTTAAGGATCCGTGATCCATGCCCAGTCTCAGGATAGATGATCCTTAGCATAAAATCCATGCCCTAACAATGACCAGCAGTAGCATCCACCATTGAATCGATATGAGGTAGAGGAAACGGGTCTTTGGGACAAGCTTTGTTCAAGTTCGTGTAATCTACACAGACTCTCCATTTCCCATTTTTCTTTTGCACCACAACTACGTTTGCCAGCCATTTAGGAAACTTCACTTCCCTAATCATCTTGCTCTTCAATAATCTTTCAACTTCCTCCTGAATGATAGTGTTCCGCTCTGGAGCAAATTTTCTTCGTTTCTGTTGGACAGACTTGAAAGACCTATCAATTCCGAGCTTGTGAGTTATAATATCCTTGGAAATTCCTGTCATATCCTCGTGTCTCCACGCGAATGTTGACATCCTGCATTTCAAAAAGTTAGTCAATTGGTCTTCAATATCCTGAGGGATATTGGTTCCTACGAGCACCGAGATATCCGGATTATCCTGATCCAGGATAACTTTCTTTACATCCTGTTCTGAAGCCTCTACGATATCCTGGTCCCGCATCTTTAATTGCTATGCTGCACTAGGCTTTGTTGAGGATTTCATCGAAGAAGAATAACACTCCTTTGCTTCATGTTGATCACTTTCCACCTTGACTACTCCCCAAGGAGTAGGGATCTTGATACATTGATGATAAATTGACGGCACAACTTTCATATCATGGATCCAAGGCCTACCTAATATAATATTATAGCAGGATAAGGAGTCCATGACACAAAAACGATGCATTGAGTTGACCCCTTCAACATACACGGGCAACTTTATCTCTCCTATGGTATTCCTAGCTTCTCCACTGAAACCAACGAGCACAGTGGACTTCGAAGTAATATCCATTGGGGATACATTCATCCTCTTCAACGTTTCCAGCTGAATTATGTTGACGGAGCTGCCATTATCCACTAATATCCTGTGCAAAAAATGGTTAGCAACATATAACGTTATTACTAAAGCATCATGATTAGGCTTCTGGACAGTATCCCTGTCATCGTTATCGAACGTGAGCACTTTGTCAGTTGTGAGAGTTGACATCCTGGTTGGCTTATCCCCCCTCTCTGCTTTGGCTTCCTTCGCGTGCCTTTTTGCCGCAGAATATGATGTGCCACAGATGTCGGATCCACCTGAAATAAAGTTAATTATTTTGGCATCCGCAGGAGGTGATGCCGCTCGTTCAGGATCCTTATCAGGATCCTGAGCTTTATTCTTCTTTCTTCCCAGGAGATCCTTCAGATATCCCTTGCTCAAAAGATAGATTATTTCTTTCCTTAGAGCAATACAATCCTCGGTAACATGTCCGAGATCCTAATTAAGGCACACCATTTGGACTTATCCTTCCAATCAGCTTTTTGTTGATTTTTCTGGGGCCATCTTGCTTTATCTCCTAAACCCTGCATAGCATACATCAGTTCAGGTATGTTAACAGAAAAACAATATTCAGACAACTCAGGATACTCCTTAGGATCCTCGTCTTCAACAGCATTCACTTTTTTACCGTCATTTCTGCCATACGGCTTAGAGCGATATGGTTTATACGAGGATTCTGATTTCCTGTTGGTTGACTCATAGGTTGTAGACGAATTCATCCTCTCTTGCATCTTTTTGTCATCCTCCAGCCGAATGTATCTTAAAGCCCTGTTACGAGCTTCGTCAAGATTCCTGCAGGGATTCATTACGAGATCCTGATAGAATTGAGAATCCTTTTGCAATCCCATCTTGAAAGCCTACACAGCTGTTGCAACATCAAGATGCGGGATATCTAAGGATTCTCGGCTAAATTTGTTCACATAATCCCTCAAGGATTCCTGGGGTCCTTGAGTTATCCTGTAAAGATCACTGGTTAGTTTCTCAAAACTCCGGCTATAAGAAAATTGACTATTAAATAAATTAACTAAATGAGCAAATGAAGTAATTGAGTGAGGAGGAACGTTTAAGAGCCATTTTAAGGTTGATCTGGTTAAGGTAGAACCAAAACCCTTGCATAGGCATGCTTCTTTGAGATCCGGAGGGATAGGGTTGATTTCCATCCTTTCCCTATACAGGGCAATATGCTCCTCAGGATCCGTAGTTCTGTCATAGAGTTTCATGTTGGGGGGTCTGAAATCTTTTTGGGATTTCAGCATCACATATGGGATACGCGAACCGTGATATCCTGTGGCTGTCTTGGGATACTTCTGGAATTCGTTGGACCACACCAGGTACACTGGATATCAGGTCTTTCAGATTTTGAAGCTCCCTGGAAAATGCTGATGTTATACCTGCATCCTGCAAAGATCCAACACCATTAGTAGCAAGAGTATTATTATTGGATACATTACCAGTCTGGGGATTCTGGCCATATCCTGAAGCATATCCTGAGCTCCTCACTGACGACACTCTGACTGAAGAGGTATCTCAAGGGTATGATTCTGGGAATGGCTAGGTACAATATTCCCCCGGTTATCCTCAGTATAAATTGCAGAACTGAAGTTTAAAGCCCTGGGTTGCAAGGGAGTGGCAGTATCCTCAGCGGGCCTGCTTGAGCTGGATTTCAAGAGTTGTATCTCTCTTATCAGCATCTGGTTGGTCTCCTGCTGCTGCCTCATGTGTTCCTGTACACTACCAAACAAATTTAGAATCTCTTCATTACAGGCCAAAACAGGACTAGATCCCTGGACATTGCGAGCGGGGATAACATCCCGAGCCACATGAATTTCAGTTCCTTGTGAAGAGATTTGCGTTCTCGGAGGAGGTGGTGGAAGCATCGAACCAATTGTTGCAAAGGTCGTAGCGGACACGGTGGAAGAGCTCATGTTTGATCTCGAGGCCATTGAAAATAGTGTAGCAAAAAGTTTTGAAAATAGAAAACCAAGTAACGATTTTGCAAAAGCTTTTAGTAGAAATAGCACCACTTGCCCCACGGTGGGCGCCAAATTGTTTTGGTCAAAAATTACCGAAACAATTAAGTGATCAAATTAGTTAAGTGAGGTAGTTGTTTTGGTCAAAAATTACCGAAGCAATTAAGTGATCAAATTAGTTAAGTGAGGTAGTGTGCTAGAAATATGTGTGAAAAATATGTTAATCAAGTTAATTGCAAAAACAGTTTCAGGATACGGCTCAGGATATAGAGCTGTATCTATGATCAAACAATGAGCAAAAAAGTAAAGGTTGACACGTGATGTACGAGGAAAGCCCTTGATCAATCTAGATCGCCGGCACAAAACCTTGGGAGCTGACAATCGCAGCTGCCTTGTTCTTCTATTACTTCAAATACCAGGATACAGTGCAGGATGTGATACGGATCAACTAGGTGTTATAATGTAATTCGAGTACAAGTGTTTGTGTATAGTGTTTGCTAGAAGCTAGAATGCAAAAGTGTGTGAAAGAGTATGTGTAAAAGTTGCGTGCCTTAATCTGATCTGCCCCATCTATTTATAGTAAAAGAAATGCAACAAACTACCCTATTAAACTGGGATCCGACGGATATTCCCCACTTGAACGTTGTAGACCTGGTCTTTCGGGTTCAACGTCTCTCATATAACAGATTTGCCCGAGTCCTAAGGAGAAGAAGTCGACCGTTAGTAACCCACAGCCTCTAACCTGCACGTGGTCAATTTAGTTAACACCAGGATATCGCCCAGGATGTTACCAATATCCTGATCCGGTATCCTGGTCACAGGTAAACAATCAAAAGCAGGATATTAGTCAGGATATATACGCTCAGAAAATGGCCCATAACAATTGTCCCCAAATATATCTGTTGATATACCAATCCAACGGATATATTTTAAAAATTCTAACTCGTAGACCGAGGCAATTAAAACGAGGTGACATTTGAGATGACATTGTGCAACTTCCCATGCTACTTTTACTCTTCGCCCCCTATATTCAGCCTATAATTAGCTGAGATATTTCATCTTGTTATTATTACTCTTCAAGCGATTTTCAGGTAATCGTCCTTTCCTTCATCCTCGGTTTTTTCCCTTGAATTTCTTATAGTTTGCTTGATACCTCTTATGGCATCACGGACAAGATCACGTTCGGATGAACCAGTCCCCACCCTCGTGAGTCAAAACCTCATACGAGAACCAGAAAAAGAAATCTGCTCCTTCAATAACGCTGATATCGCCGCCCTGAAGGATTCCGGCGCCTTTCCCGCCGGAGCCGTCATTCGCCCTTTTCATCAGGAGGTTCGATCAGATGCATCATCAGACGAGTGGGTCTGCTTTTTTGCCTACCATTTTTCTTTGGGACTCCGGTACCCATTTCCACCCTTCATCTCTCGTTTCTTCGAACTCACCGGCCTTAGTTATGCCCAAACTATGCCAATGGTCTGGCAAGTTTTGATGGTGCTAGATCAAATCAGATCTCGTCATTTCCTTGACCTGTGTATTGAAGACCTTCCCATAGCATATCGGTTGAGATCTCATGGCAATAGTCGTTTTCTCATGTTCTCCACTTCCAAAAATCCTCTTGTTCTCAAAGCTACAAAGAATGAGGAGAAATGGAAACAGAAATTCTTTTTTGTAAAAAGGGACTCCATCAACGGGGGTTTCGATCTGCCAGTTAGATGGCTAACCAAGGGTAGGATTTAGGGTTTTAGGAATATCCCCAAATATATCCTTAACCGTATTCTGACTGATATCCTAACATTTGTGCAGCGAACTTCAGAGACCTAGCATCCCCAAGTGCAGAATCAAAACCCAGGATCAAAGAGATTTACCGACTTCCTGCCGCTGAAAGAACTTTCTCCCTGTCTCTCACAAACTCAAGTCAGAAATCTAGTTCAGAAATGTCTGGTAAGTATTTGTGAATAAAATTGACTATAGAATATAAATGACAAAGATTAAACACTTCTCCCTCGACACAGTGTCGGTCATTAACCTCGAAGGCTTCCAACTCGATGAGTTGGATAGTTATTCCAGCCTTGCACCCATCAAACAAGAGACCAACCCGAAGCCAGCCGATACTCCAAAGCCCAGCAACTCAAAGACTACTATGGGTCCCAAAGCTCCTCCAGGATCCAGGACCCGGGCCTCCAGCTCCCGGAAGAGGAAGGAAGCAGATCATCCTATTACTCTCCATGCATTCCCATTTGAGAATCACGGGTTCACGGATTCCAGCAAGTTTATGACAGGTTTCCTTAACCAGGTTAGTATCCCGACTCGTATCCTGCACCATATGCTAAGTACAAATGTTAGTTTAGGCTGATACCTGTTTCCTTACCTTGCAGGGCCTTGAACGCCTGGTATTCCTCTATGAGGACGCATATGGCTCGAACGTCATGTTAGAAAGCAAACTAAAGAAGGTTGAGGCTACCATCACGGACCAAGCAGCAATCGCTACCGCCAAATCGGAACACTATGAAGCTAAGTATAAGGCCATGACTCAAGATCACCAGGCTGCCATCCAGAAGATCACCCAAGAGGCTCAAGCTAAGTCTGACGCGGCCCAGGTTCCGCATGAGCAAGATATGGCTTCATACCAGGAGAGCCTTAAGAATTCAGTTATCATCTCCCTCCTCCAGGCCAGACTGAAAATGGCTTACGAGGCTAGGGCTTTGGGCGTTGAATGCCCTTCGTGGAACATCAAAGCCCGGGAGATGAAATTGAAGGATCTCGGCGGCAACCCTGTGGAGCCCCCTTTAGAACCTGCCGCAGAGGAGCCCGCCAAGGTAACTGAGAAGGTAGATAATGCTGGTGCTTCAAAGGATGCTGGTGGTGACGCTGGAGAAAATGCTGGTGGAGAGGATGCTGCTGATGATGCTGAGAGGAATGCTGGAGAGGATACTGGTGGAGATGGCATGATGAAGGAGGGAGCTGACCCTTAAATGCAGCGATGTGGGCGATGATGGATATATGTGCTGAGGCCGGAGCCCACTTTTTAAAATTTCATGGTTATGGTCTGTAAAACAATTTACATTTCCTGTCTTTGAACAATTTACATTTCCTGCATTAGAACAATACGATGACCAAAGGTGGATGGGTCCTGAGTTTCAGGATGAAGCCCTTGGTCGTCGGTTAGTATAAGTTGTTTTGGATAACGTTACGGTTGAAGGTGGACAGGTTTCGTTTTGAGATAAAACCTTCAACCGTTACGTAGGTACGGTAAAAACTAACCGTGCTTTTGGCGGATGGGCCTCGGTTTGAGGTGAAACCAAAAGCACAACTTTTGACTTGTTAATAATATAACTACCTCTTGACTTATTTGTTGTCGTCTTTTAGATTTTTGCCATGCGTTACTTAGTTAATTTTTCAAAATATCCTGATCAATATACTCAGTGATATATTATGAAAACCTTTTTCAAATAGAATTTCTAAAAATTCAATTAATTTCAGACAAAACTTCTAAAGAATAAAAGATAGCCCATTTTCTAAAACCTGTTTTGATAATACTTGTTTGATCAGGGTTTTCATTTTCAAATCAAATATTTCAATCAAATATTTCAATGAAATATCCCGAAACGTATTCTAAAAATACATTTCGAAGACATATCCTAAAGATATATCCTTAATCAAAGTTAAACAATTCATTTAAGGTTCACAAAGGAAAGATCATACCAGGAATTGAGGGTAGCCCTAGTATTAAATTCCAACCCCTTTTGTGACTTCTCCTACTAAGATGTCCCCAGTTCGAGACACTTAGCTCAACTTTGATCCTTTGTGCTTCATACAATTACTTTAGATGGAATGTCCCCTGTGCATGAAGTCCTCAAACACTTAGAAAATTTTTGAACACTAGTTCCAATTGTATAGACAATTTTTTGTGTTACAGGGGTAAAACACAAAATATACTGGAGATAAATCCTTTGTATCCTGGGGAAAATCCCAAATTTTCGTGCGCTACAGGCGGGAGTGTATAAACTCCAAGACTTAGAAAGGTGAAAACCTTTAAACCTTAGAGAGTATGTAAATACCCTTTCGTGAGAGAGGGTGATCAATCCTCATATACCTTAAGGATTCAGGATATAGCCAATAGTAACGAAATTGTCAGCCACTTTTACATGAACTGGTCCCGCCACCTTGAACTATTCCCGAATAACTTGCGCTCTAGGCGGGGTGTTTAAACCCAATTCGGAAGAAAGGTGAATACCTTTAAACCTGTGAAGGGATCAGGATCCCTTAGACGTGAGAGAGGGGGCCAATCCTCTAATCTTCCGACGTATCCTGAGTGTATATCCTGGTGCTACATCCCGAAGCATATACTGCAAAACAATCGTAAGTGTTAGTACATAACGTCTGTAGCTTCCGTCAGCATGTAGTCATGTTTTATATTTGTGTTCTTTGTATTGCAAAGTATGTGTGTCAGTCAGGTCGACAGCTCAGGAAATGGTTTTGTCTAGATAATATCCGATAGTGTTTAGTGTCATCCGGTTGAATGACCATTCGACCGGATTGCAATTCGAATGAATGACCACTCGCTCGAATTGTCATTCGTACGAATGACCACTCGCTCGGATATCATCTTCTTCCTGAGACGTCTATAAATACCCCGTCCGGGTATCACTTTTGGGACTTTTTGACGCTGGAGAGAACCGGATTAGTGTCTGTCTTCTACCGGAACTTTGTATTTTCAGAACGATCAATAGAAAGAACAGACCGTGTTTAATCGTTGAATTCTGTGTTGCTTATCTGTGATTTGTCTTAATGGATTCCGCATATTAGACAGAGTCGATTCATCTTGTTCCTTACGATCAGATCCTGTGCAACGGGACCTTCAAGTGGTATCAGAGCATCCAGGGAGCTGAATCGAGATCAACGACACCGAATTCACCGGAATTCAAGTTTTACTTGCCGTTCAGAGTCAAATTTCACCGGAGATTTGACATATTTCTTATCTTTCTACTCATTTCTTGCATTATTACTCAGTTTGTCACCTTAAAATCAGAAAAACTTAAAATTGAATATAAATCTACGGTTAAAATTTGATAAAATCGATATCATTTGATTCGCAATCATTCAAAGTATAATCCTACTTAGTTTCATAATCAAATTCAATCTAAAACTAGATCAAATTCATCAAAAATCATGTTTAGATGTTCATGTGTGCTGACGTCATCCACTCGCTCGAACAACTGTTCAAACGGATTGGATTAGTTATTACCTGCTAATTGCTTGCAGACATCTTGCTGACATCAGCAGTGTTACTCACTCGGATTACTATCTGAGTGGTGTGATTCAGTTTGATCAAGAACATCTGCTTACGTCATCATTTCACCCGATCGAATCATCATCCGAGCGATGAGAGGTTGAAAAGTCAACTTTCAAAGACAAACTTGTCACTCAAACGAACGACCATTCGAGCGAATCACCATTCGTTCGAATAGCCTGTGTCACTCGTTCGAATAACGACTCGATCAGATCACCATTCGTTTCAAAAGTTGTATTTTGAAATTTTTAAATTTGCAAAAACTTTCTAAGTGTTTGTCTGACTTTTTCAGGTACTTGAAAGATGGACGAATTCATGAATCCTTTCAGTGATATGCATGCTTTTGCTGGAAATTCTGGAGATGACAACAACACAAATGAGAACACGTCGAACGCAAAGAAAACTTTGTCAGAAGCTTTAGGTGTGGAAAGTGCATACGGAACATATAACAAACCCCCAAAGTTGATGGCGATAGAAGAGTACAATCGATGGGCAAAGAAATTTGAAGGATGGTTGAAAG
Organism: Helianthus tuberosus; assembly: GCA_030545235.1. Taxonomy (NCBI): domain Eukaryota; kingdom Viridiplantae; phylum Streptophyta; class Magnoliopsida; order Asterales; family Asteraceae; genus Helianthus; species Helianthus tuberosus. Next base: position 27,602,956 of record CM060444.1, read on the forward strand.
CATTTGCGTATACTAGCTGGAAAAGTCTAAAGAATGGATACAAAGATGGAGGGAAAGATAGTGAAAACTTGACATCATCCGAAGAAATAGAAGTTTTTGTTGCTGAGCAAAAATGCATCGCATTGCTGTTTCAGTCTGTCCGAGAAGATATAATATCTTTGATCGAATACACTAATGCTAAAGATCTCTGGGAAAAGTTGAAAGTTAAATGTTTGGGTAGTGTAGAAATAGTGAAAAACAAAAAGAAACTACTTAGAAAAGAATTTGATTTATTTGGTTGTTTAAAAAATGAATCAGTTTGTAAGATGATTGAGAGGTTTGGGCACTTGAAGTTGGAGCTGGCGAGACATGGAATTACTTATTCCCAAGAAGAGTTAGTCGACAAATTATTTGATTCCTTGCCAGATGAGATGGATTGGCAATACTTTGCCTTGATGTTGAAGAATACGATCACTTCTGAGAATCTTACAGTTGATTTATTGATTGAAAGATTAGAGAGTCACGAGCTGGAGATTAAGAAAACACACAAAGTCAATCACTCATCATATCAGCAGAATTTGGATCTGTATTATCCAAAAAGCATGATTCCAAAGAATACACCTCCCAAAACAGCTTTTTCTGCTAAAAGCTCCAACACATCTAGCAAAGAAAGTGAAAGCAGTAAAGAGAATGCAAGTAGTGGTTTTCACAGTGGCTCTTCATCAAATCCAAACCAATCAGCTGCAAAGAGCTTATTTCAATGCAACATTGCTGTTGATTTAAAGAACGCTCAAAATTTCAGCGAGGAGTCTGCAAAGCAACAGATGGTTTTCCTACCCTCTGTGCTGGAGTCGTATAAGAGCCTCGTAGCTGGGAAGATTGGCAACACCAACCTAACAAAAGAAGATTACGATCAGATAGATCCTGAGGAGATGGAATTGATCGACATAAGGTGGTGTAGGGCCAGTGCAGTACGTCGGGCACAGCGTTTCATGGAAATAACTGGAAGAAAGTCTATTGGTGGACCATCTACCAAGTTGGGCTTTGACAAGACAAAAGTGACCTGTTTCAAGTGTAAGCAAAAAGGTCATTTTAAAAGAGAGTGCCGGAATGCTTATGCTGATGATTCTGAAAATCCGTTCAAAGAAGATTACTACAAGAAAGCAATATATCATCAGAATAAATCAGAACCACCAAGAATGAAACAGATTGAGGATAACAAAGAGAAATCCAGAGCTCTTGCTGTGATCCATGACGACGAAGGTTTTGATTGGAGCGAGTTGTTGCCAGAAGAGGATGCGGTTGGATACGCTTTTATGGCAAAGATTGTTGAACCTGTTCCTTATAAAGACAACAGAAATGTTATCTTGACCCCAGAAGAGGATGCGGTTGGATACGCTTTTATGGAAGAAAAGTATGTAAACGGAAAGATGATTGCTCAAAACAGAATGATCAGAATTTCTGAAATATACACTGAAGCAAAAAGGGCAAAGAGATGGGATCCAGACAGAGAATGTTATCTTGACCCCATGGGAAACATTGCTATTGACTACAAAACCCTCGATCTTGAAACCATAATTCAACAAATTGCTGATGAAGAAGAGGGTTGGCAAAGAAAATGGTAGGGAAGTGCAGAAGAAAAGGAAAAAGAAGAAAAAGCCAAGAAGATTGATGATGGGATCATTGATACATCACAAAAATTGAATGCCGAAAACTTGAGAAAGATGGCTGACAAGGTGTTGGCTGCTAAGGAACTTGAGGTAGAGTCTAAATCCGTATCTGAGTCTAAAAGCCAGGTCAGTTCAAACGGGTCAACAAGTGCATCAGGTAAGAAAGTAAATGGTGATATTGACTGCAAAAATTGCATGAAAGATTGCAAGGTTTGTAGTACAATCACTTATCTCAGTGGTAAGAAAGTTAAGGATCTGACAAACAGAGTCAGAGAAGTTGAGGATCAGATCTTGAACCGTGACAAAATGCTGAAAGCTTCGAATGACAGATTAAAAGAATTAACTAACAAAATTGAAACTGATAAAATTGACATAGAAAGAGTTAGGAAGGAAAATGAAAAACTAATTCTTGAAAATCGTCAAATTTCTGAAAATTTTGAAAAACTAAAACGCACGGTGAAAGATTCTGATGATAGAAACGGTAAAACATACAAAGAAAATTGTCATTTGCAAGGTGTTTTGAGGGTTAAAGAAGAGTTAATAAACAAACAATTGGATGAGATTGCGAAATTGAAGCTTCAGTTTGAAGAGGCTAAGATTGAGAATGAGCGTATTAATTTGAAACTGAACAGTTACAACTCTGCAAGCTTTGTTTTGCAACACATTGTTCCCAAACCCATTGGGAAAAACAAAGCTGGCGAAGATGTATACTGTGATGGAACTGGGGTCGGGTTTCATCAAGTTCCGCCACCAGTTCTAAACAATTTTTCGAATAAGCAATCAGGGTTGATTAATGATGAAGTTGAAACAAATGAGATAAAACTTCCAGAATCAATTGATGTGACATTTTCTTCATCATCATCTGATGATAGTGTTCAAACTAAGATTGTTAAAGGCATGGCTGAAAGTGTTTTGGATAGTGTTTCAGCTGAGGATGAAGAATGTTTTCTGAACAATTACATTCCGAAACCAAAATCTAAAAACAACTTAGATGATGAACCGGGTCTTGTGATGTACAAGATGGCTGGTTCTGATAAGTTGTATTCAGATTTTGAGTTTCCCCTGGAGAATGTTAATGTGAACAAATTGAAAAATGTTTTCAAATTGGTTGAAATTGACTTGTCTGAAGTAGAGGGTTTGAATCAGATAAAGAGGCAAATGAATTTTGAGAAAGATAAAGCTTACTATAAGAAACCTGTTATTCCACCACATTTTTCTAACAACAATCGAAATAAATGGTCGGGAGAATATCAGGGTGGTAAGAATTATCAGAAAAAGAATGTTCAGAACAAGAGGTTTGCTGTGAAAAAGGTGTTTGTGAACAGTTCAAGTTCACTTTCTGATGAGGAATCTAAGATTTTTTCAAAAACAAACAAAGAGTTCTTTGAAAAGAAGGTCTCACAATCTCAGTCTGAAGGCACAAGTCGGGTAGTTGACACCCGAACATGCTTCAAATGCAATCAAGTTGGACATATTGCACGAAAGTGTACCAACTTGAAGCCTAAGACTGACGTTGTGATGAATTCTATCAAGAAAGATGTTGTGAAGGGAAAAGCTCCATTGATTGTTGAGAAAAAGGTTTTGAAAAATGAAAACACCAAGATCAAAACTGAACCTGCTAAGAATTTGGTATCTAAAAATGACAAATTTTACAAACGGGTTGCATCACCTCAACAAACATGGAAGCCAAAAGTTGTTGAAAAGAAAGCAAATTCTCCAAAACCAAAGGTGTCTGAGACTGAAAAATCATCATCTTCAACCAAGAAGATGTATGTACCTTTGGATTTATATGAGAAACATGAAAAACAAATTTCAACTTCTGAAAAGAAGTACGTGGTAAAGAAAGACCAACCATCTAGTCAACCTCAAAAGGATGAATTTTTCTTATTCAAAGAGGTTGAGGTTGGGTCTGCTGAAAGCTTAAAAATGAATGATAAAAACTTTCCACCACTTTATTCTACAAAAACTCACATTAATGTCAAGTTACCCGAGTCAAAAGAGGCTTGGGTGGCAACAAAATCTCACTAAATATTTGTGATATGTGCAGGAGCTTCCTAGATCCGTCTCACGTTGGATTATGGATAGCGGAGCTTCTCGGCACATGACAGGGAAGACAGCGCTGCTGTATGATGTTAGAAATTTCAATGGTGGTTATGTGGGATTCGCGGGAAATCAAGGTGGAAGAATTGTTGGTGAAGGAACGTTATCCAATGGGATCGTCACGTTTGAAAGAGTTAACTACATTGCTGAGCTAGAGAATAATCTGCTAAGTATCTCGCAGATTTGTGACAGGATGTATACTACTCACTTCACAGACAAAGAGTGTTTGATCTTGAAACCAGGTTTTGTTATTCCTAAAGAATGGATTATCATGAGAGCGCCTAGAGTGGATGATCTGTATGTATTGGACATGAGTGTAGCAACTACAACAACGGGTCAAGCACACTGTTTTGTGTCTAGAGCAACGGAGAAAGAATCGAAGTTGTGGCATCGTAAGATGGGCCACATTCACCTACGAATAATGAATCATCTGGTGCATAATGATTTGGTTCTGGGTTTTCACATTAAAGGTTTTCATCTGGAAGGGGAGTGCATTAGTTGCATCAAAGGCAAGCAAAAGAAAAAGTCACACCCTAAAAAGCAAGTCAATTCAGTCTCAACACCTCTAGAGAGACTACACATGGATTTGTTTGGTCCTGTGAATGTCAAAAGTATTACAGGAGAACTTTACTGTCTTGTGGTTACTGATGATTATTCCAGATTTTCTTGGGTATCATTCTTGAAGACTAAAGATGAAACTTTCGAAAGTTTGATGGCGTTGTTCAGAAAAATTGAAAAATTGTACCAAGCCCGTATTAGAAGAATCAGAAGTGACAACGGTACAGAGTTCAAGAACAACCGAATGGAAGAATTTTGTGATGAGAAAGGAATATTACATGAATTTAGTGCTCTTTATACTCCACAACAAAATGGAGTAGCAGAACGAAAGAACAGGACACTAATCGAAACGGCCATAACAATGCTTGCTGATTCAAAGTTACCAATCAACTTTTGGGCAGAAGCTGTGTCAGCTGCTTGTTATACTCTCAACCGGGTTCTCACAGTAAAGAAATTCAACAAGACGTGTTTTGAGCTGATAAATCTCCGCAAACCTAACCTGAAGTATCTGGAACCGTTTGGGTCTCCCTGCACAGTTTTAGAGCCTTATGGGAAGTTTGGTCCAAAGAGCATAGAAGGAATATTTGTGGGTTATTCTAGTCCACAAAAACGAGTTTTTGTTCCAAGTTTAAAGCAGATCATTGAAGCATACAATGTTGAATGTTAGGGCTATACAATGCCACAGCAGAATCCCGGCGACTCATGGCGTTTTAATTATGATACTTTGTGGGATTCCTTCAACATGGAGGAAGAACCAGAGTTCTTTGACGATTTGGATATTCTAAGGGAGTATGAAGATTCAGATGAGAGATTCCCAGCTGAAACTTATCGAAAACAACAAGCTTCAAATGATGATGAGGCAGGACCAAGCAATGCTGGAGAACATGACGATATTCTAAATGAAGTTGCTCAAGAAAATCAGACAGTTGAAAATGATAATCAAGAATCTAAAAATAGACCTGTATTTGATCGTGATGATTCAGATTCTGTGGGGGAGCTAATTCAGTTTTCAAATCAAACAATTCCAGTTAATGAACATGATGCAAATCAAAATGTCACAAATTTGGAAGGCGAGGTAGATGTTTCAGGCGAGGTGATGCCAAGAACACTTTCATATCATCCAGAGGAGTTGATAATCGGAGAGTTGCAGTCAGGCGTCCGCACTCGAAGACAGCTTGATCAAGGGCTTACATGTTTTTATACAAAAGTTGCTCCTTTGCAAACTGAATTCTCATTGAGTTGTTTTATCTCGCAGGTCGAACCAAGAACTTACAAAGAGGCGCTTACTGAAGATTCTTGGGTCAATGCAATGCAGGAGGAACTGAGCCAATTCGAAAAGCTGGGAGTGTGGAAGTTAGTGGATTTGCCTGATGGACATCGGAAGATCAATACCAAATGGGTATTTAAATGTAAGAGGGATGATCGAGGAGTTATTATTCGCAACAAAGCTCGACTCGTTGTTCAAGGTTTCAGTCAGCAGGAGGGGATAGATTTCACCGAAGTATATGCCCCTGTTGCAAGACTTGAAGCGATCAGAATCTTCCTAGCATTTGCATCGTGGAAAGGATTTAAAGTTTTTCAGCTAGATGTGAAGTCGGCATTTCTCTATGGCAGGGTGAAAGAGGAGGTATATGACGGACAGCCACCGGGCTTCACCGACCCAATTCACAAAGATAAAGTTTATCTCCTGGATAAGGCGTTATACGACTTACATCAGGCCCCGAGAGCCTGGTATGAGACCTTGTCTCAACATCTGTTAGCCAACAACTTCATCCGAGGAAAGATAGACGCCACTCTGTTCACAAAAGAAGTCGACGGGCATCTTCTGATAGTCCAAATTTACGTGGACGACATAATTTTCGGGTCTACAAATGAACAACTCTGCAAAGATTTTGAAAAAGTTATGAAGCAGAAGTTTGAAATGTCATCAATGGGTGAGATGAAGTTCTTCTTGGGACTTCAAGTTGATCAACTTCCCGAGGGAACTTTCATACATCAAACGAAATACGTTCATGATGTTCTGGAGAAATTCGGGATGTCAGGAATGTCACCTATGTCCACCCCATTAGCAACTAACCATGGGATAAACCATGATCTCACCGGAGAGAAGGTAGATGAAACACTGTATCGCTCCATGATTGGTTCGTTAATGTACTTGACGGCATCAAGACCAGATATTATGTATCCAACTTGCCTCGCAGCTCGATTTCAATCAAATCCTAGAGCTTCGCATATGGTAATTGTGAAACGGATTCTACGCTACCTGAAAGGAACTCCATCTCTGGGGTTGTGGTATCCAAAAGTCGGCGACTTCATGCTCGAAGGATATTCTGATTCTGATTTCGGATGCTGCAAAGTGAACGCTAAATAAACAACAGCGGGGTGCCAGTTTTTCGGACCACGATTGGTCACATGGCAATTCAAAAAGCAGACCTCTGTCGCTTTATCCACATGTGAAGCCGAATATGTATCTGCTAGCAGCTGCTGCTCTCAGATCTTGTGGATCCAGCAACAGATGTGAGACTACGGTTTGCAATTTCTAAACTCCCCTATCTTTGTTGATAATGAGGCAGCCATAAACATAACAAAAAATCCTGTTCATCACACTAAAACGAAACACATTGAAATTCGTCATCACTTCATCCGAGATTGTTTCGAGAAGAAGTTGATACGAATAGAAAAAATCCACACCGATGAGCAAAAAGCTGATTTACATACCAAAGCATTTGACAAAACTCGTTTTCAATATCTTTTGCAACTCAATGGTATGAAATTACTATCGGATGCGGAAGAAATTGTTGGCATTGATGAAGGTACCACTGTAGATGATGTTGAAAAGCAATCTGCATGGTTTGTCGAATTTTTACTTGTTTTGGTTTTTAGGGGGAGATAGGTTATAATTTCAGAAAATACAAAAACAATAAAAAATTCAAAAACCCAAAAACATGATAAAATTAAAAAAAGAGCTTGTGTAAAAAGGGAAAATGATAGTACATCAGCTAGACTGTTACGGTACGCTAAAGAAATGGAAAGTTTAAATGCGTTAAACAGTCTCACTGACGATGTGCCGATAGGTTTTTACACATTTAGTAGGTTTGTTCGGGATATAAACCTAAATTTTACTTGTTTATTTCGTGGGGAACACTACTTGGATATATAGGTAACCCCTGAAATTTCGTTTGAAAGATTCCTTTTTCTGATATACTAGGCTTTTATACTCAATGATGTCTGGGGTATTATTCCGGGACTTCTGCTGAATGGAAGTTCTGACCTAGTCCTCGAATAATACTTTCCGCAATGCTTGAAACATAGCATCAACCTCAGCATATATGATAAGACAATAAAATTGCTTAGCAATGCTGTTGTAAAAAAGATCCTCTAAAGGGGACACACCCAAGTTAAGTCATGATCTCTCTGCTGAACGGTAGTTCTGACCTGAGCTCTCATGATTCTTCATAAATTATTAAACCCTTACAGATATCATTTGTGTTATAATTGCCTGTAAGACTGAATATCGAGATCTGGATACGGGAGTATATTCAAGAGGTGGGACACATGAATAAGTTCAAGTTACTAAAACACTAAATTCGTATCCTGGACAGATTGAAATGTGTGTGAAAATTTAAGAGGATCAGTATATCGACAATCTAAGTGAATTGTTTAATGCTATGTATGAAATCAAGCTTAACGGTACTTGTAACTTGTCGGTAGCTGATATGATTCCTTAACACGCTCATCAAAAATATGTTTGTAAATAGTTTACTGCATTTCTGTTATGTATTTCTTTTCTAGTGTAAAAACTTTATTAATAATCTCAAAAAGATTTTACATTTCTTCTTTATTTTCCGACAAACCAAAGCGGAGAGCTGATCTTCAGATTCATTGTTTGAGAAAGATGCAGGAAGTTTCTAGGCTGGATGTTGAGTTTGGAGCTAATTTTTCAAAATCTTGAGTTTGCAAAGTCAAAAACAAGTTCATTAAATTGAAACTTGAAATTTTTCCTGGAAACAAGAAAATGCCAGTATGCTTTGAATCGGGTCAACCAAGGTCATTAAGTTGGACTTGGTAGGCAAAATTAAGTACCTAGGGTCATTAACTTGGACCTAGATACTTAAGTGGATTTTTTAAAAACTGATAAAATTGAGAAAAAGTCAAAATGTCAAAATTTTGTTAAATATCAAAAGTTTGCCTCACTTGAATAGCAATTCGGTCGAATGACAATTCGAACGGATAGCAATTCGACTCATGCGTCACTATAAATAGAGAGTCAAAGGACAGTCAAATGTTACTCGCTCGAATAGTCTTCATTCTCTCTCACACACTTTGACTTTCTGATCTTGTTTTTCTTCACAAATCTTTGCACGAATCTTTGGATTGTTGGTTTGCACAACTTTCACAATGGCAAAGGTATGTTTCTCATACTCAAATCTGTTATAATTTGATTTTTGTTAGATATTCATGATGATGACGTCACTGTCGGAGGGTTTAGAATAGATCTAGGAAGTTTTGATCAGTTTTGATGTGAAATAATCATAAGGTTTTGCTCGGAATGTTCAGATCTATAGGTTTACCGTTTTAATTTGTGGAATAACATGCTAAAATCGAGTAGATCTGATGTTTAGTCATTACGGCTTTCGGTGCAGTTTTTGTCAAATTAAACCCTGATTAAGATGATTTAGACAACAATGAAAATAGGGGTTTGCTCGTAATCAGACTATCTATGTAGATCTATGATCAATTAGAAGTTTTGTTTTAGAAAAATTTTGGTGATTCTTGAATGCTCTTTAACTGTTCCAGAATAAGAAAGACAACTGGTCGAGTGGCAATTCGAACGAATGACAATTCGAACGAGTGACAATTCGACTCAGTGACATTTTTCAAAATCATTTGTACAACTGGTCGAGTGGCAATTCGAACGAATGACAATTCGAACGAGTGGCAATTCGACTCAGTGACATTTTTCAAAATCATTTGTACAACTGGTCGAGTGGCAATTCGAACGAATGACAATTCGAACGAGTGACAATTCGACTCAGTGACATTTTTCAAAAGCATTTGTACAAACTGGTCGAGTGGCAATTCGAACGAATGACAATTCTAACGAATGGCAATTCGACCCAGTGGAAATTCTGTCTTTCAAATTCATTTGTTCAAGCTGGTTGAGTAGCAATTCGACCGAGTGGGAATTCGACTGAGGGGCAATTCATTTCTATCTCACTTGTACATATGATCTTTCATTATCATGTGTCGAATGACAATCCGGTCGACTAACAATTCGGTCGGATAGAAATTCGAATCTTTGCACTTAGTAGAGTGAAATCTTCAGTGTTAGAAAATTTTTGATAAAATTCCAAATGTTTTTCTACAGGACTGGGAGAAATCACATAACATTTACTGCCTGTTAGAAAAAGAGTATACAGAGAAACTGGTAATTGATAAGGTTGCAAAATTCTTGAGAGAGAGTAGAATCGCTAAGGCCTTAACTGATAAAACCATAGCTTATGAATCGCATGTCAGACGTTTTTGGAATTCTGCACGATACGAAGAGAAAGATAAAATGATTTACTCTGCAGTAACAAAGAGAGACGAGAATGGAAAGAAAGTAGATTTGGAGATAAAAGTAACAGTCGATGATGTAAGACGAGTATTAGACTTACGAGATTCTGATGATGATCCAACCATTGTATCTGAACGTCTAGCAAAAGGATTATGGTGCAGAATGGGTTTCACAGGGCACGTAAATGGAAAAGTGTTGAAGACAAATTTAAGTCATGCTTACAAATTTTTGGTTCATTGTGTGACACATGCTCTATCACATAGGAAGGGAGCTTATGATGAAACAACGGATTATCTTATGAACATCATCACATGCCTTGTTTTAAATAGGCCATATAACATTTCTCAAGTGATATTTTATTACATGACTGAGAATACAAAAGCTGAAAACAAGATGTTCATCATGTATCCTCGCTTTGTACAGATGTTGATTGATGATCAGTTTAAGGACCTTGAAAAAAGTAATGATGATATTTTAGGTCTAAGACACATGACAGCAGATACCTTAAGTAGAATACTTAAAGGTTCTAATCCAGGAGCGAAAAGAATGATATGTAAAATCGACAAACCAGATTATGTTGCACCAGAGAACGATGCTTGGAGACACCAGAACAGTGATTCAGATAATGAAGATGAGAAGATGAGTGAGTTCAAAGAAAAGAATACTAAATGGTGGGCTGAGAAAGTAAAAGATGGAAAGAGAAAGAGAACTCCAAAGACGTCTCCTGCAGTTTCTATTCCGAAGATTGTAGAAAAGGGTATAGTGAAAGGGGGAGTCATAAGGTAATTAGATTTGTAAATTGTTAACAAGTTTCTAACAAATCTGTCAAAATTTGTTTTTGCAGGGTCTTCTGGAGAACCGCAACTAAAGCTGAGAGATGAAACAGTTTTGGAACCGTCAGCAGTTATTCGAGAAGGAGCTGAGATGTTATCACAAACTCTTGAAAGCTTTTTGAAGAAGAATGAAGATGTTGCTAAAGGTGTCAAAAGCAAAGAACCTGAAGGTGTTATTCAAGATGTTTCAAGTGATGAAGATTCTGAAGATACTGAATCAGAATCAGAACTTGATCCAACTACTCTTGGCAGAGGCAAAGCACAACTCAAGAAAAAGCCTTCAAAGAAACAAAAAGCATCAGATGAGGAAGACACTTCTTTTGAACCAGATCAACCAAAGAAACAAATAAAGAAGCGAAAAGTTGTTCAAACTGGAGTTATTCCTAGAAGTGTGCGAGCAAAGAAAGGAGAAGCTCAAGTTCTAAAGGATCAAGGAGGCAAAGGCAAGAAGCAGCCTGAATCATCTAAGGCTAAAGAACCGGAAAGTCAACAGAAAGTTTGTCAAGATGACTATGTTGAAGTAACTAAGGGTGGAGTCTTTTCTTCAGAATTTCCACCAATTCCTGAAAATATTGATATTCCAGAATCTTCACGTCCAAAAGTTACAGATGATTTCTTTAGCAATCTTCCACCTGCATCAGGGGATCCGTTAGAAGATTTGAATTTTGAAGATGATTTGTTCAATAATGAAGCAGTAAGGATTCTGGCAAAGAAAGTTAAAGAGCTTGAGAAGGAAAAAGTAAAGGCTGAAGAAGAACGTGATGTCTTATTGAAGCAAGTAAATAAGCTGATGAAAGCTCATGATCAAATTAGAACGGTGCTGATCAATCATGAAGATGAAATGAAGAAAGTGAAGGATGATGGTGATAATAATTCTAAAGTGATTGAAGTTCTAACGGCAGAAATTTCTTCATTAAATGAGAAGACAAAGAATCTTCAGGATGTGAATCAGACGCTCAATCAGCTTCTCAGTGAAATGAGTGAAGCTACATCTAATGAAATGAAAGCAATGAAGTTGGAAATGGAAGCTATGAAAGCAGATAAAGTGGTGAAAGATGAACAACTTAGAATGTTATACTCTGTTATGGAAAGTCATCTGAAAATAGATGTTCATGATGCATTCAACGAGATTGAAGTAAGAAGAGTTGAGGAAAGAAGACTTGAAAGAGAAAGAAGACTAGCTGAAGATGCAATTCAAAAGAACAAAAGTGTTGTTGAAGATATTCAGGAAGCTGGTGGTTCTTCAAGTCAAATTGATGCTGAAATGATTGATGCTGAAGTTGTTCAAGAACAAGTTGATGAAGGTATACAAGAACAAGATGAACATGGTCAAGACTACATGTTAGTTGGTGAGCCTTCTCTATTCATTGATTCTGATGAAGTTATTCGAAGAGTTATTGCTATACAAAAGAAGAGAAAGGCCAAAAGAGTGTTGCTACTAGAATGGAAGACGCAGCAATTTGTACTTGTTGGTGATGCTTCTACAGTGCCTTACAACATAAAAGAAGTTGTTCGCAGAATGAAAATTAATAGAAGGCGAAAAGAAGCAAAGAAGGCACGTGGAGAAGAAGTTAGTGACTCTGATGTTGAAATGTTTGGAGATAAAGAAGATGATAAAGATGATAATGATGATGAAGACGAGTCTGTCCAGAAAGATGATGATAAGAAAGATGATGATGATAAGAAAAATGATGATGATGATCAAGGTACTTCGGGATTGCTGATTGAGAATCCTATTGACGAACAAAAGATTGAGGAGTTTCTGAATGATCAGATAAATGAACAAGAAGATGATGATCAGCAAGAAACTTCTACATCTGGAAAACAGCACGTAGATCAGGTATTCCTCACGAATCCCACTGTTATTTACTTACATGATAAACATGAGGAAGTGATTGAGGTTAGGAGGTCAAGAGAAGAGATGTTGGAGGAATTGGGATTAGAAGAAGGGAAATTTAAATTTGACATTGAAGACGAGATTCCTCAGTCATCTGAAGATATATTTGAACCAAGATATGCTTTTGAAGCTGATCATTACAATGATGTAATTGTTGAAGATGCTTCAGACTCATCTGATGATGCAATTGATTTCCATTATTCTGGAGTTGATGAAACATTTCCCTCGTTGGCAGAAATGTTCAAAGACCGAAATGTAGATGAAATTAGGAGAAAGATTGTGGAAAAAGTGACTACTGAAGGTATTCCAGAAACCATACCCAGAGAAAATCTTGCTGAGGAAAGAAAGAAATGGTTCAAAGTTATGCCAAAGGAGAGAAAGAAACTTAGGGCACTTCAGTTCTTCACTCACAACAAAGATCTTTCTTGGGGTGATATTCTTTCTTGGGGATATTTGGAAGATTTACAAGTTTATGCAATCAGACGGGAACAACGGGTACAGTACTTTGAGTTTCTGTCAGATATCAAGACTCTTCCGTGGTGGGATATAGATGAGTTGGTGAAAACAAAGAACATTAAAGAATTTTACCATGGTTTGGATGTGAAACATCATGATCAACATTTATGGAACTATGTGAAGTTGCAAGCGAAGAAAAGGTATCCTGACTGGAAACCACATTTTCCAGATCAAATTGTCAGAATATTAGAAAATGGTGAAAAGGATATTACTCTGGATATCAAACCTCCTAGTTGTTTGAAGAATATGCCTTTATGGGCAATGGAGCAAGATTTCCATGAAGAGTTTGAAGGGTGGTTATATAATCAAACGACGGCTGAAGCTATTATATCATTATACAACAAGACCACTAAAGAATCAAGAAGGATTTGCGTATTAGATCCTATGTGGCTGGTTAATTGTTCAAAGAAAGACATAGACTGTTTATTCTACAACAAGATAGTCTACGAAAGGCCTGATAAAGAACAAGCAATGCAATATCAATCTATAGTGGATGTGTGTTTTGCTCAGGACATCAACTCGGGAAGATACTGGAAGACAAATTGGAGAGATCTCGAGATTGATGAATTTCTGAAAAAGTATAAGCGTGAACAAAGGTCGAAAAAGATTGCTGAAAGAGCTGCTGAGCTAGGAAGGCGTAAGATGGGCATTGTACCTCCAACAGATCAAATGCCAATTGAATCAGAGGAAAACATGATTCCTAAATGGGACCGGAAGCGTGATGGTGATCCGGTTTACAGAAACTGGTGGTTAACTGAAGGAAGGCATAAAAGACGTATAATGTTAGAATAAAAGGCAGAAAAGAGGAGACAGAAAGCTCGTGAACGAAGACGCAACAGGAGGAAATAGAAGACTATGCTGGAAGGAACTACAACTACATCCGAGGGGGGGTCTGTTAGTACATAACGTCTGTAGCTTCCGTCAGCATGTAGTCATGTTTTATATTTGTGTTCTTTGTATTGCAAAGTATGTGTGTCAGTCAGGTCGACAGCTCAGGAAATGGTTTTGTCTAGATAATATCCGATAGTGTTTAGTGTCATCCGGTAGAATGACCATTCGACCGGGTTGCAATTCGAACGAATGACCACTCGCTCGAATTATCATTCGTACGAATGACCACTCGCTCGGATATCATCTTCTTCCTGAGACGTCTATAAATACCCCGTCCGGGTATCACTTTTGGGACTTTTTGACACTGGAGAGAACCGGATTAGTGTCTGTCTTCTACCGGAACTTTGTATTTTCAGAACGATCAATAGAAAGAACAGACCGTGTTTAATCGTTGAATTCTGTGTTGCTTATCTGTGATTTATCTTAATGGATTCCGCACATTAGACAGAGTCGATTCATCTTGTTCCTTACGATCAGATCCTGTGCAACGGGACCTTCAGTAAGCTAAGGTGGGTGTTTTCCTGGCTAACACCCCTCTGATGCTTAAGTCAGTAATGGGTTCAAAATAGTAAATAATATCAAAATTTGATAAAAGAGACAGAATCCATACCACCCTGAGTCAGAATTTGAATTCCATACTCACTTAAAATAGAGCTTTAGATGTATTGCATTCCAGGATCTCAGTAGCATATCCCCCTCCATATTCTTTGAGTCGGTATGCTCCTTTTCCTGATTCTGATTCAACCTCATAGGGTCCTTCCTATTTCGGAGCCAACTTTCCATCAGCAGGATTAGTAGTATTCTGAAAAGCTTTTCTTAATACCCAATCTCCAACCTGAAATCTTTTATTCCTTATATTCTTGTTATATGCTTTAGATATCCTCTTTTGATATGTTGCCATCCTTAGCCTTGCAGCGTCTCTTGTCTCATCAATAGTATCCAGTTCCTGGCATAGGACTTCAGGATTCTGCTCAGGATCCCTAAGGTTGGATCTCGCTTTAGGTATCACCATTTCTGTCGGGATCACCGCTTCTGCTCCAAACACCAAGGAAAACGGGGTTTGGCCAGTTGCACTCTTCACCGTTGTCCTATCAGCCCACAGAACAAAGGGTAATTCTTCTGCCCATCTTCATTTCTTAGCCCCTAGTCTCTTTTTCAAGTTGTTGACAATTATCTTGTTCAAGGATTCTGCTTGTCCATTCGCTTGAGGATGTACCGGGGTAGACGTGATCATTTTGATTCCCCAACTCTTGCAAAAGTCAGTAGTCCTTTTACTTATAAATTGAGATCCATTGTCACAAATTATCTCAGCTGGTACTCCAAACCTAGTCAGGATATTCCTTTTTATGAAGGATACCACTTCTTGATCTCTAAGTTGAACAAATGCTTCTGCTTCAACCCACTTGGAGAAATAATCCGTCATTGCCAACATGAAAACTTTCCTCCTGGAGCCTTTGGAAGCTTTCCCACTATATCCATACCCCATTTCATGAACGGCCAAGGGGAAACAATAGGGTACAGCGGTTCAGCAGGCTGATGTAATATGTTACTATGTCTTTGACATGCGTCACATCTTCGAGCATATTCTGTGGCATCTTTTCTCATCGTCGGACAATAATATCCTGTCCTCAATACTTTTGAGAATAACGACCTGCCCCCAATATGGTTACCACAATCCCCTTCGTGTATATCCTGAAGTACTTCTTTGGTTTCGGGATCCTCCAAACACCTCAGATATGGTCCTGCAAGAGATTTCTTATACAAAACGTCATTTATAATAGTGAGCCGTGATACCTTCATTCTAAAGGCTTTAGGATTCTCATTCTTTGGGATGTGTCCTTCCTTGAGATATCTCATGATTGGAGCCGTACAGGACTTAGGATCCTCCTCGGGATACTCATCATCAGGATCCTGAATACTTATTACTTCCTTATCCTGAGGATTCGTCGCATGATATAGGATATGTAATATTGGTATTCGGGTTCCTTCCGGTATCCTGACCGATGATCCCAGATTTGCCAAGGGATCAGCTTCAGCATTTTCCTCTCTTGGTACCTGTTCAAGTGTAAAAATATCGAAGTATCCTGCTAATTTTTTGAGAATTTCGAGATATTCAGCTAACTTTTCACCTTTTACTGCACAAGATCCATTGAAATGGTTAGTAATCAACAGGGAATCAACACACACTTGTAAACATCTAATATTCATATTTTTAGACAACTCCAATCCTGCAATCAAAGCTTCATATTCTGCCTCATTATTAGTAGCAGGAAATTCACACCTAATAGCCTGGGGTAATATGTCCCCCTGTGGCGATTTTAGTAGTATACCTAGACCTACACCTCTTACATTAGATGCACCATCAGTTTATAATGTCCAGCATTCTAAGTCTACTTCATTTTGAATCTCACTACTGAAATCAGCCACAAAGTCAGCTAAAGCCTGAGACTTTATGGCATTTCTAGGCTCATATACTAAGTCATAAGCACTTAATTTTACTGACCATTTAGCCATCCTACCCGACATCTCAGGTTTCCTAAGCACGTTTTTAACAGGATAATTGGTTTTAACATGAATCCTATGTGTCTCAAAATAATGTCTAAGTTTCGTTGATGCCATAACTAGGGCTAATATCAATTTTTCTAGATGAGAATATCTAGTTTCAGGATCTAATAAACTTTTACTAACATAATAGACAGCATACTGCTGACCTTCATGATCTTTTACAAGGACAACACTTACTGCATTCCCTGATACTGCAAGATACAGGGATAATGGTTCACCATTTTCAGGCTTCATCAATAAGGGTGCGGTTGAAAGATATTGCTTCAAATCCTGCAAGGCTGCTTCATGCTTTGCTCCCCATTCGAACTTCTTATTATTCTTGAGGATATCATAAAATTCCTTGCATTTTTCCGAGGATCTTGAAATAAATCTGTTCAATGCTGCTACTCGGCCGGTTAACCGTTGAACATCCTTCATATTCGAAGGTGATTTTATATCCAGGATAGCTCTAATCTGCTCCGGGCTTGCCTCTATGCCTCTTTGGGTCACCATATATCCTAGAAACTTTCCTGCCCCCACTCTGAAATGGCACTTAGCAGGATTCAGTTTCATGTTATACTGATCCAGGATATCAAACGCTCCCTTAATATCCTGGAGGTGATCCTCAGCCTTTTTAGATTTCACCACCATATCGTCAATATATACCTCCATGGTGTCCCCCAGCTTGTCTTTAAACATCATGTTTACCAACCTCTGGTATGTTGCACCTGCATTTTTCAAACCAAAGGGCATAGCAGTATAACAATAAATACATGTGGGTGTCATGAAAGCGGTATCCTCCTGATCAGAGGGTTCCATTTGGATTTGCTGAAATCCTGAAGAGGCATCCATGAAGGTTAACATCTCGTGGCCGGCGGTAGCATCTACCATTGAATCAATATGAGGTAGAGGAAACGTCTTTGGGACATGATTTGTTTAAGTCTGTGTAATCTACACAAACTCTCCATTTCCCATTTTTCTTTTGTACCACGACTACATTCGCAAGCCATCTAGGAAACTTCACTTCTCTAATCATCTTGCTCCTTAATAGTCTTTCAACTTCCTCTTGGATGATCACATTTCGCTCCGGAGCAAATTTTCTTCTCTTTTGTTGGACCGGCTTGAATGACCTATCGATACCAAGCTTATGTGTTATAATATCCTTGGATATACCTGTCATATCCTCGTGCTTCCACGCGAATGTTGACATCCTGCATTTCAAAAAATTAGTCAATTGATTTTCAATATCCTGAGGGATATTGGTTCCTACGAGCACCGAGATATCCGGATTATCCTGATCCAGGATAACTTTCTTTACATCCTGCTCCGAAGCCTCCATGATATCCTGGGCCCGCATCTTTAATTACTATGCTGCATTAGGCTTGATTGAGGATTTCATTGAGGATGAGTAGCATTCCTTCGCCTCCTGCTGATCACTATCAACTTTGACGACCCCCAATGGGTAGGGATCTTGATGCATTGGTGATAAGTCGATGGCATAGCCTTCATGTCGTGGATCCATGGCCTGCCTAGTATGATGTTATAGCAGGATAGGGAATCCATCACACAGAAGCGTTGTATCGAGTTGACCCCTTCAACATATACTGGAAACTTTATCTCCCCTACGGTATTCCTAGCTTCTCCACTAATATCCTGCGTACAAAATGGTTAGCAACATATAATGTTATTACGAGAGCATCATGGTGAGGATCCTGCACAGTATCCCTGTCATCACTGTCGAAAGTGATCACTTTATCGGTTGTAAGGGTGGTCATCCTGGCTGGTTTGTCTCCCCTTTCAGTCTTAGCCTCCTTTGCATGTCTCTTGGCCGCAGAATACGAAGTCCCACAAATGTCGGATCCTCCTGAAATAAAGTTAATTATTTTGGCATCTGCTGGGGGTGATGCTGCTCGTTCAGGATCCTTCTCGGGATCCTGCCCTTTATTCTTCTTTCTTCCCAGCAAATCCTTCAGATATCCCTTGCTCAATAGGTAGCTTATTTCTTTCCTTAGAGCAATGCAATCCTCAGTCACATGTCCGAAATCTTCATGGAAGGCACACCATTTGGATTTATCCTTCCAATCAGCTTTTTGTTGATTCTTTCGAGGCCACCTAGCTTTGTCTCCTAAACCCTGCATAGCATACATCAACTCAGGTATATTAACAGAAAAGCAATATTCAGATAATTCAGGATATTCTTCAGGATCCTCGTCTTCAACAGCATTCACTTTCTTGTTATCATTTCTGCCATATGGCTTGGAGCAATACGGTTTATACGAGGATTCTGATTTCCTGTTGGTCGATTCGTAGGTTGAGGTAGAATTCATCCTCTCTTGCATCTTTTTGTCATCTTCCAGGCGAATATATCTCAAGGCCCTGTTACGAGCTTCGTCGAGATTCCTGCAGGGATTCATTACAAGATCCTGATAAAACTGAGAATCCTTTTGTAACCCCATCTTAAAAGCTTGCACAGCTGTTGCAGCATCAAGATGTGGGAAATCCAAGGATTCCCGACTAAACTTGTTCACATAATCCCTCAAGGATTCCTGAGGTCCTTGAGTTATCCTGTAAAGATCACTGGTTAGTTTTTCAAAACTCCGGCTGCAAGAAAACTGACTATTAAATAAATTAACCAAATGAGCAAACGAAGTAATTGAGTGAGGAGGAACATTTAACAGCCATTTTAAGGCCGACCCCGTCAAGGTAGAACCGAAACCCTTGCACAAGCATGCTTCCTTGAGTTCCGGAGGGATAGGGTTAATTTCCATTCTTTCCCTATACTGGGCAATATGCTCTTCAGGATCCTTAGTCCTATCATACAGTTTCATGTTGGGGGTCTGAAATCTCTTTGGGATTTTAGCATCACAGATAGGATATGCAAAGCGGGATATCCTGTGGCTGTCTGGGGATACTTCCGGAATTGGCTGGACCACTCCAGGTACACTGGATATCATGTCCTTCAATTTCTGAAGCTCCTAGTAAATGTCGACGTCATACCTGCATCCTGCAAAGACCCATTGTTGTTAGTAGCAAGAATATTATTATTCGACACGTTACCGGTCTGGGGATTCTGGCCATATCCTGAAGCATATCCTGAGCTCCTCACAGTTAACATCCTGACCGAGGAGGGTATCTCAGGAGTATGATTCTGAGAATGGCTTGGCATGATATTCCCCCGGTTATCTTCAGTGTAAACTGCAGAACTGAAGTTCAAAGATCTAGGCTGCAAAGGAGTGACAGTTTCTTCAGCAGGTCTACTTGGGCCAGATTTCAAGAGTTGTATCTCTCTCATCAGCATCCGATTAGTTTCCTGCTGCTGCCTCATCTGTTCCTGTACACTACCAAACAAATTCAGAATTTCATCATTAGAAGCCAAAACAGGAGCAGATCCCTGGGTACTGGGAGCGGGGATAACATCCTGAGCCACATGACTTTCAGTTCCGTGCGAAGAAGTTTGCATTCATGGAGGAGGAGGTGGAAGCACCGAACCAATTGTTGCAGAGGTTGTAGCAGACATGGTGGAAGAGCTCATGTTTGATCTCGAGGCCATTGAAAACAATGTAGCAAAAAGTTTAGACAATAGAAAACCGAGTAATGATTTTACTAAAGTTTTTAGCAAAAATAGCACCACTTGCCCCACGGTGGGCGCCAAATTGTTTTGGTCAAAAATTACCGAAGCAATTAAGTGATCAAATTAGTTAAGTGAGGTAGTGTGCTAGAAATATGTGTGAAAAAATATGTTAATCAAGTTAATTGCAAAAACAGTTTCAGGATACGGCTCAGGATATAGAGCTGTATCTATAATCAAACAATGAGCAAAAAAGTAAAGGTTGACACGTGATGTATGAGGAAAGCCCTTGATCAATCTAGATCGCCGGCACAAAACCTCGGGAGCTGACAATCGCAGCTGCCTTGTTCTTCTATTACTTCAAATACCAGGATACAGTGTAGGATGTGATACGGATCAACTAGGTGTTACAATGTAATTCGAGTACAAGTGTTTGTGTATAGTGTTTGCTAGAAGCTAGAGAGCAAAAGTGTGCGAAAGAGTGTGTGTAAAAGTTGCGTGCCTTAATCTGATCCGCCCCATCTATTTATAGTAAAAGAAATGCAACAAACTACCCTATTAAACCGGGATCCAGCGGATATTCCCCACTTGAACGTTGTTGACCTGGTCTTTCGGGTTCAACGTCTCTCATATAACATATTTGCCCGAGTCCTAAGGAGAAGAAGTCCATCTGACCGTTAGTAACCCACAGCCTCTAACCTGCACGTGGTCAATTTAGTTAACACCAGGATATCGCCCAGGATGTTACCAATATCCTGATCCGGTATCCTGGCCACAGGTAAACAATCAAAAGCAGGATATTAGTCAGGATATATACGCTCAGAAAATGGCCCAGAACAGTAGTGTGCTGAGAATATGTGTTGAAAAATATGATGGCTTGTTAGTTTGCAAAAACAGTTTCAGGATATAGCTCAGGATATCGACCTATATCTATGATCAAACAGTGAGCAAAAATGTAAAGGGTGACACGAGATATACGAGGAAAGCCCTTGATTAATCTAGATCGCCGGCATAAAACCTCGGGAGCTGACAATCGCAACTGCCTTGTTCTTCTTATTGCTTCAAATATCAGGATACAGTGCAGGATATGATGCGGATCAACTAGGTGTTACAATGTAATTTGAATACAAGTGTTAGTGCGTTGTGAGTGTTTGCAAGTAGAGAAGAAGAGTGTGCGAAAGATTGTGTGTGTTTCTATCTGATCCGATCAATCCATTTATAGTAAAATAAACTAACTAACTAGCCTATTATTCAGGGATTCAACGAATATTCCTCAGGTGAACGTTGCAGTCCACGTCTTCTGGCTTCAACGTCTATAATATAACTGATTTGCCTGAGTCTTGAAGAGAAGAAGTCCACCTGACCGTTAGAGACTGGTTACAATGACCTGCACGTGAGTCAATTAGTAACTACCAGGATATCGCTTCAGGATGTTACCAATATCCTGATCCAGCATCCTGGTCACAACAAAACAAACAAAGTCAGAATATCAGTCAGGATATATGAGCAGAAAATCACCCATAACAGTTTTGTATAAGAAATCTCTTGCAGGACCATATCTGAGGTGCTTGGAGGATCCCGAGACTAAAGAAGTGCTTCTGGATATACACGAAGGGGATTGTGATAACCATACTGGGGGCAGGTCGTTATTCTCAAAGGTATTAAGAACAGGATACTATTGGCCAACGATGAGAAAAGATGCTGCAGAATATGCTCGAAGATGTGACGCGTGTCAAAGACACAGTAATATATTACATCAACCTGCTGAGCCACTTTATCCTATCGCTTCCCCTTGGCCATTCATGAAGTGGGGAATGGATATAGTAGGAAAATTGCCAAAGGCTCCAGGAGGAAAGGTCTTCATGCTGGCAATGACTGATTATTTCTCTAAGTGGGTTGAAGCTGAAGCATAGTAGTATCATTCATAAAAAGGAATATACTGACTAGGTTTGGAGTACCAGTTGAGATAATTTGTGACAATGGTTCTCAGTTTATAAGTAAGAGGGCTACTGACTTTTGCAAGAGTTGGGGAATCAAAATGATCACATCCACACCGGTACATCCTCAAGCAAATGGACAAGCAGAATCCTCAAACAAGATAATTGTCAACAATTTGAAGAAAAGGCTTGGAGCTAAGAAGGGAAGATGGGCAGAAGAATTACCCTTTGTTTTATGGACTGATAGAACAACGGTGAAAAGTGCAACTGGCCAAACCCCGTTTTCCTTGGTATTTGGAGCAGAAGCGGTGATCCCGACAGAAATGGTGATACCTACAACAAGATCCAATCTTCGGGATCCTGAGCAGAATCCTGAAGCCCTTTGCCAGGAATTGGATACTATTGATGAAACAAGAGATGCGGAAAAGCTAAGAATGGCAGCATATCAACAGAGGATATCCAAAGCATATAACAAGAATATAAGGACTAGAAGGTTCCAGGTTGGAGATTGGGTATTGAGAAAAGCTTTTCAGAATACTACTAATCCTGCTGATGGAAAGTTGGCTCCGAAGTGGGAAGGACCCTATGAGATTGAATCAGAATCAGGAAAAGGAGCATACCGACTCAAGAATATGGAGGGGGATATGCTACCAAGATCCTGGAATGCTATACACCTAAAGTTTTATTTCAAGTGAGTTTAGAATTTAATTTCTAACTCAGGATGGTATGGATTCTATCTCTTTTAATATGTTTGATATTGTTTATTCTTTTGAACCTAATACTGACTTAAGCATCGGAGGGGTGTTAGCCAGGCTAACACCCACCATAGTTTACGATTGTTTTGCCGTATATGCTTCGGGATATAGCTCCAGGATACACACTCAGGATACTTCGAAAGATTAGAGGATTGGCCCCCTCTCTCACGTTTAAGGGATCCTGATCCCTTCACAGGTTTAAAGGTATTCACCTTTCTCTCGAATTGGGTTTAAACACCCCGCCTGGAGCGCAAGTTATCCAGGGATAGTTCAAGATAGCGGGACCAGTCCATGTAAAAGTGGCTGACAATTTCGTTATTGTTGGCTATATCCTGGATCCTAAAGGTATATGAGGATTGATCACCCTCTCTCACGGAAGCGTATTTTCATACTCTCTATGGTTTAAAGGTTTTCACCTTTCTAAGTCTTGGAGTTTATACACTCCCGCCTGTAGCGCATGAAAATTTGGGATTTTCCCCAGGATACTTATGGGTTTATCCCCAGGATATTAAGGATTTATCTCCAGTACATTTTAGGTTTTACCCCCTGTAACACAAGAAGTGTTCAAACAATTGGAACTGGTGTTCAGAAAATTTCTAGGTGTTCAAAGACCTTATGCACAGGGGACATTCCTTCTGAGGCGATTGTGTAGAGCTTAAAGGATCAAATTTGGACCTAGTATACTAAGTATCTCGGACTGGGGACATCTTAGTGGAAAAAATTACAAAAGGATTGAAGCTCGAAAATAGGGTTACACTCTATTCCTGGTATGATCTTTCCTTTGTAAACCTTATTTAAGTCATTTGAACTTTTGAAACTATGTTTGAAAAAGGCCTAAATATCCTGATTAGAATATATTCTTAGGATATATTCTCAAAATGTGTTTTCGGAATATGTTTGGAATATTTGGGATATGATACTTAGATTAGAAATTAAAACTAAAACTCTAGTCAAACAAGTATTATCAAAATGAACTTTGTAAAATAAACTGTCCTTTTTTCTTTATCTGAATTGTTTGAATTTTGAAAAACCCTATTAGACGAAAGTCTTTGTAGGATATCGCCGAGTATACTGATCAGGATATTTTTAAAAAAAATAATATGAACTAAAGCAATGCATAGCAGGTAAGTCTAAAGAAGATTGTATTGTCCAAAACAAACGATACTAGAAAAAAAACTTTGTTCAAAGGACAAGAAATAAAATTGTTCAAACAAACACAACCATCAAATTTAAGAGAAATGGGCTCAGGCATGAGCATCTATCGCTGCCCGCTTCGCTGCTTGTAAGGGGCAACGACTTCTTCATTCATCGTATCTTCACCAGCATCCGCTTCAGGATTAGCTTGAACCACCTTCTCAGCCTCACCATCAGCACCAGTTAGCTTTTCAATCGCTTTTGAAGACCCCTCAGCCGCAGACTTAGCGGGATGCTCCACAGGATTACCGCCAAGACCCCTTAGCTTCGCCTCCCAGGTGTTAACGTTCCAAGAAGGGCATTCGAAGCCCAGGGCCTTGGCTTCGTAAGCCATTTTTAGCCTAGCCTGAAGAAGAGAGATGACAACGGAGCTTTTGAGGCCTTCCCGGTAGTTAACCATATCCCGTTCATGTTGGGCGTGGGCAGCGTCCAGATGGGCCTGGGCTTCATGAGTGGATTTTTTTGAGAGCAACCTGATGCTCCTGGGTCATGGCCTTGAACTTGTCTTCATAGTGCCGAGATTTGGCAGCAGCAATCATACCTTGGTCGGAAATGGTAACCTCGGCTTTCTTCAACTTAGACTCGAGCATCTTGTTGAGCCCACAGGATTCTTCGTACAAATGAACCAGACGTTCGAGGCCCTACACCCAAAGACACATGTATTATGATAACCAGGATATTGGTTTGACGTATATGTGCAGGATATGGAATAAGGATTTATACCTGGTTAAGAAAGGAAGTCATGAACCCGCTTGCCTCAATAAACCCATGATTCTCATAGGGGGACATATCGGAGGTGGCAGGTGAATCAGTCTCTTTCCTTTTACGGGAACTAGAAGTCCGAGGCTTGGTGGCTGGTGAAGGTTTGGGAATGATGATGGCTTTGGAACTAGTAGGCCTGGACGAAGTAACGGTTTTAGGACTTGGTTCTTTCTTGACCTGGATGGGATCGGAGTAACTGTCCAACTCCTCAAGGTCAAAAACTTCTGGGATTTTTGTTGGTGCTGCATAAAAGAGAAGTCTTAAATCTTTACCGCTATTTCATTATATTATATTAATTAGTTATTTGCAGGATAACTCTTACCAGACATATCAGATGATGAATATTGACTAGAGCTTGGCAGGTGTGCGGAAAAACTCCTATCACCTTCCGGTAACTGGTAGATTCCTTTGATTCTTTTTTCAGATTCTGCAGTAGGAGGGGCTACTTCTTTAAAGTTCACTGCATAAAGGCCAAATAAAAAAGCATTAGCAAAGGATATAGGCCTGGAAGTATTTGGGGATATTCTCAAAACCCTGAACCCTACCGGTGGTTAACCACTCCACCGGAAGGCTAGCACCCTCATATATGGAGTCTCGCTTAAAGAAGAAGAATTTACGTTGCCATCCATCCTTGTTCTTGGTGGCTTTAAGAATGAGGAGTTTGCTGGAAGTTGAAAAGAGTAAGAACCGACTGGAACTGTGTGATCGGAGGCGGTAGGCGATCGGGATATCCTCGATGCAGAGGTCAGGACAATGAAGGTTTTTTATTTGGTTGAGTACGATCAGTACTCTCCAGACCATGGGCATTGTTTGGGCAAAGGAAATACGTGTGGTTCGAAAAAACTGCATCATGAATTCAGGAAAAGGGTACCGAAGACCTAGCGAGAAAGGATACGCCGGAAAACAGACCCAATCGGCAGAAGAAACATCCGATCGAATTGACCGGTCAAATGGTCTAATAATCGCGCTATCTGGAAAAGCTCGGAGGCTCTCAACGCTGCGATGTCTGCGTTATCAAAGGCGCAGATCTCCTTCTCGGGGTTCTTAAGAAGATTTTACTGGACGAAGGTCTCCGTTGACTCGCCGGTTTGAGAGCAGGTTCTAGTAGCCATTGGAAGTAGAATAAAGAAATTAATAGGAAATGAAGAAAGAATGAGTAATTACCTGGAGACTCTGTTGATGATATTTGGTTTTCAAACAGAAAGAGAGAAGATATAGGGGCGTAATAGATATCCATCGAAGTGAAAATCGCGTTGAAAGTTGCATAATGCTATTTTGACCGTCGTTTCAATTTAATAACCTCGATGTGAGGGATAAGATTTAAAATATAACCGTTGGAATTGGTATACCAACATATATATTTTGGGGACAATTGTTATGGGCGATTTTCTGCTCATATATCCTGGCTAATATTCTAACTATGTTTCTTTTGTTGTGATCAGGATACCGGATCAGGATATTGGTAACATCCTGATGCGATATCCTAGTAGTAACTAATTAACTCACGTGCAGATTGTTGTAACCAGTCTCTAACGGTCAGGTGGACTTCTTCTCCTCAAGACTCGGGCAAATCAGTTATATTATGGACGTTGAATGTGACAACCGGTGATTTACGGCACCTAATTACGTAATTAACTGGCGATTAACGCGATAATAAATAGTGCTTACGACGCTAATTAACTTAAACAGGTCCTTGGAGTGCCCAGAAACGTTTGTTCAGCTATACAGTGCGCGTGTGGTGATTTATGGGAAATATGCTAAATATGACGTGACAACGGACTGATACCATATGAAATACTGACAACGCCGACAAACATGGATTTTCTAAGAATATTTTATGCTTACGGAGTATGGGTCGCAATATCGGGTCTCGTAAGAATTACGGGCCCCTTACACATGAGATGGGCTTGTGGGCCCTGGGCCCAAGCCCGAAACCCACAAACCTAAACCTACACACAATAGGCAAAATCTCTACCTAAGATCTTAACTCAAGGAATAGAACTTTTGACCTGAATATAAATTGTATACATAAAAGACAATTAAAAACCATTATTTCAATGGGTATAACATATGACCATGTAATTTGATTACATAAGTGACAATAAAAACCCTCCCCTCTATAAATACACTTGATTCCCTTTATCTTGTCTGCATATCAATTTACATACACACAAAACACAACACAGAGATTCTTTTTTTTTTTCTTTACTCTCATCCTCCTCTCAATCTATACTATAACAAATACCCACACAAAATCAAAAACCCTACCCCATATGTTCCCAGCCGACACCCTCCAACTCTCGAAGTCTCCCTCACTCCAGCAATGATCCGACAACATCACGGCACGACAGAGGGTGAAGGGGGCCAGCACCAGCTCCGGTGACGGCGCCGCCGCGTGCGGCTGAGGCGGCGGTAGTAGTTTCCGACACCAACCCCCACCCCTTTTCTTTTTGGTTTACGACTCAGAAACGGCCACCACCACCACGAACCGGTGGTGGTGCGGCGACTACAAGAGGAGAGACGAGAGAGAGAGGCTGAGAAGAGAAGGAACTACGGGTCGAAATCTCGGACCGGCGGTCGGTTCGTTTAACCGGTGGTCCATGTCCTTATCCGGCACGATATCCGGTTTCGGGTTCAACTTGGTTCGGGTTCGAGTCAGTTTTGGGGATTCAAGCAGCAGAGAACGAGATGGAGACCCGGACCACCGGTCCGATTGTTTGTCCGGCGGTCCTTGCCGTTGTCCGACGGGTCTACCGGTAAGTCGTCTCGCCTGATTCATTTCCTTTCATTCTGATGAAGATGATGATGCTTAATGATGATGAACAGTGGTTAATCGGTCAATCCGGTTGACTCGGTCAACTCACCGAGTCAACTCAGTCAACTCGGGTCAACGGGTCAGATCTGTTATGGTTCGGGTTCAGCTCAGCGGGTTCAAGTAATACAGTCAAAGAGATTAGACGGTTTGGTTTGGTCGACTCGGTCGAACCGAGTTCAACTCGGTTGACCCGGTCAACTCAGTCAGCGGCTCGACGATTCAACGCGAAGACTTGGTAAAAATTAATGTCACGTTTATTTTGTTATTTTTATAATATTATTACTCACGTGACAAACGAGCTCGAACCGATTTAAAATAACGTTTAGTTTATACTTTGTCGTCTCATAAAATTATATATATATTGAGTATATGATTGGATTGTGTTGAATTGTTGAATCTTGATAAAAATAACGACACTTTAGTTGTCGAGGCGTCCAAAAACAGAGGAAACTCTGCCCGTTTTTCGAGAAAAACCGTTAAACCAAAGCGCGTCTTATTATAAAACGAAAGTATCGGATCCAAATAATCTTTTGTACAAACAAATAGAAACGTATAATTACTTTTTACGATACTTTACAACTAAAACGACGATGACACGAACTAATTTACAAAATAAATATAATTATTATATTTATTTCAAACTTTCGTACTACTTGAAATCGTTTTATAAAAATAAATATATCTTATATTTATTTCAAACATCGAACAATACGAAACCGTTTCATGAAAATAAATATACTTTATATTTATTTCAAATATCAAACGACATGATTTCGACTATAAAAATAAATATAGATTTATATTTATTTCGAATGCCTAAACGGCACAGACACATATTTTGATAACTTGCATACAAGACACGATATATAATACAAGTTTATTATATATTACTTTCATACGAATATTCCTATATATCAACATACGACTTCTCGGAACTTAACAAGTTTAACTTAATCATTTCTTTTAAGATTAAAAATTTACCGTCAAATCGTTCAGTCAACGATTCGGTAGAGCTCGGTAACACGTAAATTAGTTACCGCAATAATTAGAAACTTATAAGGTATTCCGTGTTAGGAATATTGTAGAATGCACGCTAGCAAGTCAAGTCTTGGAAACGACATCACGAAGTCGTATTTAGCTAGCTTTGCACAGGAATATTCAGGTGAGTTCATAACCCCACCTTTTACGGTTTTACATTTTTCTAAATGTTTTCGGGGTGGAAAGACATGCACTTTTTGCAAAGCATACAAGAATTACATATTTCTAAACCATTTTACAAGCAAGTTTTAACTGACACAAATGGTTTACGAAAAGCTTATGTTTTATACCGGTTTTTCAAACAAGCGTATTTTTCGAAATATGCATACACACGAATTCTAGTGTTCTAAACTACGAGAAAATACAAATACAAGAGTATACAAACACATGAGAATTGATACTTGACATAAAGAATACAGAAACTGGAAAATTGATACTTGATATGATGAATACATAAACAAGAAGCACTCTTGGTGATAACTAGTACCAAGTAT
The DNA here is from genome assembly GCA_030545235.1 of Helianthus tuberosus. NCBI lineage: Eukaryota > Viridiplantae > Streptophyta > Magnoliopsida > Asterales > Asteraceae > Helianthus > Helianthus tuberosus. The sequence goes on from CM060444.1 coordinate 27,632,064, forward strand.
GATGCGTTTGAGGAATGATACGAGAAATAGTGTCACGAATAGGTTACCATAAGCACCATTAATCGTGTACATACTTAGACCGCAGAACAAAAGGTTAGATCTAACGGGTGTTAGGGCAGCCCCACTCTTGGTGACAACTAGAACCAAGTTGTGTTTTTGTGTCTCAGTCGTGAATCGACTATAGAAAAATGCCTATGGTTTGGTGACTTCCTATGTCGTGTCACATGTTAATGGCCTTGCAACCCATTAACAACAAGATACATACAGAATACTTGATTTATACAAGAAAACATGATACATACAAGAATACGTGATTTATACAAGAATACATGATACATACAGAAATACTTGAATTATACAAGATACATACCATGTTTTCATACAAAGTTTCTGTATAACTTGACAAGAAAATGATTTTAAATTCGTTTTCTCAACAATACTTCAAAAACCGGTTATTCAAAAAGGTTTATTTCAAATCTTTTACAAACAAACTATGAACTCGCTCAACTTTATGTTGATTTTTCGCATGTTTCTTTCTCAGGTTTCAGTTCTAAGAAAAGGCACGGTTGGAATAGGAGAACCATGAAGAGTCGAGTACTTAGCGGCGTTCAAATTCTAGAAAGACTTAGATTATTTGCTTCCGCTGTGCAATGAAGATACCAGTCCAGTCACGCCAATGCTCTGATATTTCGGGGTGTGACATTGAAGCCGGAAGACGTGGACTACAATGTTCACATATGGAATATTCCCTGAATCCCGGAATAATAGGATAGTTAGTTAGTTTCTTTTGCTATAAAAGGGATTGATCGGATCAGATTAGGGACACGCAATCTCTCGTACACTTTTTCTCTCTAGCTGCAAACACTCACAACACACTTACACTTGTATTCAAATTACATTATAACACTTAGTTGATCCGCATCATATCCTGCACTGTATCCTGATATTTGAAGCAATAAGAAGAACAAGGCAGCTGCGATTGTCAGCTCCCGAGGTTTTGTGCCGGCGATCTAGATTGATCAAGGGCTTTCCTCGTACATCACGTGTCATCCTTTACATTTTAGCTCATTGTTTGATCATAGATACAGCTCAATATCCTGAGCCGTATCCTGAAAACTATTTTTGCAAACTAACAAGCCAACATATTTTTCATCTCACATTCTCAGCACACTACCTCACTTAACTAATTTGATCACTTAATTGCTTCGGTAAATTTTGACCAAAACAATGAGACAGAGACGCTGGATGGAGATTCTTAGTGATTATGATTGTGTTATCCAGTATCATACAGGAAAGGCTAATGTAGTAGCTGATGCTTTAAGTCGAAAGTATCATGAAATGCTAAGATGAGTACTGTTATGGGTGAAATTCTGAGACCATATCCTAGATAATATCTTGAATTATATCTTGGCTATATGATAAATGTTCATTCTCAGGATGCTGACTCGGGATATTGGTAACATCCTGGATGGTATCCTGAGGATCACTAACGGATTATGTGCGGGGATACGATTTCAAGGTTGCAACGTTCCTGAAGAGCTCTTCCCCTGAAGACATGGTCCAAGTTGTTCGAAGAAAGACGTTGAGGCCGCTTTACTTGGTCTCCAACGTTAACTAAAGAATATTCGATGGCATCCCCCATTTATAGGAGATTTTGTTTTCATTTCTTAGCTATAAATAGACGGATATATCAGATCAAATAGGACACAACACTCACTACTCTCAATCACTTCTACTCTCTCGCAACTCTCACTTTCTCGAAAAGCATTGTAACACTTAGTAGCGATCTGATCAATATCCTGCACTGTATCCTGCCATTTGAAGCAATAAGAAGAACAAGGCAGCTGCGATTGTCAGCTCCCGAGGTTTTATGCCGGCGATCTAGATTGATCAAGGGCTTTCCTCGTACATCTCGTGTCACCCTTTACTTTTTGCTCATTGTTTGATTGTAGATATAGCTCAATATCCTGAGCTATATCCTGAATACTGTTTTTACAAACAACCAACTCGGCATATTTTCGATACACATTCTTAGCACACTACCTCACTTAACTAATTTGATCACTAAATTGCTTATGTAATTTTTGACCAAAACAATTTGGCGCCCACCGTGGGGCAAGTGGTGCTATTTTTACTAGAAGCTTTTGCAAAATCATTACTTGGTTTTTTATTTTCAAAATTTTTTGCCACATTATTTTCAATGGCCTCAAGATCAAACATGAGCTCCTCCACCGTGTCTGCTACAACCTCTGCAACAATTAGTTCGGTGCTTCCACTACCTCCTCCAAGGACGCAAGCTTCCTCACAGCCTTAGGATATTATCCCTACTCGGAGTGTTCAGGGATCTGGCCCTATTTTAGCCTCTAATGATGAGATTCTAACTTTATTTGGTAGTATACAGGTGCAGATGAAGCAACAGCAGGAGACCAACCAAATGCTGATGAGAGAGATACAACTCTTGAAATCCAGCTCAAGCAGGCCCGCTGAGGATACTGTCACTCCCTTGCAACCCAGGGCTTTGAACTTCAGTTCTGCAGTATATACTGAGGATAATAGGGGGAATATTGTGCCTAGCCATTCCCAAAGTCATATTCTTGAGATACCCTCTTCGGTTAGGGTGTCAATTGTGAGAAGCTCAGGATATGCTTCAGGATGTGGCCAGAATCCTCAGACTGATAACATATCTAATAATAATAATAATACTCTTGCTACTAATGGTATTGGGTCTTTGCAGGATGTAGGTATGAGATCAGCACTTTCCAGGGAGCTTCAAAAGTTGAAGGACATGATATCCAGTGTACCTGGAGTAGTTCAGCCGATCCCATAAGTATCCCAGGATAGCCACAAGATATCTCGGTTTGCACATCCTATCTGTGATGCTGAAATCCCAAAAAGATTTCAAACCCCCACATGAAGCTCTATGACGGAACTACGGATCCTGAGGAGCATATTGCCTAGTATAGGGAAAGGATGGAGATCAACCCTATCCCCCTAGATCTCAAGGAAGCATGCCTATGTAAGGGCTTTGGTTCTACCTTAACAGGATCAGCCTTAAAATGGATCTTAAACGTTCCTCCTCATTCAATTACATCATTTGCTCACTTAGTCAATTTATTTAATAGTCAATAGTCAATTTTCTTGCAGTCGAAGTTTTGAAAAACTAACAAGTGATCTCCACAGGATAACTCAAGGACCTCAGGAATCCTTAAGAGATTATGTGAACAAGTTTAGCCGGGAATCCTTAGATATTCCACATCTTGATGTTGCAACAGCTGTGCAGGCTTTCAAGATGGGGTTGCAAAAAGATTCTCAATTTTACTAGGATCTTGTAATGAACCCATGCAGGAACCTGGATGAAGCTCAGAACAGGGCTTTAAGATCTATTCGATTAGGGGAACAAAAAGATGCAAGAGAGGATGAATTCATCCACAACCTATGAGTCAACCAATAGGAAATCAGAATCCTCGTACAAACCATATTGCTCCAAGCCATATGGAAGAAATGACAGTAAGAAAGTGAATGCTGTTGAAGACGAGGATCCTGAGGAGTATCCTGAGCTATCTGAATATTGTTTTTCTGTTAACATGCCTGAGGATGGCAGCATACCAACAGAGGATATCCAGAGCATATAACAAGAATATAAGGACTAGAAGATTTCAAGTTGGGGATTGGGTGTTAAGAAAGGCTTTTCCGAATACTACTAATCCTTCCGATGGAAAGTTGGCTCTAAAGTGGGAAGGACCATACGAGGTTGAATCAGAATCTGGGAAAGGAGCATACCGACTCAAAAACAAGGAGGGGGTATGCTGCCAAGATCCTGGAATGCTATACACATAAAGCTCTATTTCAAGTGAGTTTAGAATTTAATTTCTAACTCAGTATGGTATGGATTCTATCTCTTTTAAATATATTCGAATTTACTTATTATTTTGAACCCAATACTGACTTAAGCATCGGATGGGTGTTAGCCAAGCTCCAGGATACACGCTCAGGATATTTCGAAAGATTAGAGGATTGGCCCCCTCTCTCATGTTTAAGGAATCTTGATCCCTTCACAGGTTTAAAGGTATTCACCTTTCTTACGAATTGGGTTTAAACACCCCGCCTGGAGCGCAAGTTATCCAAGGATAGTTAAAGGTAGCGGGACCAGTTCATGTAAAAGTGGCTGACAATTTCGTTACTATTGGCTATATCCTGGATCCTAAAGCTACATGAGGATTGATCACCCTCTCTCACGAAAGGGTATTTTCATACTCTCTAAGGTTTAAAGGTTTTCACCTTTCTAAGTCTTGGAGTTTATACACTCCCGCCTGTAGCGCATGAAAATCAGGGTTTATCCCCAGGATATTAAGGGTTTATCCCCAGGATATTCAGGGTTTATCCATAGAAAAACTGAAGTATGATTATGTTTGCATTCCTAAGTCTTCGAATATGCTGAACACTGGGGACATACACCATACAATTCAAAGGATGGGTTCAAGTTTCTAAATGTGCACTGGGGACATTCCTAAGATGGAAAATTGGCATTGACTCTCTAAGAGTCTTTGGTATGATCTCTCCTTTTTATTTTATTTGGATAACTTAAGTTTTCTAAGTTATGTGGCAGTATCCTGTCCAGGATATCTCTCAGCATAAGTTCCCAAAATGATTCCCAGGAATGTTCAAAGAAAACTATTTTCAAAATAAAATTTATGCACCAAAAATATAACAACAAAGATAAGGTCAAAGGAAAGTTATATTATTAACGTAGCAAAAGTTTATGTTTTTGGTTTCATCTCAAACTGAGATCCATCCACCAAAAGCACAATAATTTCCTAGTTATATTTACATAACAGTTGAAGGTTTCATCTCAAACCGAGACCCATCCACCTCCAACTGTTATATTGTTCAAAAAACATGCAGGAAATATAAATTGTTCAAGTGCAGGAAAAGTAAAATGCACGAAAAGTAAATTGTTTAGGAGATAAAGCAATGTGGCCCCGAAAGAATCAACAAAAAGCTGATTGGAAGGATAAGTCCAAATGGTGTGCCTTCCATGAGGATTTCGGACATGTAACTGAGGATTGCATTGCTCTAAGGAAAGAAATAAGCTATCTCCTGAGCAAAGGATACCGGAAGGATCTCCTAGGAAGAAAGAAGAATAAGGGCCAGGATACTGAGAAGGATCCTGAACGAGCAGCATCACCTCCTGCGGATACCAAGATAATTAACTTCATTTCAGGAGGATCCGACATTTGTGGGACTTCATATTCTGCAGCCAAGAGACATGCAAATGAGGCTAAGGCCGAGAGAGGAGATAAGCCAACCAGGATGACAACCCTCACAACTGATAAAGTGATCACATTAGACAGTGATGACAGGGATACTGTCAAGGATCCTCACCATGATGCTCTGGTAATAACGTTATATGTGGCTAAACATTTTGTGTGCAGGATACTGGTGGATAATGGCAGCTCCGTCAACATAATCCAACTAGAGACGTTGAAGAGGATGAATGTATCTCCAATGGATATCACTTCGAAGTCCACCGTACTTGTTAGGTTCAGTGGAGAGGCTAGAAATACAGTGGGAGAGATAAAGTTACAAGTATATGTTGAAGGGGTCAACTCAATGCAACGCTTTTATGTGATGGACTCCTTATCCTGCTATAATATTATATTGGGTAGGCCATGGATCCATGATATGAAAGTTGTGCCATCAACCTATCATCAATGTATCAAGATCCCTACTCCTTGGGGGGTTGTCAAGGTGGATAGTGATCAGCAGGAAGCAAAGTAGTGTTACTCATCCTCAATGAAATCCTCAACCACGCCTAGTGCAGCATAGCAATTAAAGATGCGAGCCCAGGATATCATGGAGGCTTTAGAGCAGGATGTAAAGAAAATTATCCTGGATCAGGATAATCCAGATATCTCGGTGCTCGTAGGAACCAATATCCCTCAGGATATTGAGGATCAGTTGACTAACTTTTCGAAATGCAGGATGTCAACATTCGCGTGGAAGCACGAGGATATGACAGGTATTTCAAAGGATATTATAACTCATAAGCTCGGTATTGACAAGTCATTCAAGCCTGTCCAACAAAAGAGAAGGAAGTTTGCTCCGGAACGAATCATGATTATTCAGGAAGTAGAGAGGTTATTGAAATCCAAAATGATCAGGGAGGTCAAATTTCCAAGATGGCTAGCAAATGTAGTTGTGGTACAGAAGAAAAATGGGAAATGGAGAGTTTGTGTAGATTACACAGACTTGAACAAAGCTTGTCCCAAAGACCCATTTCCTCTTCCTCATATTGACTCAATGGTGGATGCTACTGCCAGCCATGAGATGTTAACCTTCATGGATGCATCCTCAGGATTTCAGCAGATACAAATGGAACCTTCGGACCAGGAGGATACTACTTTCATGACACTAGTAGGTATTTATTGTTATACTGCTATGCCCTTTGGTTTGAAAAATGCAGGTGCAACATACCAAAGATTGGTAAACATGATGTTTAAAGACAAGCTGGGGGACACCATGGAGGTGTACATCGATGACATGGTAGTGAAATCTAAGAAGGCTGAGGATCACCTCCAGGATGTTAAGGGAGCATTTGATATCCTGGATCAATCTAACATGAAGCTAAATCCTACCAAGTGCCATTTTGAAGTTGGGGCAGGAAAGTTTTTAGGATATATGGTGACTAAAAGAGGGATAGAAGTGAGCCCAGAACAGATCAAAGCCATCTTGGATATCAAGTCACCTTCCAATATGAAGGATGTTCAAAGATTGACGGGACGAGTAGCAGTATTAAAGAGATTTATTTCAAGATCCTCAGAAAAATGCAAGGAATTTTATGGTATCCTGAAGAAGAAGAATAAGAAGTTCGAATGGGGAGAGAAGTATGAAGCAGCCTTGCAGGATTTGAAGCAGTATCTATCAACTGCACCTCTATTGATGAAGCCTGAGGATGGTGAACCATTATCCCTATACCTCGCAGTATCAGGGAATGCTGTAAGTGTTGTTCTTATAAAGGATCACGAAGGTCAGCAGTATCTTGTCTATTATGTTAGCAAAAGTTTGTTAGATGCTGAAACTAGATATTCTCATTTATAAAAATCAATATTAGCCCTAGTTATGGCATCAACAAAGCTTAGACATTACTTTGAAACACATAGGATTCATGTTAAAACCAATTATCATGTTAAAAATGTGCTTAGGAAACCTGAGATGTCAGGTAGAATGGCTAAATGGTCAGTAAAATTAAGTGCCTATGATCTAGTATATGAACCTAGAAATGCCATAAAGTCTCAGGCTCTAGCTGACTTTGTGGCTGATTTCAGTAGTGATATTCAAAATGAAGTAGACCTAGAAGTTCAACAACTAGGAGAAACCTCATAATCCTGGACATTATATACTGATGGTGCATCTAATGTTAGAGGTGTAGGATTGGGTATACTACTAAAATCGCCATAGGGGGACATATTACCCCAGGCTATTAGATGTGAATTTCCTGCCACTAATAATGAAGCAGAATATGAAGCTTTGATCGCAGGATTAGAGTTGGCTAGAAACATGAATATTAAGAGTTTGCAAGTATATGTTGATTCCTTGTTAATTGCTAATCATTTTAATGGATCATATGCAGTCAAAGGTGAGAAGTTAATCGAATATCTCAAAATTCTCAAAAAATTAGCAGAATATTTCGATGTTTTTAAACTTGAACAGGTACCGAGAGAGGATAATGCTGAAGCAGATGCCTTGGCGAACCTAGGATCATCAGACAGGATACCTGAAGGAACCCAGATGTTAGGGGAGGATTTTCCAATCCTAAGGATCACGGATCCTTAAGTGCTGCCAGGATCATGAATTATGTTTGAATTAAGGATCCTCAGTAGTTGTTGCAGGATTAGGATCTAGGATCCTTATTATTATTATCCTTATACTAACGATTGTCTTCATTATGCGTGAGCTTGTTTTGCAGGAGTATGTACATGGACTTGGTCTTGCCGAAATTCGTGGAGCATATTCCCTTAATATTCCGCACGTGCTTGGCTCTTGTGAACGTTATGGAGATCGTGGGAAGCTAGCATGATTAGCGGACAGTTAGTTAGCTTAGTTATTTCTAATTTTAAATAGGGGATAACAAGCTTGAGTTAGGACACTTGGCTATTTTAGCAAAAACACACACTCTCGAACAGCTCTCGACAGTTTACTTGGCGATTTCATACACTTTAACACCTTTGCACACTAGTGATCCTTGTAACAAGCTTGTTATCATCCCGAGTTGTAACCATTTTTCTGTTTAATCTTAGTTGATGATCGGTAGTTTCCATCACCCGAGGTTTTTTATGCCGGAGATCAACTCTTGATCAAGGGCTTTTTCCTCGTATAAATCCTTGTGTCACCTCTTTATTTGATTTGCAAGTTGTTCATACAATTGTTCATAGATTCAAGCATCACACCTCACAACAAAAGATTTGGTTGCATTATCCTTGCTTGATTTTTGACCAAAACAGTTTGGCGCCCACCGTGGGGCAATTAGTGCTTCATTCCTAAGAAGTTTTTGTTTTTGTGATCACTTCGGTTGGTTACAGCCAAGCAGATGGCTTCTTCAGCAAAGAATACTTCAAGTTCGATGCCGGCAATCAGTTCTTCACAGGGTGTTCCACCTTTGCCTCCACCACCTTCTGGATCCCAGAAGAATGCTGAAAATGCTGCAAAGAGACAAAGCCCCATTTTTCCAAAACCATCAACTTCTTCTGTTTCCTCTAATCCTACTACTAGTGATCTTTTTACTTTGATTTTGCAGATGAGGGATCATATACAAGAGCAGGACAAAACCAACGAAAGGATCCTCCGGGAAATTGGTGACATCAAGAAACAGAAGAGATCAGGGGAGGATCACTCTCCTCTGATACCAAGGTCACTGGATTTCGATACTCCAGCCATAACTACCCAGCAATATGCAGCCTTAGATATCCAGTACCAGACTGAACCATTGGCAAGGCGTTCTGGAACAACAACTATGAGTCAGACTTTGGGGTCTCACTTTCAGCCTTCGGGATCCTCTTTCCAGCATCCGGGATCCTTCGTCAGCTCAGGAGGATATATGGGAACGCATACGGTCCAAGGATCCTCACAGGTGCAAGGATCCTTTCAGGTTCAAGGATCCCCCTTCCAGGTTCAAGGATCCAACATCTTTCAGGATCAAGGATTCTTGAGAAGTGTACAACCCCTAAGCACAGATGTTCATCAAGGAGACTTCATTCCAATGCAGACCATTGCCTCTTCTGGTCCTTCAATCCTACCAGAATCCCGTCAATATGGATTCACATCTGCAATTCCAAACTTGAATCCTCTAGGAGGTAACACTTTCAATAATTCTTATAACACTAACCATGGCTCTATGCAGGATACAGGTATCAATCAAGCTATGGCTAGGGAATTACAGAAGCTGAAGGATATGATATCCAGCGTTCCAAGAGTGGTTAAGCCCATCCCTGAAATTGCAGATGGGAGCCATAGGATATCTCGTTTTGCACCACCCATTTGTGATGCTGAGATACCCAAAAGGTTCCAAATACCAACTATGAAGTTGTATGATGGTTCAACGGATCCAGAAGAACATGTAGCTCAATATAGAGAAAGGATGGAGATCAACCCCATCCCAGAGAGGTTAAAAGAAGCATGTCTATGCAAGGGTTTCGGATCCACACTCACATGATCTGCTCTTAAATGGCTGCTAAGTCTTCCCCCTTACTCTATTACTTCATTTGCTAATCTAGTTAATCTGTTTAATAGTCAATTCTCATGTAGCAGAAAATTTGAACGTTTAACTAGTGATCTATATAGGGTAACACAAGGTCAAAATGAATCACTTAGAGATTACATTACTAAGTTTAGTAAAGAATCCTTAGATATCCCTAACCTGGATATAGCTACGGCTGTGGAAGCCTTTAAAATGGGGTTGCTTAGGGATTCATTATTCTATGATGATCTTGTTATGACCCCATGCAGGAATCTTAATGAAGTAAGAACCAGGGCCCTTAGATTCATCCGATTAGAAGATGATAAAAGGATCCAGGAGAGATTGGCAGGATCCTCGAAACAGGAAAAGCAAGGATCCTACTTCAAGAATAACAAGTTCAAGTCCTACAACAAGTCTGATAACCAGAATGTGCATGCAGTAGAACAAGAATAGGATGATGAGGATTATCCTCCAATTTCTGAGTACTGTTTTTCTGTTGATAACAATGAACTAATTCTTGCAATGCAGAATCTAGGTGAGAAAGCAAGATGGCCAAGGAAAAGTGATAAACCAGCTGCGACAAAGGACAAGTCCAAGTGGTGTGCATATCATGAGGATTTCGGACATCTCACTGAAGAGTGTATTGCACTCAGTGTTGTAAAAGTCGAATTCCAAGGTCGAGTACTCGGGGAGTACTCGGTCCTCGGAACCCCTCCGAGGCGACTTCCTCCTAGGCGGACTCAATTAGTCGGCCTCGGTCAAACTCGGAGCCTAGTCGGCCTAGTCGGCGCCTAGTCGGACGTAGTCGGAAAGAGTCGGCCTAGTCGGTCAAGGCGGTCAACGTGGGTTGTTGACTTTTAATTAGTCAAAATCGGTCAACATCGGCCTACTCGGCCTTGTACTCGGACTACTCGACCATGTACTCGGATTACTCGACCTTGTACTCAGACTAGTCGGACTTGTATTCAGAATATTTGAACTTTAAACATGTTTCATTTTAAATTATACTCAGTTGACATGAATTATGCTTATTTTAACATATATATAATATATAACAATTAATTTTCTTTATAATTACCATGTCCGCGTACTCCCCGAGTACTCTCCGAGTACTCCGATTACTCCCAACTCCCCAGTCGGCCGACTACGGACCGCCTAGCGACTTTTACAACATTGATTGCACTTAGAAAAGAAATTGGTTACTTGTTAAGCAAGGGGCACTTGAAGTAACTTTTGGGAAGAAAGAAGTCAAGGACCCAGGATCCTGAGAGGATCCCAGAAAGAGCTCCTGCTCCTCCAGCAGATGCACAAGTTATAAACTTTATATCCGGTGGATCAGATATTTGTGGTACCTCCTTTTCAGCAGCCAAAAGACATGCCAAGGAGACCAAGATGGATAATGGATATAGACCTATCCGGACCTCTACTATTACACAGGAGAAAGTCATAACTTTTGATGAGGATGATCGTGTAGATGTGCAGGATCCTCATCATGATGGTCTTGTTATTACTTTGTTTATATCTAACCACTTTGTTCGCAGGATCCTGATAGATGGAGGAAGCTCAGTAAACATCATTCAGCTCGATGTCCTCAAGAAGATGAACATCCCTGAATCAGACATTGTCCCAAGATCCGCAGTTCTTGCCATGGATACATGACATGAAGGCAGTCCCATCTACCTATCATCAATGCGTGAAGCTTCCTAGTCCATGGGGAGGGGTGAAAATTGAGAGTGATCAACAAGAAGCTAAGAATTGTTACACATCATCAATGAAGCCAGCCTCAAGACCAAAGGAGCAATAGCAATTAAAGTATCCTTCAAGAGATGTCTTGGAGGAAAGAGAACAGGATGTGAAAGAAATCCTTATGGATCATCATGATCCTAAATCCATAGTCTTCATAGGATCAGGGATCCTCGGCAACATTGAACAGGATCTAGTATCCTTCCTTAAAAGGAGAAAAACTACCTTTTCCTGGAAGCATGAAGACATGACAGGTATATCTAAAGATATAATTACTCATAAACTTGGCATTGACAGGTCATTCAAGCCAATTCATCAAAAGAGTAGGAAGTTTGCACCTGAGAGAAATGCCATTATCCAGGAGGAGGTAGATAAATTGCTCCGGGCAGGTATGATCAGAGAGGTTAAGTATCCAAGATGGTTAGCCAATGTGGTTGTTGTTCAAAAGAAAAATGGAAAGTGGAGGGTATGTGTCGATTTTACTGATTTAAACAATGCATGTCCCAAGGATCCTTTCCCATTACCCTACATTGACTCTATGGTGGATGCTACCGCGGGTCATGAGTTGTTGACTTTTATGGATGCTTCATCTGGATTTCAACAGATTCAGATGGAACCATCTGATCAAGAGGATACAGCTTTTATGACCCCAACTGGTATATATTGTTATATTGCTATGCCGTTTGGACTAAGAAATGCAGGTGCTACTTATCAAAGGCTAGTCAATATGATGTTCAAGGAACAAATTGGACACACTATGGAAGTCTATATAGATGACATGGTGGTTAAGTCCAAGAAAGCTGAGGATCACCTTAGAGACTTGGAGGAAGCATTCAATATCCTTGATAAATTTAATATGAAACTAAATCCTTCCAAGTGTCACTTTGGTGTTAAAGCAGGTAAATTCCTAGGCTATATGGTGACAAAAAGAGGCATTGAAGCAAGTCCATAGCAAATTAAGGCTATTGTGAATATCAAATCTCCTGCCAATGCCAAGGATGTGCAAAGGTTAACAGGGAGGATCGCGGCCTTGAACAGGTTCATATCCAAGTCATCAGAAAAGTGCAAGGAATTCTATGACATATTGAGAAAGAACAAGAAATTTGAGTGGACTGAAAAACATGAAAATGCTCTCAAAGCCCTTAAGGATTACCTATCCTCAGTTCCTGCCTTGATGAAACCACAAAAAGGGGATATATTATCCTTATATCGGGCGGTATCCTCTAAAGCAGTAAGTGCGGTCCTTGTTAAGGATCACGAAGGTACACAACATCCTGTCTATTATGTAAGTAAGAGTTTGCTTGATGCTGAATCCAGGTATTCACATTTAGAGAAACTTATCCTTGCATTAATTATGGCATCCACTAAATTAAGACATTATTTTGAAACTCATGCCATTATTGTTAAGACTAATTTTCCAATTAAGAATGTTCTCAGGAAACCTGAAATGTCAGGAAGGATGGCTAAGTGGGTAGTGAAGCTCAATGCTTATGATATAAGATATGAACCTAGAACTGCTATTAAATCCCAAGCCTTAGCTGACTTTGTGGCAGATTTCAGTAGTGACATGCAAAAGGAAGCTGAGTTAGAAGTCCAACAACTTGAAGAAACTAAGGATCCTTGGATACTCTTCACTGATGGAGCCTCTAATGTCAAAGGAACAGGACTTGGAATACTACTAAAATCGCCACAGGGGGATATAATACCCCACTCCATAGCTTGTGAATTTCAAACTACTAACAATGAGGCTGAATATGAAGCCTTGATAGCTGGTTTGCAAATTGCCAAGCATATGAGGATCAGGTACCTTGAGGTACATGTAGATTCATTGTTAATTACTAATCACTTTAATGGATCCTATGCTGTTAAAGGTGAAAAGCTAATCAAATACCTAGAGATAGTCAAGGAATTGGCACTCTCCTTTGTTTCTTTTAGTTTAACACAGGTACCTAGGGAAGAAAATGCAGAGGCTGATGCATTGGCCAATTTAGGATCATCCTTGAAGATTCCAGAGGATACCAGGATCCCTATTATCCATATCCTAACCCCTGCTATCGAGGATCATGTAGCTATGGAGATAGGAGAGGATTCTGCAATCATCCCTAGTGATGATACACAATCTCATTCAGGATCATGGATCCTTCCAATCATGAGATATATCCAACATGGAGAGATTCCTACAGGAGAAAACCCCAGAGCTTTCAAAATTAAGGTATCTTAATTCACAATATTGAATAACATGTTATATAAACGATCTCTTGCAGGACCATATCTAAGGTGCATAGAGGATCCTGAAATCCAAGAAGTCCTAAAGGGTTTTCATGAAGGAGATTGTGGAAACCACACTGGGGGCAGGGCATTATTCTCAAGGATCCTGAGGACAGGATACTATTGGCCTACTATGAAGAAGGATATTGTGGATTATGCCAAGAAGTGTGATCCTTGTCAGAGACATAGTAATATCCTTCATCAACCAGCAGAGCTCTTGCATCCTATATCCTCTTCTTGGCCATTCATGAGATGGGGAATGGATATAGTTGGTAAACTTCCTAAGGCACCTGGTGGAAAATTATTCATGCTTGCTATGACTGATTACTTCTCTAAGTGGATAGAGGCTAAAGCCTTTGCTCAAGTCAGAGAAAAGGAAGTGATATCCTTTATTAAAAGAAACATTATTACTAGATTTGGTATCCCTTCTGAAATTGTTTGTGATAATGGATCCCAATTTATTGGGAGTAGAACTACTAACTTTTGTGACAGCTGGGGGATTAAGATGATAACATAAACACCAGTCCACCCACAAGCTAATGGTCAGGCATAATTATCCAACAAGATCATCATTAACAACTTGAAGAAGAAGCTTGGATCCAAGAAAGGAAAGTGGGCAGGAGAACTACCTTATGTATTATGGGCTGATAGGACAACTCCCAAGAATGCAACTGGTCAAACTCCATTTTCTTTGGTATTTGGAGCAGAATCAGTGATCCCTACAGAAATGGTGGTTCCTACTGCAAGAACAAGCATCCGTGATCCTGAAGAGAATGCTGAAAACTTGGTTCAAGACTTGGATACTATAGAAGAACTCAGGGATTTGGCAAGGATAAGGATGGCTAGTTATCAACTAAGGATGGCTGGAGCCTATAATAAGAATGTCAGGATCAGGAAGTTCCTAGTTGGTGATATGGTATTAAGGAAAGCATTTCAGAATACCACAAATCCTGCTGATGGAAAATTGGCACCAAAGTGGGAAGGCCCTTACCTGATTGAAGCTGAGGCTGGAAAGGGGGCATATCGATTGCTAACAATGTAAGGTGATTTGCTACCAAGAGCTTGGAATGCTGTCCACCTGAAAAAATATTTCATGTAGTAAGGATCCAGGATCCTCAACCATTATCGTGATCGATATCCTCGAAGGATCCTTAGAGGACGAATAATCCTCATTTTGGTAATGATCTAATCTCAAACTATTTCATTCTTTAATTATCCTATATACAAGGAGAAGTATCCTGGATCCTTTATCCTCCTTTCACTTGATTCTGAGTTTTGCAGAAGGTTCATGTATCCTTAACGAAGGATTGAGTATCCACAGAAGTCTCCAGTTATTTGGGCTTGACCCCAGTTATTTGGGCTTGACCCCAGTTATTTGGGCCTGTCCCCAGTATCGCCAGTAGCGCACGATGATCCTGGTACATTTCATGGCAATGGGACCAGTACTCGCTTTAGGGGCTGACAATTTCATTGTACTGGCTGTATCCGGGATCCTACGTATAATGGTAGACGTACCATACATCCGTTCCTAAGGTTTCTAACGTTTTCATGTTAGCTAAGGTTTTGGCATCTTCATGTCACTAAGTTTTGATAGTCGCAAGTGAGGGCCATACTCCAGTTTACACAAGATCCTTTGGGCTTGACCCCAGTTTTTTGGGCTTGACCCCAGTTTTTTGGGCTTGTCCCCAGTTGCTAACTCTTCTCTTATATTGGCTTAGTCCTAAGTTATGTTCCATTTCAGGTTTTTGAAATCAAACACCCAAGGATCCTTGATCCTTACCTTTTACTAAGGCTTGTCTTTTGGTTATCCTGATTGTAGATGTTAAAGGTTTAGGATCCTAACTTGGATTCTCAGGTATGATCCTTAATTACTTTAATTTTATTCATTATTTATGTAAGTGACCCTTATCCTTTGACAACAGGATTTATGATCCTTAAACTATACTACTTTTTTGAATTTATCGATTATAGGATATTTGATCCTTGATCATATCATAAAACTTTTTGACATGATTTATTAAACCTTTATTCTTTACTTATGAATTCAAAGAAGGTATATAACAACAGTTGAAAATTGAAGAATTCACAAGGATAACAACACAAGAAATAGCCAAAAGATTAAAGTTTTATTTATTCACAAAATGTTAAACCCTTAAAGGTTGTCAAAATTGCCAACCCAAGCTTCTACCAGCAAACCGTGGCCCGTCCACTTGGGTTGGCAAAGGGTGTCCATTGTTAACAGGTCTTAAAAGTGCAGGAAATAAAAGTTGGCAGGATAACAAGTGGTTTCATCCCCCAAACAGAGGATCCCTCCACCACCTATTATCCTACCTATTGTTCAAAGGATCCATGATCCTCAACCCTAATAGCTATTGTTTAGTTATTACAGACCATCATTGTTTGAAATAAAAACATCATAACCAAAAACTACCAAATCCTAAAAAATGGGCTCCGGCCGCGTCTAGAAATATCCATCATCGCCCATTTCTGCAGCTCACACTTTGGCTGCATCACCACCAGCATCATCACCACCAGCTTGATCCTTACCGCTGCCACTTGCCTCAATCGCCAAGACCTCAGTAGCCTCCTCCTCATCGTCTAGCTCAGCCAGCTTCGCCTTCCAGCCCTCTTTGTCCCAAGCGGTCCTGTTGAAGTCAGGATCCTCAGCCTCCTGAGCCATTTGCAGCTTGATCTTGTACATGGTGATAGCAGTAGAGACTTTAGCATCCTCCAGCAGATCATACTTCTCATGATCAGCGTTTATTTGGGCCATGACCACCTGCTTCTTTGCCACATTGAGGTCTTTCTCGAGGGAGGAGATGGTTTGATCCTTGGCCAGGAAGATCTTTAGGAACTCCAGATGCTTCTGCTCAGCCTCCTCAACGTATGCATCAAAGAGCATTTCGATCTCGGCGAATTTCTGCAAAAAGACAAGGTAAAGTTCAGGATCCGTGATCCTCAAGTGGGCAGGATAATCAAGCAGAATCAGTGATCCTTACATCAGCAAAGTATTCTTGGAACTGGTGGCGGATAAGAGGCAAGCCTTCAAGATTTTTAGTTTCAGTGGCCTTCCTCTTCTTTCCCCCCTTGGAGGTGACAGGCTTGGGGACTAGAGCACTAGGGCTAGCAGCAGTCTTCTTCTTGCCCGACCTGGGAGCCACAGTGCTGAGATCACTGACACTAAAGCGGGAGGCTGACCTTGAGGATTTTCCAGCACCTATCAATCCAAAACAACAGATAAGTATTCTTGTTTTATTTGCATTTTAACATTTAATCATATACAAACTCGGATACTTACTTGACATTGTGACTGAGTCTGAGGATACTTCTTGAGAATCCTTGGTGTTTGCTTGAAATGATCTTATTACAGGATCAAGATTCCGGAAAGCAGCAATCCTCTCTTTGGTTGCAGGTGACGAAATGATATGAGAAACAGATATAGCTGCACAAAAGATACAAAAAGGGGTTAGTGAACCTCAGCAGAAACAGGGTATCCTATGATCCTTCTATAAGGATCCTCTATCCTACCATGAGTGGTCCACTTTAAGGAGAGATCCTTCCCATCCGGGATAGAATCCCTCCTAACGAAGAAAAAACGCTTCTTCCAGTTGGTGTCATTTTTGGTGGTCTTGAGGATTAGGTGTTCTTCACCGGGTTTGTGTTTGAATAAAAAGCGGTGTGAACCATGGCTCACAAGGTTGTATATTTCGGCCAATTCCGACATTCCCAACTCTATATCCTCATGCTCAATGATTCTCTCAAGGGTATATAAAACCCTCCACATCATTGGCATAGCCTGGATATAGGATATGCTGGTAAGGGAGAAGAAAGACTGGGTAAAAGCTGGGAAAGGATAGGAGTATCCAATCAGAAATGGGGTGGCCGGAAAAGCAACCCAAATTGCATAAACGAAGTCACTCAAGGCGGTAGGGTCAAAAGGTTTAAAGACAGAGTCTGCCGGAAAGCAATGACGAATCCTGTCGATATCAGGATCAGTAAAGCAGCAACGTTCCTTCGGAGAATCTTTGATGATCCCTTGGCCTTTCAAAGGACTATATTTCTGGTGATCCTTGGTAGGGGATGATCGTAACTTCATCGTGACTCAAGGGTTTCGAAGAAGAACAGGGTAAGAAGGTGAAGAGAGAAAGGAGAAAGAGAAGTACCTGCTTGATCTTCGAATGAGGATTTAAAGGGAGTATTGCTCGAATTTAAATGCACATTAGTCCTTATCTCTAACCTATATATAATGATGATTCTGCAGGGATGTCGCTTCAATGACGTATAATTGGTAACGGCTAGTTCGATCCTAACGGCTACATATCCGTTAGTTAGTTGCGGATAAGATCAAAAAATATAACTCGCTAATTTACACTTTACTCCTTATATTTTGGGGGCAATTGTTAGGGGAGGATTTTCCAATCCTAAGGATCACGGATCCTTAAGTGCTACCAGGATCATGAATTCTGTTTGAATTAAGGATCCTCAGTAGGTGTTGCAGGATCAGGATCCAGGATCCTTATTGTTATCCTTATACTAACGATTGTCTTCATTATGCGTGAGCTTGTTTTGCAGGAGTATGTGCATGGACTTGGTCTTGTCGATATTCGTGGAGCATATTCCCTCAATATTCCGCACGTGCTTGGCTCTTGTGAACGTTATGGAGATCGTGGGAAGCTAGCATGATTAGCGGACAGTTAGTTAGCTTAGTTATTTCTAATTTTAAATAGGGGATAACAAGCTTGAGTTAGGACACTTGGCTATTTTAGCAAAAACACACACTCTCGAACAGCTCTAGACAGTTTACTTGGCGATTTCATACACTTTAACACTTTTGCACACTAGTGATCCTTGTAACAAGCTTGTTATCATCCCGAGTTGTAACCATTTTTCTGTTTAATCTTAGTTGGTGATCGGTAGTTTCCATCACCCGAGGTTTTTTATGCCGGAGATCAACTCTTGATCAAGGGCTTTTTCCTCGTATAAATCCTTGTGTCACCTCTTTATTTGATTTGCAAGTTGTTCATACAATTGTTCATAGATTCAAGCATCACACCTCACAACAAAAGATTTGGTTGCATTATCCTTGCTTGATTTTTAACCAAAACACCAGATACCAATACTTCACATCCTACATCCTGCTGTTGATCTTGTCAAAAATCAGGATAAGTAGGTAACAAGCGTTCAGGATCCTGGTCATGATCCTGATAAGGATCCTAAGTCTTGGATGACTCCAATCATGAAATATCTTAAGGAAGGACACATCCCAAAGGATGAAAATCCTAAGGCCTTTAGAATGAAGGTATCACGATTCGCTATTATAAATGATATTTTGTACAAGAAATCTCTTGCAGGACCATACCTGAGATGCTTGGAGGATCCTGAAACTAAAGAAGTGCTTCAGGATATACATGAAGGGGATTGTGGTAACCATACTGGGGGCAGATCATTATTTTCAAAGGTATTAAGAACATGATATTATTGGCCAATGATGAAGAAAGATGCTGCAGAATATGCTCGAAGATGTGATGCGTGTCAAAGGCACAGCAACATATTACATCAACCTGCTGAACCACTTTATCCTATTGCTTCCCCTTGGCCATTCATGAAGTAGGGGATGGACATAGTAGGAAAATTGCCAAAAGCTCTAGGAGGAAAAGTCTTTATGTTGGCAATGACTGACTATTTTTCTAAATGGGTTGAAGCTGAAGCATTTGTTCAAGTTAGAGACCAAGAAGTAGTATCCTTCATAAAAAGGAATATCCTGACCAGGTTTGGAGTACCAGCCGAGATTATTTGTGACAATGGATCTTAGTTTATAAGTAAGAGGACTACTGACTTTTGCAAGAGTTGGGGAATCAAAATGATCACATCTACTCCAGTACATCCTCAAGCAAATGGACAAGTAGAATCCTCGAACAAGATAATTGTCAACAACTTGAAGAAGAGACTAGGAGCTAAGAAAGGAAGATGGGCAGAAGAATTACCCTTTGTTTTATGGGCTGATAGAACAACGATAAAGAGTGCAACTGGCCAGACTCTGTTCTCCTTAGTATTTGGAGCAGAACCAGTTATCCCAACAGAAATGGTGATATCGACAGCAAGATCTAACCTCCGGGATCCTGAGCAGAATCCTGAAGCTTTATGCCAAGAATTGGATACTGTGGATGGGACGAGAGATGCAGCAAAGC
The DNA here is from genome assembly GCA_030545235.1 of Helianthus tuberosus. Classification (NCBI taxonomy): domain Eukaryota; kingdom Viridiplantae; phylum Streptophyta; class Magnoliopsida; order Asterales; family Asteraceae; genus Helianthus; species Helianthus tuberosus. The sequence goes on from CM060444.1 coordinate 27,651,996, forward strand.
TGAGGATAGTAGCATACCAACAGAGGCTATCCAGAGCATATAACAAGAATATAAGGACTAGAAGATTTCAAGTTGGGGATTGGGTGTTAAGAAAGGCTTTTCAGAATACTACTAATCCTTCTGATGGAAAGTTGGCTCCAAAGTGGGAAGGACCATACGAGGTTGAATCAGAATCTGGGAAAGGAGCATACCGACTCAAAAACATGGAGGGGGTATTCTGCCAAGATCCTGGAATGCTATACACTTAAAGCTCTATTTCAAGTGAGTTTAGAATTTAATTTCTAACTCAGGATGGTATGGATTCTATCTCTTTTAAATATATTCGAATTTACTTATTATTTTGAACCCAATACTGACTTAAGCATCGGATGGGTGTTATCCAAGCTAACACCCACCTTAGTTTAAGGATATTTTGCAGAATATGCCTCATGATATAGCTCCAGGATACACGATATTTCGAAAGATTAGAGGATTGGCCCCCTCTCTCACGTTTAAGGGATCCTGATCCCTTCACAGGTTTAAAGGTATTCACCTTTCTTACGAATTGGGTTTAAACACCCCGCCTGGAGCGCAAGTTATCCAGGGATAGTTAAAGGTAGCGGGACCAGTTCATGTAAAAGTAGCTGACAATTTCGTTACTATTGGCTATATCCTGGATCCTAAAGGTACATGAGGATTGATCACCCTCTCTCACGAAAGGGTATTTTCATACTCTCTAAGTTTTAAAGGTTTTCACCTTTCTAAGTCTTGGAGTTTATACACTCCCGCCTGTAGCGCATGAAAATCTGGGTTTATCCCCCGGTTATTAAGGGTTTATCCCCAGGATATTAAGGGTTTATCCCCAGGATATTCAGGGTTTATCCAAAGAAAAACTGAAGTATGATTATGTTTGCATTCCTAAGTCTTCGAATATGTTGAACACTGGGGACATACACCATACAATTCAAAGGATGGGTTCAAGTTTCTAAATGTGCACTGGGGACATTTAGGGCTGCAAATGAACCGAACGAACACGAACAAGACCTTTTTCGTGTTCGTTTGTTAAGAAATATATGTGTTCGCGAACCGTTCACGAACACTTATCGAATGATATTTTATGTTCGTGTTCGTTTGTTAAGGAAATGAACTTGTTCGTGTTCGTTTGTGTTTGTTTGTTAATTTTAGGCAACGAACAAAAACGAACGTTGACGAACACAGATGAGCACAAACTAATGTTCATGAATACAAATGGAAACAAACGAACACAAACAATCGTTCATGAACAAAATATATAATACACTAACACTTATTAGATATTTAATTTGTCAGAATTTTGAAGTATTTAAATAAATATAACAACTAAAAACACTAATAAACTATCGAACACAAACGAACACGTTAACGAACGTTCTGTTCATGTTTGTTCGTTTAACTAAACGAACGAAATTTCTTGTTCGTGTTCGTTTGTTTAATAAATGAACGAACACAAACGAACTTCCAACCGAACGGTTCACGAACTGTTCACCGAACGTTTGATTCGTTTGCAGCCCTAGGGACATTCCTAAGATAGAAAATTGGCATTGACTCTCTAAGAGTCTTTGGTATGATCTCTCCTTTTTATTTTATTTTGATAACTTAAGTTTTCTAAGTTATGTGGCAGTATCCTGTCCAGGATATCTCTCAGGATATGTTCCCAAAATGATTCCCAGGAATGTTCAAAGAAAACTATTTTCAGAATAAAATTTATGCACCAAAAATATAACAACAAAGATAAGGTCAAAGGAAATTTATATTATTAACGTAGCAAATGTAACACCCTTGTTATTATTTTAAAGGTTTTCGTATAAATAACGAAAATAAACATGTAATTACGATTAAGTATCCTTAGAAAATAAGAGTAATCTAAAACTTTTACAACTTAAAAGTTTTCAACATAATATAAATAAGTTCGTCGTTTAAAAGTTATGACGTAACGCCGTGCGGAAGCTTTAATCTCGAGTGTTGAATTTTATCGTGTTCGGTTCCTCATCGAGCTTGATCTTCATCCGGGCACTCTTGGCGATCACCTATAATAAAAACCAACTTAAAAGTTAGTTTTGATGGTTAAATAAATAGTTTAAGCAAGTTACATGGGTCAAACAACAAAAAATAAATTTTTTTTTCCGGAACTAGGGGGCGTCGCGTGACGCCTATCCCCCATTTCGACAGATGTTGATTCCTGTTGCTGCATATTTCCAGCCAAACCAAGTTTTACGAAAACGAACATAACTCATTCGTTATTGATCCGTTTTACGCGATTCTTTTTCCTACGCGACCGTAATTTAATTCTCCATCTTATGGAGTTAAAATCCGACATCCGGATTAACAAAATTTCAGACTTTTAAGTCTTCGGCTACCTACCCGTTTTACCAAATATTGACCCGTTCATGATTTTATCACACCAACATGTTTGTTTGATCTCTAAACTCATGAAATTCATTATTTCAATATCTCCTATCATATTAATCTCAAATCACGGTTTTCTTACATAATAAAATCCCGTTTACGCTTAAATGCTTATTTTGACCCGTTAAGGGTATTTACGCATTTTAGTCTAGAACTTGTGCTTTTCTTTTGACACTACAAAAATTCCATGTCTAATTAACTACAAATATTCCACCAAAACTATTTTGTGGTGGATTTAACATAATGAACACCTTTTTCCCAATTTTACCCATCGGTTGGTCATTTTACGCAAATGACCATTTTTGAGCATTTGACCCACGAATGTGTATTCCTATGACTTTTATTCATATTTAATGATTCCCTAATCTTAATACAAGTTCCTAAACAACCCCTATGGGTCGTTTACTCAATATACACTTCAAGGGTGTTTTGGTTAACTTTAGTCCCTCACTTTACGACGAGGGACTTTCGCTAAATATTTGACCAAAAACTGTATGTTTAACTAAAAGCTCATTTATGCGTACCTGGCCCGGGTCAAAGTACTGACCCGTTTACATAACTTTTGCTTTAAATCTTTCTAGTTAAAGCAACTCAAGCTTATGTTATTTCCTATGATTACAAAACTCAACAAGCGATTGTCAATGTTATTGTCAAATGGTGTTAACCACACCATTTGACCCATTTAGTCTAATTGACGATTTGTCCGTATGAGATGGTATTTAATTACCATTTCACCCCTTTTAAACCTATCCCGGTTTTCCTTTGAACTTGTTTTACTTAAAACCGTTTTTTATTTATTCCTTATTACATGACTAATTTACCATTTTACCCCTTTTACTATAATTCATGATTTCTTACCATTTTCCCTCATTTCGACTCTCATTGAATCGTGTCGGAATATCATATACCAACCACTTAGTAGCATTCATATCAATACTTGAAATTAAGTAACTTTGCAAATAATGTAAAGGGGCGTAAGCTCTACTTACCTCGCATCCGAATACGCTTTCTTCTCATGCTTGATTCGTTTGACCGCTTCTTTCCCAAGCCTCCACCTAGCTCGTTAGGCGACAAACTATCATCATTCACAAGGTGGTTAGATTAGTCATTTCAATTCACGACTATTCCACCTTACGTATTTTCTATGTTGAAACCACTATTCGACTTTATCATTGGTTAGTTTGACTTTTATAGGTCAACTATCTTAAATCATACAATAGGCATAATTAAGTTAAATCAACATTATGATTAGAACCCGTTTTAACCCTTATTTCACATAATTAGTCAAACAAGGCAATTACGCGTTTCATTCGTAATTTCAACATATAAACATTCACTTAGGCATTTTAACAAACACCTTGCGGGCATAATTTCTCACAATTTATTATCAAGCTCAATACTTGTCATTTAGCCATGGTTAACATCAACTAAGCATGTTTACATAAATTTTCACATTAACAAAATCTGAATTTACTTCCTAGAACTCAAATTACACTAGAACAACAATTAAAATTCTAGTGTTTAACATGTTCCTACAACACCCACTTATCACCTTCAATGGTGATTGTGAATTCACAAGAAATAAGCATGATTTCAACATGTGATTGACTAGGGTTTTACTCCTAGACATTATATCATTCCTATTTCATCAAAATAACAAACATGCAAGCTCGAATTTCGATTTCATAAGTTCTTCCAGAATTCAAGATGGAATCAAATAGTGAAATCTAACATACCTTGTGATCACTTCACTGAGGTGATCACTAATTTTTGCTTGGATTCTCGATTTGGGTTTGATTGCCTCTTTGATTTGATCAATTCTTGTAATTTAGGGTTTTGAGCAGGAGAGCCTTCCCTGGCTCTGGTTAAAATCGCAGACACACACATGTATGTGTGTGTGTTTTGTTTATTTATTTTGTTTTAATAAAACTTTATCTCATTTGCCCATGTTTAGTCCCTCAAATTTACCCAAGTTATTTAAAGGGTTATCTATTTCTTGTTTCTTTTATTGTTTAACAACACTTAACCAACTAGGTTAATATCCCTAGTTACTTAATGGGTTTGGGGAAGTCATAACCCGTAGTATTTTTAAGTCCCGTTAACTCGGGCTTTTTATATACTTTGTTTTTCTCAAAGTATTTAACCTCTTTTTAATTAATACTAGGTTTATTTATTTAAATTTTATTATTTACCGGATAAATTTTTACCACTAACGGTATTTTACTTATTTTCACTATTAACATGGTTTGATTTCCAAACCCGTTTTTGGGATGTTACAAGTCTACCCCCTTTAAAGAGGTTTCGTCCCCGAAACCTTATTTACGTAGTCCATTGGTTTAATCAAACGAACCAAGTTTCGTTTTCAAGGCTCGTGTTTCCTTTGGTCAAAAGTTTTCATGTATACTGACGCGTACGTCTTTCATGTGTAAGGCCTCGTGGGCCGTTACTTACAGCTTATAACCCCTTTATCTTTATAGACTGAGCTGTCACTTGACCACTTAATCTCGTTAGTCTTTTAACAGGTCTATCCCACGCTTGTGTTATATTAACAAGCGCTTGTATTTGTTATGACGCTTTCTTAACTTTGAATAGTTTTTCCGGCTAGACTAATTAGTCGCCGTCACTTCATACCCCGTAACTCACGTTACAACGTGATCATTTTCTATATTTCTTTTCTTGTCCGTGAGCGTGTCACGTCACGTTTAAGTTTAATTCAACGTTTCTTGTTCATACTTCTTCTTTTCGAATGTATCGTCTCGCACCTATCGATGTTAAGACCCATACTCTTTAATATTTGTTATTTCCGAATTCGTCTTATAGTATTCATATTTGTTAAAACGTTATTTCTTACTAAAACTGAATTTTAGTTTAACGTTTTTTTTTAACTATGTCAATTACTCATATTAAGGAAATTGACAACCCATAATTTATTGTTTTCCGTTCTCGTTTTACGCAGGGAATCGTAACAAGTTCCCTCACCTTACACTATTGACCCGTAGGTTCCTTCACTTAACCTCGTAGGCTATTTCCTTAAGCTTTAACCTCTTTAAGGCGAGGCCCTTATGATCCTTTTGCTTCAATTCATGACCCGTGGGTCATTTTGGCCCCGTAGACCTTTACACTAATTAATATCCTGTAGGTTATGATGATCCCGTAGATCATCTTTTATTCGAGTTTTTATTCAAATGTATATACGTTTATATACGCATATGGCGTTAAGGCACCCCTTTTTATATTTAGAATTATTCACCTTTACTTTTTAGATTTCATTTGACCTTGACCGTAGTCTAAGGCTACATTGTTTTCTTTCGAATTATTATTCCGACTTCTTGACTTCTAATGTCAATTATACGTCGGTTTGCCCTACACTTACCGTTACCCGGTTCTTACCTATACTTCTTTACGTCCCATTACCCGGGTTCTTTTATTTTAATATTTTTAACGCCTATAACTCCTTTACATAGGTTTATTAATATTTCACACTTTTATTTATTCGATTCGCGCTTACTTACTTTAGCAAGTGTCATTCTTTATTAAATTTGTTTGACTTGTTCGTGTGAAAATTCATCACTTATGAATGTCAAACTTCAGTCTTTGTTCGACCCGTTCAGCTTTGAAATAGTTGAACGTAATTTATCATAATTTCTATTTGCAGTATCTTATCGTCCTTTAGTCATGACCCAAAACCCGAGTCTTTTGACCTTCCATACGCGTTCATGTTTCTCAGTCTACGCATGCGTTTAATTAATTACCCATCAACCGGGTGTTTTACCGAAATCGTTATCATTGCACCCCTTCCGGTATGCATTAAGACTTCATTTCGATTTACTTGGTCATCTTAGCGAAATCCGTCGCTTTTATTCGACCATGTCTTTTATTCTTTAAGTGACCACCATTGGCGGCCTTATTAATTATGAGTGACGATTATCATCGTTATCCTTTCTTTACTACGACTAAAGTTAACAACCTTGATTATCCTTTTCGCATAGGCAACACCTTTTTTTTTATGACCCGGCGGATCATTTATACTTTGGTTTTACTTGCCCATTTTGTTCACCATGACCCTTTCGTCCAAGATGACTTATTTTCGTGAATTTTCTTTTGATCATTCATTTATATCATCATTTACATTAATCCTTGTCCCTTCTCTCGGCTCATTATCCTAATGTAATACGCTTCCGTCACCCGGCTGTGCGTTTACATTATTATCAACTATTTTGTTCATTTGTTTCATTTGGGTACTTTTTAATTTGTCCCATTCACCCCGTCCTTACTACATCGGATGTAAATGTGTCCGCTATAAGAAGTTCATGGTATCATGTGCCACTACTTACTTGGCCAGAGTAAGCGATTAACACATGACACGCATGACCTTTTTATAGTTTTCACATCACGCCCTATGTAAGTAATGCCTCTATTTGTTTCTCTTGGAAACAATATCCCGAATACATTTTCTATTCGGGATTTTCCAAGTTTTTAATCTACATATGCAACTTTCAATTTCTACTTATTTGTTGCATATTACTATTTGTGCAATTAAATTTGAAATGTGCACCTGGTGATGCTTGCCCTAACGGGCTTCTCTTTCCATTAGCCTTGTTCGCGACGGTTACGCGATTTAGGTCCTTGATGAGCATACTCTTTGGACCGTTCTTCTGTCAAATCTGCGATTTGTTAAACTCTCGCTATCCTCATATGTGAGTGTCCTTCAACTAAAACTTATACAACAGTTAGTAATTTCAACATTAAAGGATGCCCGTATTATAATACAAGGCTTTTCTACTATACGCATCAACGCGTGTAATTTCGTTGACTATATTTATTCTATATCGTTTTTATTGGTGTAACGTGTATTACACGATAACCATATGTGTTGTTCTCAACACTTACTAAACCATTGATATACATGTACTTACCGGATTGCGATCAAGCCTCGAACCGAACACATTTTGTCAACAACCTTGAGCTCTGATTACCAAGTTGTAACACCCTTGTTATTATTTTAAAGGTTTTCGTATAAATAACGAAAATAAACATGTAATTACGATTAAGTATCCTTAGAAAATACGAGTAATCTAAAACTTTTACAACTTAAAAGTTTTCAACATAATATAAATAAGTTCGTCATTTAAAAGTTATGACGTAACGCCGTGCGGAAGCTTTAATCTCGAGTGTTGAATTTTATCGTGTTCGGTTCCTCATCGAGCTTGATCTTCATCCGGGCACTCTTGGCGATCACCTATAATCAAAACCAACTTAAAAGTTAGTTTTGATAGTTAAATAAATAGTTTAAGCAAGTTACATAGGTCAAACAACAAAAAATATAAAAAAATTTCCGGAACTAGGGGGCGTCGCGTGACGCCTAGCCCCCATTTCGACAGATGTTGATTCCTGTTGCTGCATATTTCCAGCCAAACCAAGTTTTACAAAAACAGACATAACTCATTCGTTATTGATCCGTTTTACGCGATTCTTTTTCCTACGTGACCGTAATTTAATTCTCCATCTTATGGAGTTAAAATCCGACATCCGGATTAACAAAATTTCAGACTTTTACGTCTTCGGCTTACTACCCTTTTTACCAAATATTGACCCGTTCATGATTTTATCACACCAACATGTTTGTTTGATCTTTAAACTCATGAAATTCATTATTTCAATATCTCCTATCATATTAATCTCAAATCACGGTTTTCTTACATAATAAAATCCCGTTTACGCTTAAATGCTTATTTTGACCCGTTAAGGGTATTTACGCATTTTAGTCTAGAACTTGTGCTTTTCTTTTCACACTACAAAAATTCCACGTCTAATTAACTACAAATATTCCACCACAACTATTTTGTGGTGGATTTAACATAATGAACACCTTTTTCCCAATTTTACCCATCGGTTGGTCATTTTACGCAAATGACCATTTTTTGAGCATTTGACCCACGAATGTGTATTCCTATGACTTTTATTCATATTTAATGATTCCCTAATCTTAATAAAAGTTCCTAAACAACCCCTATGGGTCGTTTACCCAATATACCCTTTGATATATGTTTCCGATGTATAATGTTTTTGCATGTCAAGTCTCGTTTTTTTATCATTAAATGCATGTAAAAACAAGTTACTTTGTCAAGTTTATTTGTGCAAGTTTCAGATGATGATTGGAGGCACTTTGGATTGATATAGCATCATGGAACGAAGCGGAAACATGCGGGACAAGAATAGGAAGCAAAAGAGGCAAAGCAAGGTTCAGGTGCCGTAAAATCCGCCCTGGGCCGTATTTTCCGGCCATCCCTGGCGTTAATTGGGAACGTATCCAGTACTTGGAGCGGAAAATGAAGTGGGCAGAGCGGAAATTCCGCCCTACGTCGGAAATTACGGCCTATTACGGTTCTATGACGGTTTTTCACATTTTTGGACGATTCTAAAGGGAAGAGGTCGGATTTTTCGTTCATTCTTGACCATTGGAGGCTAGGAGACATCAAGGGACAAGGAATACTCATTCACAAAGTGTTCTAACATCAAGATTGCTCCAATTGCTACCGAAATCGCAACATTTCTTCATCAAGCATGATCATGTATGGCTAAAACCCTTGTGATCACAACCAAGGGCTAGGGTTTGTATGCCATTTAGTTCAATTTGAGTTGTTTATCTATGTTGGACATGAATTCATAGTGTTTGTTAGAGATCTATGACATTTGCTAAGTTTTTATGTGTTATTTCATGTGTTGATTGTTCTTAAACGTTGTTTTCTTGAATCACTTCATGTATTTTTGAGTTAATTGGTGTTTAATCATTGAATGTCAAGATATATGATTGAAGGTTATGTTAACATGTTTATATTTGATGGTGATCATTTTGTGATAGCCTAATTACATCGGTGTTCAATCGTTGTAAGCTTAGATACACAAGTATAGGTCTTTCAATACTCAATTCACATATGATGTCACAAGATTATGTCTATATAATCTATCAAACCAGATTCACAAACTTAAATTACTAATTGTGCTATCAAACTCGATACTTGGTTGTGCTCATTGTTACTTTATTGAATTTACAATTGTAGTTAATTCTAATTTCTCAAATCAAAACACAAATCCAATTTTAAGTTTTTACCATGTTTTGCAATCGATTGAGATCTTACACCAACCACTAGCTCTTCGTGGTTCGACACCCTATTTGTCACTACTAATTTAGGGTACTTAGGAGCATATAATCTTTTTATCTTTGATCGGTACTTCGACGTCGATCAAATTTTGGCGCCGTTGCCGGGGAGCACGTGCGCTTGGTGTTTGTTTTTAGTTGATTGCTTTTCTGTTTTTGTTAAATATTGCTAAAAATCCAAAAATATCATAAGTCTTGTATCTTTTTACTCTTTGTTACGTTTGGTGTGGTGATTGCGCAGGTAGTAGTTTCATTGCATGCACACTAGACATTCTGGAAGATCATCACCATTAGCATTTGTTCCGGAGATAGGAAGATTAGAAAGGCATAACCGAGTTGTCCATAGAGCAAGCTTGACTTCAAGCCCAATTTCTTCATACATTTCTGATTCGGAAGGAAGTGATACCGAAAGCACAAATATGGCAGGTGGTGAAGGTGATCCACCACTACCCAGAGTAGACACTCATTTCAGGCCGACGATCTTTAGAAACCCATCTCCAATTGTTACACCAGTTTTAAATGGGAGAGTATTTGAAATCCGGCCTCAGTACTTGGCTATTTTACCAACCTTTAGGGGAGTTGCATCTAACGAGCCTTACACACATTTGATTGACTATGCAGCAATATGTAGCACCATTGGGAAACAAGGCTTTACACCCGAAGAGGTAAAATTACGTCTTTTTCAATTTTCACTCAAAGATAGAGCTAAACAATGGTTTTCAACTTTACCATCCTATAGTATTCGAACATGGGATGAAATGCAAAGAGATTTTCTTGAGGAATACTATCCGATGAGTAAAACTAGTGAAGCTCGAAATGCTATCAAATCTTTTAGTCAACATGTTGGGGAAACATTTCATGAAGCCTTCAAACGTTTTAATGAAATGCTTAGAATGTGTCCTCATCATGACATCCCTAAATGGGATTTGGTCAAAAAAAATTATGATGGTTTAGTTACCGAGGATCAAAAAGTTGTTTTTGCATGTAGCGGTGGAACCTTTTTAACTCATGATGAGAATTATGAATGGAACTTTTTAGAAACTTTAAGTAAAGGTTTAAAAACTCAAGCTTTTGCTGATCGAAGTGTTAAACCACATCAAATTAAAGTTGTAAATGACCAACCTAGTAATGAAAGGTTTGATGCATTAGAAAAGAAAATTGATATGATTTGCCAAAAGTTGGGAAAGGATGTTTCTCTTGTTTCGCAGGTACAAGAGTTATGTGAAATATGTGGAGATATGGGGCATGTTGCTTTTGATTGCCCTGTGAATTTTGGAAGTAACGAAGAAGTTAATCAAGTATACGGGGAAAGAAATATGAATTCTAACACGTATCATCCCGGATTGCGGAATCATCCAAACTTCCGATATGGCAATCCCGCGAATCAAATGAATCCTAACTTTCAAGGATCAAGCCAACAAGGTGGACAACAACAATTCCAGCCTCGTCAACAAAACTTTCAAGGTAACTATCAAAGGGGGCAATTCAATCAAGGATTTAATCAAGCCTTCAATCAGGGTGGGTACCAACAAGGAATACCTCAACAACAAGGGTACTCAAGAAATTTCCAGCAAGGTCAAAGTCAAACTCAAGGCCAAGCAAGTTCATCACAAGGAAATGCAAACAGTGAAGGTTCAACCAAGTTAGATGAGATTTTGGGAATCCTAAAAGGGGTGGTGCAAGAACAAGAAGTTCAGGGTAAGACCGTAGGATCTCTAACCCAACAAGTTGGTCAACTAGCGGAAGAAGTAGCTATAAGACGACCGGGAAAGCTTCCAAGTGACACAACAATCAATCCACAACATCAAGGATCATCATCAAAGAGCAACAAAAATGCACACGTCAATGAGGTATGTGTTCTTAGAAATGGTAAGTCTTATGAGAACAATGTTGAAACTCCATCACAATTTGTTGAAGGCGTGGTGGAGGATGTTAGTGATAAATCCGATAATGACCAAGAGATAGAACCTCATGTTACTAAAACTCAACCTCATCAAACTTTTAAAAATTCAACAAATCAAGAGGTTGTGGGTAACAAATCTACTAAAGTGACGGATAAGGGTGTGGAGACTAATACCGCCCATTATCCTTCCGCTTTAGTAAATCCGGTGAAAGCATCGATTTATGGGAAAAAGGGACCCCAATCTGAAGAAATGTGGGATGTATTTAAGCAAGTCAAAATTAACTTACCGTTGATTGATGCAATTCGTCAAATTCCTTCTTATGCCAAATTTTTGAAAGATTTATGTACTAAAAAATGACAAGATAAATTACCTAAGAAACTTGATTTGACAGCTAATGCAAGTGCAATTTTGTCAAGTTCACTTCCATAAAAACTTAAAGATCCCGGGGCACCCCTCATTTCCATCCAAGTGGGTGATGTTAGCATTGAACGAGCACTATTAGATTTGGGAGCAAGTGTTAGTATCCTCCCAGGGAGTTTATATGACCAACATGACTTTGGTCCACTCAAGCAAACTGATATTACTGTTGTAATGGCGGATATGTCACCTAAACTCCCTAGGGGAATGCTACATGATGTAATTGTGAAAATTCAAGACTTTTATTATCCCGTTGATTTTTTAGTGCTTGATTCCACATCAAAACAAGTAGAGAAACAAGCTAATGTGATTTAGGGAAGACCATTTTTAGCTACAACGCGTTCTATAATTGATTGTGTTGATGGAACTGTGGGGATGAAGTTTGGTGACCGTGAGTTGAGGTTAAACATGTTTGCAAATGTTACTGACCCTTTTGTTAGTGATGATTGTCTTATAGGAGACGTTACTAATAGGTGTGTACCTCCTTTAAAGGAGAACCACACCAAAGAGGAATGTTTAATGATTGACAAGTCAATGCAACACGATGTAAATATGAAAAAAAGGATGACATGGTGAAGGAGGTGGCAACGAAAAAAGGAAATTCACCACGGAAGAAAAAGGTGGGCGATCCACATAATCATATTAATTCGAGGGTTAAAACGACAATGTTTGGTCCATGGTGGAATGAGATGAAGGACCTACCGGATCATTGGAGGCACATATTTGAGGAACAATTGGTAAGCAAAAATCCCACTTGACCACCATGAGACTTCCAGGTATTTTCGAGCTGATGACATTAAAATTAGCGCTGAATGGGAGGTAACCCGTTGTGTGTTTGCATGTTTTGTTTGTCTGCATTTGCATTGTGTATTTTGTGTGTCGCGTCATTTTAAATCACTATCATCACATCATTTTTGCAAAACAACTAAGTTGGGGAAGAATGGTACGGGTTTTCGTGTGTCATGTCACCGGTGGCGTATACTCATTTTTTAGTTTGCTTGTGCATAAGGGACTTGCCCACATTAGACGATGACGTTATCCTGGAACCGCCCTCGGGCTCACATTGATTAGGTGCATGTCTTCTTTCCTTACCTTTTTACTTTTGTTTTGCATGAAGTGAAGTGTGTGATGTCGTGCTTTCTTTTGTTTTATGTGTTGCATGTCGGAAAATAGTAATTTGGCTCGCTAGTTTGCATTTTCATGTAGTTGCATTTGTTTCAAGTTTCTAATAAAGATGAACTCTAGTTGCTAAATGTCACACATGCTACGTGTTTGATTGATGAATGAATGAGTTAAGTCCTTGAAAAAGTGTTACACGTAAATGGGAAATGATGAAATTATGGCATGCGATACTTAGGCATGAAGTTGTTCTGAAAAGAAGGGATAATAGGATTTGTGATGATTGTACAAAAAAAAGAGAGAGAATAATAAACATTCAAGTAACTGACTTTGTACATGCAAGTATGATTAGATATACAATTCATTGCATGTTATATCCGGTGAATAAGCATAGGTCCTTTGGCATGGTTAGCCCTTTAAGTTGCTTGATAGAGTACACTTTGCAAGTTAAATAGATTGAAATACCTATTTGAGGGTAATATGCTATATGCTTGTCAACACATGTTTCACACGTTTACCCATATCCTTCCATTTTTTGTGAGAATTTGAGCCTACTCGAGCACATTCTTATATATCATGCTCTTTTCTTTGTAGAGGGTTACCCAAAATTGTACATTATGGTAGAACTAGTGTAGTTATACATTCCAAGATCTTGAACTGAGATTTATGCAAAAGTGATAGAGGCGTTAGGATACCCTTTCTTGATTAAAACCATTTCATTTGATTAACCCACCCTACATTATCCATTAGATCACCAATTCGAGCCTATTCCTTCCATTTGTTAAACCCACAAATATTCACCCAATTTACCATTAAGCCATTTCTACCTCTTCTTTTAACCTTTTTGATGAAATCTGGGTCAACGTCGATAGTTTGTTTAGTTTATTGTGATATCAATCCAAAAAAAATATGAAAAAAAAATGTTGTTATGCATGAGAGGTCAATTGACCAAAGTACATGGTTGCAAAAAAAAACCCAAACAAGATCACTATTAACGTGGTTTGATTTCCAAACCCGTTTTTTGGGATGTTACACAAAAGTTTGTGCTTTTGGTTTCATCTCAAACTGAGATAAATCCACCAAAAGCACAATAATTTCCTAGTTATATTTACATAATAGTTGAAGGTTTCATCTCAAACCGAGACCCATCCACCTCCAACTGTTATATTGTTCAAAAAACATGCAGGAAATATAAATTGTTCAAGTGCAGGAAAAGTTTGTGCTTTTGGTTTCATGAAAATGTACAATATCTATCAAGCCTATTTTGAACTTCTTGGGGAGACGAAGTGTTTTAGAATTTCAAACCAATCTGATCCCATTGTAATCTTCTTTTTCGGGAAGAAAAAGATTTAAGTTGGGGAATTTTGATATATGTTTCCGATGTATGATGTTTTTGCATGTCAAGTCTCGTTTTTTATCATTAAATGCATGTAAAAACAAGTTACTTTGTCAAGTTTATTTGTGCAAGTTTCAGATGATGATTGGAGGCACTTTGGATTGATATAGCATCATGAAACGAAGCGGAAACATGCGGGACAAGAATAGGAAGCAAAAGAGGCAAAGCAAGGTTCAGGTGTCGTAAAATCCGCCCTGGGCCGTATTTTCCGGCCATCCCTGGCGTTAATTGGGAACGTATCCAGTACTTGGAGCGGAAAATGAAGTGGTCAGAGCGGAAATTCCGCCCTACGTCGGAAATTACGGCCTATTACGGTTCTATGACGGTTTTTCACATTTTTGGACGATTCTAAAGGGAAGAGGTCGGATTTTTCATTCATTCTTGACCATTGGAGGCTAGGAGACATCAAGGGACAAGGAATACTCATTCACAAAGTGTTCTAACATCAAGATTGCTCCAATTGCTACCGAAATCGCAACATTTCTTCATCAAGCATGATCATGTATGGCTAAAACCCTTGTGATCACAACCAAGGGCTAGGGTTTGTATGCCATTTAGTTCAATTTGAGTTGTTTATCTATGTTGGACATGAATTCATAGTGTTTGTTAGAGATCTATGACATTTGCTAAGTTTTTATGTGTTATTTCATGTGTTGATTGTTCTTAAACGTTGTTTTCTTGAATCACTTCATGTATTTTGAGTTAATTGGTGTTTAATCATTGAAAGTCAAGATATATGATTGAAGGTTATGTTAACATGTTTATATTTGATGGTGATCATTTTGTGATAGCCTAATTACATCGGTGTTCAATCGTTGTAAGCTTAGATACACAAGTATAGGTCTTTCAATACTCAATTCACATATGATGTCACAAGATTATGTCCATATAATCTATCAAACCAGATTCACAAACTTAAATTACTAATTGTGCTATCAAACTCGATACTTGGTTGTGCTCATTGTTACTTTATTGAATTTACAATTGTAGTTAATTCTAATTTCTCAAATCAAAACACAAATCCAATTTTAAGTTTTTACCATGTTTTGAAATCGATTGAGATCTTACACCAACCACTAGCTCTTCGTGGTTCGACACCCTATTTGCCACTACTAATTTAGGGTACTTAGGAGCATATAATCTTTTTATCTTTGATCGGTACTTCGACGTCGATCACCCTTCAAGGGTGTTTTGGTTAACTTTAGTCCCTCACTTTACGACGAGGGACTTTCGCTAAATATTTGACCAAAAATTGTATGTTTAACTAAAAGCTCATTTATGCGTACCTAGCCCGGGTCAAAGTACTGACCCGTTTACATAACTTTTGCTTTAAATCTTTCTAGTTAAAGCAACGCAAGCTTATGTTATTTCCTGTGATTACAAAACTCAACAAGCGATTGTCAATGTTATTGTCAAATGGTGTTAACCACACCATTTGACCCATTTAGTCTAATTGACCATTTGTCCGTATGAGATGGTATTTAATTACCATTTCACCCCTTTTAAACCTATCCGGGTTTTCCTTTGAACTTGTTTTACTTAGAACCGTTTTTTATTTATTCGTCATTACATGACTAATTTACCATTTTACCCCTTTTACTATAATTCATGATTTCTTAGCATTTTCCCTCATTCCGACTCTCATTGAATCGTGTCGGAATATCATATACCAACCACTTAGTAGCATTCATATCAATACTTGAAATTAAGTAACTTTGCAAATAATGTAAAGGGGCGTAAGCTCTACTTACCTCGCATCCGAATACGCTTTCTTCCCGTGCTTGATTCGTTTGACCGCTTCTCTCCCAAGCCTCCACCTAGCTCGTTAGGCGACAAACTATCATCATTCACAAGGTGGTTAGATTAGTCATTTCAATTCACGACTATTCCACCTTACGTATTTTCTATGTCGAAACCACTATTCGACTTTATCATTGGTTAGTTTGACTTTTATAGGTCAACTATCTTAAATCATACAATAGGCATAATTAAGTTAAATCAACATTATGATTAGAACCCGTTTTAACCCTTATTTCACGTAATTAGTCAAACAATGCAATTACGCGTTTCATTCGTAATTTCAACATATAAACATTCACTTTGGCATTTTAACAAACACCTTGCGGGCATAATTTCTCACAATTTATTATCAAGCTCAATACTTGTCATTTAGCCATGGTTAACATCAACTAAGCATGTTTACATAAATTGTCACATTAACAAAATCTGAATTTACTTCCTAGAACTCAAATTACACTAGAACAACAATTAAAATTCTAGTGTTTAACATGTTCCTACAACACCCACTTATCACCTTCAATGGTGATTGTGAATTCACAAGAAATAAGCATGATTTCAACATGTGATTGACTAGGGTTTTACTCCTAGACATTATATCATTCCTATTTCATCAAAATAACAAACATGCAAGCTCGAATTTCGATTTCATAAGTTCTTCCAGAATTCAAGATGGAATCAAATAGTGAAATCTAACATACCTTGTGATCACTTCACTGAGGTGATCACTAATTTGTGCTTGGATTCTCGATTTGGGTTTGATTGCCTCTTTGATTTGATCAATTCTTGCAATTTAGGGTTTTGAGCAGGAGAGCCTTCCCTGGCTCTGGTTAAAATCACAGACACACACACGTATGTGTGTGTGTTTTGTTTATTTGTTTTGTTTTAATAAAACTTTATCTCATTTGCCCATGTTTAGTCCCTCAAATTTACCCAAGTTATTTAAAGGGTTATCTATTTCTTGTTTCTTTTATTGTTTAACAACACTTAACCAACTAGGTTAATATCCCTAGTTACTTAATGGGTTTGGGGAAGTCATAACCCGTAGTATTTTTAAGTCCCGTTAACTCGGGCTTTTTATATACTTTGTTTTTTCTCAAAGTATTTAACCTTTTTTTAATTAATACTAGGTTTATTTATTTAAATTTTATTATTTACCGGATAAATTTTTACCACTAACGGTATTTTACTCATTTTCACTATTAACGTGGTTTGATTTCCAAACCCGTTTTTGGGATGTTACACAAAAGTTTATGCTTTTGGTTTCATCTCAAACTTAGATCCATCCACCAAAAGCACAATAATTTCCTAGTTATATTTACATAATAGTTGAAGGTTTCATCTCAAACCGAGACCCATCCACCTGCCAACTGTTATATTGTTCAAAAAACATGCAGGAAATATAAATTGTTCAAGTGCAGGAAAAGTAAAATGCACGAAAAGTAAATTGTTTTGGGGGTTACAAACCAACATTCAAATTTAAAAAGTGGGCTCCGGCCTAGGCATCAATATCCATCATCGCCCACTAGACTGCCCTCACACAGCGGCATCTTCACCAGCCTTCTCCGTCTTCTCAGCCTCAGCATCCTGAGCAGCATCCTCTCCAGCATCTCCACCAGCATCCTTCTTTTCTCCAGCCTTGTCTATCACCTCTGCTGACTTAGAGGATTCACCAACCCCAGCAGGATACGGCACAGGTTTGCCTCCGAGCTCCTTCTGCTTTGCCACCCAGGAATCAACCGGCCAGGATGGGCACTCAAGACCTGTCTCCTTGGCCTCGTAAGCCATCTTGATGCGAGCTTGTAGCACAGAGACAACAGCTGAATTTTTTATCCCTTCCCGGAAGGAGACCATGGCCTGCTCATGCTCCACTTGGACGGCTGCCAGCTTTATTTCAACATCCTGAGTGACCTTCTTTAGCTTATCCTCATAGTGTCGACTCTTGGCTTCAGCAATGGTGCCCTGATCAGCAACATTGGTCTCAAGCTGCTTGATCCTGGCTTCTTGAAATTTGGTCGTACTGCAGGCATCGGTGTAGAGGTGGAGTAGATGCCGGAGACCCTGCAAATCAAAATTCAGGTATGAATTAAAACTTACTAACCAGGATATGTACGTAGGATATAGTACCAGGATATTACCTTGTTAAGGAAGGACGTCATCGGCTCCAAGGAGTCAGTAAAGCTGAGTTCTTCATAAGAGAACCCTTCGGAGCCTGGAGTGCTGACCTCGGAACCCTTCCTCTTCTTGGAAGTAGAAGCCCTGGTTCTTTGGGTGGGCTTAGGAGCCGGAACTGGTTTGGAGCTGGTGGTAGCAGGAGTTTCCTTCTTGACATTAACTGGGGTAGGGTAGCTATCAAGCTCATCAAGGTCTAGGAAGATTGGAACTTTGCTGGAATCTGCATACAGGGAGTAAACTTAAAACTCTTTCCTAAACGTATCAGGTAAAGACATATATGCAGAATGTTATGCAGGATCCTTACCAGACATGTTTGAACTAGAGGGTTGACTTGAAGATGCTGGAAGTGGATTAAAGCTCCTTTCAACTTCTGGAAGAAGTCTAATGGTGTCGATTCTCTTCTTTGGGTCCGCTAAAGGAGGTGCAAGCTTTCTGAAATCAGCTGTATACAAGAAAGAAAGAGAAAATCAATACAGGATATAAGACAGGATCATCCTTAAACCCTAAATCCTACCCTTTCTCAACCACTTCACCAGATAATCCGCTCCACCAGGGATTGAATCTCTTTTTACAAAGAAAAACTTAGATTTCCATTCCTCTTCGTTCCTGGTGGCTCGGAGTATCAATGGATCACTGGAAGTGGAATAGAACAAGAATCGGCAAGAGCCATGGCATCTAAGCCGGTATGCTAAGGGAAGGTCATGAACAGAAAGATCAGGAATGTGTTTGTTCTTGATTTGATCAAGAACAAACAGAACTCGCCAAAGCATTGGCATTGTTTGACTAAAACAAATTTTTGTGATGTTAAAGAACTCGGTGATGAAGTCAGGAATCGGAAATTGCAACCCTAAGGTAAAAGGAAAAGCATTAAAACATAGCCACTCATCGGAAACCATGTCTGATCGGATTTCCCGATCAAATGGCCGGAACACCGTCCCTTTCGGAAAGATGCCGGAGGTTTTGAGAGCAGACAAGTGAGCGCTGTCAAAGGAGCATATTTCTTTCTCCGGATCTTGGAGAATATTCTGGTGAATAAATGTAGGAGCAGAGTCACCGGAGCTAGATCTAGTCTGTCTTGCCATATGGTTACCGGAATATTGTGCAGAATAAAGGAGGAGGAAGAAGATGGAAATGAGAGAGAAGATTTTACCTTTTACTCTTTGATGAGGGTTAAATGGAGATAAGGATGAGAAGTTATAGGGAGGTTGTTTTGGTCAAAAATCACACAAGGATAATGTAACCAAATCTGATTTTGTGAGGTGTGATGCTTGAATGATTGAGCAAATGTATGAACAGTTTGTAAATGAAATGGACAAGGTACACCAGGATTTATACGAGGAAAATGCCCTTGATCAATATATGATCTCCGGCATAAAAAACCTCGGGTGATGGAAACTACCGATCACCAACTATATTCAACAAGTAAAGGTTACAAATCGGGATGATAACAAGCTTGTTACAAGGATCACTAGTGTGTAAACAGTGTGTAATCGCCAATAAGTTGCAGAGAGCTTTCGAGAGTGTGTGTGTTTGCTAATTGTTCTTACTATCAAGCTTGTTATCCCCTTTAAAAATAGAAATAAACTAAGTAACAAACATTCCGCAAATTATGCTAGCCTCCCATGACTTCCATAACGGCCACTCAAGCTATACACGTGCAGAATATGGAAGCATATTCCCCTGGAATCTCGGCAAGACTTAGTTCCACTCGTTCATTCCTAAAAAACAAGTTCAAATATAGAGGAAGCAACCGTTAGTGTTAGGATAATAATGAGGATCCTGGATCCTTAAACCTGTAACGTCTTCAGAGGATCCTTAATTCAAACAGAACTGAGGATCAGTGATCCTGGCTGCACTTGAGGATCCGTGATCCTTAGGCTTAGAAAATCCATCCCTAACAATTGCCCCCAAAATATGAGGAATAAAATACAACTTAATGAGTCATATTTTTCAATCTTATCCCGAACGAACTAGCCAACGTAAATATAGCCGTTATTTTCTGACTAGCAGTTGCAATCCTGACGTCAGCGACGTGACTACCTGCAAGATCATCATTATAAATTTGAAATTAGAGATAAGGATCAAGAGGCATTTAAATTCGTGCGTTACTCTTCCTTTAAATCCTCATCCAGAGACTGATCAGGTATCTCTCTTCTCCTTCTCTCTTCATTTGCTTATTCCAATTTTCTTCTCTCTTAACATCCATGGCGAAAATGGTTCTTCGATCCTCACCGGCCAAGGATCCAAAGAAGGATAGTCCCCTAAAAAGCCATGGCATCATCAAAAATCCTTCTTCGGAACTCTGCCGCTTTACCGACCCAGAGATTGACCGGATTCGCCATTGCTTCCCGGCGGATACCATTTTCAAACCTTTTGATTCCTCACTGAAAAGTGACTGTGTTTCTGACACTTGGGTTGCTTTTCCGGCCACCCCATTCTTGACAGGATTCTCTTATCCTTTCCCTGCCTTCACTCAATCTTTCTTTGCACTCACCGGCATGTGCTATATTCAGGCCATGCCGATGATGTGGAGAGTCATGTACACCATAGAGAATATCATCGGGCAAGAGGGTATAGAGATAGGAATGTCTGAGTTAGCTGAGTTGTACAATCTTGTCAGTCATGGTTCACACTGTTTCTTGTTTAAGCACAAACCTGGTGATCCTCACCCAATCCTTAACACCACAAAAAATGATACCCACTGGAAAAACCGATTCTTTTTTGTTAGGAGGGATTCTATTCCAGACGGGAAAGATCTCCCCAAAAAGTTGACCACCCATGGTAGGATACAGGATCCTTATAGAAGGATCATAGGATGACTCAGTTTCTTTTAAGGATAACTGATCCTTTTCTGTCTCTATTGTGCAGCTATCTCAGTTTCTCATCTCATTGAGTCCCCTGCAACAAAAGAAAGAATCGTTGCCTTTGGAGGCTTGACCCTGCTGTAAGAACGTTTCAGGCCAAAACAAAGGATTCACAAGAAGTATCATCTGGTTCAGTCACCATGTCAAGTAAGTATTCATATTTAAGTATAATGAAATATTTAAATAGATGTAGAATAAGGATGCTTATCTGTGGTTTGTCATTTGTAGGCGCTGGAAAATCTTCAAAATCAGCTACTCGCTTCAGCGTCAGTGATCTTGATGCATTTGCTTCCTCCCGGTCCGGCAAGAAACAACTTGCTGCTAGTCCTAGCATCCTAGCTCCTAAGGCTGTCAGCACCAAGGGCAAGGGTGGAAAGAAGAGTAAAACTGCTGACACTCTTGAAGGCCTGCCTCTCATCCAGCACCATTTTGAGGAATATGTCTCTGAGGTAAGGATCCCTAATCCTGAAGTCTGTTCAGCCCATATTGAGGATAACGGATCCTGACGTGTATCATTCTTTTGTAGAAATTTGCTGAGATCCATATGCTCATGGATTCCTATGCTGAAGAGGCTGAGCAAAAGCAGCTAGACTTCCAGAAGATGTACCTGGCAAAGGATCAAAAGATAGCCTCCCTCGAGAATGAAGTCAACCTGGCGAAGAGGGAACTGGTCTTGGCCCACATCACAGCTGATCATGAGAAGGCTGAGGTGATGGAGGGTGCTAAGCTTTCTGCCACAATAGCCATGCTCAAGATCAAACTTCAAATGGCAAAGGAAGCTGAGGATCCTAACTTTGACAGGACTGCCTGGGACCAGGAAGGTTGGAAGGCCAAGCTGGCTGAGCTAGATGATGAAGAGGAGGTCGCAGAGGTTCTGATGATTGAAGCCAGTGGCAGCAGGGTGAAGGATCAAGTTGAGGATGCAGCGGCTGGTGGTGATGCAGCGAAGGTGTAGACTGCAACAATGGGCGATGATGGAAATTCCTAGACGTGGCCGGAGCCCATTTTTTTATGGTTTGGTAGGTTTTTGGTTGTTGATGTTTTTAGAACAATGGTTGGTTTGTAATGGTGAACAATAATATATAGGTTTAAGGATCACTGATCCTTCGAACAATAGGGGTAACAAAGGTGGATGGGTCCTTCTGTTTGTGGAGGATGAAGCCTTTGGTGCCCCTCGCTTTTATTTCCTGCACTTATTGAACATTTAGTATGGACACCCTTTGCCAACCCAAGTGGACGGGCCACGTTTTGCTGGTAGAAACTTGGGTTGGCAATTTTGACAACCTTTAAAGGGTTTAACTTTTGATAAATAAATAAAACCTTAATCTTTTGGCTATCTCATGTTGTATATGTTGTGTCTTTTTAGTTGTTATTGTTTATTTCTTTGAATTTGCAAGTTTAGGACAAAAGTATATTATATTTTGTTAAAAAAGCTTAGGATATGATCAAGGATCAAATATCCTCTAATCGAAAAATTCAAAAAGTGATGTATATTGAGGATTATATATCCTGTTGTCAAAGAATAAGGGTAACTCAAATAAATTAAGAATAAAGTGAAGGTAAATAAGGATCATACCTGAGAATCCAAGTTATGATCCTAAACCTTTAATACTACAATCAGGATAACCAAAAGACAAACCTTAGTAAAAGGTTAGGATCAAGGATCCTTGGTTGTTTAGCTTCGGAAACCTGAAATGGAACATAACTTGGGACTAAGCCAATATAAGAGAAGAGTTAGTAACTGGGGACAAGCCCAACAATCCTGGGGACAAGCCCAATAAACTGGGGACAAGCCCAAAAAAACTGGGGACAAACCCAAAAAACTGGGGACAAGCCCAAAAAACTGGGGACAAGCATAAAGGATCTTGTGTAAACTGGAGTATGGCCCTCACTGGTGACTATCCAAACTTAGTGAGATAAAAATGCCAAAACCTTAGCTAACGTGAAAACGTTAGAAACCTTAGGAACGGATGTATGGTACGTCTACCATTATACGTAGGATCCTAAATACAGCCAGTACAATGAAATTGTCAGCCCCTAAAGCGGGTACTGGTCCCATTTCCTTGAACTGCACCAGGATCATCGCGCGCTACTGGCAAAACTGGGGACAGGCCCAAAAACTGGGGACAAGCCCAAAAAACTTAGGAGACTTCTGTGGATTCTTGATCCTTTGCCAAGGATACATTAATCTTCTGCAAAACTCAGAACTAAGTGAAAGAAGGATAAAGGATCTAGGATCCTTCTCCTTGTAAGCAAGTTAATCAAAGAATTAGATAAATTGAGATTAGATCATTACCTGAGTTAGGATCATCTATCCTCTAAAGATCCTTCATGGATATCTGATACGAAATTAGCTAAGGATCTTGGATCCTTATTACATGAAGTATTTCTTCAAGTGGACAGCATTCCAAGCTCTTGGTAGCAAATCACCTTCCATTGTTAATAATCGATATGCCTCCTTTCCTGTTTCAGCTTCAATAAGATAGGGACCTTCCCACTTTGGTGCTAACTTACCATCAGCAGGATTTGTGGGATTTTGGAATGCTTTCCTCAGCACCATATCACCGACTTAAAACTTCCTGATCCTGACATTCTTGTTGTAGGCTCCAGCCATCCTTTGTTGATAACTATCCATTCTTATCCTTGCCAAATCCCTGAGTTCTTCTATGGTATCCAAGTCGTGAACCAAGTTTTCAGCATTTCCCTCAGGATCACGGATGCTTGTTCTTGCAGTAGGAACCACCATCTCTGTAGGGATTACTGATTCTGCTCCAAACACTAAAGAAAATGGAGTTTGACCAGTAGCATTCTTGGGAGTTGTTCTATCAGCCCATAGTACATAAGGTAGCTCTTCTGCCCATTTTCCTTTCTTGGATCCAAGCTTCTTCTTCAAGTTGTTGATGATGAACTTGTTGGATGATTCTGCTTGACCATTAGCTTGTGGGTGGAATGGTGTTGATGTTATCATTTTAATCCCCCAGCTGTCACAAAAGTTAGTAGTTCTATTCCCAATAAATTGGGATCCATTATCACACACAATTTCAGAAGGGATACCAAATCTGGTAATAATATTTCTTTTAATAAAGGATATCACTTCTTTTTCTCTGACTTGAGCAAAGGCTTCAGCTTCTATCCACTTGGAAAAGTAATCAGTCATAGCAAGCATGAACACTTTTCCTGCAGGTGCCTTGGGAAGTTTACCAACTATATCCATTCCCCATCTCATGAATGGCCAAGAAGAGGATATAGGATGCAGGAGCTCTGCTGGTTGATGAAGGATATTGCTATGTCTTTGACAAGCATCACATCTCTTGGCATAATCCAAAGCATCCTTCTTCATTGTAGGCCAATAGTATCCTGTCCTAAGGATCCTTGAGAACAATGCCCTACCCCAGTGTGGTTTCCACAATCTCCTTCATGAAAATCCTTTAGGACTTCTTGAATTTCAGGATCCTTAATACATCTGAGATATGGACCTGCAAGAGATCGTTTATATAACATGTTATTTATATTGTAAACTGAGATACCTTGACTTTGAAAGCTCTAGGATTTTGTCCTGTAGGGATCTCTCCATGTTGTATATATCTCATGATTGGAAGGATCCATGATCCTGAATGACACTGTGCATTATCAGTAGGAACGATTGCAGAATCCTCTTCTATCTCCATAGTTATGTGATCCTCAATAGCAGGAGCCAAAATATGGATGATAGGAATTTTGATATCCTCTGGAATCTTCAAGGATGATCCAATGTTGGCCAATGCATCAGCTTCTGCATTCTCTTCCCTAGGTACCTGTGTCAAACTAAAGGAAACAAAAGAGAGTGCCAATTCCTTGACTATCTCTAGGTATTTGATTAGTCTTTCACCTTTAACAGCGTAGGATCCATTAAAGTGATTAGTAATTAACAAATAATCTACATGTACCTCAAGATACCTGATTCTCATGTGCTTGGTAATTTGCAAACCAGCTATCAAGGCTTCATATTCAGTCTCATTATTAGTAGGTTGAAACTCACAAGCTATTGAGTGGGGTATTATGTCCCCCTGTGGCGATTTTAGTAGTATCCCAAGTCCGGTTCCCTTGACATTAGAGGCTCCATCTGTAAAGAGTATCCAAGGATCCTTGGTCTCTTCAAGTTGTTGAACTTCTAACTCAGCTTCCCTTTGTAGATCACTACTAAAATCTGCCACAAAGTCAGCCAAGGCTTGGGATTTAATGGCAGTTCTTGGTTCATATCTTATATCATAAGCACTAAGCTTCACTGCCCATTTAGCCATCATTCCTAACATTTCAGGTTTCCTGAGAACATTCTTAATTGGAAAGTTAGTTCTAACAATAATGGCATGAGTTTCAAAATAATGTCTTAATTTAGTAGATGCCATAATCAAAGCAAGGATAAGTTTCTCTAAATGTGAATACCTGGATTCAGCATCAAGCAAACTCTTACTTACATAATAGACAGGATGTTGTGTACCTTCGTGATCCTTAACAAGGACTGCACTTACTGCTTTGGAAGAGACTGCCAAATATAAGGATAATATATCCCCTTTTTCTGGTTTCATCAAGGCAGGAGCTGAGGATAGGTAATCCTTAAGGGCTTTGAGAGCATTCTCATGCTTTTCAGTCCACTCAAATTTCTTGTTCTTTCTCAAAATGTCATAGAATTCCTTGCACTTTTTCTGATGACTTAGATATGCACCTGTTCAAGGCTGCGATCCTCCCTGTCAATCTTTGCACGTCCTTGGCATTGGCAGGAGATTTTATATTCACAATTGCCTTGATTTGCTCTGGACTTGTCTTAATGCCTCTTTTAATTACCATGTAACCTAAGAACTTCCCTGCTTTCACACCAAAGTGACACTTTGAAGGATTCAATTTCATATTGAATTTATCAAGGATATCGAATGCTTCCTCCAAATCTCTAAGGTGATCATCAGCTTTCTTGGACTTAACTACCATGTCATCTATATAGACTTCCATAGTGTGTCCAATTTGTTCCTTAAACATCATATTGACTAGCCATTGATAAGTAGTGTTAGGGGAGGATTTTCCTATCCTAAGGATCACGGATCCTTAAGCACTGCCAGGATCATGGATCCTCAATTCTGTTTGAATTAAGGATCCTCAGAAGGTGTTGCAGGATCAGGATTCAGGATCCTCATGATTATCCTTACACTAACGATTGTCTTTGTTATGTTTGAGTCTGTTTTGTAGGAGTATATGCCTTATACTTGGTCTTGCCGATATTCTTGGAGAATATGCTCTTAATATTCCGCACGTGCGTGGCTTAGTGAACGTTGTGGAGATCGTGGGAAGCTAGCATGAATTGCGGATAGTTAGTTGTTTTAGTTATTTCTAGTTTTAAAAGGGGATAACAAGCTTGAATTAGAACACTTGGCTAATTTTAGCAAACACACACACATTCAGAACAACTCTCAATAGCTTTCGACAGTTTACTTGGCGATTTCATACATTTTTGCACTTTTGCACACTAGTGATCCTTGTAACAAGCTTGTTATCATCCCGAGTTGTAACAACCATTTGTTTAATTTTAGTTGGTGATCGGTAGTTTCCATCACCCGAGGTTTTTTATGCCGGAGATCAACTCTTGATCAAGGGTTTTTTCCTCGTACAAATCCTTGTGTTATTTATTCATTTCATTTGCAAGATATTCATACATTTGTTCAAGCATCATTTCTCACAACAAAGATTTGGTTGCATTATCCTAGCCTGATTTTTGACCAAAATAGTTTGGCGCCCACCGTGGGGCAATTGGTGCTTCATTTCTGAAAAATTTTGCTCATTGTGTTCATTTTGGTTCATCACCTTCAACCACATGGCTTCTTCAGCAAAGAACACTTCAAGCTCTATGCCGGCAATCACTTCTTCACAGGGCGTTCCACCTTTGCCTCCACTACCTATTGGATCCCAGAAGAATGCTGAAAATGCTGCAAAGAGACAAAGCCCCATTTTTCCAAAACCACCAACTTCTGCTGTTTCTTCTAACCCTACTACTAGTGATCTTTTTTCTTTGATTTTGCAGATGAGGGATCACATACAAGAGGAGGACAAAACCAACGAAAGGATCCTCCGGGAAATTGGTGATATCAAGAAACAGAAGAAATCAGGGGAGGATCACTCTCCTCTGATACCAAGGTTACTGGATTTCAACACTCCAGTTGTGACTACCCAGCAATGTGCAGCTCCGGATATCCAGTATCAGAGTGGACCATGGGGAAGGCGTTATGGAACAACAACTATGAGTCAGGCTTTTGGGTCTCACTTTTAACCTTCGGGATCCTCTTTCCAGCATCAGGGATCCTTCGTCAGCTCAGGAGGATATATGGGGATGCACACAGTTCAAGGATCCTCTCAGGTCCAAGGATCCTCTCAGGTCCAAGGATCCTCACAGGTTCAAGGATCCTCCCAGGTCCAAGGATCCTCACAGGTTCAAGGATCCTCTCAGGTTCAAGGATCCTCCGTCCAGGTTCAAGGATCCAACATCTTTCAGGATCAAGGATTCTTAAGAAGTGTACAACCCTCAAGCATAGATGTTCATCAAGGAGACTTCATTCCAATGCAGACCATTGCCTCTTCTGGTCCTTCAATCATACCAGAATCCCGTCAATATGGATTCACATCTGGAATTTCAAACTTGAATCCTATGGGAGGTAACACTTTTAATAATAATTCTTATAACACTAACCATGGCTCTATGCAGGATACAGGTATCAATCAAGCTATGGCTAGGGAATTACAGAAACTGAAGGATATGATATCCAGCGTTCCAGGGGTGGTTAAGCCCATTCCTGAAATCGCAGATGGCAGCCATAGGGTATCTCGTTTTGCACCACCTATTTGTGATGCTGAGATACCCAAAAGGTTCCAGATACCAACTATGAAGCTGTATGATGGTTCGACGGATCCAGAGGAGCATGTAGCTCAATACAGAGAAAGGATGGAGATCAATCCAATTCCTGAGAGGTTAAAGGAAGCATGTCTATGCAAGGGTTTTGGATCCACACTCACAGGATCAGCTCTTAAATGGCTGCTAAGTCTTCCCCCTTACTCTATTACTTCATTTGCTAATCTAGTTAACCTGTTTAATAGCCAATTCTCATGTAGCAGAAAATTTGAACGTTTAACTAGTGATCTATATAGGGTAACACAAGGTCAAAATGAATCACTTAGAGATTACATTACTAAGTTTAGTAAAGAATCCTTAGATATTCCTAATCTGGATATAGCTAAGGCTGTGGAAGCCTTTAAAATGGGTTTGCTTAGGGATTCATTATTCTATGATGATCTTGTCATGACCCCATGCAGGAATCTTGATGAAGTAAGAACCAGGGCCCTTAGATTCATCCGATTAGAGGATGATAAAAGGATCCAGGAAAGACTGGCAGGATCCTCGAAGCAGGAAAAACAAGGATCCTACTTCAGGAACAACAAGTTCAAGTCCTACAACAAATCTGATAATCAGAACGTGCATGCAGTAGAACAGGAAGAGGATGATGAGGATTATCCTCCCATTTCTGAATATTCTTTTTCTGTTGATAACAATGAACTAATTCTTGCAATGTAGAATTTAGGTGAGAAAGCTAGGTGGCCAAGGAAAAGTGATAAACCAGCCGCAACAAAAGACAAGTCCAAATGGTGTGCATATCATGAGGATTTCGGACATCTCACTGAAGAGTGTATTGCACTTAGAAAAGAAATTGGTTACTTGTTAAGCAAGGGGCACTTAAAGGAACTTTTGGGAAGCAAGAAGTCAAGGATCCAGGATCCTGAGAAGATCCCAGAAAGAGCTCCTGCTCCTCCAGCAGATGCACAAGTTATAAACTTCATATCCGGTGGATCAGACATTTGTGGTACTTCCTTTTCAGCAGCCAAAAGACATGCCAAGGAGACCAAGATGGATAATGGAGATAGACCCATCCGGACCTCTACTGTTACACAGGAGAAAGTTATAACTTTTGATGAGGATGATCGTGTTGATGTTCAGGATCCTCACCATGATGGTCTTGTTATTACTTTATTCATATCTAACCATTTTGTTAGCATGATCCTAATCGATGGAGGAAGCTCGGTGAACATCATTCAGCTTGATGTCCTCAAGAAGATGAACATCCCTGAATCAGATATTATCCCAAGATCCTCATTTCTTGTGGGATTTAGCGGAGAAACCAAGAATACATTGGGGGACATTAAACTTCCCATCTACATCGAGGGACTTCATTCTTATCAAAAAATTTGTGTTATAGATTGCTTATCCTGTTGCAATGTTATCCTTGGCAGGCCATGGATACATGACATGAAGGCAGTTGCATCTACATATCATCAATGTGTGAAGCTTCCTAGTCCATGGGGGTGATAAAAATTGAGAGTGACCAACAAGAAGCAAAAAATTGCTATACCTCATCAATGAAGTCAGCCTCAAGACCAAGGGAGCAATAGCAACTAAAGTATCCTCCAAGAGATGTCTTGGAGGCAAGTTCCAGAGCAAATTAAGGCTATTGTGAATATCAAATCTCCCGCCAATGCCAAGGATGTGCAAAGGTTAACAGGAAGGATCGCAGCCTTGAATAGGTTCATATCAAAATCATCAGAAAAGTGCAAGGAATTCTATGACATTTTGAGAAAGAACAAGAAATTTGAGTAGACTGAAAAGCATGAAAATGCTCTCAAAGCCCTTAAGGATTACCTATCCTCAGCTCCTGCCTTGATGAAACCAGAAAAAGGGGATATATTATCCTTGTACCTAGCGGTATCCTCTAAAGCAATAAGTGCGGTCCTTATTAAGGATCACGAAGGTACACAACATCCTGTCTATTATGTAAGTAAGAGTTTGCTTGATGCTGAATCCAGGTATTCACATTTAGAAAAACTTATTCTTGCTTTGATTATGGCATCTACTAAACTAAGACATTATTTTCAAACTCATGCAATTATTGTTAAGACTAATTTTCCAATTAAGAATGTTCTCAGGAAACCTGAAATTTCATGAAGGATGGCCAAATGGGCAGTGAAGCTTAATGCTTATGATATAAGATATGAACCAAGGACTGCCATCAAATCCCAAGCCTTAGCTGACTTTGTGGCAGATTTTAGTAGTGACTTGTAAAAAGAAGCCGAGTTAGAAGTTCAGCAGCTTGAAGAGACTAAGGATCCTTGGATACTCTTCACTGATGGAGCATTTAATGTCAAAGGAACAGGACTTGGAATATTACTAAAATCGCCATAGGGGGACATAATACCCCACTCCATAGCTTGTGAGTTTCAAACTACTAATAATGAGGCTGAATATGAAGCCTTGATAGCTGGTTTGCAAATTGCCAAGCATATGAGGATCAGGTATCTTGAGGTACATGTAGATTCATTATTAATTACTAATCACTTTAATGGATCCTATGCTGTTAAAGGTGAAAAGCTAATCAAATACCTAGAGATAGTCAAGGAATTGGCACTCTCTTTTGTTTCTTTTAGTTTGACACAGGTACCCAGGGAAGAAAATGCAGAAGCTGATGCATTGGCCAACCTAGGATCATCCTTGAAAATTCCAGAGGATATCAAGATCCCTAACATCCATATTTTGGCTCCTGCTATTGAGGATCATATAACTATGGAGATAGATGAGGATCCTGCAATGGTTCCTAGTGATGGTGCACGGTCTCATTCAGGATCATGGATCCTTCCAATCATGAGATATATACAACATGGAGAAATTCCCACAGGAGAAAACCCCAGGGCTTTCAAAATTAAGGTATCTCAATTTACAATATTGAATAACATGTTATATAAATGATCTCTTGCAGGTCCGTATCTAAGGTGCATAGAGGATCCTGAAATTCAAGAAGTCCTAAAGGATTTTCACGAAGGAGATTGTGGAAACCACACTGGGGGCAGGGCATTATTCTCAAGGATCCTTAGGACAGGATACTATTGGCCTACAATGAAGAAGGATGCGGTGGATTATGCCAAGAAGTGTGATCCTTTTCAAAGACATAGCAATATCCTTCACCAACCAGCAGAGCTCTTGCATCCTATATCCTCTTCTTGGCCATTCATGAGATGGGGAATGGATATAGTTAGAAAACTTCCCAAAGCACCAGGAGGAAAGGTGTTCATGCTTGCCATGACTGATTACTTCTCTAAGTGGATAGAGGCTGAAGCCTTTGCTCAAGTCAGAGAAAAGGAAGTGATATCCTTTATTAAAAGAAACATTATTACTAGATTTGGTATCCCTTCTGAAATTGTTTGTGATAATGGATCCCAATTTATTGGGAGTAGAACTACTAACTTTTGTGACAGCTGGGGGATTAAGACGATAACATCAACACCAGTCCACCCACAAGCTAATGGTCAAGCAGAATCATCCAACAAGATCATCATCAACAACTTGAAGAAGAAGCTTGGATCCAAGAAAGGAAAATGGGCAGAAGAACTACCTTATATGCTATGGGCTGATAGGACAACCCCCAAGAATACTACTGGCCAAACTCCATTTTCTTTGGTATTTGGAGCAGAATCAGTGATCCCTACAGAGATGGTGGTTCCTACTGCAAGAACAAGCATTCGTGATCCTGAAGGAAATGCTGAAAACTTGGTTCAAGACTTGGATACTATAGAAGAACTCAGGGATTTGGAAAGGATAAGGATGGCTAGTTATCAACAAAGGATGGCTGGAGCCTACAATAAGAATGTCAGGATCAGGAAGTTCCAAGTTGGTGATATGGTATTGAGGAAAGCATTTCAGAATACCACAAATCCTGCTGATGGAAAGTTGGCACCAAAGTGGGAAGGCCCCTACCTAATTGAAGCTGAAGCATGAAAGGGGGCATATCGATTGCTAACAATGGAAGGTGATTTGCTACCAAGAGCTTGGAATGCTGTTCACCTGAAGAAATATTTCATGTAGAAAGGATCCAGGATCCTCAACTATTTTCATGATCGATATCCTCGAAGGATCCTTACAGGACTGAGGATCCTCATTTTTGGTAATGATCTAACAAACTATTTCATTCTTTAATTATCCTATATACAAGGAGAAGGATCCTGGATCCTTTATCCTCCTTCACTTGATTCTGAGTTTTGCAGAAGCTTCATATATCCTTGACAAAGGATTGAGTATCTACAGAAGTATCCAGTTATTTGGGCTTGACCCCAGTTTTTTGGGCTTATCCCCAGTTTTTTGGGCTTGTCCCCAGTTTTTTGGGCTAGTCCCTAGTTGTTGGGCCTGTCCCCAGTATCGCCAGCAGCGCACGATGATCCTAGTACAGTTCATGGCAATGGGACCAGTACTCGCTTTAGGGGCTGACAATTTCATTGTACTGGCTGTATCCGGGATCCTACGTATAATGGTAGACGTACCATACATCCGTTCCTAAGGTTTCTAACGTTTTCACGTTAGCTAAGGTTTTGGCATTTTCATGTCACTAAGTTTGGATAGTCTCCATTGAGGGCCATACTCCAGTTTACACAAGATCCTTTGGGCTTGTCCCCAGTTTTTTGGGCTTGTCCTCAGTTTTTTGGGCTTGTCCCCAGTTTTTTGGGCTTGTCCCCAGAATTGTTGGGCTTGTCCCCAGTTGCTAACTCTTTTCTTATAATGGCTTAGTCCCAAGTTATGTTCCATTTCAGGTTTTTGAAGCTATACAGCTAAGGATCCTTAATCCTTACCTTTTACTAAGGTTTGTCTTTTGGTTATCCTGATTGTAAATGTTTTAGGATCCTAACTTGGATTCTCATGTATGATCCTTGATCAGTTTAATTTTATTCTTTGTTTATCTAAGTGACCCTTATTCTTTGACAACGGGACTTATGATCCTTAAGTTACACTATTTTTTTTTTTGAATTGATTGATTATAGGATATTTGATCCTTGATCATATCCTAAATTCTTTGACATAATATGTTAAACTTTTATTCTTAACTTAATGGATTCAAACAAAGTGTATAATAGCAACTGAAAAGTAAAGTGCTCACAAATGTAACAACACATGATAAGTCAAAAGATTAAGATTTTATTTACCAAAAGTTAAACCCTTTCAAAGGTTGTCAAAATTGCCAACCCAAGCTTCTACCAGCAAAACGTGGCCCGTCCACTTGGGTTGGCAAAGGGTGTCCATATTTACCAAAGGTCTAAGTGCAGGTAACAAAAGGCGGAAGGATAACAAGTGGTTTCATCCCCCCAAACAGAGGATCCATCCACCACCCATTATCCTACCTATTGTCCAAGGATCCATGATCCTCAACCCTAAAAACTATTGTCTAAGTTATTACAGACCAACAATTGTTCATGAAAAACACCATCAAACAAAAACCACTACCAAATCTTAAAAAATGGGCACCGGCCGCGTCTAAATAAATCCATCATCGCCCATTTCAGCAGCTCACACCTTCGCTGCATCACCACCATCTCCTGCCCCAGCATCACCAGCCTGATCCTTAGCTCCACTGCCACTTGCCTCAATTGCCAAGACCTTTGTAGCCTCCTCCTCATCATCAAGCTCAGACAGTCTAGCCTTCCAGCCCTCCTGGTCCCAGTTGGTCCTATCAAAGTCAGAATCCTCAGCCTCTTGAGCCATCTGCAGCTTGGTCTTGTACATAGCAATGGCAGCAGAGAGTTTGGCATCCTCCATCACCTCGTTCTTATCATGGTCAGCATTGATATGGGCCATTACCAGCTGCTTCTTTGCCAAGTTCAGATCCTTCTCAAGGCGAGAGATAGTCTCATCCTTAGCCAAGAAGATTTTCTGGAAGTCCAGCTCTTTCGCCTCAGCCTCTTCAACATAAGCATCAAATAGCATCTGGATCTCGGCAAATTTCTGCAAAGAAAAAAAAGGGGTCAGTTCAGGATCCGTTATCCTTAAAATATGCAGGATGGAATTAAGGATTGAGGATCCTTACATCAGCAAAGTATTCCTCGAACTGGTGACGGATGAGGGGCAGCCCTTCAAGGTTATCAGCTTCAGAGGATTTCCTCTTCTTTCCTCCTTTGCCCTTGGAGGTGGTAGGCTTTGGAACTGGAACGCTAGGGCTAGCAGCAGACTTCTTCTTCCCAGACCTGGGAGCAACAGCACTAAGATCGGTAACACTGAAGTGGGTGGCAGACTTTGAGGATTTTCCAGCTCCTATCAATCCAAAACAACAGATAAGTATTCTTGTTTCATTTTCGTTTAAACATTTAATCATGTACAAACTTGGATACTTACTTGACATTGTGACTGAGCCGGAGGATACTTCTTGAGAATCCTTTGAGTTTGCTTGAAATTATCTTACTGCAGGATCAAGATTCCAGAAAGCAGCGATCCTCTCCTTTGTTGCAGGTGATGGAATAATATGAGAAACAGAGATAGCTGCAAAACAAATATATATATATATATATATATATATATATATCAGTTATCCTCACAGGAACAGGAACAAGGTTATCCTATGATCCTTCTATAAGGATCCTCTATCCTACCATGAGTGGCCCATTTTCTGGGGAGATCCTTCCCATCCGGGATAGAATCTCTCCTAACAAAGAAAAAACGCTTCTTCCAGTTGGTGTCATTTTTGGTGGTCTTGAGGATTGGGTGTTCTTCACCGGGTTTGTGTTTGAATAAAAAGCGGTGTGAACCATGGCTCACAAGGTTGTACAGTTCAGCAAGTTCCGACATCCCTAATTCTATACCTTCCTGCTCAATAATTCTCTCTAGGGTATATAAAACCCTCCACATCATTGGCATTTCCTGAACATAGCACATGCCGGTGAGAGAAAAGAAGGATTCAGTGAAGACAGGGAAAGGATAGGAGTATCCTATCAGGAATGGAGTGGCCGGAAAAGCAACCCAGGTTTCAGAAATAAGATCACTTTTGGTGGAAGGGTCAAAGGGCTTGAAGACGGTGTTCGCCGGAAAACAATGGCGAATCCGGTCGATTTCTGGATCGGTAAAACTGCAGAGTTCCTTCGGAGTACTTTTGATGATCCCTTGGCTTTTCAAAGGACTATCTTTCTGGTGATCCTTGGCAGGGGATGATCGTAACTTCATCGTGATTCAAAGGTTTCGAAGAAAAACAGAGTAAAAGATGAAGAGAGAAGGGGAAGAGATATACCTGATTAATATTTGAATAAGGATTTAAAGGAAGTAACGCACGAATTTAAATGCCTGCCGATCCTTATCTCTAACCTATTTATAATGATGATTCTGCAGGATTGTCACTTCAATGACGTAAGATCAGCAACAGCTAGTTCGATCCAAACGGCTATATATCCGTTAGTCAGTTGGAGATAAGATCAAAAATATAACTCGTTAAAATTACACTTTACTCCTTATATTTTGGGGGCAATTGTTAGGGGAGGATTTTCCTATCCTAAGGATCACGGATCCTCAAGCACTGCCAGGATCATGGATCCTCAATTATGTTTGAATTAAGGATCCTCAGAAGGTGTTGCAGGATCAGGATTCAGGATCCTCATGATTATCCTTACACTAACGATTGTCTTTGTTATGTTTGAGTCTGTTTTGCAGGAGTATATGCCTTAGACTTGGTCTTGCCGATATTCTTGGAGAATATGCTCTTAATATTCCGCACTTCCATGGCTTAGTGAACGTTGTGGAGATCGTGGGAAGCTAGCATGAATTGCGGATAGTTAGTTATTTTAGTTATTTCTAATTTTAAAAGGGGATAACAAGCTTGAATTAGAACACTTGGCTAATTTTAGCAAACACACACATTCAGAACAGCTCTCAATAGCTTTAGACAGTTTACTTGGCAATTTCATACATTTTTGCACTTTTGCACACTAGTGATCCTTGTAACAAGCTTGTTATCATCCCGAGTTGTAACAACCATTTGTTTAATTTTAGTTGGTGATCGGTAGTTTCCATCACCCGAGGTTTTTTATGCCGGAGATCAACTCTTGATCAAGGGCTTTTTCCTCGTACAAATCCTTGTGTTATTTATTCATTTCATTTGCAAGATATTCATACATTTGTTCAAGCATCATTCCTCACAACAAAGATTTGGTTGCATTATCCTAGGCTGATTTTTGACCAAAACAAGTAGCACCTGCATTTCTTAGTCCAAATGGCATAGAAATATAACAATATATACCAGTTGGGGTCATAAAGGATGTATCCTCTTGATCAGATGGTTCCATCTGAATTTGTTGAAATCCAGATGAAGCATCCATAAAAGTCAACAACTCATGACCCGCGGTAGCATCCACCATGGGGTCAATGTGGGGTAATGGAAAGGATCCTTGGGACATGCCTTGTTTAAATCAGTAAAATCGACACATACCCTCCACTTTCCGTTTTTCTTTTGAACAACAACCACATTAGCTAACCACCTTGGATACTTGACCTCTCTTATAATACCTGCTTGGAGTAGCTTATCTACCTCCTCCTGGATAATGGCATTCCTTTCAGGTGCAAACTTTCTCCTTTTTTGATGTATGGGCTTGAATGACCTGTCAATGCCAAGTTTATGAGTAATTATATCTTTAGAGATACATGTCATGTCTTCATGCTTCCAGGAAAAAGGTAGTTTTTCTCTTCTTGAGGAAGGATACTAGATCATGTTCAATGTTATTGAGGATCCCTGATCCTATGAAAATCTTGGACTCGGGATCTTGAGGGTCCATAAGGATATCTTTTACATCTTGTTCCCTTGCCTCCAGGACATCTCTTGGAGGATGCTTTAATTGCTATTGCTCCTTGGGCCTTGAGGCTGGCTTCATCGATGAAGTATAGCAATTCTTTGCTTCTTGTTGGTCACTCTCAATCTTCACCACCCCCCATGGACTAGGAAGCTTTACACATTGATGATATGTAGATGGGACTGCCTTCATGTCATGTATCCATGGCCTGCCAAGGATAACATTGCAACAGGATAAGCAATCTATAACACAAAATTTTTGATAAGAATGAAGTCATTCTATGTAAATGGGAAGTTTAATGTCCCCCAATGTGTTCTTGGTTTCTCCGTTGAATCCCACAAGAACTGAGGATCTTGGGACAATATCCGATTCAGGGATGTTCATCTTCTTGAGGACATCAAGTTGAATGATGTTTACTGAGCTTCCTCCATCTATCAAGATCCTGCGAACAAAATGATTAGATATAAACAAGGTGATAACAAGACCATCATGATGAGGATCCTGAACATCAACACCATCATCCTCATCAAAAGTTATAACTTTCTCTTGTGTAACAGTAGAGGTTCGGATGGGTCTATTTCCATTATCCATCTTGCTCTCCTTGGCATGCCTCTTGGCTGCTGAAAAGGAAGTGCCACATATATCTGGTCCACCGAATATGAAGTTAATAATTTGTGCATCAGCAGGGGGAGCAGGAGCTCTTTCTGGAACTCTTTCAGGTTCCTATATCCTTGACTTTTTTCTTCCCAACAACTCCTTCAAGTGCCCTTTGCTTAACAAGTAGCCAATCTCTTTTCTAAGTGTAATACATTCCTCAGTGATATGACCGAAATCTTCATGATATGCACACCATTTGGATTTGTCTTTTGTTGCAGCTGGTTTATCACTTTTTCTGTGCCATCTTGCTTTTTCACCTAGGTTCTGCATTGCAAGGATTAGTTCATTGTTATCAACAGAAAAACAATATTCAGAAATTGGAGGATAATCCTCATCATCCTCTTCCAGTTCTACTGCATGCACATTCTGGTTATCAAACTTGTTATAAGACTTTGACTTGTTGTTCCTGAAGTAGGATCCTTGTTTTTCCTGCTTCGAGGATCCTGCCAGTCTTTCTTGGATCCTTTTATCATCCTCAAGTCGGATGAATCTAAGGGCCCTGGTTCTTACTTCATCAAGATTCCTGCAAGGGGTCATGACAAGATCATCATAGAACAATGAATCCCTAAGTAAACCCATTTTGAAGGATTCTACAACCCTAGCAATATCCAGATTAGGAATATCTAAGGATTCTTTACTAAACTTAGTGATGTAATCTCTAAGTGATTCATTTTGACCTTGAGTTACCCTATATAGATCACTAGTTAAACTTTCAAATTTTCTACTACATGAGAATTGGCTGTTAAACAGATTAACTAGATTAGTAAATGAAGTAATAGAGTAAGGGGGAAGACTTAGCAGCCATTTAAGAGTTGATCCTGTTAGTGTGGATCCAAAACTCTTGCATAGACATGCTTCTTTTAACCTCTCCGGGATGGGATTGATCTCCATCCTTTCTCTGTATTGAGCTACATGTTCTTCTGGATCCGTTGAGCCGTCATATAACTTCATGGTTGGTATTTGAAACCTCTTTGGGATTTCTGCTTCACAAATAGGTGGTGAAAAACGAGATATCTTATGGCTTCCATCTGGGATTTCAGGAATGGGCTTAACCACTCCTGGAACGCTAGATATCATGTCCTTCAGTTTCTGTAATTCCCTAGCCATAGCTTGGTTGATACCTGTATCCTGCACAAAGCCATGGTTAGCATTATAAGAATTATTCAAAGTGTTACCTCCTGAAGGATTCAAGTTTGGAATTCCAGATGTGAATCCATGTTGACAGGATTCTGGTACAATTGAGGGACCAGATGAAGCAATAGTTTGCATAGGAATGAAGTCTCCAAGATGAACATCTGAACTTCCGGGTTGCACACTCCTTAAGAATCCTTGATCCTGAAAGATGTTGGATCATTGATGTGCTGTGACTGGGGGTCTTGGAGGATAATCCAGGTATCCGTAAACCTGAGATGCGGATCCTTAAACCTGAAAGGATCACTGTTAGAAGGGCTAGAAGAAACAGCAGAAGTTGGTGGTTTTAAGAAAACAGGGCACTGTTTCTTCGCAGCATTTTCAGCACTCTTCTGGGATCCAAAAGGTGCTGGAGGCAAAGGTGGGATGCCCTGTGAGGAGGTGACTGTCGGCATGGAACTTGATGTGTTCTTCGCTGAAGAAGCCATGTAGTTGAAAGTGATGAACCGAAATGATCACAATGAATAAAATTTCTCAGAAATGAAGCACCAATTGCCCCACAGTGGGAACCAAAATGTTTTGGTCAAAAATCACTCAAGGATAATGTAACCAAATCTGATTTTGTGAGGTGTGATGCGTGAATGATTGAGCAAATGTATGAACAGTTTGTAAATGAAATGGACAAGGTACACCAGGATTTATACGAGGAAAAATCCCTTGATCAATATATGATCTCCGGCATAAAAAACCTCGGGTGATGGAAACTACAGATCACCAACTATATTCAACAAGTAAAGGTTACAAATCGGGATGAAGCTTGTTACAAGGATCACTAGTGTGTAAACAGTGTGTAATCGCCAATAAGTTGCAGAGAGCTTTCGAGAGTGTGTGTGTTTGCTAATTGTTCTTACTATCAAGCTTGTTATCCCCTTTAAAAATAGAAATAAACTAAGTAACAAACATTCCGCAAATTGTGCTAGCCTCCCATGACTTCCATAACGGCCACTCAAGCTATACACATGCAGAATATGGAAGCATATTCCCCTGGAATCTCGGCAAGACTTAGTCCCACTCGTTCATTCCTGCAAAACAAGTTCAAATATAGAGGAAGCAACCGTTAGTGTTAGGATAATAATAAGGATCCTGGATCCTTAAAC
Source organism: Helianthus tuberosus (assembly GCA_030545235.1). Lineage (NCBI taxonomy): Eukaryota > Viridiplantae > Streptophyta > Magnoliopsida > Asterales > Asteraceae > Helianthus > Helianthus tuberosus. Next base: position 27,691,844 of record CM060444.1, read on the forward strand.
CTGCAACGTCTTCAGAGGATCCTTAATTCAAACAGAACTGAGGATCAGTGATCCTGGCTGCACTTGAGGATCCGTTATCCTTAGTCTTAGAAAATCCATCCCTAATAGAGGTAATGAGTGATTTTAGTCTGAGCAGTTGCAAGCAATCACATCAAAGGTCTTATCTCTTAATTGCCTCGTTTATCGTGAAAAAATGTAACCGTTAGTCTCAGGATACTTAACGGTAACATTTTTGGGGACAATTGTTATGGGTGAAATTCTGAGACCATATCCTGGATAATATCTTGAATTATATCTTGGCTATATGATAAATGTTCATTCTCAGGATGCTGACTCGGGATATTGGTAACATCCTGGATGGTATCCTAAGGATCACTAACGGATTATGTGCAGGGATACGAGTTCAAGGTTGCAACGTTCTTGAAGACCTCTTCCCCAGAAGACTCGGTCCAAGTTGTTCGAAGAAAGACGTTGAGGCCGCTTTACTTGGTCTCCAACGTTAACTAAAGAATATTCGATGGCATCCCCCATTTATAGGAGATTTTGTTTTCATTTCTTAGCTATAAATAGACGGATATATCAGATCAAATAGGAAACAACACTCACTACTCTCAATCACTTCTACTCTCTCGCAACTCTCACTTTCTCAAAAAGCATTGTAACACTTAGTAACGATTGTTAGGGCATGGATTTTATGCTAAGGATCATCTATCCTGAGACTGGGCATGGATCACGGATCCTTAACGGATTATGCAGGGAGTCTGAGGATCCAGGATCCTTAACATTACTTATAATTTCTAACCATTGTCACGTTTTTAATGTTTATACGCAGATAATGGACTTAGTGGACTAAATCTCAGCTAGAATCTCGGGAATATTCCTTCAAGATGCCCCACATGTGCTATTTTCACAATGGTCATGGGTAATGAACGTGGGAGCTTCCATATTTTTCGCAAAGTTAGTTGTTAGCAGGTTTGCCTATTAGTTTAGGGGATATTGAGCTGGTAGAACACACTTTTTTCGACACAACACCTCTACTACTCGCTCTCGAACACACACACTAGAATTCCTTGTAACAAGCTCAATATGTTCCAAAGTTGTAATCTTTTTATGCAATATAGTTGGTGATCGGTAGTTTCCATCACCCGAGGTTTTTTATGCCAGAGATCTTCTAAAGATCAAGGGCTTTTTCCTCATATAAATCTTGGTGTTCATCGTTGATTTCATTTTCTATTCATTCATACATTTGTTCAATTAACCAAGCATCTAACCTCACAAAAATCAGATTTGGTTACATTATCCTTATGTGTTTTTTGACCAAAACAGTTTGGCGCCCACCGTGGGGCAATTGGTGCTTCAATTCTGAAAATTTCGTTTATTTCATTCATTTCTGTGCATTACCTTCAACCACATGGCTTCTCAGGGAAAAAATACGTCAAGTTCCATGTCGGCGGTTACCTCATCATAGGGCACTACACCGTTGCATCCTCTTCCCCCTGCATTTCAGAAGAATGCTGAGAATTCTCCGAAGAAGACAACCCCTGTTTTCACAAAACCAACTGTTGTTTCTTCCTCTACACCTACTAACAGTGATCTTTATACTTTAATTTTGCAGATGAGAGGATACATGCAACAGCAGGACGAAACTAATGGCAGGATCCTTCGCGAAATTGATGAAATCAAGAAATTGAAAAAATCAGCAGAGGATCACTCCCCATTGATGCCCAGGTCGTTGGATTTTACTAATCCATCATCAACAATCCAGTTTTCCAAAGGATCCAGTGTCCAGATTCAAGGATCCTCTATCCTTCGGCAAGGATCACTGGAGACAGCGCAGCCTCAAGGATCCTACTTCTAGCCTCAAGGATCTTCTTTTCATCCTCAAGGATCCTCATCTCAGCATCAAGGATACTTATTTAGTTCGGGAGGATGCATGGGGACGCTTTCAAATCGAGGATCCTACCCTCAGTATCAAGGATCCTTGTCGCAGGTTCAAGGATCCATGGAATATCCTCCAAGGCCTTCAGCACCGATGTTGTGACAACCCTCGTGATTCCATGTATCCGTACAATTTATTAATGATAATTAAAGTGCTTGATGATTGTGCTAAATCAATTCACTGCTCTCTGATTACTGTGTTATATTTACATGGGCGTGTAAACATACTAGTAGTATACAAAAAAGTTACTAAATAGTCCGGTATGCTTTCCTGAGTGTTAGGAATTAATTGTGTTACAAAAATATACATATAAGACACTCTACGGAACAATTAAACACTTTAACGAAACAGTATTTAACCGGATAACCGGACATTACCCAGGACACGAAATTTTTGTCAATGACATTGTTTTATTATTATTGGCTAGTCTTGATCCCCGTTGTCCATAACACCCACTAAAAATGATCAAACCAACAAGTATAGGTTAGTTACTTACCATCTAACTATCACTTACCATTTTGTTGAAATTTTGCAAACAAGCCCCCCCCCCCCCAACCGAATTTTTGGTCCTTGTGGACCCACCAAATAATCTTCACCATGCTTCACAATATCATCTCTAGATTTGCTTTCAATTTTATATTGGATCTTGCTTATTAGAGTAGACAAAATATTGGTAGGACATGATTATAAGAATGACCAAGAAATCATTCATATCTTCCAACATCATTTCACAATCTTCACACCATCTCTCTCCCCACCCTCCTCCCTCCTCTCGGCTCACATTACCACTGCCACCATCACCACCCTTCCACCACCCCATTCATCCATCTTCAAGTTTCATATAAGTTTCAAGGGTGATACAAGAAGGTTGCAACTTGTGGAAACTTCAAAGGATCTTTGTTCTTGCTTGTTCATCATCATTTCTTATCATCTTCTTCACTAGATTTTTCCCTAGCTTTAATCTAGTAGTAAGTCTCTATTTAACCCTTGTTCATGTCCATTTTGTGTAGAGAAAGATGTAATATGTTAAATCTACAAGAACACTAAAAAGGGTTTAAACAAAAAGATGAAACATGATGTATTTATGTTAGTATGAAGTTATCCTGAGATGTACTGATTATTTGCTGAATTACTTGTTAATATTGATGTTTGATGTTGTTGTGATCACTAAACATGTTAACGGAATCAATCGAACACACTTTAGAATGTTAAAAGCTGAAAACAGTTTGCTGTTTGATGATTACAGCCAACTTCAGTTGGCTGTAACCGAACCTTAATAAAGCAGAAAAGGTATTTTCTGAAGTCTAGATTTATTTATTATGAAATACGGTTCTAATGGCACTGGAATCATAATTTTTGGACTTCGTTTACTATTTTTAAAGACCCTTTTAAAAACAGCAGCTGAAGCTGAGTTTTTGCTGCAGTAAATGGGTGATGTGTTTTTGGTCATAACTGGAAATCTATGATGAATCAGCTCATGAAATTTGTACAGTAGATGAAAACTGATGTATTTGTAATTACCCCACTGGAATTTCGTAAATCGAACTTACGAAGAATTTTAAATAAATTATTCCGTGGACTGCAGTCAGGAAAAGATAAATCTGAGTTCAGTCTGGAAAATGATTTTTAATAAAATATTGGTAATGAATTGGATCCCTATATTTTTACAAAATAATGTTTGGATCGTTTAAGACCTTCTGTAAAAAGTTGGGAATTTTTTAAATAATTTAACTATTTTATTAAAATCCCCGAAAACAGTCCGGTTTTGAAGATTAAAGCTGAAACGACATAAGTAGTGATTTGCGTGTCTAAATGTCGGGTAGGTTATCCGAGAATGATATTACATGTTATATGTCTATAAAAGTGTTATGTGCAATGTCGTATGTTTGTCTATGTGTGGGGAATAGATGGGAAGTTTATATGGGCATGAACCGTTAAAGTGATGCATGTTATGTGATAGATACGTGTAGGAACTTTGTGCTCTATTTGAAAACCACTAAATGACTAACTGGTAATCATAATAGGACATGATTGACCAACCTTGACTGTTAGCTATTTTTTAGAGTCAAACCGAGCAACCGAGGTGAGTTCACACTATTTCCAAGGCATGGGGTTCCCAAGGGTTGGGAATGGGTTAATGATCTAAACGATAACTACAACCATCCTCCGTGAGTAGGATGCCAAGATTTACACACTGGACCAAAACTCTATCATGAAGTCCCTCAATTATATCGACTTAATTTCCGAGGCCTATGGCGAGCGGGTCATTAGTTAATAGCGCTATTAGGTTTAACAAACCTCACACCGTGCCAGTCGGACGGGCGTGTACTAATGGACTATGGGCAAAGGGTCAATGCTGATAGACATTGACTTAGGGCACCACTTACATTTTTGTAGTAGTCGATACGCACGGTCTAGTAACACATGGGAAGCCCCCACTAATTTTCGCAAACATGTCTGGGTGACCGCGATACGAATTAACACGATACATGGTTTACAAAACGAACATATGATTTACGAAACGAGTACTATAACTAAACAACCAACTGTGAACTCGCTCAACTTTGTTGTTGATTCGTTGTTACATGCCTTGCAGGTCGTTAGGTACTCATGGAGCTTGCACAGGGAGGCGCGGTCGTTGTGGTACATGACACTGTGTGCCATGCTAAAAACATTACTTTATTTCGTACTTAATGCTTACATTGGATTTTACAATTATGCTTCCGCTAAACACTTAACTACGTTTTTGATTTGAAACACCTTTCATATTGTGTGGTTGAATTTTACTTACTTGTTATGTTCAATATGATTGGTGGCTTGATCCTGGTCATGTCACGCCTCCAAGCGGTGACGCTCCGCATGGTGGAATTTGGGGGTGTGACAGATTGGTATCAGAGCCATTGGTTATAGTGAACTTGGTTTTAAAAAGGGGGAAACTTTTGGGATAAAACCAGACTATAACCTGAACAGTGCTCAACTATCCACAACGACGCTTCACTCCATGTGCAAGGCTCAACACAATAGGTGATAAGATTTATGTTTATATTGCTTACTTGCTAGTTACATAGAACTTTGCTCGTGGTATGCTTAGATAAACGTAGCAACTATTGTTTGAAAACACCTTGTGTGCTTACTCTCTTCTGTCATCGCACTTTCGCGAACCTCTCTCACTCATGTTTTCCTGTGATATGAAGATCATGAGTGGACGCGTTAACATGACTCAAGCCCAGTTGGCGGCTTTAATCACTGAACAAGTTACTGCAGCACTCGCAGCTGCCCAGGCAGGAGGTCAACACGCTCAGCCGCCTGTGTGCACCTTCAAGACTTTTATGGACTGTCGTCCTACTACTTTCAGTGGCACTGAAGGGGCCGTTGGACTCCTCCACTGGTTCGAGAAGCTCGAGTCAGTCTTCGAAATGTGTGAATGCCCTGAGGCTCGTAGGGTGAAGTATGCTACTGGTACTCTCGAGGGCATAGTGCTCACGTGGTGGAACGCTCAGGTTCAAATGCTGGGGTTAGTGGCTGCTAATGCTACCCCATGGAATGATTTTAAGGAACTGATCAAACGTGAATACTGTAGTCGTGATGACATCCACAAGCTGGAAGTGGAGTTCTTTAACCTGAAGATGACGGGGTCAGAGATAGAAGCGTACACGAAACGATCCAACGAACTGGCAGTGTTGTGTCCAACTATGGTGGATCCTCCCATCAAGCGTATTGAGTTGTACCTCAAAGGCTTAGTACCAGAGATTCAAAGTCATGTGACTTCTACCAACCTTGCTACCATCCAGGATGTTATTCGTCTTGCTCATCGTCTCACAGACCAGGCAGTGGAACAGAACAAGCTGCCTAAGCGTGTAGGTGCTACTGCTACTACTACTTCTGTTATTCCCAGTGATAACAAGCGAAAATGGGATGGAACCTCCAGCAAGGGTTCGACTACAGTTCAGTCCCAGGCACAGCAGCGAAATATTGATGACTACCAGAGTCCTGGTCAGCAAACTTCTGGTAGTCAAGGGCAGGGTGGATATCGAGGAAACCACCCAAAGTGCAACAAATGCAACAGACACCACAGTGGTCAGTGCAACAAGGGACGTTGTCAGAGGTGTCTCAAGATGGGTCATGAAGCCAAGGATTGCAGGAGCTCACGGCCTACAAATCAGAATCGTCAGCAGCAACAGCAAGCTCCACAGAACCAGCAGCAGCAACAGCGAGGCAACAGGGGATGCTTTCAGTGTGGTGCTGAAGGTCACTTCAAGCGGGACTGCCCCCAGTTAAATCAAAATCAGAATAACAACAACAACAATCAGGGCAATGGGAATAACAACGGGGGTAATAACGACGGTAATGGTGCCAGGGGACGTGTTTTTGTGCTGGGTCAGGGTGATGCAAGGAACGATCCCAACGTGGTGATGGGTAAGTTTCTTCTTGACGACTTTTATGTTACTGTTTTATTTGATTCGGGGGCCGATACCAGTTATGTGTCTCTAAAAGTTAGTCAAATGCTTAAACGCACACCAACACTTTTGAACACCAAGCATGCGGTAGAGTTAGCAAACGGTAAAAGCCTTGAAGCCACACGCATAGTTAAGGGCTGTAACCTCGTCTTAGCTGGTCAGACCTTCTCTATCGATCTTATCCCTATTGTACTTGGTAGTTTCGACGTTGTTATTGGGATGGATTGGTTATCTCAACATCAAGCGGAAATTCTTTGCAACGAGAAGATTGTTCGCATTCCTCGTTCTGGTGAAGAACCTCTCATGATTCATGGCGACAAGAGTGGTGCAGTTGTGGGCATCATCTCTTTCCTTAAGGCCCAGAAGTGTTTGCGTAAGGGCCACACTGCCATTCTTGCACTCGTTACTGACGCATCAATGGAAGAGAAGAGAATTGAAGACATTCCTATAGTGCGCGATTTTCCTGAGGTATTTCCTGAGGAATTACCTGGTCTTCCGCCTCATCGACAAGTCGAATTCCAAATCGAGCTAGCTCCTGGAGCAGCGCCCATAGCTCGAGCACCGTATCGCTTAGCTCCAACCGAACTGGAAGAACTGTCCAAACAATTGCAAGAACTCTTGGATAAGGGTTTCATTCATCCTAGCTCTTCGCCCTGGGGAGCTCCAGTGTTATTTGTAAAGAAGAAAGACGGTACCTTCCGTATGTGCATAGACTACCGCAAACTTAACAAGGTGACCGTGAAGAATCGTTATCCTCTTCCACGCATTGACGACTTGTTCGACCAGTTGCAAGGGTCGAGCTATTACTCTAAGATTGATTTGAGATCGGGATACCATCAGCTGAGAGTCCGGGATGAGGACGTCTCCAAAACAGCATTCAGAACTCGTTACAGCCACTACGAGTTTCTGGTTATGCCTTTCGGATTAACGAATGCACCTGCAGTCTTCATGGATCTCATGAACCGAGTGTGCAAGCCGTACCTGGATAAGTTTGTCATAGTGTTCATCGACGACATCCTGATCTATTCTAAGAGTCAGGAGGAACACAAGCAACATCTGAGGCTTATTCTGGAACTTCTTCAAAAAGAGCAGTTGTATGCCAAGTTTTCGAAATGTGACTTCTGGCTTCGCGAAGTTCACTTTCTAGGCCATGTGGTGAACAAGGATGGGATTCGTGTTGATCCATCCAAGGTTGACTCGATCAAGAACTGGCCTGCACCCCGCACACCAATAGAAATCCACCAATTCTTGGGTCTGGCGGGCTACTACAGACGATTTATCAAGGATTTCTCAAGGATTGCGCAACCTCTCACCTCACTAACTCAGAAAGGTGTCATCTACCGTTGGGGAGATGCACAGGAGTCCGCATTTAAGCACTTAAAAGACAGACTTTGTAGCGCGCCTATCCTCTCATTGCCTGAAGGCACAGATGATTTTGTGGTTTATTGCGACGCTTCCATCCAAGGACTTGGTTGCGTGTTGATGCAACGGGACAAGGTCATTGCCTACGCATCGCGCCAACTTAAGGTTCACGAAAGGAACTACACTACGCACGACTTGGAGTTGGGATCAGTTGTTTTTGCGCTAAAGATATGGAGACATTACCTGTACGGTACCAAGTGCACCATTTACACCGATCACAGGAGTCTCGAGCATATCTTCAAACAGAAAGAGTTGAACATGCGACAACGTCGATGGGCCGAGCTATTGAATGATTACGAATGTGCCATTAAGTACCATCCAGGCAAAGCCAATGTCGTGGCCGACGCCCTCAGTCGGAAAGATACCACACCTAGGCGTGTGCGAGCACTACAACTCACCATCCAATCTAGTCTTCCTTCACAGATACGAGATGCTCAGGTATAAGCATTGAAACCAGAAAACGTCAGGGCTGAAGCCCTACGCAGTTCAAGGCAACGGTTAGAACAAAAGGAAGACGGCGCCTACTACGTAACAGGGCGCATCTGGGTTCCGCTTTACGGAAACTTACGCGAGCTTGTGATGGGCGAAGCGCACAAGTCTCGTTATTCGGTACACCCTGGTTCGGATAAGATGTACCACGATCTCAAGATTACGTATTGGTGGCTTGGTATGAAAGCTCACATAGCAACCTACGTTAGCAAATGTTTGACTTGTGCGAGAGTCAAGACTGAATATCAGAAACCATCAGGCCTACTCCAACAACCAGAGATACCACAATGGAAATGGGAGCAAATTTCCATGGATTTCGTTACTGGTCTGCCCAGATCTCAACGTGGAAATGATACTATTTGGGTGATCGTGGATCGACTCACAAAATCTGCACACTTTTTGGCTATCAAGGAAACGGATAAGTTCTCCACTCTAGCAGACGTCTACCTTAAGGAAGTTATCTCGAGGCACGGGGTGCCAACCTCTATTATCACTGATCGTGATGCACGTTTTACTTCAGAACTGTGGCAAGCGATGCACAAATCTTTCGGCTCACGATTAGACATGAGCACAGCTTACCATCCGCAAACGGATGGGCAGTCTAAACGCACCATCCAAACCCTAGAAGACATGCTACGGGCATGTGTAATCGATTTTGGTAATGGCTGGGAAAAGCACCTCCCGTTAGTGGAGTTTTCGTATAACAACAGCTACCACACCAGCATCCAAGCCGCTCCGTTTGAGGCATTGTACGGACGTAAATGCCGATCACCTCTCTGTTGGGCAGAAGTCGGTGACAGTCAAATCACTGGCCCAGAACTCGTAGTAGATACAACAGAAAGAATTTCCCAGATACGACAACGAATGGCGGGAGCACGTGACCGTCAGAAAAGCTATGCTGATAAGGGAAGAAAGCCACTCGAGTTCTAGGTTGGGGACCGGGTGCTACTCAAAGTCTCACCTTGGAAAGGTGTAGTCCGTTTTGGCAAACGAGGCAAACTCAATCCGCGTTATGTCGGACCGTTCGAAATCATTGAGAAAATTGGCAAAGTCGCCTACAGGTTGAATCTACCTGAAGAACTCAGCGGAGTTCACAACGTATTCCACGTGTCAAATCTAAAGAAGTGTCTGTCAGACGAGACCCTCATAGTTCCTCTCAAGGAACTCACTATCGACGACCAGCTACGATTCGTCGAGGAACCAGTAGAAATCACCGATCGAGATGTTAAGATTCTCAAACGTACCAGGATACCTCTTGTTCGAGTTCGTTGGAATTCCCGTCGTGGCCCAGAGTATACCTGGGAACGAGAAGACCAAATGAAACTCAAGTACCCCCAGCTGTTTAAGAAAAATGCAACCACTACTGAGGCTGAAGCTACTGCAGAATTTCAAGACGAAATTCCAAATCAACGGGGGGATGATGTGACACCCCAGGAAAAGCCAGTAAACACCGCAACTTAACTAGCTTCCTCAGTAACTACGCACTAAATTTCGGGACGAAATTTTCTTAACAGGGGGAGAATGTGACAACCCTCGTGATTCCATGTATCCGTACAATTTATTAATGATAATTAAAGTGCTTGATGACTGTGCTAAATCAATTAACTGCTCTCTGATTACTGTGTTATACTTACATGGGCGTGTTAACATACTAGTAGTATACAGAAAAGTTACTAAATAGTCCGGTATGCTTTCCTGAGTGTTAGGAATTAATTGTTTTACAAAAATATACATATAAGACACTCTACGGAACAATTAAACACTTTAACGAAACGGTATTTAACCGGATAACCGGACATTACCCGGGACACTAAATTTTTGTCAATGACATTGTTTTATTATTATTGGCTAGTCTTGATCCCCGTTGGCCATAACACCCACTAAAAATGATCAAACCAACAAGTATAGGTTAGTTACTTACCATCTAACTATCACTTACCATTTTGTTGAAATTTTGCAAACAAGCCCCCCCCCCCAACCGAATTTTTGGTCCTTGTGGACCCACCAAATAATCTTCACCGTGCTTCACAATATCATCTCTAGATTTGCTTTCAATTTTATATTGGATCTTGCTTATTAGAGTAGACAAAATATTGGTAGGACATGATTATAAGAATGACCAAGAAATCATTCATATCTTCCAACGTCATTTCACAATCTTCACACCATCTCTCTCCCCACCCTCCTCCCTCCTCTCTGCTCACATTACCACCGCCACCATCACCACCCTTCCACCACCCCATTCATCCATCTTCAAGTTTCATATAAGTTTCAAGGGTGATACAAGAAGGTTGCAACTTGTGGAAGCTTCAAAGGATCTTTGTTCTTGCTTGTTCATCATCATTTCTTATCATCTTCTTCCCTAGATTTTTCCCTAGCTTTAAGCTAGTAGTAAGTCTCTATTTAACCCTTGTTCATGTCCATTTTGTGTAGAGAAAGATGTAATATGTTAAATCTACAAGAACACTAAAAGGGGTTTAAACAAGAAGATGAAACATGATGTATTTATGTTAGTATGAAGTTGTCCTGAGATGTACTGATTATTTGCTGAATTACTTGTTAATATTGATGTTTGATGTTGTTGTGATCACTAAACATGTTAACGGAATCAATCGAACACACTTTAGAATGTTAAAAGCTGAAAACAGTTTGTTGTTTGATGATTACAGCCAACTTCAGTTGGCTGTAACCGAACCTTAATAAAGCAGAAAATGTATTTTATGAAGTCTAGATTTATGTATTATGAAATACGGTTCTAATGGCACTGGAATCATAATTTTTGGACTTCGTTTACTATTTTTAAAGACTCTTTTAAAAACAGCAGCTGAAGCTGAGTTTTTGCTGCAGTAAATGGGTGATGTGTTTTTGGTCATAAATGGAAATCTATGATGAATCAGCTCATGAAATTTGTACAGTAGATGACAACTGATGTATTTGTAATTATCCCACTGGAATTTCGTAAATCGAACTTACGAATAATTTTAAATAAATTATTCCGTGGACTACAGTCAGGAAAAGATAAATCTGAGTTCAGTCCAGAAAATGATTTTTAATAAAATATTGGTAATGAATTGGATCCCGAGATTTTTACACAATAATATTTGGATTGTTTAAGACCTTCTGTAAAAAGTTGGGAATTTTTGGAACAAGTTAACTGTTTTATTAAAAATCCTCGAAAACAGCCCGGTTTTGAAGATTAAAGCTGAAACGACATAAGTAGTGATTTGCGTGTCTAAATGTCGGGTAGGTTATCCAAGAATGATATTACATGTTATATGTCTATAAAAGTGTTATGTGCAATGTCGTATGTTTGTCTATGAGTGGGGAATAGATGGGAAGTTTATATGGGCATGAACCGTTAAAGTGATGCATGTTATGTGATAGATACGTGTAGGAACTTTGTGCTCTATTTGAAAACCACTAAATGACTAACTGGTAATCATAATAGGACGTGATTGACCGACCTTGACTGTTAGCTATTTTTTAGAGTCAAACCGAGCAACCGATGTGAGTTCACACTCTTTCTAAGGCATGGGGTTCCCAAGGGTTGGGAATGGGTTAATGATCTAAACGATAACTACAACCATCCTCCGTGAGTAGGATGCCAAGATTTACACACTGGACCAAAACTCTATCATGAAGTCCCTCAATTATATCGACTTAATTGCCGAGGCCTATGGCGAGCGGGTCATTAGTTAATAGCGCTATTAGGTTTAACAAACCTCACACCGTGCCAGTCGGACGGGCGTGTACTAATGGACTATGGGCAAAGGGTCAATGCTGATAGACATTGACTTAGGGCACCACTTACATTTTCGTAGTAGTCGATACGCACGGTCTAGTAACACATGGGAAGCCCCCACTAATTTTCGCAAACATGTCTGGGAGACCGCGATACGAATTAACACGATACATGGTTTACAAAACGAACATATGATTTACGAAACGAGTACTATAACTAAACAACCAACTGTGAACTCGCTCAACTTTGTTGTTGATTCGTTGTTACATGCCTTGCAGGTCGTTAGGTACTCATGGAGCTTGCACAGGGAGGCGCGGTCGTTGTGGGACATGGCACTGTGTGCCATGCTAAAAACATTACTTTATTTCGTACTTAATGCTTACATTGGATTTTACAATTATGCTTCCGCTAAACACTTAACTACGTTTTTGATTTGAAACGCCTTTCATATTGTGTGGTTGAATTTTACTTACTTGTTATGTTCAATATGATTGGTGGCTTGATCCTGGTCATGTCACGCCTCCAAGCGGTAACGCTCCGCATGGTGGAATTTGGGGGTGTGACAGATGATCCTGGATCCAACATCTTCCAGGATCAAGGATCCTTAGGGAGTCAACAACCTAGAAGTTCAGAGATTCATGTGGGAGACTTCATTCCCATGCAGGCTATCGCTTCATATGATCCCACCGTTGCACCAGAATTGCCTCATTTTGGATTCACATCTGGAATCCCAGTCTCGAATCAATCGGAAGCTAACACTTTCAATACATCTTATAATACTAACCATGGTCTCGTGCAGGAACCAGGGATCAACCAAGCTATGGCAAAGGAGTTGCAAAAACTCAAGGATATGTTATCAGGTGTTCCGGGAGTGGTTAAACCCATTCCTGAGATCCCGGATGGGAGCCATAGAGTGTCACGCTTTGCACCACTTATATGTGATGTTGAGATACCAAAGAGGTTCCAAACAACAAACATGAAGCTCTACGATGGCACAACTGATCCAGAAGAGCATGTAGCTCAATACAGGGAGAGAATGGAGATCAATCCCATCCCTGAGAGGTTAAAAGAAGCAGGTCTATGCAAGGGTTTCGGACCCACACTGACAGAATCAGCTCTTAAATGGCTGCTAAGTCTTCCCCCTTACTCTATTACTTCATTTTCTAATCTAGTTAACTTGTTCAATAATCAGTTTTCATGTAGTAGAACAATTGAAAGGTTGACTAGTGACTTATATAGGATCACCCAAGGTCATAATGAATCACTAAGTGATTACATAACTAAATTCAGTAGAGAATCCTTAGAAATCCCTAACTTAGATATTGCTACTGCTGTTGAAGATTTTAAAATGGGTTTACTTAAGGATTCTCAGTTCCATGATGATCTTGTTATGATGCCTTGCAGGAACCTAGATGAGGTAAGGAACAGGTCCCTTAGGTTCATCCGTTTAGAGGATGACAAAAGGATCCAGGAGAGGTTGTCAGGATCCTCAAAGCAAGACAAACAAGGATCCTATTTCAAGAATAACTGATCCAAGCAATACTCCAAGCATGACAACCAGAATGTGCATGCTGGGGAACAAGAGGAAGATGATGAGGATTACCCTCCTATTTCTGAATATTGTTTTTATGCTGATAATAATGAACTAATCCTTGCTATGCAGAATTTAGGTGACAAGGCTAGGTGGCCAAGGAATAATGACAAACCACCTACTACCAAAGACAAATCGAAATGGTGTGCTTACCATGAGGATATTGGTCATCTCACAGATGAGTGGATAGCATTAAGGAAGGAGATAGGTTATCTTTTGAGCAAAGGATACTTGAAGGAATTGCTTGGAAGGAAAAAGTCAAGGATCCAGAATTCTGAGAAAGTTCCTGAAAAAGCTCCTCCACCAGCTGATGTTGAAATCATCCATTTCATCTTCGGAGGTTCTCAGCAGCTAAAAGACATGCAAAAGAAACAAAGATGGGGAATGGGGATAGACCTGTTCGAACTTCCATTCTTACCCAGGAAAAAGTCATATCCTTTGATGAGGATGATCGTGTGGACATACAGGATCCTCATCATGATGGTCTTGTTATTACATTGTTTATTTCTAACCATTTTGTTCGCAGGATTCTCATAGATGGGGGAAGCTCAGTGAACATTATTCAACTTGATGTCCTCAAGAAAATGAACATTTCTGAATCAGAGATTATCCCAAGATCATCAGTTCTTGTGGAATTTAGTGGAGAAACTAAGAACACATTGGGGGACATTAAACTTCCTATTTACATTGAGGGAGTTAATTCTTTTCAAAAAAAAATTGTTATTGATTGCTTATCTTGCTGTAATGTTATCTTTGGCAGGCCATGGATACACAATATGAAGGCAGTCCCCTCAACATATCATCAATGTGTCAAGCTCCCAACTCTATGGGGTGTGGTAAAGATAGAGAGTGATCAGCAGGAGGCAAAGAACTGTTACACTTCTTCAATGAAACCAGCCTCCAAGCAGCAAGACGTCATGGAGGCAATAGAGCAAGACGTCAAGGATATTCTGTTGAACCTAGATGATCCTGAATCCAAAATTTTTATAGGATCTGGGATCCTAGACAGTATTGAGCTGGATTTAATATCCTTCTTGAAAAGAAGAAAGTCTACCTTTGCTTGGAAACATGAAGACATTACAGGTATATCTAAGGATGTTATTACTCACAAACTTGGTATTGCCAGGTCTTTCAAGCCAATACACCAAAAAAGGAGAAAGTTTGCACTTGAAAGGAATGCCATTATCCAAGAAGAGGTAGACAAATTACTCAAGGCAGATAAGACATATTGAGGAAGAATAAGAAGTTTGAGTGAACTGATAAGCATGAAGCTACACTCAAGGCTCTTAAGGATTATCTATCCTCAGCACCAGCCCTGATGAAACCAGAAAATGGAGAATCATTATCCTTATACTTAGTTGTTTCAGCTAAAACAGTAAGTGCGATCCTAGTTAAGGATCATGAAGGCTCTCAACATCCGGTATACTATGTAAGTAAAAGTCTACTTGATGTTGAGTCCAGGTATTATCATTTAGAGAAACTTATTATTGCTTTAATCATGGCATCTACTAAATTACGTCATTATTTTGAGACTCATCCTATTATTGTCAAGACTAACTGTCGTATCAAGAATGTTCTTAGGAAACCTGAAATGTCAGGTAGAATGGCAAAGTGGGCAATCAAGCTTATTGCATATGACATTAAGTTTGAACCCAGGACTGCCATCAAGTCCCAAGCTTTAGCTGACTTTGTGGCTGATTTCAGTAGTGATCTACAAAGGGAAGCTGAATTAGAAGTTCAACAACTTGAGAAGACCAAGGATCCTTGGACACACTTCACGGATGGAGCTTCAAATGTTAAAGGAACTAGACAAAGCACACTACTAAAATCGCCACAGGGGGGCATTATACCCCAATCCATTGCATATGAATTCCAAACTACTAATAATGAGGCAGAGTATGAGGCCTTGATAGCAGGTTTGCAATTAGCTAACAATATGAGGATCAGGTATCTTCAAGTATATGTAGATTCTCTATTAATTACTAACCATTATAACGGTTCTTATGCTGTCAAATGGGAAAAGCTAACCAAGTACTTAGAAATAGTCAAGAAATTGGCAGATTCTTTTGCTTTTTCAGTCTATCACGGGTACCCAGGGAAGAAAATGCAGAAGCTGATGCTCTAGCTAATCTTGGATCATCACTGAAGATTCCAAAGGATGTGAAAATACTCATCATCCATGTTTTAACTACTGTAATTGAGGATCACGTAGCCATGAAGATAGTGGAAGATTCTGCAATTGTACCTAGTGATGATGCACAATCACATTCAGGATCCTGGATCCTTCCAATCATGAGATATATACAACATGGAGAGATTCCTACAGGAGAAAACCCCAGAGCTTTCAAAGTCAAGGTATCTCAGTTTACAATATTAAATAACATGTTGTATAAACGATCTCTTGCAGGTCCATATCTAAGGTGCATTGAGGATCCTAAAATTCAAGAAGTCCTGAAGGATTTTCATGAGGGGGATTGTGGAAACCACACTGGGGGCAGAGCACTGTTTTCAAGGATTCTTAGGACAGGATACTATTGGCCTACTATGAAGAAGGATGATGTGGATTATGCCAAGAAATGTGATGCTTGTCATAGGCATAGTAATATCCTTCATCAACCAGCAGAGCTCCTACATCCTATATCCTCTTCTTGGCCATTCATGAGATGGGGAATGGATATAGTTGGTAAACTTCCCAAGGCACCAGGAGGAAAAGTGTTCATGCTTGCTATGACTGACTACTTCTCCAAGTGGATAGAAGCTGAAGCTTTTGCTCAAGTCAGAGAAAAGGAAGTTATATCCTTCATTAAGCGAAACATTATTACTAGATTTGGAATACCTTCTGAAATTATTTGTGATAATGGACCCCAATTTATTGGGAATAGAACTACTAACTTTTGTGACAGATGGCCAGTTATCAACAAAGAATAACTGGAGTATACAACAAGAATGTAACGATCAGAAGATTTCAAATTGGTGATTGTGTGCTAAGGAAAGCATTCCAGAACACTATGAATCCGGATGATGGCAAATTAGCACAAAAACGGGAAGGCCCCTATCTAATTGAAGCTGAAGCAGGAAAGGGGCATATCGTTTGTTAACAATGGATGGCGATCTCCTACCAAGAGCTTGGAATGTTGTTCATCTCAATAAATACTTTAAGTAAGAAGGATCAGGGATCCTCTGCGATACCAGTATTCAGATTAAGGATCCG
Organism: Helianthus tuberosus; assembly: GCA_030545235.1. Lineage (NCBI taxonomy): Eukaryota > Viridiplantae > Streptophyta > Magnoliopsida > Asterales > Asteraceae > Helianthus > Helianthus tuberosus. Next base: position 27,708,695 of record CM060444.1, read on the forward strand.
GGATCCTCAAAGGATATATGATTCTATCTTTGGTAACACATTACTTTCATTTTCATTCATTTTATACTTATTACTTATCATAAGTCAAAGATGTTAAACATTTAACATCTATTTTCATAAAGTTTAAGCTTTTGAAGAGTTGTTATCATTTTACAGAAGATCAAAGTGGTTGGCCAACTCTCCAAAGTTTTTGGGCTTGTCCCTAGATATTTGGGCTTGTCCCCAGTTTGTTGGGCTTGTCCCCAGTTTTTGGGCCTGTCCCCAGCTTCGCCAGTAGCGCACGATTATCCTGGTGCAGTTAAAGGCAATGGGACCAGTACCCGCTTTAGGGACTGACAATTTCATTATACTGGCTGTATTCAGGATCCTAAGTATAATGGTAGACGTACCATACATCCATTTGTAAGGTTTCTAACGTTTTCACGTTAGCTAAGGTTTCGGCATTTTCATGTCGCTCACGTTTGGATAGTCGCCAGTTTGGGCCATACTCCAGTTTACACCTGTTTATTTGGGCTTGTCCCCAAATATTTGGGCTTGTCCCCAGTTTGTTGGGCTTGTCCCCAGTTTATTTGGGCTTGTCCCCAGTTATTATGGGTTCATTCCCAATTTTTTGGCTTGGTCCCAAGTTTATTTTTCTTACAGGATCTTAGAGCTCTAAAGTTATACAAGTTCTGACAATAAGGATCCTGGATCCTTGAAACTTTACTTTTCACAGTTTGTTTATTCAGTATGAATTTACAAGGATATAGAATCCTAACTTGGATTCTCTGGTATGTTATATTCTAACTTTTTCTAAGCTGCAAGTTGTCTCTTGTCCTTTTTGGTTAAGGATCATTGATCCACATTTGTCCGGACACTTCAAGTTTTCTGTTAAAATTTTAACATTATCATCAGATTTCCAATAACTTTCCAGTTGTTTGGCGATGATATCTTTGAAAATAGAAAGCATACATGAAAAATAAAGAGGAAAGAAACAACAACAGATGTAGCTAAAAAAGTTTAATATTGTTACCCATTCATTATGTATCAAAATCATCTAGCCTGGATTTCACCAGCAAAACCGTGGACCATCCACCCAGGCCAGATAGGGCTATCTAACAGTTACAGTGTCTATGCAGAAATTGAAATGTAGGAAGTTTAATAGCGAACGGTGTAGAAGGATTCATTCTCCACAAACAGAAGGATCTTCTTATCTGTAAGGCACTTGAGGAGTTATCTATAACTCTATAATTTGCAATGATGATTATAGCAGGTCTTATCAGTGACGACAAGCAGTGTAACGACGAGTTACCAGCAGGAAAGGCTAGTCCGCTTCTAAAGGAAATATGACAGTTGTGAATCCTTATCACAATTGCCATATTGGGGGCAATTGTTAGGGCATGGATTTTATGCTAAGGATCATCTATCCTGAGACTGGGCATGGATCACGGATCCTTAACAGATTACGCAGGGAGTCTGAGGATCCAGAGTCTGAGGATCCAGGATCCTTAACATTACTTATAATTTCTAACAATTGTCACGTTTTAATGTTTATACGCAGATAATGGACTTAGTGGACTAAATCTCAGCTAGAATCTCAGGAATATTCCTTCAAGATGCCCCACATGTGCTATTTTCACAATGGTCATGGGTAATGAACGTGGGAGCTTCCATATTTTTCGCAAAGTTAGTTGTTAGCAGGTTTACCTATTATTTTAGGGGATATTGAGCTGGTATAACACACTTTTTTCGACACAACACCTCTGTTACTCGCTCTCGAACACACACACACACACACTAGAATTCCTTGTAACAAGCTCAATATGTTCCAAAGTTGTAATCTTTTTATGCAATATAGTTGGTGATTGGTAGTTTTCATCACCCAAGGTTTTTTATGCCGGAGATCTTCTAAAGATCAAGGGCTTTTTCCTCGTATAAATCTCGGTGTTCATCGTTGATTTCATTTTCTATTCGTTCATACATTTGTTCAATTAACCAAGCATCTAACCTCACAAAAATCAGATTTGGTTACATTATCCTTGTGTGATTTTTGACCAAAACAGTGATCTGATCAATATCCTGCACTGTATCCTGACATTTGAAGCAATAAGAAGAACAAGGCAGCTGCGATTGTCAGCTCCCGAGGTTTGATGCCAGCGATCTAGATTGATCAAGGGCTTTCCTCGTACATCTCGTGTCACCCTTTACTTTTTGCTCATTGTTTGATTGTAGATATAGCTCAATATCCTGAGCTATATCCTGAATACTGTTTTTACAAACAACCAACTCAGCATATTTTCGATACACATTTTTAGCACACTACCTCACTTAACTAATTTGATCACTAAATTGCTTAGGTAATTTTTAACCAAAACAAGTATGTTCTCTTAAATTAAATCTGCAGATAGATTTAAATAAGCAAATTAGAGAAATACAAAAATCAGTAATCAAGGATGATACTGAAAAATTAAAAGGAATGATTAAGGAATTAGAACAAGGAACAGATGGAATTTGGAGATTCCATAAGAAAAGAATATGGATACCCAAACAAGGAAACCTACGCCACCGAATTTTAGAAGAAGCCTATAAGTCTAAGTATACGATACATCCCAGTAGTGATAAGATGTATCAAGACTTAAGAAATAATTTCAGGTTGATAGGAATGAAAAATGATATAGCAGCCTATGTTGCTAAGTGTCAAACATGTTCATAGGTTAAAGTTGAACATCAGAAACCCTCAGGTTTACTGCAGCAATTGGAAATGCCTGTATGGAAATGGGAACTGATAACAATGGACTTTGTTACTAAATTACCAAAGACAAGAAAAGGTAATGATACAATCTGGGTGAGTGTAGACAGATTAACCAAGTATGCTCATTTCTTACCTATGAAGGAAACCTTCAGTATGGAACAATTAGCTAAGTTATATGTAAATGAAATAGTTTTATTACATGGAATTCCTTTGTCTATTGTTTCTCATAGAGATAGCCATTTTACTTCTCATTTTTGGACTAGTTTCCAGAAAGCGAAAGGACAATCCAAACAATAGAGGATATGCTTAGAGCTTGTGTAATTGATTTCGGAGGAAATTGGGACGATCATTTACCATTAATAGAATTTTCCTACAATAACAGCTACCATACCAGCATCAATGCTGCACCGTTTGAAGCACTTTATGGATGAAAGTGCTGAACTCCAGTCTGTTGGGCAGAAATTGGAGAGAAGCAATTATCTGGAACCAGAGATAGTTCAAGAAACAACGGACAAGATTATTCAAGTCACGGAAAGACTGAAAACCGCACGCGATCGCCAAAAGAGTTATGCTGATAACAGGCGAAAACCATTGGAATTTCAAATAGGAGATAGAGTATTACTAAAAGTTTCGCCATGGAAGGAATAGTTAGATTCTAAAAAGGGGAAAGCTAAGCCCCAGGTATGTTGGACCTTTTGAGATTATTAGAAAAATAGGACCCGTAGCTTACCAGCTCCAATTGCCAGATGAAATGGCAGGAATACATGATGTATTTCAAGTATGCAATCTCAAGAAGTGCTTATCAGATAAATCATTAGTAATACCTCTTAAGGACATGGAGGTAAATGAGAAACTTAAGTTTGTAGAGAAACCCCTACAGATTGAAGACGGAAAGATCAAGAATCTCAAACACAAGAGATTAGTTCTGGTCAAAGTGAAATGGGATTCCAAGAGAGGACCAGAATATACGTGGGAGCTTGAAGCCGAGATGCAAAAGAAATATCCACACCTGTTCCAGTAGACCTCGAGGATGAGATCTAAAACAAGGTGGGGAGGATATAACAACCCTCTTGAATATATTCCAGAACCCTTAAAATATCCCTATACGTCCTAAAATACACCCTGTATACGAAAAACGGACCCGATATACCTTTAATTTAACAAAAATCAAATAAAACAAAAATCATGGGCCTCTCGCGGGGCGCTACCCCCTTAAGGAAATCCGTCGCGGGCCGCGACCCGTTGACACCAGGCGTAACCCTAGGCCGCCACGTGTCCCTGCCGTGTCGAGCCTATACCCTTTACTCGCTAACCCTAGGGCCTACCCTATAGGCCTCGCGGGGCGCGAGAACTCCCAATTCCAGTTGATTTCATTCAAATTCTCGATCTCTCTCTAAATTCTCTAATAGTAGAAGTAATTCTCGGGCATAATACCCACTAAAAAGCGAAGTTCTGCCTCGTTGTAAGTACTATAACCCCCAGTTACGTATTAGTTACTCTGCCTGATTGATTTAGTGCTCCGTAACGCATGTCGAGGCTCTGCCTGACTCAGTCGTTGGTGTTCTGTCTCGGGAGGGGGGTATAGCTAATGTAAATTGGGTTATTTTACTAGCACGTGTGCATTGTTTAAATTAATAGATTATAACCAGGAAGTCACCAGCAGTAGTGATACATAAAACAGCAATGTGAGTACATTCACTTTTCATAAATTATTTTTACAAAATCTCAACTATTTTAAAGTATAATTAACAATGATTGAGTATTTTTAATTCTACAATTACTGTCGGTATGTTGGGGTTTTGTATACATTACTTGTTACTAATACTGAGAATAGTAACATGACCACAAGTCAGGATTGATAGTACCGTGGGTGGTAATTTGATAGATGTAAACAAATGTAATTGCGGTTGCCCTCAATACTGTAAAGTGATAAAAGTATTTTGATTAAATTGGGATGCACTCACCCGTATTTCCCACTGACAAAATGTTTTTAAACGCGTTTCAGGTAACAAAATGTGAAAGCCACATAGAAGCCAGGTGGAGTGCACTGAAGGCTTGGAAAGTGGCTATAAAAGTTACCTAAACAAGAAAGATGTTTTATTTGAATAAAATAAGGTTTATCCCTATAAACATATTATGAATGGAAACTTGGGTTTTACCCATATGTTTATTATTTATAAAATGAGGTGTTTTTCTCTGATAAAATATTTCCTAACTACGGTCCTGATGAAAATTTCCGCTGCCAATTTAAATAAACACCAATACCACCAGCTCTGAGTGCACGCGGCCGCCCGCTTCTAGGGGCAGGGGTCGGGGGTTGCGACAATCACCACCATCAGCCAACCCACTCTAGCCCCATAAAGTCATTTCCTGAACGGAACCCTAGACGGCTGTTAGGTCGATCTGAGCAAAAAGTAGTCACACAAGAGAAAGGAAAATGCCGGAAAGTTGGTTCATGGCGGGACCCTAGATTCGACACTGCCGCCACCCAAGAACTATTGTTACACCACCATCGCTCCCAAAGGGTGTATCGGTTGATCTTTGAATCGCCACCATGACCACCGATCTAGCTCTGAATTGTATGATTTGTTCTTGATTTTTTTTTAAATTTGGAGATTTTGGTATACAAGTTGGGGTTTGTTTTGGTAGATGAAATTTTCTGATGAAAAATGGGTCGGGTTAGTGAGAAAGAGTGAGAGGGGGAGGGAGGGAAAAGAGAGGGAGAGAGAGAGCATGTGGAGTGGGTGGGGTGGTGATGGTAGCAAAGGTGGTGGGTGGTGGTGCTGGTGAAGGTGGCCAGATGGTGGGGGTCGGATGGTGGTGGTGGCAGGTTAGAACAGGGTGAAAGTTGAGGTTGTGTTGATATATGTAATTAATATAAAGTAATATGTATATATATATATATATATATATATATATATTATAATTAAAATTTTATATTTTTGTTTTTAATATTAATAAAAGACAAAAAAAATTAAGGAATTAATAAAATTGAATATCTATATAACAAATGACCGAAATACCCTTACTTCTAACTGAAAATTTTAACTGAGTTATAGTCATGGAGCAAACTAGGAAAATAGCTATTTTTAAAGGATTTGGACAAAACTGTTAAAACGACCATACTGCCATCATTCCACATCCTTACTGCCATCTTTCTCTCTCTTTTATACTATGTAGAACCTTTGTCTCGCTCGAACAAAAAAAAGTCATAACAAAGTTGCCAGAAGACGCTATCGCGCCATTACCGCTGTTAGGGGTGGTCGACGGAAAACAGGTTTCTTCTCCTAAGTCCAAATCTATTCTCGTTGGGGGTCAAAACCCTAGACCTACAATGGACTTCACCCAACGTTCGTTGTATGCCTTCGAACAACAGTAAGTCTAGGGTTTCAAAGGTCGTTAACCCTAACATATATAAGAATCTGTACCTGGATTCTTGCTCCGGCACAGGCTGCCGTCTCTCAGTCTCTCCGTCTATTACCTTTTCCTTCCGACCGGAGACATTGTCGTCGTCTGATCTTTTGCATCTTTGCTCTTTGGCGTTGGACCCTCCCTACTGACTATCTCTTTATCAAGTCTCAGACTCTGTTTTCAAATAATAAAGGCTGGTGACAGTACTGTAAATAACACTCTAAATTTGGCCAATTGATATATTATTCATAAAAACCTACACCGTTTGTTATATGTATATTAATATAATAATATAATTATACAAGTTTTAAATCAATAGGAATGCTTAATGTATAAAACAAATAACTAACTCAAGATGTTATAATTAATTTAATCTAACAAGTTAGCTGTTTTTACATTAATTATATAAAGATATTTATATTTTACTATAGAAGTATAATTTTTTTAACGACAACTTTGGATCACTAACAAACCATTTTAAATCACTGACAGACCACTGGAGACTGTAAAAAAAGTATAATAGGTTAATAGTTAGTGTAAAACACAAATTAAAAATATACAATGACCGTATTACAAATTTATTGTAAAACCATATCAATACGTATTATCTTTATTCTTTTTGTTAGTTTTAATAGATATACGAATTAATGAAGATATGATAAAAATATATAACAATGATAAGTTAGTTCAAATTAGGTCTGGTAAACAAAACCCAAATGGGTTATTTTGGGTAATTTTAAAAATGAGACAAGTCATAGTGGCCATGAAATGATAATGGATGGGTCAGGATGGACTTTTAGATATCAATTTAAAATATCTGATGGGTCAGGATGGATAAGTGAGTAACCCTTAGCGTAATCTTCAAAATGCAAAATAGGCCTAATGTTTTACTAGAAATAGATAGGTGGAAAACCAGTGGGCGACTAAAACTAAAGCGTTTTGAAAGAGAACCGGGTCTTCAACACCAACTGCTCGCTGATCGGCATCTCCTCCGGATCCGAAACCAGTGGGCGACTAAAACTAGAGCGTTTTGAAAGAGAACCGGGTCTTCAACACCAACTGCTCGCTGGTCGGCATCTCCTCCAGATCCGGCATGGCTTATGCAATGAAAATCGTTATCGCTTTACTTACACTTGTCACTCTCGGAATGATTCTCGGTAATTCTTCACTAATCTTTAAATCGTCATCTTAATACATACGTCACTGCATATTGTAATCAAATTGTTTCTCTACAATTTCTTATAATTGATTTATTAACTAATTTCTAGTATGGTTAACAATGTGGATTATGCTAAACTAGTTATTGATTTGCAGTTATATATTGAAATGGTACCAAGGGTTATAGACCCTAAGATACAATACAAAGGGATAAAACACTCATTACATATTGTATACTATCTTAAAAGGGAAAGTCGGTGGCTACTCCACCGACAACCCTCCAAAATTTTAGCAAAACACGCTTTTATCCATTTCTCTGTTTCACTTACTTCATAAAGTCTCTGGTTCAGAATTTCACGTTGATGTAGACGATGACTATAGGAAGCAATGGATGCTCGACTTTGACCTAGCGAACTGCTAGAAACTCCCGTTCACCCACTACATCTTCTTCATTCCATCGCCTATAATGTGTTTTTAGCTGCTTTTCTCTTATATTTTGTTGGTTTAGCCTGAGGTACTTTCTTGAATTTCTTTATTGCTTTCTAAATTTGTTAGAGGTGGGTTGTAATTGAACGTTTTCTGATGCACGATAGTTAGAATATCTGGGTTTTGCCCTAAGTGGATTGGCTTAGTGTATGCACACCAACTGTTTATGTATTTGCTTCACTTTAAGTGATTTATTTATGTATTTCTTTGATGGATTGGATTACAACTTACACGCTAACTGTTTAGTTGATGAATTATTATTAGTGAATGCATGATTGTTATGATTTTGGCCTTCCGTGTATTGGATTATAACATGTACGCCAACTGTTTGTGTTTATGCATCAATGAAAATTTTGTTTTTTCATTAGGCATATAGTGTGTGCTGGATATACGGGTTCTTTAGCATTTCTTTCTGTGTTTTTCTTTTGATACCTGTAAGTTTCAGTTCAGACTCATTAAAGCCCAAAAAAGAGCAGACAGAGCACATAGGACCTCTCATAACACAAACATTGATGTTAAGTGCATTTATGGTGATTGCACGACCTGTACAACTTATGCATTTATCAAGTCAAATTACACCTTGACCACTGAAATCATGGAATCTATTTTCAAGATTAAAATCATTTGACTTGGAGAAGTAGCATTGGGAAAGATCATGGAATCTATTTTCAAGACTAGCGATCGTGCTGAAGCGGGGAGCCTGATTAACTGGGTTTGGGATTGGTCTCGCAGTCTAGTGACTAAAGTCGAAACCCGACAGCTGGCAGAACTCATTATGGTTCTTTCCACTGGTTCTATTTCATAGTAGATGGATGTTTCGGTGTGGAAAGATGCGGACATGGAACCTTTTTCGGTGGCGCGGATTAGAGCTAAAATTAATGATGTTAGATCTGCTAATTCCATCCGATGGCTTTTCTGGAATAATTGGTCTTCCCCTAAAATCAATATTTTTGTTGGCGAGCTTTAATGGATACAATCGCCTCCAAATCAAGTCTCTTGCGTGGAGGAGTGATTTTTGTAGATTTGCTTTGTCAAAGATGGGACATTAGGGAGGAGACTGTACTCCATATTATGTGGGAATGTATTTTTGCAAAATCAGTTTGGTGGGCAGTTTTGGTGTGGTTAAAAATCTCGTTTCTAGATCAAGTGACTTAGTTTCTAGAGATATTGAAGATTATTGTGGAGACGCCCGGGCCTAAGGCATCGAAGAAAGTTTTTAGGGTAGTGTTACAAGTCACAACTTGGGAGATTTGGAAGGCTAGAAACGAGAAAACTTTCAATAACTGGCAATTCCATTATAATCAACAACGGATCATCAAAGAACACTCTTTTCTTTTGGTTACAGGTAGATCAAAATTTTGTAATCTTATTTGGGATAGATGGATTGACTTTAACATTCGAGATTTAATCATGTAACCCCGGAATAGACGTTTTGTCGTTCAAAAAAAAAAGAAACAGGTCTCATCATCATATCTTTTTCATTAATATTGAATAGGGTCAGTTATTATTATTATGGTATGAAATTGAATCATATCCTAGGTTCGGTTAAGTGGTGAGTCAGTTTGTGTAGCTTCAGTCCAACGATTGAGAATTGAGCCTCTGTGGCTTCACCAAACACTTAACTAAGGTTACATATATTTTTGGGTTATTTGCAACCCAAGTAGTAGCTAGCTAAGAGTTCTTTAAGCTTGAAATTAAACAAAGTATGATTATATTTTTGTGCTGGATATGCCAGTGGTCCTTCAGATCTGAAACGAACATAATATGTGTATATGTATATGTATGTGTATCTGTGTATCAAAGTTAAATCAAACAAGAGGGTAAATATAGGGATGGGTATTGTTCTTTTGTGTAAATATGGGGATGGTATGAAATCGAATCATAAAAAGTTAGTATTACGTTTTCATGCTTATTTTATGTACGGTTTCAGTTTGTCTACGTTTGGCCATAAATTTAAATATGAATCGAATGCGGTCAAAATATAATACGTTCTCATTCGATGATATCAATTCAAGTTACTCTACGTTTCGACCTCGTTGCAACGCGCTTTATATCGATCCAACCGCAATGCTATTGAGTTAAATCTGATACGTTTTTAAAGGCGCATTTTCACACGGTATACACATCACATAACGGTTGGACAAATCCATTCGATGTTACAATGTACCCGCGCCGCAACGCGCGCGGGTCTAATAACTAGTACAATCTTAAAGGACAAAGTCGGTAGGTTTACTACTGACTTTGCCTCCTTGCCCCCTGTATTTTCATGATATTACAATTTTAGCCCCTTAACTTTGTAACCTTCAAAGTTTTATAAAATAGCAAATTTAGTCCCTAAACATTGTACTTTGAATTTTCAAAACCACAACCTCATCTTTTAAACTTTGCCAGCACCAACCCTCTACTTTGGTTTTCCACCATCACCCCCTTAGCTCTTACATAGTTACGCACCAACCCTCTTCTTTTACATCTCCACCAACACTCCCTCATCTTTTTCACATTTCCGCCACCACCCCTATACTTTTACACTTTGTCTTTTTTAGACTTTGTTTTTTTACCCCTTGCACTATTACTCTATTTTTACACCCGCCCAACTTAAAAAAATTGCAATTGTAACCCCTAGCCTACAACTCCCACTTTTGCAAATGCCATGTGTTTTACGAAATGTCTTAGGCATTGTGTTTTAAACTTTCTGTCTACCTTTATGTTTTACACTTTTTTGTAATTGTCTTTTACGCACTGCGTTTTACAAATCGTGTTTTGTCGTACTATATGTTTCTAGCCATCGCACGTCGCCGCAACGAGCAGCGGGCAAAATACTAGTTAAAGTTAGTTGGAATGTAATATTTTTATCAAATGATTATACTGCTTTTGCTGAGAGTAACTAGGTTAGAAACATGATTGAATAAATGGAATATTAAACGGTTAGGAAACATTATTATTATTGTTGTTGTTGTTATTATTATTATTATTATTGTTATTATTATTATTATTATTATTTTTTTTTTTTTTTTGAACGGCCAACAAACTCAATCCCGAGCACTCTCGGGGCACCCACTGAACAAACGGAGTACTCCGAGAGTAACCCGAGTCCACCACCAATTCTGGGGAAAACCCGGTAACCCACCCGCCCGTAGGTATGACGGTGAAATTACCGGTAAAACCCGTTTGGCTCAAGGATCCAACCCAGGTTTCCCTGGGTCTCCTGTCATTGCCCACCAAGGCCTCACTCTGCACCAAGTGGGAGTCGAACCTGCATCTCACAAGAGAAATGCAAGCCCTCCACCACTTGATCTGTTAGGAAACAATATTAGTATTGTTTTTTTTCTTTATTTCTTAAATTATCTTTTTTAAATTAAGAAATAGGATACTAAGGGGTGAAATAAGAGAAACCGAAAAAAGTTACAAAACTTCTGCTCCGATGTAACACGACTTCTACCCGCCCCAACATCTCCGCCATGACACAATAACTAGCTTCTTTCACTTGAACGCCGCCTATCTCCACCCTATTTCAGTCTAATCTAAATTATTTTTTTATTTTTTACAATTTTTTATTTTTTACAATTTTTATTATTTTTTTGAAATTTTTTTTATTTTTATTATTTTTTATTTTTAATTTTATTAATTTAAAAAAATTATTTTTTTTAATTTTTGATTTTTTAAAATTTTTAATTTTTTATTTATTCATTTATATTTCTAGCCTATTATGCCCAAATCCATCTTGACAAAAACCCATCTTGACCTAAACCCACCATAACTTATTTCTTAATAAAACCATCCTAACTGTCACATCCCAACCGATGGCGGAAACATCGGGGCGTGGCACTAGGCGAACCGGATTGCTCAAGAGATCCATAACAACTATTATATGGCAGTATTTAGACGGTTAATTGTCCCATACAAATCAACAATATCCCACAAACAATTATTACAGACAGAGAGTCTCAAGGACAAAACAAGTCTGACAACCTAGATTTTCTAATTGATGGTAGTTTCTAGACTGCCTATCTTGATTCCACAAAATATCAGCAAACATAGCATCCTAAACACCTGTCACATACATTAAAATAAAGTCAATACACATAGTGTAAAGGTAAGTACACAAGTTTAATAGCATACAGTATAACAAAAGCGTTTTTTGCATAACCAGCTTGTAACACGTAGAAATGTGAAGCAAGTAAGCTATCGACAATGAAGTATGCAACCGACATGACTACGTGTTGTAGAATGCGCAACACATTATCACCACTGTGACCACGTGAAGTAAAACCCTTAACAACCCTTGTCCACGACAGGTGCTGAGTCCAAACTATAATACTATCGTTGCTAAGGTGTCAGGCAAACAAACACTATGTAAACATAACATACAAGCATTCATCAAGTCACGTATAACATGCGAGAGCGGTTAGCGTTAAAAGTAGTTGTGTTGTGTGTTCGATGTGATTTGATATAGGTAACGTATGTAACACCCAAAGTGTGTTAAAGAAAATGGGTTCGAGTATACTCACAGTATGTGTTTACTAAATAAACACTGCCTTGGATTGAAGGGAGCGCTTGGAGGTTAGCCTGAGTACAGAACGATAGCGTAAGCGTTGAACAGCGTATAACAGTGCGTTGAATGAGACGAGTGTCGAAGGGTGAGTCGATCGGATGATCATCCGTGGACCATCCGGACGGTTGGTCATTCGAATGGTGAGTGTGTTGTAAAACGTTTTGAACTTTGAAGTTTTCGTTGTAGCATTTTGAAGAATGTGAAGTATCTCTAAATGTCAAGTCATCCGGATGGATGGCCATTCGGTCAGATGGCTATTCAACTGAGAGTGTGATATTCTATGAAGTTTTGTAAAATTGTTTAAGTGTTGAACTTATTGAAAAAAAAAGGAGTCACCTGTCGAACAGTCATCCGATCGGATGGCTATTCGATCGGCGAACTGAAGTTTTGAAAACTTGGTAAAATTTCTAAGTTTAAAAGTTTTAATGGAGACGGCGTGATGACGTGTCAAGCAACGGAAACCCATCAAGGACCAGCTCATCCGATCGGATGGGAATCACCCCATTCAGTCGTACCCACTGTTCTTTTGATGAAGTTTCATGTTCAACCCATGAATCGGTCGTCTCTCCGCTGGGAGTCCGTTATCAGACCGGTTCTCAACTAGAGAAAGAGTAGAGAGCCTGAATGAGTCTAGATTCCATCAGTTTTAAGTAGAAGGTTTGAAGAAAAGTATGTAAACTGTTGAAAATGTTTAGATCTTGCGAAGATTTGTGTTAAATGATGTAGAAATACTTTAGATCTGAACAAACTTTGATGAGATGAGGTCACACTTCAGTGTTCATAAGAACCAGAGGTGACGTCGCCTTAAAGCAATCCAAATCCGACGATTTCATGGTTAAAGTGTAAGATTTGATGGAGGAAATGATGAGAAAGTGTGTTTTGATGATGGAAGTACAAGATTTAGGAAGAAAAACTTACGAAAATAGCCTTGAATCGAAGGAAAAGCGCTTGAGAACGAGCTGGGAGCGAGTTGGTCGGATAGGGCTGTCACATCAATGAACACTTGATGTGACAAGTGGGTATTTATAAGTGAAAGGGAGATAAGGAGGTGCAGTGAGTGGGTCGGATGGCCAGTCGATCTGATAGCCATCCGATCGGATGGTCATTCGGTTGGATGATCATTCAATCGGTGAGTCATTCGATCCGACGGCCCGTGCGAGTTAGTTTTCCGACTTTCGTTTCATGCGTTGAGCGTTGCGTTTAAGTGAGTTGCGAGTAAGCCATGCGATGGTATTTAAACAATAGTTACACAAATAACGTAACACATAAAAACCCTAAAAGTAATCTACGTTTCGAGTTGTGATGAGATTACGATGTAATAGAGTTGCGATTGCGTTTGCGAATAACATCCCACAACCTATATATAAGGCACACACAAGTAAAGCACATAATATCACACATAGAACAATACCAATAACTACGTTTTGAGTTTGCGATGTGTAACATCCCAATTTTTATCATATAAATTATAGGTTTGGTTAAATTTATTAACCACTAGTAACTAGTAACTAGTTTATTTTTTTTAATATAAATATTCAATCCAAAAAGTTTTAAACACTATTTTATATAGTTGGTTGAAATATTATTAAATTGGCCTGTATATGGGTGACCTGTTCTATTCAAATAAAAGTATATAAAAACTTATATTATTAGACAGGTAACTTACGGGTAAGTTAACTGTAAGAAATATGAAGTTCCTAGAAGGGCCTAGGAACCATATAATAATTAAATTATAAAAATACATTATATTTTGAACCTACTCTATTTTTAATGAAACTTAGACCTAAATGTAGACAAAAATATTGTCGTTCTAATGACATATTTATTATTTTCTAGAACGTTATATTTTATAAGTTATACGCGCCAAATAAGTGAAGCAGTTAAATTAATTATAATATATATAATAAAATATAAATTAAATAAACTTACATGTAATTAAATATACGTTTACATTAAATAAATAAAATAAACTTAACATGTAGAATTTAGAATTTAGAAATTTGTAAATTACGTATGTCCATAATAAATTAAAATATTGAAATAAAAATTGATATGGACATGTGTCCATTTAAAATAGTAGACACTGAATTTAGTTAAGTTGATACGTGTAAATCAATTAAACATCAAATGAATGACTCACCAAATAATTTCACTATAAATATAGAATTTGAGCTTTCCATCTTTCCATCCTGAATCTCGCCTACTCTCTCTATATATATACTTTTATTATTATTATTATTATTATTATTATTATTATTATTATTATTATTATTATTATTATTATTATTATTATTTACCCAATAATAATAATAATGTCTTGTCCCATTTTAAGTATTTTAACTCCCGATCACCGCTACTCTTTCCGATTGATCTGAGCCTCATAACATATGTCAGGGCTCTGCCCGACTAAGTTGTTGGGATTCGGTCTCGGGACAAGGTTGAATTAGGGGTATTATACCTACCACGAGTGCATTATATATTTTTAAATAGCTCAGAAGTTATACCCAAAATTTATACCAGGAGGCTTTCTAGTTGAACCCTAAAGTTACAAAGTGAGTCCATTTTCTTTTCTCACTATTTTATTCCATTTTTCTTTATAATATAATTATATTCAAAAATGTCTCAAACCATAACAACTCTCACCAAAACTATTATATTTTTATTATTATTATTATTTATATTTTGTCTAAAAAGAAACCCTAATTGAGACACCCAAGTAATCCTACACAATTCCTAAAATTTTCAGAACAATCAGAATTAGGATCAGGACTCCTAAAACTCAGGGGGGGGGGGGTTTCCCTATTGACGATTATCCATATATTTTGCTGTCAAGATTGAATTTATCGTTTCCGTCGACTCAGCTGAACTCCAAACACACGTGGCAACCATATGATAAAAAGTAACCCGTCGCGCCACACGACAGGCGCATATGTTCCTGTCGCGACACGCGGGGGAACCATTTTTCAAGTATAAATAGAGGGGTGTGGGACTTGAATTCTTGCGTTCGTTCGACGTTCAAATTCATTTCGTACGTTCAGATATTCACAATTTACTACCAAACACACTAGCTCGAATTCTGCTACGATACTGGGTATTAACTCAATCGCTGCTACGATTCAATGTCCGATCGATGGAAACTATCCGATGGATGTTTAAGTGCTATCCTTTGTCATTAGTCGTGATTCCGACAGGATGTTTGAGTACCACCCGAATTTGGGGAATACTCTGTCATTCGTTGTGAATCCGATGGATGTTTAAGTGATTGCACTTTGTCATTCGTTGTGAGGGTTTTAATCTCGTGAGTTATCGTAAATGCTGTATTAAGTTAACTACCTAGTTCATGTGCATTAGGTTACAAGGCTAAATCAATAGGCTAAGCTCTGCCTGTATAAATCTGCAATATATCAAGGCTTATCTGTAGACTAAACTTTGGCCGTATGAATCTGCATGATTATAAAGTGAGTCATTCTCTTTTTATCAAATCTATTTACAAAAGCATGTTTATTTCCAAAGTTATAATTACAGGGATTAAGTCTTTGTAATCACCAAGTTACAGCCGGTATGTGGGGTATTGTGCACAATATTAATTTCTCACGAGGTTAGGCTAATAAGCCCTAACATAGGTTAGGCAAATAAGCCCTAACAGTGATATACGTCATTCATTGGGGCAGCCAATGGTGATATGACCACAGTCACAGAAACGGGTCGAGTGACAAATACTGTGGGTAGTTGGTTGATATAAAAACAATGTAATCACCCTTAATACTGTAAATTATAACAAACAGGTCGTTTTATTAAATAGAATGATTCACTCAGTATTTTCCGCTGACAAAACCTTTTTAAAACGCGTTTCAGGTAATTACAGTAGATTGGAGTAAAAGATGGATACAGCACTGAAAGACTTCAAGAAGTGGCTTATTTTATTAATTAAATCAAATTAATAAATATTGTTTTATGTAATCAAATTTATCTTTATTAAAGCTACCATTGTAAAACATGGGTTTATCCCATCTATTTAATGAATAAAATCCGGTGTTTTCTAAACTCTGATATTTTTCCTAACTCACGGTCCTGATGAAATTTCCGCTGCAATATTTTTCAAAATAATCACCAGTACCACTAGGCTGTTCACGGCTCCCGATTCCGTTCAGGGTGGGTCGGGGGTCGTGACAGAAGGTGGTATCAGAGCCACTGCTTTAAGTCAATAAGTGTTGTGATAATAATACCTAAGTTTATATAAAAGAGTTAGGAGATTGCTATTAACTGGTAGCACACATTATAGCATTTAGACTTGAACTTAAGAAAATATGCCTTAGTATAAGCTTCGAGATAAGCTAAGTACTTGTGTAAATAAAGTATGATAGGTTTTGGTATACCATAAGAATGGTAATTAGAATATTGCAAGATATGATAAATAAGCAAGAATTAATAGTAATTATTGCTTATTAATATTACTTAGGCTAGAATAAGATATGTTATGGGAATACAAATTTCCTTGATTCTGGATAAAAGCCCTAATAAAAGAGGCACTTTTAAAATCTTGAAAAGATACTATTTATGGGAAATAGAAAATTTTCTCCGGCAAGACTGGGTATGGTGTAGCAGACTCTCCAGCTTGTCTGGATATACTGGGATTACCTCTCCGGCGCGAACCGGATAAGACGGGGTATATAATATGTCAAACAAGTGACAAGATTTTCCTAAATAATATTATGACCTAATATCTGACTTATTTTTGGAAATATGAATCTGTTAAATACATTGACCTTATGAAAGGTATGTATATTACAGCATGTGAATTATGTGATTATATAGATATGTATATCTATAAGAAATTCCAAAAAGTCAATTAGGAACAAAGCACAAGCATATGTGTCTAAATTTCTTTATTAGGAATCTCTTTTCCAATATCAAACATTATTTCGTTTGATCATCTGTCTTATAACTCGTGTGATAAAATAAACAATGGAAACCCTTTAAATTAAAAAGCCATCAAAAGAATTTCAATGCATTACCATAAACTATTAACGCAAGTAAGAAGCATGTAAAGTTGTGCTAGTGCACAAGAAAACACATGAAACTTAAATTATACACAGACGTCGAAGTATATCACACACGACTTCCAAGGCAAGACCTTTGGAAAATATAAATTGGGCACGATGACACCAATGCTAATTCCGTCAGTAGAAGAACTACTAATCAAAAAGAAGCATTTTGCCACATGATCCTACAAACGACATGAATCTCGTTGAGGTACGTTGTAACAAGATTTCACAACCATCGGTGCACAATCTAATCAGAGTCATAATTATTTTCACTGCAAAAGGAGTCACATACCTTTGCAAATTCCCTATTTCATTTTTCGACATTCCCTAATAATATCACTTAACAACGGTTATCACCCAAAATTTCCGGATAAAGTTCTTAAATTTCTTTTATTGAAATTCTGACTTCTGCATATAATAAATTGACTTTCGTATTTCTACTTCCCCTAATGGTCATCATACCATTTCTTTCATAATAGTGAATATTGATCTGTTTCATTTCTTGGTAAATCCACACATGCATTGTTTGCTACGCATGTGGTTCATTTGATTTATGAAGACCACTGGAGAGTTTCATTCCGATTTGTTATTTTATCCAAACTCAAATATCATTCCGCTTTTTGCACTATAAACCGCATTATTGCAAAACGGTGACTCTTTAAATATCGAGTTAAATGAAATTCTTAAAAAACTTAAATTCCTTTGGCATACATGGTTTTTGTTGTGACCATGTCCACCAAAAGGATATTAATCAACGGACATTCTTCAGAATAAAAAAAAATAAAAATGAACGGATAATCATTTTCTTCAACAGGTATTCTTTAGAAATGGAAATAAAGAAAATAAACCTAATTTACAATATAGTATTACTATATTTAAAAAAATTTCTTGTTAAACCATTAAGGTGAAGAATTTATATTTTTACAAAATTTTGTTTGAGGTATACTCTCATTTAAATTTATAATTAGTTATTTATTATTGATAATTAATATTAGTTTCATTATTATTAATAATAGTAGTAGTGTTAATATTATTTTTAGGTACTAAGGTTATTGTCAAGGGCATATATTGAATAGCCTAGCCTTAGTTAGGCATGGACTGATCACCTATGCTTAAACAAGGCAGCACTAACCAATATCCACCCATGATAATGACTAGTTAATATATATAAGTTAAAGTCATCATACTTATTTAGTAAATTTTTATAAAAATATATATACTTTGTACTGTAAGGAGAAGACATATTTTCATAAAACAATACAAGAATTAGAGGGATGAATAAAATTATATAAATAATTGTCTATTACATGTTTTGTGGTAACTACGTACCGTAACGCTTTGGCAAGAAAATAACCATATAAAAATAATATGGTAGTCATCAACTACGTTGGGTTAGGGGAACATTGTAATATATAAGAATAGTCATCGTTTTCACTTATTTACAACATTTGTAAATACATTCACAAAGTTATATGGTTTCAAAATGAAAATAAGTAATCACATAGAATCGACCCATTAAGTGTTATATATTTACAAAATATTTTACAAATACTTTTGTACAATAAATATTTTTACACCTTTATTTACAACTTTCATTTAACGTTATAAATAATAGTGATTTCTTTTACAAAATAATAATACTAAATTATTTTGTAATAACTTCATTGCGGTGTTTTGTAAAATATATTACATAGTAAATATAAGTTATTTTACATAGTATAGTAAAATACTAAAATAATATTTATTTAAAAAGTAATGACCATTTACATATAGTAAAAATGCGTAACAAATAATATATATTACATAGTATTTTTATTTGATATGTAAGATACGGTTCAGACAGGGACATAAATAATATATATTACATTTGCTTTACAAATATAATATAATAATTGGTCATGCCAAAACAACATGTTCTTATTATATTTCGATCTCTATGACATAGTATAAAAAAATATGCTCACTAATAGTGTACTATCACATTGTTTCACAATTAAAACAACTTGGAACTCTAAACAATGATACTCTAACTCTATTGTCTTTTGATGTATCTTTGCAATTCACTTATCTCAACACTTTGATTTTCTCATAACATAATTCAATATTTGACAAATCATTTTTCATGCTTTTATTTCAATTTGGAACCTGTCAATTCTAAGTCTTCCTCAGTTGCCAATCAAAGTAAGCTTTCTTTTGACAAAGAATTTTATTGATTCTAAAATTCCTTCACAATTATTTTAAATATCTATTGATCATATATCTTTTGGCTTTAACCTAGTCACTTTGGAAATTATATCATTTCATCTCATTCATTTGTCATCGATTTCTTGAACTAATTCAGTTGAACCGTTGAATCCTACTTATTTGTACAACTAGTATTCACAAAATTTGATATTTTAATTCTGTGTCATCTACAATAATATTGTTTTTATTGACTAAAATATGACATAAGTCTAAAAGAAATATCGTAACCCAAATCTCGAGGACGAGATTTAAAACAAGGTGGGGAGAATGTAACATCCCAATTTTTATCATATAAATTATAGGTTTGGTTAAATTTATTAACCACTAGTAACTAGTAACTAGTAACTAGTTTATTTTTTTTAATATAAATATTCAACCCAAAAAGTTTTAAACACTATTTTATATAGTTGGTTGAAATATTATTAAATTGGCCTGTATATGGGTGACCTGTTCTATTAAAATAAAAGTATATAAAAACTTATATTATTAGACAGGTAACTTACGGGTAAGTTAACTGTAAGAAATATGAAGTTCCTAGAAAGGCCTAGGAACCATATAATAATTAAATTATAAAAATACATTATATTTTGAACCTACTCTATTTTTAATGAAACTTAGACCCAAATGTAGACAAAAATATTGTCGTTCTAATGACATATTTATTATTTTCTAGAACGTTATATTTTATAAGTTATACGCGCCAAATAAGTGAAGCAGTTAAATTAATTATAATATATATAATAAAATATAAATTAAATAAACTTACATGTAATTAAATATACGTTTACATTAAATAAATAAAATAAACTTAACATTTAGAATTTAGAATTTAGAAATTTGTAAATTACGTATGTCCATAATAAATTAAAATATTGAAATAAAAATTGATATGGACATGTGTCCATTTAAAATAGTAGACACTGAATTTAGTTAAGTTGATACGTGTAAATCAATTAAACATCAAATGAATGACTCACCAAATAATTTCACTATAAATATAGAATTTGAGCTTTCCATCTTTCCATCCTGAATCTCGCCTACTCTCTATATTATTATTATTATTATTATTATTATTATTATTATTATTATTATTATTATTATTATTATTATTATTATTATTCATATATATATATTAATTCAATACATAACCGAACAATAGTGACTTAACGTTGACGGCGTCAGGTCATTTTCTGATTTTACAATTTCACTCCCTCACTTTGCTCCGTCCCCTTCCTTCTCTCTCACTTGCCATTGATGTCACCCCCTCTCTTTACATCTTCCTGATCCAGAAACAATCAGTTTCATCCTACTAAGAGAGAGAGAGAGAGATGTGATGGAAAACCTAAACACCCACACATTGCAGCCGGCACCTCTCACCCTCTGCCTCCTCTCTCGAGCTCCGGCAACCGGACCCGTAATACGGCAGCAAGGTGCCTCCTCTCTCGAGCTCCGGCAACCGGAGCCGTAATACGGCAGAAAGGTAGGGAACGAGAGGAGAGAGAGATCGGCGAGAGAAAGGGGAGGCCGACCACCTCCCCCGTGGCGGCGCAAAGGTCGACATGTGGCGAATCCTCCTCCGGCGACCCAGATTTCGGCAATCGACGGCTGAGGTGCGGGAATTCCGCATCAGATTTAGATGCACAAGGTTTCCGGTGGAATTCCGGCGACAAAGCAGCGGAGACACGGTGGTACGGGGTGGTTTCGACGACTGACGACAAGGATTTAGTAAGTTTCTTTCATTTTCTTTCTCTCGGGTAAACTTGTCAGCTTTACAAGTGCTAACCTAGCTTCCCTGCATTTTGGTTTTCTTGGTGTTGGTGCGGGTGGCTGACATGATTGTATGTTATAAGTGTAGCATACACAGAAAAGCTTCTAAATCAGCTAATAAAAAAATATGTAACGTGTGCAGGGGATTATCCTGTATGTACTACTATTGGAAGCACCCAAAGCATCACCACAAATCTCATTGGTAATTCTTTTATAATAACTTGTAACTCTGATCCCAATTGGATTTTCTTTTTCTTTTCTTTGGTTTAGAAAAAAAATGTTGTTTTTTAATGTTTGTGACATTCATATTTACTTTCTTTCCGTTATAATTTACAAACGTGGCAGATAAAGAGAATCCAGGCAAGGGTGTCGCTGTTGAAATGTGGCACCAAGGTCCCGAAATGAATTGCTCACTCTATGTTTCTGTTATCTGTGATTCAAAGCAAGTGCAAGTGAGAAATCTTACATTTTCTTTTTATTGGTTTTAATTTTTTTCTATATAAGTAAAACTCTATTTTGTGTTGCTTTTTGCAGGGACCTAAGACACTTGAAAAAGTTGGCAATTGTAACTTTGTAAGTGTTCCAAAATTCAAACGTTCGGATTCGGGTCAAGCGGGTCAGGTCAAAAGTGATCGAACGACACACGGGTCAACCTTGGTATCACGGGTCAATTCAGGTTTCGGTTTGAGTCCGGGTCAGATGCAGTCAACACGAACAACTTTCGTTCAACTTCAGTCAACAAAAGTCAACGGTCAAACTGCTGGTCAACAGCAGTCAAAGCCAGACCCGGTAAAAATTTAAACGAAACGAATTTTAATTTCGTTGTTTATACATATTATACTTTACGCGAACCGAGCTCGAACCGATGCTTTTAGCGAATATTTACGTTTTATTTTGGCATAATATATATATATATATATATTGTTTGAACGGTTGAAAAGTATTGTTGCGTTTTGAAATTATCGACACTTTAGTTGTCGGGATCGTCAAAAAATAGAGGAAACTCTGTCCATTTTTGTTAAAAACCCGTACTACGAAACGTAATTATATCCTAAAAACGACACTTGATGAAGTTCAAGTTTTCTTAAAAAATAAACATAATTATATCCTAAAAACGTAATTATAACTTCAGGTCTTCATGACTTATCTAGGATTACGAGTGTTGCTTCTTTCTTTGTTAGTCGAGTAGATACACTTGTATGTATTAATTTACAACATGTCGACGAACAGTATAGTTTTTTTTGGTTTCAACATTGGCCGCATAGGTTTTGTTTTTATATACTTGCACACCACATGGTGCACTCTCCCTAGCCTGTAACATTCAAGAGATGTTACCGTTGCTATTCCCCATGGAAAACCATCCACCGCTACCATGGCTATCACATTCGTTTTCCTAGCGGCATCGTCTAAGAAGAGCCGCGTGACCCTAATTTACTACTATGCCAAGTTTCTCCTTGGCTGCCAGAAACAACCTGTTAATAGTTTATTTAACCCCGCCGCGAAGCGGCAGGTAATAACACTAGTTAAATATAAAAAAATGCTTAGTTTCGTGGTGTAATTTAAAAAAAAATAGTAAAGTATATAAAAGTTATTATATTTTAAAAATATTGGTGAAGCTAAACTAGTAGGAAAAAGTCAACAAAGAAAATTTTAATTTTATTCTTTTGTTTAATATAATTAGTACAATTACTAAAATATCCTTAAAACTACTAATTGGGGTAACTAATACTAAGGGTATGGGCGTAGCATAGTTGGGGCCGGAGGGGGGGTGCCCGACCCCCCGAACTTTTTGTTCAGTAGTGTCCGGTATGTAGTTTTCATATAGAATTTTTTAGGTATATACGTTTTCGACCCCCTGGTTTTATAATTTTTTAGGTATAACTTTAGGTCCAGTGACTTCCGACCACCCGTTCGGAAATCTCAAGCTTCGCCACTGACAAAGGGGCTTATGTCTAAGCAATATCATCCATTGGATATTTAGATGATCTAGATCTGTTCTCACGGTTTTTACTATTAACATGGTTTGTATCGAATCTTAACTAATGAAATGATTTTTAAACAATATAGGTAACATCACCTTAGTCATTAGTCTTGAAAGAATTGTTTTTTTTATAGGAAACCACCAAACAAGTTGATACCTAATTTGGATTATTAACATTTTTAATAAATAAAGTATGAATTTGAAGGTGTCATTTGGTAATAAAATAGTACAATATAAATCGAGATATGCTCAATCTAAACTCTTATAATTTTATATGTTGACATTGGTGGACCATAATATCCTTATAATCATCTGATCTCAATTTTGCATTTAGCAGTAATGACGACGACAAGTGCCATTTGGTTTCTAATATTTTTGACGGTTGGCTTTCATCATGTCCGATCCGACACTATTACGTTGGAGCAGCCTTATAGGACGGCATTTCACTTTCAGCCTCCCCAAAACTGGATGAACGGTAACTTATTCTTTTTCTTTTAATGTTTTTTTGAACGGCCAACTAAAATTTTATTAAAATAAACCCGGTTAACGAAAACTGTGAACACATATGGCTTTTTTTTTCAATTTTTGATTGTTTTTCTTCCTCTAAATATTGTGATTGTTCTGCGATGGTGCATATGATTGGTGGATGGTTCAATGGGCGTAGATCCTAACGGTATGTAACTCTCACAACTTTCCTACATTCTTTTGTTTTTTTGGATAACTTAGGTTGTTGATCAATTCTAAAATCTGAGATTAGAAAATAGCTAACTTGGAATGACTGATTCTAGTTATTATTATTATTATTATTATTATTATTATTATTATTATTATTATTATTATTATTATTATTATTATTATTATTATTATTATTATTATTATTATTATTATTATTATTATTATTATTATTATTATTATTATTATTATTATTATTATTATTATTATTATTATTATTATTATTATTATTATTATTATTATTATTATTATTATTATTATTATTATTATTATTATTATTATTATTATTATTATTATTATTATTATTATTATTATTATTATTATTATTATTATTATTATTATTATTATTATTATTATTATTATTATTATTATTATTATTATTATTATTATTATTATTATTATTATTATTATTATTATTATTATTATTATTATTATTATTATTATTATTATTATTATTATTATTATTATTATTATTATTATTATTATTATTATTATTATTATTATTATTATTATTATTATTATTATTATTATTATTATTATTATTATTATTATTATTATTATTTACCCTATAATAATAATAATGTCTTGCCCCATTTTAAGTATTTTAACTCCCGATCACCGCTACTCTTTTCGATTGATCTGAGCCTCATAACATATGTCAGGGCTCTGCCCGACTAAGTTGTTGGGATTCGGTCTCGGGACAAGGTTGAATTAGGGGTATTATACCTACCACGAGTGCATTATATATTTTTAAATAGCTCAGAAGTTATACCCAAAATTTATACCAGGAGGCTTTCTAGTTGAACCCTAAAGTTACAAAGTGAGTCCATTTTCTTTTCTCACTATTTTATTCCCTTTTTCTTTATAATATAATTATATTAAAAAATGTCCCAAACCATAACAACTCTCACCAAAACTATTATATTTTTATTATTATTATTATTTATATTTTGTCTAAAAAGAAACCCTAATTGAGACACCCAAGTAATCCTACACAATTCCTAAAATTTTCAGAACAATCAGAATTAGGATCAGGACTCCTAAAACTCAAGGGGGGGGGGGGGGGTTCCCTATTGACGATTATCCATATATTTTGCTGTCAAGATTGAATTTATCGTTTCCGTCGACTCAGCTGAACTCCAAACAAACGTGGCAACCATATGATAAAAAGTAACCCGTCGCGCCACGCGACAGGCGCATATGTTCCTGTCGCGACACGCGGGGGAACCATTTTTCAAGTATAAATAAAGGGGTGTGGGACTTGAATTCCTGCGTTCGTTCGACGTTCAAATTCATTTCGTACGTTCAGATATTCACAATTTACTACCAAACACACACTAGCTCGAATTCTGCTACGATACTGGGTATTAACTCAATCGCTGCTACGATTCAATGTCCGATCGATGGAAACTATCCGATGGATGTTTAAGTGCTATCCTTTGTCATTAGTCGTGATTCCGACAGGATGTTTGAGTACCACCCGAATTTGGGGAATACTCTGTCATTCGTTGTGAGGGTTTTAATCTCGTGAGTTATTGTAAATACTGTATTAAGTTAACTACCTAGTTCATGTGCATTAGGTTACAAGGCTAAATCAATAGGCTAAGCTCTGCCTGTATAAATCTGCAATATATCAAGGCTTATCTGTAGACTAAACTTTGGCCGTATGAATCTGCATGATTATAAAGTGAGTCATTCTCTTTTTATCAAATCTATTTACAAAAGCATGTTTATTTCCAAAGTTATAATTACAGGGATTAAGTCTTTGTAATCACCAAGTTACAGCCGGTATGTGGGGTATTGTGCACAATATTAATTTCTCACGGGGTTAGGCTAATAAGCCCTAACATAGGTTAGGCAAATAAGCCCTAACAGTGATATACGTCATTCATTGGGGCAGCCAATGGTGATATGACCACAGTCACAGAAACGAGTCGAGTGACAAATACTGTGGGTAGTTGGTTGATATAAAAACAATGTAATCACCCTTAATACTGTAAATTATAACAAACAGGTCGTTTTATTAAATAGAATGATTCACTCAGTATTTTCCGCTGACAAAACCTTTTTAAAACGCGTTTCAGGTAATTACAGTAGATTGGAGTAAAAGATGGATACAGCACTGAAAGACTTCAACAAGTGGCTTATTTTATTAATTAAATCAAATTAATAAATATTGTTTTATGTAATCAAATTTATCTTTATTAAAGCTACCATTGTAAAACATGGGTTTATCCCATCTATTTAATGAATAAAATCCGGTGTTTTCTAAACTCTGATATTTTTCCTAACTCACGGTCCTGATGAAATTTCCGCTGCAATATTTTTCAAAATAATCACCGGTACCACTGGGCTGTTCACGGCTCCCGATTCCGTTCAGGGTGGGTCGGGGTCGTGACACGATGCGTTGTGATAGCGATAGTAACAATGCGATAAAGTGCGTTTAAATAGTTTGCATTTGTACATAGCATTTAGCATGCGATAATAAGCGTAATATAGTTAATTTAGCAATAATTAAGAAAGAAAAGACAGATCTGAATAATGACATGTCTTGACACTTGTACTTTGACTTTGACTTGCGAAGTCGGGTTGTTACAGCCTCCCCTACTTTAGGAAATTTCGTCCCGAAATTAAGGCGCAGGCGTAACGAAGAGTTGTGGATATTTAGCTTTCATATCACTCTCGAGTTCCCAAGTGAACTCGGCGTCGCGCTTGCCTTCCCAGCGAACCTTCACTATAGGAATGCGAGAGCGTCGGAGTTTCTTGGTCTCTCGGTCCATGATTCTACTGGCTTTTCCACGAAGTGTAATGTTTCATCCACTTGTAGATCCTCAAGAGGTACATGTAAATTCTGTTCATCTAGACACTTTTTGAGGTTCGAAACGTGGAAAGTCAGATGTACGTTGCTGAGTTCCTCCGGTAATTCGAGTAGGTAGGCCACTTTGCCAATTCTTTCCAGAATCTTAAAGGGTCCAATGTATCGAGGCGCTAGCTTTCCTTTCTTGCCGAATCCGACCACCCCCTTCCAATGTGAAACCTTTAGGAGTATGTGATCACCAACGTAGAATTCTAGGGGCTTGCGGCGTTTATCGGCGTAACTCTTTTGACGATTCCGAGCTTTCAAGAGATTGTCTCGTATCTGGAGGATCTTGTCAGTCGTTTCTTACAATAACTCAGCACCGGTAATTTGCGCGTCCCCGATCTCGTGCCATAGAATAGGCGATCGACATTTTCTTCCATATAATGCCTCAAATGGTGCCATTTGAATGCTAGAGTGATAACTGTTGTTGTACGAGAATTCGAATAAAGGTAAATGCGAATCCCAATTACCACCAAAATCTATAACGCACGAACGCAGCATGTCTTCAAGGGTGCGAATCGTGCGTTCAGTCTGACCGTCGGTCTAGGGATAGAAAGCAGTACTAAGATTGAGAGTAGTACCGAGAGAAGATTGAAAAGTTTCCCAGAGGCGCGAAGTGAATCGACCATCACGGTCAGAGATGGTATCATGAGGTGTCCAATGTCGACAAATGACTTCATCGGTATAGATTCGTGCTAATCGTTCAACCTTGTAGTCTTCTCATATCGGCAGAAAGTGGGCGAATTTAGTGAGGCGATCAACGATAACCCAAATACTATCGTGACCTGATGGCGTGAACGGGAGTTTCGTAATGAAATCCATTTCGGACGGAGCGAGATGATAAGGTGCTTTCGCGACGGGGTTAGCTCCAAGAATGAGGTCAATATGAAAATCGATATCACAAGACGACGGTAGACCAGGTAAATCGTCAGGAAAGACACTAGGAAAATCACGAACCACGAGCACCTTTTCCATTGCCTTCTCTTTCTTTTCCTTCCCCGCTACTACGATGTGTGCCAAGAAAGCCTTGTATTCCTTGCGGAGATACTTGCTTGCTTGGACACATGACATGAGTTTCAGTTCCTTCGAAGATACTTCGCCATAGACACAGAGTTGATCACCGTTTGAAAGAGAGAAACGGATCATCTTTTCGAAACAAACGTCTTCAGCACGATTTTCATGAAGAAAATCCATTCCTACTATGATATCAAAACTACCAAGCTGCATCGGAATAAGATCGATCGGGAAAACATGATTGTTGAGCTCAAGAGTACAATCAGGTAGAACAGAACTAACAGTGACGGTTCTTCCTGTGGCAACTTCTACGTCGAACATCGTTGGGAGGGTAGCGCGTTTACGATTTAGGAGCTTCTCGAATTCAAACGACACAAAACAGTTATCGGCTCCAGTATCAAATAAACACGAAGCATAAATACTGTTAACGAGAAACGTACCATTGACAAAGTTGTTGTCAGTTTGAGCTTAGCGAGCGTTGATGTTGAAAGCTCGCCCACGGGCTGCTTGTTGCTGTGGCTATTGCTGCTGCTATTGTTGTTGTTATTGTTGTTGCTCTGGTGGTTGCTGCGGCTCTTGTTTCACCACATGGTTCGGGCAGACATTTGTGAAATGATTAGGGTCACGACATGCGTAGAAGGCTCGTGCATGAGCAGCGGGAGCATGAGTTTCTTGGTTTCCCTAGATAGCAAGAGGTTGAGCTGGTGGTGCTGGAGCTTGAACGGCTTGAGCTTCTTGACATGGGCCAGTGCGACAGTTCGCTATGAAGTGTCCGTAGATGTTGCAGTGGACACAAAAATGGCAAGCTATCCCAGCTGGGTAGTGGTAAGTACAAGTAAGGCAGAGAGGATGAGGACCGGTGTACGCACGCTTAGCAAGCGGTGCATTGGTCACGGGTGCAGCGACTTGACGATTCTGGTTCTGGTTGGGTTGGGCAGGAACAGCGTTGAGAGGAGCGGCAGTGACGACACAGTTCTTGTTGTTGTTACCCTTACGTTTGCGTCCTTGACTTGATGACTTCGAGACTTGAGGTGTTGCGGTTTCAGCAGCGGGAGTAGTAGTGACATGGTGGAGATTCTTGCTTGAGGTCTTGAAGTAACCAGCCAAGACTATCTTGTCATTGATCTCGGCAGCGAACTGGTAGGTCTCCTCAATGGTAGAAGGCTTAGCTGCTTGAACAAAATCGGCAACACAATCTGGTAGAGCGCGGATGTATTTCTTGATTGTGATGTTGGGAGTTGATACTGACCAGGACAGATGATGCTGAGCTGCTTAAAGCGAGCAGTGAGACCAGCATTGTCTCCACCTTCTTGTTTGATATTCCAAAACTCGTTTTCCAGCTTCTGAAGTTCATGTAGGGGACAAAATTCTTTCATCATGACTTCCTTCAGTTCCTCCCAAGAGAGTCCATAGGCTGCGTCGTTCTCACGCCTGTTCCGCTCCGCAGTCCACCAGTCCAGAGCCCTGGACTGAAAAACTCCAGTTGCGTTAATAGTGCAGAGGTTGTCTGGACATCCGCTCTGATGAAGAGTTACTTCAATCGAGTCATACCACTGAAACATGGCGCTGGGACCATCTTCACCAGTGAAGTCCTTAGGGCCACAAGCCTTGAATTGCTTAAAGCTGAAAGGCGCTTTCGGAGAGTCGCTCTTAGATTCGACAGAGGAGTTGCTTTTCACCTCGTTGATCTCGCTCACAATCTGAGATATGAATTTGGCCATTTCCTTGGCGACTAGAGAAGCGATGCGCTTATCATCTCTGCTTCTCTGAGCATTGCGACGAGTGTGAGAACCAAGGGAAGATATTGTCTGCAGCAGACATCCTCGTATGATTTAGGAGGGATACAATCGAATCTCTCCATATGGTGTTTAACAAGTATACTCATTATTACTAGATAAAGCATCAGGAACACGTCTAACACATAGGCACATAATCACGTAGACACTTAAACCACATAAGCACAGGAGCACAGAAGCACGTAGTCCACGTAAGCACATATTCCATTATATTTTGCACGTATTCACCTACATATATTGCACGTATTCACTTATCATTCAAGTTCGCGAAGCGCGTTCGAGAGTTGCGAGTGCGAGTAGCGATAGCGAGCAACGTACGAGAGTTCATAGTTGTCTGCGATTTGTTAGCGTTTTGAGCTATAAATAGCTGTGCGTGTTGTGCGCGTTTAATAAAGCGAGGAGCGAAAAAGCGAATAAGTCTCCAAAATCGAAACATATGAATATAAAACACATGAAAGCACTTAAAAGCGATAAATCGTAAAATCATCGATTGCGAGCTTAGAATCAAAATAGAATGTCTGGGTGTTTAGACATCGACTACCCAAAGTTATTCGACTATCCACAAAGACCTCAAGTACACGTTTTGGCCTCCTAGACTGTGCTCTCTCCTCGTCACAGGCAAACGGCACGCATCCTTTCGGCTATTACGTAACTCAAGTCACTGGAACCCATCGAGACTTTGGTGAGAGTTTTGTAAAACCAAAATAGAAGGCGGAACAAGTCATTACGATGCGGGTTTCACCCCTAACTTAACAACTTTGTTTCTGATAGTGTGGTAAAATTACAAGATAGAGAGGGGGAATTTCGTCGAGATATGGATTTCACTCCTGACTCCACGAAAATTCTCGTGTTAATAGTGAAAATGCGCGTCGAGCGAGCGATCTTATCGAGAGTTCTCAGTTTTCACACCTAATCTCGACCAAATCACTCGTTGGTGTTATGCAAGTGTGTTCGAAAAAAACGTGTAGTGTGTCATGTCAGCTTTAGGAAAAACTGAGTAGTTTTTGAGAGTTCGAGCGAGAGTATCAAGTAAGCTTGCATGAAACCTCAACTGGGTTGCACAAGTCGGTCTGTTGGTACTTAGACTATAGACTAGGTCATTTCTAAGACGTCGACCCGGACTAGTTCGAGTCCTTCCTAATTCCTTATAGTTATGGCTCTGATACCAATCTGTCACACCCCAAACGATGGCGGAAACATCGGGGCGTGGCACTAAGCGAACCGGATTGCTCAAGAGATCCATAACAACTATTATATGGCAATATTTAGACGGTTGATTGTCCCATACCAATCAACAATATCCCACAAACAATTATTACAGACAGAGAATCTCAAGAACAAAACAAGTCCGACAACCTAGATTTTCTAATTGATGTAGTTTCTAGACTGCCTGTCTTGATTCCACAAAAGATCAGCAAACATAACATCCTAAACACTTGTCACATCGTTAAAATAAAGTCAATACACATAGTGTAAAGGTGAGTACACAAGTTTAATAGCATATAGTATAGCGAAAGCGTTTTACGCATAACCAACATGTAACACGTAGAAATGTGACGCAAGTAAGCTATCGACAATGAAGTATGCAACCGACATGACTGCGAGTTGTAGAATGCGCAACACATTATCACCACTGTGACCACATGAAGTAAAACCCTTAACAACCCCTGTCCATGACAAGTGCTGAGTCCAAACTATAGTACTATCGTTGCTAAGGTGTCAGGCAAACAAACACTGTGTAAACATAACATACAAGCATTCATCGAGTCACGTATAACATGCGAGAGCGGTTAGCGTTAAAAGTATTTGCGTTGTTTGTTCGTTGTGATTTGATATAGGTAACGTATGTAACACCCAAAGTGCGTTAAAGTAAATAGGTTCGAGTATACTCACAGTATGTGTTTACTAAATAAACACTGCCTTGGATTGAAGGGAGTGCTTGGAGGTTAGCCTGAGTACAGAATGATAGCGTAAGCGTTGAACAGCGTATAACAGTGCGTTGAATGAGACGAGTGTCGAAGGGTGAGTCGATCGGATGATCATCCGGGCGGATGAGCATCCGGACGGTTGGTCATTCGGCTGGTGAGTGTGTTGTAAAACGTTTTGAACTTTGAAGTTTTCGTTGTAGCATTTTGAAGAATCTGAAGTATCTCTAAATGTCAAGTCATCCGGACGGATGGCCATTACGTCGGATGGCTATTCGACTGAGAGTGTGATATTTTTTGAAGTTTTGTAAAATTGTTTAAGTGCTAAACTTATTGAAAAAAAAAGGGAGTCACCTGTCGAATAATCATTCGATCGGATGGTCATCCGATCGGATGGTCATCCGATCGGATGGCTATTCGATCGGCGAACTGATGTTTTGAAAACTTGGTAAAATTTCTAAGTTTAAAAGTTTTAACGGAGATGGCGTGATGACGTGTCAAGCAATGGAAACCCATCAAGGACCAGCTCATCCGATCGGATAGGAATCACCCCATTCAGTCGTACTCACTGTTCTTTTGATGAAGTTTCATGTTCAACTCGTGAATCGGTCGTCTCTTCGGTGGGAGTCTGTTATCAGACCGGTTCTCAACTAGAGAAAGAGTAGAGAGCCTGAATGAGTCTCGATTCCATCGGTTTTAAGTAGAAGGTTTGAAGAAAAGTATGTAAACTATTGAAAATGTTTAGATCTTGCGAAGATTTGTGTTAACTGATGTAGAAATCCTTTAGATCTGAACAAACTTTGTTGAGATGAGGTCACACTTCAGTGTTCATAAGAGCCGGAGGTGACATCACCTTAAAGCAGTCCAAATCCGACGATTTCATGGTTAAAGTATAAGATTTGATGGAGGAAATGATGAGAAAGTGTGTTTTGATGATGGAAGTAAAAGATTTAGGAAGAAAAACTTACGAAAATAGCCTTGAATCGAAGGAAAAATGCTTGAGAACGAGCTGGGAGCGAGTTGGTCGGATAGGGCTGTCACATCAATGAACAGTTGATGTGACAGGTGGGTATTTATAGGTGAAAGGGAGATAAGGCGGTGCAGTGAGTGGGTCGAATGGCCAGTCGATCGGATGGTCATCCGGTCGGATGATCCTTCAATCGGTTGGTCATTCGATCCGATGGCCCGTGCGAGTTAGTTTTCTGACTTTCGTTTCGTGCGTTGAGCGTTGCATTTAAGCGAGTTGCGAGTAAGCCATGCGATAGTATTTAAACAATAGTTACACAAATAACATAACACATAAAAAGCCTAAAAGTAATATGCGTTTCGAGTTGTGATGAGATTGCGATGTGATAGAGTTGCGATTGCGTTTGCGAATAACATCCCACAACCTATATATAAGGCACACACAAGTAAAGCACATAATATCACACATAGAACAATACCAATAACTGCGTTTTGAGTTTGCGATGCGTTGTGATAGCGATAGTAACAATGCGATAAAGTGAGTTTAAATAGTTTGCATTTGTAAATAGCGTTTAGCATGCGATAATAAGCGTAATATAGTTAATTAAGCAATAATTAAGCAAGAAAAGGCAGATCTGAATAATGACATGTCTTGACTTTGA
The DNA here is from genome assembly GCA_030545235.1 of Helianthus tuberosus. Lineage (NCBI taxonomy): Eukaryota > Viridiplantae > Streptophyta > Magnoliopsida > Asterales > Asteraceae > Helianthus > Helianthus tuberosus. The sequence continues at coordinate 27,742,025 of CM060444.1, forward strand.
CTTTGACTTGCAAAGTCGGGTTGTTACACTAAGCCAAACACATTCTAACCCATACCCATCCTGACCCATTACCCAAACCTGCCAACCCACCCATTTTGCCACCCGTAGTTCAAATGTTTAAAAGTGAAATTGATTTTTTTATTGTAAGGAACAACGTTACACTAAAGTTAATTTGGATGTTATGGATGTTATTGATCATCATGCTATATTAGCTTGAATTTCGGGAGTTTTGGGTGATTTCATATGTAAAATAATATTTTTAATATACATACTGAGATGCATGAATAGAATTTTATATCGTTTTTACTAGATCATTAAAGTTGGTCAATTCAATTCACAATGGAGGACCATAATATGTAAAATAATATTTTTAATATACATACTGAGATGCATGAATAGAATTTTATATCGTTTTTACTAGATCATTAAAGTTGGTCAATTCAATTCACAATGGAGGACCATAACAAGTAAATGATGGAACTTGTCTCGGATATTTATATCTTTTGTTCATCCTTATCTTGATTTTAATAAGATGGAGATATTTTATTACTCTAGAATATTTCATAAACTACAAGTGAAAAAGAAAATCCATTCAAGGTTATGGACGCAATAGGTGAATCGGGAGTGAATTTAGATTTTAGACTTTGTACACAAAAAATACTCATTCACCTTTCTTATATTTGGTTTCATTTTAATTGTTTCTTTTTGCTTTATTTATAATAAAAAAGTGAAGAATAGTTAGTTAGGTCGTGTTTGGTATGCACTGAGAGACGGAATGGAATGGATTATTACGAGGAAATGAAAGAAAATGTGTTTGGTTGGTCAATATAATAGAGTCACTCATTACATAGGGCATTCTATTCTCTCAAATTCATTCCATCCACACCTTTTGGTAGCGTTTGTATGAAGGAATAGAAGGTGAAATGGAATTGATCATTCTAATGAATGAAAAGAAACATATCTGGTTATCATGTGGTGATGAAATGGAGTGTTCCAAAGGAATATAACTCTTTTCAAATATAACAATTTTCATTCCTTGGTAAGGGGATGTTTTTCTTTATTCCTTCAAAGAATGGAAAGAAATATAAATTTATTATTATTATTTTTGTTGTTGTTGTTGTTATTATTATGTTTATATTTATATTAATACTAAGATTAATATATATCAAAAATGTTATTATTAATAATTTTACCATTATTATTATTATTATTGAGCCAATTATATTTTTGTCGTTCTTGATACAACTGTGTTTCGTTAGTTCTTTTTTTTTGTTTATCAAATTGTACAAAGTAGTGATTCGTTATATTCACATATGTGTAACCAACATTATTCCATTCCATTGTCCATTCCATTACCTCGTCCATTCCATTCTCTCTTCCATTCTATTACCTCATACCAAACAGACCTTTTGTTTTTTTCATTCTATTCCCTCTCTAACCTTCATCACCAACACTTCCCACCACCTCCACCACTAGCCACCTACTGCCGTCTGCCGCCACCACCACCCTCCGCTTTCGAACATCAGCGCCACCGAACACCGACGCCACCACCCTCCGCCACTGAACACCGACGCTGCCACCACCAACCACCATATATATATATATATATATAAAGTTTTTGGAAGTTAATAGGTGATAAAGAATTAAAGACGGAAAATTAATCTTACTTTTGAAAATTAATCAGAGGAAAATATTAAAATTAAGAGTAAAATGTTATTTTCGTCCTTGAGGTTTGACCAGTTTTGCGACCTTAGTTCAACGATTTGTTTTTCCATATTTGGATTCAAAAGTTTGGAATCTTGTCATTTTCATACTCGTTAACCCAATTCATTTTTTTTTCGTTAAGTCAGGGGTATTTACGTTTTTTATTAACTTAAAGGGCAATTCAGTCTTTTTCAGGGGTATTCATTCTTCCTGGAAAAAACTGAACTGCCCATTAAGTTAATAAAAATACAGAAATACCCCTAACTTAACGAAAAAAAATTGATGAAGTTAATAAGCGAGGTGAAAATAGCAAGATTTCAAACCGTTTGAATGCAGATGCGGAAAAATAAACATTTGGATAAAAGTCGAGACACTGGCCAAGTCTTAAGGACGAAAATGACATTTACACTAAAATTTAACAAAAAAAAAAGTTTAACACTTCTTAATTAACCCATATAAAATCTAAATATGGAGAAAAAAACTCTTAAATGGGTAATATTAATAACTCATATAAAATCTAAAGACGGTGGGTTGGGGATTGCGTCTCTTGAAATTAATAATAATGCCTTGTTAATTAAGTGGCTTTGGAGGTTTTTGAATGAGCCTAACTCGATGTGGAGAAGGGTTGTGGTGTCCATTCACGGGTCGGCTAGGTGTTGGGGTATTGCTCCCGTCAATAGTGCAATCACGGGTGTGTGGAAGAATTGTGTCTCGTTTTGGAACAAGCACAAGGTGGATGGATCGGTTTAAACGGCGTTTTACGTGGTAGTCCTGGTAATGGGCGTCAATTGAGGTTTTGGTTGGATACGTGGTTGGGTAATCAACCATTAAAGGCCGTGTACCCTTCGCTCTATAGTCTCGAAAAATCCAAAGGGGTGGTGATCGCTGACAGGTTGAAGCGTATTGGTACTTCTCGTGTGTTGGTTTGGGATTGGATTCGGGCTCCTTCTTCCACAGTGGAGCTCTCGGACAAGCAGAGGTTAGAAGACCAGCTTCATTCGGTCACTTTGTTGGATAGAGATGATACTTGGATCTGGTCACATGGTTCGGACGGGGTTTTTCAGATTGCTTCGGTAAAAAAATGGCTACGTGGCCCGGTTTCTAGTAACGCAGAGTTTGGTTTCAAGTGGAGTTCTTGGGTCCCTAACAAATGCAACATCTTCATGTGGCGCGCTTTCTTGGATCGTCTTCCGACCAAGACGGCTCTTGCCCGAAGACATATTAATATTGATGATCTTTCGTGTGTGTGGTGCGAGGATGCTGAAGAAAATATAGAACATGTTCTGACAGGTTGCGCCATTGCTTCGGGGGTGTGGAACTCTCTAGCTAGTTGGTGTAATATTCCTAGACCGTTCGTCTTTCATGTCAACGATTTGGTGGAGCTTCACGAGCATAGCGGGGTGACGGGTATTAAGAAGAAGGTCCTCCAGGGGATTATTATCATAGCTTGTTGGAGATTGTGGAGAGCTAGGAATGACAAGGTTTTCGATAGTAAGGCGCCCATTGTGACGGAGTTGGTTGCGGACATAAAGTCATTGGGTTTTCTTTGGTATAAACATAGATTTAAAGCGGGGGTAGTGGATTGGAGTAGATGGTGTTTGTTTGATGTAACGTAATTTGAACTATTGTTTTGGTTTTCGGCTTCTATCTCCGCCTTGGTGATAGTTGTCGGTTTTGGTTGGTTTTAATGAAGTTCGCTTTTCAAAAAAAAATATAAAATCTAAGTAAGGAAAAAAAAACTCTTAAACGGGTAATATGTTAACACATTTGTTTAATCTAAATATGGAGAAAAAAACTCTTAAATGGGTAATATTAATAACTCATATAAAATCTAAGTAAGGAAAAAAAAAACTCTTAAACGGGTAATATGTTAACACATTTGTTTAATATGTCGTGTTTGGATTAACCCGTTTATTAAGCGGATCAAGTTCAGGTTAATATGTGTAATAAAAGGGTCCGACACTAAACCTAGTTAATTTCGTAAGTGTTCATGTAGCGTCAGGTATTATCGCCCCAATATCTAACTGAATATCATAAATCAAATCAAACCACCACTATACCCAATCATTTAAAATAGTATATTTATTTTATTTGTTCTCAGTTTAGAAATTATTGGCAACTTGTTCATGAGCCAAGTCTACACCATATATAATATATTACAAGCTTAACATGAGAGACATATGTACCATAGGTGTGTAACAATAATAGATGTTGATGTAGATGTAAATTCTTGTATCAGCACAAAGACCCAATTCTACAAAATCATTCACTGCCCAGTAGCGGATTTAGAAAATCCATATAGGGGTAACGTTTCAATAAAAAAAGGGTAATGAAATCGAAAAAACTTCATTTTTTTTCAAAATTTACACTACCGTCGGAACGTTATCAGAGCGCCAAGAAGCAACGGAGGTTACCCCTTCTATCACTCTAGGTCCGCCCATGTTACTGCCTTGGCCAATGTACTCGAATTAAGCTAAAACATGCATAGTTGCATAACACATACTATAGGCGTCCCATCTTAAGGCCAATATCCTAACATTATTACATGATCACCCATGGATCGTTCCACGAAACCCACAACTTTTTCCCCATCATGAAAAATGTCAAGTCTTTTGTTTATATGCAAAGTACTGTTTGGTTTATCACCGACAATTTAGTAGAGTAAGTGAGATGTAGTTGCAAACTAACTAGGTAAGTTTCTGAGTTAGATGGTGATTTTGGATGCCATTTCCAACATTCCTACGAGTATGGGACGCCAAACACGAAAGCTGACAAGTATTGGTGAACAGAAAAAACGAACAAACAAACCATAATTGATTTGGCCGAGAAACTGAACCAAAGCTTTGGTCATGTTATTGTAGTAATCGATTATAGTGGTTCAGTTTAAGTTACTAGTATTTAAGTAAACGAAGAAAAATACCAAACCAATATATATACACATACAAATAATTGATATATACATGGATTTCACCAAGGAAATGTAGAAGGGACTCTGAGTTAACACAAGTTATAAACTTATAATACACGTACGTAATAACACCTTATAAAATGTAATAACCACACGATATTAATGCACAAATTAAATGAAATAAAATGATTTTAACAAAACAAAAAATGGCCACAACTTAGAAAAAGTCGGTTACCCCGTTTAACCGAAACAGTATTTAGAAATCGATAACCGCTTTAAATGAAACTGAACGGTTAAAATATATCTAATAGATGAAAAGTTCGGTTATGGTTTAGTTTAAGACTGACAAAACCGGACAGATCCATGCTTCCTATACGACTAGGGTACTCAAATACCGACGAGGTCAAAAAACTAACAATCAAGTCAAAACCGGGATTAAAAAGTTAATACGACCTTTTGGAATTCGGGATAGGTGTCATTTCAAAATGTGAAACCGAGTTGAGCCCGAATTCGTTTAAGCTCAAGTTTGACTTGCTTAACCTATGAATGCTCGAGCTCAGTTGGTTTCAAGTTATAGTTTTAACAACTGAGCTCGACCTGTAAGCACTTTTTCAAGTCCGAGCTTGACACATTTATTATTTATTTGTCAGCACATTAATTTATTTATATATACTTATAATTATCTCTAAATACATTCAAGAATAATGATAGACTAGTTCTTTTACCCGCCGCGCGTTGCGGCGGCGTCATACGTGAAATGATAACATATAGACTACAATCAACCAGACTCATTTCCGAACTAAATTTATGTCGAATCGTATGATAACTCAGATTTATACCTTCGAATCAAAACGTATTACATTTGACCCGATTTGTTTCCAAATAGAATTTACGTCAAATCGTAGTCCAACTCAAAACATACATAAAAACATTTTATAATTGACCTGGCTCATTTTCAGACAAAATTATGCTAAAGCTTAGACGAACTTGAATTTTATACCAACATTTCCATGAAAATAAAAACTTAAGAAATTAGTTTAGGGTAAGTTTGAAACTTTAGAAACTTGAGGGGTTCAAAATGACATTTTCAAAGTTAAGAGGGTTGAAATGACAATTTATAAAGTTGTTTGAAGGTTTTCAAAAGTATAAAGGCTGGTTTTGTAAATTAGAAAGTTTGTTTGTATTATTGTCACCGACCTTTATCTTTCATATTATATAAATATAACATAATTTATATTGTTTGTCACTTGTATCATAATTATATATATATATATATATATATATGGTGAGGATCAAATAGGAAGTTTATTTTGGCTAGGAAGCAATAGGATTAGGACATGTGACAAAATTTAAAATAAAGAGTAAGGGTATTTTAGTCAATCGTACCATTTCTTCTTCCTTCTTCTCCCCAGTAACTTCAAAACCCACCATCTTCAACCATTTCTTCACTTTCTATCTCAATAATCACTACATTATAGTGCGATTTTCATCACCAATCAACGATTCAAACACCCGATCAACGTGTTCTTCAGCTTTTTTGATGAAACCCAGTTTAATTTCATACAATATCTCATGTTTTCTCGTTATTTTGAAGATAATCACTTGATCCATTCGATTCGATCGCTGATAAGTGTTTCTATCATTCAAATTTCGCTAATCGTTGAAGAAATCGGCTTCGATCTATGTAAGAAATTCTTTAATTTCATTTTTACGATCTGGGTTTTTGATTTAGTCATTGCGTTTTATGATCTTGGTGGGGGTCCGGAGGCAGCGCCCCTGGGAGCAGGTTCCAAGGGGCGGCAGCCCCTGGCTTTTTTTCGATTAAATTGCTTTAATAAAAATGCATCAGAAAATTTAATTTTCTGTAAATTGCCTCTGGAAAACTGCATTCGTTGACAGTTTTTGATCTCCTACTTCCTGATTCAGACAATTCACAGACAAAACTATTGTCCTGGTTGAATGCGTTTTAGAGATAACACTTTCTTTGGTGTTTTTAGGCCATTGCGTTTTAGAACTAAGATATTTTACGTGTTTTTTAGCCATTGCGTTTTAGAAAAAACACATTTTTGAAGTGTTTTTAGTCGTTGCGTTTTAGGTAAAAACACATTTTAGGTGTTTTCAGTCCATTGTGTTTTAGAGATAACACTTTCTTTTGTTTTTTTAGGCCATTGCGTTTTAGAAATAAGACATTTTTAAGTGTTTTCTGACTATTGCATTTTATAAATAAGACATTTCTTTGTGTTTTTGTTGCATTGCGTTTTAGGTAAAACACATTTTTATGTGTTTTCTGTCCATTGTGTCTTAGAAAACAGACATTTTAAGTGTTTTCTGGTCATTGCGTTTTAGAAATAAGACATTTCTTTGTGTTTTTTGTGCATTGCGTTTTAGGTAAAACACATTTTTATGTGTTTTCAGTCCATTGCGTTTTAGAAAGTAAACTTTCTTTTGTGTTTTTAGGCTATTGCGTTTTAGAAATAAGACATTTCTTTATGTTTTCTAGTCATTGCGTTTTACAAATAAGACATTTCTTTGTATTTTTGGTGCATTGCGTTTTAGAAAAATATCATTTTTTAGGTTTTTTTCCATTGCGTTTCACGCAACTGGGTTTTTTCCATTGCGTTTTACGCAACTAGGTTTTTGAAAAAAAAAAATCGAAAGTATAGCAATAGTATACTCGTTTTAAAGATAAAAAACGCTCGTTTTTTGTGCAATTTTTATAAAAAAAAATAATGTCGTATGAAAGAGTTAGTAACGTTTAAAAAATGGGGGGGGGGGGGGGGATTGGAGGAGAGAAAAACTATTGCCTTGTATTGACTAGAATGCCCCTAGACAAACCAACGCGCCTCCTTTTTTTCCTTCATTTTCACTCATTTAATCTTAGCCATTGATTAAATAAATGGATGGTCAACATTACTTGTCAGGCTTCCTACGCAAATAAACTTCCTATTATATCTAACCCTATATATATCATGAAAGTTCTTATGCAATATAATTTAATATATTGACTAAAGTTATATATAAAATTAACTAGTTTAGGTTCGTAAGTCGATTTGAGCTTGATAAATGAAGCTCGGGCTTATTCTCATCTACTAAATAAGCTATTTTTAGGTCTAATATTGTTAAGATAGACTCGTTTTAAACTTTTACGAATTATGAGCACCAAATGTCAATGATTAATTTGAAAAAAAAAAGAAGACTGTGTAACGATTTTCTTCTTGTGGACCATTTACAACTAGGATACACCGACGAGGTCCTCCACCTCGGTAGATATGGTACAATGTTGTATAGTCTGTTGTACTCCACCATCTTCAAAATATGGTTGATTTCTTATATTCTAAATATTCGAGACCTACACACATGTATTTAAAGTTAGTAGAGTCCTATATAACTATGATTAAGATGTAACCTTTTTCTACTAATTTCACTAATTGTAATCATTTGATAGCGAACCACAGCCATTTTTAGTGACTATCATTTAATCAAATATTTCAATCGTTGAAAGTTACATTCCTTTAGGTAACCCACCCTAGAGCGTCCCTATTCTATAGACCAATCTCACGAGTAACACAAAAGAGTTAAATCATCTAAACAACAAACAAATTACATGAAGCCAATATTTGATCAATTGATCCTTTGACCTTTGTGTTATGCTACATGTTATATACTTACAAATACTAGTGTTACGTGCTATTGATAATTTTTATGTGATATTTATATATCTGACATTCAAATTATCTCGTATATTTTCAAACGATAGCACAATAGATGCAAAAGAAAGAGAAGTGTGGCGATTTTGAAATTGTTTATGAAAGTGATGAGTTAAGTCCGAGACATCGCTTATGTGATTATCAATATGTGTATTTATTGTTGGTAATGTACATTATTATTATTGTTATAATTTTGATTAGATACAAAGATGTGAAATAAAATCCCCATGAATCCATATACCAAAACATGATAACACTTGTGAAAAAAGATAATAGATCCACCACGTGAAGAATTTGAACTAGTTCTCTCTAGCAAGAAGAAAAGCTAGAATGAGTAGGTGAGCAATAAATCGTTGATGTTCCATCCATCCGTGTGATGTGCCATTGTGCCGTGTTATGTAATCTTCCTTTATTAGGCTATGCGGTATGGGGGACGTCCCCATACTGTCGAGGTCCGGCGCCGCCATCAACACCACCCGCCCTCCCACGTCCCCGTCCTCTCCGGCAAGCACAAGACGTTCAGGACGATCCAATCTGGTGGGCCCCCTTTGCTTTAGTGATTTGTACATTGCATTACTACTTGTACATAGTTTTGTGGGGTATGATCATCTAGGATCATCCTTTCATACCCTCTAATTTTGTGGGATGGACCATCCTTGGGCAATGTTGTCGGTAGCCGAAATGCATATCCAAGTTTTTTTTAATTTTGTGGGATTGAGAAATAGATTGTTTATTTTTTTATTTTTTATTTTAAAGTCAAAATATCGACTTTGTTCTTAGGCAATTTTGTCGGTAGCCGAAATGCATATCCAAGTTTTTTTAATATAATATTATCTTTGTATATTTTCATGAATGTGATGTGTCTGATACAGTGATAGTACACAAATGATTTTCAATACGTAAATATAAAGCACAACTAATATATCTTAACCAGTGTTATGCCCCGCCTGCGTTGCGGGGCGTTAAGCCAATTATTTCTTAGTTTCATAGCATGTACGTATGTATTTTGGTTACTTGTATATATTACTTATAACACGATATAAAAAAATTATATCGAGTCAACAATTAAACCAAAACACTATCATAGTTTTGCTAAAAAACTAAAACGATGAGCTAGGGGCAAAATAGTAATTTGTCAGGGCCAATTAACGAGTGCTAGACAGCTGTTTGACACAAAAAAAAAGTTACATTGAGTCAATCAAGTAAAATAAAACACTACCGTATTTTTGAAAAAAAAAAAACTAAAAAGATGGCGAGGCTACAATTTTTAACTATGGGCAAAATCGTAATTTTTAAAATTGGGGCAAAATCATAATTCTAAACCGATGGCAAATTCGTAATTTTTAGCTGGTGGCAAAACCATAATTATATTTTGAACTGGGGGCAAATTCGTAATTTTATTTTGAACTTGGAGCAAAAATGTAATTTTGAACTCAGGGTGAAATCGTAATTATTGAAATAGGGGCGAAATCATATTTTTGAACTAAGGGTAAATTCGTAATTTTAAGCCAGTGGTAAAAACATAATTTTATTTTGAACCGAGTGTAAAAACATAATTTCAAACTGGATGGGCGAAATCATAATTTTAAACTGGAGATAAAAGCGTAAATTAAAATGACCAATGAGGAAGTGTCAGGCAGCTGTCTGACACTATTTCCCCAACTTCCTTTTGTATGTATAGTTAAGGCTGCAAACGAACCGAACGAACACAAACAAGACATTGTTCATGTTCGTTTGTTAAGAAAAATATATGTGTTCACGAACATTTATTGAACGAGATTTTATGTTCGTGTTCGTTTGTTAAGGAAATGAACTTATTCGTGTTCGTTTGTGTTAGTTAGTTTTAGGCAACGAACATAAACAAACGTTGATGAACACAAATGAGCACAAACTAATGTTCATGAACACATATGGAAACAAACGAATACAAATAAACATTCATGAACATAATACTTAAATAAAATATAAAAACAAAAAAACACTAATAAACTATCGAACACAAACGAACACGTTACCGAACGCTCACGAACATAAACAAACGAACACAGCCTTTGTTCATGTTCGTTCATTTAAATAAACGAACAAAATTTCTTGTTCATGTTCGTGTGTTAAATAAACAAACGAACACAAACGAACTTCCCACCGAACGGTTCACGAACTGCTCGTCGAATGTTTGGTTCGTTTGCAGCCCTATGTATAGTAAATATACCTTATCAGATTACTTGTAAACGTAGCGGAGTTAAGTTTTTCTATTGTAATTCAATTTTTTTTTTCCTAATGTCATATTCATCATATTAAAATGGCAAACTAACAAATTACAAACAAATAGCAGGTAAACGGGCAATAAGTTGCATCACAACACTCTTTTGAATTGCAAAACCAATTATACTAAAGATGAAGCGACTCTTAATGGTCGATAAATTATTATTCACGACCCGCTGGACCCTGTTCAGAAATTTCAAACTGGACCAATTTGATTATTCGAATTCGAGCTATATAATATATCTTGTTTTTTTTTCTAAAACTTCTATTATTCGTGTTACGACGTTATCTGAATCAACTTATCAACCTGAAGCTGAATCGGTTTAACTTTAACTTTCAAATTTGAATTACGCGAAAACCGACCCGACATTATTTCCTTTGTCTTGAAATCAACAAATGAGAGGGCCGTGATAAACGTGGTTCAATCCACGCGAATCACCATCAATCAAGGAGAAAGACGGTATATCATTTGATTAATGGCCCTATATGGCAACTGATCACCCAACCCTCGCACCCTTCAGCCTAAGCGACATCGGAATATATGGTCCGTGAAGGCCGACATCTGCCGGAATATCACGAGTTGTATCGCGAGATATTGTCGGTGTGGCCGAAGATAGAATAGATGGGATCTCGAATTGGTTGCGCGAGTATAGAAAGGCGTGATGCGTGAAAGATTGTCGTGACACGTGTGGGGGTTGCAGATTAAATACGTGGTGGAGACCACTTGCTAGTTTTAGTTAGGTTGCATTTATTGACCATTTCACAGCTGTCATTCGAACTCGCCATCACGTTCGGTTCGAATCTATTTCATGTACTACCTTACTTGCAATGCGTACATCTATTTTGTCTTGTCTTGTTTAGTTTTTTTTTTTTTTTTCTAAAATGGTCCCTCGATATTTTTTTCACTTTAGTCTAATTTTTTTTTATCTTGGTCTCTAAGATTTTATTTTTATTGCGATTTTCATTCAATTGGCAACCTTGGTTATATTTTTCTGTCAACTTCTCTTATTTTTGTTGTTTTCCTCATTTAATTAAAATATATTATGACATAAAATGATGATTATACCATTTATTTAAATGAGAAAAACCGAAAAAAAAGAGAGAAGTTAACAGAAAATTTTAACCTGGTTTGCCAATTAGATGAAATTGATAACAAAAAAATGAAACATCAAGGACCCATATACAAAATGTTTCGTTTTTGGACTAAATTGGTAAAAGTGACATAAACTCAAGGTTTTGCCATTTACTCTTTCTTATTTTTTAGGGTGTTAATATTCTCACACCCTCCCCCCCTCTCTCTCTCTATATATATAGAGAGAGAGAGATAGAGTGAAAAGACTTGAGATGTTGGTCCAGTAGTCAAAAGACTTATCTTTCCTAGTGGAGATGCATGTTCGATTTCCGCTTAGGCCATTTTCAAGGGACATCTGTGTGAATGGACGAATCGGTGCTTCAATCACGAGTTCGAACCTGACAGGGGGCAAGGGTTTACGGATTCCACCCTCTTCCCGCTTATCAGGGGACACAGTCTTATGATGGTCGAGGAGTCGACCTTGGACATAGCCCCGATTACGATGGGTTTACACGTGAGATTTACGTGAGATTGTTTGCTGTTAAAAAAAAATAGTGAAAATGATATGAGAATAAGAATTTAAGGGTGTGAGAATAAAATGAGCTTTTTGTTTGTTTGTTTCAGCTTTTTATATAAAATAACGTTTAGAAAATGCGAATACAAACAAACTTTTTTTTTTCTATTCTGATCATGATTGATTGTGAATTCTATATTTAATTGTTTAAAACTAATTTTAGGATTAATTTTGTGCATGCATAAAGCAAGGGTGCAAATGGTATTGGATTTACGGATAACCGAATAGTTAAACTAATGGGAAATTGGTCTGTAATAATCCCATCTAGACCTTATTGGCCATTAATAATCCCACCTCAGAATATTTCTCCCACCAGTCACACATTTCACCTATTTTTCCTAAAATGGTCCCCCGTTAAAAAAACTTAACGGAGTTAAGCTTTTTTCCAAATACAAACAGATTTTTTAGGGCTTTTGATTAGAACGACGATACGAGTCCATTGATGTAAAACTTGCCTCGAAACGACGCTCCAAACGATGAAAACGGCGCTTCAATTCGAGTGTTTCAATTTCCAATTAACCAAAATCAAGTCACTTGGAGCACCATTTCGAAGTAAGTTTTACATCAATGGACTCGTATCATCGTTCTGATCACAAGCCCTAAAAAAATTGTTTGTAATTTGGAAAAAAATCTTAACTCCGTTAAGTTTTTTTTAACGAAGGACCATTGTAGGAAAAATAGGTGAAATGTGTGACTGGTGGGGGAATATTGTGAGGTGAGAATATTAGGCCAATTCCTCTAAATTTCAACATGATCCATATAAATTTTGTAAAAAAAGATATAAATCCGGTGTATACGGTATACCCCAAACAAGACATGTGTAAGCCTGGATATTTAAACGAGTCAAATAAATTAATGGATTAATGGGTAAATATATAGTAAACAAACTAAACCGCTATGTTAAAATAGGTAAAAGGTGCCAATCATATAGAATATAGTTTTTTTTTCTATAAAATTTGAAGGGTTGACTTGTTTTCAAAAACAATATGTTTATTAAATGAGTTAGACATAACCAAGGACGTAGCTTTGTGGGGGCGAGAGGGAGCGGTCGACCCTCGAACTTTTCGCTCAGTAGTGGAGAGTATGTAGTTTTCGTATTGAAATTTTTGGGTATATACGTTTTTGACCCCTGGTTTTATAGAAATTTTTGGTATATACATTTTCGACCCCGGTTGGAAATCTCAAAGTTCGCCATTAGACATAACAACTCAAAACCTGATTATTTTCGTATATTTTTTATAACGTATTGAGAAACAACACCCATATTTAAAAAACTGACGGCCATGTATCATTTTTTAGTAGTGAAATCATGACTTTTTGATTGCAAATCCGGACATTTTCGTTATCTCTTTGAACATGTCCAAGTCGCATATTTAAAAAACAAACTACTTAATTTATTTTTAATATTATTATTATTATTATGATATATTATTATTATTATTATTATTATTATTATTATTATTATTATTATTATTATTATTATAACAACGATTTGTGCCGGTCGAAGTGCCGACGAATAGCAAAAACTATGAGCTTATCTTAATAATTTTATTATATTGTCTCCTGAAATACATACATTAATTTATTTTTAATCAAATATTATTTCAAAAATTGAGTAGCTGGAAAAGATATTTACTAGAATAGTATATCTAAACATATATTATTTTACTTTATTAAAAAACAATGCATACTTCAATGGTATATAATTCCACATAGATCCTAGTGCACCTTTCCAACCAGTGAGATCATCACAAATACACCATTTGTCTCCCCATTCGCCGGCCACCGACACTTTCTAATTCCGGCAACATCGCCATATCTCCGGCCACCACCACTCCCTTCACATCCATCAATCCGTCGCTAAAAACCGCATTCCATATCTCAACTTTTCACTGTCACTATATATATATTTTTTTCCAAATTAATCTCACATAACAACAGGTTACTTTTCTCTCAAATTCTACCCTAAATGTTGCTCAAATGTTAGAGATATTATGTTGTTTTGATGATCGAGATAACTGTGCATTGTTTTGAGAATCAATTTCACCGGAAAACTTGTATTTTGGTAGATTAGTTTACGGTTAAATTCCGGTTGAATTTGATATAATTGTGTGCCCTAAGTGTTATTCATATACATTCACCGGTTCGGTGACAATTCGGCGGTTTTCGTGGTGAATCGTGATCATTATTTAGATATTTAGGGATAGTTAGGGTTTTGAGTTGTGGATGTGTGATTGAGAGATGTGTAAGGTAGGTAGATAATTAGCCTCAAGTAGTATACATTCAGCGGTTTGGTGACAATTCAGCGGTTTTCGTGGTGAATCGAGATCGTTGTTTAGATAATTAGGGTTTTGAGGTGTGGATGTGTGATAGAGAAATGTGTAGGGTGGAGGATAGAGATAAGAAGAGGAGGAGGTTTGCAATTGGAACAATGGGATTAAGGAAATTGGGGGAAATTAGGGTTGAGAAGTTGAAGAATTCTATGGTGAATGTAAGGTCGGGTAAGATGAAGATGATGTTAATAAGGGCGATGACGACGGTGTTATTGTGGATTTGTTTGGTTCAGTTGACTGCATTAGGAGGTTCTTTGGGACCTAGGGTTTTGAAAGGGTGGCCTTCTTGCTTTACTCAAGATTCTCATTCGGCTGCTGCGTTGGATGTTAAGTTGTTGCCTGTTCATGCCAGAGTTCTTCCGCACAAGAGTGAGTTGCTTCTTCTTCCTTTTGTCATTAATTGTAGTTACAGTGATGGTTATATGATATATATCTGAAATTTAGATAGATCAATTAAGGCATTTGTTTGAAATTATATATGATCTTCACATTTAAATTACTGACAAATCTTGTATTATAATGTAGGGGTGTACAAGAACAATGGTTACTTAGTGGTTTCATGTAATGGAGGACTGAATCAAATGCGTTCGGCTGTGAGTGCTATCCCTTTTAACTTAAACTCATAAGTTCATTATTATGTAAATAAACGTTTTAACTGTTTTTTTCACCATGCAGATTTGTGATATGGTCGCGATTGCTAGATATTTAAATGTTACTCTAATAGTTCCCGAGCTGGATAAAACTTCTTTCTGGGCTGATCCAAGGTATGTTAAAGTTTTTAAATCTCACTACGTGTTGAAGTTTATGGCTTTTGATTATTCTGATTCATGAATTACAGTGAGTTTGAGGACATTTTTGATGTTGATCATTTCATTACATCCTTGAGAGATGAAGTCCGGATACTTAAACAACTACCTCCAAGGCTTAAAAAGAGAGTTGAATTGGGAGTCGTGCATACCATGCCTCCCGTTAGCTGGTCTGATATTTCTTACTATCATAACCAGGTACCGTTTATATTCTTTCTTTAACTAAAAAATGTATACGTACACTGTGATTTATAGTTATTTTCTAATGCATATGCAGATTCTTCCTCTGATTCAGAAATACAAAGTTGTGCATTTGAACAGAACAGATGCTCGTCTTGCCAATAATGGTCAACCCCTTGAGCTTCAAAAACTTAGGTGTCGAGTAAATTTCCGTGCTCTGAGATTCACCAATCAAATAGAGGAATTGGGTAGACGTGTTGTTAAACTTTTGAGACAAAACGGGCCCTTTTTGGTGCTTCATCTCAGATATGAAATGGATATGTTAGCATTTTCCGGCTGTACACAAGGATGCAATGCTGAAGAGGTTGAAGACTTGACCAGAATGAGGTTTGACCTTCTTACATCAGCAATTTGAGAAATGGAAAACGTTTTTCTCGTTTGCGTGTGTGACGTGTTTTCTTTATGCAGATATGCTTACCCATGGTGGAAGGAAAAGATAATAAACTCTGATTTGAAACGGAAAGACGGTTTATGCCCTTTGACCCCTGAAGAAACTGCTCTTACACTTAGAGCACTTGATATTGACCGTGATATCCAGATTTATATTGCTGCCGGTGAAATATATGGTGGAAAAAGGAGAATGGATAGCCTTGCTGCTGCCTACCCGAAACTGGTTAATACTATATACATGTATCGTTATCTTCTAAAATGTTTAAAGCGCACTTTCTGAAATTGTTTATGTTTTAACAGGTAAGAAAGGAGACACTGTTAGGAGTAGCTGACCTTCAATATTTCCAAAATCACTCATCACAAATGGCAGCATTGGATTATCTTGTGTCACTTGAGAGTGATATTTTTGTACCTACTTATGATGGAAACATGGCCAAAGTTGTCGAAGGCCATCGCAGGTACACCATTATTATAGCTTTTAATGTGTGTTTCGGTTCGGTTTTTACCTTATGTCCAAGGCTTGATACAAAACTACCATTGAGCCGGGGGTCTCACTGGAAGCAGCCTCTCTATTCCTACGGGGTAGAGGTAAAAGACTGTCTACATCTTACCCTCCTCAGACCCTACCTTAGCTTTGCTATTGTTGGGATTTACTAAGTATGATGATGATGATGATGATGATGATGATGGTTCGGTTTTTACCTTAAACCATATCCGTAACCGCTAGCTATGGTTATGGAATTTCCTTAACCATAAGCATAACCGAACTTCAGTTTGGTTAATCGGTTATGAGACTCGGTTATGGTTCGGTTTTGGTTTTAACCGATCTAAGTTTGAACTCAAATTTAAACTAAATAAACTTATTAGACAATTATCGTCTCAGTTACAATCGTTTCTATAAATAAAAAAAAAGACAAAAAACATACACATGCATAAAATGAGTCAGCTTTTATACAATAATTATTTTTAAACATTTTAAAACTAATTAAATAACATAAAAAGCTTTCGTATATATATTTTTATGTATATCAAGTTTGATTCCTTGAACATGTATCTTTTAAATATAGATATATTATAAAAGCATGTCTTAATTCATTTCGGTTCCGTTATGGGATACCTTTAACCATATCCATAACCGACTTATTGGTTAATCGAATAACATTATCCATAAATGTTGGTTAATTTCGGTTAACGGTTAAGGTTTGCTCAACCCTAATTTTGGTATCAACATATAAATGTTATTATTATTTTTGGACAGATTTTTGGGTTTCAAGAAGACAATACTCTTGGACAGGAGGGTTCTGGTCGAATTAATCGACAAATATACTAGTGGCTTGTTGGGTTGGGATGAATTCTCGAGTGCTGTTAAGGATACACATGCGCAACGTATGGGGAACCCTAGAAAAAGATTGGTTATTGCAGATAGACCCAAAGAAGAAGATTATTTCTATGCAAATCCAGAAGAGTGCTTGCAGCCATCGGATGATGATGATGATGAAGAAGCTGTGAACATCCTATGATCAAGGATTTGCAGTTAATTTGATATGAATTTACGAGAGTATGATTTTTGGCCCTCGACCCTGTCGGTGTACAATGAGTGTTTGTTGAGAATATGAGGATGCCGCGCATTTTGGCGAGAGACCATGGTAGACGACAATGTTTCCACGAATGTGAAGGGGAATCCGTTATTAGTTTCTTGTTGCTTTTCTTTCGTGTATAGAAAAACTGATGCGATAGCAGGGTTGTTCACTACTAGTGATATGTACACAGAGAGGAGTCGAAACCGTAGGTGTGTTTTTGCTGGTGCTCCATTATTATTATTCAATGTCAGTTGTGACATTTGAGTATATGCAAATTATAATTAATAGCATAATTATTGTTCAATATATTGTTTATTGATGTTGGCATTAGTGATCACCAATATCATTTTGGGATTGATTGAAAACCAGAAATCCACTTATATGTTATTGGACTGACTGTGATTACATGATGTGATGTTGTTTGGCCTACACTCCCAACTTGTTTAACAATTGTAACTTTACAAACCAACCAACTAAATATGTCACCAATTTTAATTTTCTGACATCCTTTCGCAAATTACAATTCCAAATTTAATTAAAACTGACAAAACAACCTTTTATTGGTTTGCACTATAACTTAAAAAATAAAGTATTTATATGCTCTTGCCGAGCTCTACTTATAGTTTCTTTGTTTGTGGTAAAATAATTGATAATTTCAGAAATACCAAATGTTAAAAAAAAGTATTTATATATTTTTACATAAAGCTATTCATGTTTGCAGATTAGGATGGCTGAATAGGTGTGCGACCACATTTTCGTCACGTGTCTTACGACAAGGATCGTGTGGTGGCACATTCTTGTGTGGATGAAGTTAAGTATACAGAAAGACTTTTGTTCAGTTGATCAAATTCTAAACTTCGTGGCAGATCAAACTGGCTCAAAAAGGTGGAAGAAAATCGTGTACATGGTGGTCTTGGCTACTATTTGGAGGAATTGGTTCACAAGGAATGAGGAGTTCAATGAGAAGTCGATGTCGATTATGAAGATTATCAAGTACGATTCTTTTATCTGCCTTAAAAAGGGATGTTTAAAGTGCCATGTTTGAGATAATTGAGCAGAGTTTGATATTGGTGCTATCCTGTAGGCTGTACTTGTGACTTTGTCTCTTTTTCCAGCTTCTTGCCGGGCTCTATATATAATATAGATTTTTGGCATTAAAAAAACATTGCACCTTTTTTTTATTACATTTACTTTTCAAATCACTTTAGTTTAATACACAAATCACCACACTACTCTAGTTTAATACACCTAACAAATTCATGATTCCATCTACACACCTTTACCAAAAATAATAAAACAACAAAGTAAGGGGCTGTTTGGTAACATCTGAATGGTTAAGTGCTGAACTAGTAAGAGGTCTGAACCATTAAGTGCTGAACCAGTAAGAGATCTGAACCATTAAGAGTCTGTATAATGTTTAACCGTTCAGAGACAAATGTCTGACCAATTCAGATTAGAGGTCTTAAAGACTCTGTATAAATCTTAACCATTCAGAGGCAAATGTCTGAACCATTCAGACATCTGCTCATAAAACAAACAGTCTGAACCAATAAGAGGTAAACAAACAGCCCTAACACAACAATAAAAAAAAAAAAAAGTATTGGGCCGCCCAAAGTTCACAAAAAAAAGGCCTAGATCAATCTAACAAAATAACCCGTTCAGGGTCAGGGCACAAAAAATCCCGCGAAACAACCCCAAACATTCCCGCCAAAACTGAAAAAAAATCTGATACATTTTCAAACCCTTAATCAACAACAACATAAGGCCTCAAAATACTGCTAACTTAATCGTACGATCCTCAAAAAAATAAACGATGAAGATCAGATCAATGAAGCTGCGTGAAGCTCACAAGAGCGACGACGGTGTGAGCTCCCACTGTACGATACTGTGGGACCGCACCGCGGAGCACATCGTAACGGCGTCTTCTTCCGACGTTTCCGTTTCAATACACGACGCTCTGTTACCGTCAGTTACTCCTAAAGTTGTTCGTAATCATAAAGATGGCGTCACTGCGTTGGCTCTCAGCCCTAATTCCACGTGTCTTGCTTCTGGATCTAGTGACCGATCCGTTAAACTGTACAAGTTTCCTGGTAATTTAAGTATTTTTTCATTGTTTTTATGGTTTATGTGTTGAATTAGATCGTTTAGATTGTGTTATTAGAGATTTTTTTTTAATGTTGTGAAATGGTTATGATTTTGGGGAAATTGTGAAATTAGTTGAGTTATTGTTTTGATTTTTGTGTACTTCTGTTTTTGTGGTTGCATTGTTATGACTAATTTGTCTCAGTTTTCATTGATTGTTAAGAATAATTAATTATTTTTGGTTTACACGTAAATTGAATGATTTACTGCAGCTTTTGTTTTCATTAGCTTGTTGTGCTTTCACAAGTTACGCTCCGCTTGCGGTATGCACATATAATGTATATATGTGTGGGCCATCGGGGGCAAAAGTGAAAATGCACTAATTTTAACGTTATTTTACTAATTTCGTGAAAATAACGTTAAAAGGTGGTTAATCATGCATCATGTGGTGGCGTTGATAGCTGAAAGACAAAAGGGTACATGCACTAATCGGTCTTTGTCCTGATTGCTGAGTGTTATGTGCCTTATGTCCAAGGCTTGATGCAAAACTACTAGTGAGCCGTGGGTCTCACTGGAAGAAGCCTCTCTATTCCTACGCGGTAGAGGTAAGGCTGTCTACATCTTACCCTCCTCAGACCCTACCTTTGCTTTGCTATTGGTGGGATTTACTGAGTATGATGATGAAGATGTTGTGATTTCACAAGTGTGGTTATCTATGGAACTTACATTTATTTTGTTTTCATGTGTTAGTTGTGCTTGTAAAAGTAGAGTAAGAGTAACATTTGACGCTTAAAAAAATTGGTGGTTTTCACTTTAGTTTAGATTAATTGGTGTAAAGCAGAGTAAGAGTAACATTTTCCGTTCGAAAAAAAAGTTGTGATTGTAAAAAGTGTTCCAGTCTAAAGAGTTTAGCAATCAGAACTGTTCATAGCTTGTTATCTTTTTAAATATTTCTAATTTTGAATTATTTGAATTATCTATTTACCAGGAGGAGAATTCGAGTCCAATATTAGCAGATTTACGCTTCCTATACGCGCTTTGTCCTTCAACAGACAGGGTACCATGCTGGCAGCTGGGGGTGACGATGACGGTATCAAACTTATTAATACAATAGATGGTTCAATTGCCAGGGTTTTGAAAGGGCACAGAGGGTCCATCACAGGTATAGCTTTCGATCCGAAAAGCGAGTACTTAGCATCTGTTGACTCAGTTGGAACCGTTATTATTTGGGAGCTCCAGTCCGGTACAACAATCCACAACCTCAAAAATATCGCTCCTAGTACTTCTTCCGACTTTTCAACGTTAACCGCACTTGGCTGGAGCCCAGACGGTGAAACACTAGCTGTTTCCGGCTTGAAAAATGACGTGGTTATGTACGATAGAGACACCGCTGAAAAACTATTCACATTAAGAGGCGAGCACACGCAACCAGTGTGTTTCTTGGGTTGGTCGCTTAACGGAAAATACGTTGCTACATCTGGATTAGATAAACAAGTTTTGATATGGGACATTGATAAGAAACAAGACATCGAACGACAGAAGTTCGATGAATTAATATGTTGCTTGGCATGGAAGCCACATGGAAACGCGTTAGCTGTCATCGACGTTATGGGGAAGTACGGTATCTGGGATATGGTTATACCGTCATCTATGAAATCTCCTACAGAAGGACTTCCTGATTCAATCTCGCAAAAAAGTGACGGTTTACTTTTTTTCGAAGAGGAAGAACATGAGCCGAGTATATCCGGCAGTTTAAGCGATCACGGTGAAGATAGCCTTGTTGGTTCCGAACCACCTAACAGGAAACGCTTAAGACAGTTTCAATATGATGAAGATTCAGATGAGGATAAGAGTTTGCTTCCGGAAGTCGAATCTCGCAAAAAGCCTTATGTTTCCGGTAAGGAAAGCGTGAAAAACCGAAACGTCGCGTCAGCAGGTCCAGTGGCTGTTCCGGGTCCAATAATGCAGGAAGCTTTTCAGTCCGGTTCTACTCCTGTACAGCCTGGTAAAAGGCGGTTTTTATGTTATAATATGCTTGGAAGTATAACCACGATGAAGCACGATGAATACTCTCATATAGAGGTATTATAATCTTTTCAAGTCTCTACTTTGGTTATCACATTTTCATGAAACTGTACATTATTAATATAACATTAACAAATTTTCTGTCACGTGATTTTTTATGGGTTTCGTTTTTTATATTATTTTTATCTACGTTTCGACGTGTGTTTCCGTAATGTTGTTTTTAACCCGACTTGTTGTTTAAAACGTTATTTTAAACCGTGCGATGCTCATCTCTAAATACACCGTTGCGTTGTGTTGTTTGTGAATTTGGTAACGTTGTTCTTAAACTGACTGGTTGTTTTAAAACGTTCAGTCATCTAAACCGCCTGATGCACATCCATAATATACCGTTGCGATGTGTTTTTTATCTACGTTTAACTGACCCGAAACGTTTGGTCTTTTAAACCGCCTGACGCACATCTTTAATTCACCATTGCAATGTGTTTTATATCTATGTTTAAACTAACCCACTGTAATTTGTGGCCGTTGTTTTTATCTTTATATACGTTTTGGTGTAAATTTTGTTCGAATATCTTGGCTTTTGTATACAACGACGTAACTTTTTATTGTGACGTTCGTGATTTGCTTATTTTATCTACGTTTTGAACCCGCCGCGAAGCGTGAGTTATAATTCACTAGTTTATACCATATATGGGTTGCAGATTGATTTTCATGACACTGGAAGTGGGCCCCGAGTTCCTGCAATGACAGATCACTTTGGTTTCACCATGGCTTCGTTGAATGAAAACGGAAGTGTCTTTGCGAATCTCTGCAAAGGGGAGAAAAACATGAGCACTCTCATGTACCGTCCGTTTAAAAGCTGGGCAAATAATAGCGAGGTTTGTGCTTTTTGTAGCTTTTAAGGTATAGTTTAAGAGTTTTAAAATATTTAAGTTTTGTTACTTTGTATACATATTCAGTGGTATATGCGATTTGAAGAAGAAGAAGTAAGAGCGGTAGCACTAGGATCTTCTTGGGTTGCTGCTGTTACAAGTTTAAATTTTCTTCGCATTTTCACCGAGGGTGGTTTGCAGGTTTTGTTTTTGAATCCTAAAAATTTTATTTAGTTGACATTACAATAGTAGGGGTGTGCATGATTCGGTTTGGTTTGGTTTTATGGCAAAACCAGAATTTTATTTAGTTTAATCTTTTCGTAGAGGCATGTGGTTTCTCTTGATGGACCGGTAGTGACTGCATCGGGCTTTGGAGATGAACTTGCAGTGGTCACACATTCGTCTCCTCCCCTCCCTACAAATGAGCAGATGCTAACGTTTGAAGTGTTTAATGTTTCTAATGGGACACAACCTATTAAAGGGCGGTTGCCATTGAGTCCCGGTGCATGTTTGACCTGGTTTGGTTTTAGTGAAGAAGGTCAACTAAGTTCATTTGATTCCATGGTACGCCTCGGTTCATTGCCTATGCCATTAAGATATTTATTTATAGGAAAGTAAGAAACTTGAATTTAAATGTCCAGGGTGTTCTCCGTGTGTTTACTAACCAGTACGGAGGCAGATGGATCCCACTCTTTAGGTAAACATTACTTGAATAACGTAGAAATGCTTTGCCGTCTTCTTCTTATATTATCTTTATATATGCAGTGCGAGTAAATTAAAGAAGAAAGATGAAAACTATTGGATGGTTGGATTGAACTCAAGCAAGTTGTTTTGCATTCTATGCAAATCCCCTGATAAATTCCCACAGGTATTTCCAATATGAAATCTACATTTTTCTTGTTAATTTGTGTTTCGAATCTAATATTGTTTTTTTCGTTATTCAGGCTGTCCCTAAACCAGTTCTTACACTGTTGGATCTTTCGATTCCTCTTGCATCATCCGATCTGGGAGCCGAAAATCTTGAAAATGAGTTCATTCTGAGCAACATGCATCTATCCCAGGTAAAAAATGCCTCAAGTTTGTATAAAAGTGCATGTTTCTTGAACAAATAATGTGCGAATGACTTTGCTGGTATTTAAATGATACGATGCGGGTTTACATACTAATTACTATATATTTCCATCTGCGATTTTAATAGATCCAAAGGCTGATTCAAGAAACAGAGGCGCAGGGTCAGGATGCCACATCACTTGACGATGAGGCCCTTAACTCGGAAGCAGCTTTGGATAGATGCATTTTGAGGCTCATTGCATCCTGCTGTACAGGTTGGTTCTAACTCTGTGTTCCAAAAGTTTATAATAACTAGAATTGATTCCCCGCGTTGCAGGGTCGGTTTTTTTAACCTGATTTGGGCATACTGGATTTTTTTTTTCTTTTTTCTTTTTGTAATTGTTTAGTGATCAAAACGTAGACCAACTGAAAACGTCCATAGAAACATGAAAACATATTATATTTAACATGACTCATGAAACGTAAAGTAACTTGAATTTATATTGTCTATTAATACCGTATTATATTTGACCCGACTCGTTTCGGAACAAAATTTATGTCAAAACGTATACCAACTGAAAATGTGTATAAAATAAGCACGAAAACGTAAAGTAACTTGAATTTATATTGTCTAGTATAGCTAAGGCTATCATCTTTTATATATATTATTATAATATAAAGGGCAAATGCCATAAAAAAATCAACATATTTTCTAGTTTTTCTCATAAAAGTCCTTCCACTTTTTTTTTTTTTTGCACTTAAAAAACCAACATACTTTCATTTTTGTTTCATAAAGAGTTAATTACTGTTTTCGTCCCTATGGTTTGTCAAAAATTACTATTTCAGTCCATTAGTTTAAAAATTGCGATTTCAGTCCCTGTGGTTCAATTTCGTAACCATTTCAGTCCACCTCCGTTAACCCCATCCATTTATTCTGTTAAGTACACGTGAATTGACCATAATGCCCTTATTAATAAAAAACAAAAAGATATCTAAATGGGTTAATTACTGTTTTCGTCCCTGTGGTTTGTCAAAAATCACTATTTCAGTCCATTAGTTTAAAAATTGTGATTTCAGTCCCTGTGGTTTCACTTTCGTAACCATTTCGGTCCAGTCTCCGGCATCACAACCCCACTCTCTTAATGTCCGGCGACACATTACCCCTCCCCAATTAATATCTTCCTAGCAGCATCAATTAATATAATAACTTTGAAAAATAATGCTTACTTGGACATTTTCTCATTCTATAATCCAAAATTAAAATTTTGGAACCATATATGTAAAAATAGTGCGAGACTTCTACTTCTACTGAAGCCATGGTGGGTCGAACCCTACAATCCAATTTATGTCCATATGTCATACAACAATAAAATTATGTAAATCCAATAATAAAATCATATAAGTCCACATTTAATTAACACAAGGGTAATTTAGGTATTTCATTAAAAACTTAACGGTAAAATAGACGGTGTTAGGAGACTGGACTGAAATGGTTACGAAAGTGAAACCACGTGTACTGATCAATAGTGATTTTTGACAAACCACGGGGACGAAAACAGTAATTAACTCATTTAGATATCTTTTTGTTTTTTTATTAATAAGGGCATTATGGTCAATTCACGTGTACTTAACAGAATAAATGGATGGGGTTAACGAAGGTGGACTGAAATGGTTACTAAAGTGAAACCACAGGGACTGAAATCGCAATTTTTAAACTAATGGATTGAAATAGTGATTTTTGACAAACCACAGGGACGAAAACAGTAATTAACTCTTTCATAAAAATCCCTCAACTTTTTTTGCACATAAAAAACCAACGTACTTTTCTTAGTCTCATAAAATTCCCCTAACCGCTTTTTAAACATAAAAACAACATACTTTCTACTCTTGTATAAACTTTAACAAAAAAGAAATAATCTCGGGATCGGATGAAATCAAGAAAACATTATTTGTCAAATTATGTTATACATTTTGACAATTTAAATTATACATACCATTTTATACTTTATTCTATTTTAGGTTATGTCATCCATGCTCTTGAATTTTATTATATTGTTTTCCAAATAATATTTATTGTTATCAATTTATTGACTTTAAAATGGAAAAGAAATAACAAATATTGAACATACTTTGGTTTGTCATATATCCAACTTAAAACATTAATTCATCTCAATTCTTTTCTAACTTAATATCAATAAGTAAAAAAAAATATTTACAATTTTGGTCAAATTTAACATTGAGTTAATTGCCATTTTAGTCCCTGTGGTTTGGGTCAATTTGCCAGTTTAGTCCAAAGGTTTCATTTTTAACATCTGGATCCAAAAAGGTTTCATCGTTGCCATTTTGGTCCAACTGACTTAACTTCATCCATATCTGTTAAAGCTGCCAAGGGCATTTTTGTCATTTCATTTTTTCTTTTTATTAACCCTTTTTTCTTAATTGACACAAATGCCCTTGGCAGCTTTAACAGATATGGAAGGAGTTAAGTCAGTTGGACCAAAATGGCAACGATGAAACCTTTTTGGATCCAGATGTTAAAAATGAAACCTTTGGACTAAACTAGCAAAATGACCTAAACCACAGGGACTAAAATGGCAATTTATTCTTTAACATTTGGAGGGACTTTTATATGCAAAAAGTTGTTTAGGCACTTTTACGAGACAAAAAAAAAAGTATGTTGGTTTTTTAAGTGCAAATAAAGTGGAAGGACTTTTATGAGAAAAAAACAGAAAGTATGTTTGTTTTTTATGGCATTTGTCCTAATATAAAATAAAAAAATGCTACTTTTTCTAAAACATCAAGAGTTGTACTGCAATTAACAGAACTCCTGATTTCAACGATGTTTTATATTAGGTGATAAACTTGTGAGGGCTATAGAACTTGTAAAGCTTCTTTCGATGGAGAAATCTGTTAGAGGTGCAATAAAGCTTGTGACCGCAATGAAGCTACCAAATTTGGCAGAAAGGTTCAACTCGATACTGGAGGTAACTATTTTCAACGAATACAATTCGATGTTTTTAATCACAGGTTCTCATTCTAAACCATTGTTTTTTCAGGAAAGATTGCTTAAACAAGAAGCCAAAGAGACTATTCTTAAAGAAACAACAGAGCTCAAGGTTACCGATACTAATACGAGCAAAACAACAGAGTCCAAGAATGCTGATACTAATATGAGCAAAACGTTTACAACACCAGATGTCTTCAAGGCTCCAGAACCTGTGAACGGGATACAATCTGGTCAACTGTCATCACCTTCTTTTGTGAAGAAAAAGAAGACCGAAGAGCCAGCTAAGGTTGTGAATGTGCCAGAACCGAAATCTAGTACCAAATCTGAAAATAATGGTTTACTGAAGAAAAATATTGGTGAGGTGAAACAAGTAGAGGGTCAACGGTCAACTAACCCGTTTGCAAAATCCTCAAATAATCAAGAAAAAACTTCACTGTTAGATTCTCTTAAAAAGATGAAGAAGAATGATGATGGAGGAAAAAAATAAGGCGTGGAGGAAGAATTACAATTGGGTCGTTTGCATGTGTATATACAACTTGATTTGCGCCAATGGTTTCCTTGTATTAGTAGTCTGCAAAACGGTTTAATTAAAGTATCGAGCTTTCAAGGCGCAGGCATTCTCGTTTACCCAAGTCTCCTAAGTACAAGTCGATTTTGAGATGGATGATGTTCGATTTGGGTCGGGAATTGTTGGTATTTTAAGTAGTTAATTTTTTTTGCATGGATTGTTTTGGTATATGTTATCGTTGCTGGTTTAAATTTTTGTATCTGTTTCACTTGATTTTAACTTACAATTTCAGGTATCTTTTAATATTTGGCTCTAGTAACCGGCTGGAATATAATTTTCTACATGCATTTTTTCTAGTTTATTTTAGAATTTAGTTATTTTTTTAAATGCTAACAAGAACAATGAATAAAATTATTTAACATGTAATTCTTGTGTTGACATGGCCTATGTCTAGTCTTTAGGTATTGTAATCATGTGTTACCTTGGTAAAACATTAGTTATGAATATTCTAGCACTTCTTAGGCTTAGACCATACAATAATAAAACTACTTTAGTTGAAATACATCACATTAATATCAAATGCAGCCATAAAAATCTATAAATCTAATAATACTAGCTTGTTGCTTTCAAAATCCGCACCATATTAATTTATTGATGTTGTGATTGGGGTGCAGTGCAAGAAGAAGACGGCAACTCTGGTTCAAATCCATCTTGATGCCGTTTTTGTCTTCTCGCTTCATAATAAGTGTTAGCAACCACAAGAAAAACTCGT